>CM062295.1:582235614-583505291 GCA_031216915.1 Pictodentalium vernedei
TGTGGAACTTCTCTCGCTAAAGTTTTCAGCAGATCGTGCATGCCAACTCTAATACTCTCAAGGTCACGATTATCGTGGAACGATAATTCATTTTCCCACATCCACAGTTGCCATATTCACTCAAGTTGGGGAATAAAATCCAATGTCCTCTAAATATTTCCACGTTGTTCACCGAACAGCGGAGTGCGTAGTTCTTCAAATGGAACAATTTCTAGTGACCTACTTACATGCGCACGCGTGTTGTTTACATTTAAGGGGGTACAGATGAAACATATCAGCTTAGAGCTGCAACTGAAACCGCGTGATGTTTTTTTGAGCAAGGAGACCACAATGTCAATGAATAAAAGGTTTGTTGATCAGTGGTGAAATGTGTTTTGCGTTAACTTCCTTTAGGCCTATTACCAGTTTTGCGGCCTGTTGATCATTCATGTTGGGCCGTTTATAAACCGCAATGCCCCACAAAATCATATTGTATCAATAATGTTTTTTTTAACCCTTTACCTAACCTGAAAAGCAGACGACACTTGCAAAAATAATTCTTGAATAACTAAAGTTTTTCATTTTTTGTCTCGAAAACATAGGTTATGACCCCTCGTTGGAACGAGCTCGTTCCAACGAGGGGTCATAACCTATGTTTTTGAGACAAAAAATGAAAAAAATAATGAAAATTAATTGGCGATTTTTGAGAATAGCGCTGGCCGGTTTTGGCCGTTACGTTAGGTAAAGGGTTAAGGGGCTATATAAGTAATGGAATTTTTGTTTATTTTGAAATTCTCGCCTCACATATTCCTTAAATTCAGATTAAATATACACAACTTATACATCAAAATGAAGGTTGGGGTGTATAGAACACGAAACACATAGGAATGTAATCAACTCATAGAGTTGACAGCAGGCACCACTGGTTCCTGGAAGTCTGCTATCGTATTCGTACCAGAACTGATAAGAAAATAATATTTCGCAAGAACAACTCGTGGCCGAATGTGCTTTACATATCCAAAATTGCAAAAAGAAAGCTACGCATTCAAAACGCTTTTGACTGCAGCGATATGACTGCATTTTGGAAAAAGACAACACTCTGCATTTTTTTATTGAAGATGGTTTCCATGCTCGACAGACATGCGCAAATCACTCGATACCACGAATTTCCATCGAAAATCAAAATCGTAATTCTAAGAAATTTCAACAGGTATCATGATATCTTGCATTGAATATGGCAACTGTGCAATCTCTATCTAATAACAGTATACTGTATGAAGGCGATCTTTTTCATTATTTGATTTTAGACGGCGTTGTTTTTACATGCTTTTTCCGTCCGATGACGTCGCCCGGAAATCGTAAGTATATTCATACGTAAACAAAAACAACGGCTTTGGAATTTACCCCCATGCAGCTCTGTCGCCGTGTTTTGGAGAATTTTGACCCCCTAGCTTTGTTCTTGGATATGTAAAGCACATTTGGCCACAAGTTGATTTTGTGAATTATTATTAAATTATCAGTTCTGGTACGAATACGGCAGCAGACTTCCAGGAACCAATGGTGCCTACAGTTGACTCTATGAGTTGATTACACATGTATTTCGTGTTCTATACATCTCAATCTTCATTTTGATGTGCATTTTGTGTATATTTAATTTGAATTGAAGGAATATCAGAGGTGATAATTTTCAGAATAAACAAAATTTCATTACTTATATTGGCCCTTAACAACACAACTAATAATTTACAGGAATTGGCGTGGAAATAAAGTGATAGTGTGCGTGTGTGTGTGTGTGTGTGTGGGGGGGGGGGGGGGGGGGGGGGGGGGGGGGGGGGTGTAACGTTTTTTCTCTCAATTCAGTTTTTGCCAAAGAACACAGCTTATAACCTTTCAATGAATCGAACTCTTTCGGTTCGTGATGGATCATGCATAAGCTGCGTTTTTGAAGACAAAAAAATTAAAATTTGGTGATATTTATTTGCAAATGTCGCTTGCTATTCAAGTTCAGACCAGGGGAGTAGTATGTGATGTGGTTTTCACCTCTAGGTTGGATGACCCCGGTGGATGACCCCAGAAGTGACGTCATGTCACACGCCCCAGTGGCGTCATGGTGTATTGTCATGGTAATCCGCGTGAGCGGCCATCTTGTGACGTCATCCCCATAGTGTAATGTGGTGCTAGTGCGCATGCGCAGCGCGTTTTGTTAGGGTAATACGTGATTCTGTCGTCCATTTTGTATCCGGGGGCAGCCATTTTGGGTTCTATGGTAGCACGTGATTGCTATGTTACCCCAAATCTCATTATAGGACAGGGGTATGTTCGGAGGATGTGTTCCTTTGAATAGGAGTAATTTCCCGATTCGTAGAATTACCCAAATAAACCCGACAATCCCTCCAAATCATCAAAATCACCCCCAAACGACCGAAATTTACTTTATTTAGTACGGGTTTCCCCCAGAATCCATTTTAGGACCGCCATATCATAGATTTTAATAATAGCTCGTAGTCGGATGTCCCCAGAATCCATATTTACTTCGTAGAATTACCACAAACAACCCCATAATTGTTTACTTGGCTCTGATTTCCAAGTAAATTCTCGGTTTCTACAAGCTCTGTTATGACTTCTTTTGTTCTATTTATTCTGACTTCCCTAAACATGTTTATGTTCTATTGTACACATTACATGAAGCACATAGACATATAATTACCACAAACAACCCCATAATTGTTTACTTGGCTCTGATTTCCCAGTAAATTCTCGGTTTCTACCTAAAGACTATGAATCTACAAACTCTGTTATGACTTCTTTTGTTCTATTTATTCTGACTTTCCTAAACATCTTTATGTTCTATTGTACACATTACATGTAGCACAGAGCCACATGCTTGATGTGCCGATATGTGAAAAGGCACAATGTGGCACATTGTGCACTAGCACATAGGCACATGCTGGATGTGCCGATATGTGCTTATGTAGAAAGGCTCAATGTGACACATTGTGTACTAGCACATAGGCATATGCTGGATGTGCCGATATGTGCTTATGTAAAAAGGCACAATGTGACACATTGTGCACTAGCACATAGGCTCATACGGGTATTTGAAGATGCCTATGACCTGGCATTGTATTATTTGAGTATACCTTTCGAGGATACTTTTTATAGGATACTTATCTGGGAATACTATTAACAGTTGGGCCCGGCCTTCAAGACCACCCCAAGACACACCTATCCCAAATTCCCCTCATAAACTATCGAGCAATTACTGAAAAGTCATTGCTCGAACGACTCGAATCCTATCGAGCAAATGAGCTATAGAGCAACTGCTCGATCGAGTGATTCGCACATACGACTCTTAGCCTCACTTCGTTATTCGAGGATACCTATGACATGGCTACGTATCAGTTGAGGATACCCGTTGAGGATACATTTTAAGGATACGTATCTGAAGATATCTGATCAACACATTTCCCTGGGTATTCCCCTTCCCTGCTAGTAAAAAAAAACAATAATGTTTTGTTATATTTTAAAAATTTATTGATTTTTCTGTACACTGTCTGTTATATAGTTCAATATTTGTTATGCTTGTTTTGTCATCTTGAGTGTGTTGGATCTTCGTTCACTTCATTTCGATCTTCTCTTCAATCGTTTTTCTCTGTTCCATTCATTTCGATCTGTTTCAGATTCATTCTCTCCATTATCATCATTGGTGCTGTATCTTGATCGTTATCGGCTGCGAAGCTTTATTGTAGAATTCTCCATATCTTTGTAAAATCTGGTTGCAGTGAAGAATCTCCTCGGTCTCGTTCATGGTTCGAGATTCTGTAATATCTCTCATTTTTCTATCCAGGACCATCGCGGCAAGTTCGTTGAGTTCTCTGTTCACCAAATGCTGTCGATATCTCGTAAGCTTTCCAGTAAACTGGGTTCAACCAATACATAGTCCTTCTCTTCTTGTCCCTTGATTACTGGATTAGGCTGTGGTTCTGGTTTCTTGTGATGCAATAATACATCATAATGAACAATAATACGTGAAAGTATTATACCTTTCTGGTGATTCAACCGTCTTTGGATCCGAAGAAATCTCCAGTAGAAAATAGCTGTTGTTGCTCAAGTCGTAGTTCAGTTGAACGATTGTTGTTTTCAGCCCTCTCGCAATCGAATGGTCGATGGGAGGTAATCCAGTGACGTCGAAGGTCCATGTAAAGAGTGCTTCTCACCAGGGGGTGGAACTCAATTGTGCAACACTACCCTGTTCCGGTTATTACTGTCCGGGGCATTTCTGTTGGTGGCATTGGTACCCACAGGTGTCTGGTTGGTTCGTGGTTATTCACCTGGTACGGTTTTGACAGTTCCATTGGTTCAACTTGTTTTATTCGTTTGCATTCTTCTCTTCTGCATGATTGTCGTAGTTCCAGTGGTGAGTGGACCTTCTCGTGTCTTTTTATGTTGTCTTTGCTATTAAACGTTCTTGGACATCTCATGCACTGGTAGATTCCGGTCCTGTGGGCAGTCTTCCTATGTCGATAAAGATTACATTTCTTTGTGAAAATATTCTGGCATTCTTCCCATGTGTGATGTTGATCCATCACTGGCTAAACATGGAATGACAAAGTTTTGGAGGTATCCTCCCTTTTATACCCTGCGAAATGGGTTGACCAAATATCTTCAGATAAGTATCCCTAAAATGTATCCTTAATAGGTATCCTCAACTGCCTATGTGCTACATGTAATGTGTACAATAGAACATAAGCATATTTAGAGAAGTCAGAATAAATAGAACAAAAGAAGTCATAACAGAGTTTGTAGATTCATAGGTAGAAACCAAGAATTTACTGGGAAATCAGAGCCAAGTAAACAAATATGGGTTGTTTGTGGTAATTATGTACCTATGTGTTACCTAAGTGTTACATGTATTGTGCACAATAGAACATAAAAACATTTTTAGGGAAGTCAGAATAAGTAGAACAAAATAAGTCATAACAGAGCTTGTAGATTGATAGGTAGAAACCGAGAATTTACTGGGAAATCAGAGCCAAGTAAACAGTTATGGGGGTTGTTTGTGGTAATTCTACGAAGTAAATATGGATCTTGTGGCAATCCGACTACGTGCTATCATTATAACCTATGGTATGGCTGTCCTAAAAGGGATTCTAGGGGGAATCCGTACTAAATAAAATCAATTTCGGTGGTTTGGGGTGATTGTGGTGATTTGGAGGGATTGTCGGGTTCATTTTGGGTAATTCTACGAATCGGGAAATTACTCCTATTCAAAGGAACACACCCTCCAAACCATGTCCTAGAAGAAGCCTTTGGGTAACATAGCAACCACGTGCTACCATAGAAACCAAGATGGCGGCCTTCAGAATACAAAATGGACGACGGAAACAAGTATCACCCTAACAACAGGCACTGTGCATGCGCACTAGCACCATGTATCACTATGGGGATAACGTCACAAGATAGCCGTTCACGCGGGTTACCATGACAACACAACATGGCGCCACTGGGTCACGTGACATGACGCCACTTCCGGGGTCATCCACCGGGATCATCCAACCTAGAGTTGAAAACCACATCACATACTACTCAGAGGGTTCAATAATAATAATAATAATAATAATTAATAATAATAAGAAGAAGAAGAAAAATTAATAACAATAAAATACAACCGTCGCTATGACGTCGTGTGCGTATCATGACGTCATTGGCAACGTCAATTGTTTCGCAGGACAACTTTCAAGAAAAATCTCACCTTTCCCATCAATTCTCCATCACATACCCAGACTGTATAGCCCAAAGCGTACCCATGCATATATCACTATATATACCATTGCACACTACACATGCTCAACGTACACCACTTGCCAGATCTACATTGTTGAAGCCGAAGTTTTGCTCAGTAAAAAGTTGCCCCCCCCTCCACTATAACTCCGGTACCTGTGGAAATGTAACACTAGCTGCTCCCTTTAAGCTCCAGGCAATTAGGCAAGGTCGGGTTCATATAATTCTACTGTCGTACCTTTTCCGGGTCAAACACCCGCAGCACGAAGATTTCATTTCGAAAAAAGAAAATAAATTCATTTAAGAGAAAAGAAGGAAATGTCTCACTTTTCCAAGCCACGAATGAATATTCCAGCACCCCATTCTTCCACTGAACTATGGGGGCGAGAGAAATAAAGAAAAAATGAATTTGAGAAAAAAGACAAAGATGGATAGTGGGAGGGATTGATTGATTGCTTTTTATTTAGCAGTATACAAGTACAAATGCAAATAGTAGTACCAGCAATGGTAATCTAAATAATTTTGGCATAAAAGAAAAATACTCGGCTTCAGTACTACCTTCATGTTCAACATAGCGCGTTAGTAGTATACCGCAAGGAGACAGCATAGCCAGATTGGCTGTCTTCCTGTTGTCTCCCACGATTACTTTATTCAATGTTTTTACCCAGACTGTCAGATAGTGTTTCATTCAATATATTTTCAAGTCTAGGCTAGTATGGTGGTGGGGGTGGGGGAGGGGGCATAAACATGACATGACATGGAAGTTGTAGCTCGCTACGAAACATCTCCCAACCTGACACCGACAGTCCATTGTTTCTTTAACAGAGTTACATTAGTGATACCTTGGAGCCAGATGGAGTTCATGAGGCGACCAGACCAATGCCTGAAATACGTTGGTGGTGCAATAATAATGCTAATATTAATATAAATATCCATAACAATACCACCATCAACATCAATATCAGTTTAGGGTGATTCCATTCAAAGTTTCCTAAGCGGTAAATACAGTTTAGCGAGACGTGGATAAGCTGGATTGATTTTTTATTTTTATTGCGTAAAGAGTGCATTGTACCACCAATAATTCAGGGAATACAATCGGGATAATATGGGTTATTTCAGTGAACACTGTCTGAGTATGAAGACAGTAATTTTAACTTTAACTGTTTTTTGAACATATTTCTCTCGGTTATATTTCTGAAATTCCTATCCAACTCGTTCCAGATTTTAGGGTACATATTTGTCGGTAAATAATCCAATGATTTGGTTCGAGTTTTCTTTATATGAAGGAGGCCACTTCTTCTGTTCGACCTTCCAGAAGGATTATCAGTTAGCTTAAAGTTAGTTTTTAATGAACTGGGCATGTTTTCATGATACCAATCAAATACAAATAAGCAAGCGTTTAAAAAGGCAGTTGCTTTTAGTATTTTATTTTTAAGAAAAAGGGGGTCTGTATGCATGTTATACCTTTTGTTATATATAATACACATTACACACAGATCGTTTCTGCAATATCATTAGATTCTTTACGTTTCTTGCGTTTCTCATAGGTTTAGATGAGTATGGATTAAACAGAAATAAAGAGATTTCATCGCATCATGTGGGAGAATGGTCTTTACTTTGATAAGGGCAAAACTGGCACGGTCTATTTTGGTGCAAAGATGTGATACATGGTATTTGTAGGATAGGTTATCATCGATGTAAATCCCTAGAAATTTGAGAGATTTTTCTGCATTTTCAGAACCCACTCTTTTTATCTCCTGTCCAATTTCGTTGTGTGAAAGTGTGGCAAATTTCGACTTACATGAGGGGTTAATTAAAATGTAATTTGTTTTCGTGGCATTTAAGACTGACAGGTTGGCGCAGCATCACTCAGAGATTTTCGAGTTCTTTATTTAATAATGGAACTATATTGTTTGGGTTTGGGCCAAATGAATATACAGTTGTATCACCTGCAAACGATAACAGATTTAGAAATGTTGCTTGGCAGATATTATTCACAAAGAGTACAGATAGCGGGGGTCCGAGTATGGAACCTTGGGGAACACCATGTGTTATCGGATTTATAGTCGTCATAAATGACATATTCTTTCTTCCGGTTAAATAACTTGTGAACCAGTCTCTTCATAAGCCTTGTATACCGTATCTTTCTTATTTGTTTGTTAGAATTGAATGATCTATAGTGTCGAATGCTCTATACTGATGGGGATGTAGGATTTCGAAACGGTCCAAGAAGTTTAACAATCGCGAGGATATATGCTTTTCTAAACTTTTAGAAAAGGTTGACAATAGACTAATAGGCCTGTAATTGCCAAAACTGTGCTTATCACCGGATTTGAATATCGGGATGACTCTAGCGAGTTTCGTTCTGTCTGGTACAACATCTTGTACAAATGAGCAATTGAAGATGTACGTTAATGGGATAAGTACCGGATCAATACTGTCCTTGACAAGTTCTGTGCATACGTTATCACAATCTTGGCTACGTTTGGCTTTTAGGGATTTCACATTGTTTTTAACCTCATTGGCAAAGACTGGATTCATTTAAAAATGTTTGTAGAACTTCTGCCCATGTACTCATAGAATGATTTAGTTGGCTTGGATATTTTTTCACTTCTGTATTTACCAATATTTGAAACGGGAGAAATGTACGTCGCAAGATCGAACAAACCAAAGGAAGTTCAGCCGCAAATATACTGATCATATAGACACATACATTTTTTCATAAAACGGACAAACAACCGAATAGATCAAATGGGCAAATAAATATGAAAAACACACAAGTTTTGTTTACATCCGGGTAATTTATATTGGTGGGGGCTCAACTATAGCTTTGTTGGCAATAATAGATGTGTCCTTTTAAAATGAGCACCTGTGGCAGTAATCATGTGCAGTAAGGAATACATTGCAATTGCGTTTTCGCTGCCCCTAGAAAACATTGCCCCAATGCAACTTTGACAAAACATAGAGCCCTAAAATGGTGTGCCATATAGGGCTATGCTTTTTATCGAAGGAAGAAAATTTGAGAAACAGTGATTTCACAACACAATAGTTATGACTTCTTCTGGTGATGTGTAGATGCTGAACTTGATTTTTTTCTTATTAATTCAATAATAATAATAATAATATACACATTTATATAGCGCCACAATTATAGTTCAGAAGATATAGAACCATATTCTGAGGCGATGTACATGTTACTGAGCTCGTGCAAATATACAAACGGAATATATACAGTATCTTACAGTCCAGAACATCACTTATAGGCTTTTTGAAACGGGTATGTTTTGAGATCTTTCTTGAAAAGGTTGACAGTTGACAGTCTTTTTAGGTGTTCTGGTAAATTATTCCACAAGTGAGGGCCAGCAAATGAGAATGACCTATCTCCAAAAGTCTTACACCTATGTTTTGGAAAATGTAGCAGCATTTTACCATCGGACCTCAGGTTGTATTGACACACATTCCTGGTATTAAGAAGTTCTTCTAAGTAAGCTGGTGACATGTTGTTTTGTGTCTTAAAAACTAATAATAAAGTTTTGAAAATAATTCTGTACTTGACTGGCAGCCAGTGCATATCCCTCAAAACAGGAGTGATGTGTTGAGATCGTGATACCCTACATACCACTCGGGCTGATGCATTTAGTACCATCTGCAGGCGAGAGTACTGATATTGTGGAAGGTTGAACAGTAAGGCATTACAATAATCCAAATGTGAAGTAACAAAGGCATGAACTAGGGTTTTTGTTGAGTCTTTGGTGAGGAACTGTTTGAAAGCCTTATAGCTCATATTTGTAACATGTCTGTCTACATGGTAGAGTCGAAGAAGGCATCAAGATTACGTACCCTGTTACTTGCACTGATGGCGGAATCTCATACCTTCACTGAATTGATGTCAACTTTAGTGAGTTGTTGTTGTGAAGCAATTATTAAGAATTCAGTCCTGTCATCATTTATCATTAATTTGTTTGAAACCATCCATGTGCGAATGTCCGAAATACATGATTCAATAGTTTCTAGAGCTTTAGTTTGATCCTTGATCGAAAAGAGAAATATACCTGTGTGTATTCAGCATAACCGTGGACGTCAGGCAGGTGAGATTCAGTGATGGTGAACATTTTTGAAATATAGAATAGAAACAGAACAGGACCAAGGCAACTGCCCTGTGGGACACCACATTCAAGATGGAAGTCTTTTGACAGATGTTATTTTGATGCTCAAAATGTTGAGACATACAATTTTGACATCAATTTCATGTGTTTAGGTTTTTGAAAAAAAAATCACTTCACAAAATAGCAATGTCATTTGGGCCAGGATTTTTTTTATTATTAGGGTTTAACGACACATTAACAGCGAAGGTCATATCGTGTCGGTGACAGTTTTACGGGTGGAGGAAGCCGAAGTACCCGGAGAGAACCACAGAGCAACGACGAGCTGCTGCCAGCTCCCCAACATCGTAACTCCGCACTGCACCAAAGGCATGGTTAGATTGGTTGAAGACATGCGCACCATCGGCGTGCAGTACACCTTAGTACACAGCGTCATCGTGCCCCCATGTGGACAATCGGGGTGAAGTGCCTTGCCCAAGGACACAACGCGGGAGCCCGAATCGATTGCTCAGACGGTAACTCACCCAAGGACGAACCGAGCTCGACGTTGTTTAACTTTGGTGATCTGACGAGAACCGGTTACCGCAACGCCACCACGCTAAACTATTACACTCTAAAATCGGTTGGGTTAAAAATCAACCCAAATCGACTGGGTTGAGTGAATATGAACCCAAAGTGGGTTCATATTCACTCAACCCAGTCGATTTGGGTTGATTTTTAACCCAACCGATTTAGAGTGTACCAACTGGAAATGGATCTTGGTGAGATATAGAAATAATTCTCATCACCGGACGTATAATTTTCTTGTAATTCAGAGATTCCAAATCTCTCTCATTTTATTTAACAAAAGGTTCATTGCACCTCCAAAATATGACATCGTACAACATACCCTGAAATTGCAACACTGGGGTGGTATAGCTCGTAACGAGACGAACATTTTGGTGTACAGAGCCCCTTTTCACTATCTGTTGCTTTACTACAATCTTCAGGTTGAGCGTTTGCTCAGTCGGTATGGTGGCGTAAACATTCAGGGCAAGTCGACTGGTCCCATTGTCCAGTGTTAGAAGCGGTGATGCTTTCTCTAATTAAGGAGTGAGGTGGGGCGGGGAACGTTGCATTGCGGCTGGTTGAGCCCCCGTTCCGAACGGGCGCTCAACGCGTAGCCTTGGCCGATGCATGATCAGTCGTTGGGGAAGTCAAGGTAGTAGGTGGACGGGGCCAATCTCTTGGAAAATATTTAAATTTAGTATCCCAAACTGTTCAAAAAAGGAAGTGGGAATTGTAGTCTGGGCGGGGCTGAGTTCGTAACACTGCAACTAAAATGATTTATGTGCGGCAAGCAAGACGAGTGAGTAGTCGCCGTGTTGGATATTCTTGAAGATTAACCCTTTACCTAACCTGAAAAGCAGACGACACTTGCAAAAAAAAAAATCTTGAATAACTATTTGTTTTCATTTTTTGTCTCAAAAACATAGGTTATGACCCCTCGTTGGAACGAGCTCGACGAGCTCGTTCCAAAGAGGGGTCATATCCTATGTTTTTGAGACAAAAAAATGAAAAAATACTGAAAATGAATTGGCGATTTTGGAGAATAGCGCTGGCCGGTTTTTGCCGTTACGTTAGGTAAAGGGTTAATCCATTCAAGGTCTTGAAATTATAGAGAAACGACATCCCCACTCAGACAAAGGTAGGGGAATAGCGTTCCCCTCGTTCACCGGGAAAGCACTTACGGCTGGAACCCCATTCATACTGGCTCTAGAAAAGTTCCCAATGGAACACTTCAGGCCAATAATTATCCCACAAGGTCTGCTCTCTTACCGAAGCTGGCCTGATAAATTTGAAGCTTTCGGAAGCCAGCCTTGACAGGATTCAAATCTGGGGTCATCCGCCATGTATACATGTAATGTCGAGGTACGTGCATCTGACGATCGACACCGACCTATCGAGAGACCTCGCAATAACATAATTATTCAAAGTTCAGCTATCCCCGATATGCTGTTATATTTTCAAAGCATTCAATGCTATTGATCCAAGAGGATATATGAGAATGTTATTTTTGTAGAAATGTCAAACGTTACGTGTTTTCCCAGTACATATATACTAAAGTTGACTTTTGCGAAAGCACGCTTTGTTTAAATCCGGAGACTTTCGATTGGCTGTCCCACCTATAGCTTTGTTGGCAATACTAAAAATGGGCACCTGTGGCTGTAATGGTGTACAATGAGGAATACAGGGCAGTGGCGCTTTCGCTGCCCCACAAAACATTGGCCCAACGCAACACTGACATAACACAGAGCCTTAAAATTGTCTACAATATTGGGCTATGCAGACTACAAATGAACTAGATTCGAACTTAGAGCACTGAATGTTGCATAATTTTCCAGGGGTGGGGATGGGGACCTAGTCATTTACCCTTCTCCCATATTCCCGGAGGGAAATGGGGGGACGGGAGTAGAGACGTGTGGGACCTAATAAGATCTAGGGGATACCTCTCCTCCCCCAACACCACATATCCAAGTATCATGTTTGGCCCCCTCCCCAAACACTTGCTAGGGCACCCCTATTATAGAATTCTGGCTACGCACCTGCTTGAGGAGGAGGGGTGTGGAGCGTTTGGGTCCGTGAAAAAAAACAACTGCATAAATGTCTATGCAAAACAAATTTTATCGGTCAAATGAAACTTTAGTAGTCTACATTTGCAGAAAGTATACTACAGGAATGTCCTTCACTGAGTCAACTGTACGTTCTCAGTCTTAGAAACCGTAAGTAGAAAGTCATGCACTCTCTCAACCTTTCTTTAGTTGGGGGGGGGGGGGGGGGGGTAGAAGTGACGTCATACCGCGGGTGTACTGTAGGTGTTACATTAGTTGTCGGTAGCCCACATGAATGGCCAATTGACGTCAAAACCATGGTGAAAGGTGTGTTAGTGCGCATGCGCAGTGCGTGTTGTTGGGGTGACACGTATTTCTGTCGTCGATTTGTTTACTGGTCGACGCCATTTTGGTTTCCATAGTGGCTCCTGGTTACTATGGGGACGAAACATCACTTATATGTGGGATGTATTTGAAGGGTACATTCGGTTTTATAGAATATGCCGATTTATAGAAAACGACTCGACAATGACTAAAATTGCCGAAACAGGTCTCAAATCTTTTCTGAAAGCTTTTTATCTGATTTTTATCTGACTAGAATTCTCCATGACTCCCTGGTTTCTGCCAACACCGGGCCCAATTCCTAGCTATACTTAGCTCTCGCACTCTTGCATTCTATCTGCACTTTTTCAAGTTTGTTTCGATCTCTGTCCCAACCAAGGCTTAAAATGTCACATCACATCATTTATTTAAGCTCTATCCACGGTCACATCATGTTTTTTAAAAGAGTATATGTGACTCCTTAGATTGGGGTCACGGTCGCTAAGTGGTTAGAACATTGGATTTTAAACCGAAAGGTCGACTTTAAACCGCTGCTAACTCTGCTTGTATAGTTGCTCACCCATTCTCGCTGTTTCTATCTGTATACTTCGGTTTTTTCCAACCGTAAAACTATCCGACACGATGTGACCCTGTTGAAATGTCGTTAAACCCCGAAAAGACAAAATAAACGGCGATTCCTTTGATTAAGTCCAAACATTGTATGCCCTAACGACTAGAATTTTGTCGAGTATATGAGCTATGGAGAAGTTGCACCCCAACAGAGACCCCTCGTACGACTCTTCGATTCATTCGAAAAAGAGTGATTCCATAAGGCCCCACAAAGTAGAAATTCTGTTTTTCAGACTTTTTAAAATTTTTTTATTTATTTTTTTTGGCAAAATTGCAATGCGTGCTGGTGTTTTTTTTATTTTATTTTTTATTATTGTCATTATTTCTTTTCCATCAAAAGTTTATGTTCTTGGTTTGTTTTATGTTTTAGGCCTCATAATCTACAGAATGACAAGAGGGGTGGTGTATTATTTCGTCCCTTGAACTGTGCAAGAAGGCTTTGCAGTGCTAACGCATTGCAAAGCCTTGTTTCAATCAAGAGACAAATTTATCAATTGAATGAACTTGGGTACAATATCCGACATCAATCATTTTATTTTTATTGTTTCAAGTTTGCATTGGTTGTAAAAGGAGAGCACGAGGCAGCCAAGAAGACATTGCGGGAGGGCCTAAGAAACAGATTTTTAACTATTTTAGGCCCAACCACATACGTATTCTAAAGAGAGATTCTTTAACAGGGGTCATACAAGTAGTAATCTCTTGAATTATTACAGTATAACTGTCTTCTATCATTGAACTATACAAACTATCGCTCTCACTATCCGTTAGTAGTTTTTCCATTGCATGCTACTGCCATGACTTCAGCTATCTGTCTTTAGTCTGTGTGAAACACACAGACTATTGTTTTTGCACGGTTTCTTTTTCTTTTCTTTTTTTTCTTTTCTTCTTCTTCTTCTTCTTTTTTTTTTCTTCTTCTTCTTCTTCTTCTTCTTCTTCTTCTTCTTCTTTCTTCTTCTTCTTCTTCTCCTGTCTTCTGTCTTCTCATCACTTTTTTGTCCGCAAGATAACTCGAAAACGAATTGCCCTATATCATTGATTTCTGGCATGCTGATAGACAGCCACAAGTTCTCGGCCACCTATGTTTTTCAGATTCCTGGGATATCAGGGGTGTCTGTAGGGGTGTTTTGAAAGTAGGTCACGCCCATATCTCAGGCGTGGTATGACGTATGGACCTGGGACCAACACCAAATGAGTCGACACTCGGCGGAGATTCAAAATATGGGTCAAGGTCACGGAGGTCACCTATGGGTCATTAAGTGCATTTTTCATAATTGCTGGAAATCCCATTTTTTGACCCCCTAAAGCATTCCTGGCATACACACATGCATTTTGACGTAAAAAAAGTGGGCGTGGCCAAAATATTTGAAAGTGGGTCATGCTCTTATCTCAAGCATGGTATGACGTATGGACCTGGGTCCAACACCAAATGAGTCGACACTCGATGGAGATTCAAAATATGGGTCAAGGTCACGGAGGTCACCTAGGGGTCATTAAGTGCATTTTTCATAATTGCTGGAAATCACATTTTTTGACCCCCTAAAGCATTCCTGGCATACACACATGCATTTTGACGTAAAAAAGTGGGCGTGGCCAAAATTTTTGAAAGTGGGTCATGCTCATATCTCAAGCATGGTATGACGTATGGACCTGGGACCAACACCAAATGAGTCGACACTCGATGGAGATTCAAAATATGGGTCAAGGTCATGGAGGTCACCTATGGGTCATTAAGTGCATTTTTCATAATTGCTGGAAATCACATTTTTTGACCCCCTAAAGCATTCCTGGCATACACACATGTATTTTGACGTAAAAAAGTGGGCGTGGCCAAAATTTTTGAAAGTGGGTCATGCTCTTATCTCAAGCATGGTATGACGTATGGACCTGGGACCAACACCAAATGAGTCGACACTCGATGGAGATTCAAAATATGGGTCAAGGTCACGGAGGTCACCTAGGGGTCATTAAGTGCATTTTTCATAATTGCTGGAAATCACATTTTTTTGACCCCCTAAAGCATTCCTGGCATACACACATGCATTTTGACGTAAAAAAGTTGGCGTGGCCTAAATTTTTGAAAGTGGGTCATGCTCATATCTCAAGCATGCTATGACGTATGGACCTGGGTCCAACACCAAATGAGTCGACACTCGATGGAGATTCAAAATATGGGTCAAGGTCACGGAGGTCACCTATGGGTCATTAAGTGCATTTTTCATAATTGCTGGAAATCACATTTTTTGACCCCCTAAAGCATTCCTGGCATACACACATGCATTTTGACGTAAAAAAAGTGGGTGTGGCCAAAATATTTGAAAGTGGGTCATGCTCATATCTCAAGCATGGTATGACGTATGGACCTGGGACCAACACCAAATGAGTCGACACTCGATGGAGATTCAAAATATGGGTCAAGGTCATGGAGGTCACCTATGGGTCATTAAGTGCATTTTTCATAATTGCTGGAAATCACATTTTTTGACCCCCTAAAGCATTCCTGGCATACACACATGTATTTTGACGTAAAAAAAGTGGGCGTGGCCAAAATTTTTGAAAGTGGGTCATGCTCTTATCTCAAGCATGGTATGACGTATGGACCTGGGACCAACACCAAATGAGTCGACACTCGATGGAGATTCAAAATATGGGTCAAGGTCACGGAGGTCACCTAGGGGTCATTAAGTGCATTTTTCATAATTGCTGGAAATCACATTTTTTTGACCCCCTAAAGCATTCCTGGCATACACACATGCATTTTGACGTAAAAAAGTTGGCGTGGCCTAAATTTTTGAAAGTGGGTCATGCTCATATCTCAAGCATGCTATGACGTATGGACCTGGGACCAACACCAAATGAGTCGACACTCGATGGAGATTCAAAATATGGGTCAAGGTCACGGAGGTCACCTAGGGGTCATTAAGTGCATTTTTCAAAATTGCTGGAAATCACATTTTATGACCCCCTAAAGCATTCCTAACATACACACATGCATTTTGACGTAAAAAAGTGGGCGTGGCCAAAATTTTTGAAAGTGGGTCAGGCTCATATCTCAAGCATGGTATGACGTATGGACCTGGACCCACACCAAATGAGTCGACCCTCGATGTAGATTCAAAATATGAGTCAAGGTCACGGAGGTCACCTAGGGGTCATTAAGTGCATTTTTCATAATTGCTGGAAATCACATTTTTTGACCCCCTGAAGCATTCCTGACATACACACATGCATTTTGATGTAAAAAAAAGTGGGCGTGGCTATAATTTTTTAAAGTGTGTCACGCTCATATCTCAAGCATGGTATGACGTATGGACCTGGGACCAACACCAAATGAGTCGTCACTCGATGGAGATTCAAAATATGTGTCAAGGTCACCGAGGTCACCCAGGAGTCAAAGAGTGCATTTTTCATAATTGCTGGAAATCACAATTTTTTACCTCCAAATGCTTCCCCAAATTCAGACGTGCATTTTTTCATGAAAAAAGTGGGCGTGGCCAACATTTTTGAAAGTGGGTCACGCTCATATCTCAAGCATGGTGTGACGCATGGACCTGGAGCCAACACTAAATGAGTCGACACTCAATGGAGGTTCAAAAATATGGGTCAAGGTCACGGAGGTCACCTGGGGTCATTGAGTGCATTTTTCAGAATTGCTGGAAATCACATTTTTGACCCCCTGAAGCATTTTTGGCATACACACATGCATTTTGACGTAAAAATGTGGGCGTGGCCAAAATTTTTGAAAGTGGGCCACGCTCATATCTCAAGGATGGTATGACACACAGATATGGGGACCAACACCAAATGAGTCAACACTCCATAGAGGTTCACAATATGAACAAGGTCACTGAGGTCGCCCAGGGATAACTGAATGCATTTTTTAGTATTGCTGGGAATCACGTTTTTGGACACCTAATGCATTCTCTTGACAAACCTTTTGAATGCTGCGCACATATATGCCTTTTCTGGTTTCTTAGAAGAATTGTTCTGATTCCATTATGAATATCTGTAAATACTGTTTACGAAAATCCATTCTAGATTAGTTTAAAAATATGTTACTCCCGAAAATAACCCTCCATAAATTCTCTTTCTATATAGTTTTTCCCAATAGATATTTTAACTCTTTTCTTACAAGCTTAAATTTACTGGATGCAGTAAATTCTATTTCTCTAGTATTAACATTATTTTCTATTTCAATGATTTTTGTCTGATGGATTCTTTACTATTCTACTGAAATTTGGCACATATGTAGCGTTTCATTAAAAGTTTCTCACCTAGATCATGGCATTTCTGAAGTTTTTCTTTTTCTGCCAAAACCGTGCAAAATGTTGTCACAATGTTACGTTTTGCCACAATTCTCAAACAAGACCCAGGACGATTTGGCTGGAGCTGTCATTATATTTGTAGCATGACTTACTACCCCTGACTACATAAGCTGTATTACCCACGTTGCTCCCTTTTGACCTCAAAATTCCGAGCAAAGTGCAATTTTGGAAAAACTGGTCAATTTTCACATGCAGTTTCGCAGCTCTGCGGCCACATTTTTTCAAAGCGTTTCCTATGAGAAGTTTGAGCATTCATCCAAGAATAATTTGGCTGTTATATATTCTATTCAAAGTTTTAACCTTAAACTCGTTTTTGAGCCTTGAATTCGAGTACCCTTAACTCGTTCATAAACATGGCTCATTTTTAGTTCATTTTTCTTCCATTTACGAATGGTATATCGAAAAGTGATGCACATGTTCGTATTCACAATTACCTATCGAGCATATTTTCTGTTGTACGTTTGGTTGTAAAGTTTAACCATATGCCCATTTTATTTGCATAAAGATAGATGCTGTCCAAAAAACTCGCGCTTTTTCAGAATTTGGTACGATTAAGTGACAATTTACTCCATTCCTAATTGATTGAGTGCTGAATGTTTTCAATAGCTGCATGCAGCAGTCATAGTATGAAAACTTTTGTTCTATATGTGAGTATTAAAAGTTTAACCCTTAGCAGATTTGAGACTCCCATATGGGTACTGTCTGAATAATTGTGATTTTCGTAATATCTGAAAATTCTGTTGACATTCAGATTTACAGTTCAAGTCCAAGAAGATTTTCCTTGATAAGGTAGCTGTAAAGTTTAACCCAATCCCTGTTTCGGATGCATAAAGATAGGTGCCGTCGAAAATAACTCTATTTTTCAGAATTTGGTAAGTTCAAGTCGCAATTTACTCCATCCCTAATTGATTGAGTGCTGAATGTTGTCTATGGGTGCATGCGGCTAGCAAAGTATGACAACTTTTGTTTTACATGTTATTTTTAAAAGTTTAATCCTTGGCAGACTTGAGAGTTCCCAAGTGCGTCCTGTTGAAATAATTGTTATTTTTGTAAAATCAGTACCTGAATATTGGTAAGCATGCAGTGATCTTTCGGTCCTATATAAAGGTGCAAATAGTTAAAGTTGAATAGTTCATCAGACAGAAATAATGCCAAACTCTGCCGTTGACGGGTAAATAATGAATGGAAATTTCATTGCATTGAAAATAAAGTGGCAACGAACCGTCCCCACGGTTTCCACGCGAGGTGTGGTGTTTTCCACGCGGTCAGAACACTAGATCTTATGCCCAAATGTCGGCCAGGCTACGTAGAACAAGTTCTGAAAATTGCAAGTCGCTGCCTTCAGCGGTCTGGACACAGTGAGCGTATGTCTGAAGTGCTATTTTAATGTCTTTTGTGCAAATTCTCATTAATCTTTTCCCGCCAAAAACCAACTCACCGCCGTTTCTTTTCACTTTTAACTTCCGACGATTCTCAAAGGTTTCAATGTTGCGATGGGATCCCTGGGTGCTGTTCTTAAAGAAACTACTTTGATTTACAGCCATCTCTCCGTCAGTCACACTCTATTGTAACTTTTAAGTGGACCTACCCCAGAGAGAGGGCACCACGAGAGACTGTGCCCATTCCCGCCCTCTTCTTTCGCTCCGACTTGAAAAAGACCAAATTCAGAAAATTACCTCCTCTCTTCAAAAACGCTATATGTCAGCGAATTCTCCGCGGATTTCCACGAAATTTTCACTCAGCATTCACGAATAGATGCTCCATCGGATGCCTGGAAAGGCGACACGAATTGCGCATTTCCTCAAGTCCAATTCGAAAAGAGCGTATGCGCATGCGCGTGAGGCTCCCACGGGCTATGCGCTCGGTTGTTGGATTTTTCAGGCACAGGTCGAGTTGGGCAGAGCTTCTAGAACGAACGTTGAAAATTTCGAGTCGCTTCTCCAAAAACTCTCTCCACAATCTACTGTACATGTAATGAAGTGTATACTTTTTATGACCTTCCAGGCAGTACCAACCACCCTTCTAATTTTATATCTTGTTATTAATAATAAACGTTTAACCCTTGGCAGATTTGAGACTTCCCTTATGGGTACATCCACGGTGTTTTCACCTGGTCACAGGACTCAAGAAAGATACTAAACTGTCGAGCGGAGATAGAACACATTCTCAGAATTTCAAGTGGCTGCCTTGGACAGTCTGGTTACAATTGACGTATGTCCTTGTTATGCCCACAGCGAATAGTCAGGGGCCATATTGTTTTACCTCTGTCTTTCCCTCTATCTTTCTGCATATAGGGTATATTGTTTGTCCGCCTAACCTCTCTTATTAGCTCATCTTGACAAAGTCAAGCTGAGCTAATTTCATCCCTCTCTGTCCTTCGTCCGCCGTGCGTCAACACCATTTTTTGGTCTTCTCCTCCAAAGCCACTGGGCCAATTCAAGGGAAAGTTTGTGTGAGTGATGATTCCAAAGGGCCATGGCTTTTTTGTTCAACTCAACATGCCCAGACCCATAGGAAGGGAGTGGGAAAATGTTAAAATTTTTTTTTTAAATCTTCTCAAGAACCAGTGTGTACAATGACTTGACATTTGCTATGGAACTTCCTTTTGGGGAGTAGAATCAACTTTTTTCAAACGAAGTTCGTGAAGCAATATTTGGCTTTGTAATGGGACGGATAAGATTTTTGACCCCGCCCAAAATTTCTATTTTCTTAACCGATGGTCCGGTATGAACCAAATTTGGTATGTGGTATTATTGGGTCATAAGTACTTGACCCATGCAGAAAAAAAATTCCCGCATCCCCATGGGAACCCTGGGAGCTAAAATTAGAAATATTTTCAAATGTCCATATTTCTCAAACCACACGGAACAGAGAGCTGTTATTTGGTATGAAGTATCCTTATGACCAGTAGAATTGAATGGTTAAAAAATTGCCATCGGTTATGTTAGGGTGTTCTGTAATGGGCATCGAAAAAAGTGCTGAGTCAGCATATTTACAAAAATTTAAGAAAATCTTTTTTCTCCAGAACCAATCATCAGAATCTTTTGATATTTGGTATACCGCATTCATAGGGGGAGGGGGGGGGGGGGGGGGGGTCAGATGCAAGTTTGTTGAAATAAAAAAGCTCATTGGTTCATATTTGGGCTCACTATAGGAGCCCGAATTTTTAACATAGGGTTATATGGGGAATATTCTTTAAAAATCTTCTTCTTCAGAACCACCAGTCAGAATCTCTTTCTCTTAATGTTTGGTATGCATCATGCATTGTTACGAGGGTCAGATTCAAGATTGTTCAAACCAAGTCCCTGGATTGATATTTGGGCTTCCTACAGAAGCCCAAATTTTAACTTTGTTCAATATGGGGGGGGGGGGGGGGGAGGTTTGTAATTTAAAAAAATCTTCTTCTTCAGAGCCACCAGTCAGAATGCTTTCATATTTGGTATGCAACATAGGGGTCAGATTCAAGTTTGTTCAAATCAGATCCATAGGTTTTTATTTGGGCTCGCTACGGTAGCCCATTTTTTTTACTTAGTGCAATATGAGGAAATTTCTTTAAAAATCTTCTTCTTCAGATCCACCAGTCGGAATGCTTTCATATTTAGTATACAACATCTCTAGGGGAAGCGGATTCCAGTTTGTTCAATTCGAGTGCCTGGGTTAATATTTGGACTCCATATGGGAACCTGAAATTTAACTTAGTACAATATAAGGGGATTTCTTCAAAAATCTTCTTCTTCAGATCCACTAGTCAGAATGCTTTCATATTTGGTATACAACATCTCTTGGGGAAGGGGGGGGGGGGGGGGGGGTCCAATTCAAGTTTGTTCAAATCGGATCCATAGGTTAATATCTGGGCTCGCTATTGTAGCCCAAATTTTAACTTGATGCAATATGAAGAAATTTCTTTAAAATTTCTCTTCTTCAGATCCAACAGTAAGAATGCTTCCATATTTGGTACACAACATCTCTAGGGATGTCAGATTCAACTGTGTTCAAATCGAGAGCTTGGGTTAATATTTGGGCTCCCTATGGAGCCAGAATTGGCCATTTTGCTGAAGAATTAAAAAATTTGTATTCAGTACCCTCTAGAGGTGTGTAACTAAGATTAATCCACAAATGTTGTATCAAGGGGCTTCATTGGGGAGCTCAATATTTTACTTTATGATCAACTGAAGAAAAGGCATGATGCCCGTATTATTTTTGTCACTCCTGAGGGACTCAAGAATTGAGAGTGTAGCCTATGGAGATGGCTTGTTTAATTTGCTCATTCTTGGACTATGTTTAAATTGTGTTCTGTTCAAGATGAGCGCTTCAGGCCCCGTGAGGCCTCTTGTAATTTTCAATGTATTACTTTTTTATTTCACAGGATGTTTCTACATTTTCCAGATGTGTGCGTATTGTCAGAATTTTGACTTGCTTCAATATTTTACAAAACTACTGGTTGTTAAACTTAGTCCATTTTTAACTCAAGTTTGGCGAAGCCAAATTCGAGGTATTGTCATGGCCCGTCGTCTGTCTGTCCGTTTGTCGTGCTGTACACATGGCTCGGGCTAGAGGCCGTATTTATGAAACAAAACTTTTTGGGTACCTTTGTTGTCACTGTGAAACGAGAACAAGTGTTTTGGGGCCCGGTCCGAAATTCAAGATGGCCACTGGCAGCCATTCTGTACAAAATTAGGTGCAATCAGATTTTTTTTGGCGCAGAACTTCCATATGAAAGCTCTGATTTGAATAATTTTTTGTATGAATTTTTATTACCATGGAATACATCACATATAACACGTTTTTTTTTTCTCGTGTGTAAATTATGCAAATTAGACTAACTTTTGATTTAATTAGTGTTATTTTCAGCACTGTAGGTGCAAATACCAATACGGCTCGGACAAGAGGCCGTATGTATGAACCGATCGTTACGAAACTTCTTGGGTACCTTTGTTATCACCGTGGGACAAGAACGAGTGTTTTGGGGTCCGTTCTGAAATTCAAGATGGCCGCTGCCAGCCATTTTGTACAAAATTAGGTGCAATCAGATTTTTGCGCCGAACTTCCATATGAAAGCGCTGATTTGAATAATTTTTTGTGTGAATGTTTAGTACCGTGGGATACATCACATATAATACGGTTCTTTTTCCTCGTACATAAATTATACCAATTAGACTAACTTTGATCTATTTAATGTTACTTTCAGCACTGTAACTGCAAATGCCAATACGGCTCGGGCTAGAGGCTGTATTTATGAACTGATCTTTACGAAACTTCTTGGATACCTTTGCTATCACCGTAGGACGAGAAAGAGTGGTTTTGGGTGCAGTCCGAAATTCAAGATGGCCACCAGCAGCCATTTTGTACTTTAGTTAGTGCATCAGTTTTTTGTACAGAACTTATGTATGAAAGTTCTGATTTGAATAAATTTTTGTATGAATTTTTAGTACCATGGGATACATCACAAAAAGTACGGGTTTGATTTTCTCGAGCAGAAATTATGCAAATTAGATGAACTTTTGATTTATTCAGTGCTACTAATACACAGTAAGTGCACGTGTCAATACGACTCGGGCTGGAGGCTGAATTTATGAACCGATCTTCACAAAACTTCTTGGGTACCTTTGTTATCACCTTGAGACGATAACAAATGTTTCTGGGTACGGTCCAAAATTCAAGATGGCTGCCAGTGGCCATTTTGTACCGAAATTAGGTCCAATCAGTTTTTTTGTACACAACTTCTATACGGCACAGGCTGGAGGCTGTATTTATGAACCGATCTTTACGAAACTTCTTGGGTACCTTTTGTTATCACCGTGGTATGAGAACGAGTGTTTTGGGGTGCGGTCCAAAATTCAATATAGCCGCCAATAGCCATTTTGTACCAAAGTTAGTGCAATCAGTTTTTTGTACAGAACTTCTGTATGAAAGTTCTGATTTGAATAAATTTTTGTAGGAATGTTTAGTAACATGGAATACATCACATGTAATACGTTTTTTTTTCTCGTGCAGAAATTATGCAAATTAGATGAACTTTGATTTGTTCAGTGTTACTTATACACAGTAAGCGCATATGTTAATACGGCTCGGGCTAGAGTCTGTATTTATGAACCGATCTTCACAAAACGTCTTGGGGTACCTTTGTTATCACCTTGTGACTGGAATGAGTGCATTTGGGTGCCTTTGTTATCACTGTGCTATGAGAACAAATATTTTTGTGTTCAGTCAGACCCACTCTGGGACTCAAAGATTTCTTTTTATGGCCCCCCCCCCCCCCGACTAAAGACGGGTGGCATATAGTGATTGAAGTGTGCTTGTGTCCGTCCGTGTGTGTGTCCATGTGTGTGTGTGTGTGTGCCCGAGCCAATAACTCGAAGACAGTTTGGGCCACAGTCATCAAACTTCACACAATTATAAAGGACCATGGGAGGATGTGCCACACACCATGGCCGGGGTTTCTTTAGTTATAAAGTAGTTTTTGCTCATACTTCAGGCTTAGTGTGACCTATAGAAATACTACCTACACCAAATGAGTTGAAACTTGCTGGAGGTTCAAAATGTGGTCCACCTCTATGCGGTCAAGAGAGGTCATTAAATGCATATTTTTGCGACCTATTAGGAAAGTCACTTTATACCAATTAATGCAATTCTGAAGATTATACGTGTATCTCATCATTCAAATGGCAGCGGCAGTAATGTCAGTTTCTGATTCCTTGATCGAACCCTATAAATGGTGTGCACATATATGCCTTTTCGGGTTTCTTAGAAAAATTGTTCTGATTCCTGTATGAATATTTTCTCCATGAATGAATTTCACAAAAAGCAGTTAGGGAGTAAGCTGTGACTGTCACATACAATAACATGATCTGTTTATTTGATCTCATTGTACATAATTAATTCCCAAACCAAGTTAATATAAAAACAAACAACTTCATCATAAAGAATTCCAGTGTACATGTAATTGTAAAACTACACTGAAGATTTGTTATTGAAACCTATCACAATACTGTCAGGATGCCGGTAAAAGATGCAATACTGACATAGTTGACTGTACTGTTAACTGTATTAGTGCTATGACTGTTTAAAATTAATTTATTAGAGAAGTTCTAGTTTTATGTATGCCTTGTTTAGGTCACTAGATGCCCTTTTAAGAGTAGGCCTTCAAATGAGCTCTTGGGGTTTTTAAGGTTTTTATGACAATATCTCCGATATAGAGTCTATGCACCCTTTGTCAGCGTGACAACTCAAATACGGATCGTCCTATCTCTTTGCATTTTGGCATGCTGGTTAACAATACCCAGTTTGCACTCATCTATGTTTTTTGCACCCGTTCGATCTGAATGACAGATCTGAAGTTGGTGGAGCCATTATTTCAAAATGGGTTGCGCTCATTCTTCATTGTAGATGTAGACATGGAACTACACTGACTGAGTTAAAAATTGCTGGAGATTCAATATATGGTCCACCTGAATGGGGTCATCAAGTGCATATTATTAAGAATGACTGAGAAATGCATTTACACCTTAATGTATTTCTAAAGTTTATGAATGTATTTCATCACTCAAATTAGTGGGCAGAGCCAAAATTTTTCATTTCTGATTCGTGTATCGAAGCCTTTGAATGCTGGTCACATTTATGCCTTTTCTGGTTTCTTATAAAAATTGTTCTGATTCCTGTATGAATATCTGTAAATACTGTTAAGGAAAACCCATTTCTGATTTGTTAAAAAATATTTTACTCCAGAAAATAAGCCTCCATAAATTCTCTTTCTGTAGAGTTTATTCCTGATACTTTAACCCTTTTCACACAGACTTGAATTTACTGGATGCAGTAAATTCTGTTTCTCTAGTTCGATCAGCTTTTACCATTTCTGTCTTCCCACAATACTATTGCCTGTCATGGGTGACAAATGTTGTCACTGGAAGAGATTTACCGGAAAGTGAGTTCTCGTTGATTTCATAAAGCTTTCATTAAATTTAACACTAAAGGTATAGTGATTTCGTATGAAAATTGGAATTTCGAAATGTTACCGAATTTGTATCAACGATGTGCGCATCATTTCACAAACTTCGGTTATTTTCCTGCATGTAGATTGTATAAAATAAAGAAGCTCACTTTTAACAATTTTTCCCTAAACAGTTTGGAAGTTTGACTATTATTTAACCCTTCAACCCTAGTGGTATGTTCCACATCAGTTCAACTGCAGCAGTTGGAAGAGTATATTGAATATCAGGGGCGCCGGAACGGCCCAAACATTGGCCCGACAATATTACCCAGATTCCTGTTTTTTTTCGAATTGTTGTCATCGATTATGTGGGGGAGAAACAAAATGACAGTGCATGCAGTTCGTCTTTCGAGGAACATAATATGACAAAATTCCCTGTCGAATTGCCAAAGGCAATTTGGCAGGGAATTTTGTCATATTATGTTCCTCGAAAGACGAACTTCAATTGTAGAGGCCCCACAAATGTGGGGGTCCTGGGCGTCCGCCCAGTCTGCCCATTCGTAAATCCGGCCCTGCCCCCAGAAAATGTTTCAAAAATGACATCTCTCAGACCCATTTTGGGGCTACTTCTTTAGTATTCCAACCGCTTCCGAAGCGGTTGGAATACTAAAGAAGTAGCCCCCAAAATCTCCTCAACTTACGTTAACTCGTCATTAATAGCCGCCATTGTGTGCCTAATATTAAAGAAACAAGACGATCTATGCGCGCACTATTTTGGATATCTGCCAGAACAAAATTAAAAAATCATAGTCTCGTAATTTGATATGAATGACGTTCGACTGAAGGTCGATCACAAAAATATCTTGATCGTCAAATTTTTTGGCCCGACATTGGTCCGGATGGTCGGGGCGTCTCCGGCGCCTCTGAATATTTTGGGTAGACTAATCGATATTTTTAACGTGCAACCCTACGTAAGGTCCGCCGACACATTCTCTTAGCAGCCACCCAACTTGCCGAAATTATGATGCATCATGTTCCTACGTCCGAGAAGCGGCCCCACGGGCTCAAAGGATTAAAAATAAGAAAATGACGTTTTGAATTTTTGATGTTCTGTAACATTCTTTCTATTCATTCTATCAATAGTGTGCGCATCGTGGCATATAATACAGACACTGTCTTATCAATATAAAAGTCTGGGGGTGAGATTTGATATTTTTTCTGGGAAGAATAACTGTCCTTTGTTTACATTTATTAAAAGTAATAAAAGGAAACTTGGCTTTATATTCTAGTTAGAATGGAAAAAGAAACATGCGAACGGTATGGCACAACCCCCGAGTCACAATCTATCATTGTGCGAAGTATGAACAAGATCAGTCCATGAAATAATTTTAATGGATCAGAAAAAGTTAGAGAGAGACCCAACGGTTCAACGGACGGTCCGCCCGACCTTGAGACGGACAAAGCGGCTACTATATGTTCCTCGAAAAAAATTCGGGGAGCATAAAAAATTAAAATTAAAAATGATCCGTCACTGCTGACGTCATTATTGCTTTGTATACACACCAGAATTAATTCCAGTAAGATTTCGTGAAAGTGTCCATATCTCTGTGAAACATCATTTCATAGCAATATATTACCTATGCTCTGAAGAATTCCTCTATTCTCTCTGGTGCCAAATGGGGGTCTAGAATAATAAATGTCATATACACAAAAAGAAAGGATTCCAAGTTTCAAAATTTGGAAAATCACACGGCCGACATAAAAAGTAATGCCTGTCATTTCCACTGTAATAGGGTTTCTGCAGAATTAACCAACACAGACGATAACATTATTTTATATATCATTTTTTTAAATTTTTCAAAATATTCAAAGAAAACCATATCATGTGACCCCCTCATTGGAACGAGCTCGATGAGCTCGTTCCATAGGCATAGAGGGGTCACATGATATGGTTTTGTTGAATTTTTTTTAAAAAGAGTATTTTTCAGTTGTTGAATTTGCATATTACGCGGGCCTATGTGGCCGATTCCTTGGGAAAAGAGTTTTTAACACCCCCCAAAATACCGTGAAAGTGCTTTCTATGTACCCAATGTATTTATGGTGAAATAGGAAGTAATTGTACACACCTTTTGAATTGTGATAAAGGACAACAGCTCTGTCATAATTAAATAATAATAAATTCGTCACGCAGTGAGTTACATTTCGTAACGCATTTTGACATTCTGACTCAGCCCCAGAGTTACTAACTGTATAAAATCCGTGTAATAATAGTAGTAGGAGATGTGGAGATCGGCCCCGGTTAGCCGGACCTTGGAAGTCATATCATAGTCACGTGACCAAGTTATGTTATGCTGGTTTCTATGGTAGCACGTGGTTGCTATGTTACCTAAAGGCTTACAACGAGACAGGGGCATGTTCGGAGGGTATGTTCCTTTGTACAAGAGTAATTTTCGGAATCATAGAATTACCAAAAATAACCCGACAATCCCTCCAAAGCACAAAAAATCAATTTATGTGATACAGATTCCCCATTTTATCGGCTTAGCATGTAGTGCTATAGTACCGAGGGGCCCTGTGGTGAGTTTGATTGAACAAGAGTAGTTTTCTGGCTTGGATTTCCCCATATCCACGGATACTTCGTAGAATTACCACAAACAACCCGATAATCCCTCCAAATCACCAAAAACAACCTTTGTTTGATACCAAATCCCAGATTGGCCTTTTTTCTCCAATAACAGGGGTGTTTGATTGAACTAGAGTAGTATCTTGGCTCGAATTTTCCCCCGAATTCTTTTGAGGGCCGCCATATCATAGATTTTAATAGTAGCACGTAGTGCTATAGTACCGGGGGGGGGGGGGGCTCCTGGAGGTATGTTCTATTGAACTAGGGTACTGTTTTCTGCAATCCCATTTTTATGCCTAGTACAAATGCTACTCTAACACTAACAGTCTGTCTAGTCCCAACTATCTCCGGTTCCCTCACCCAAGTATTACAATCACCAGTGCTTGATTTCCCATAACTTGTATGCAGAGTTATCTCCCTTGTGTATAACAAAAGCTTATATCATTCCTAAAGCCAAGAATCTATCGAGTAGTTACTGATAAGTCATTGCTCGAACGACTCAAATCCCATCGAGCAAATAAGCCATAGAGTATTTACCCGAACGAGTGACTCGCACACACGACTCTTAGCCTCATTTCGGTGTTTGAGGATACCTATGAGCTGGTATTGTGTAATTTGTGGATACCTATCGAGGATACCTTCTAGAGAATCCCTTTTTTGTCGTATGAGGCCATGAGGGCCATACAAATCCTCAACGAGGTCTAATTTACTATCCCTCTTAGCCTCATTTCGTTTGAGGCCATGATGGCCATGAAAAAATCCCCCAGTGAAGTCTAATTTACTATTCCCCTTAGTCTCATCTCGGTATTTAACAGCTATATCCCCTGGCACCCCAATTTCAGCAACCCTTTTTGGAAAACATCTGGCAGTCGGCACCCCTTTTTAGTCGCATGAGGCCATGAGGGCTATAAGAAAAGCCCTCAATGAGGTCTAATTTACTATCCTTCTTAGCCTCATTTCGTTTGAGGCCATGAGGGCCGTGACAAAATCCCTCAATGAGGTCTAATTTACTCCCCCCTCTTAGCCTCATCTCGGTATTCCACAGCCACATCCCCAGGCACTCCAATTTCAGCACCCCTTTTTAGAAAACGTTTGACCTTCGGCACCCTTATTAGTTGTATGAGGTCATGAGGGCTACGAGAAAATCCCTCAGTGAGGTCTAATTTGCTATCGCTCTTAGCCTCATTTCGTTTGAGGCCATGAAAAAATCCCTCAATGAGGTCTAATTTACTGTCCCTCTTAGCCTCATTTCGGTATTTAAGAATACCTATGACCCAGCTCTAATACAGCTCCTATATGGCTCCTATACAGATAGTCTTACCAACGGCTTCCATCTTATCTCTAAAGCTCCAAGGCCACTACTTGTCTATGGTCTATCTGTCCCATCATTAGCTTCTACGGCAGTCTTGTACCACTGCGGCATTGTACCATTACTATTGGCTACCGTTATTCTGCCCCTTGTCTCAACCATCAATATTGACCTGTAACGCTACTTCCTAGATACATGTATACCTATCTCAGTCTTGACTACAACATCGATCAAGGTTGAATCGGATTGCTTCATTCCCCCTGTATAAAACGTGTATATATATAGTTTGGCTGTATAAGGAATTCCGAAAGCGGGATTCCTAGCCGATTCCATAAAGTTGGATTCCGTGATTTGACACCAACACTCGAGGGTATTCCCCCTCCCTAGTGAAAGAATTTAGTTCAAATGGTTGTGGTTCAAAACTTCATTCAGTTAAAATCAAATCATGTCAAAACCTTGTTGGGTTCATTAAGGTAAATAGTGGAGTTCAAGGGTGTTAATTTTATATACCTTCATGAAGGTTATGGGAAATCAAGCACTGGTGATTGTAAGACTTGGACGAGGGAACCGGAGATAGTTGGGACGAGATAGACTGTTAGTGACGGAGTAACATCTGTAATAGGCATACTAATGGGATTCTATGAAAATGTACCCTAGTATTTATTTATTTATTTATTGGTGTTTTAAGGTCACATACTTAAGCACAATGGCTAATCGTGACCGTGACAGTTTTACGGGTGGAGGAAGCCGGAGTACCCGGAGAGATCCACCGAGCAACGACGAGCAGCTGTCAGCTCTCCAACATCGTAACTCTGAACTCTGCACCGCAGCACAGGCAGGGTTAGATTGATTGAAGACATGCGCACCATCGACGTGCAGTACGCCTCAGTACACAGCGTCATCGTGCCCCCATGTGGGCAATCGGAATGTACCCTAGTCCAATCGAACTTACCCTCGGGGCCCCCCATGGGCACTATAGCACTACGTGCTCTAAACTGCATTTATTTATTTTTTATTATTAAAATCTACGGTATGGCGGTCCTAAAAAGGATTATGGAGACAATCCGAGCCAGACAATTACTCTAGTTCAATCGAAAACCCTTGATATTGGAGAATAAAGACCAATCTGGAGTTTCATATGAAACAAAAGTTGTTTTGGTGATTTGGAGGGATTATCGGGTTGTTTGTGGTAATTCTACGAAGTATCCGAAGATTTGAGGGAAAATCCGAGCCGGAAAACTACTCTAGTTCAATCGAACTCCCCGGGGGTCCCTCGGCACTATATCACTACGTGGTAAGCCCATAAAATGGGGAATCCGTATCAAATAAAGTAGCTTTTGGAGTGATTTTCGGGTTGTTTGTGGTAATTCTACGAGAGGGGAAATTACTCTTATACAAAGGAACATACCCTCCGAACATACCCTTATCCTATAAGAAACCTTTGGGTAACACAGCAACCACGTGCTACCATAGAAACCAAGATGGCGACCTCCAGTATACAATATGGACGACGGAAACACGTATCACCTTAACAATACGCGCTGCACATGCGCACTGAGACCACTCATCACTAAGGGGATGTCGTCACAAGATGGCCACTCACGCAGGCTATTATGACAGCCAAACATGACGCAACTAGGTCACGTTACATGACGTCCCTTCCGGGGTCCGCACTGGGATCCGGCCCCGTCGGGTAAATGCTATACTACTAATAATGCATGTGTGTTAATTTGTTTGTAATTTTACCCGACACACACAACCCTCTTCTCACATTTATTCTAAACGCAAGTTGGATTTGTGAACAATGAGAGCGTATGATGCGGTCTTGTCTCACAGGCTCTCGTTTTACAGCCTCGGCTGATTTTTTCATCAACTTTTCACCTGGAACTTAATTAAGCACATCCCTGTTTTTTCGCAGTGGTGTTAATAGAAACCGTAATTACTTTCATGCTATCTTTCAGATGGCCACAAGTGATTGTTTGCGGAAAAATGGTCTATTGGAAAATGAAAGACAACACAGTGATGAAAATATGCAGTATTTTAATGGCGCTAATTGCACATATCTGTCACTAATGTTTTTGATGGAAAAACGTTCTCTCGAAAAGTATGGTACTGGAACGCGGTCCACGATGAAACAATGCCGGTTATTATTGACCAGGAATGTAACTTGTGATCTCCTGAACACAATAGGAGTGTCTGACGCCAGTAGAGAGTGTATCCACCACTTGCCCTAATGACAGCCTACCCTCCTCCTAATGCTACCAGGGGGCCTTCTGATACGGTCCAGAGGCAACTGCTGCCACTCCTCATGCAATGCAGCTTCTAAATCGGCAAAAGTCTGTACAGGCGAATCTCTTGCTTGAACACAGCGTCCAAGAAATTTTAAGATGTGTTCTAAGGGATTGCAATCGGGGCTCTTTGCAGGCCAAGGTAGTGTTGTAATAGCGTTGTTCTGAAGTAATGCTCTCACAGTATGGGGACGATATGGCCTTGCATTGTTGTCCATGAATACAGGGTGAGTAGCCAACGGATGGCTGTCAAAATGAGGTACGACAACCTGACTTAGAATGTTCCTGTCAGCATATCAAGTTTACAATCATAAGAGAGGCATCCTCAGATCATTACTGATCCTCCACTATAAGGAACAGTAGATGTGATGTTCCTGGGCATGTAAGCAGTATTTCTATGCCTGCACACTCTCATGCGACCATCCGTGACGTGAAGCAGGAACCTACTCTCGTCTTACAAATGGACTCTCCTCCACGTCCTGAGATTCCAATGTTGTCGTGCCTTATGCCACTTCTGGACCTCAAACCCAGTGTTTAGAGACGATTTCGGACAGTTCTGTTGCACAAACGCCTGTTTGTGTGCCAAAGGCGTTTCAAAACCCCACTTGAAGCAAAAGGTTCATGCCTAACGATCTTCCGAGGAGAGGTCTTTTGGAGTTATCCAGGCCTTAGTCGGTCCTTAACATCGTTGGTTTGTTGATGTTTTCGGACAAGTCTGCTAATGACAGAATGTCTATAGCCATGTTGCTTTCCAATAGCTTTGAATGACATGCCTGTTGCATGCTAACCAACGATTTGTCATCCTAGTGCCTCTGGCAGTCTCCTACTTGCAATGTCAACATTTATTGATAAAACAGGTGACAAATTTTCTTGTTTTATAGCCGGATAGTGCATGTGGATGATAGTGTTTTTGTGACATTCATGATTTGCATGCTTCACGTGGTCAAGGGGATGTGTTTGAGGAACGCTATCAGCCAGAAACATCATGTTGCACAAGATGAAATGTACTGCAAGACATAGCAATCATTAAAACATAATAATTAGTAACTGCAACTTCACGTTCATGGAACATCTCGGGGGTGCTTAATAATGTTCCAGGTGTATATTTGGAGCTCCAAATAAAAACAACAAAAATATAGTCTACCACAGATCACCTGATGTGGATTGATGATTCTGTGCATGAGGGGTCGCCACATTGAAATCGAGGGTCATGAAGCGAAACATCTTTATAGACGGACATCGGGGCGAGTTGTGTGCAAATAAATTCGCGAGGATAACCCTCGGTATTTGTGTAATTCTGGTGTTCAACTCATCGACTCTGAGATAATTAATGATGATAACAATTTAATAGCGAATTTGGTATTCCAAATGTCTAACAGTAATAAACATTTAACAACTGTACTTGTTGGATATCCGAACAATATTCCAACAATAGCTCATGGGATTTCCCAATAATATGAGGCAGAGTAACTTGGGAAATCCAAACTATAACCGAACTCTTACTCATGATCATTTTTTTTGTATAGAATACAATTAATGAGGCATATCACTACAAATTTGCTAGATATAAAGATTAAAGTAAGCTTTCACCGCGTATTAATCAGATGCCTTATTAGCTTACTTAATGGTGCTTAAACAAAAATTGGAGGGAAATACGGAAGAAAGATAATTTGTTAATAACTGCTACGGAATAGGTTTGCTGTCAGACGACGAAAACATGATAAATTTGAAACAACTGAAATTAAATTTAGTCTTTTGTATCGAAAGTCATTGTCTTGAAACATGCCCTATGATATATTTCTACCGCTCCTATTTCGATTCGGCCCAAACCAGGACTTTGTTTAAGATCAAGTTTGTGTGTATATGTAAGCAATCTGGGTAATTTATTGTGGATTCTGAGTGGCAACTTACAACAGCATGTGTATTTTCTATCGCGGTTTCGAAACTGAAAGAGTACAATTCCAGTATTGTCACTCGACCGATATACTGTTTGTAAATCTTTGTTAAGTTCTCGAATGTCGAACACCGGGGTAACCTCAACTAGGGCTGAAACGGTTAGCTCATTTAACAACCGACTAACCGAGACCTATAACCGGATAATATCCGGTTAACCGCATCCATTATTTTACTGAATCTGAGATCAAAACTATAGGAATTGGAAAGCAGTATTCTCAGAAACGATTCCGTAGTGTGTATACAAACGAACGTTGTCGAGAACTCGACAACGTTCGTTTGTATACATGCTACGGAATAGTTTCTGCGGTTAATCAGAACTCACAGAAATTGCCGATCATTGCCAAAGTCGATTATTTCTCAATATAAAAAAACGCTGCTTCGAGGTGTAATGTATCTCAAAGAAGAAGCGACATATTTACTACGTTTTAACCGTGGAATGACGATCACTGTCGATATTTATAACCGGTTGAAGTATTTTTAATCGGAAAGGTGGATAACCGTTTTGAAGCCGGTTATCCGTTTAACCATTTCAGTACTAACCTCTACATCAGAGTCCTCATCTTCCCCGCAAGGGCAATAGCGAAAAACATTCTCATTCACAGTAGTATGTCAGGTACATTTGAGGGAATATTTGGATGACCCCGGTGGATGAGCCCGGAAATGACGTCATATCACGTGACCCAGTGCCGCCATGTTGTATTGTCATGGTAACCCGCGTGAGCGGCCATGTTGTGACGTCATCTCCATAGTAATACGTGGTGTTAGGACGCATGCGCAGCTCGTGTTGTTAGGGTGATACGTGTTTCCGTCGTCTATTTTGTATACTGGAGGCCGCCATCTTGGTTTCTATGGTAGCACGTGGTTGCTATGTGACCCAATTTTTCTGCAAGAAGACGGGGTATGTTTGGAGGGTATGTTCCTTTGTAGAAGAGTAAATCTAATTACCACAAACAACCCGACAATCCCTCCAAATCACCGAAATTTACTTTATTTGATACGGATTTCCCATTTTATCGGCTTAGCACGTAGTGCTATAGTACCGAGAGGGTACCGGGGGTGTGTTCCTTTGTAGAAGAGTATTTGTCTGGTTTTGATTTTCCCAGAATCCTCGTTTAATTACCCAAATTAACCCGACAAGTTGTACTATTTCGAATTCTTTCAAAATCCTATTTAGGATCGCGAAACTTTTGGCTTATAATAGTAGCACGTAGTGCTATAGATTTTTAAAAGGTCGTGTTCGATTGAAGTGGAGTAATGTTCCCATAATCCCTTTTTTTGAATCCCATGACGTTTTTCCCAATAAGAGTAGCACGTAGTGCTAAAGGACAAATTTACCCAGAATCCTCTGTTTCTACTTGGAACTATATTTTTTATAAATTCCTGCGCTCTATTTTTAGTAACATCCTTAACTGACCCCCTAACTAATTGTTAGGGTCTATATTTAGCAATTTATTTAAATGACACCTCTAACTATATGATTTTAAATAATAAAATTAATGAAGATCAAGATGTTTTTACACTGACCAATCAGAGCGAAGTTAATCCACCAATCAGATTTCTGTATTCCCATTGTGTTTCTTTCCCATTACTTTCTATACTAATTTTCAAAATTTTCCAACTTTAACCTATAATCCTATAGGAAACAAACACAAACGCCCATCGAGAATGAAAATATCGATGAAAAACGTTGCAACGTCGTGACGTTTTCAAAAATGTCCGTCACGTAGAAATAAATTCCGGAGAAGAGTAACGTCGCGTCATTCTGTTTCGATCCTTCGAACTGAATACATCGCTAGAGAGTTTTCTATAGCAATTTTGCCTTTGCAAAATTTTTATGAAGATGGAGTCTGATGCTGCCACTGCCGTTACTAGGACTGATGTTTATGCCTGTGAAGAGTGTGGGAAGACCTTTACGGACCGTCGGAACCGGAATCGCCATGTGCGCACCCAACACACCGAAGAGAAGAAGACCCATGATTGCACCAACTGCAACAAGAGTTATGCTTCCAAGCAAAAGCTGGATCAACACCTGAAGAAATGTTTGGAGACCTACACATGTATGGAATGCGGCTAGGAGTTTAACCAACTACTCCATTTTAACCGACACAAGAGCGTTGCCCACCGACCAGTTCCTGTACGATCTAAAAGGAAGACCGATGAACAGAATAGAGGACCACCCAAACAACCACGGACCACGAAGACCACCCGTTATGATGTTGACCCAATTGATTTTGAAAAGAACATGATGTCCGAAGAAGAGACCGATGAGATGTTGACCATGTACGAAGATAACTGGAGTTCTATTAGAACTCGCCACATGATGAACAGAAGAGTCCAGGACCAGTATAACTACCGGATCAACGATGTGAACCTGAAAATGATGAATGATGAATTGATGACTACCATATTTCTGCCACAACACTTAAGATTTAAAATTAATCTTAGTTTTGGTTTTATCCTGCGACACAATGAAACGGATGAACTGAAGTATTACCACCCATCACAAAACAACGCCCGGGTACTTGATGTTCCACAACTCGTATGCTGCCAAGAAGACTTTGAAGAATTCCTTGATGATGTCATGGAAGAAGATATCCTGGAATGGGTCAAGTTAAAACGACCCAACACCAAATGGCTTGTGGAGAGAGTTACGAACGTCACATTTTATGTGAATAAGCTGAAAGACCACCCAATTGGAATGGTAAAAGATCTTCCCGATTATATTCTCCAGAACAAAACAGTGAATGCTTTGGTGAAAGATAGAGCCAACCATTTTACCTACGAAGACAACCTGTGTATTTTCCGCTTTATGGAGTGGTTCCACAACAGACAATTTGAAAAATTCAACAGATGCCATGTACAACAAGTATACAAAGACGCCAAAGAATGAATTCCGTGGAGTAACTTTAGTCGAATTACCCGACTTGGAGAAATGTTTTGAAATTAATATTCAAGTATATGAACTTGTCAAGAATGATGATGATGACCAAATTGTTGCCAAATTAGTACAGAGATCTCATAGAAAGTTTGAAGATACCATGTATGTGAACGTTTACAAGAACCATTTTAGCTACATCATCGATATAGACCAATACTGCAAATCCTTTGAATGCCGCAAATGCGGCAAATTATGGAAGACCTCCCGGGCAATAAACCGCCACGAGAAAACATGTACAGATGAAGTGAAGTACCAGTATGTTGGCGGTGTATACCATCCATCCCAGTCCGTATTTGATCTGTTAGAAGATGAAGGTATAGAAGTACCCGAAGAGAAGAAGTTTTATCCATACCGTGCAACGTTTGATTTTGAAAGTTACTTTGTCAAATCCAGTCTGCTGCCGACAGTGATAAACTGACATGGGAAGCCGAACACCGACCATTGAGTGTGAGTGTATGTAGTAATGTTCCAGAATACCAAGAACCGAAATTTTTTATTACAAATGGAAATTCTCAAGAACTTGTTGAAGAAATGATGACATACCTCACAGCTATTTCATCTCATTGCCATCAACTGATGCAGACCTTCATGCTTGGGCCTTGTTTAAACTCAGACAGAAAATTGATGAAACGCTGGAAGCGGAAGCCAGAGCTACTGGAGAAGATACATCCAAGATGCACCCCTTACAAAAATTGGAGAAGAAATTTCAAGACTACCTGCAAGAGATGCCCGTCATCGGATTCAACTCTGGAAAATATGATATGAATGTAGTCAAGCGTGAAGTGATGACATTCCTGAAGAGACAGGATCCACTCAAGTTTGCAGTGAAGAAATCAAATAACTACATGTGCGTCTCGACAGAATCTTTCAAGTTTGTTGATATTTGCAACTACCTCGCTCCAGGACTCAGCTATGACAAGTTTTTGAAAGCATTTGACTGTTCCGTGACGAAAGGATTTTTACCATATGAATGGATCGACAGCTTGGACAAATTGGATCAAGACCACCTACCAGACCATGAAGACTTCTACAGTTCTCTAAAGAAAGAAAACATATCCAATGAAGAATACCAGTACTGCCAGCATGTATGGAACGACCTGGAGATGACAACTTCCGTGATTTTCTGATCTGGTATAATAACCGAGATGTAAAACCATTCCTTGAAGCAGTTGACAAGCAGTTTGCTTTCTACCAAGAACGCCACATCGACATGTTTAAAGATGGTATCGGTGTTCCAGGCCTTACGTTGAAATACCTGTTCCAGACCATGAATGATGACACTTACTTCACATTATTTAACTAGAAAAACAAAGACTTGCATCACTTAGTGAAAGATAATATCGTTGGTGGACCTTCAATTATCTTCAACGGATACCACGAGAAAGATGTTACCCGAATCAGAGAAACAAAATATGGGAAAGAAGCAAAACCATGTGGAAGTATTATAGGCTTCGATGCGAATGCATTATATCTTTGGTGCCTAGTGCAAGAGATGCCAACGGGTTGGAGTATTAGACGCCGTGAAGAAAACCAGTTTAAACCAGAACATCCAATGAAGTATGGTAAAATGGCTGAACAATAGTTAGAGTTTTATCGATGAGAGATGACATCCACATCAGACATCAGTTTAACGGAGCTGAAAAAATGATTGGTCGAAGACAGTTGCCTGTTGATTGTTGGTGCAAAGAGACACAGACTGTATACCAATTCCATGGCTGCTTCTGGCACAGACAAACCTGCATAAAAGATAAGAATGGCCTTCCTATCCTCCATAATGAAGTCAGAGATAAACCCATGAAAGATCTGCTACAAGACACCCGTACCAATGCAAAGTACATCACCGATTTGGGCTATAAACTTGTTGAAATCTGGGAGTGTGAGTGGAGAGAGATGAAGAAGACCGATGCCACACTCAAAGCCTTCCTGAAAGAGAACTTTTCAGACAAAATAGATGGTGCGATGACAGATGAAGAAATACTGAACAAAGTGAAGTCCGGTGAACTGTTTGGTTTGGTCGAATGTGATATACATGTACCAGATCACCTGAAAGATTACTTTGAAGAGATGACACCTATCTTCAAGAATACAGATATTTCCATAGATGATATTGGTGAACACATGAAGTCCTTTGCTGAGAAGAATGGAATGATGAAGAAACCCCGTAGAAGTTTCATCGGAAGCTATGTAGCAGAAAAAATGTTGTTTGCAACCCCTTTACTGCAGTGCTACCTCCAGCACGGTATTGAAGTTAACTACCTCTATCAAGTTATCCAATATAAACCAAGAAGATGTTTTGAAAAAATTGGAGATGAAGTATCTGAAGCAAGAAGACAAGGAGATGTTGATCCTGACAAGTCGATCGTTGCCGACACCATGAAGCTGTTGGGAAATTCTGGATATGGCAAAACCGTTACCAACAAAGAGAAGCATCGACGTGTGTGCTATTGCGACGACGAAGAAGTCACCAAAGCTGTAAATGACATGTCCTTCAGAGCCTTGAATCCATTAGACGAAACTTTATGTGAAGTTGAACTGAACAAGAAGACCATCAAGTTGGATCTGCCACTCCACATCGGATTCTTTGTTTACCAGTATGCGAAACTCCGGATGCTTCAGTTCTATTATGATGTCATCGATACTTTTATCAGCCACCAAGATTTCGAATATGCTGAAATGAACACAGATTCTGCATATCTATGTACCTCGTCACCATCCATAGATGAATTTGTGAAACCAGAGAAGAGAGTAGAATTTTACAAAGAAAATCACAAGTGGTTTCCATCAGAGTGTTGTGATTTCCACAGAGATGATTACGTGAAAACCAAATTAGAAGGCAAAGAATGGCTGTCACCCTCATGTTGTCAGGAAAAAAGCGTTTTGACAGGAGAACTCCATGCTTGTTCAAGGTAGAATGGCAAGGAACCGGTATTGTTGCACTGTGTAGTAAAACATATTATTGTTTCGGAGCCACCAATAAATTTAGTTGTAAAGGAATCAGCAAACGCCACAATGATATGACGAAAGACAGATATCTGCAAGTTTTGAAGACTCAACAAAGTGGATCTGGCATCAACCGAGGATTTGTGATGAATGACAACACTATGTATACCTACCAGCAGAGCAGAGATGGACTATCGCATTTCTACCCAAAACAAAGAGTTTTAGAAGATGGAGTTAGCACCATACCACTAGAGATTTGAAGAAGAAACAATTGAGTGAGTGTCATATTTTTCTACAACCTGAACAAAGTCTAGCTTTTGCCTACAAAAAGTCCTATTCAGTTGACCGAAAAACACCTAAATCAAACCGAAATGGTTTTTAGGTGGTCTACTCAATCATGTTAGGCTCACCAAATTTTTAAAGTCCTTTATGGCATTCTCTAAAGTCCTTTATGGCAGTCCTCGTAAAATCCTATATGGCATTCTCTGAAGTCATTTATGGCAGTCCTCATAAAGTCCTAAATGGCAAGTTTTTCTCTAAAGTCCTATATGGCAGTCCTCATAAAGTCCTTTATGGCATTCTCTAAAGTCCAAAATGGCATTCTGTTAGTCCTTTATGTCAAGTCCTCATAATGTCCTTTTATGGCAGTATTTTTCTCTAAGTAAAAAGTCCTATATGGCAAGTTTTTCTCTAATTAAAAAGTCCTATATGGCATTCTCTAAAGTCCTTTGTGGCAGTCATAAAAAAACCTAAATGGCTAGTCTTACAAGGTAATACATTTTTCTAGCGTAAAGATTTTTCAATTTTTTTATTTATTCTTATACAGAGAGTTTTTTTCATCATCATCATCATCATGTTCCTGGTATACTTTAGGCTAACCCTATTGGAAGTGGAGGATACTTCTTTATTCCAAACTTTTTAGTTTCATTCAAAACTTTTTAGTTCCATTTATTTTTTAAAAAATGTTGATTCATGGTATTTTTTAGGTTACACCTATTGGAACCAGATGATACTTCTTTACTTTTTAGTTTCATTCAAAACTTAGTTTCATTCAAAACTTTTTAGTTCCATTTATTTTAAAAAATGTTGATTCATGGTATCTTTTAGGTTACACCTAATGGAACCAGGTGATACTTCTTTATTCCAAATTTTTTAGTTTCATTTCATTTTTTTTTAAAACAAAGTTGATTCCTGGTGTCTTTTAGGCTACCCCTAAACAAAGGAATAAATCATCATCATCATCATTACTAAGAAATTCTCTGTTGTGAATGTTTAAAAGAAATGAGAATTTTTTATGATAGACAAACTGAATTGCTAAGTTGGACATGTTGTTTTCGTTTTTTTTTTAATGAACAAAAAAAAATCCCTCAAAGAGGATACGAACTGTAGGGGGTGGGAATGTACTCGAGCTATTTGACTTATCTCCATTGGACAGAGGTTTGTAGCTTTACCTGTCCCAAACCAGTATAGAATGCAGAGGGCCATATCCTACAGTTTAAGGATCAAAATTGCAGTTTGATCGCCAAACTGACCAATCAGATCGATGTTAATCAACCAATCAGATTTCTGTATTCTCATTGTGGTTCTTTCCCATTACTTTCTATACTAATTTTCTAAATTTTCCAACTTTAACCTATAATCCTATAGGAAACAAACACAAACCCCAACCAAGAATCAAAAAGTCGATCAAAATTTGTTGAACTGGGGTGATGTTTTCAATCATGTCCGTCAAAGATATATAAAATTAGGCAAAGTATGGACTTGGCATCATTCATGATCGAACCATTGACCAGAGAAGATGTTCCTAATTGGCACCAAACAGACTTATGCTAACGTCACCCAGTATCAGGGTGAACTGAAGATTCATCTCAGAAGATACTTTGAGGGAAAAGACCAGAAACCTTATCCTACGAAGACTGCTATTGCTCTATCTTCAGAAGAATGGAATGCCTTGAGGTCCCAAATAGAAGAAGTAGATGCAGCCATCAAAACCCAACAAACAACTTTAACTGAAGTTCCTGAAGTCACTAAACCTACTAACCATGAAGACTTTAAAAAACCAAATCAAGAACCACCTTTGAAGAAGAAGAAGAAGAAGATCACGGTGAGAATAACCCAACCACGACCATTGGTCGTTGATGAAACTGATAGTGAACTCAGGCAAGTTCGCTTGCAACATGAACTTTGTTTGGCATATGCTCATTATGTCGAAGAGAACATTGACGATGTAGTGAAAAAAAAAATGCTATGGATGTACAGTCGATCACCCAAGTCAGATTCAGCATAATGTATGCCTAATGATGTCTGAAGAAGAGAAGATTATAACATGTTTTAGTGAAGCACTTGAAAGAGTTAACAAGAATGATGTCCATCTACTGTGGCACCATAATACTTCTGGAATGAATCCACCACCAGTACAGAAAGAGTATGAAGATATGTTCGAGAAACCTCTCACAAATGAACAGAGACGTTGTATTATGGATTTGGTGATTGAATTCATGACCGTCAAGAAACCACTCAGTCTGAAGATGTAAATAGATGTTGTAAATAGATGTTTGTTTTTTATAAAAAAAAGAAAAAAGGAAGAAAAGTATAAAATGAAGAAACAAGAAAAAAAGGTGGTAATGACACTTAAGTTATTTGATGTTTATCTTCTTGACAAATATCAAACAAACTTAACCTGTCCCCAGCCAGTAAGTCAGAGGGCCACCAATTTTAAATATTTTTGGATGATGGTCATATTGACCACCTCTACAAAAGGTATAAAAGGGAAGTGGTACCCACGTTCAGTAGGGGCCACCTCCCTAAAAGGTATAAAAGGAAGTAGTACCCGCATAGAACAACAAAGATGGATCCTCGTGGAAACATCCATTCACTTGTTTATTGTGTGGTCCCACGGGTAGTGGTAAATCATCCTTTGTAAATCGGGTTATTCAAAACATTCAAAATATTATATCACCTGTTCCAAGTCACATCATTTGGTGTTATAGTGAATGGCAACCATTATACAATACTTTACCCCAAGTAGAATTCGTAGAGGGTCTCCCTCAAGATTTAAAATCTGATAGTTTAGTCATATTGGATGATGTGATGCTCGATGCAGTAGTTCGAGTTACTAGATTATTTACTAAAGGTAGTCATCACCGTAACATTAGTGTGATGTACATTGTTCAAAATTTATTCAACAAAAATAAAGTCCATAGGACTGTAGCTCTCAATAGTCATTACATGATCTTGTTTAAAAATCCTAGGGATCGTTCTCAGATCTCACACTTGGCAGCACAGAGGTATCCTGGTCATTCCAAGTTTCTGAGAGAAGTTTTCGAAGATGCCACTTCGACACCATATGGTTACCTTTTAATAGATCTCAAACAAGATAGTCCTGAACACATGAGATTAAGAAGTCACATTTTTCCTGGGGAAACCCAATATGTGTACCTCCGAAAAGTATAAAAAGGGAGCAACAAGTCTGACTCGAGTCAGAAGCATGTCTGACCGTCTCAAGCGCAACGTCGCTCTTCTCAAGGTTCTTATTAAATCGAAACCCACACTCGTCAAATCCATACTAAAACATGCAGACAAAGAATTGATTACTTGTTTGTGTGACTGTGCCTCGAATATACTGAAGGGAGCAGTACCTCTGACCAAAGCTCAGAGAACCAAACTCTTTCGTCAGAAACAACTAGTGAGGGCAGTGGCAGATAAAGGTACCTCTGACAAAAAGAGGAGACAAATCTTGCAGAAAGGGGGATTCTTGGGGGCATTGCTACCTCCTGTACTATTGGGTGCTGTTAAAGGTATATATGGATGATGGAATATGCAAAGAAGATGGCTTTGGTAGAACCAAGGTTATTGGAACGTCTACAAGAGACTCCAAGACAACCGAATGAACTGGGTGTTTCATCACTGGATTGAGAAATGAGAGATATTCTCGATGCCCCTTTTCTTTCGGCTGATGAAAAGATGACTCAATATAATCAAATTTTACAAAGATACTTGACATTTCAACAAAAGGTAATGGCTCCTCGACCAATTAAAGTCGAATTCGAGAAAGATAATAAAGACGAAGACATTCTCGATTCTGTACCTATGACAATGAAGAGAAAGGGAAATTTGTTGTTGAATCGTATTAGAAGTGACCCAAATATATCTTGGAATGAGAAGGGTGAATTAGTCTACAAAGATCAAACAGTGGTAGGGTCGAATGTAACAGATCTTCTAAACGATTTACTTAGAAGACGAAAATCTTTCCAACCAAAGGGATGGGAAGTGTTGGCCGAAGCTTTGAGAGATAGTAACATACCCCAAGAATTAATTGGTCATAAAGAACGTTGGGATTTTATGAAACAGGCACCAATAAAGTCGGAACCTAAACAACCAAAGAAAACAGAAACGCCAAAGTGGACCGAAAAAAGGGTATAAATAGAGCTGACACTTGAACAAGGCAGTCATGGGAGCATTGTACTATGATTCTGAAGCGCCTGGTAGTTTTGGTGGTGTAGACGCACTTCGTAGAGCGTCCAAGAAAAAAACTAAACAAGTTGTAAAATGGTTAGAGACTCAAGACACATACACTCTTCACAAACCTGTTCGTCGTACATTTCATAGAAGGAAAGTAATAGTTTGTGGGAAAAATGCACAATGGCAAGCTGACTTGGTAGATGTTTCAAACATAAGTAAATTCAACAAAAACATAAAATTTTTGTTGACATGTATAGATGTGTTTAGTAAATATGCTTGTGTGATGCCATTACAAAACAAACTTGGTGATTCCATCGTGAAAGCTTTTAGTAAAATTTTCGAACAAAGTCGTAAACCAGAAAAATTACAAACAGATCAACGCAAAGAATTTTTAAACAGAAAATTTCAGAATTTTCTCAAAGATCACAAAGTCGAATTTTTCACTACACAAAATGTGGAAACAAATATGTTCCATAGTAGAAAGATTCAATAGAACTTTGAAAACCAAAATGTGGAAAGTTTTTTACCAAGAACAATACACTAACGTTTCCACTTCAAAACTTGGTGAAATCATATAATCATTCCCATCATCGCAGTATAGGTATGGCCCCCATTGCCGTGGACATTGAAAATTCATGAAGAGGTTTGGCAAAGGTTGTATGGACAACCCATAAAGCACAAGACACCAAAGTACAAAGTGGGAGACAGAGTGAGAATCAATAAAGTTACGAAAACTTTTGAGAAAGGTTATTTGCCCAATTGGACCGAAGAGTTATTCACAGTAGTAGACATCAAGAAAGGACATCCAGTCACATACATCTTACAAGATGATAACGGAGAAATATTGAAAGGGTCGTTCTACATTGAAGAGCTTCAGCGAGTTTCACATAAAACTATTTACAAAATCGAACACGTACTCAAGAAACGTGGTCGAGGTAAGAAAAGGGAATTGTTCGTAAAGTAGTTGGGATACCCAACTTCGTTCAATTCGCGGATCAAGCAGAGTCAGCTCACCTATAAAAGGAAGTGAACCTCTGAGGTTTCTTCAAAATGGAAGAAGGATCGAACGGTTCTTGGCCTCTGTTTGGAAATTTTTAGTAAAAATTTCGCAAATAATCATTTTGTATATCATCATCATTACTAGTGTCGTTAATCTCACTCTCGAGAACACAGACAGCAAGTTGTGGACTGCTCTCTTGAGTAGTAGCATAGGATATTTGTTACCAAATCCAACCATTAAGAAAAAGTAATGTTTTATTTGACTCTACCAAGTAATAGTTCTATGAACGTGTTTCCAGAAAACACATTCACTACGTACACCACTCAGTTATCACAACCAGTGATTCTCACGGGAGAATGAGCAGTAGGTCTGGCAGAGATTCAGTATCCAAATACTTGGTTCAATATTCATGGAGAAGAAGCTTTCGTTACAGTGTTCTGGTCTTCGAAAAAGAATTACCGACTTACTCTCAAGGAAGGTCGTTATTCGGATCCCATTGATGTGATACGAGCGATCAATGGTGTTAAAGAATTACTCTTGCCTCGTCACGATAAGGTGAACTCGATGAAAGTTCGTATCACGGTACGTGATGGAGTCGTGGTCACATTGAGCCCTACTCTTCAAAATATTTTGGGATTTAATGAGTGTGTTTTTAAATCAGGAACTTACAATTCTTCCAGAGCTGCCGATGTCAACCAAGGATTCAATTCACTCTATGTATACTGTGACTTGGTTCGTGACCAAGTCGTAGGAGATACAAGAATACCACTTCTTTGTATCGTACCCGTGTGTGGAAAATATGGGAATATCATCTCTAAAACATTTGAGAATGTGTATTATGTACCAGTGGAACGCCAAATTTCAGTACCGTCCAGATGTATATAAGGGGGTGACACAGGAGCCATAGTACCATTCGAGTTCGGGAAAGTGACAGTGACACTTCATTTCAGAAATCGTAGATCTCTTCATTTCACATAAACATGACTTACTGTTGTAAGTCCAAATTATACGAAGAATATTACACGAAACAAGCTGGGAACGGTCTACCGGCTTTTTCTGGAGCTCAAATACAGAGAGGATATGGTTTGGGAAGTATATTGGAAGAACCGAAGAATATGGTGTTACCTTTATTGAAAACTACAGCCAGGACCGCGGGAAAACAGCTCGTGAGAAAAGGAGCAGCCTTTGTCGAAGATGTCATTGAAGGGAAAAATGTTAAAAAGGCAGCAATCAAAAGAGTCAAAGAGGCTGGTGCAGGAGCTTGGAATGAAGTGGTTGGTGGTTCAAAACCACCCGACAGGAATAGTATAAAAAGGCCCGCACCACGCAAAACTAGCAAATCGACAAAAAGAAGGAGAACTGTTCAGATCCAAGACCATCTCGGTGCATGATGTCCCTCATTAATGAAAAATCTTGTGAGTGTGTCAACAGCGAACTCGACTTGTTTTCTATACCACCAACACAGACTAGTGTGGAACATGGGCAATGGGTAGAACACAGGCCTTTGGCGACTATAGGAAACAGTGGTTCAATAGAATTCCACAATGCGGGATTAGGAGATGATTATTTGAATTTGGCACAGACATACTTGTATTTAAAGTAACGGTTGTAGATTCCAATGGGGCATCAATTGCACCCGATGCCAAAGTGGGCCCAGTCAATTTATGGATGCATTTCTTATTTAATCAAATCGATATCAGCTTGAATGAAAAACTGGCATCTCCTTCCAACAACACTTATCACTACAGAGCTTTCATAGAAACTTTGTTGAGTTATGGACCAGCTGCCAGGAAGTCACAACTGACTAATGCATTATGGTACAAGAATACGGCCGGACACATGGAAGCTTTGACAGATGATAACAAGGAATTTCTTCTTCGAAAGAAATTTATAGAGAAAAGTAAAATCGTGGACATGACTGGAAGATTACATTTGGACATGTTTTTCCAAACTCGTTACTTGCTGAATGGAGTTAATGTTCATGTTAAAATGAATACAGCCAAAAATGCTTTCGCATTGATGGCCGATACCGATACATACAAGATCGAAATTCTAGATGTATCCATGTTTGTACGCAAAGAGAGACTCCAATCATTCGCGAGAATCGCTCACGAGAAAGCACTAACAAAAGCAACTGCAAAATATCCTATCGACCGTGTGGAAACCAAGGTGTTTTCAGTGCCGAAAGGAAATCTGAGCATTACACAAGAAAACTTATTTTTAGGCCAACTATCTAAACGCATCGTGGTGGGATGTGTAGACAACGATGCTTTCAGTGGAAACTTTTCAAAGAATCCATATAATTTCAAGAACTACAAAATCAATTTGAAGCATTACCAGATCACAGACCAGTGGCTTTGATAGCCAACACGGATTCAGACCACAGAAAAGGTGAACATTGTGTGGTTCTCTTTGTGAGTCACCACAACGCAGAATACTTTGATTCCTATCGAAAACCAAATAGAGAAAGAAAACCAAAGAAGAATGAAGATAAAAAGGACTGAAGAATGTTCACTATTCCATGTTTGATCAGGATGGCACTGAAGGATTATCAATCAAGAAACCAAGAAACAAGAAATCCAAGAGACTTTGTAGAGAGAATGAGCGTTTCATTCGAAACATATTTTCGTGATGTTCCACCACCAGTACTGGAGCAGTTATTACGTGGAGAAGAAGAAGTAAGAAAGACAACAGAACAAAGACCACCAAAACACATCAAGTATGCATTGGAGGAAAATCGTCTCAAGACATTTCAATTCATGTTACAAAGTGAAATGTGAAAACCCTGAATGAACTGACAAAAGCTGGATTCTTTTATTTGGGGACAGGAGACAGAACTCAATGTTTTCATTGTGGTATTATTGTTCGTTTCTGGGAAACAGAAGATGATGTTATAGAAGAACACAGAAAATATTCTCCAGACTGTTATTACATTCATAATTTACCACCTAAATTCATGGACGTTGAAAAAGAAGAAGAAATGGCCATCAAAGAAGAAGAAATGGACACATCATTTCAAGAAGAAGATTCACGGAGGACAAAATGTAGTGTGTGTTTATTAGCTGAAGCCAATGTCGCGCGACCATGTAACCATTTGTGCCTGTGCAAAGACTGCTGTAAACCACTGAGAAGATGTCCAATCTGCAGAAAGACTGTTTATGAATATCTGACAATCTACATACCATAAAAAGATGTATTTTTGTTGTTGAATAAAAGAAATTAAATTGTAAAAAATTGTGTTGTTATTTTTTTAACAAATCCAAAAAGGTATCCTCAAAAAAACCGAGATGAGGCTAAGAGGGATAGTAAATTAGACCTCGTACGACACTTCTCTTAGCTTAACATATGGGCCTCACATGAGTATATGGTGGAACTTAGCTTCATGGCCTTCATGTACACATATGGGTCCTCCATGTAATATAAATAATGGATTCTGGGTAAATTTGTCCTATAGCACTGCGTGCTACTCTTAATGGGGAAAAACACGTCATGGGATCCAAAAAAGGGATTATGGGAACATTACTCTACTTCAATCGAACACGACCTTTTAAAACTCTATAGCACTACGTGCCACTATTATAAGCCAAAAGTTTCACGATCCTAAATAGGATTCTGAAAGAATTCTAAATAGTACCACTTGACGGGTTTATATGGGTAATTAAACGAGGATTCTGGGAAAATCCGAACCAGAAAAAATACTCTTCTACAAAGGAACACATCCCCTGGTACTATAGCACTACGTGCTAAGCAGATAAAATGGGAAATCCATATCAAATAAAGTCAATTTCGATGATTTTTGGTGATTTGGAGGGATTGTCGGGTTGTTTGTGGTAATTAGATTTACTCTTCTACAAAGGAACACACCCTCCGAACATACCCCGTCCTATTGCAGAAATATTGGGTAACATAGCAATCACGTGCTACCATAGAAACCAAGATGGCGGCCTCCAGTATACAAAATGGACGACGGAAACACGTATCACCATAACAACACGCGCTGCGCATGCGCACTAACACCACGTATCACTATGGAGATGACGTCACAACATGGCCACTCACGCGAGTTACCATGATAACCAAACATGGCGGCACTGGGTCACGTGACATGACGTCACTTCCGGGGTCATCCACCGGGGTCATCCAAATATTCCCTCAAATGTACCTGACATACTACTATTCACGGCTGAAATCTCTGGAGATTGTTTGTAGCCAGAACTTTGCGGGCTTGTTGTGACGTCGGTCTGCGATTCACGCTTATGCCGCCTGTGACGAAACGATTTGTTTTCAGTTAGCCTAACATTTGTTTGTATAGCTTTTTTCAAAATGACACTTTGTATAAAGTGGAAGCTGGTGTAGGTACTGACGTTTAGGCACAGGGGGTCGTTAAATGTGGCCTTCCTAAAGTCACAGCATCCTTTGTTGTAACGGTGGATGTCTGCGTACTCGCGGTGCCCTTGAGAATGTGTTTGTCTGTTCCTGGTACATATACTACTGGTGATTTATGAGAGGCCCGTGGAAACAATGTTCTGATTCTGGTAAATCGGTTGTTGTAGCCGTTCAGTGTTTTCCTCTGGCTGTATTCAGTCACACGTTGCTCATCTCGCAGTGTATTTGCATAGGACTTTTGCTCTGGTCGTTTCTTCCATGAAAATATTAATGTAGTGGAATTCTCACCAGCCTGAAGTGTTCATTGTATCTTAAATTTATCTAGATGAAGATTGTCAAGGATTGTCTATATATACTCTGGTAGTTTGTTGAACATCTCTCTAGTACAGAATTGGAAACGATAAAAGATGCCCAGCGGCGGATTTTCTCACCAAATGTAACCGTGGGGATAACCGTCGGTATCTGTTGTATAATTCTGGTGTTCAGTTGATGACTAAGAGGTAAATTAAAGATGATGATAATTTAATAGCGAATCTGTCATTCCAGATGTCTAACAGTAATAAACATTTTATAACTGGGCTTGTTGGATATCCGAACAATATTGCTGCAACAGCTCATGAATTTTCCAATAATATGAAGCAGGGTAACCTTTGAAAATCCAGACAACAACTGAACTCTTACTTGTGATTAATTTTATATGTAGCATACAATTAATGAGGCATGTCACTACAGGTTTACTGATAAAGATTAAAGTAAGCTTTCACCGTGTATTGATCAGATGCCTTTTAGCTTACTGAATAGAGCTTAGATAAAAGTGGAGGGAAAAACTGAATAGAGGTAATAACTGCTACGAAAGAGTTTTGCTGTTACACAACGGAAACAGCAAGCCCCGAGCTGCAGGCCTCGGACCATGTTACCGTCAATTCATCACAATAACTTATAATAAATAAATAAAAGTTATCTCAAGATATTTTAATATTTATGAATGTTGAGACATATTTGAAGGTATAGTTAATAAAAAGGTAATATATTTTTAAGCTATTTTTGAAAGTCATTTACTTAACTGTTTTCATTTTATTTATTTATTTATTTATATATTTATTTATTTATTTATTTATTTATTTATTTATTTATTTATTTATTTATTTATTTATTTTTTAAACTGAATTATTTATATTTTTCACACACAGAAAACCCACAAATTTATTCACATGAAGTTGAATGGGGTAATCTGTTATATCATTAAGTCCTTGTTGTGGCTGTTGTTGAACGCTTAGCTGTCGTCCATTAATTGTGTTGAAAAACAATTGGGGGGGGGGGGGGTAATTTAACGATTGTTAGTGGCTGTGCTTGATCACTTGATTGGTCCATTGAGATAATTTGTTTTGTGGATTACACATGCTAGGAAATTAGGATTTAATTATTTGCAATTCTCTCAATTAAATTCTTTATCCTATATTATTACCTTTCCACAAGATAAAAGCCAATGAAATATGATATGGCTGAGGTTTGACAAATTAGTAAACTACAGTCACAAATATAACGTGAAACCAAAGCAATTAGATGGAACACTGAGTGGTGATTATCACTGTTTTTGTGGTGTGCGAACCCAACAGGCGCTCACTCGGAGGTTTCTGGGGTTTGAATCTTATTTTGGTCACCATAAGATAAGAGTACATAACACTGATTCATTTTTAACCCTTCGAGAGTGAGGAAATTTGGATGAATTTTTCTTTGATACAGTACAAAGCACAGTGGTTTGGAGTGGGAGTGAGGGTGGGTGTAGATCTTCTACTCTCTGAAGTGGGAATATATGGACGAGCAGGGACGTGGCAAGAGGTTCCCGATTGGAGGGGTGCAGGGTAGTGAATTCCAACTAGTAGGAGGGATCGGGAGGGGGAACCCCCTCCCGGTCCCTCCCCCTAGTTGGAAATTCACCATCGAGAAAATTTTTGAATATGAAGCCATGAAAGGGGGTATAAAAGTGATTGTAGTGACTGAAATGCTAACACCTTTATGATGCAATTATCAGGTTGTTATTGTTTGTCATTATTCTGGGAATTGAATAGGTGATGAACAAATGCCCAAGCTGAGAACTTTAAACAATTCACACTGCCCTAACATTAAATCAGATCTTATGCATGAACGATCAATTTTCGATGTTTCATCATTTTGTAACTATGAATGGTGGAATTAAATTCAGGATAACGATTTTACATGATGTGATTTTTTTGAAGTGCATTTCGTGTTTTTTTTATTACGATAAGTAAATGTAGTATAGAAATCTCGTACCGATTGACATCATGCATACTTATGAAGCTCGATATTGCGTACAGTGTAGCTGCAAATTGTAACAGTTGGAATTTTTGCCGATTTGAAACCGAGTTGGTATTTTGGTAAGTAAAGGAGACATCAGCATCACCAAAGAAGCTCTAAAATTCAGATAGATGGAATTTCCAACTACTCATGACTTACCCTCCGAATTTCTAACTATTGGAAATTTTGGTCAGGATTGGGAGGGGGGGGCGCGGTCCCTCCTCTCGACACGTCCCTGTGGTCGAGTCCGAAGGACAGGTCGATATATTTCCAAAAGAGGAGATCAACACTTCAATACACTATCTCCGCACCCGACAGAGTGGTCATAACTAATTTATCTTACAACACCCCCTCCTTAAAAAGTGACCAGCTTGTCATTCAAACACGCGCTTCAAATGAGCATTGCGCCTTTCTTTTTGGCGTCATTTATCGGCACACGTCCAGTGACGTGTGGAACCTCATCCCAATATCAATAGGAAAGGAACTAAGATACTAACATACCAATTATAATTCTAACCGGGGACTATAATGATGACGAACTTGGAGACCCAAACGGGGCAACGCAACAGCTTCTCAATGAGTACAATATCACTCAAATCTTTGGAACACCAACATACTTTACGGCAAACCCTAATTCTCTTCTTGACCCCATGATCGAAAACAACTTAATACCCACCAGTATCAGCAATATACAGTACAGCGACCGTGGATTGGTCGAAATTCACACACGTGGGCAGTGATGTCCATGCATGTGTTTACCGTGTAACAAAAATCATAATCAGCAACATTTTAATTAATGAAGCACTGGGTTATTCTCTGTTATCCTTCTGCAAATACGAAAACGGCGTTTTCATCATCTTTTGATGTTCTGGAATTTTTCTTTTTTCTGTTCATTATACCAATAGTGTGCGCATCGTGACATATAATACAGACACTGTCCTTTCCATTAACCATAACGGCCAAAAGCTGCCAGCGCTATTAAAAAAATCACCATACAATTTTCATTATTTTTTGTCTTGAAAATATAGCTTATGACCCCTCGTTGAATTAGTTCCAACGAGAAGGGGTCATAAGCTATGTTTTTGACGCAAATTTAAAAAAACAACTAGTTATTCAAAAATTTACAAGTGTCGTCTGTGATACTGATAGATATTCACAGTGATGCATTATCTGTAAAGTAGTTACATCTAAATAGCTCGTCATTAAAAGCCAAGTTTCCTGTTGTTACTGTTAATAAATGAAAACAACAGACAGCTCCCCCCCCCACAAAAAAAAAAAATAAAAATAAAAGTAACAAAAGGAAACTTGGTTTTATTTTCTACTAAGGCCATAGAACACAGGTGCTTTCTCAACAATTACTTCTTAACCGGACCTTCCTCGCACGTATACTAATTTCAAGGAGGATATGTTACGGTGTGAAAATAACTCCAGTTTAAATATTCTAACATTTAATTAAAAAATAATATGAATAGAAAATGGCACAATATCTTTTACACTGTATGGTTTACAGAAAAATAAAACAGAAGTACTTATCAATTAGTCCAAATTAAAGTTCAAAAGAATCCACTAACAGGTATGGTGAAAAAAACTTTCCAGCTGGTATTATAACATCCAATAATGTGTCTGCAGAAACAGTATCTAATAAATTGTAACGAAATGTTCTCTCAAAATTTAAGCAGCACCCCGACCCCCCCCCCCCCCCCCCAACCCCATCCTGGGCAAAATTCACACCATGATTGAGCTTGAGAATTGGTTTAGCACATATTCAGTTCCCAGAATAATACCAAATAATAATAACCTGATAATTCTACCATGAATGTGTTGGCATTTCAGTTACTAGAATCAGTTTTATGCCCCTTTCGTGGCTTCATTTTCAAAAGTTTTCTCGACAGTAAATTTCCAACTAGGAGGAGGGACCGCACCCCCCCCCCCCCCACCGATCCCTCTCTCTAGTTGAAAATTCACTACCCTGCAAACCCTCAGTCGGAAGCCTCTAGCCACGTCCCTGAATGCAAATTACCCAATAGACACAAAAGTAATATTCCGTAGAATATATATACATAAACTCAGCTGCTGTCTAAAATAATGCACTGTAATAATAGTAACCAATGTTCATCGAATGCTGAATCAGTCAACAATTGTCACTTTTAAATGAATGAGATAAAAACCATCAGATGGATGTATTAAATGTTTGTTGATAGAGGCTTATATAGTCCTCAAATGAAACGGTCCAGAAAGAGACATTTCTCAAATGTTCTGTTGTTCCAATAATTTCTGAATGGCTGAATTAAATCTCCTCATCAGTTCTCTAGATAATTCTGTCTAATTTCAAGTAAACAAGTGTGACCCAAATAAACAATTAGCGAGATAAAAATAGATACTGTATAACAGTATGTATAAACATTTCGTCCCCTGAGTTCCAATGTGTTCTATGTGCCTACTGGCACATAGAATACATTGGAACTCAGGGGACGATTTGACAAGTACATTCAAATGTCACTCAGCGAAAAGAAGTGATCTTCCAGACACAGTCTGATTATTCTAAATAAAATTAATTTTAGAAAATATTAATTGTGTTTATAATTATTAACCAACATATCACCAATAATTATTAACCAACTAATCACGCAGCACGAGGAGAGTTGGGTAGATATCCTATTTTGAACGATGCCATCTTAAATATGTCGATAAATTATCCAGAATTGCTGGCGATAACATACCCTCCAAATCATTTAAGGAGTCGCTCAAATTCAAACTTCCGAAACTTGGATAACTTAGTTATCTCCTTATAATATCAGAGTTTCCGATGCTAATTCGTTAACTAATAGTAATGGAAAATGCCTGAAAAATGTACTAGAATCTCAGCATAGAGAAAGATTTACTAAAGATATGTTTAACGATGACAAAATGAAAGCACGTAATAAGTTACGAATATATCGTTTAGTTAAAAATGAATACAAGCTTGCACCTTATCTGAAAATCACCAGATCTCGACAGGGCTGTGAACTGTTTACTAGACTTAGGGTTAGTAACCATAATTTAGAAATAGAAAAGGGTAGACATAAACAACCCCCAACGCTCCTAAATCATCGGATATGCCCGGTATGCCATACCGGTGAAATAGAAAGCGAAAAGCATATTGTTCTGATGGATTGTGAGGCATATGCCGAAATTAGGGAAACTGGGTTCTAAGAAATTATAAAAGAAAACAAACAATTTAAACAGTTAAATGATTCGGAGAAATACTATTGTATATTGAAAAACTTTGATAGTAAATCGATTAATATTATTTATAACATGATCTGGTCATTCGTCTGTAAGCGAGATCATTAGTACTTTATGTTATACATCATGTTTATTATGTCTTCTTATTTGTTATGTTTGTATTGTGCAACTGCCATTATGGTGTAATGAATTAAACTATTAAACTAAACTGTCAATTCTGATAATATAACGAACTACCTTTACCGATATAAGATTATAACTTCTCTCCCATTGGGCCGAACCATGCATGGGCCGAACCATTGTAGTCCTGAAAATTTGCGGTCCTCCACTTTTATCGAGCTTCCGCCGCCTCTGTTCCCCTCCGCTGCCCAGCATGAAATGCTATCCGATGCTTTGTGCCAAGTTTGTGGACAGTTCTTTATTGATTTCAAAATTCGTCGACCGGTTCTATATCAAGATGAAAAATATGAACTTTCATTTAACTCTTTACCTAACATGGAAAGCAGACGACACTTGCAATCAAAATTCCTGAATAACTAATTTTTTTCATTTTTTGTCTCAAATACATCGACGAGCTCGTTCCAACGAGGGGTCATAACCTATGTTTTTGAGACAATAAATAATGAAAATTAATTGGCGATTTTGTGAATAGCTCTGGCCGGTTTTGGCCGTTACGTTGATAAAGGGTTATTTATTGGTGTTTTTAAGGTCACATATTTCTGCACAATGTCTAATCATGACCACGACAATTTTACGGGTGGAGGAAGCCGGAGTACCCGGAGAGAACCACCGAGCAATGGCGAGCAACTGTCAGCTCAAAACATACTAACTGGAGTTAGCATTGGTTGAAGACAGGTCGACGTGCAGTACGCCTTAGTGCACAGAGTCACCGTGCCCCCACATGGGCAATGGGGGTGAAGTGTCTTGCCCAAGGACACAACGCGGTTGTCGCAGGTGGGATTCGAACCGAGAACCTCTCAGCTTGCAGCCTGCACCTCTACCTACTGAGCCACCGCGCCCCCTGGTAAAGGGTTAAATTAATTATATTTTACTTACAATTGAAGTAACGTTTCCAATGTCTTTCGCTAGTTTTTTCACAAGATCGATGATACCCTTCTCAGTGATATCCGCGGTCCTGTTGCACAAATACTTCCCTTGAGACGCCATGAACCGTTGTTTAATAAAATAAATATATAAATATGAAAATAAGATACTTCGTATATAAAGAAAACTTAATATGACGTACTATTGACATGTTGGGGAACACGTAATGCTCATTCATATATAACGTGCGGTGTAAACAACATTTGGGAACTATTCAGTTGGGCTGAATTAATTAATATAGTACAATGTCTACTTAAAGTCAAGACGAATCATCGCGAGCTCCAGTTCAAACAGGTTTTGATTGTATCAGCTCATTAAATATCCTGACGGAGTTATTCCGACGTTCAAAACACATGTCTCCGTGGAATCGAATAAAATTGCCAAGGTGGTTTCTGAATACAAACATCAAAGCCTCACTAATTTTTTTCCGTAACATTTTGAATTCGGTGGACCTTTCCAGATTCACCGGAAGCACTTCAGGCCAGAAGAGCCATACCCCGGGAAAATGGCATTAACTCGCACTAGCAGCCCCGCCATGACATGCCGAAGCATGCATGTCTCGAAGGCCGAAGGCCCGAGAAAGGGGAGGTTGAGAAGAGGTGGCCCTCCCACCGGGAGGGGGGCACCTCCTCCCAAACTCCTCCATTGTATTTCGAAAACTTCCAGAAAGTATTTGTGGTGTATTTGAGCTTTACTTCGAAAATAAATCATTGAAAAAAAGGAGTGACGAACCTGGGAAGGGCATTTTGTGCCCCCTCTCGACTCCATGATCCGAAGGCAAGGTGGGCAGCTGTCCCCTCTGCACCCGAGCTTACGGCGTCCCTGGACCTTTCTGCAAATTAACATAGAATTAAAGTACAGCTATAAGATTTTTATAAAACATAACACGAAATTAAGAAACGAATTCCATTAAACCAAAACAAAGAAATAATACCCATGGATTCTAGTTTATCAAAATTAAAATTGTGAAACTTTTACGTCCCCTCGGGAACCCCGAGAAGTGGAACAGTGCTTATTTATTGCGGCAAACAAGTTCTGCTTTAATGGTAAAACAGGACCTGGAATCAACGACTGGGGTGAAGTCTCTAAGTGATCTGCACAGGTATAAACGATTGGCTAAACTTGATTTCATACCGATGCTGTGGCCCAGCCGGAGATGCTGAAAATGACCTTAAATTCCAATAAATAAATAAACAAATAATTTAACACGACTAGGGGACGATACTTGCAAATTGCATTCTTCAATAATCGCAGGAATTCTTTTGTCCTCTTTGGAAAAAGGTCCGGGGCCCATGATGTTGGTTAATTCGCTGTACGAAGGCTCCAATATGGGAATTTGATTTGGAGGAGAAGAACCTCACAAACAATACGAAAAATTCCTTCAAAATGAACTAAGAATATTTTGTGGCTTTGCATTTGTGTCTTTGCAAGTCTTGGCTGCCTATTTAGGCAACCAAGACTTACCTAGAAACAACGGCGAGGTTCTTAGAATGTAACTTGCAGCTAGAAAGTGCATTCTTGGGCACCTGTTTTGTTGCAGTAAAAGTGGTCAAAATCGGAATTAGGCATTTGAGGACTTAAGAAGAACCCTTTATATGCCCTTGAATTCAGATGCTTCGTTAGGTTGTAAATATTGTTTTTTTCTGAGGGCTAATGACCACTAAGGTCAGGATACCAGTCATGAAAAAAAAAATTTGTTTGAAAGGGAAATGGGATTAGAAAATGTTTGATTTGAATTCGGAAAAACCATGTTCAAATGCCACTGGGAAAACGCCCATATTCTGCCATTGCACACATGTGGACACCCAAAAGAATCCCTGAATTATAAGTATTCATTTTTGCCTCCAAAACATATATTATCACCTCTAATGGAAATGAGCTTTCATATTCAAACGTTTTTGTCTTTTTTGAGCTCACAGTAACAAAAATACAGTTACAGATACAATGAAACGATGGCAACCAGCTGACGGACTTTTCATAGTCAATTTTACGTCAAGAACAGTTCCCGATAAAGTGTTATCACAGGAGATATCAAAGGAGCAATGTTCAAGTCCAGTTTATTTTTCCGTATAAAACAAATCGTTGCCCAATATCAAAAGTTAGTATTTTTTCGTTATAATTTCCTCTTTACGGCCTCATTTTACATAAATATACGTTTAAATGAGGCAGAAACCTGCCGGCATTGTCACTCTTAATCTGCAGTAAGAACTCTCAGTGTAAAAGTTTTATCATACGAGATGGATGAGTCGGGCGCGTAATCGAGATTCTGTAACAGGGGTGCCCTAGTCAGTGTTTTTTTTTATTGGTGGGAGGAGGGTGTCGGTCATGATATTAGGAAGGTCGTTGTTGTGGGGGGAGGGGGCGGTCCTCCTAGTCTTAATTAGGACCTTGTAGTCGTTACACCTTCTCCCACCCTCACCCCACCATCCCCCGAGAAAACTTGTTGCAAAAGTCAGCGCTCATAAAGCGAATCTGGGACATTTGTAAACCTCTATTGGAGACCATTTTGGGGGACTCTATGTTATCTGAAACTTGCACTGAAAAAATGTTTTTTGGGGTGTGGGCAGTGAAAAATTTAACCCCCCCCCCCCCACCCCAACCCCTGGATTATATGTCAGCGGTATGAGTGTTCATGTTCACTGGAGCGCGACTTTTGGGGACGTATTGAACTCTTTAATTATTGCTTTGGCATAAGTGCACCGTCCATGTCGAAAGATGACTTGTTTTGGGCACAATCCACGGACGTGACAAGCGTCGAATGATAACGAGTGTCGAAAAAGGAAATGACAATAAGTAACGGTTGTCACGTTCCCGGATAATCCGTTTCCTAAAGTTTGCCAATTAATATCGTTAACCTGTAGCCATTGATTCTATATTTTACTGTAGTGGTACCGACAACTGCAAGAGCCAGTGCTATAAAACTTTTACAATTGTATTGTTCTGGAATTGTATTTTCGACCTATTAATAAAACTGCCTAAAATGAACCACCAAGCAACGACGAATAACTGTCATACTTAGCCAGACGTACTTACTCGGCACAAACATGGTTAGCGTCGGTTAACCCTTTACCCAACGTAACGGCCAAAACCGGCCAGCGCTATTCTCAAAAATCGCCAATTAATTTTCAAAATATTTTCATTTTTTGTCTCAAAAACATAGGTTATGACCCCTCGTTGGAACGAGCTCGTCGAGCTCGTTCCAACGAGGGGTCATAACCTATGTTTTTGAGACAAAAAATGAAAAAAATTAGTTATTCATGAATTTTTTTTGCAAGTGTCGTCTGCTTTTCATGTTAGGTAAAGGGTTAAAGATTGGTTTCCGTCGTTGTGCCCTACATGTAGTACGCTTAAGTACACAGCGTCACCGTGCTCCCACTTGGGCAATGGGGTGAAGTGTTTTTTCTCCCCCCCCCCCCCCCCCCCCCCCCCCCCCCACTATACGTAAAACATACGCGTGTCCCGGGTGAGACAGCAGGATGGAGTATTTCTATCCCTCCCATCCCACGTGACATACTGTTTTGCAAATTTTGTTAGGTCGCCGGAACTATTTCATCATCGTCTGCACAACTGTAAATAAACTGTAAATTGTGTTCGTTTATTGCCTATTTATCTGTTCCTTGTTGATCCAGACTCAATATTTAATTATTATTTAAATATTAAACTTGATTTGTTTCAACCCCATGTTTCTCTGCAGATTTAATAATATCACTGCGCGAATTTATCGATCTATCAATAATCTCACAATGCCCTTTATATTAGAGTTTGACACGCGCAAATTCATTAACCCCTTAACGGACAGTGTTACAAATCATTTTTTTAGTATATACCTTTGATATATACTTAACTTTTGTACGATCTTTCCGATGAAATTGTTCGTTTTTCGAAAGGACTATACGACTTGATAAATTGGGTATGTCAGCACGTGACCACGAATTATCTATAATGACGTAATCCTCGTGTGTGGGGAGAAAAATCATCCTCGATGAGTTTGAAGGTGGGAATGGGGAAATCTCACCCTCGGGGCAAGATATTTGAACCAGTCCCTCGGCAAGCCTCGGATCTGGTTCAAATATCTTGCCCCTCGGGTGAGATTTCCCCATCCCACCTCCAGACTCATCGGGGATCATAATAGTCCAAGGACACAACAGTATCAGACTGTCGACCTTTAGATCTGATGCCTCATGCGCTAACTATTGAGCGACTGAGGGCACGCTGGCTCAGTGGTTATAGTATTGGGCTTCAAATCGTAATTCCATGTTTCGATCCCCGCCGGGGTGCAACAGTTTCTGCGTTGTGTCCATGGGCAAGACACATAATTCCAATTGCCCACGTGGGGTCATGGTGGCGTTGTGTTCTAAGGCATACTGCTGGTCGATGGTGCACTTGTCTTCAACCAATTCTAACCCTGCTTGTGTGGATTTAGTGCGTTGGTGAATCTGACAGTTGCTCGCCGCTGTTCAGTGGTTCGCTCCGGGTACTTCGGCTTCTTCCATCCGTAAAACTGACTGACAAGAGGTGACTCTGTCGAAAGTGTCGTTAAGCCCCAAAACATAAATAAATAAATAAATAAATAAATAAATAAATAAATAAATAAATAAATAAATAAATAAATAAATAAGCCACCGTGCTTCCTTTTTTGTAAGTTACGGAGTTTGTTGGTTACCTAGCATGATATATGTAGTATCAGTTAATAACCTTTCACCCAAAGCAACGATCAAAACCGGCCAGCGCTATTCACAAAAAAATCACCATTTTGTCATTTTTTGCCCCAAAGACATAGCCTCTGACCCCTCATTTCCCCACCGGACATTTCCTCACTTTCTAAATATCAAAGCAGAGATTTACCCACTCTTAAAAAAAATAAGGGGACATTTGACAACCGCACTATAATGAAGCCAATTCATTGGTAAAACCGAGTGTGATAAGTCAGATGTTATAACAAACTTCAAACACTGTTTTTCACTGCAAAATAATTAGTAATTACCTACCAAAACGATCCCAAAGAAAAGCTCCAGCGACCACCACATCATCTTGAACAACAATCCATCCCCCCCCCCCCCCCAAAGGTGCCATCAAGGTACTTTTCAAAACCTGGCTTCTCTGCTACGGCATTACTCGGCCCCGTAATCCATCGCACAAATAAGTCGTCCCGAGTTGCACCGGCACATAGAACACATTGGAACTCAGGGGACGAAGTGTTTCGAGTCGTGAAATGTAGATATGTTACTTACAGTTGTTTCACTGTTTGTTGTTGCTCTCTTGTTATACAATATCGTTTAATTCTTCATTCAAATAAAGTTATTTTTTATATGCTAACAAGTTCTGTTGCCCCTTTGGTGAGTAAGTGTCCGGTGGGAGAAATGTCCATCTTTACATTTGGAAAGTGGGGAAATGCCCGCCTTTATTTTTTGAAAGCGGGGAAATGTCCGGTGGCTAGATAGAATCGAAACATTGGAACTATTTTGAATCGAATCGAACTGCAATCTCCGTATAGCCCCAGTTAGGAGATTAAAATTTTCACACCTTTTAAAGTGTGTGATCTTGATGAATTTTACTCCTTAAGAAAACTGTATCGAGAAAAGATATGGTGATGCAGACCGTACCGGGCCGACATTGGCGGTCCGGTCCTCAAAATAGCGCTTCGATACAGCCCTGAACCTGGATATGCTGTGGGTTTTTTTGCGTAGCGCAGAATCCATATGGATGGCTTCTCTTGTGTTTTATTTTTGGAAACTATTATGGGATAATTAAAATTTGTCAGTCATGTTTTTTTCTGTTTACTCACAAACATGTTGTGTCTGTTCAATCTGTTTTATTTACCTCCGATGACAATCGTAATACACTTCATATATAATGGCGACGAGAATGGGAAACTTGAAGCTTTTGATATTGAAGAGGACTCGTGGGAACTTTACGCCGAACGTCTCGACTTTTATTTTGAAGTGAACGGGATTCAGTGAACTGGAGACGACGCTCTGAAACGCCGCGCCATTTTGCTCAGTTCAGTGGGGGGAAAAACATATAAACTGATGAATGACTTGTTAGCACCCCAAAAACCCGGACAAAAGTCCTACACGGAACTTTCTGCCCTGATTAAAAACCATTACCACCCCAAACCAAGTGAATCTGTTCAGCGATATAAATTTAACAACAGATTTCGTCAGCCATCCGAATCAGTTGCAGACTTCGTGGCTGCTCTCAGACATTTGACCAAACATTGTAATTTTGGGGAAAGTCCAGAGGGAATGTTGAGAGACCGTTTAGTTGCTGGAATCAATAATGAGAAAATTCAACGACGTTTGTTAGCCAAAGAAGGGTTAAATTTCAAGAACGCATATGAGATTTCGTTATCAATGGAAGCTGCTGCAAAGAACATGTTAGATCAACAATCCACACATACTTCAGTTAATATGAAAACAAAAGTAGAAACAGTTAATAAAGTTAGAAATTTTCCAAACCGTCTTGTTGATAAAAATAACAGTTCAAACAACACCTCATTTTCAAGTGCCAGTCAAACTCGACCAAGTTACTCGGAATGTTTTCGCTGTGGAAAAAAACATAATCCAAACTTCTGTCATTTTAAGGATGAAAGTTGCCACTATTGCAAACAAAAAGGTCACATTATTTCAAAATGTCCAAAGAAAACTAGAAAACCAAATGTGTATAAACCAAATAATCACAACTCCCAACAAACGAAAAATAAGCCAACAGTTCATGCTTTGAATGTGCAAGGGGAAGAAAGTGACATTTATCCGATGTTTTCAATAAATGCTGTTAATGGTAGTAACCCCATATTCTGTAATTGTAACTATGAACGGAAAAAATGTACTCATGGAAATAGACACTGGTGCATCACTTTCGGTGATCACCGAAGATGTATTTCACAATATTTTCAACAATAATGTGAACTCGGTAAAATTAGAACATTCTGGGATTAAGTTGAAATCCTACTCTGGTGACACCATCCCTACTTTGGGTAAGTTATTTGTTCATGTAGTATACAAAGATTTTTCTGGTACACTACCGGTGATTGTTGTCAAAGGTAAATCATCGTGTCTGTTTGGTCATGATTGGTTACAGAGAGTGAAACTTACCTGGTCTGAAATTTTGAAGTTAAATTCGACAGATGGAGAACTTGACAAACTTTTAAATAAACATTCTTCTGTATTTCAAGAAGGTCTTGGTACTGTAAAAAATGTTAAAGCCAAACTCTATGTAGACAAAGATGCAAAGCCAAAATATTTCAAGCCCAGACCTGTGCCATATGCCTTATGTAAAAAAATTGAAACTGAATTAAACCGACTTGAACGTGAAGGAACAATTCGACCTGTTGAGTTTTTCGAATGGGCCACACCCATTGTGCCAATCGTTAAAACTGACGGTACTATTAGAATGTGTGGAGATAATAAGGTAACAATCAACCAAGTTTGTAAACTCGACAATTATCCAATTCCGAAAATGGAAGACTTACTTGCAAATCTAGGTGGGGATGAAAAATTTACTAAGCTCGATTTAAATCAGGCATATCAGCAACTGGAACTGGAGGAAGCTTCTAAGAAATACACAGCAATTAATACCCATAAAGGGTTATTTGAGTAAAATAGGCTCTCTTACGGCATTTCTTCAGCACCAGGGGTGTTTCAGCGCGCCATGGAAAATCTTCTTCATGTGATACCCAACGTTATAGTTAGAATTGACGACATTTTAATTACAGGGAAAACTCGAACACAACACATAAATACATTAAGTGATATTTTGATCAGACTGAACGAAGCACAAATCCGATTGAAACGAGAAAAATGTTCATTTCTATCTTCAGAAGTGGTATTTTTGGGACATAGAATCAATAAAGAGGGTATACAACCACTTGAGGAAAAAATACAAGCAATTCATGATTCGCCCAGGCCTAGTAATGTTAAAGAGCTGCAAGCTTTTCTGGGCATGCTAGTAGGTGATACATGAGAGTTCAAACTCACCTGTACATGTACGTGTACGTGTACATGTACACCTCCATAGGATTTAGTGTTAAAATCGTGTACATGGACAAGATTTTTAGCGTTTTTTAGGGTGACTTAGAAAATATTTAACACAGGACCCTATGGTAGCTTTACGTACACGTACATGTACCGTTTTGATTGAAATCGACAAATGGATTTCTCCCATAGGATTCAGTGTTAAATAATTTCTAAATCACCCTAAAAACTGATTGAAATCGACAAATGGATTTCTCCCATAGGATTTCAGTGTTAAATATTTTCTAAATCACCCTAAAAAATGTTAAAAATCTTGTACATGTAGACGATTTTAACACTGAAACCCTATGGAGGCATACACGGAGATCCACTTGCAGATTTTAGGTCGGAAATCGACTCGTGTAGAGACGTTGTGTTTGGATTTGCAAACCCACTGTCGCATTTCTCGAAGTGAGATTAGGGCACATTATTGCGAGGTGATCGCGACGAGCACTCGATGGAAATGTTTTGAACGAAGAGTGTCGTTGTCAGTGCGTTGGAAATTCGCGAACCTGCTATCACGTTTTTGATTGATATATATAGGGGAGAAAAAAAAAATATAAACAAATAGTTATTTAAAAAAATAAATATATCAAATTGAATAGATAATAAAAACGTAAATCATGAGCGATTCTCAGGAAATTAGAGTGAGGTTTCTTTTAAAAATGCTGATGAGAGCCTACGCATTCTACGCGAACGAACAACTAGGTCGTCTCTTGTTAGAACGATGTGTCGGATGTCGGGATCACCTAGACTTCGATCACGAGAATCATTCATGTCTGTGGATGGAAAGGGAAGATATGATCATCAAGTATTTCGAACCGGCGTTCGAACGCGTTCAAATCAATGAAGTGATCGCGTTTTGGAAGAGATTACTCTACTGTAAGAATTGAAGCAAGCCCACAGATTTGGAAGAACAGAAATTGGTGCGTAAAAGTCTGACTTTACGAGATAAGGGATGCATCTTGAAATTATTGTTCAACGAAGCATACGTCTAAGTTTTCTCATTGATATAAATAAGAGAGAATAGAAAATAAAATAAATACACACATAAATTTTTTATCTAATATTAGAAAGAAAAAAACAAAAATGAGAACCAGAAATAAATTGTATCCGATGTTAGTGGACGACAAGGTCGAGAAGCCGATCGACGTTTCACCGACGGCACCATCGCAAGAAGAAAGAGGAGAGAGGTATCGCATCGATCAAATCAGTAGAATCCAAGAGTATCTAATTCGAGAGAGAGATTCTTGTCGTTCCCTCAAGAAGAAGTATTCGCATTTCGTGAAATTCGTCAACGTGATCGACACGACACTCATCACGATTTCCATGGGTTTACAGGCGGCCGGCATCAGATTGTTGTCAACCGCGGTCGGCATTCTGATCATGTTGACCGTAGAAGGAGTGGCTCTCGCCGCCGGATTGTTTGGCACGATCAGAAACTTTTTGAGTAGGAAATTATATCTGAAGGCGAGGAAACACGACAAGATTCGCATCTTGGCCGACTCCAAGTTCGACACGATATCCGAAATGATCTCTATGGCGTTGAAAGATGGTAGGATATCGGACGGTGAATACTTCGCGATATTGAGCGAGAAAACGAAATACAATGCCATGAAAGAAGCTGTGAGAATCAAGACTCGTCAGATCATCAAGGAAGAGATGAAGGATTCTCTCGTGGAAAAGGGGAGGAGAGAGGCCAGGGAGGAATTCAGTAAGATGATAGAACTCAAGAGCAGCGATTGAAAAAAAAATATATATATAATAAGAACAGAATTTTTAAAAAAAATTAAATTTATATATAAAATAAAAAAACGAAATTAATTTAAATAACTCTTAAAAATGTATTGCGTAAAGTGTAAGAGAGTTACCGAGACGAGTAATTCTCGAGAAGTGCGAACTAAAAATGACAGACGGATGCTTCGCAGAATTTGCGACGTGTGTGGTTCTGTCAAGACGTGATTCGTCAAAAAAAAGAACGCGAGCAAAGGTAAAGGCATCGTGAATAAAATGATCAACAATCTACCTTTCGAAATGCATCTGCCCAGTCACAGTTTCACGGGACCCGGAACGAAATTGAACAAGAGACTCAACGCCTATCTGACTCCCAAATCTTGGAGCAAACCCGTGAATAGGGTGGACGCGGCCGCGTATGATCATGATCTGTGCTACGTCGAACATCCTGACACCAAGACTCGCAACGACGTCTGCGATGAAAACATGTTGGGGAAATTGAGAGGCATATCGAATCCGACCAGGAGAGAGAAGATGGAACGTTCGCTGGTCGGCAATCTGATCGGTGCGATTCGGATGGGGCATTCAAAAAAAAAGCGCATCTGAAAAGAAGAAGAAACGATTATTGACGAGTGAATTGGCCGAGGAGTTACACAAACCCATAGTGCGTAAATTTCGAAAGAGAAGGGTGTTTGTGAAGGGTCTGGATGATATTTGGTCTGCCGACTTGGTCGACATGAGATCGTTTTCGAGGTGGAACGAAGGCGTCAAATATCTATTGACGGTTATCGACATGTTTTCCAAATACGGTTGGATCAGAGCTTTGAAGAATAAATTGGGACCTTGCGTCGCCGAGGCTCTGAAGAGCGTGTTCGACTCGTCTTCTCGAAAACTGAGTAAATTGTGGGTGGATAAGGGAAAGGAATTCTACAACAAGCACGTTCATCGATTGGTAGACCTCTACTCGATCGAAAACGAAGAGAAAGCCAGCGTGGTGGAACGTTGGAATCGAACGATGAAGGAAAAGATGCACAGATACTTCACGGCGAATTCGACCAAGAAATACATATTGGCTCTGAACGGTCTGGTCAAAGATTACAACAACACGCGACACAGATCGATCAAGATGAGTCCCGCGGAAGCTAGCGATCCTCGAAACGAAAAACGGGTCTACGCGAATCTATATCCTGAGAGATCTAAGATCAGGAAGAAGTCTAGAACGCTGAAATTTGCGGTCGGTGATCGAGTGAGAATCTACGCTTATAAGAAGCACTTCGAAAAGGGTTATACTCCTCAATGGACCTCGGAAATCTTCGTGATAATCAAAATATTTCACACCGATCCAGTGACTTACGAAATTGAAGCTTTGGATGGAGAAAAGATCATCGGAAAGTTTTACGAACAACAATTACAGAAGATGAAGTTTTGATGAAGAAGACAAAATTTTTTTTATTTACTCTCTTTGACATTTTCTTGTTTACACACATATATATATAAGAGAGAAAAAAATAATAATAAAAAATAATTAAAAACTATTTTTTAGATAAAGAAAGCAAGTTAATTAATAAACAAAAAACTAAAAATCCTTTAAAATGACAAATATACTAGATAAAACACAAAGCATAGTGAAAGATGAAAGTATTCAAGAATATGAGGTTCACGAATATGAACCGATAATTGGAACGAGTTTGAACAATGTGTGAGAGATAAGAATCAACGTCGAAACTCAAGATCTATTCGTACATCCTAGCGAGAGTTACATAGTGGTGCAGGGACGTCTCACCAAGGAAGATGGGAGCGACTACGCCGACGACGACACGGTTACTCTAGCCAATAATGGCATCATGCATCTATTCAGTAACATAAATTACATGCTATCCGGACAAGAGATAGAATCTGTTTTTCATCCCGGTCAGGCCACCACGATGTTTGGACTCTTGACGTATCCTGATGATTTTTCGAAATCCAGAGGACTTAATCAGTTGTGGGTGAAAGACACCATAGGTCCTGCTAGTGCCGGCGCTGCCTTGATATTCGACTACGTCGTCAAGACGTCCAGACCTAAAGGAACGTTTTCGTTCAGGATACCTTTGAAACACATCTTCGGATTCGCAGACGATTACAACAGGATCATGTACGGATTCAAACACAATCTGATGTTGATTCGAAAAGGAATTGATGATGCAATAGTGAGACTCACTGCGACCGATGTGGGTAAGATAACTCTACACAAGATATCGTGGTTCGTTCCGCACGTGGAGCCTTCGATCGTGGAGAAAGCGCGTCTCTACAAGATCATAGAATCCAAGAGTAAATTACCCGTGGGATTTAGAATGAGACAGTGCGGCACGGCTAGCATTCCTCCCTCTACAAATCACTTCGATTGGAGACTGACGGTGAAATCTGCTTCCGAGAGACCGCGTTTCATCGTGGTTGCGTTTCAGACCGATAGGGATGGGTCTCAGGAAAAGAATGCATCGCTGTTCGATCACTGCAGTTTGAGAAACATGCAAGTGTTTCAGAACACCATGGGATATCCAGCAATCGATTACAACGCATCGTTTGACAAGAACGATTTCTGCAGACTGTACGGTGACACCGCTGATTTTAGAAAGAAGTATCACGGACTAGACGAATTGATGAGCAACCCTAACATGTCTCCCGGCGAATACAAGTCGATGTATCCCATGTTCGTATTCGACATCAGTAAACAGAGTGAACGACTCAAGAGTAGCATGTTAGACATTCAGATCAAGATGCAATTTGATAGGAACGTTCCGAGAAAAACCGAAGCCTTCGCCCTAGTCCTGTCAGACAGAGAATTACAATTCGAATCGGATGGAAATAAGATGTCGATCATTCGATGAGAGTCGAGTGTGAAAAAAATAAAAAAACAAAAAAAAATAAAAAGTAATGAGTAATTATTAAAAACAAAAAAAACAAAAAAAATAATAAAGTAATGTGATCTAGAGAGATTGAACATCTTTCTAAATCACATTACTTTTTTTTTGTTTTTTTTGTTTTTAATAATCACACATTATTTTTTTTAATTCATTATTTTCCACGCGTTCACTGTTTGTTCAAAGGATCCAGTTCGATCAGTAGACTCACCATGGAAGTGGCGGCTTTGAGATTATTAGTTTTCGTAACGAAATTAATCCTGTCTCCGGCGTTCACTTTGAGAGGCGTGCCGAACGTGCTAACATTCGCGTGTTGATTCTCAGTCTTTTCGATGCTGTATCTCTTATCGCTCTCCACACCATTCACCGTGAGATTGACGACCGCTCTGTTATTCAAATCCGAGGAAGCCAGACTCATTCAAAGGATTTCACCTCCCAGCAGCATGGGATATCCCACATGACCATGTTTCGATCCGCTACCTCCATTGCCGAAAGACCACTCAGCTTTTCCTTCATCTAAGGTGCCGGCCTCTTCGGCCCACACAGTGATCAATTGTCTAGCATATTTGACTTTCTCCACCACCGAAATCAGGGTGCAGGCATCTGTCATGCTCACGGGATCCGGTAGATTCGTGAGCGCGTGTCCACCCATGTCTAGTTTACCTTCCATGATGTCACCCTTTCTCCAGACCGAGTTGTCGTCCACGTACTTCCTGCTGACCGCGCTGGAATCGAATTCGGGATCGTGACTGAGTCCGAATAAATTCTTACCGTTCATGTCGATGCCACCCTCCATGGTTCCGCCAGATTGTTTGTTCAGGTAGTGATCATCCACTTGTGATTCTAGGTATTCTTGTGATCATATCACGGCAGAATCCACATAGCCCTTGTTGACCGTGGTTGAGTCTGCATCCGTGGCGTTGATCTTCGACAGATTCAATATCTTGTTGAATCCCGCATTCAGATCCGATTTCATTTCTCATCTGTCAGACTTTCTCTGTTCCAGATCTATGTAGTGTTTGGTCGCCACGTCCTTGGGATTCGTGGGAGTGGCCACATTAATTATCTTGTTATAATTGGCGTTCAATTCCGAGTGCATCGTTTTCTGAACGTATCTATTTCTCAGGTGTTTGCTGAATCTCGCGTGAGAGTCGTCCTCGTATTTCTTTGTCGCGGCATCGGTGGGATCTATGTGATTCGCGACGTTCACCAAACGTTTGGATTTCAGATCGAGATAGTCGGTCATGGTTTTATCCACGTAATTATCTAGCATGATTCGTTCGAAATCGGCGTTCCCCCTGTCGACGTATTTTTTAGTCGCAGCATCTGCGAGATCTATCAGCTCGGGAAGATTGTAGAGCTTCTTATCGTTCATGTTCAAAGGTTCTTCTCGAGGTTCGTATCTCCGAACGTAACGTTCATCCAAGTTGGCAACGTTGTAACCATCGTCGACTTCGAACGTCTTCCTCTTCTTTCTCGGGTTGACTTTTTCGTCGTCACTTCTACCAAATTTATTGACTGGCATGTTGTTGTGGGATTTTTTGTTTTTTAGAAAAATATGTTCAAAACGCAGTTTATTAAAAATGAAGTATGTTATTTTATTTTTCGTTTTATTCGATTAAAATTTGTTTAAAATAATTTTTTATCTTTATATATACTATAAAAATAAAATCTCTCTCTAATGTAAGTCATTGAGAATGTCTTGAAATCGATCTCCTTCAGACCATCTCTTGAGAATGTAGAGACACAGGTGACTGCAAAACACTTGATGTGGTGATTGCACTTGTTGTGTGTTGTAACGAACCATCGATTTGTTGAAATAGTTCTTCATTTCTTTTGGTGGCGAGATTCCGTAGCTGTCGAAATAATAATTTTTCTTCTTCCCGTTCTTCATCCACGCCACCCAGTGAGTGCCTTCACCCGATGAATCGTCTAGATTTAAAATTCCGCATTCCGATTGTCGGGGTCTTCTCTTCGGCAAGGCATCTCTGGAAAACATGCCTAGAAAATCTTTGATTTTCAAATCTTTTGCCGCATTCAACAGATCGATGTTGGATAGGGGTTCATTAGGTAAGATGACACCTTCTACGGATATCTTTATTTTCTTATTCATAAATGCGTATATATTTTATTTATTTTTTTTATTATAATTTACTAAAATGACGTTATTTTTTTCTTTTTCTTTTTAAACTAACTCTCTCGATGTCTCTATCAATTTCTATAATTTTGAATTCGTCTAATTCCTCTTGATTTTCTGGAATCCTATCATCAACAATCATATCTGGAATCCAATCATCCACATTCATATCGTCTATAATTATATCTAAAGTCCAATGTCCAAGTGCTAAAGTGCTTATTTTATCATCTAACACGAATCTCTTATCGTCGTCGGCCATCAGCGAAATCTTGTTGACTATTTCGATATACAAGTCGTGATTTTCGCTTCGAATCGATTTCATAGTCTTATACACCGGACCACTTCCTAACAGACAATCTTTATACTCTTGGAAAGAGATGTTTTTCTTCACCACGCACGCTTTAACTCCTTTGCACTTCTTGATCTCTTCATCTTCTAGACGATAAGCATACAGTTTGGGTCTCAAGCCCACGAATTCGACGATCTGTTTACAGCCGCTCTCGTCCTTAAATTTACCCAACACCTTCTTGTTGTCGTCCGATTGAATGTTGGATGGGTGATCAACGGGATAATTGCTCGTGTCGAACCACTCGGCCACGTCGGGAGATATATCTCGGTAGACGTCTTTCGTCTCTATCTCATAAGCTAAACTGTCCGTGTCGGTGAACAGTAGTTTGGCTTTATCACCAAATTTTCATTTGACATAATCGTAGTGAAACTCGTACATCAATCGCTTGCTGACATCTAAGATGATCGGTCCTAGATAATATGGTTTGTCGAACTTCAGGTGCGTCTTTTGCATGTGAACGGCCACTAGATTTTCATCGAATATGGTTCAGTGTTTGTAATTGGGTTTCACCACTAATGTTTTAGCTCTTTTCTCAGACGTGACGAGTCGAACGTCGGTTCTCTTCATGATGTTTTCCATCGATTTACCGTACACGCAGTTGTTCATGAGTTTGAAGAAATCTTTTTCGAAATTGTTCTCAGCTCGAGTTCTGAGATTCGTGTTGAGATCGATGTATTTTTTCATCCAAGGCTCTTTGTTGAATTGAATGATGCGATGTATGTCGACTAATTTCATCCCGTAATCGACGTACTGTTTCAAATTCTCGCTGTAGACGATGTAGTTACGTTTGTTAAATCAATTGGGAATGAGTTTTTCCTCGTCTCCTTCATTCGGTTCCATTCGTTCGGGAGCCAGCGGATAATCGTTGTGTGGATCATGTAATTCTTCCGGATAGTTCAAATTGACTTCTAAAATGCAAGGATAGTCTCTCCATTTTTGCATCTCTTCCGGTTCCTTCACCCATTCAAAATTTCCAAACGGTAAAGGATGACTCATAGCCCAACCATACAGATTATTGGCGTCCCAATACTGTATGTATTTAGTCGATCGTTTCAAATTGAAACCTTCTTTCATGTAGTGATTGTTAGCCTCAGAATATCTGTGGGAGATCATCGAGACGCCACCTCTCACAGCCCTTTTGAACATGAGCAACATGTCCATGTCGGATAATAATTCCAATTGGACTTTGGTGGTCTTGAACAGAGTGTCCCATGCCAGACCGGGTGCGGTGAAATACCAAGTGGGATCCAGATCGTAATTTCGACAACAGACGTCTTGAAAATTTTCGAACACGTCTGCCAAGAGCAGAACGTCGGTCTTCAGATAGAGATCATGATAATCTCTCATGGTTTTCATATCGAATGATTTCCACACGTTTTTAGCGTGTTCGTAATTCTCATCGGAAATGTCGGATTCGTATAAGTTCGAATAAAAATCTTCTTTCGAAGGTAGTGCAGTGTCTTCGAATCTCTTTAGATCGCTCATGTAATCGTAAGGATAGACTCCTTTCCTCAACATGATGTCTACTCGTTCTCCGAAATGTTCGCTCGTGATTTTAAATTTATCCTTGCTCATGTTATCGACTAATTTTTCCAGAGTGGTTGACATGAATTGAAAACTGTCGATGAAACGTATGGCTCTACGAATGGGTTTCGTTTTTTCTTCCAACATCTCTCTATTGATTACTCTTTTCTCCTCCATGGGCTTCCATTTCGTGAAGGAAATGTATCTTTCTTCGCTGTTCGCGATGCAATTTAATTCTGCGTGTGAGGTGCCGAGATTTTTCACGAACAGATGACTGTCGTAACCCAAGAGATTATGAAACATCACCGGATAGAAAATGGCGTCTCGATATTTTAAATTACACTTGCTGTGAGCCGGACCACGATACAGACCCGTGTAATGATCGTGGTCTCTGACCTTCCTATTTTCCTTCGAATTCTCGTCGAATGATTGTTTGCATATGTGACATTCGGTGGCTCTGTTATTTTCGTCCTGCTGCTCTCGCGTGATGATCATTTTTGCCGGAGTTTTTTATTTGTCGTATAACATTTGAAGTTTCCATTCTAACTCTTCCACGAACCTTTGAGCCACGTCGTCGTCTTCATACTGTTTCGTGTAAGTGAAGGGACCCATGTCGTGTTGCGAGTCAAAAGCACATTTCACGTAAATGCAATAGCCCGAAGGTATGTGTTTTTGATATCTTTCGACGTAACTTTGAAGAGCGTTGGGTTGACAAGAACTCATTTTCGCGGTGAAACATTCGAAATCGGCGTACACGACAAATGGTACTTTTAACCTTCTATTGTGATTTTCAAACTTCATGATGGTGTTAGGTTTAGGCATTTTGACGGCGACACCTTGATTTTCATTGCAATATTCCTGATGTTTCGCCAACAAGTCTTCGCTGTGAAACACGTTCATGCAATTGTAACATAAAGATATCTTTCCATTATGATTATTATTTTGTCTTGACAGTAATCGGTTCGGATGTTTAACCCAACAATAATGACGATTGTCACCATTCGAAATCAACAATAAAATAATCGTCTTTTCTCTTCCGAGATACGAAGTTTGTCAGAGAGGATAGATCGTTCATTTTCCCTCGTCGTATCCCAAGACGTTCACCGCTACGTTGGGATTTTGAGCCTCGAAATGTTCGATGTTTTAACTGCGTTGGAAAAGTCACTCCGGTCCAATCGATATCTTTAGAAGTTTCCTCGTACTGAGAAACTCTATCGGAGTTTATTTTGACAGGGTATAAAGCAGAGGTGACTGCCCATTTAAAACACTGATCATCGTTATTTTTCACGTTGATCACGGCGTTTTAGTTATGTGAATTTCGAGTTTCAACATCTCATCGAACGTCCAATTACTACCTTCATGTTGATAATTCACGAGAGATGTCAACATCTTGTCTTTCATCTTTTCGAAAACGTCCGGTAAATCTGAACCTCGAAATACGGATCCAACATTAGATCTGAAATATGCATTTTTCACCATGCTCTCGCTGGACTTCACGTCGATTTTATTCATCACACAATGGAGTATCATCTTAATTTTTAGTCCCACATTCATGTATTTGCGAAACAAATCCAATACCTTTTTCTTCACCCGTTCCATGAACAATTTCGGATCGATTTTCTTCAACGAGGGAACCACGTCGAAAGTTTTAAAAATGCCTTTGATCGCACTCTCCCATTCCACGGACTTCAATTGAAATAGTTCTGCGGTGAGTCATGCTAGATATTCTTTTCCTTTCCCTTCATCTATTGCTCATCGAATTTCGCTCGATATATCTCGTTTGCCTAGAATCTGAAGTGCATCACTCGTTTTCGTTTTAGTTTTTCTTTTATTTTCTTTGGAAACTTGAAGTTCTTCTTTAATGGCTTTTCAGTTAGTCGTCTTCTTATTTTTCACAATCGAAACGTTTTTAGTTTTTTTCGACGTCGGCATTTCGATTCCTTTTACTATCTTTTTCTTCTTCTTCTCATTTTTCACAACCGATGCATTTTTTGACGTCGTTGCTATCGGTATTTTGTTTGCCTTTCCATCATTTCGCAAATGTTTCTGTATGACTTCAATCTTTTTTGATTTAGTTCTATGATTTCTGAAATGTGAAATTTTTAATAGTTTACAAATCTCGTTTAACTGAGGTATGGTTTTCTCATTTAAATTTTCAAATTTTTTTTTATCTGTTTGTTTCATTTTGTAAGAATATATTTTTTTTCTTATTTTGTATTTAAATAATTTGTTTGAAAAGTTTTGTTTTTCTTTAATATGAAAAAAAAAAAAAAAAATTTTAAATTCAATTTTTCTTAATGTGTTTTTTATTCAAAACAATTTAAGATCACTTTTATTTCTCGTTTGCAAAACGAACACGTTTTCCCGTCTTCGGAATTACATTCTCTACACAAACACAGGTGTCCGCACGGTAGAAACAAGACGTTTGCGACACCTTCGCAGACCAGACACTTAGTGGACGTTTTGCTCGGCTCGTTTTCGATGAGTGATGATAACTCGTCCACTTCCGCCATGAATTTGATGAGATGTTCTAAAGTTAGGAATTGAGACAGGGTCTTGTTCGCGTTGTTTAACGCATTGTACAATGGTTCCTTGGTGTATCCGAGTTGTAACATATCCATCAATAATTTTTGGTTTTTATCTCTATCCCGCTCTTCGTCTTCGATTTTGATCAAACCCAATGTTAGGATCTTGTTCAAATAATCACATTCGCCTTTTTTAATATTATATATGTGTTCTAGTAAAGGTATGTCGTGAGGTTCCCAATTCATCAAATGTATGTCACAACAAAAACATTTGACTTTGTCGCTTTTACCCACGTAAATGAAACCCGCGGCGGCTAAATCTTTGGGTTTTTGAGCGATATGCGAAGGCCAATTTTTAAACGTTTGAAGTCTTGCACGTTCTAGACTATAATTTGGATGTTTTGATTTGATCATTGTTTTTACCTCAAAATTGAGTTTGTAAGAATATTTTTTTTTTTGAATTTTTGTATTAATGATAATTTGTTTAAAAAGTTTTTTTTTATATATATATATACAGAGCAAAAAAACTTTTTAAACAAATTATTTAAAATACAAAAATTTAAAATATACATTATTTGCAAGAATTCGTAAAACAAGAAAAAAACAAATAATCGATCATGATGACAACATCCATGACGGAATCTCGACATAAACGTCGACATTGTTTAATAAGTCGTTATTCTCCAAAAAACCAAGAAGAAAAAAATCGTAATTTATATTTACGCGTTTCGAAAGAAAACGATACGATTTGCGATAGAAAATCAAATCGTAATACTATCAGCAAACAAAAATTAATCGACAATGTCATTCGAACTATTAAAAAAGAAGGTTCAAGACAAATAGAACTCTTACGACTTTTATGCGAAGTCTCGCACGAGGTTCAAAACAAATTTTCGCGAAGCAGACGCGTGTTCATGTCACCCGATTCCTTCTCAATAGATGATGATAACTGCAAGATGCGAAGGCTAATTTTTAAACATTCGATGTCTTGCCCGTTCTAAAAACTCGTGAAAAAAATTCAATTAATACGAAAAAAAGGATGTTAAAATTTAACTTTTATATATATTTAAAGAGAAAAACAATTTTTAAACAAATTATTTAAATCCAAAAATTTAAAATATACATTATTTGCAAGAATTCGTAAAACAAAAAAAACAAATAATTGATCATGACAGCAACACCTAAAAGATGCGAATTGAAATTGAAACAAGTCGAAGCATGTACAAAATTAGGTTTTAAAATCTATACATTACAACAACACGATCCCATCGAATTGAACGAGGTCGAGATGATGGGCTTAGAGCGCTACTACGACAAATATCATATGTGTTTGAAATTGGATGAAGCCATGCTCGATTTGTTTTGCGAGTACCAAAGTGATCTGGTGAATAATATCATCGTCGCCGAAGACAGAAAATTCGACAAGGACGATTTGTTGTTGTTCTTTAGAAATTACATATATCCAATAATCTCACTCGAACTCTTGGACAAATTGGGCGGTGAGAGCGCGTTAACCGATGTAAAAAAACTTAAAAGAGTAAAGATAAACATACAAGACATTTTCGTAAGTGAAAAAATGATGCATGTCAACATGCTAATAACGGACTTGGAAATATAAACAATAGAGAGATGATCTCATTACTTTTTACAAAAAAATTTTCACATTAAAGAAATTAAAATTAAAAACAACATTTTTTTTATATATATAAGGAGCAAAAAAAAAAACAAAACTTTTTTTTAAACAAATTATTAAAATACAAAAATTTAAAATACACATTATTTGCAAGAATTCGTAAAAACAAAAAACCAAATAATCGATCATGAGGACAACAACACCTAAAAGATGCGAATTGAAATTGAAACGAGTCGAAATGTATAAGAAATTCGGTCATAAAATCTATAGATTACAACGACACGATCCCATCGAATTGAACGAGGTCGAGATGAAGGGCTTAGAGCACAAATACAACAAATATAAGATGCCTCTGAAATTGGATGAAGCCGTGCTCGATTTGATTTACGAGTACCAAAGCGATCTGCAGAACATCGTCATCGCCGAAGATAGAGAATTCGACAGGGATGATTTGTCGTTGCCCTATGGAAATTACATATTTCCAAACATCCCATTCGAACTCGTGGAGAAATTGGGTGGTGAGAGCGAGTTGACCGATGTAAAAAAAACTCAAAAGAGTAAAGATAAACTTTCAACACGTTTTCGAAAAAGGAGAAGACACGAGTGTCAACATGCTAATAATGGACTTGGAAATATAAACAACTGAGTGATTGATTTTTAGCGAAGAAAAATGAAAAAAAAAAGTAATGAGATCATTACTTTTTTTTTGTTTTCCTTCTTCTTCACTATTATCATATATTATAATAACGTTTCCTTTTCTCTCAATTTTCAGTGTCGATTCTTCTTCTTTTTCTTTTTTTCTTTTTCTTTGTGATATGATACGTTTATAACAACATTTTTGTTTATCCGAATCATAATTATGAACGAATGTTGTGCATCTCTTGGTAACACTCGCATCATCACCATTCTCTTCAGAAGGTAGTGGTGATGGTGGAAAGAGTCGTCTCATTCTCAACCGTCTATCCTGCGCTCTATCTATCTCTTTCTTCAGTTCTTTCCTTAGATATCCATCATTAGCGTCTAACCATTTTTTTATTTTTTCGCTCTCTGGCTTGCAATGTTCGTCATTATCATCAAATTGTTTCTCCACCTTTTCATCCAGGTGATAAATTTGTTTCTCCACCTTTTTACCCATTTTAAATATATTATTTTATACTTTCTATGATTTTATATTTTATACAATTTTATATTATAATAACATATTCAAAATCGGTATGTTCTTAAACGGCGAATTCTCACCGAGCAACAAACCCTTGCCGAGTTGCTCGACGTTCTGTCCACTCTTCAGATAGAGACCGTTTCCTCTCAGAGAGTTGCCACCTCTAATGGGTTCTAGATACAATCCTTTACCACTGTCGTCTACGTGGACGTGACACACGGCTCCTCCCTTCTTCAAGAACAGTCCGCTGCCACCCATTAATTTCTCAACCGCCGAACTAGCGAGTCCCGTGAGAGCTCCCACGCCGAGAGTCTTTCCAAGAAAGGGTAGTGCCTTTGCGGCGAAGGGTAATGCTTTTGCGGCTATTCCTGCCAATAGCGGTAGGAAACCACCTTTTCAATCTCAAATTGTATCTCAATTGAGCGGGACTCATTCTCACCGTCAACCCTCTTCCATCGCGAATCGCTTTCTCCATCCTTTTGATTTGACTTCTGGTCCAGGCGATCGAATCCTGACCGCCTCTCGTCAGATCTTCGAGAGTGAATTTGAATCTCACCGCCTCGCCTCGAGTTGTTAACGCTCTCTTAAGTTTCTTCCTCTGTCCTGCGGATATGTTTTTAACCACGTATTGTGTCATAATTCTGTTTTTTAAAATATATTTACTTCAATTGTTTCTTGTTTAATAATTATATTAAAATAATTTTGTAAAATTAATATTGCGTTTATTTTATTTTTGTTATCTATATATATACACAATTTTTTGCTTTTATATTTCTCTTATGTAAAATCGTATCGTCACTCTCTCTCCGCGAAGATCTAACAGTTCACCATTTTGATCCATCAACGTGGTTTTGAGACTATACAACGTGTCCAAAATCACTGGAAGATAAACTAAATTTCGAGGTCGCTCCACGATCTTATAACCCGGCGACACATTTGGAAAGAAGGAATAGATCGTCGGTTGAGCGCTACCATTCACGCAGCTTCCAGCAATCACGTCCACGTTCGCCAGAATGCTATTGACAGTGAGAATGTCGACTGTATTTTCAGATGCCGCGTGGCCTCGATACATCTTTTGATCGAATCCCAACATCTTGCCTATAGAATCGTCCGTGTTGAAATCCACTCGAAAATTATCTTCCAAATCCAACATCGTCTGTAAGGTATTAGGATTGGGAGCGAGTCTGATCTTGTTGCTTCCCTTTCCATCCGTCTTCATTCACGTCTGAATGTAATTGTTCAAATCGTCTATGTCGTAACTCCCTTTGGGAATTCGAATCTCCAACCAATCCACTCCGTCGGAATACTTGAACGAGTTATTCTTTTCGGTGACGTTGGGAAAGGAATAATAAGTCTCCAGATTCACCAAAGCCATCTCGTAACTTTTCTCTCTATTCAATTCGATGGAAGGTTCGAATTTCGTAGTGAATCGAGTCGAATCGCCACTCACCACGATTTGAATGGATTGTTTCGCAGCCGTATTCTCGGCTATCCGTTCTAACAATTCTCCATGTTCGAACATTATATTTAATTTTATTTTTTTTATTCAAAACTAATTATTTGAAGATTTATTATTTTCTAAATTTTATTTTCATGCTCTATCTTATTATTATCATCAGAAACATAAAACTTGTCGAATCCGCACCGATATTTTCCGCTATTAAATTCGCTTGTCAAATCGATCACGACAAAATTGTAAAGTCCACCATCCCAAACCCTCTTGCAGAATCTCCTGAATTCCGCCGCGCTCATGTCTTTTGCGACGTGATCGCTGTAGATGTGATTGAGATTCTTGAGATCTTGGCGAAAGAGACATAGAAAATTAGCGTTCTCCCTTATCGTCTGTCTGGGCAATCGAAAATAATTCTGCGACAGGTAGAAACAGTCCACGTTGCTGTGTCGACCCCTAACGTAATACGATTCGCATCGGTTCTGTCTCTCCAAAAGCAGATCGTCGAAAATCATGAGATTCTTATCTTCCGATTTCAGTTCTCTAGGATCCGGAACATCGCTAGCGTTCTCATAAAATCGACACTCGACGTTCGAAGTTGCATTTCTCTTCATCAGCTCCGTCGCCACACCGTCCAAAATGGTCGAGAGTGGAGCTCCACTCTTGTCGAATTCCTCCCTACTGTCAAAGATTCTGGCTATGACGTCCTTGGGCAATCTACGATCCATGCACTCTCGAAGCAATCTGTATTCGGGTTGAAACAAGCTCTTGCCAAACACGAACAATCTGTCGTAATCCAACCAGTCGGGTCGGGACAACAGATTCATCAACAGATTGGTCTTTCCACAATTCGATTTTCCCACTATCAAGCCTCTTATGCTCTTGGGAAAGAACTCGTTATTCGACCTCTTGGTCGCGGCGTCGTTCCAAGACATATCTTTAATGTTCACCTTTGTTTTATTTTGTTTGTTTGTTATTTTAGATTCTTTTCAAACGCAATTTTTTATGTTTTTCAAACTCTGTTTTTAATGTTATTATTTATTTATATCACACCGTCGCGAGTTCTCTTCAATCCGGATCCACTCGTCATTTTAGCTAAATCTTGTATGGGCACCACAGCATCCTTAAAATCTTTCCAACTTTTCGGCGTTCACTCTAACGCAGCTCGCTTCGCCGGCGGACTGATCAACTTGTCGATCAACGCGTCGGCTGCCCTCTTGCCAGCCACAGAAGCTATCCTACCACTGGCTTCGGAAGCGGCTTTCTTACCAGCATCCAAAGCCGTCTTCTTACCGACCTCAAACGCGGTCGATGCGAGTTTTCTACCCGCATCGCTCGTGAACGCTCGCATTATAGAATCGACGATGCCAGAACCGCCTTGAATGTAAGTTCTGACGTATCCCCTGTTCTTTATCACCAACATATTTTATTTTATGATATATTTTTGTTTTTTTCACTGGTAAATCGTTTTTGCCGTTTAAATACTTTTATTATTCTAGTGTAAAAATTTACTGTTTTATTTTTGTTTGTTTGTTTGTTTCTCTCTACTTATTATATACACATCAATCCTTCAATTCGTTCATCAGCCTTTTATACTGGTTTTTATTCAAAACCTTCTGTCTTAACAATTCGTCAGATATAGTAACTATCTGATTATCTAATCCTGTGTTACCAGCCCGTCTGCTCGCCATCAACAAACTCAATCTCTGAGACAGAGCGTCAGAATCGCTCGGAAGAAAAGTGGTTTTCACCTCTTTGCCAGTCACTTCTTGTTCATATCCCATATGGGTTTCACCACTTTCGTCCACTTGTAACCTCTGTTGGCTTTGGGTCTGGTCTCTCTGGCATCGTTATTTCTCTTCATGGCTTGGGTCTGGACCAGAATGTCGCCGTAATTGTCGAAATCCTGTTCCGTGTAATCGCTGGGCTTGTCGTAAAGGAGCAATCTGCGCAGACCATCGGTCAATTCGTATCTGTTCGAATCCACGATCAATTCATCATCGCCAATATCCACTTCCGTATCACCTACAAAAATCCTTCCCTCCGAATCCTTATAAAATCCATACAACTGATCTCTCTTACCGCCATCATCATCAGACGATGCGACGCTACTAGTGGTGATAGTCGAAGCTGTATCATCAGACTCGCTCTCTGTTTGAATTCCCGTGGGAACATAATCCGGTGTAGATTGAACGGAATACCGATTTCCAAAACTAGGAGGCAACGAACCCATTCTCAAAGAACTCTCCTTTATGGGTCTCAATTCTTCGACTATCTCCTTCCTGCTTCGCTCTTGACCCTCCGTCACGGGTTTAAATATTTTTGTGGCTTCGCGTTTGAGTTCCATCTCACCAAGACGTCTGCTCCTATCAGCCGACTGAATCCCCTTCTTAGCACGTTCATACTGGTCTAAAATTAGATCTCGGCGCCTAGGATCCATCTGTAAAAACATCTTTCGTTTTAATTGTTTTATTATTTTCAAAATTAAATGTTTAATTATATTTTTATGTTTTTAAGTAATAAAAATCTTTCCGTCTTTAATATAATAATCTGAAAATATTCACATCTCAACTGACTGTTAATTGAAGTTTAAAAATACGTTTAAACAGTACATGACAAACCGGTTTCTGATTTAACGCATTTTGACAGTAGTTTTTACATTTTGTCAAAAGATTTTCATTCACACATCAAACAACCATTCACTCAGTGTCGAATTAAGAGAGAATCCCTTTGATGACTGTTAAGACAGTTTCAACACACAAAAGAAAACTAATTTTAACGCTGAGAACTTATTCATTACAAAATCTCTCTCTCCGATTGCTATCATGAATATATTAAAAATTTTACCACTCAAAACCTAATTGAGCGGAAAATGCGTTTAAACATTCCGCTAAGTGTTTGACTTTTTCGAACGAACGCTAAAAAGTCAATCTCTCTCATCAAGTCAAAACACGAATATCTATTACAGATCAACTCTTTCGAACAAAAACCCCCAAAACTCAATTTCTATTCGTCTCATCAAGACAGAACATGAATGTCTATAAAACAGACCATATTCATAATCGACTCTTTTTGAACAAAAAACCTCATTCACTCATAACGATAACATGTGTTAGTTTTTACTTCAGGAAGACGTGACTGGGTTAGCGAATTTCCAACACACCGACAACGACACTCTTCGTTCAAAACATTTCCATCGAGTGCTCGTCGCGATCACCTCGCAATAACGTGCCCTAATCTCACTTCGAGAAACGCGACAGTGGGTTTGCGAATCCAAACTCAACGTCTCTACACGAGTCGATTTCTGACCTAAAATCCGCAAGTGGATCTCCGTGTACGCCTCCATAGGGTTTCAGTGTTAAAATCGTCTACATGTACAAGATTTTTAGCGTTTTTTAGGGTGATTTAGAAAATATTTAACACTGAAATCCTATGGGAGAAATCCATTTGTCGATTTCAATCAGTTTTTAGGTTGATTTAGAAAATATTTAACACTGAATCCTATGGGAGAAATCCATCTGTCGATTTCAGTCAAAACGGTACATGTACGTGTACGTAAAGCTACCATAGGGTCCTGTGTTAAATATTTTCTAAATCACCCTAAAAAACGCTAAAAATCTTGTCCATGTACACGATTTTAACACTAAATCCTATGGAGGTGTACATGTACACGTACACGTACATGTACAGGTGAGTTTGAACTCTCATGTATCACCTACTCATGCTTAATTACAACTCGTGCTACATTCCAAACATTTCAGAAATGTTATCACCTCTGTGTGAACTGTTGAACAAAAATTGTAAATGGAACTGGTCTACGCGACAAGAAAAAGCTTGGAATACTGCAAAAGATACTTTAAATTCAAAAGACATTTTAGTTCATTTTGATCCTGAAAAGGAAACCGTAATTCCATGCGACGCCTCTCCATATGGCTTAGGCTGTGTACTTTCACATGTTATGAGAGATGGCTCAGAGCGCCCCATAGCATTTACTTCGCGGACTCTATCGCCAGCTGAGAAGAATTATTCACAGCTCGATAAGGAAGCTGCAGCACTGATTTTCGGCATTTGGAAATTTCACCAATATCTTTACGGGAGATATTTTAAGATTTTTACTGCTCATAAACCACTTGTTGGTCTTTTCAAATGTGACAAAGCCATACCACATATGGCCTCACCAAGAATGCAAAGATGGGCAATATTCTTATCGGGTTATTCTTATGAACTTTTTGAACAAAGAAGGATCAAAAAATGGCAACGCTCATTTTCTCAGTCGACTTCCTATGAAAAAAGATTTTGAACAAGTACCCATACCTGGTGATTTTATTTTTATTTTAGAGCATATAGACAGTGCACTAGTGAAAACAAATGACATAGCAAAGTGGACTTCTCGTGATCCAGTCCTGAGTCAAGTTTTGTTACATGTTAAATCTGGATGGCCTGAAAAGTGTTCCGAATCGGAACTGCAACCATATTTCAGTAGGAAGTTGGAAATAAGTGCTCAAGATGATATAATTTTATGGGGTCATCGTGTTGTTGTACCACCTAATGGTCATGAAAAGTTACTCGAAACACTGCACGAAGGACATCCAGGAATGGTTAGGGTGCAACTTCTTGCCAGAAGGCATTTCTGGTGGCCTAATTTAAATAGTGACATTGAAAATAAAGTAAACTGTTGTACCCACTGCCAAATGCTCATTGCCTCTCCTGCATTAGCACCTCTACACCCATGGGAATGGCCGTCTAAACCCTGGTCGCGTATACACATAGACTTTGCTGGACCATTTATGGGCCACATGTTTTTAATAATTGTAGACGCTTACAGTAAGTGGCTCGACGTATGCAAAACAACAAATTCTACTTCAGGAATAACAATTCAAATACTTCGCGAATGTTTCGCAAATCATGGACTTCCAGATACTGTTGTTTCCGATAATGGAACTGCTTTCACTAGTGAAGAATTTGCTCTGCTTATGAGTGAGAATGGCATTAAGCACATATCATCTGCACCAAAACACCCTGCTTCCAACGGGCTTGCAGAACGATATGTTCGCATTTTTAAGGAGGGCATGCAGAAAATGAGTGAGGGCAAGGGATCACTAGACAATAAGCTCAGCAGATTTCTCTTGGCATACCGTACTACACCTCAAACAACTACTGCACATGCTCCAAGTGAACTATTGATGAAGAGAAAGTAAAAGACTAAATTAGATTTGATTAATCCCCAAAGCCAAAATTCAACTCGTTTACGCGTGGAAAGTAAACAACAAGTCCAAAAGAACAGACATGATAAACGATAAACGTTCAACCAGTAGAGACTTCAACCTAACGACTTAGTTTTTGTGAAAACTTTAGTACTGGTCCAAAATGGGTATTTGGAGAAATCATAAGTAAAACTGGTCCAGTATCATAATTAATCAAACTGACTGGAGGCAGTATTTATAGACGCCACGTTGATCACATTCGTTTTCGATCAAATGATATAAATGAACCACAACCTGCTATTTCTGATGTTGACTTGCCAACAATTGTTCCTGAAACAAACACTGACACTCTCAATAGATCTTCAGAGACAAGTGTTATACCTGTTGTTGAAACTCCAGTGAAGTGTTCTGATCTTCAACAAACTGATCCTACTTCTTCACAATCTGTTTCCCCATCAAGCAGACCGGTACGACAAAAAAACTGCAACACGATATTTAAATGACTGTATCCGTTAAACTGTTGAAGTGATGAGATTTGATATTCATTTTTTTTGTTGAAAAAACAAAAACATTCAACTTTAGAGGTTCTAAAGTAAAGGTTAATTTTTTAGAGTATAATGATGGGACTAACTTTAAGGGGGGAGAAAATGTAGTGAACTGCACTTAATGTTGAAATGGGTCGGATTTGCGTAGCACAGAATCTATATGGATGGCTGGTCTTGTGTTTTATTTTTGAAACTATTATGGGATAATTAAAATTTGTCAGTCATGTTTTTCTGTTTACTCACAAACAAGTTGTGTCTGTTCAATCTGTTTTATTTACCTCTGATGACAATCGTAATACACTACAACATGATTTCAATTACCAACCCATATTCACCATTCTATCTCTAATGACGTGTATGAATAATCATAGACAAATTTCAGGAATGAGACTTGGAACTCGACTGATTAATAAAAAAGGAAATATAATCTCGGAGGAATTTTGACTATGAAAATCCAATTTTTCATAATTAGGAAGCTTTTTCCTTGATTATGTCAAGAATTTAAATCTTTGTGGACAATAGGACGATAGATACTCCATTGGAAAAGTCTCTGATTCCGTTACAAATTAATTTTATCGACCGAGTTCGGATAGAGATTTTTAACTGGGATTCACCGTAATCAGTGTTAGCAATATTCACGTTGTCGATGTGTTATGTCACCTCCAAACTTTGAAATTCGGTGGCCAAGCAACGAAAGCGATGACTTAAGATTCCAAATTACGTATTCCCGCAGTTCCGTTTTAAAACCAGTTTTGTTGTGATACATCCACTCTCGATTAAATGAGGAGAGATGTATGCGTATATACACCCCCCCCCCCCCCCCCCCACACACACTCACACACCAAATTCGAGATACGTCTCTAGCGTGCATTTAAGCATTCCACTTTGGTTTTTTGAAGGAGGAATGGGAAGAACTTTTCCAAGTCTTTTCTATTTTTCGAATGATGGTAATAGAAATGTACCCCCGGTGGATCCAGTAAGCTTGACAATCCTTAAAAAGAGTTTTCGAGAACCACTACTGACAATACTTGGAGATGGTAGCGGGGCGTTTCCTCTCAAAACTACCTCGGCACAGGCTTTTTGTCTCAAATCGCGTTTCGTACTTGGACGATTCGTCCAAAGAAGCTGATCTAAGATTCTGGGAGGAGGGGCGTGTTTGTGTGTGGTAGGGCGTGGCCTTTCAAATGTCTTCGAATGAAGCTATTAACCCCCATAGTTTGGAACCTTGTCCAATAAACTTGAAATTAATTTAAAATAATATCTTGCGAACCACCGGCCACAATGCTTGGAGATGTGGTACTCATCTTATTTTAGTGAGAGAGATTCATGTTTGTTCATAGAATGTCTCTTGTTTATGTTCTAGTCGAAGAGATTTCATGATATATGTACAAAAATAAGAGTGCTTCATAGACATTTTCTCGTGCGCTTGTACTTGCACAAAACGTTTTCTTGGTAATTCTTGTAGCGATTAGACTGCAATTACAGTGACGTTTGTAAAAGGCCGAATATATTAGGGTGTATTGTATCTATATGCTGATAAATGCTTCATATAACAGTTGCACTCTGCTTGCCAAATATTGTACTAGAAAAAGGTTTAATTGCTGTTTAGTAGTATGTTTATCCACCGTTGTTATGAGTAACTGTTTTTGTTAAAAATATTAAATTTCTTGAAACCGGTATTCTGCTTACCGACTAAGAAAGAAATACGGCTGGCTACCGCCATTGCTTGTAAATAATATTTAACTTCGACAAAAGGTTTTATTGATCTAATTTCCCTACAGTATGACACAATAAAGAGAAACCAAATATCAGATTTGAACAGAACCAGAGGGGCGAACTGGGGCAAGAAATGTAGCCGGGAAATACCTCAATGCAGGCCCCCTTGACTATGGTTCAACCCACATTCATGAAACTTCACATGTTGGTTGGCCTTCATGAGAGAAAGAAATCTATTTATATTGGACTCACTAGGTCAAAGGTAAAGGTCACAATGACCTTAAACTTAGTAAGTCAAAACAATTGGTTTCCAGATAAAAAACTTGATAATGGTTCGACCCACGTTCATGAAACTTCATAGGCAGGTTGGTTTCAGTAGGAGGAAGAACAATATTTATTTTGGATTCGCTGGGTGAAAGGTCAAGGTCACAGTGACCTTCAAAATAGTAAATCGTAAACAATTGCTTTCCGGATGGTAACTTGATAATGGTTTGACCCACATTCATAAAATTTCATATGTAGGTTTACGTAGGTGAATGGAAGACCCTATTTATTTTGGACACGCTAGGTCAAAGGTCAAGGTCACAATGCCCTTGAACATAATAAATCGTAAACAATTGGTTTCCAGGTGATAATTTGACAATGGTGACCTTGACCTTTGACCTAGTGATTACAAAATAAATAGGGTTCTTTCCACGTTTATGAAACTTCACAGGTAGGCTGGCATTGGTGCAAGAAAGAGCCCTATTTATATTGGAATCACTAGGTCAAAGGCCAAGGTCACAGTGACCATTCACATAGTAAATTGTAAACAATTGGTTTCCGGACGATAAGTTGATAATGATTAAACCCACATTTGTGCTGTCACAACTCGACTTTGGATCGGTGATTCTATCGGCATTTTTTCTTCATCACTCTTTCGGCAAGAATGGTGTCAATAGGGTGTGGGATTAGAGGGTTGCCTGTACTTTTACCAAAATTTTGGCGGTAATTTTTGCAGTACACATTAATCAGAGTGCACAAATATGCTAGTACCCAGACCCCTGTGAAGAAAGTACTAAATTATCAGTCAACACTTACCCATGGGCAAGACGAAGTTCACGTATTGCACAGCCACGTAATAATAACACTTTGGCCGGCCGCTGATTTGTTGCGGTTCTCAAGTGAGAAAGCCATAATTAGCCCTGTGTTCCCAAATGCCTCTTTATCCCCATGCCTCTCCCCTCCTCCCAACACTCTGAGACGAACTGCTTGATGATATCCCATACCCCATTCTTCCCAATCACCCCGATAAGCATACTAATCATCCCCTTCGTATTACCTACCAACCACATGTCCTTCATTCTCCCATCCCACTTTCCCATCATACTCCCGGTGAATCTTATTCTGTTAGGCTGGTATTTGGGGAATTCCAATAGAAACATACATATTTTCCCGACCGTTGACATGAATTTGGCTGACGGTTCTTATTTCAATTTCCAGGCATGATATTCAGAAAAGGAGACTGTATTCATCGTAAATAGTGGTAAAATCTGAGGCATACCGTCATGGATTTTACCTCTGAATTGCAGATGGTCTTGGATAATTTCTGTGACTGGTTCAACTCAATAACTTTCAAACTTCATTCCTTTACCCAACGTAACGGCCAAAACTGGCCAGAGCTATTCACAAATATCACCATTAAATTTTCATTATTTTTTTTTCATTTTTGCCTCAAAAACATTGCTAATGACACCTCATTGGAACGAGCTCGTTGAGCTCGTTCCAACGAGGGGTCATAAGCTACGTTTTTGACGCCAAAAATAAAACAAATTAGTTATTCAAGAATTTTATTTGCAAGTGTCGTCTGCCTTTCGTGTTAGGTAAAGGGTTAAATAAGCAGATGTGACAGTTTGATACCAACGCGGCAACATTTGAACATTTGAAAGCTCGGTTTCAGTTCAGTTTTTTCATGTGCTGAAAACATATAAAAATACCACCCAGACTCCTTACCTCAGAAAAAATCCCAAATAGTTCGTACACGGCCACTCACCACAAAAACCAGTTTGTAAGAATATCCAATGGGCTCACCCTAACTTCTCTTTGATCATTCTTAAGGCCCTGTCACACCGGCCAGCGATAGCAAAGCAACCATTGCGATTTTAAAAGTACTCAATTTTTAAAAAAATCGCATTAGATTCGCACAGAAGTAGGTGAAATCGCAACACCGGGAAAATTTTCAATCATGACGTCAAGTCATAGCTCATTGCACACCGACAAGTGCGAGTTAACTGAGATTGTAGGGCGATATCACTGAGACACTACTGAGACATCAACAAGACTTCACTGCGATTGTACTGCGATAGCAACTCGACCTTACTGCGATCTACTGCGACCAATGAGATTGTACTGCGATAGAAAACCGACCAATGCGAGTTCACTGCGATTTCACTGCGATAGCAAAGCGACCAATGAGAGTCTACTGCGATTCTACCGCGATAACACTGCGAATCCTACTTTCAATCATATGTTTTCCACGAGGTCCACGCTTTTCCTATAAAAACTGTCCAATTGTTTTGCTCGTCATTGTGTGTTTCTATATTATCTACAGACAATACCTCCACGTCGTACGTTTCTATATATATTACTTTATACTGTAATATATATTGACATATATTTATTCAAACCTGTATCAAACCATATCAAGTCTACATTATGCCAGCTAGAGGTTCAAGAGGTGCTAAATCAAGCACAGATAGTACTGCGACCAGAGAAACAACACTGCGATTGTACTGCAATAGCAACACAACTTCACTGAGATAAAGGCGACAACACTGCGAATACACCCCGAATACACTTCGATCTGACTGAATTTTTTCACTCGCAATCATTTCTTGCGATAAGTTACTGCATGCAGTAACTTGTCGCAGTAGGGGACTGCGATAAGATGGACAGGTGAGAGTCTAAACCGACCACTGCGAGGCATTGCGATAAAGAATGCGAATACTGCGACCCAGGTGCGACTTTCTTTGCGATTTTCCCAAAATTTTAATCGCAATGCTATCGCATTCCCGGTCTGACAGCACTTTTAGGGATTTGTTGGGGATCAGTTGTTAAGCCCGTTGAGAAAGAAAAAATGTAATTTAGAGTAACAAAATTACTGAATCAAGTTCATCTAATCTCTGTTGTTTTCTCATTGTCACATTTTCTCCCTTATTGGCTCGTCCGGTGGACGAGTGTCAATAAGGAAACGACTGTGACAATGAGAACACAACGTATTCGCCTATTCGGCGGATAAAGTAAGTGACGAGAGTCGATAGGGGTCACTAGTCCTGTTCCCTCGCTGCAAAATATATATATCTTTAAGATGGCCAAAAGTGATTGTTTGCGGAATGAATGGTCTACTGACAAATGAAAGACAACACAATGATTAAAATATGCAATATTTATATGGCGGCAATTAGACATATCTGTCCGTGATGTTTTTGATGAAAAATTGTTCTCTCGACAAGTGTGGTGCTGGAACGGTCCATGATGAAACAATGTCGGTAATTACTAACAAAAAATGTATCTTGTGATGTCCTGAACACAATAGCAGTGTCTGACGTCAGTAGCGAGTATAGCCACCACGTGCGCCAGGATGACAGTCTGAACCCTGAGCCCTCCTTCTAATGCTACCAGTGAGCCTTCTGATACGATCCAGAGGCAACTGCTGCCACACCCCATGCAATGCAGCTTCCTAATCTGTACAGGCGTCCAAGAAAGTCCCTGATGTTTTCTAAGGGATTCAAATCGCGGCTCATTGCAGGCCAGGGTAGTGGTATAATAGCGTTCTTCTGAAGGAATGCTCTCACAGAATAGGAACGATGTGGCCTTGCATTGTCGTCCATGAATACAGGGCGAGTAGTTAATGGGAGGTGGTCAAAATGAGGCACGTTGCAGTGCCAAAGCCTGCTCGGATTTTGTCGGACATGTATGCTGATGACAGAATGATTATAGCCAGTGTTGCCTTCCAATAGCTTTGAATGACATGCTTGTTGCATGCATGCCAACGATTTGCCATCTTAGTTTCCTCTGACAGTCCCCTCCTTACCATGTCTACTGATAAAAGCAGTGACAAATTTTCTTGTTTTATAGCCAGACATTGCGTGTGGATAATAGTGTTTTTCTGACATTCATGATTTGCATGCTTCACGTGGACGAGGGGATGTGTTTGGGGTACGCTATCAACCAGAAACATCATGTTTCACGAGATGAAATGTACTGCAAGACATAGCAATCTTTACAAACATAATAATCAGTAACAGCAGCTTCACTGTCATGAAACATTTCAGGGGGTGCTTGATTAAGTTCCAGGTGTATAGTTTGACCAGTTTATGTAAAAACACAGTAAAACTGTTTGGCCGTTTTTTCTGAGTTTCGCGGAAACCTCCCCCCCCCCAAAAAAAAAAACCCCGCCCAACTCAAGATGGAAATGTATGGAGAGTGGTAATCTGTTCCACTACTAGCCGACGAGACAAAAAATTTAGTTGTATTATTTTATTTGTTTTATTTTTTTAATGTTTATTTTAGTTTTTATTTTCCTTTTGTTGGGGCGGGCACTCTCTGAACCCACCTCAAGTCTCGACTCAAGAAATACCACAAACACACGCTTACACACCGTACCTTGGTGGTGTAGTTGGGAGATTAAACTGTCGGTATTATCATTTAACCCTTTACCAAACGTAACCTGCAAAACCGACCAGCGCTGTTCACAAAAATCACCATCCAAGTTTGATTATTTTTCCATTCTTATCTAAAAAAACATAACTTATGACCCATCATTGGAACGAGCTCGCTGACCTCGTTCCAATGAAGGGTCATAAGCTGTATTTGTGACGCCAAAAATGAAAAAAGGATTAGTTAATCAAGAATTTTGTCTGCGAGTGTCGTCTGCTTTTCGAGTTAGGTAAAGTGTTAAAAGAAGTCCAAGTGCCATATTTAGTTTATAGAGTATTTACTACACTGAGAGAAAATCTATGTCCTAAACAATTTGACAATGTCCAGACTTGAAAAATTATTGGGGGGTTCACATCCTGCTATACCCCCTCATTTATGCCTCTGTACAGAATGGCATGAATGATTTGCTCTGACCTTCATTAAAATCAGATATACTGTAGGCATACTTACAATTGCGTTGCCATTAACGTTTCCAATGTCTCCTGCTAGTTTTGTTATAAGAACACTAAAAGCACGGGCTGTGGTGTCCGCACTTTTCTGGTGATTCTCGTCCCGGTGAGCCATGAAATTATGAATTTAATCATAAATATTTAACTTCCGTTTTGGGGATTTTCTTTTGTTTTTTTTACTGTCTCTAATACGTAGACTTGCCTTCCACTTTGCTCTCAAACACGCAATTCACAGTTAAAAATAGCGAACCGGTATACAGTGAAATACAACAATTGAAAGGTTGCTCAGGTGTATTGGATTAATTAATAAATTACATGCTCAGATTCTCGTGTAACTGCACACAAAACTTTGAAAAAGAATTCTGTTGCATCCTGTCCGCAACTAAAGTCACGGACCCAGTGTGTAAAGGTCACATTCCAGACGAGTAGCAAGGAATGTTGATGGGGCGGTGCCTAAGAGGCGATCGACGATCACCGGCTCCGCCTAGGTAACCATGGTTCAGCCCATCTGAGAAAATTTAAAAAAAATATTTATCGAATGGAACTCTTTGGTTGCATCTGGGGAAATATGTGAAATCTAAAATGTAAGCACTTTTACAAAAGTGTAGGCCTCTATGTGAATAATTACATACAAAGTAGATCGATAAAGTTGATGGGCATATTTTATTTTCCAGATATGAATTATACCTATATCAGCCTATATATGTGATTCTGTTAATATGTGAAACCAGGGGCGACGGAAGCATAGGGACAGAGGTGGCTGCTGCCCTCCCTGCCTTCGGACCACAGGGGCTAGAGGGGGCAGACAATGCCCTTCCCAGGTTCGTAAATCAATTTTTTTCAATGATTTATTCTCGAAGTAAAGCTAAAATACACTTCTTGAATACATTTCTTGAATACCGAAGACAACCACCTTATCTTTGAAGTGGTACATGACTATATATTATCAAGTTAGCGATTCCAATGATTAAATTCTAACACAGTACTAATCAAATTAAAATATAATTTAATATTAAATATTGTTGCCAAACTACCTTAACGGAACGAATATACCCCTCCACACCATTCGACCTTTCTTGCAGCTCAACAGTAGTATGTCATGCACGTTTCAGGGGTTAGTTGGGGGACCTCGGTGGGGGACCTCGGAAGTGACGTCATGTCACGTGAGCCAGTGGCGCCATGTTGTGGCGGCATGGTAACCCGCGTGAGCGGCCATCTTGTGACGTCATCCCCATAGTGATGCGTGGTGTTAGTACGCATACGCAGCGCGTGTTGTTAGGGTGATACGTGTTTCCGATGTCCATTTTGTATACTGGAGACCGCCATCTTGGTTTCTATGGTAGCACGTGGTTGCTATGTTACCCAAAGGCCTACAACAAGACAGGGGTATGTTTGGAGGGTATGTTCGATTGAATCGGAGTATCACGAATTACCACAAACAACCCGACAAGTTTTAATGTTTCGAATTCTTTCAGAATTCTCTGCTTCTATCTATCTATGTAATAGTTTTCGTCTACCTGACCATGTTCCTTTGTCCCGGAGTATACTCCAGTAGCGTAGAAGAGCCTATCAGTTGGAACAGCTTTGCTTATTATTACTATATTTAGCTATTCTGGTCTGTTCTTGCTAGTTCTGACCCTATTCTGAGTACTCTTATTGTTTCATTTATCTAGATCACCCAGTCAGTTCACTTTACTGGCGCTAACTACCAATCAGATTGCTTGATTTCCCATAACCTGTATGCAGAGTTATCTCCCCTTATTACAATGATTATCGTCACCTCTCTATCCAATGGCCATATCCCCATGCACCCCAATTTCGGCACCCCTTTTTAGAAAACATATGGCCTTCGGCACCCCTTTTTTGTCGTATGAGGTCATGAGGGCTATGTAAAAGCCCTCAATGAGTCCTCATTTATTATCTCTCATAGCCTCATTGAATTTTGAGGTTATGAAGACCATGAAAAATCCCTCAATGAGGTATAATTTACTACGGCTCTTAGCTTCATTTCAGTATTTAACAGCCATATCCCCAGGCACCCCAATTTCGGCACCCCTTTTTGGAAAACATATGGCCTTCGGCACCCCTTTTTTGTCGTATGAGGCCATGAGGGCTATGTAAAAGCCCTCAATGAGTCCTCATTTATTATCCCTCATAGCGTCATTGAACTCTGAGGTTATGAGGGCCATGAAAAATCCCTCAGTGAGGTATAATTTACTACGACTCTTAGCCTCATTTCAGAATTTAACAGCCATATCCCCAGGCACCCCAATTTCGGCACCCCTTTTTGGAAAGCATATGGCCTTCGGCACCCCTTTTTTGTCGTATGAGGCCTATATAAAAGCCCTCAATGAGTCCTCATTTATTATCCCTCATAGCCTCATTGAATTTTGAGGTTATGAGGGCCATGAAAAATTCCTCAATGAGGTATAATTTACTACGACTCTTAGCCTCATTTCAGAATTTAACAGCCATATCCCCAGGCACCCCAATTTCGGCACCCCTTTTTGGAAAACATGGCCTTCGGCACCCCTTTTTGAGTCCTCATTTATTATCCCTCATAGCCTCATTGAATTTTGAGGTTATGAGGGCCATGAAAAATCCCGCAATGAGGTATAATTACTACGACTCTTAGCCTCATTTCAGTATTTAACAGCCATATCCCCAGGCACCTCAATTTCGTCACCCCTTTTTGGAAAACATATGGCCTTCGGCACCGCTTTTTTGTCGTATGAGGCCATGAGGGCTATGTAAAAGCCCTCAATGAGTCCTCATTTATTATCCCTCACAGCCTCATTGAATTGTGAGGTTATAAGGACCATGAAAAATCCCTCAATGAGGTATAATCTACTACGACTCTTACTTAGCCTCATTTCAGTATTTAACAGCCATATCCCCAGGCACCCCAATTTCGCCACCCCTTTTTGGAAAACATATGGCCTTCGACACCCCTTTTTGTCGTATGAGGCCATGAAGGCTATGTAAAAGCCCTCAATGTGTCCTCATTTATTATCCCTCATATCCTCATTGAATTTTGAGGTTATGAGGACCATGAAAAATCCCTCAATGAGGTATAATTCACTACGACTCTTAGCCTCATTTCAGTATTTAACAGCCATATCCCCAGGCACCCCAATTTCGGCACCCCTTTTTGGAAAACATATGGCCTTCGGCACCCCTTTTTTGGCGTTTGAGGCCATGAGGACCATGAGTAATCGCACAATGAGGTCTAATGTAGTCTTACCAACCGCTTCCATCTTGTCGCCAAAGCTGCAAGGCCACTTCTGGTCTATGGTCTATCTGGTATATCATTAGCTTCTACAACAGTCTTGTTCCATTGCGGCCTTGTACCAGTACTATTGGCTTCTGTTATTCTGCCCCATATCTCACCCATTACTTCCTAGCTGTACCTATCTCAGTCTCGACTATAACATTGATCAAGGTTGAATCAGATTTCCCCTGCATACATATAAGGCATTCCGTAACTGAGATTCCTAGCCGATTCCATAAAGTAGAATACCGTGATTTGACATCAACACACGAGGGTATTCCCCTTCCCCATTGGAAGAATTTAGTTTAATGGGTTGTAGTTAAAAAAGTTCATTCAGTTCAAATTCAGATCACCTTTGTTATATTTTCATTAAGTTTAAAAATTGATTCAGTTCAAAGGCTGTTAATACCTTCATTAGGGATATAGTTCATTCAAACAGTTTAAATGGGTTCACACTGTTAATTATATATACCTTCATTAGGGTTAGAGTTCATTCAAAGAGTTCAAAGGGTTAACATTGGGTTATATTTAGTGTTATAGTTCAAAACTTTGTTGGGTTCATTCAGTTTTGTCCAGTTTTGTTCAGTCCAACAGGGTTAACACCGCATTATATTTAAGGTTGTAGTTCAATACGTTGTTCACTCTGTTCTGTTCACCTCGATCTTGGTTCTGTTGGATCTTCGTTCACTCTGTCATGTTCAATTCACTTGGCTTCATTGAGGTAACTTCTCTTTAACCTTGGTTGTCAGTTGTATCTGTTCAGAGTCTTGTAGTCATTGTTGAATTGGGTGTTATCAATCTATTTCCATACCCCCGAGTGTTGATGTCAAATCACGGAATCCAAATTTTACGGAATCGGCTAGGAATCTCAATTACGGAATGCCTCATATATATACAGGGGAAATCTGATTCAACCTTGATCAATGTGATAGTCGAGACTGAGATAGGTATAGCTAGGAAGTAATGGATGAGATATGGGCAGAATAAGAGAAGCCAATAGTACTGGTACAAGGCCGCAATGGAACAAGACTGTTGTAGAAGCTAATGATAGGAGAGATAGACCATAGACCAGTAGTGGCCTAGGAGTTTTGGCGACAAGATGGAAGCGGTTGGTAAGACTACATTAGACCTCATTGAGGGGTCACTCATGGTCCTCATGGCCTCATACGACAAAAAAGGGGTGCCGAAGGCCATATGTTTTCCAAAAAGGGGTGCCGAAATTGGGGTGCCTGGGGATATGGCTGTTAAATACTGAAATGAGGCTAAGAGTCGTAGTAAATTATACCTCATTGAGGGATTTTTCATGGTCGTCATAACCTCAAAATTCAATGAGGCTATGAGGGATAATAAATGAAGACTCATTGAGGGCATTTACATAGCCCTCATGGCTTCATACGACAAAAAAGGGGTGCCGAAGGCCATATGTTTTCCAAAAAGGGGTGCCGAAATTGGGGTGCCTGGGGATATGGCTGTTAAATACTGAAATGAGGCTAAGAGTCGTAGTAAATTATACCTCATTGAGGGATTTTTCATGGCCCTCATAACCTCAAAATTCAATGAGGCTATGAGGGATAATAAATGAGGACTCATTGAGGGCTTTTACATAGCCCTCATGGCCTCATACGACAAAAACGAGGTGCCGAAAGCCATATGTTTTCCAAAAAGGGGTGCCGAAATTGGGGGTGCCTAGGGATATGGCTGTTAAATACTGAAATGATGCTTAGAGTCGTAGTAAATTATACCTCATTGAGGGATTTTTCATGGTCCTCATAACCTCAAAATTCAATGAGGCTATGAGGGATAATAAATGAGGACTCATTGAGTGCTTTTACATAGCCCTCGTGGCCTCATACGACAAAAAGGGGTGTCAAAGGCCATATGTTTTCCAAAAAGGGGTGCCGAAATTGGGGTGCATGGGGATATGGCCATTGGATATAGAGGTGACGAGAATCATTGTAATAAGGGGAGATAACTCTGCATACAGGTTATGGGAAATCAAGCAATCTGATTGGTAGTTCGCGCCAGTAAAGTGAACTGATTGGGTGATCTAGATAAATGAAACAATAAGAGTACTCAGAATAGGGTCAGAACTAACAAGAACAGACCAGAATAGCTAAATATAGTAATAATAAGCAAAGCTGTTCCAACTGATAGGCTCTTCTATGCCACTGGAGTATACACCAGGACAAAGGAACATGGTCAGGTAGAAGAAAACTAGTACATAGATAGATAGAAGCAGAGAATTCTGAAAGAATTCGAAATAGTAAAACTTGTCAGGTTGTTTGTGGTAATTCGTGATACTCCGATTCAATCGAACATACCCTCCGCACAGACCCCTGTCTTGTTGTAGGCCCTTGGGTAACATAGCAACCACGTGCTACCATAGAAACCAAGATGGCGGCCTCCATTATACAAAATGGACGATAGAAACACGTATCACCCCAACAACACGCGCTGCGCAAGCGCACTAACACCACGTATCACTATGGGGAAGGCGTCACAAGATGGCCGCTCACGCGTGTTACCAAGACAATACAACATGGCGCCACTGGGTCACGTGGCATGACGTCACTTCCGATGTCCCCACCGAGGTCCCCCAACTAACCCCTGAAACGTGCATGACAGACTACTCTCAACACCACCTGGACTGTATGCACCGACTGTATTCATAATCTTCTACTAAACAAACTGAATGAAATTACCTACTTACTTACACCTTTCTCGTGTGTAGTAAATGCACCATGTATTCAAGCTGGCCGAAATTTTTTTCTTTCTATATCGTTCTTATTTTGTTCACTTTTTACTCTTAACATTCTTACATATCGTTTCCCGGTGGTTCCCGCCTGTACTTCCCGGGATGGCCAAGATCGGGTGGTCTTATTAACAAAATCTCTCATTCAAATTTTATTATCTTTCCAATTGTTGAGCTCGCTCCAATGGGGGGTCAAGAGTTGTGTTTTGGGAACAGAAAATAAAAATGTCTCGTGGTTCAAGGCGTCTTTTGTGCAACTGCCGTATTCTGTTGGCGTTGGCAAGGGGTTAATGTGGTGTACGGGAGGCGGGGGCCCTCGGGCGACGATATGTGCGCTGGACTACTGACGCTTGTGTAATGTGTACAAATACTGTTAAGACTTAAGACTAAAGTCACTCATACCTGCCATTGACATTGGTAACTCTTTGTAATCTTGTTCTGGGTGAAAACCGCCTTGTATAAGCGTATAGCTTCCTGCCGAATCCACATCAATGTATGTAAAAATTTTGTTATTATATAATTGTGTACTCTTAAAATAAATAATGTTTAAACTAAAATACTTCCCAAATCCGTTCAGGGAGCTTTCATAATTCAATGGGACAGTTTGGGAGGCCCCTCCCACTTCGAGACATGCATGCTTCGGCATCATGGCGAGACTGATAGTGCGAGTAAATGCGGGAGGGGGGAGGGGCACCTCCTCTCAAACTCCCCCATCTCGGGCCTTCGGTCTTCCAGACATGCATGCTTCGGCATGCAGCAGAGGCTATAAAAGGGTATCAAAGTAGTCCCTAAGCGTTTCACAGAAACTACATACAAACGAGAACATTTACATATTAAAACAACTTATCTCAACACATCGTCTCTTTTTGTGGCTAAGCCACAGAGAGTACGATGTATCGGGGTAAGTTGGGGTCGTCCCCATTTTATCAAAGTTTTCAAATCATGAACAGGAGATAGTCCATTGAGTGGAACTACAATTTTGTAGGAGGTGCGTTTGCACACATTGCACCTCCTCTGGCTACACGCCTGCGTTCTCCGGGTGGTTAAGCAAAACTAAATCCACACGAGCATTCGACCATTTGACTCCATTATTTCTTCAGACTCACTTCAAACTAACACGGTAGCCAAAAACGCGTGTGTACTAAACAGTCTTTTAATACTATGGTTATTCGGCTGAATGACATCTGAACTGGATCGACCTGTCACATCCCAGATTATATCAGGAGTTTCTTTTAAACTAATGGGATATTATTATGTGACTCTCAATGCTCTTTCCAATAATGTGTCACTTAATAACACTTTCTTGGCAATAGCAAACGACTTTAACTCCTTGCTACTGACAGATATTCCTGCCCAGGATAGCAAACCCCTTACCACTTTATGATGTCAGCTCTTGGGATCAACCAATCGGCGTCACTAAATGGTGGCGGCCTATGAAGCCATATCAAGTCGATGATGACGTGATCGGTGACCCTATATGAAATCAGTATTAGGTGTGTGTCCACCATATCGTTTTTAGAAATAAAATACAACCGCCTTGTCTCAAAAATGACAATCTTACAATGTTATTGTTAATCTTTTTTTATTATAATCCTGTTAATCAAACTTGTTTTGTTCCATAAATTGTTTTATTTATTTAAAAAACTCCACTGTGGTTTGCTCCGCTGTAATCGCCCCTGACATTCGATTGTTGTGAGAATACCAGACGCAAACCAACCCAACGAGAAAATAAATTACCGGGCTGATTAATTAAAGGGACTTGCTGGATGTTGTCCGCTGACATAATAAATACGTAACGGGACGTTTAGCGGTCGGATATAGCGTCATTTGAGGCTCAGGGAGATCAATATTATGCTCGGCTAACGCCTCGCCAAATATAGATCTCACTTCGCCTCACATGACACCATATCCGACCACAAAACATCTCGAAACTTATACTATATACAGCGGGCCCACACGTCCCCATACGGGAAGCCCCACTCATGCGACGGAAAGGTGGTTCATTGCATAGCAAGGGAGATAATGAAAACGTGAATTTGTAGCTGAACGGAATACCGGAACCATAGACTTCCCATTTCTATAATAAATTGGGGTATCTTTAACCAAATTGTATTCTGTATACTGAATGAACTTTAAAATTAAAAAAAAAAAAAATGTGACTGACAAAAGTACTGGTCAAAAAGACCAGTGATTTTGTCAGTTACATTTTTTGTGAATTTTCATCAAATCTGGTCAATGGTCATGGTTAGTTTACCGCATTCATTACTAGATTTGATGAAAAATATTTATAAAAATACTCAACGGATTTTGAGTTAAGGCACATACTGATGTTGATCACTTACCAGAACAGATTATGCCATCTAATATCCCTTCTCAGAAATCATGAGTATGATTGACCAGAAGGTCAACTGAAGTACCATGCCTGTCTGTGTCTGTGTGTGCGTGTCTGTCTCTGCCTGTCCATGTCCGTCCGTGTCTGTCCGTGTCCGTCCCTGTCTGTCTGTGTCCGACCCGACCCTATCCGTCCGTCCGTTCGTCCGTCCGTCCGTCCGTCCGTCCGTCCGTCCGTCCGTCCGCTCTTGTGAAACTGACTTGTGGGTTGAATTACGCGTCCATGTTATACTTTTGGGGAAAATTTGATTTCCGGGGTGCACCCCGGATTTTTTTCGCTCTATTCGTCTTTTGTCAAAGGAGTAACACAGAGTGGGTTTCGATGTCCTCTGTCTGGTTGTGAGAGACGAAAAACAATTTAAGCTAACTAGGATGTTATTCGATGCAGAATTACCGAACGAACAGCATATCCAAACTCCTCTAAAATCCGCATTGGACAATTTTTTTTACAGCGCCTAGAATTTAGGTAGTGTGTAGCGGAAGTAGTGTGGTTCGCACGCTTCAACCCAATTCGAGGGGGGGGGGGGGGCTCATGTGACATCATGCCGCGTGGTATTGTGGGTGTCGAGAATTTGTCCTATTATGCCACTTAAGTAGCCATGTTGCCAGGTCATTACCATGGCGATACGCTCTGGCAGTGTTTTTGTTGTTAGAGTAAAGCTTGTTTCTTTTTGCTTTCCTTTTTGCATTATAGCGGCCACCATCGTGATTTGTACAGTGGCAGGTGGTTAATATGTCCATGGAAAGACTTGGATGAAGTGGAAGTGTACTTGGAGGGTATATTCGATTGAATGTGAGTATATCTAATTACATGGACGACCAAACGACTGAAATAAATTACCCAAAACAACCTAAAAAGACTGTTATATTGAGTAACATGTGGTGGTATGTGGTCTTTAATCAAGTGGTGTGTGTCAACGGGTCCGTTTAGTTGACCCAGCTTATGCTCCGACTGGGAGGAAGAGTCCCAAACTAAGTAAAATCGGTATTTTGTTACGACTTGAAGCTTTTCTGGCCTGTTCTAGACACTCTTGACCCTGCCATTCGATCTAACTATCTCTAGTGCCAAGTCTTATTAGATCCACTCCATTCTCCGTAGATCCTATCGGCCTATACATTCCCTTGATCACCTTGACGCGAGCGTCATATTTGCTCACAAACCGTCTATCCAGACACCACATGTTGCACATGGTCACGTGCTCGAAATACCGAGATGTGCTTATTGGGCTTTATGGAGACTGAAGATGGGTGATCCGGAGACAAATCTTTGTGGACACGTGTGAACTGATCTTGGGAACTAGCGCCCAGCTGCTAGACAATTGTCATCTAGACAACTGAAACTGCCCACTGTCCCTCCCACTATATCCCAGTCGCTCTAATGCACTCTACCCCTGCTACTTCTTTCTACGCCTACTAACATATTTCTGATAACTGCTACAGCTCGTATGGCTCCCATTGTCCACTCTCGCTAATGTAAGCTCTGCGAAGACAGTACGGCCCTACCTTCTACATGCTAAAAACTAAAGTGTTAAAAACTGCACTTGAAGTGCTGTATTTAACACTAACTAAGTGCTGAACTAGCACTTTGTTCAAGTGTAGATATCCCAGAACTTGACAGGTGTTACAATAATACCACTTGACAAGTGTAATGTCGCGGCACTTAAAAGGAAACAACGCAGATGACGCGGATCAGGCTCGAACTCTCGAGCCCGATCTGCGTCATCTGCGTTGTGTCCTTTTAATTATGTACCCACCAAGCGCAAATTAAATTATGGATGATTCACCAATGCTAGACACATGGGAAGTGCCATCCATTCAAGTTTCAGATGTCTGACGATTGTAATGTCTAAGTGCTTATAGCATTGCACTTTGAGTGTTAAAATCAAACCCTAAGAGTTAGAATGGGTTTAACACCTTGAAAGTGTCAGTTTTAACAATTTAGTATTTAGTGTGTATCACTACAGATGATGGTCCCCGTCTCTACTCCTAGCTCCTATATGGCTCCTAGCTTCTATATGGCTTCTTGGTCAACATAGCTTATAGCTCCTGTATGTATGGCTCATATATGGATCCAAACTTAATCTTTCGATTTTTAGGCGAGCTATCGCTCTTGCGGCTCATCGCACCTGCGATTTTTACTTTTTGCAAGCAGACAACAGCGCGTCTCGGTTCCACCTTGCGAACCCGCTGCATCCGCCATGCAATAGAGAAATTGTGCAGAAGGAAAAGTCAACAAAATCTTATCGCGTGACCCTCATTGGAACGAGTTGGCCGATCTCGTTCCATTGAGTGGTCACATGAGATGTTTTTTTTTTAAATAAAATTTTTGAAATTGGGGGAAAAAATTAAAATAACAAATTTTGATATCGAGTTTTCTACAAAGGATTTAAATCTGTTTGTGAAAAGAAGGTCAAATATTACACTGCGCACACGAAAACTACATCATGAATTATAAGCAAGAGCATTTCGAAACTTCAGACTAATCAAACTTCACATTCCCAAAATTGATATGTAAATTCGGCAAACATCATATGTCAGTAATGTCATTCGTTGCCTTTTCGCTCATGCATTCCATGCGGAATCAAGCGCGAAAGGTTTATTCGAAAACTCGGGAAATATTTTTGGAATCTACTTACTGTGCATCAGTGGAGTGAACGGTGTGTAGATGTTCGTTGGTGTTTTTCTTGACAGTTTTCCTATGCCGGGACTCAACAATACCGTGCTACACTTCAAATGGTTACGAGCAGTATACAACGTGCCTCCCCTTTTCATAATCGAAAGACTCTCCTAACTCCTATAAGGCCCAATGCCTATACAGCTCCTACCTCAAATAGTACTCGTTCAAATTCGTTCATGGCTCCTAGATTCTATCTCTTGTCCCTCGTGGATTTTGGTGATTTCGGGTATTTCTCAGGTCCACATGGGTAATTCTGCGAAGTAAACGAGGATTTGGGGAAAATCAGAAACAGCAAACTACTCCAGTTTAATCGAACACACCCCCAGAACATAGCCCCGTTCTATTGTAGACCATTGGGTCACATAGCCACCACGTGCTACCATAGAAACCAAGATGGCGGCCTCAAGTGTACAAATGGACGACGAAACCCACGTGTCACCCTAACAACGCGCGTTGCGCATGCACACTAAGACCAGATATCACCTTGGGGATGACATCACAAGATGGCCGCTCACACCTGCTATCATGGCAACCAAACATGACGTAACTAGGTCACGTGACTATGGCGCCACATATGAGATCCCCATGAGATCCCCAATCTGGAACGTTTACCACATCTACTACTCACGAGTGGCACACACCGTGTAGTACTGATAAGGTAGATCACAATGTTCCTCAAAAACATATTTGGGAAGTTTGGGGATCGAAAAATGGTAGCGGACTTATGTTTGGGGGACTAGTCTTTGGAGCCTTTGAAACAGGTGGGGACTGGTGTGGTCTGATGTGGGCTGGGGGGGGGATTGGGGATTAGCCCTTAGCTTATAGACCATTTCATGGCCTCTAGCTACCAGATAGACGGTGGTTTCATAGCTTCTAGACTACTGACACCGTCAACTATCCCTCTCACTATTCCCTAGCTGTACTAGTGCCTTCTACCTTTGCTACTACTTTCTGCCCCCATTACACCATATCAATACCACATCCCCACATAGCTATCATTTTATCCTCTCACTATTATCAGCTCTACGGTGATACTGCGGCCCTAAATTCTATCAACATACCTGGTATACCCCACTACTAGTAACCTACTATTGCTGAGGTACTAAGTACTATCTCTCATTCTTACCACTGCTAACTCCTGTCGGTCCTATTCTCGACATCTACTACTATTTTTAATAGCACTGCCCACTTTTATTGGTGGTCAAAACGGCACTAGGTCGTATCCTCCAATAGCTATCCAGCAATACCACATAGTCATTCCAAAAATATCCTTCAATACCAAGATGGTTATAGGTTATCCCTCGTTGAGATCAACACTCATGCCCCCCCCCCCCCCCCCCCCATACGACAAAACTTAGGAGATAAAGGCTTATACGGGCAGTGTCCCCCGATAACTGCCTCAACTACTACATCTTGTCATGTCATGCGTATCTTCCCATATCAAAAATATGTTATAGGTTATCCCTTATTGAGGTCTAACACCACCCTCGCCCCCGATCTGTATCCTCCAATATACCCCAACATGTAAGTATCCTCAAATACTCAGATGAGTGTCGAAGAATCGTATGAGTAGGGTTTGTTCAGAATCTTAGCTCTTTCCAGCATTAAGGTGTAGTGGAAGCAAACCACAGAACTGAAAGTAACAGTGTACTTGTTGCACTGGGATGACAATACTAGAGGTAGCAGCAAGAAGTATTAACAGTAATGACGTGGCGAGTGCCTTTACTAAAGGAATAGGTCAACAGTAATTGTAGAATCTGTCACTATAGTGATGGAAGTAGGTCACAGTTGTGCTGCTACTCTAGTGATAAGAACAGATCACAGTAGTGCTGCACTTCTGTGATGGGAGTAGACCACAGTAGTAGTGATAGCCCAAAGTAGTGGTAAAGGCCAGTAGAATCGTTAGTAGAAGTGGCTACGATCAGCGTTTTGTAGGTAAAACAGGGCATCCCTGTTAGCAATGGCGGAAATATCACCAAACAGTGATAAGTATCCTCTGTAAAATACCCTCAGATCACTGTCCTGAGATAGCTGTCCTCAAATAAGTAACATCAGAGAGTTCTTCACCGTGTCATGAGTATCATCAACTACACGTGTGTGCCCATGTGGAATGTGTTTTTGAGGCTCATTGCGACAGACCAGATAAGCAAATTGCAGTGTTTCAAGCATGTACCCATGTTCTGTGTTCATATTGTTAACCCTTTACCCAACGTACCGGCCAGCGCAATTCACAAAAATTGCCATTCAGTTTTCATTAATTTTCCATTTTTTTGTGTCCAAAACATAACTTATGACCCCTCATTGAAACGAGCTCGTTGAGCTCGTTCCAATGAGGTATCATAAGCTTTGTTTTTGCTGTAAAAAGTAAAAACAATTAGTTATTCAATATTTTTGTTTGCAAGTGTCGTCTGCTTTTCATTTTTGGTAATGGGTTAACTATCACATAAGCACATCCGGTTACGATCAACAGAGGTCTCTCATACGTAATGGACCCCAGAACACACGCTATCGGGGAACTGTATAAACTGGTCCGGGTTCAGATGAATGGCGCAATCTGACTAAGCCAACTGTGACTTGGACTAAGGCAGAAGTTTAGCTAGTTCAGAGATAGCAGGTAAGCTTTTGATAATGCTACAAGACTCTTGCACGTGGCAGATGTGTAGTCATAGAAGCTGTAGCAGTCATCGGAGAAAGTGTAGTAGGGGTAGAAGTAGTAGCATATGTATAAAGCTTTAGTACAACTGGGAGATAATGAGAGGTTGACAGTAGTCTAGAAGCCACGAGTCCAACGGCTATGTAGTAGCTAGGAGCCGTGGGCTGGGATAGGAGCTAAGAGCTCGTCCCCCATAGCCCCATCAGACCATACTAGTCACCACAGTCCCCAAACAATAGTCCACTAAATATCAATCTTCAGTTCCAAAATATCCGTATGGGCTCTTGCGCTTTTTGTTATTGGGGGACACATTGATCTTCATTAGCACATCTCCGCCTTTCTAGTTTCTGACCATATACAATATCTGGTGTGCTGGATGTACAATCAGTAGGCAAAGGTCACAAAGGGCTGTATAGGCTGATGAAAGTGGGATGAAGCGATTGGACTGAAATCTATAAACACTCGGTCCAGGTTAGGGATCAGCACCAGAGATAACTAGTTGCCAGAACATGTCCGAAAAGCGAAAAATCAGAAATAAAACACCTATTGTACTCCAAGTATGGACTCTTCCTCTCTACCAGAGTACACTTCGGGCCAAGCAGACGAACCCTTGGCCATACCCTACCTGTTTAACAGTCCGAAAGCACAACGTTTTACTCAATATATCAGTCTCGAAAAGTCTATTTGAGTAATTTATGGTAGTTGGCAGGTCGTTTATGGTAATTAGATATATTCGCATTTCTCCGAACACATCATTCCAACACACACCTAATCCATCCTTGCCCTTCCAGGGTCCTACTACCAATGTCCCAACATAGAAACTAAGATGGCCGCCTCCATCATACAAGCCGGGTGACGAATACACATATTACCCTAACATGCGCTGATGCGCCCTGAGATCACGCATCACCGTGGTAATGATGTCACAACATATCTGCTCAGGTGGCCTACCATTACAACACATATGACAGTGTGATTCGCCGCATCATGATCTCACATGAGATCCCTCGTGAGTTCCCCAGAATTGTGTTGAAAACTTCGAGCTTAGAACAGACGACACGCACCTCCCAAATTCAATGCGCTGTATATTTTTGCGCCTCGGCGTAATTTGGATTTTTTTTTTCGGATTGAATCGGTCAACGACCAGAGGCTACGTTGGAACTTGAGAGGATTTTTGTCTGAAACATCCGTGCTGTTTCTTTACGAGCTCAGACAACCATTGATTAATCACGCCCATACCATCTCATCAATGTAACAACTGTGGTAAAGAATTTCGATGCGTCACTGACATGGGATATCAAGATGAATATTGTCCAAAAAATGAAAATTTAGAAGAAGCATCAAACTCCGAAGTACGTGTAGATGAATCAGACAACGAAAATAGTGAAGGTGAGACAGAAGAAAGTCAAGAGAGTAATGATCAAAAGGAGAATGTCGGTAATGATGAAGATAACTTTGATCCGTTTGAACAGTTCTTCTTGAAGTGTTACCCATATCATAAAGATGAGTGTAAAGTAATGAAATCACCTTTGATGAAGAATAAACTTCAGAAAAAAGAGGAAGCAAACTTAACCCTTTACCCAACGTAACGGTCAAAACCGGCCAGTGTTATTAACTAAACCACCATTCAATTTTCATTATGATTTTCATTTTCGTCTCAAAACGTAGCTTATAACCCTTCATTGGAACGAGCTCGTTGAGCTCGTTCCAGTGAGGGGGTCATAAGCTATTTTTTTACGCAAAAAATAAAAAAAATAGTTATGTAAGTTTTTTTATTTGCACGTGTCGTCTTCCTTTCGTGTTAGGTAAAGGGTTAATACCAAGTGTGAGACGGTACGCGACAAATATCTAGAAACTTTGAAGCGTGTACACAAGTTCTCGGGGATCCATTTCACAAACAAATCAAAGAAACTAAAAAGCGATTTTGTAGCCAAGAAGATTATGGCGTACATGAAAGCGTCACATATTCCCTGAAGAAGAAAAAACATTTGTTATACATAAAATCATTTGGAACAGAGATATTCTGAAAGGAGCAAACAACAGTTTCATACCGAAACTTACGGACGCGACAAAAACCGTTACTTATTCCCAGTTCCTTATTCGACATTCAGTATCAACCGATTTTATCGGTTGATAACGAATCTCGAATAAGGAACTCGGAATAAGTAACGATTGTCACGGCCCCCTGAAACTTCACATCACTACATGACATAACCATGGAGAAAGATAACAGCAGATCCCACTCATGAGACATTCAAAGTAGTCAAATGCAGTGCGTTGTAAAAAAAAAGTCTGAACCATTCGCTTATTATTCATTTATGTATTTATTTATTTATTGGTGTTTAAGGTCACATACTTATGCACAATGGCTAATCGTGACCGTGACAGTTTTACGGGTGGAGGAAGCCGGAGTACCCGGAGAGAACCACCGAGCATCGATGAGCAACTGTTAGCTTCTTAACATTCTAACTCTGTTCAAGCTCCGTTCAAGTAGGGTTACAGCGGCTGAAGACATGTGCACCATCGTTGTGCAGTACGCCTTAGTACACGGCGTCATCGTACCTCCATGTAGGCAACCGGGATAAAGTGCCTTTCCCAAGGACTCAGCGCGGTCGTCTACCATTGAGCCACCGTATTCCATAACCATTTGATAGGCCATCGGACAATATTGCACTCATGTTGAATGGAGGAGGCGTTGGGTTGGTGCGAAGTGGTAGACACACTTCAATACTTGTACTAGCATGTGAGCGCGTGGTCTGCACACTTCTGACACCATGTCCATATGTTCAGAAAGTGCTCTAAAATGTGATCCAAAGGTGTTCAAAATTACCCAGAAACGTGCGTGCTCAAAAACGTGCTCATTTATGTCCCCGTTTTCACCACTTCGGGCACTTCTTAAGCACATTTTGGAGCACTTTGTGGACATATAACATGCACATACAAGTGCTCATAACACGTGTTCATAAGCCGACACGAGTAATCTTGCACACTCAAGACGACACCTGTTCAGGCCATTGACTCAACCTTTCAACTGGTAATCTTCGAACTGAAGTTCGATTTGCTCAGTCCGTGTGAAAGGTGATAAATGTTGTCGTCTTTGCAGAATTTGATAGTGTGATAGAGATCGAGAAATTGAGAGAGTGATATTAAAGATGGAAACCGTACAATTACACTATATATTAAATTCTCGAAGAATATCATCACTAAATGAACAAGTGCAATGCCGATCGCCAGCGATCAGACAATAGTCACCCACGGATAGAAACAGATGGAAAATGTCATATAGGTTTGAACCCTTAACAACACTGTTTGCAAATGGCTGGGTCATTTCGGTATAGGTACAATTATGCACAGACTGGCACGTCTATGGGTTCATAAGCATCATCCTTTTTCGGGAATAATAGACATTTACGTCTTGATTCTGGGCAGAGGGACGCCAAATACCGTCAGTACTGGTGTAAGGGCCTGTCCTGTTAACCCGAACCAGTCGTCCATAGAATTGAATCCATGGAGAGATTACCACCAGCTGTCCTAACTACTCTAAGTGCATGATAATCTCACTGACTGAACCTTAACTCCAACAGCCTCTTGTGTCGACCAATCTGGTATACCAAGGGAAGTCTTACTAATGGGGAAGAGGTCCATTGTAGCTGTAAACTGGCCTGCATATCATATTCCATGAAGTTTCAGATTTCGAAGAAGACAGAAAAAGAAAATCAGTCACTTGAAGCAAATTTTATTTGGCAGAAACAAGAAAAACCTCAATTTTACAATTTTTTCATAAGTCTCTGGGCATAACTCGAATTATGCGCGAGAAAAAACCCGTATGATATGATATTTATCTTATGCTGCTACCCCTTCATACCAAACATTATTGAAATCGGAAATTTCGTTTTGAAGATCTACACAGAAAACTAATTACACGCAATTTCCAACAAAAATGGTCATCAGTCGGCCATCGTGATTTTTTTGTTTTTGAAAATTTTTTATGAACATCGATTTTACATAATGTCTGATCAGTGCTGAAAATTCGAAACAAATGCGTCAAAGCGTCTCTGAGATACAGGTGAGTAGTAGGAGATGAGGTAACCGGGCCTCATTGCGGATCTCATATGTGACATCATGTCACGTGACCCAGTTACATCATGTTTGATTGCCATGGTAGCCCACATGAGCGGCCATCTTGTGATGTCATCCCCATAGTGATACATTGTATAAGTGCGGATGCGCAGCGCATGTTGTTTGGGTGATACGTGTTTCCGTCGTCCATTTTGTTTACAGGAGGCCACCATCTTGGTTTCTATGGTATCACGTGGTTGCTATGTTGCCCAAAACCATCTTATGCGACAGGGGTATGTTCGGAGGGTATGCTCCTTTGTACAGGGGAAATTTCCCGATTCGGAGAATTACCCAAATAAACTCGACACTTGTTTACTTGGTTCGGATTTCACCCAGAATCCTTTTTAGGACCCCCATACCATAGATTTTAATAGTAGCACGTAGTGTTATAGTACTGGGGAGCTCCTTTCGATTATAGCCAACTGATAGACAACCTCCATGAAAGCCTATATCATTCCTAAAGCCAAGAATCTATCGAGTAGTTACTGATAAGTTATTGCTCGAACGACGCGAATCCGATCGAGCAAATAAGCCATAGAGTATTTCTTCGAACTAGTGACTCGCACATACGACTTTTAGCCTCATTTCGGTATTTGATGATATCTATGACCTGGTATTGTATTATTTCAGGATACTTATCGAGGATACTTTCTGGAGAATTCCCTTTTTTGTCGTATGAGGCCATGGGGCCATGAGAAAATCCCTCAGTGAGGTCTAATTTTCTATCCCTCTTAGCCTCATTTCGTTTGAGGCCATGAAAGCCATGAAACAACACCTCAATGAGGTCTAATTTACTACCCCTCTTAGCCTCATCTCGGAATTTAACAGCCATATCCCCTGGCACCCCCAATTTCAGCACCCCTATTTGGAAATCGTCTGGCCTTTGGCACCCCCTTTTAGTCGTATGAGGCCATGAGGGCTATGAGAAAGCTCTCAATGAGGTCTAATTTACAATCCCTCTTAGCCTCATTTCGATTGAGGCCATGAGGGCCATGAAAAAATACCTTATTAAGGTCTAATTTACTATCCCTCTTAGCCTCATCTCGGAATTTAACAGCCATATACACTGGCACCCCAATTTCAACACCTCTTTTTGGAAAACGTCTCGCCTTCGGCACCCCTTTCTAGTCCTATGAGAAAGCCCTCAATGAGGTCTAATTTACTATCCCCCTTAGCCTCATTTCGATTGAGACCATGAGGGCATGAAAAAATACCTCAGTGAGGTCTGATTTACTATCCCTCTTAGGCTCATCTCGGTATTTAACAGCCATATCCTCTGGCACCCCATTTTCAGCATTCCTTTTTGGAAAACGTCTGCGCTTCGACATCCCTTTTTTAGTCGTATGGTGCCATGAGGGCTATAAGGAAAGCCCTCAATGAGGTCTAATTTACTATCCCTCTTAGCCTAATTTCGTTTGAGGCCATGCGGGCCAGGAAAAAATCTCCTCACTGAGATCTAATTTACTATCACTCTTAGCCTCATCTCGGTATTTATCAGCCATATCCCCTGGCACCTCAATTTTAGCAACCATTTTTGGAAAACGTCTCGCCTTCGGCACCCCTTTTAGTCGTATGAGTCCATGAGAACTATGGGAAAATCCCTCACTGAGGTCTAATTTACTATCCCTCTTAGCCTCATTTCGGTATTTAAGGATAACTATGACCCAGCTCCTATATGGCTCCTATCCAACTCCTATACAGGTAGTCTTACCAACAGCTTCCATCTTATCTCCAAAGCTGCAAAGCCACTACTTGTCTACAACTATGTGTCCTGTCATTAGCTTTTACAGCAGTCTTGTGCCAGGTGATATGGCTGTTAAATACCGAGATGAAGCTAAGAGGGATAGTAAATTAGACCTCACTGAGGGATTTTTTCATGGCCCTCATAGCCTCAAACGAAATACGGCTAGGAGGGATAGTATATTATACCTCATTGAGGGCTTTTCTCATAGCCCTCATGGCCTCATACGACTAAAAAGGGGTGTCGAAGGCCAGACGTGTTCCAAAAGGTGTTGCTGAAATTGAGGTGCCAGGGGATATGGCTGTTAAATTCCGAGATGAAGCTTAGAGGGATAGTAAATTAGACCTCATTGAGAGATTTTCTCATGGCCCTCATGACCTCATACGACAACAACAAGGATTCTTCAGAAGGTATCCTCGATAGGTATCCTTAAATAATATAATACCAGGTCAAAGGTATCCTTAAATATCGAAATGAGGCTAAGAGTCGTATGTGCGAGACACTCGTTCGTTCGAGTAAATACTCTGTGACTTATTTGCTCGATGGGATTCGAGTCGTTCGAGCAATAACTAATCAGTAACTACTTGATAGATTCTTGGCTTTAGGAATGATATAGGCTTTCATGGAGGTTGTCTATCAGTTGGCTATAATCGACCCCCCCCCCCTCCCAACACTACAAAACTACGTGCTTAAAAAGGATTCTGGGGAAAATTCGAACCAAGTAAATAATTGTCGGTTTTATTTGGGTAATTCTACGAATCGGAAAATTTATCTTGTACAAAGGAACATACCCTCCGAACATACCCCTGTCGTATAAGAAGGTTTTGGGTAACATAGCAACCACGTGCTACCATAGAAACCAAGATGGCGGCCTCAGTATACAAAATGAACGACGGAAACACGTATCACCCTTACAACACGCGCTTCGCATGCGCACTAACACCATGTATCACTATGGGCATGACGTCACAAGATGGCCGCTCACGCGGGCTGCCAAAAGAACCAAACATGACGTAACTGGTCACGTGACATGACGTCACATATGAGATCCAGCCAATGAGGCCCGGTTACCTCATCTACTACTCAGGTGGTGACAGACAGAGAGACAGACAGACAGACAGAGAGACAGACAGAGAGACAGACAGAGAGACAGACAGACAGACAGACAGACAGACAGACAGACAGACAGACAGACAGACAGACAGACAGACAGACAGAGTGCAATTCATAAGTCCCCACAGTAACCCGTGGGGGGGGGGGGGGGACTAAAAAGTGTGACCATGATCCTTGTTACCGAAACAAAAACATTAGCAAAGACAAGCTAATGTATATATATACTGAGTCAAAAAAGAAAGTATAATAGAAACAAAAGTGAAAAATAGCATAAAGGATGAAATATAATAGTTCTAATGTGGCATGTTTGTGGACAAGAAGTTGTGCAAAGAGTTTAATGACATGTTGTCGTTGTCCACCCAACCGTATAAATTTCGCAACGGATTTCAAAATAGCACGTGCTACCCGATAATGTCAAATTGAATGCGTGACCGACGAGTTTCTTTGTGCTATGCTGTGCTATAGAGCCTGTGTTATTGAGAAAACAGCTTCTGTCTTCCGACATTTTAAAAAATAACACGGTTAACCGAAAATCAGAGGTTGCGTGCCTTTGGTATGCATAAGGCTGGGATACCTCCAGATGAGCTCGCTGCTGAGTTCGGAGTCACTGTGGCCACTATTTGCCGTGTCATTGGAAGGTATAGAACCACTGGATCCACTGCCGACCGACCGCTTTCAGGTCGACCAAGAGTTACGACCCCTGCACAAGACCGACACATCAGGACGTCTCACATGCGGGATCGCTTCCCTACGGTGACGAGGACAGCAGCAATTACTCCTGGTAGAACTAACAATAGAATCAGTGCACAAACTGTCCGCAACAGACTCGCTGAACACTGCATCCGAAGTAGGTGTCCATACCACGGGACCAGTCCTTACCCAACGTCATCGTACCGTCAGAATGGAATGGGTCCGTCAGCGTGTTCGCTGGACTCAACAGCGTCGGAGCGCAGTTCTTTTTAGTGATGAATCACGATTTTGTAGTGTAGTGGGGAGTAGTGTATCGCCGACGAGGTGAAGAATTAAATTCCAAGGATACGCCCCCCACCCCCCTCCACCCCCACCCCCCACCCTCCCCCCCCCCAAAAAAGCGAAAGAGACAAAAAGAACAAACAATGATTTGAACCGGGCCGAGCAGGGGAAGAACATACATAACATTCACATAAGTACATGCGTCATCCAACTCATAATCGCTAAGCTTACAGCTTAGGTATGCAAAGTGAAAAGCCTTAGATGTCAAGCTAAAAGTCTGAGATACACCTATAAGATGGTCTGATAGAGGATTGTTCCATCAAAAAAATTAGGTTTTGTAATGGGGCCCAAAATGTTGCTAACGAAGGTATAGCCTGGACTAGAGGCATAAAGCATATTTTTAATTTTAATATGCATAGATCACATAATAATAAAACACACGGAAATACCCTTCTGATTGAGTATACAGTTATTATTCCATGAAAAATATGATAGTTATACTATTCGATCACAATATCGAATTAGATTTATTAATTTTGCCTAGCACACCATACAAAACCTACAGAAGACAAACGATTGACCCCCCCCCCCCCGCCCCACACACACACACACCCACTGCTCCCCATCTGCACCCCAACAAGCAACTTCAGTGAATTCATGTCTCCTGCTGGGCAGCAGTTTCATGGGAAATTAATGCATCCAGTGGAAAAAAGTTGAGTTGCAAGAGGAAGTTCTTTAGAAGAGACAGAACAGACAGTGCTTCAGACAGTGGTTATCAGATTTATTTTCACGGAGGTCACTGTCAAAGCAAGTAAAGTGATGTGGAGTATAACTGTGAGAATCACTAAAAATTAAGACTGTATGATAAGACATATTACATTAAACTGATGTGGAAAGTGTTAACCAACCTGTAAAGCTTGTGATTGGAAGTTAATGAAACCTTGGAAGTGATGGCCAGATAATATGGTGGTCTGTATATGGTACTGGGAGAGTCTGACTTTGTAGAGTTGCAAAAGAAGTAATGATGAAGACATATTCTGGTCTCACAATGATAACAAAGATTCACAAGAAGTTTTGTGAAGATCGGTTCATACATACGGCTTTCAGTTCGAGGTGCGTTGATGCATGGGCAGACGGACAGGCAGACGGACAGATTTTCGATACAAAATTTCCCACATTCGAACTTGACCTAGGTATTGATAAAAGTAATCCATATATGAAATTTCATTGAAATCGGTTGACTCTAAGGAAAGTTAGAGTCTGGAAACCATCAGCCAATCAAATTTAAGCAACCTAATTAAATATGCGCGGAAAATGCCCATGTTCGAACTTGGACCCACAATTGATGAAAGTGATCTACTACCCAAATTTCATCGAAATCGACTGATTGTAAGGAAAGTTAGAGTCTGAAAACGAAAAACACGGAAGGTGTGCACTTACTGTGTATTTGTAGTAGCACTGAATAAATTAAAGTTTCCCTAATTTGCATAATTTTTACACGAAAACAAAACCCGTATTATATGTGATGTATTGCATGTTACTAAACATTCATACAAAAATTTATTCAAATCTGAACTTTCATATAGAAGTTCTGTACAAAAAACTGATTACACCCAATTTCGGAACAAAATGGCCGCTGGCGGCCATGTTGAATTTTTTTGGACCATACCCCAAAACTCATATTCTGGTCTCACAATGATAACAAAGATACCCAAGAAGTTTCGTGAGGATCGGTTCATAAATACGGCTTTTAGTCCGAGGTGCGTTGACGCACGCGGCAGACGGACAGGCAGACGGACAGATTTTCGGTACAAAATTTCCCACATTCGAACTTGACCTAGGTATTGATAAAAGTAATCCATATATGAAATTTCATTTCATCGAAATCGGTTGATTTTAAGGAAAGTTAGAGTCTGGAAACCGCCAGCCAATCAAATTTCAGCAACCTAATTAAATATGCTCGGAAAATGCCCATATTCGAACTTGGACCCACAATTGATGAAAGTGATCTACTACCCACATTTCTTCGAAATCCGGTCACTGCAAGGAAAGTTAGAGTCTGGAAACGGAAAACACGGAAGGACGAAAGGACACCCCGAATTTAATATCTCCCGTTTTTTCAAAAAGCGGGAGACAATAAAACCACATCAACACCCCAACAAAGGCACACAACAACTATGAGCATATACCCCACCCTCACATTGTACCCAGCGCTACTGCATATCGCAAACAGACCCAGGTAGGCATACCATACATCAATTAAATTTGATATAATATCCAGTGACAGCAAAACAAATTGTAAACTTTTCCCACAAGGTCCCATCTAGTGAGGAGAGTGGGGCACTTACATCTACTTACCTGAAACACATCACTTATCACTTGAGGATAGTTCCTAAAAGGTAATAATACCGTCTTTAGAAGAAATCGTCTCATTTTATTTATAAGCTTACACTCTATTCCTACGAGACAAAAGCCACCGTGGATGTTGAATAGATATTTCAACCAACTGAAGAAATACTGAACCTAAGGAAACATACTAAATAGGAACCCTCGTAGATATATATAATTGAGTTCTGAAGAACTTCAGGCAAACCGGAATGCAAATAAACATATGTAATTTATAACATACAAGCATATGAATGTATGCATCACTTTACTACATCCCACACCCAAGAGGGGGCATATTCAATGCCAAAACAATAGACTTAAGGTTGGGGTACATTGAAATTTTATAAAAATCATCAAAGTTTCAAAGTCTAAAGCAGTTAGCCCCTTTGAATACACAAGAGTATCTCTGCACACTTTTGGGGTATTCAAAATTGTTGTTTTTGTGTTTTTACATACTTTCTTGCCCCTTAAAGTACCATTTCGATGGACTTCTAAGTTTGTGTTTCAAAAGGCTTAGATCTTGATCATACCAAGGTTAATGTAAACTGATATGCATTACACATGTCAGCATCAGGCCCACAACAATAGAAAATCGCTAACTCTTTACCTAATTTCCTAAACATAATATGAAGATGTAACTTGCAAAAACAATTTCTTGAATGAATCTGTTTTCATTTTTTTTCGCCTAAAAAACATGGCTTCTGATCCCTCGTTTGGAATGATCTCAAGAAGCTTGTTCCAGTGAGAGCTCACAAGCTGAGTTGGTGGCCAAAATTTAAAAACAGTAATAAAATTTAAGACTGAAAAAATCAAAAAAAAAAAATCTGTTTCTCAGGCTCTCCAATTGAGTCATTTGAGCTGCAAACATGCTCTCTTTTTAATATCTCTAAAAACTTGAAAAATGGTTTAGGGTAGATAAATTCTCCAAGTTGATAAATGGGTATGATATTTCATTCTCCATGTTATTTTGTCAATTATGAGGTTCAAAGAGATGAAAGTGGCAGATGTAAAAAATCTCGGAAACTGTAAATCGCCGAGCGAAGCGAGGCAAGCACGACTAACACGGGTCGTGTTCATGCGGCTCATGCGGACTACCATGACAACATCAGTGTGCCACCTTTAGCAACCAAGATGGCGGCGCCCATGGTAAAAATGGACGGCGAAGCGTGCGTCGTCTAAAAACAAGCGCTGCGCATGCCCAATGAGACCACATGTTACCATGATAATGATGCCACAAGATGGACGCTCAATGGCGCTTATACGGACGACCATGACAACCCCCACAAGGCTCTGGCTTGTACGCAATATATATTTTATCGGTTAGCAAGAACAAAGGAAAACAGTTTGATTGCATCGCAGTTCTGTCCGATTACGCAACTGGGGATCGTGTGCGAACACAACTAGGCGGACAACTATTGCGGCTAGGGTAAAGTCAAAGAAATCGGTGCGTTTGTTAATTTAGCAATCAGTCAACGTTTAGCTATATGCCTATGTGTGGTGAGGATGTGCTCGCCTATCGATGGACACTTGGTCATTTGATAAATTCAAAGTGGTGCGATAACTAGGCAGTGTTTGAAGGGAAAGTGTTTTGCCAAATTTGCATTTATTCGAGGATCGAACATGGTTTTTGTCTGATAAAACTTACTATCGTAATAATTTCTGGCCGCTGGCGATGTGGGGCGACCACAATATACTGTACTTACTATGTCAGTAGCCAAGAGTTCTGTAATACGAGGAGAAAATGGTAAAGTAGCGGTCGATTTGAAATTCCACGCTCGAAAACTTCGATCGATCAAAATATTCTCCGCCTCGCGAGTTCCAACTTCCGGTTTCTGCATTTTAGGTTATACACTGTGAACCAGGTAATAGCCGTTAACCCCCCAAGCTAAATTAGTGAACATTCACGGTATCACCTACACTTTTACAAAACCTATTTTGCAGTCGAAAGCGCACTATAGACGAAAGTAGACGCCTCCCTTTGAAACCACTATTTTTTTTTTTTTTTTTGGGGGGGGGGGGGGGAGGGGGGGGGGGGGGGGCATTTTAGACTGGATTAAAAAGTTTGCTTGTAATTTTGTGCCGGAATGTGTGAGAATCTTTCAAAAACATGAGGTATGAAAAAAGTGTCAAGATCATTCAGTGCAAGACAATGCATGTATGCTAATAGTGAAAATTCGAAATTGAAATTGAAATTTGATGTGGGACCATCAATCTTTTTCCAGTTTACTTTTTTCCAGTTTATTTTCTTCAAGACGTGATGTACTTAGGATGTATTATTTTTTTCAGAACAACTTGGTGTGTTGTACACTGTACAGAGAGTGAAAGCTAAGCACTGTTGTTAATGGGATTTTTTAGGCTTTCATGTTACACATCCAACTGAGAAGAAATAGTACAGTTCCTCCCCCTGATGCGTACAGAGTAATGTGTGGTTAAATTGAAGTCAATATTGATACCGGAGAAGAAGTATCCAAGTATTTTAGTAAGGGTGTTAGTGATGGTCTTATGCTCGTAGATGACAAGGATAAGGACAATGGATGTCCTCAGTTGATAAGTACTCTCTAGTCTTATAAACCGTTCAGCTTAAAACAGATTAACTGAGGTGCAAGAACGCCAAGAACTGGTCAATGCTTTTTTTTCGGAAAATGGATTTCGGAATGCCAATTTTGAGAATTGTTCGGGCTCCCTTCCCATTTGCATTTTTTTCGAGAATTGTTCAGGATTCTTTCCTATTTGCATTTTTTTTTTTGCTAATTAAACTGGATTAAACGTCAAATTTGTTAAGTGCTGAGGAGAGAAGGATGTTGGCCGATTTTGTTGTAAACATTTTCTCGGAAACGTCATTAGTCACAAACGCCTATAGTTTACACAGAAATTGGGAAAATGTTGGGAAAAGGCATAATAGTTCCAAGTGGGAGTCCGTGGTTGGTTCTTGTCGTTTTTGTTATTTAGCCCAGTGGCTCAGTTACATTGTGTGTGCCCCATGAGAACTTGAATTCTGGTAAAGATAAAGTATACTACCACGGCCCATTTTGATGACAATTTTGGTGTATTGGAAGGGGCTTAGTAGTTCGGTGAGTTAGATGTGATAAAATCGGTTGATAACGAATGTCGAATAAGGAAATGACAATATTTACCGGTTGCCACTCCCGTAGATTATGTCAGTAAAATACTGGATTGCTGGAACTCTCATTGGTCACATATCGAAAAGTGGCTCCACCACCCTCATCTCGGGGTGGAGTGGAGGTTGCAATAAATAAACAATCAGCTACAAATACAATTTTCTCGAAACGGTTTTCTGTCTCCGGACGCCTCGTAATCTCCAATCGCTTTTTAACCCTTTACCCAACATAACGACCAAAAAAAAACGGCCAGCGCTATTCACAAAATTCACCATTCAATTTTTAATACTTTTTCATTTTTTGTCACAAAAGCATAGCTTATGACCCTCATTGGAACGAGCTCAACGAGCTCGTTCCAATGAGGGGTCATAAGCTATGTTTTTGACGCAAAAAATCCAAAAAAATAATGCTTCAAGAATTATTTGCAAATGTCGTCTGCTTTTCGTGTTAGGTAAAGGGTTAAAGAATAAACTTTGATGTCTGCGAAAAACAAATAGATCCATATTGATGATGTGCCCATTTGCGTGGCAATGCAAATGGAATATTTACAAAACATTTTTGTTATTATTGACCCAAAACAAGTGCCAAAATGAGGAAGTTCATACATAATTATCAGTTGCGCAGGGTCAACGCCATGTTTTGATGAAGTGAAAGCTGTAATGTTTTGGACTGGGAGGAGGTATCACCTTTTTAGCCTGACGTCATCCGAGTATGGTGGTGGTGGGGGGGGGGGGCAGTTTGAGCTGCGAAGCAGTCTAGTTGTATAAAGTAGGTGTCAAAGAGTAATCACGCACTCTATGTAGACAGGTTGCCAGGCCCGCGTAGAACCGATTGATGGCGGGGTGAGGTGGGGTGACGCTGAGTGTGTGTGTGTGTGGGGGGGGGGGGGGGGTGGTACGAGGTGAGAAAGCGAACTGGCTAGCAGTTTGGTCACAGAAGCAACTTATAAGTTGGCAATCATCTGACTAAGATATCGTAAAAAAACCTTGAGCTGAAGTCGCTGTAAAAGTAAACTTCTGGGTATTGCGATTCCACTAACTAGAGGCCTCTGGAGTGTCTTCTGAGCTAGGCATGAAACTTTTTTGAAGATGTGTCGATGTTGGGTAATAGAATTCCCATTTTCATAATTGTCCGGGTTCAATATTCAAGACAGCCGCCACAGCAACTATCTTGATTTTAGTTTCCGCCAGTTAACTCAAGAATGCTTTAACGGGTCTCACCTCTCGGTGATGTATTGAGAACGGTTGGTCCTTTTAATAATTGTCCGGATTCCAATTTCCATACTGATTTTGCCACGGCAGTCATATTTATTTTCGTTTCAGTCAGTTAACTCAGAAATGCTTTCACTAATCATTCTCATCCCTTGGCGATATGTTGAGTGCATTATGATCAGTACTGCGCATGCGCACTGATTCTACGCGGGATCATTGTTACATTTTATCTTACAGTCAACATGTATTTTGTCTGTATTAACTCCGCAACTGTCTTGTATCCGACCCCCTGATACAGGTGTTTGTATCGGGGGTCGGATACAAGCACGTTCCTTTCGCGTGAGTTCCATTTTTTTCATTTTCTTCATCCGTACGAATAAATAGTTCGTTATATATTCGTCTACATTCTTGACTTATTCCCAATATATTGTAAGATAAAATGATTATTACCATCATGTGGATGTACAAAATATGTATCCGAGTCTCGCTCCGGGTTCTAAGGGTAGATCACGACTCGTCGTGATCTGCCCTTAGAACCCGGAGCTCGACTCGGATACATATTTGGTACATCCACATAATGGTAATAATCTCTATATAACATGGCTGCTGACAAACTTTTACCATGGAAACCATCATGCATCATGACTGTGCCATAAGGTCTTGTAAAGACAGCTTCGAGGTTGGTCGCAAAACAGTCGACAGAAAGCCACCTACGAAATACTACGTTCGGAATCACTTCCTGAGATATGACCATACATGTTGAATCCTTTCATCATCGTATGTAAGCTCGGTTTCATGTTTTGTGTTCACCGGGTGTCATTGGTTCATTCCTGGAGGAACGCCGTCCTCGTCCCTTTTTTCAGAGGTGGAACGCCGTTCCCCAACAATTTGAAGACCTGCAAAGGTTTGCTCTTCACAAACACAGCACTCACTCGTCTTGCTCGCCGCACTAACTCATTTTAGCTGTGGGTAACTCACGCTGCCCCGCCCACACAACATGCTCACTTGATTTGGTGGGCTTGGGTGACGACATTTCAACCTTTTCTGAAGGTAGACCCCTGGATCCCTAGTACGAAAGGGGCACCCACATCTGAGATCTCTAGCAACGACGCATCCCGCGTCGGCCATCGCAGCTCGTTGAGCGCACTTTCGAAATTCTGCGATGGCTAAGGCGCGACGTGGGTCGTTCTCCCACTCCTTAATTTCAAAAAGCATCACTGCCAAATCTGGAAAAATTGAAACAATATTGATCAGTCATGGGTATAGGAGCAAAGGTCGCCATCAGTTGGAAAGGCCGAAAGCGAATCTCAACTCTTCTTGTCAAGGGGCATTCTTAGACAGATTTCACATTCACCTCCATATAGTCGAAGGAGATAAGGATATAAATCCATTTAACCCTTTACCCAACGCAGACGATATCAAAATTTATTATTTCAAACATCATTTTTTATTTTTTTTCAAAAAATTCAACAAAACCATATCATGTGACCCCTCGTTGGAACGAGCTCGACGAACTCGTTCCAACAAGGGGTCACATGATATGGTTTTGTTGAAATTGTTTGAAAAATAATATTTTTTCAACTGCTGAATTTGCATATTACGCGGGCCTGCGGCCGATTCGTTATTCATTCTATGTTTTATGTTGCATTTTTATTTGTTTTGAAACTGTTGTCCACCTATAGTAGGTGTCTGGGAAGGCTTGACTTTAACCGGGACCAGACAATTTTGCAACAATAATTTTACAAATCTTTGACCAGATTATGATTGAGAAAAGTTTAAAATTTTACAGTGTTCTACTGCCTTCGAACGGGACGACACAAAAGAAGCCAAAATTGCCAGCAATACAGCCCTTTAAGTAAGTTCGCTTTACATGCCCGGTTTATTGGGACAATGTCTTGATGAAGTGAAGCGCTATTCGGTGGATTTGTGGAGGTAAACCAAATAATAGTTTCAACGTGCATCCCTAAGGCTACACGTTGAAAACATTAATTGGTCCATACCCAAATAATGAATATGGACTTTCTCTTTCACACATGAAGCATTTAAGCTGACACGGAAGATTCCATCAGTGTTTGAAGGGTTAAATATTTTTGTTGCCTCGCAACAGGCCACACAAATCTTGAGACATTTTTCCAAGAATAATCGAATATTTACAAAATTATTTTGAAACAAATAAATTCATCAGGATTTGCGTAAAACATGTTTTAAATATTTATTTATTTATTTATTTATTGGCGTTTAAGGTCACATATTTCTGCACAATGGCTAATATGACGACAGTTTTACGGGTGAAAGAAACCCGAGTACCCGGAGAGAACCACCGAGCAACGGTGAACAACTGTTAGCTCCCAACATACTAATTCCACACAAGCAGGGTTAGCATTGGTTGAAGACAGGATCACCATGGACGTGCAGTTCGCCTCAGCACGCAACGCCACTGTGCCCCCGGGTGGGCAATGGGGGTGAAATGTCTTGTCCAAGGACACAAGGCGGTTGCCGCAGGTAGGATTCGAACCGAGTACCTCTCGGCTTGCAGCCTGCAGCTCTACCCATTGAGCCACCGCGCCCCCTCTGTTTCACATACCACTGACAAGTTTGCCCAGATCCTTTTAAAGTGCCAAATTAAATCAGGCACGTGGCTAGAGAAATCTATTCTGAGGTGAGCAACTGATCATATAATTTATTCTTTTTTGGCGGACAATTCTGGGGAGGCAGCATGATATGTCAGCTGCATATGCATGACAAACGCCTGAATCGGTGATGGTATTGAAGCGGCGAATGTCCCTCCCATTGGAGGGCCCGGGTTCCCTATCCTGGAGAGATGTTTGAAAATTACACTCCAAATGGCACCATCAAGGAACATTTTGATGAAAGATACAACCTAAATATACATTAATTTGGTATCCTGTCTGCAATTACAAAAGCTGACGCCCCACGCAGGTCGTCGAGTTCAGGATTTCTGAGAAGGATGGGCCGGCTTTCTCCAGCCCCTTCGTGGCTACCCCACTTGTTAATATATCGTATCAACTAAACATTCTGCATTTTGCGGTATTCCAATCTCGCAAACAGTACAATGTGAATAAAGTTATTATGAGAAATCAATTACAGAAAAAGTACGAGCTGATGGAGAGATGTTCAAAGATTGGATGGCCGAGTACCAAAATACTGTGCGTACTGAACTGGAGGACATGCAAACATCACAGGATAATAGGAAAACTATTTCCAGAGCTTTGTGTAGAAAATGAAATGCTTCATATAAGGCGGGTGAATATTTTTTATATATCAGGAGTATGTCACTTATCCGAAAGGAACCGACATTATATAAACATCTTTTTCTATCTAGCCATATGGATGTGGAAAGTGGAAAATATACTGCATATGTTCCAATGAGACTAAAATCCTCCTCCTCTGATTGGACGAGATCTCGCTTAGTATATTCTATGTTTACGGGTCAAGTGGGAAATGTTACTGTCTGACGTCACAACGCGAAATATTTGCAAAAACGTCGTCCGTTTCGAAACTGCTTCATCAACGGAGTGACTAGCAAGCCGCTTCATTTTTCTGGATGTTTCACGCGTGCAGCAGACGGTGTTCCGGATGAAGTGTTGTTTAAATTACAAACCGATTTACGATGTGAACTAAGATGGAATGAGTTTATCTGGTTTATTGATTATTTATCCAGTGCCCTCGTGGATGCACGAGAGGTTTATTTACTAAACCTGTGATCGTTAAAAGTTGCCTTGAACAAGTCAACTTTTAACGATCACAAGTTTAGTAAATAAGTCTCTCGTGTTTCACGACGTAGGTTTTGGGCTATGGGTAGTGTCTATTGGAACATATACGTTATTGTGATGAGTTGACGGTAACATGGTCTGAGGTTTGCGGCTCTGAGCGTATGTTCAACCTCGACGCTTCGCGTCTCGATTGAACATAAGCTCAGAGCCGCAAACCTCAGACCATGTTACCGTCAATTCACCACAATAACTTATAATATTACGGTAGCCTATGTATAGTGATGTATATACAGTACAGTCGCCGTGGACTGTGTCAGGAACCGGGCGTTGTCGTTGCTGGTAGAAATAAATTCACGCTACATATTCAGCCTAAACTGAAGGAGTGTCGCCCGAGTCTGTGCGGGAACGTGTGTGTCATCGTATCGAACCCGCAAGTTTCTTTTTGGTTGGGGTAGTTTCTGACGTTTCTTCCAAAAGCATAACCAACAGGGCTTCACTGAAAAATAATAATTTTAATACATATTAAAAAATATAGTAACTCGTAACTTACATGAAAACCAGTGAACAAAATACAAACGTCAATCACATCTCACCCACACAGTTTTTGAGTCACCTTGCGGGCCCGTGTTCTCTGTTGTCGCTTGTTGCTTCTTCCTTGTCGCTGGTGTTTGATTTCGGCTCAATCAATGTAGTGTCTCTGGACTCTGGTTGCCTTTTCCCGAACATATAACGGAATGTCACTCTATCACTGCCGCCGCACGGCCACTAACGTATTGCCAATTTCCTGGATGCCTGTACTCTAACAGCCGCTACTTCGAGTTGCTTCCCTCTTGTTGCCTCAGATTAATGTTCGTACAGGCAAAGCCTACTTTGTCTACGTATAACTTGCCTTCTATAACAAGTAATACCGTCCAGCTGAACGCCAACATTCGTGAGCTTCCGGAGCTGGTACTTCCTATTTCTGATCCTACACTCATATATGACCACCGACTTAGCCCGCTACTGTTCCTACTCTAAATATGGGCTATGTAGCGCCCCTTACATTACAACGTGCGTATACTTTCGTACCGATGCGACACCCCCTCTAACCTATAGCATTGGGGCATCCCCAGCTTCTCGCCTACGACCCACAGTCTTACACGCCTTGAGACCACAATGACGTTTTCGAAAAAACACCCGTCTTTTATTCGATCGCAAGGACATTAATTCCCATTTTAATTGCTTCTCTTGAACTTGGCCGCTATAGATCTGTCTTAATTTAAAATTGTCTTTCGTGTTATTTAAGGTTTCCTTCCTTCACTATACATTGACACTTGTGGCAGTACACTGTCAGAAAGAGAGGGTATCCATATAACACAGGCCCTACATGTGTGTTACTTATGATTATGAGATTATCGCCGCAAATGACCTTATAATTAGATGACTCATCGGGTTGGATGGCTGAACGAGTATCTTTTGTTTGAAGCTTATCGGACAAGATCGTTGATTCAGATCAGATAAGCGCCGATTGGCGCTACAGGCTCCTGTTGAGACGCCACTCCATTAAAGTCATCACTTTTATTGCGCCTCACTGATTTACTGCTGACTCAATGCACAGATGGCTTTCTTGACAAATATGTGTTTTCGGGGTCCACCATGTATCTATTCTTACGTATTTAGCCCGATTGAGAAAGGCTATAAAAATGTGTACACTTTTAAACAACAAAATCATAAATTTAAGCTATCACCTATTCAGACTGGTCGTAATTCACGCGCGGCCAGTGATGTCTACGCATGAGTTAACCAGGTAACGAAAAGCTTCATCGGCAACAGTTTAATCAATGAAGCACTGAGTTGCACCCGGTACTTCATTAATCAATTCTTTGATTATTATTTCTGTAATTAATGTTTGGAATCTAATATTATTGCATCCGTGGAAAAATTGCCCACTCGTGAAAAGTGACCTGTCCACGGACGTCGTACTGCATAAACATGTATTTGGGTAAGTACACACTAAAAACTAAAGTGTTAAAACTGACACTTTCAAGGTGTTAAACCCATTCTAACTCTTAGGGTTTGATTTTAACTCCCAAAGTGCAATGCTTTAAGCTTTTATACATTACAATCGTCAGACATCTGAAACTTGAATGGATGGCACTTCCCATGTGTCTAGCATTGGTGGTTCTTCCAGAATCGTCCATAATTTGATTTGCGCTTGGTGGGTACATAATTAAAAGGACACAACGCAGATGACGCGGATCAGACTCGAGAGTTCGAGCCTGATCCGCGTCATCTGCGTTGTTTCCATTCAAGTGTCGCGACATTACACTTGTCAAGTGGTATTATTGTAACACCTGTCGAGTTCTGGGATATCAACACTTGAACAAAGTGCTAGTTCAGCACTTAGTAAGTGTTAAATACAGCACTTCAAGTGTAGTTTTTAACACTTTAGTTTTTAGCGTGTAGTATTTTGAAGAACACAATAACGTTTTTAGCTCAACTTTGGCGAAGCCAAATTTGAGCTTATGCCATGGCCCGTCGTCCGTCTGTCCGTCTGTCCGTCAACAATTGGATACGGCTCGGGCTAGAGGCCGTATTTATGAACCGATTTTTACGAAATTTTTTGGGTACCTTTATTATGACCGTGGGACGAGAATGAGTGTTTTGGGGTTTGGTCCGAAATTCAAGATGGCTGCCAGCCGCCATTTTGTACCGACGATGCAGAAATCTGTTTTTTTGTACAGAACTTCCATATGAAAGCTATGATTTGAATAATTTTTTGTATGAATGTTTAGTACCATGGGATACATCACATATAATACGGGTTTTTTTCTCGTGCGTAAATTATGCAAATTAGACTAACTTTGATGTTTTTTGGTGTTACTTTCAGCACTGTAAGTGCAAATGCCAATACGGCTTGGGCTAGAGGCCGTATTTATGAACCGATCTTTACGAAATTCCTTGGGTACCTTTGTTATCACCGTGGGACGAGAACGAGTGTTTTTAGGTCCGGTCCGAAATTCAAGATGGCCGATGGCAGCCATTTTGTACAAAATTTGGTGCAATCAGATTTTTGCACAGAACTTCCATATGAAAGCGCTGATTTGAATAATTTTTTGTGTGAATGTTTAGTACCATGGGATACATCACATATAATACGGGTTTTTTTCTCGTGCAGAAATTATGCAAATTAGATGAACTTTGAAATTTTCAGTGCTACTTACACACAGTAAGTACACATGTCAATACGGCTCGGGCTAGAGTCTGTATTTATGAACCGATCTTCACGAAACGTCTTGGGTACCTTTGTTATCACCTTGGGACGAGAACGAGTGTTTCTGGGTGCGGTCCAAAATTCAAGATGGCTGCCAGTGGCCATTTTGTACCGAAATTAGGTCTAATCAGTTTTTTGTACACAACTTCTATATACGGCTCAGGCTAGAGGCCGTATTTATGAACCGATCTTTACGAAACTTCTTGGGTACCTTTGTTATCACCGTGGGATGAGAACGAGTGTTTTGGGGGTGTGGTCCAAAATTCAAGATGGCCACCAGCAGCCATTTTGTACCAAAATTAGTGCAATCAGTCTTTTGTGCAGGACTTCTGTATGAAAGTTCTGATTTGAATATATTTTTGTATGAATGTTTAGTAACATGGAATACATCACATATAGTACGGGTTTTTTTCTCGTGCAGAAATTATGCAAATTAGATGAACTTTGATTTATTCAGTGCTACTTATACACTGTAAGTGCACATGTCAATACGGCTCGGGCTAGAGGCTGTATTTATGAACCGATCTTCACAAAACTTCTTGGGTACCTTTGTTATCTCCTTGGGACGAGAACGAGTGTTTCTGGGTGCAGTCCAGAATTCAAGATGGCTGCCAGTGGCCATTTTGTACCGAAATTAGGTCCAATCAGTTTTTTGTCACAACTTCTACACAGCTCATATTTGTGAACTGATCTTCACGAAACTTCTTGGGTACCTTTGTTTTCACCTTGGGACAGAAATGAGTGTGTTTTGGGGTACCTTTGTTATCACTGTGCTATTAGCACCCACCTTTACAATACTTTACCTATACATTTGTTACAGGCAACGGTCAGTATTTATGTACAGACCGTTACAATACTTTATATGTACCTTTGTTATCAGGTCATTACCTAGATGTTTGTCATTGCTGTGTCACATACTATACATGTACATGTCTTTGTCTTGACAAGTTGAGCTACAGTGTCATTGACACTTTCATTAGAACTTAGAATGTTGATTTCTGATCTCCCGCCGGGAATGAAACCTTCAGCAACTCCGACGGTAATCAGGGGGCCAATGTCTAAACCACACTATTGCCCATCGTCAAAAACGGTGATTAGAATCAAGTAATGTAGCTGAAGTTCTCTGGATTACTTGGTTCCCTTTCCTTACGGCATCTACATGCAATGTGGCACGCACTGCCTACATTACGGCGGAAGTGGTCTAGTTGGCCTCACGCACTACTCCTGGCAACCATAGGTATAAACGATCAGATGGGCTAGATGTTCTAAAACCGAACAGTAGACTAACAGGTGTTGGATAGTCCATCATAAACTACTGTATTAGGTAACCAAACATATCTCACAACACCGCCTCATCCAGCTTTATGCATTACCCGTGCCAACCGCGTCATAGTAGAAAGCTCTAGGTGGGTAAGTAGTACCAAGTGCTAACAGTAGACCAACAAGGGTACAGAAAGTCCAACCTATATTACCACACTAGACAACCGAGCACACCCCAACAACACCGCATGGCCTAGCATTACGTTCTACAAAAAACAATCACACGATGGTATAAAGCATTCGATAGGTCAGTATTTCTCAGATCTGACACTAGACTAATAGGGATGAAGACCTTCAGTGTTTCACGGTCTTGTAACTCCAATACGAGAAGCCCGTCTTCAACAACGGAATGTCGGATTGCACAGTGGACAGCAACAGCGGTAAACTTCCCCATGATGTCACCGGACAATGACATCATGGCATCGTTGGAAACGTCAATCCTTTCACGGGACAAAGTTTCAAGGTCACCTTTCCCATTCCAATTATTTCCCATTAATTCCCTATGACATACCAACACAATATACCCAAAGCCGTGTATATATTTACTTCACTGTAACAGTAGCATACAATAGTATACGTGCAGTGTGTACACCACCTTCCAGATCCAGATGGATGAGGCGAAAAGCAAGACTCGTGTTGCCTTCGGCAATTAAGGCCCATTCGGCATTACTTATAGTCATTTGTTTTTGGTTCAATTATATGTTTTTAAAGAAAATATAAAAAAGTTCTTGAATAATGATTTAAATGAAAGTAAACTTATAAAAATAACCAGATTTCAGCCGAACAAATTTAAAATCCAGTAAGAACAAAATAATTAAAAAAAAAACACTTTAATTAAATTAATCAAGCCGGTTGACTTACTTCTATAACGAAAATGCCTGAAAAGCAAGAAAAACATTCTTACAATAGTACAGCAATTTAATGTGAATGTTGAATATGGATTGTTAAATTAGCATTGAAAATACTCAGGGTTTTTTTTGCGTGCAAATAACATTTACCTGTATCATTGATTGTTAGTTTATCTATTGAGGTTTAACGGCAGTTTTAACAGATGGAGTAATGTCGGGTTGGGCCCCGTTTTAAGAGTGGGTGGAGCCGCCTACCAACGATGTGTAACAGTCAGTCTCTACAGCTTACTAACCTGCCATAATCAGGCAGACCATATTTTTTCGAATAATACACATTGTACTCCATTCTCTGGTATAGTATTAACTGATGTCTCAGACCACTTTGGTACATTTTATTTAGTATCTCACACCGAGAAGGAAGATGACGTTTATATTCCCCCCCAGAAGAAAAATAAATCCTCAAAGTATGGAATATTTCAAATTTCAAATCACTTTTGGCTGAATGTAACTTTTCTATTGTTACGGAGGAAAACAGCGCAAATCTGAGTTACAACAAATTTATCGACATTTACTTGCATGCATTCAACAAAGCTTTTCCATTAATTCAGTCCCAACGCAATAAAAAAGGTCTAAGGCGACAGCCCAGGATGACCAAAAGCCTTATTAATTCATCTAACACTAAAAGAAAATTTCTTCTCAAAATGTTAAAAAGCCCTAATGAGAAAAATAAGCTAAACTATAAAACATTATTGTAGGATATATAATAGGGTTAAAAGAAACAATGTAAATCCATGTATTTTAAAAAGATACTTGATGGAAACAAACATAATATGCGAGATACTTGGAAAATTCTAGACGATAGCATAAATAAGACCAAGATGAGGCATAAACTATTACGAAATAAGTGAACCCATCGAGATTGCTAAAGAATTCAATACTGTTTTGTTAACATTGGAAGAGAATCTTGCGAGCAAATATCCAGTTCAAACAGACCAATCCTGGAGTATATGGAAAGCCGGACATTTCCCTAATAATTTTTTTTCAGCCCTACTTCGCCTGCAGAAATTAATAGTATAGTCAACTGCATGACACCGAAAATGAGTGAAGATTGCAATAGCATCACGTCGAGTCTTCTCGAGCACACAGTTAATCTTATTGCCGTTCCTCTTGCCCACGTCATAAATACTTCATTTGCTCAGGGTACAGTGCATGAAAAAATGAAACTTGCAAAAGTAATCTCGGTATTCAAAAGTGGAGATGAACATTTGTTCACCAATTACAGACCAATTAGTATTATACCGACCTTTTCTAAAATTTTAGAAAAAGTTGTATCCGCTAGACAAATAAGCTTCCTAAACAAATTTGACATTATCAACAGCAATATGGATTTCGTAAAAGACATTCCACTTTTCATCCTATATTGCAGCTTTTGAGGTATGTTTTGGAGGCAGACACTAGACGAAAAGAAAGTACACCAACCGTATTTCTCGATCTCTCAAAAGCATTTGACACTATAAAAGCATGACATTCTATTGCAAAAACTTGAGTGGTATGGCTTTAGAGGCACAGCTTATGATTGGTTCAAAGGTATCTTCAGAAGCCGACATGAATAAATTGGCCAGTAATCCTAGTAATGAGTTAGAAAAAATATTTGAATGGTGTTGTGTAAATCGATTGGAGCTGAATACCAAGAAAACAAACTACAAGTCACGAGGGGAATCATAGGCAGATCGACTGCTAAAAACACTCAAAAAATAAATAAGGTGGGATCTGGTGAAAAGTTCTTAGGAATAAATTTTGACGATAAACTGTCTTTAAAACATCATATTACTCAGTTATGCTGTAAGATTGCCCGTGTAAACTATGCTCTAAATAAGGCAAAAACATCTTCCTCTAGAGGCATTGACGACGTTCTATCATACTTTGGTCCAAAGTCATATTGTTTACGGAATTCAGGCATAGAGAAATTCAAGATCTATAAATAGACTTCTACTGATGCAAAAACGATTGCTGCGGATAATAGGCAACAAAAAATATAATTTCCACACTGATCCCCTTTTTACAAGTTTAATATTCTCAAGGTACAAGATCTGTTTAATTTCATGTCTTACAAGGAAATCTACCAACACCATTCAATTCCTTCTTTATAACCGTTGATTTCTATAGCATTAGAATTACTCGGCAATCTGGACTTCTTCATATAAGCCGAATAAGAACTAAATCTATAGAAAACCTCCCACCGTATCTTTTCCCGAAACTGTGGAATGAGCTTGACCCAGAAGTACGTGCGATAAAGAATAGAAACATCTTTAAAAAAACACTATCATTTATGTTCATATCATTTTATTCCAAGACAATCGAATGCAACAGCAGTAGTAGTGTATGTTCCCCTACACCCCTTATTGGCAGGACCTCGGTGCAGGACCTCGGAAGTGAAGTGATGTCACGTGACCCAGTGGCACCACGTTGTGTTGTCATGGTAATCCGCGTGAGCGGCCATCTTGTGATGCCATCGCCATAGTGATTCAGAGTGTTAGTGCGCATGCGCACCGATCGTTGTTAGGGTGATACGCGTTTCCGTCGTCCATTTTGTATATTGGAGGCCGCCATCTTGTTTCTATGGTAGCACGTGATTGCTATGTTACCCAAAGGCCTACAGCAAGAAAGGGGTATGTTCGGAGGATGTGTTAGATTGGACAGGAGTAATTTCCCGAGTTGTACTATTTCGAATTCTTTCAGAATCCTCTGCTTCTATCTATATATCTATATATGCAATAGTTTTCGTCTACCTATGCATGTTGCTTTGTCGTGGAGTATACTCAAGTAGAGTAGAAGAGCCTATCAACTGGAACAGCTTTGGTTATTATTACTATATTTAGCTGTTCTGGTCTGTTCTTGTTAGTTCTGACCCTATTCCTAGTAATCTTGTTGTTTCACTTATCTAGATCACCCAATCAGTTCACTTTCCAGACGCTAACTAACCAATCAGATTGCTTGGTTTCCAATAATCTGTATGCAGAATTATCTCCCCTTCTTACAATGAAGTCCTATCCGAGTCTCATCACCTCTATATCCAATGGCCACGTCCCATGGAATCCCTTATTGTGAAACGTCTCTGGTTATTGAATCCCTTTTTAGTCGTATGAGGCCATGAGGGCCATGAGAAAAGCCCTCAATGAGGCCTCATTTACTATCCCTCATAGCCTCATTTTCTTTTGAGGCCACGAGGGCTATGCGAAAAGCCCTCAATGAGGCCTCATTTACTATCCTTCATATCCTCATTTTCTTTTGAGGCCATGAGGGCTATGTGAAAAGCCCTCAATGAGGCCTCATTTACTATCCCTCATAGCCTCATTGTGGGCTTTTCTCATGGCCCTCATGGCCTCATACGACTAAAAAGGGTTCCATAACCAGAGACGTTTCACAATAAAGGATTCCATGAGACGTGGCCATTGGATATAGAGGTGATGAGACTCGGATGGGACTTCATTGTAAGAAGGGAAATCAAGCAATCTGATTGGTTAGTTAGCGTCAGGAAAGTGAACTAATTGGGTGATCTAGATAAATGAAACAACAAGAGTACTGGGAATAGGGTCAAAACTAACAAGAACAGACCAGAACAGCTAAATATAGTAATAATAAGCAAAGCGGTTCCAGCTGTTAGGCTTTTCTACTCTACTGGAGTATACTCCAGGACAAAAAAACTATTGCATATATAGGCAGAAGCAGAGAATTATGAAAGAATTCGAAATAGTACAACTTTTTGGGTTGTTTGTGGTAATTCCACGAATCGGGAAATTACTCCTGTTCAATCGAGCACACCCTCCGAACATACCCCTAACTTGTTGTAGGCCTTTGTGTAACATAGCAACCACGTGCTACAATAGAAACCAAGATGGCGGCCAGTATACAAAATGGACGGAAACAGTTATCACCCTAACAACGCGCGGTGCGCATGCGCACTAACACCACGTATCACTATGGCGATGACGTCACAAGATGGCCGCTCACGCTGGTTACCATGTCAACACAACATGGCGCCACTGGGTCACGTGACATGACGTCACTTCCGAGGTCCTGCCGGGGCGCGGTGGCTCAGTTGGTAGAGGTGCAGGCTGCAAGCCGAGAGGTCCTCGGTTCGAATCCCACCTGCGGCAACCGCGTTGTGTCCTTGGGCAAGACACTTCACCTCCATTGCCCATGTGGGGGCACGATGACGCCGTGTAATAAGGCGTACTGCACGTCGATGGTATGCATGTCTTCAACCAATCTAACCCTGCCTGTGCTGCAGAGCGGAGTTACGATGTTGGGGAGCTGGCAGCTGCTCGTCGTTGCTCGGTGGTTCTCTCCGGGTACTCCGGCTTCCTCCACCCGTAAAACTGTCACGGTCATGATTAGCCAGTGTGCATAAATATGTGACCTTTAACATCAATAAATAAATAAATATAAATACCGAGGTCCTGCCAATAAGGGGTGTAGGGGAACATACACTACTACTAACAGCCCATACTGTCCCAACTATTTCACATAGACTTGAAATGGTCTTATGTACCTAACAACGTTTGAAACGTAATTATGTAGTTGATGGATGTATAGTATAGTATAGTATAGTATAGTATAGTATAGTATAGTATAGTATAGTATAGTATAGTATAGTATAGTATAGTATAGTATAGTATAGGTATAGTATAGTATAGTACGGTGCAGTACCGTATGGTACAGTACAGTACAGTACAGTATAGTATAGTATAGTATAGTATAGTATAGTATAGAATAGTATAGTATAGTATAGTATATTATAGTATAGTACAGTACAGTACAGTACAGTACAGTATACGGCACAGTACAATACAGTACAGTACAGTACAGTATAGTAAACGAGGTGGTCCGAGCGAGGAGAACAGTTAAATCTCCCAGTTTTTTTAGTATAACGTATTGATATTACTAAAACCTTTGACCCTGGCTTTGCATTGCACACCAACTTAGCCCCGAACTCAATAGCCTATGACACCGTAACATTTCCTGATCACCAACCAGCATGCACAATCCTTTTTTCTCATTCATAATTTTCCTTCAGTTGGGAAGTCAGGAAAACAGCCAATTTGGCTATGACTTCTCCAAGCAGTATACAGACAGCCCATCTAAATGTTTCGTACATATTATGTATTTTTTTGTTTGTTCGTTTATACTTATTGTCTTGTTTTCTTCAATTATTGTAATTTATTACTTTCCAAAGTGTGATTTATTTGGATTTCCGGGTTTGATTATAAACGATAACTTCACAAGTGAATTATGCAATCAACAATTGTGTCATGTATCAGTGCGCGCAAACGAAGACGCTTTGCCGTGGGTGTAATGGGGACTTCATTGCTTTTGTTTGTTTTTTTTTCTTTTTTTTAACCCTTTACCTAGCATAAAATTCTTGAATAACTATTATTTTCATTTTTTGTCTCAAAAACATAGGTTATGACCCCTCAATGGAACGAGTTCAACGAGCACGTTCCAATGAGGGGTCATAACGTATGTTTTAGAGACAAAAAATTGAAAAATTAATGAAAATTAATTGGCGAGTTTTGAGAATAGGGCTGGCCGTTTTTGGACATTACGTTAGGTAAAGGGTTAAATAATATAATTATCGTTAATAATGAAAAGTAATAAACAGAGTAATCGCTTGACTGGACTGGTTACGTGAAATAATTCATTCGAGGCGAGGGACTATATTGTAAAACACGCATGCGCATTCGCGCACTCGTGTTTGTCCATCGTCCCTCACCTCTCATGAATTATTTCACGTAACTAGTCAAGTCAAGCGATTACTCTCTATGCATAATTCTGAATAAAGTCATCATCATCATCATCATCATCATCAATGATCATCATCATCATCATCATCAGGGTTAAGGGCGGTTGAAGCCAGATGCGCCATAGACGTGCCGTATGCCTTTGTGCACAGTGCCACCATTTCCCTACGTGGCCAATCAGGAATAAATGCCTTGCCATAATACAAGTCACGTGGGTTAGGATCGAACCGTCGACCTTTCGATTTAGAGTCCAGTGCTCTAACCAATGGGCCACCGTCCTACAGTCTATATTATTGAACATATATCCATGTATACGTGGTTGAGAAGATTTAGCAGTCTTTCAGTCTATATGACATTCAGTTTGGTTGAAAAAGCATGCAGGTCTGAAGTTAAGGTCTCAAAATCTTCCGCCATGGTCGGGTTAGAGTGAAAATGTTCCGACACTGTTCCTGGGTTGTTGACCATCTGTATGAACTTAAAACCTAACTTAATACATTTCTTTAAACCAATCATATATAGAAATCAGATCAGAAACCTTCGTTTATTATTATTAGTTTAAAGAATTGCCCACGTTTAACCAAAGTAATTCTTTAAAACAATAATACAATGATTTTCTTTGTGTACATTACCACACAATTGTCATCATTCGAGCGTTGAGTTCCAATGTGTTCTATGTGCCAGTAGGCACATAGAACACATTGGAACTCAAAGGACGATATACTAATAACGACTGCTTTCATAACAGGATATCTGAAATATACTCTCCCAAAAAAGAAAGTGTGCATACTAAAAAATAACATTAAATAAAAGATATATATCATTTTCATTCATGGAAATTTTATTCAATCACAGATGAATCAATTTTTGATCAACACGAGAAATTTCATTACGCTACGACGAATACTCTTGGTGCCATGGAGAGTCAAAGACACTAAGGGTCAAACACAAAAGTCACACACTCAATATCTGGTATGACCTCCGTCTGATCGATTACTGCTGTGCATCTACGCCTCATGGAAGCGAACAAGTTAGCATGGAAGTGTTGTGGGATGTTGTTCCATATTCTGATAAGCTGTCTTTGGAGTTCCACAAGCGTTGACGGTGCATGGGGAAGCCGGCGTAGCTGACGTTTCATTTCGTTCCATACGTGCTCAATGGGTGAGATATCGGGCGAATTTGCGGGCCAGGGAAGAACATCCACTTGTTGTTGCTGCAGATACTGTTGAACAACACGAGCTGCGTGGGGTCGGGCGTTGTCCTGCTGTAGAATGACGCCGGGGCCGTGACGTTGCAGAAATGGGACAACAACAGATTTAAGCACTTCATCATGATATCTGGCTGCATTGAGATTGCCATCAATAATGACCAGTTCAGTTCTGTTACGGGCAGTGAGGCCACCCCACACCATGACAGACCCTCCCCCATAACGGTTTCGCTCCACGACACATGGATCTGCGTAGCGTTCGTTTCGACGTCTGTACACTCTCTGGCGGCCATCTGATGATGGGAGATGGAAACGACATTCATCTGTGAATAAAACACGTCGCCATCAGTGTAAGGGATGCCTGAGATGTTGTCTACACCACTGCAGTCGAGTACGACGATGACGTAACGTCAAAATCGGACGAATTGCAGGTCTTCGAGGACGTAAGCCGTATTCTCTCAGCGGGTTGATTACTGTTTGAGGATGTATCCGTCTCAGGTTAGGGATGTTCCTAGCTGTCGTCGTTGCCGTTTGTTGTCGGTTCCTGAGATGGACGACACGGATATACCGATCTTGTGCAGGGGTGGTAACTCGGGGTCTCCCGGAGCGGGGTCGGTCTCGAACGTCATCATGTTGTGCATGTCGATGGACTAGCCTGTCTACAGTGTTACGATGGCAGTTCAAATGCTGGGCAACCTCTTTGTGTGTTCTAATCAGCTCTAATCAAACCCCAGGGCAAGGAGACGTTGATTCATTGTCAATCTTGGCATGCTAATGTGGAGTCGTTTTAACAGCAGCGCAAGTTTGAATGTGAACGATAGGAAGGCCTTACTTTAGTGTTTAAATAACCAAGGATTCACACTGCTGCATGAATTTTCAGACTCTCCACGTGCAAAACATGCCTTTTCACAAACGTGCAGCACGTCATTTAACGTTAATGCAATTTTAACGGGGAAAGCTGTTTTTGTGTTCAATATAACTTATTCATGAACAGGTTAACACTCTTTACACCTACGAAATTATTTTGATCAATTTCTGCAATGCACACTTTCTTTTTTGGGCGAGTATATAAGGGATTTTTGCATAAAGAAAATTGTGGTTTCGTCAACTCTTTTTTCAAAATTAGGGGCTTTCAGAGAAAATGTTGGCGACCAACAATTTCCCCGACGGACAACAAAGAGATACCATAGGCAAGGTGATGGCGCGCACCAGCACCCTCCCCCATCTAGAGATCGGCAATATACCGAAAAAACGTGCCGATACCGATATCATGGGGATACCGAAAAATCTATCCGAACCAATCATTGAATACCGAAACCGTTTGAATTTTCCTGCATTCGCTATTTGCAAGTCCCTGTTGAGGCTTGATAACGGTTGAAAGATTCATTTTTATGAAAGAAGTGACTGCTTTTCTTTCAGTTTTTGTTAACCCTCATTGGACTGGGCAAATCTCTCGAAATCCCACTAGACTTCAACCAGTACATGTCCAATTGCTTAGCAGAAATTTCTAGTCAAGTCTTGGCTGCCTGACAGCCAAGACCAGACTAGAAATCACTGCCTAAGTGTAAGTGGTGTGTGAGCAGGACCTCCAAAAGATGGCATGGTCAGGGACGTGCTCTGAGATCGCAAAGGCCTGAAATGGGTTTTTAAACCTATTTCAAAATACTGTAGATGTGATTTGTGGTCGTAAAAGAATGCCACCGTTGAGCTCATGGCAGTGTCATTTATAGCATTGTGGTAGAATGGTACTACAACAACTTATACTGTTTTTTTCTGATGTGAATTCCTCTTTGGTACTATCAGCAAATCTCAGTCAAGTTAGAATACCGAACCGATACTGAGGTATACCCCCTAAAAATACCGAAACCGAACTCAAAATTCCAATACCCCCCCCCCCCCCCCCAATCTCTACCCCCAACAGCGTCGGGCCTGAATGCAAAGAATTATTATGTATCTTGCACAATCAGTGAAACTACGAAACACTCGGGATATTTGTCAAGCATTGATTGGAAAATGTAACGAAGGAAACTATACACAAGGTGATACATACAATTCGAGCGATTGATTCGGGGTTTTTTTTAATATAATTTTTTTATGCAATCGAAAACGTCTCGAGATATATGCGAGAATTTGGGGTTGGTATTCCCTAAACACAAAGTAGAATTTCACCAGTGAAAAAATGATTTGCTATGAGCTCAAAATACAAACGCCACGCACAATTCGCCTGGCACTCAGCTGATATTTCTCGTCCTTACCCTCTCCAATAAAACAACACGTCTTCGCATTTAAGTAGGTCTCTGGCCCATGAAAGTAGGTCTCTAGAAACAGTGCGCCATTTGAGCATATCTGCTCTGCTCGGTGGAAAATACTTTAGAGGACATTGGATTTTATTCTCCAACGTGAGTGAATATGGCAACTGTGGACGTGGAAAGTCGACTCTCATTCCGAGATAAACATGACATAGAGAGTATCAGGGTTGGCATGAACGATTTGCTTAAAACTTTAGCCAGAGAAGTCCCGCATATACACGAGCAAGCAATCGTAAGTACTCGACAAGAACATTGATCGATCAGGTCATTGACTGCAAATAGGTACGGCGGTATTCGTACAACTATTTTCAAGACTTGCGAGTTAACCCTTTACCTAACGAATCGTCTGCATCCGCCCGCGTAATTTGTAAATTGAGCAGTTGAAAAAAATACATTTTTCAAAATATTTCAACAAAACTATATCATGTGACCCCTTACTGGAACGAGCTCATCGAGCTCGTTCCAATGAGGGGTCACGTGATATGGTTTGTTGAATTTTTTTTTTTAAATTTAAAAACATAGTAATTAAAATAATATATTTTGATATTCTCTATGTTGGGTAAATGGTTAACCAGGGTGATAGGCCTGAGACCGTCACGCAAATATGAGAAATGATTTTATCGATCCTGTCAGAAATTTTAAAGAGAATGTTTGTACATGTACGCTGTATACAACAGCTTAATGAAGATGCCTGTCGGATATCAAAATTGTCAGGTTGTGCATTGTGTCAGTAAACTTAACCCTATGAATCCGAGAGGCCATTTTTCGGCCCAGGAACACGATACATCATAATTTCATTAAATGGGATGGCTGTTAAGTGAATGAGTGGAGTACCCCCAAATAATTCGTATGGACTCCAACTTTTGTCATTACCCATGGTTCAAAGGGTTCATCTAAACGGATGCATTCTTGTCATAAGATTTTAGTAAGTAGTTAGCAAATCTAAACGCAGGCTAGTGGCTCGCCTACAACATTCAGATTTCTTCCATTCAAAACAACAGTACTTTTCTGGAGAAAATTGTCTTGGGAATTTGTCCACGGCCCAAACATGAAAATAGGGAAACAAACCGACCGCATTCACTTTTAGGATAAAAGAACATTTTATATTCATACAGTATATTTTCATTGTTTTGAGTGAACGGAATCTGGACACAGTTGGGTTGCCACAACCTCGAGATAGTTGTTCTAAAAACTCCAGTACCTAGTCTTTCATCCACATACGAAAAGGGATACTCTCTTCTGTTATCGTCCTTAATTCGCTGTTACAATACCTGGAGAGTGTATTATCACTAAATCACCCACAGAGTTGAGATTCCACCCGAGCAATAATTGCAAATTTGTTGCAAAGTATAACCAGCACCAAAAAAGTTTCAGCCAATGGACCTCCGGGTTAAACCCGGAGGTCCATTGGCTGAAACATTGCTTGTGTTTTTGTCGATATGTACAAAATTTGAAAGTTATAGCTTGGGTGATAACTCCACTCCGCGGGTGATTTAGTTACAATCCACTCTCAACGTACTGTACGTGGATTCGGACAATATTTCGCATCATACACCGTGCATGTTTGAAAATGTGCTACCCAGTCCACCAATCCCCAAATCCTAGATCCGCTACCGGTACTGTACGTCACCAAATAGATATTTTCCATGGCAGTGTTTCAACTATGATCTTTCACAACTACTGTCACAATTTCAATCACTACCACTACACCTTCCACCGCTGCACTACTACTATTGATTTTTAGCACTACCCCTACTAGCCTCACTAGTAGTATTCCCTACCCCAACGCTCCAACAATTCTACCACTGAACTGAAAAGGGCAGGGAAGGTGGATAGAGGAATGTACGAGAAACTCAATAGAAATCAAAATGGCGACCTAGCATCAAGGCGAAAAAGACGTTGGGTGATCAGGTAACAAAGGGAGAAACTGACCCATGTGGACTAGCAAGATGGACCAATTTGATCATGATCATGTTTTTTTTACATATTTTTTTCATCAACTAGTAAATCTCCACGAACTCTTGTAAGTTTTCAGCGATAATCCCCACTGACACATATTCCAGATATATCACCATAGAAGAATGCCTTCGATGTAGCTGGAGCACTTTATCAGGCAAGACTTGTGCTATCACAATCGTGACAAATAACCCCCCCCCCCCCGCCACCACCACCCCCTCTCCTCAACCCCTCTACTCCGCTATTCGCGGATTGTACAACGCCCCCTGACGGTTACGACCGAAAGTTTTCCGAAGTATCAAAATTCAGATTTGAGTAAGGTAGACCTGCGCTAAACATCGCCTCTAGAGTCAAGATTTATTTAGTCATGCGCGTTTATTGTCACAGGCCCAAAATTTTAAGTTCAACTGAACTAAAAAGGCGTTTTAAAATGCGAGAAAGCAGTAATTTCGTTCACGACTAATATAATATTCATGATAATTGATCTGTGATCTGCTCGAAATTTTCTGTTCACTATTTTGATTACACCAATCTTTTATTACACGCCTGTTCTGTGAAATCCCCATCTAGAGCAACACTGAACCATGCGGAAAATTAAAATCTGTTCCGCACATATGTGCGGAATGGAAATCGTTGACGGACTAGTTTTAAATAGAAGCGAAATTTCACTGGAATTTTCTGTAAAATGTGCAACGCAATTACAATTTGAATCACTGGCGATAAATGAAAATCGTCCCCAGAGTTCCAATGTATTCTATGTGCCAGTGTCGGACGAAATAGTACCACGGATTCCCCTAGCAAATTTGCATGGTGATAAAATGTGTTCTTTTTGTTGTCAAATGAATTGCTGAGTGTCGTTCTTATAATTGTTTTTTTATAGACGTGAAGGCGTGTAATAAATACAGAATGACACACGCATGTGAAAGGGTTAATAGATATGGCACCTGTGCCTGCGGCCTCACGTTTTATCTTTCCGCGCTGGCTCTCGTGTTATATCGATTAACCCATTCAAACGCATGTGTCGTTCAGTTTATATCTGTGCATTTCAGTTCGTATACAGAAAAGCGAATTCATCATTCTGGTGCAGCTGAGTTACATTATGACTACTGTTTCGTTATAGTAGTAAATGTAGTTTTCGAGAGTGTTTTGGTTGACCCGGGAGTGTCACATGTGTAGTCATGGTAGCGGGAGTATATTAATTACTGGAAACAACTCGACAATTACCCCAAATCACTAAAATGGGCTCAAACTGGCCACAATTTTCAGTGGAACGTGTTTACTATGGTGCCCAAAGACAGGTGAGTATTGCGAATAACTCAGGTCGAAGTATGACTGTATAATAGGTTAAAGTCACTTGGGGCATTAAGGAATATATCACAACTGAGGCTGATTAACAGTACTTCGCTTGACTTGTGTAAATATAAATCAGGCCAGGCCTGTCTGGGCAACCTTATCTCAGTCCATTAGACCCACCTTGAGCCTCTTGAATTTGCTAAAATCATTATCTTCTAACGTAGAAATGTGCATTAAAGTGCGATGATCACTGAGGCGGTTTCTTTCTTGATCGTATCACGATGGCCATGATCCCAGCACATTTGCATCGATAGCTGGAGATTTCATAAAGTGTAAAAAATCATGACTGATTCAAGAAAAGAAGTGAGAGTAGAATCTTTAATGCTATGCTAATTTTCACATTTTGTTTCGACAGATAAGCTTACATGTATCATGTTGTTGAAAGATAAGCAAAGGTGAATTTCGGTCAGTAACCAGCTCAATCGCGATCCGGTCGAACTTCTCGTTCCGCTTTTGAAATCACACTGCTGTATCCAGATAGCTCTGTGGCTTGTTCTCGGGCTCTTTTCTGAAAAATATAGATACTCTGAATGGAAACCCACCCACAGTGGTAATCCAACCTCTTCGTGGGCCTACTGTTAGTGTAAACTAAAACTCCATGCCTTCACAAAGCAGTTAGAGTCGAGCCTTCATGTGTCATTCATTACTTTTTTGCGCGCAAACTAGAGATGGGTAATATACCGAAAAACCAAACCGACACCGATATCATGGAGATACCGAAAAGCCGAAGCGAAGCAATCACTCAATACCGAAACTGTCTGAATGTTCCAACATTCACAATCTATAAGGCATGGTTGAGGCTTGATAGAAGTTGAAATGTTCATTTTCACGAAAGAAGTTACTGATATTAGTGGACATTGGCAATTGTTCTGAATCCCTACTAGACTACTACCTGCACATGACCGGTTGCCAAGCACTGATTTCTAGTCAGGTCTTGGCAGCCTCAACAGGCGACCTAGTCTTGTCTAGAAAACTAGAAATCACTGACCAGGTGATTTGTTTATTGTCAGCGGAACCCTCTACGATGGTATGTTCAGGATATATGCTCTGAGATCGCAAAAACCTGATATAGGCCTTCAAAAGTTAAGCTGTGTTTGGAACAAGTCACAAAATCACTGTCGATATGATTTGTGTTGCCAAAAGAATGCCAGTGTTGAACTCATTGTCAGTGGCATTTGTGGCACTGTGGTATAAAGATAATGATACAAGAACAATGCATTCTGTATATTCCTTGTGTGAATTCCCCGTTGATTCTATCAGTGAATCTGGGTCAAGTCAGATACCGAATACCGAACCGATACCGTGGTATACTCCATAAAAATACCAAAGCCGATACCGAATTCAAAATTCCAATACCGCCCTTCTCTTGTTCAAACCATTTCTTGCTACGTGAGGTACAACAAATAATAACGTTTCCTAAAATGGAGGATTATGACAAAAGAAGTTGGTGAACAGAAACAAATACGAGATACAATGTTGCTTTGGGCCTTTTCGTGTCATAGGCATGGTTGTCCAGTACAGCCGCCGTGGACTGGTCACTTTCCACGTGTGGGCAATACATCCACGGACGCAGTATCATTAGATCCCAAACACTAATTATAGGAATAATCATCAAAAATTAATTAATGAAGCAGCGGGCACAACCCGGTGCTTCATTAGATAACTTTTTTTCTGATGTTGGCTTTTATGACCTGGTAAACGCATGCGTGGACATCACTGCCCAGGCGCGGATTGCAACCAGTCCACGGGGACTGTACTGTATTACAATGGGGAACGGGGAGGGGTTGTGCTACATTGTCCCTGAACTTCCCAGATTAATGTAGTTTTCAGATAACACTGAATTCGTTATATATGAGGACAATACTGAATAAAGGGAACAATCACTGAATTAGCTGTAGTTTTACAAATTTGTTTTAAAATCTGTTTGGTGAAGTGGGCAAAAGTCAGAGATAAAAATGAATGGTGGACACCGTGAATTAATTTCAAATACACATACGGCCTAGAGGGAAATTGTAGCATAGCATTTACCTGGGTACCAGATCATGAATGTGTAAGTCACACACACTCTGTATTTGACCGGTTCTTTATTAAATAGTTTCGACCGCTAACCGAAATCAAGAAGTGGGCTCTCAGAAATGCTTGGACCGAACCTTCGGCCCTCTTCAACACAACTGTGTTGTTTTGAAGGGCTGTGATTTTTCCTCAACGCGATGGGGACCGGGGACTATAGGCAGGTGAACATCACTCGCCTCCGTTTCTTCAATTTACACTCTGTTATTATGACAATTTCTTAACTGAGAGGCGCAGAACAAACCCCCGTGCATTCTACTGTCCATGCGCGTGGTCTACGCTGGAACAATTACTTTTTGATGCGTAATGTGTTCGTCAAACAGAACAGAGGACGATTCACGGGAGAAACCAGTGGGCGCAGTATATATTTTCGTCTGAACAAGGGGACTTAACCAGTGCTTTTGTCTGCTTGTTAATAATTTTATCTGTATTAATGTATTGTGATAGGCTGTCAATACCTTTTCATTCGAACTGGGCGTTAATGCTGCTAATATCATTATGTTGGTGCTGATTCAACAGGATTTGGCAATGTTGAAGAATAGGGGACTCTGCCATTTATTTTAAAAATACTTGGTCTCCTCCTCTTGTTTTCATTTTCGTTACTCTCCATCATATTTTCTATATATTTAGTGAAAAAAATGGATTTAACCCTTTTGCGTCACTTTTACATGCCCAGTTTGGGGATTATATGACATTGTAATTCATCAGTTAAATTCGACCCCGTCATTCTTTCTGAACCCGTAATTTGATTGGTGGAGATCCTAATCGCAGGTAAATTCACTCTTCCCGTGCTTTAATTGTCAGAATCTGGCCAATTAGAATATGTCTGTATCCACGCTACGCGCGAGCAACGACGCTTAACCGCTCCTATCACAGATCGAACACACCCCGGAGTTGTTTTCTATGGCAAAGGTTGTAAGCATTTGTGCTTTGAAGTTCACATTGTAAATTCGATCATGGAAAATATACCGAGATCAAAAATGTGCAACACCCCAAAAATCTCCCGATCATGGGTTTTGTCGGGCAGAGGTTGGGCACGAAATTATGAAATACCAAGTTGGGCAGATATCCTTGATTGTCTAACGAAAATATGCACGCCTCACTTTAGTTCATTTGGGAAAAATCTCTTGCTTGCTCGACAATCACTTTAGCGTGCAGATTAGAAAGTGCAATAAATGCCCGACTCATTATGTCGGTAAAATTCTACATCCATGGAGCGAGTAACTAATAACAAATGATTTTCTGACCATGACCCTGTCAAAAGCACCCAGATGGTCTGGAATCTCTACCTAGCTGTTTTGCAATTGACATCACTGTCATAAAACTCAAAATAAATTCCTTGTCCTGTAAGTATTTTATCAATAGAAATCGTATGTGTAGTGAAAAAGTCTTTGATAAAATCAGTTAGTTATGTTCCAAACAGTTGAGCGATACGACCGAGCCGCCGAACACCGACGTCTTACACCCCAAACTTTTTGTTAGTTACGGCCCTCTATCCAAGTATTTCCCCCAGACACAACTATCAGTACCGGATATATGCTGTCTACATGCATTTATCACATAAGCACCATCAAACAGCTTATCACGGAAAATATTGTTCTTATCACGACAAATACGGGAATGGCGTCAGAAGGCAACGTCGACAGGGTAACGTTGTGAGTGAGTTGGTTTCGGAAGTAGAACTGAATTACTCTTGTCTTATTTACCTAAGGTTTCGCTCCACATTTTTCAGGCATTTTCTAGAATGACGTGCAATGCACTCTCTTCAAATGCAAATATTCTGTAACTTTATTATCTACTCCATAACATGCATTACATTTCCCAAATCCAATAAAAACATATAACACTATCTGACTAAGTAGAAATAAATAATCTGATTGTGGGTGAAATAATTTATTGTCAAAGGCAAGATTTCAACCTGTAAAATGGAATGACAAAATGCCGATACCAGTAATTTTCAGCAACCCAGCAGTCTCAAAAGCAGAATTTTCCCACCATCCCCATTCACCTAACCTGGAGCACATAACCCCCTGTTGCTAACATGTGAAAAACATTTCCATGTTTCCGTTTCATTTTTCCGTTACAAGCCTGGTAACAAACCCGTGTAAAAATGACATTTTTAAAAATGGCCGATTTTTCGAAATCACTGTTTCCCATAATTCATCTGGTAATTTACCCCTATGCATCAGACTCCAACTTGAGGACCAAAACTTCAAATTCTCTTGTCCAACAAATAGCCTAATATAATCACATATCTGTTGCTAACATCTGAAAAACTTTTCCATGTTTCCGTTTCATTTTTCAGTTACAAGCCTGGTAACAAACCCGTGTAAAAATGACATTTTAAAAAATGGCCGATTTTTCGAAGTCACTGTTTCCCATAATTCGGCTGGTAATTTACCCCTATGCATCAGACTACAACTCGAGGACCAAAACTTCAAATTCTCTTGTCCAACAAATAGCCTAATGTAATCATATACCTGATACTAAAATAAAAATATATCTCCAATTTACATGGCATTTGTTTCAACAAATGCCCTATGATTAGAATTTCACCCCTGTGCAATAGTGCGAAATTGTAGAGCGAAACCTTCAGAGAAAACAAGAGTGATCTCCCCTTGGATTTCACTCAGGCGAAAGAATCTGGTGTCTATCCTGAGTTGAATGAACAAAAACCACACGTCTCTATTTTCAACCAGTAAAAAGATACCACATGGGCTTTGTGACTGCCGAATAGCTTTTGCGAGCAGTTTTCGCCTGATTTTCACAACCACACCGCACCTCTGCAACCCCTATATTGCTCTGAGCCACTGAAGATAACATTTTTATTATTTCCACCAGACACATTGACTACCTAGGTCCTGTCAATAGTACTGTTAAATGCAACCAAAATGTAAAAAGTGAGCAGTAACAAACATTGCTTTGGGGGTGGGTGTCTTGCTCTCTATATAGAAAAGTGCAAACAGCGTAATGGACAGATGACACACGGACATGACACCAATGACCAAAATGAAAAAGTATACACTGTGAATCTGTGATTCAATTCTGAGGTGAACAATAACAACCAGGCTGTTCAAAATTGCATATATCTATCATGAATACAGAGCTCGGTGTTTAGGAAATGCAGTGCTCTATCTGAATGTGTTTTCGAAATCTGACGTAAATTCAAAAAGTTGCGAAATTAGGCTACATCAACAAATTTCTCAATTTTTCCTGTAATCTCCTTCCAGTTGTGCGGAGATATCATTTGATAAATGTGTACTATCACTAACAATTGCACACAAACCAGAAATAATAAAAAAAAATTCGAAAAATTGTGTATTTAGAACTCAAACACAAATAAAGAACTTCCTGGTTCAAGAGTTGGCACTGACGGCCAAACTCTCTTAAGGTTCCGCTCACCAGTTTTCCAGGCATTTCCTAAAATGACATGCCATACACTCTCTTCAGATGCAAATATTATGTAACTTAGTTATCTAACCCATAACATGTATTACATTTCCCAAATCCACTAAGAACATATAACACTCTCTGACTAAGTAGAAATACATAATCTGAATGTGGGTGAAATAATTTATTGTCACAGGCAAGACTTCAACCTGCAAAATTGAATGAAAATATGCCGATACTAGTCATTTCCAGCCACCCAGCAACCTCTAAAGCAGAATGTACCCACCATCCCCACTCACCTAACCCAAGAGCATATAACCCACTGTTTCTAAAATGTGATAAAATTCCATGTTTCCGTCTCGTTTTGTAGTTACATGCCTTGTAACAAACTCGTGTAAAAAGACATTTTAAAAAATAACCGATTTTTTGAAGCCACATAAATCATCTGGTAATTTATCCCTATGCATCAGACTCCAACTTTAGGACCAAAACTTCAAATTCTGTTGTCCAACAAATAGCCTAATGTAATCATATATCTGATAGTAAAAATATATCTCCAATTTACATGGCATTAGTTTCAACATATGCCCTATGTTTAGAATTTCACCCCTGTGCAGTAGTGTGAAACTGTAAAGCGGAATCTAATACAAATAGTTGACGACATTTGCAGAAAACATTTCTGAATAAATAAATATAAATACTTTCATTTTTGTCTCAAAAACATAGCCTATGACCCCCTATGACCAAGAGCTCGTTCCAATGATGGTCATAAACTATGTTTTTGAGGCAAAAGATGAAAAAATACTAAAATTTGGATGGCGATTTTTGTGAACAAAGTAAGCTAACAGTTTAAATTATACATTATTCGATAAAAGAATCTCAAATTTGCCACATTTTAACATGGCATTTCTTAACCTCGTTCACTAAAATCGACTTGTGCAGAGGTAAACCTGTTTACCGAATTTCAAATCATATCGCGATGCATTAGAAATCATCTTCATCATATGAACTTAAATGGGGTAAACTCTCAACTCCTCCATACACCATGAAAGAACGGGTTCCATTTTAATCAGAGAATTAAGTTTACATATTTTTATGTTGCAGCTTTCGCAACCTGTCAAAATTTTTAAAACCTCAGACTTCACTCCCTTTTTAAATTATCGGTCTGTTTTTTTTAAAAAGTTCACTTCACTTAGCAATTTATTGATAAATGTAAACGTTTCGTCATCTATGAATAATATAGCCTACTTTACAACCCTAATGCTCATTTCCTGCCATCAAACATTTATACTAGCTCTCAGAAGACTGCCAGAAACTGGTCTGAAGTTTTTTTTCGCTTCCACACCGTTAGAGCGGGGGTGATCTTTCACATCCAGCTTCGGTCTCTGTTCGGTTTCACGAAAAACCACGATTTCGGTTCAGCTTTTCTGTGTGTTAAGAACATATAGTAAATAACACTTGAGGCTCCTTAACCCTTTACCTAACATGAAAAGCAGACGACAATTGCAAAACAAATCTTGAATAACTAATTTTTTTCATTTTTTGTCTCAAAAACATAGGTTATGGCCCCTCATTGGAACGAGCTCGACGAGCTCGTTCCAATGAGGGGTCATAACCTATGTTTTTGAGACAAAAAATGAAAAAAATAATGAAAATTAATTGGCGATTTTTGAGAATAGGGCTGGCCGGTTTTGGCCGTTACGTTGGGTAAAGGGTTAACTTGGAAACAAATTCGCAAAAGCTTGTACGACTCACCACAAAAGCCCTGTCTGAAAATATCTTCATTTGGTTCAGCCTAACTTCCCTTTGGTCATTCTTATGGGCAGGGACCGACCTGGACATGCGCCAGTGCGTATTTGGTTCTGAAACATCAGGAGGACCTGGCTCTTAAATCTCAGAAATAGGCTTCTCAGTTGGCGCGTAACTTCTCAGATCATATTTTGATATTCTTTCGATGGATAATCCAGAGAGACACAATTACATGTATTATATACATGATAATCATTTATCATTGTTGTAGAGTGCTTCAGTTAATACTTCAAGTCTTAATTACCAAGCATTAATCTTCACTGTGGTTTCTGATCAAGTCTTGGCTGCCTAAATAGGCAGCCAAGACTTGATCAGAATCCACAGTGAAGATTAATGTTTGCTATAGTGTACTAAATGAAAATGATGAAAGCTATTACATACTTGCTGTGTGTGTTACAAACAGCAGTGTGACTTCGTAAATTGAAATCTGGCGCATGAATTGAAAAAATAGGCTCCGAGGCTAGAGCGTATTTTAAATAGTCCTGATCGGTCCCTGCTTATGGGTCCTACCAACCTAGGCCCATTTGCTAACCCATTGAGACAGACAAAAAATAAATTATGGTAACAAATGAATCAAGTTCATCTAATGTGTGTTGTTCTCGTCTCATTGTCACATTTTCTCTATTATTGACTCGCCCACAGGACGAGTCATTACGGGAGAAAATGTGACAATGAGAACTCGACGTATTCGCCCCTTTGCCGGATAGACTAAGTTGTGAGAGTCCATAGAGGCAATTAGTCCAATTCCCTCCCAATAAAATAGTTTAATCGGTTTATGCACAAATACAGTAAAACCGTTGGGGCGTTTTCTGATGCGTCTTGTGGTTCGGTTTCCCAGTTTGCAAAAACCGGAACCGAAACGAAAAACAAAAGAAAGAAAAAAATCCTCGCCCAGCTCTACAAGCGTATTGAATGGGCAGGCTACACAACTCAGGCGGATGCTCGCCTGCCCTGGAAGCTTTATTCCGTTTGAGGATTGCCGTTACTCTAGCATCGGGAAAGTTAAAAGTAACACAACATACAGTTACACATTCGGAACACCGCCATTGATAATCGTAACCAGCAGCGGCTCAACTTTAGGTCTGTGCGCCCCGCAATAGTTGACGATACGGATAGAGGACCCATGACTATACTCGGCCAAAAAATATGAAACGGTTCTTGGGGAAAGTTGCCAAATTCTTGGCTCATCAGGTCTAAAGAGGGACAATTCAAACGTCTGAATTTTGCCCATATTACTGCTGTTTGGTCCTTTTTCTGAAAATCGCCTAGGGATGTTATAACCGTTACTTATTCCCAGTTACTTTTTTCGACATTCGTTATCAACCGATAAAATCGGTTGATAACGAATGTCGCATAAGGAGCTAAGCTTATAATGGTTGTCACGTCCGCAAATCGTCTTTTACAAAGGCAATCGCATTGGGTCGTCATTTATTTTATTTTGTCTGGGTATCCTTTCCTGCACTTTCTTTTCTTCTCTCTTTTCTCCTGCTTTCCATCAAAATATATTCATATGTGACCACCCAGGTCGGCCACCTAGACTTACTCTAATCACTCCCACTGGGAATAAGTAGTAGTTGTCACGTCCGTAAAGCGTCTCCAACAAAAACAAGCGCACTGGGTCGTCATTTTTTTTATTTTGTCTGGGTATACTTTCTTGCCCTTTTTCTTTTCTTCTCTCTTTTCTCCTTTTCATAAAAAAACATATTCATATGTGACCACCCAGGTCGCCACCTGGACTTACTCTAAACACTCCCATTTGGGTGAGCTGGCTGTGACAGCCATGCGTGTATGTATTTGCGTGTATGCATTTTGAAGCGAGTGTCCATGTCTCAAACAGATGTCGCAATTGAAGCCCCCTCCTCTAGCGCCTCTTCACTAAATATTTCTCAACTCGTTAGAGCTATTGATAGTTGGCCTAGACACTCTCAGCAGCTGACGATCGGAACACATGTCTGCCTGCGTTTGTTGCGTGGAATGTCAAATTAACCTTGCGTAACAAGCACGTAGATAATAGGCAGCTGACCTTTAGGAACGTTACATTAAAATAGGCCAGAAATATATTGACGTTTTCCGGCCAAATTAATCAAAGCTTTCTCCATGATTCGAAAATTTCCGAATTAGCCCAACGCGACGATTTCGCATAATCAAATCTAATTTCGAAGTTTTCCGTGGCTCTCCAAGAGACTAGAGAAACGTAACTGTTCCAGACGGTTCGCCGATTTAATTGAGGTCAAGAGTGAGGTCACGAATGACAGACAGGTGCTGTCACCGAAGATCTGTGATAGATGGTAGCGAGAAATTCAGAGGGGTAGGCGCGAAGCCAATACTTTTGTTGGGGCGGAGCGATAAGTGTTCATCGGCGATCACCGGCGCCATCGGGGTTACCCTAGTTCGCACCGGTGGATAAAATTTTGAAAAAAATGAGAATCAAATGATGTGATAGCATCTGGGAAAATATTATGTGAAATTTAGGATCTGAAATATAAGTATTTTTGCAGGAAAATATGAACTAAAAAAGAAAAAAAATTTTCATGCAAAATCCATCGATAAAGTTGATAGGCATATTTTATTTTCCAAATATATATTATACCTATATATATATATATAATTCTGTTAATATGTGATTCTGGAAGAAATTAAGCAGCGACAAACCCTGTGTAACATGCAGGGCCTGCAACTCCAGGCCAATGTAGCTAGTTTATGTGAAACGGTAAGGCACTTTGATATTTTTTAACTCACCTGACTGAAAGTCAGGGGGAGCTTAAGTGATCGCTTTCTGTCCGTCCGTCCGTCCGGCGTGAACTCTACATTATCGACTTGTCATAAACCGCTGGTCCAAAATGAACCAAGTTTGATATGCATGTTCCTTAACATATGTCAATTCAAATTTGTTCAAATAAAGTTGCCACCCCTACAAGGGGCACCTCAAGGGGCTTTACACTGATAGCACCCACAAATTGTTTTCTAAAATTAAAAAAAAATCTTCGCCAGCCCCATCAATTAGAATCTTCTGATATTTGTATATAACATCTCTGGGGTCAGATTCAAGTTTGTTCAAATCGAGTCCCTGGATTGATATCTGGGTTCCCTACGGGATCCCGAGTTGTAACTTAGTGCAATATGAGGACATTTCTTTAAAAATCTTCTTCAGATTCACCAGTCAGAATGCTTTCATATTTGCTATGCGACATCTCCGGGGGGTCAGATTCAAGTTTGTACAAATCTAGTCCCTGGGTTTATGTTTGTGCTCCCTATGGGAACCCGAATATCAACTTAGTGCAATGTGAGGATTTTTTTGAAAAAACTTTTTCTTAGGCCCTGCAATCAAAAAGCTTTTGTATTTGATATACAACATCTCTGGGAGGGTCAGATTCAAATTTGTTCAAATCTGGTCCATGAGGTGATATTTGGGCTTTCTTATTGGAGCCTGAATTTTGTGTGAAGGAATTTCTTTGAAATTCTTCTTCTCCAGAACCATCAATTAGAATCTTCTGATATTTGGTATACAACATCTTTAGAGAGGTCAGATTCAAGTTAGTTCAAATCGGATCCCTGGCTTATTAATTGGGGCTACCTCTGGGAGCCTGAATTTTAACTTACTGCAATATGAGGGATTTTTTAAAAATCTTCTTCTTCAGATCCACCATTCAGAATCCATTCATATTTGGTATACAACATATCTAGGTGGGTCAGATTCAGGTTTGTTCAAATCGCGTCTCTGGGTTAATATTTTTGCTTTCTGTTGGCGTCCAAAGTTTAACTTAGTGCAATGTGAGGACATTTCTTTAAAAGCCTTCTTCTTCAGATCCACCAGTCAGAATTTTTTCATATTTGATATATAACATTTCAAGTTTGACCAATTTGAGTCCCTGGCTTAATATTTGGGCTCTCTGTAGGGGCATGGGAGAGGAGTACGTTAGGTTCACGTTTGTTCAAATCCATCCCTTAGTATTCTTACATAAAATTTGCCTTTCATGACTTCATTCCTTTATAGGGTTGATGAACCATGTCTAAATGAATGTGACCCCCAAATACTTCTTTGAACCACTTTGTCAGGTGAGCAATTAAGGCCCCTTAGGGCCTTTTGTTTTTTTAATTGAGGCATATAATGTCATTAGTGCATATTTCTGTGGAATACCCTTAAGCAGAGATCAAAAGATCCGAAAAAATCATCTAAAATGATCCCTCTAGACCAAATTTCAAAGGAAAGAAAGGGTATAAAAATGTAAGCGCTTCACGAATGCATTCGATTGAATAGTAGCGGTAAGGAAAAGACAAATCCAAAGTGAAGAGGAGGTGAATAGGCTATGTCTGCAAAATGAAGGAGCTTCAATCACCATCACAACCTCTCACGATATGTCATGAACATAACACAAAAAGCTACATGGTACAAATCAACACGAATAACCCTTTACATACTGCTGCTGATAGATATTCCTGCCCAGGATTGATTATTACATTTATCCAAACTTCCCGCTGTAAACTGAATTAACGTTCTGACCAATGACCTCTTGAGTTTATTAGTCAGGAATTTTCCCGGAATTCAGTTATGGTTACTTTGCAAAAATATGAGGAATAAGAGGAAAATTCCTTAAAAAATCGTCTTCAGATCTACCAGGCAGGAATATTTCATATTTGGTACCCAGCATCCTTAGGAGGTCAGATTCAAGTTTGTTCAAATCAATTCCCAGAGTTCATTTTTGGTCTCACTGTGGTAATCCGTATTTTAATTTATTACACGCCTGTTCTATGAAATCCCCATCTACAGCAACGGAAAATGAAAATCTGTTCCGCACATATGTGATGGACGGAAATCGTTGACTTAATATTTTTAAATAGAATCGAAATTTCATTGTCATTTTCTATAAATTGTGCACATCAATAACCTGATTTGGGGAAAAAACCTGTCTCATGTCATTTCCTTGTTGTCTTCCGCTTCACTCCATTTCTTCACACAGTTTATTACTTCCAGGAGCAGGGTTGAGGAGGGGGGGACCAAACATTTGCGAGACGTTATGTGTGGGGTGGGTGGATCTCGTTGGTGCGCTAAAAACGTGCGTTCTCAAATTATGCAATTTTTCATAATTTTCTGCAATATATCATTATTTATCTTCCAAACCGCTGAGATAATGCTGTAAATCAACCCTAATAGGTTAACTGCAACTCAACGAGCCTTTATGAGTGTTAATATGAGGTGAAATCTGTGCAAATGACGCAAATAATACATGTTGGTGGAGGGGTGGGTTACTGGTCTGGTTCTCAGTGTAGAAAATATGCCGGACAATTTTTTAGGAAAAATGCTTTATAATGTACCAGATACAACATGAATTAATGTAAAATGTGCTAGTATCAACTAATATTCTATTCACTTCAAGGGCTTCACCTATTCACTCAAATGTAAAAAGGATATTTGAGAATATTTTCTATTGTTTACTCGTTGTCATTACTTTAGTATTATGATGGAGAAGGGGTGCTAGTGAATTGATTGTGACAACTGCCCTGTTTCAACATGGTTAACAGTTGCAACACGCTTTCACATTTCAAATATTGTTGCATGACCTGCTCACAATATAATATTCAGTATAGTTTGACTTGCTATTATTGCGTATTAAGACTTTACTACATGTGTCATTGGTAACTTGAGATTTTGGAAAATTGACAAATATCATTTTCAACTGATTTTTAATTGAGAATTAGGCAAAAATAAACAAAAAAATAAATAAACTATACTAACAAGGTTAGTACTTGGAGTCACTTATGGAATCAATCATGCAGACTCCTGCTAGAATCAAGCAAAAACAATAAATAAATGGATCAGAATGGATTGAATTTTTTTGTCATTTTTAGCTTACTTCTGTGGTACAAATCAGGGAAATAATTTAAATATGTACCGAGTCCAAAAAGAAAGTATAATAGAAACAAATGTGAAAAATAGCATAAAGGATGAAATATAATAGTTCCAATGTTGCATGTTTGTGGACAAGAAGTCGTGCAAAGAGTTTAATGACATGTTGTTGTTGTTGTCCACCCATCCGTATACAATTTTGCTACGGATTTCAAAATAGAACGTGCTACCTGAGAATATCAAATTGAATGGGTGACCGACGATTTTCTTTGTGTTATGATGTACCAAAGAGCCCGGTTTATTGAGAAAATGCGCTAGTTTTTGTCTTCTGAAATTTTAAAAAAATGCCAAGGTTAACCAAAAATCAGAGGTTGCGTGCCATTGGTATGCATGAGGCTGGGATACCCCCAGATGAGCTCGCTGCTGAGTTCGGAGTCACTGTGACCACTATTTACCGTCTCATTGGAAGGTATAAAACCATTGGATCTACAGCCGACCGACCGCGTTCAGGTCGACCAAGGGTTACGACCCCTGCACACGACCGACACATAGGACGTCTCACTTGAGGGATCGCTTCCTTCCGGCGACGAGGACAGCAGCAATTACCTCTGGTAGAACCAACAATAGAATCAGTGCACAAACTGTCCGCAACAGACTCGCTGAAAACGGCAACCGAAGTAGGCGTCCATACCACGGACCAGTCCTTACCCAACGTCATCGTACCGTCAGAAGGAATGGGTACGTCAGCGTGTTCGCTGGACTCAGCAGAGTTGGCGCAGTTCCTTTTAGTGATGAATCACGATTTTGTCTACGGCGCGCTGGTGGTAGGGCAAGAGTGTATCGCCGACGAGGAGAACAGTTTCCTGATGCTTGCTTGCGGGAATGCGACCGTTTAGGCGGGGGTAGTGTAATGGTTTGGGCAGGGATTTCCTTACACCATCGAACGCAGTTGATCTTCATCGATGGTAAACTGAAGGGACAGCGATATAGGGGCGAAATTCTTAACGCGTTTGTTGTCCCGTCGTTATTCCAGCAAGACAATGCCCGATGTCAAGTGGCGCGTATCTGTCGTGACTTTCTTGAGGAGCAGAGCATCGAACTCCTTCCCTGGCCCCCACTTTCGCCAGATTTGCCGCCATTCGAGCATCTTTGGGATCAATTGGACCGCCGGGTACGACTTCATGGTCTTCAGACGTTAGGCGATTTACGTAATGTTCTAAGGCAGGAGTGGAACGCAATACCACAGGGTGACATCCAGAGACTTATCAGGTCTTGCCATCCAAGAGGCAAACGGTGGACATACACGCTATTGACTGCATGTGTGAACTTTTCATTTCACCCCATGTGTGAATTGCGACGTCCTGACCTGACGCTGGCAACAGTAAGAACACGAAATTATGCAAATTCATACAGCTAGACTCGAAATATGAATTTACAATAATTTGTGTGGGATTAATTAATTGATTAAGTCGATAATACTAAAAACAATGCTCCTCGAAATCAAATCAGGGGAAAGGGGCTGGGCATATCTTAGGCCATCATTCATACTTTCTCGCACATTGAGCTGTTCTGAGTGAGTTTTTTTTAAGATTCTGAAGCCTCATTTTGCAAACAGGAAATGAAACTAACTTTTCTGGGTACTAAAAGTTGTGGTGGGATCAAACTAATCAGCGAACTATACTTTCCATACCTATTATGATGTTTTGTCAAAGCAATTCGTAATTTCAATTGGAAAGCAAGGGTGGGTGTCTCAAAATGGCAGTAGAAAAATTGCACAAGGTGGTGGGTGGGTATAAAAACAGGGTTAAACCGAAAAATGGGACATGACGTCTGCAATTTTTCGCGTGTTAGGGTGACATGCATTCTATTTTCGTAACTGGAGGTCGTCGTCTTGTTTTCTAAAGTGGCATGTGGTTGTTGTGAGGCCCAGAACCTACTAGCATAATGATGATGCGTTCTGGGGGTATGATCTATTCCATAGGAGTATATGGAATTACCGAAAACGACCCGACAACCTTCTAAGACCCCATCATTTTGGATAATACTCGATTGTCATGTATAGCGCGCTGTGCTACTGGGTATAGTATATAAATATAGTATGTGCGTGTGTTGAAGGGGTGGGGGTGTTGAATGTATGTTCAGTTGTACGGGAGTATACCTAATTACCAGACACGACCCCCGAATGTGATTTAAATTACCTACAGCCTGGTTATCCCAAGATATTTATAGCACTTCTATGAAATATGCACTCGACCAAGAATCAGCCAGACTGCTCCATTCACCCAAGCCCTTACCTGTCCATACAACCTTTTGTTTGTCCAAGTGGAGGCTAGACGTGTTTGTGTGCTAGTGAGATGCAGCCGATGGGCACACGCTGGATGTCGTGAAATTAGCGACCATTCATAAAATATCAGGTCAAAATCAGGTAATTTCAGAAGAGAATGACTTTAACAAACATTCCATGTATCTTCTACAAAGGTCTCTTTATTTTGCATTTATATCCGGCAGAATTGTTGACGTCTCTGTTTACTCTGAATCTTTCCCGTGTTCTTGATTTAGGCCGATGAATTTTGAGAAGGAAATTGTGATTCAAGTCGTGATTTAAATCAGTTGAAATGGTTCTCACCCAAAACACGACGAACCGTACAAAGATGTTTCCGTCGCCACATGTACCTCATATTTCTTCACATTTTTCAATTCTTTATTCTGTTTTCTTTCAATTTATGTTTCATGTCGACAATGTCGGTATACTCTTCTGTAAATTGGGGGAATAAAAGAATACAAACAAACATACTCAAATATTGCCACGAGCGCTAATTTTTAAATATTTTTCAGCTCTGCTAAACTAGTATGTTGTTTAAAATGCGAGAAAGTAGTGTCAACAACGTATTTTGTTCTCGACTGGTGAAACTTTACTCTGCTGTGTCCATAAAATGTGACAGAAAAGCTCGACCGGGTCGCTTTCAAAACGGTCGTAATTCACTGTTAATTTCTTGTGATCACCACACTACACCGCACTAGAATTTGTGCATCAGTTTAAACATATTTTATTGCCTTAAATGCAAAAGTGTTGAAGCACAGGTTATGCAACATTTTAAAAACGCATACAGCTATTTAGAATGTGTCACCATTTATTTATATATTTGTGATTAAGGTCACATACTTGTGCACAATGGCTAATCGTGACTGTGACAGTTTTACGGGTGCAGGAAGCCGGAGTACCCGGAGAGAACCACCGAGCATCGACGAGCAACTGTCAGCTCCTCAACATTCTAACTCTGTTCACGCTCCGCTCAAGCAGGGTTACAGCGGTCGAATACATGTGCACCATCGACGTGCAGTACGCCTTAGTACACGGCGTCATCGTGCACCCATCTGAGCAATCGGGATAAAGTGCCTTGCACAAGGACACGATAAGGAAAATCATTGAGGGTGTTGAGCAGGTTCCTGGGAAAATGGAATTTGTTCTTCGCTGTTGGTAGAGACAAGAAAATGGTATCGTCACAAATGATGCTGGGGAATATAAAGCCCCTTTCGCATATTCACGAATTTGATCCCGAACAGCTACGATTTTGACACCGTGGGAAATCGTAGGGAGATCGTCAGGAAGTTCGTCAGAGTTCGGTGCAGCTCGTCGCGATACTGGAGAAATCGTAGACGTCAAAAACATTTTCGACCATGCTTGAAAATTTGAAATTTAGTCGCCGCCTAAAAAATAGTAGCAGCTCGTAAATTAATCGTACGCTAGCGGTTCGTAAAACTTCGTAGGTGGTTCGTACTTCTGGGTAATGAATCGCAGAGTCCAAAAATATGCCGATGTCCTTCGATTCATCCACGAATTTCTGCGAACTGGTAGGAATTCGTCACGATTTTGGATCCTTTCTAGAAGAAAAAAAACTTCATCCCACGATTTGCTTACGATGTTTCAACAATTTGATACGATTCCCGAACTGTCTCTATTTTAGCTCAGGAGTAGTAACGAATTGCCACGATTCGGCAACGAACCGCTACGAGCCACTTACGATTCGCAACGATCTGCTAACAACCGCCACTACACGTGCAACGAAGAGCAAGTTCGTAGCTTCTGTAGTCACAGGTATTCAAAACAGGGGTATTATCGTTGGTAACAGGTGAGCTGACAGGAATCGAATGAAAAACTCTGAAACCGGGTCGCCTTTTATATGGTCCATGGCCAAAAAATCGTAGCAAACCTTCACAAATCGTACGAGGATCGCGGGAAATCGTAGCAGTTCTCCGCAAGTCTTGACAATTCGTAGCAAATCGAAAGATGTCGAAGGTACTCCATAGCCCAGTCGTGATAGTTCATAGACAGTTCGTGATGGTTCGTCAGAGTTCGGCACTGTACGTACCGGCGTCGTTGGTGATTCGTAAGTACATCGTAACACTTCGAAGCTAATGCGTAGCCAATTCATGGGTGGTTCAGGCATGTGAAGTCACAGAGCCAAGCGACCAAAACCGTCAAGGATATAAATTTCGGACAATATGGCGCGTTCTCACGAACAGTTCGTGAACATATAAAGATGTTACTTTTCTGAAAATGCCCCCAATGGAGTTTCATACATTTGCTTTGTTTCTTATCTTCAAAGGAGTAGTTAAGGGTGTTTGTGAGGTTTGACCCTCCCCCCCCCCCCCAATAATTTTACAGTTGGCACATTTTCTTCTGGATCGGAGTCTTAGCTAGGGCCACCGAGAGCAAGGACGGGCCCGGGGCATCGTTTAGAACGGGCGTTACGGACCCTGCGGGCGTCGAAGGTGCGAAACGATAAGCGGGGGCGTTGGGGGGTGTTTGTGTTGGGGTCTTCAGTCAAGTTTTTTTTTTAATTAGTGCTAGGAGAAGCATTCTCCTGCATTTCTTGGCAATATCTACTCAATTATTTTGTTACAATTTGGGTAATCTTTTACCTGTATTTCTGTGGGTATGTTGTATTTTTCTCCAAAGAAAATCGTGACCACCACGACGTAGAGAAGGCCGGTGTAAACCAACAAACTGGAAAAAGTGGGGGTTTTATACGAATGGAAAATGGAAATGGAATGGATTCTGGTCAGAAATGTAACTTCGTACTCTTGTACGATTGGTCAGCTAACTTCTTTGAACAAGTTAGTAACTTTATTGAACAAGTCAGCTAATTTGAATAAACAAGTTGCTACCAAGTTGCTACCTTGTTTAGACTACATAAGTAACTTGTTCAAACAAGTTAGTTACGTTGTTTACGTTACGTATGTTCGTTACACAAATGTGTCTGTCCAACATATATGCCGATCCAGCACTGACATTATTTGTCGGATTCGAATAAATTTTGCTATGCTTGTACCTCAACATGAGGGAACGGATCCTACAGCAGAATTAATAATTTTGCCGAAGGATGTACCAAATTATTTGTCCTTGTTTAACTTAGGGGATTATTATTGAAAAATGTGTCCGTCCAACATATTTGCTGCTGTGGCACTGTCATTATTTGTTGAAATCAAATAACGTTTGCCATGCTTATACCTCAATATGGAAGAACGGATATGGAAGAACGGATCCTGAAACAGAATTAACATCTTCGCATAAACATTTACATAGTTATTTGCCCTTGTTTAACTTAGGAGATGATTGCAAAATGTGTCCGTCCAACATATTTGCTGTCATCACGCTTCGTGTTGCTCTTGTTTTAACGAGTTAGTATTAAAAGAGGTGGCGATTCTTCGATGTCGTACAAAACAATGCAGATATCTTCTGTCAACGGTATAGTCGACACCCAGCATCCTGCACAGGTCAGACAGATTCAAGTCGGCACCAGGCGACATCCGGTTTTGAAGGCTGAAGATTGGTAAAAAGTTTGAAACTAAAAAAGAACTATTTTCTATTAATTTTCTCCAGTTTTGAAAAAAAATAACCACTTTTGATAAAAAAAAATTCCAGTTTTGAAAAAATAACCAGTTTTGAAAAAAAAATAACCAGTTTTGAAAAAAAAATAACCACTTTTGATAAAAAAAAATTCCAGTTTTGAAAAAATAACCAGTTTTGAAAAAAAAATAACCAGTTTTGAAAAAAATAACCAGTTTTGAAAAAACGACAATTTATTTCAAAAGTGGTAATTTTTTTTTCAAATGTGGTTAGAATTTGTTTTTCAAAAGTGGTAAATTTATTTTCAAAAGCTGTTTTTTTTCAAAAACGGTGATTTTTTTTCAAAACTGGTGATTTTTAAAAAAAAATTTTTATTTTTTCAAAAGCTGTTTTTTTCAAAACTGGTTTCTACATCTGTAGTACCCGATTCTCTACATTATTAATTTTGAGTTCGATACGTGTTACTTAAAATAAGAAGTTGTATCACGAGTACTCATGTGTAATTTATGTATATAAAATAAATTTGCGAGAAATATTTTGACAATAGTTTAGCTATATCGTCAAGGCATGCCTTCGTGTATGTATAAAAAAAATATTTTATCAGTCGGGGCGTGAAACGCTACGGTCGGGACAATTCAGGTATATCCTCGCCAAATCGATCATCTTCGCGTATATTTCAGATGTTGATGCCTATAACCCATCGCTCATTGTTGAATAAAGCACGTAATATATTGTTCCACAAAAAGGTATCGTCCGATGTGCGACAATAACAACGCACCTAAAACAAACCACAGAAACTTAGAGATGCGCAAGCGCAGTCGCTCTACCATATTCGAAGGCCTGTTACCATTTTCTGTCAATGCCTTTGCCCGAAACAGATTGACTCCCTTACTGTTTAGTGACAGCTGTTTGATGACAAAACCCAACCTCTCAAGCCACCAGTCAAATTCTGGAAGGAAAGCGACGTTATTATGGCATGGATTCAGACTAGCCCTTAAATAAATAAATAATCGTTTGGAATATTTCACTTGGTCGAAAAAGCGAACTTTCGGTTCGCTTTTCCGACCAATTGAAATATTCCATTCGATTGAATCAGAAAAAACATAAACATTCATTTTCTTTGAATCAACGCAAGAAATGTTTATCAATCGAGACTTGATTTGGTCATATCTTGAATGAGGTCACCAATACCATCAGGGGCCCATACTATAAAACTTTTACAATTATATTTTCTAGTTATGACATTAAATGGGTTCAAATGAACCATAAGCATTTTCAAAGAAGTGGCAATTTGCCAGTTGGCAAATTGCCATATCTTTTAAAATGCTGATGATTCATTTTAGTCAGTTATATTAATAGGCAGAAAATACAATTCTAGAAAATACAATTGTAAAAGTTTTATATTGTTGGCTCCAGAACATTTTGTTTATTAAATAATTGTGAATGGAGACTGGTCGCAGGAGTGGTTTTATTATCACGTCCCGTCGTTCCACTACTTATGTTAATATCTTGATATTTGCAAGGTGGATTAAATAGTCTTTGATTGGAATATCTGTAACTGGAGATCAAAAGAATAGCTAAATATGTTTGTGAGTAAAAGGACATCACAATATATCAACGGTACTCTGCGCGCAAACCCAAGGAAAAGTGGGTAGACCAATGGCCCATAGCAGTGTAGAAATGCTTCAAGAATTTGAATGATGGTCTGAGCGCTTGGGCAAAATCCTCTGTGGACTGTTTGAGAAGTGGAGCTGTCCTTGTTCACAGTATCAAGCAAGTTCTCTTTTATGGTAAAATTGGACCCGTTAACAAATGCCTTTTGTAAGTAGTTAAGAAGGGCGATTGTGCGTACAAATTTTAACACTGAAATTCACATAGACGACCCTGGATGCACTCTGAAGTAAACCTTCTGGCGTAAATCTTTTAACACTGAATTTGAATCCAGTGTTAAAACATTTACGCCGGTCAATGGGAAATTCAGTGTTAAAAATCGATGCCAAGAGATTTACGCCAGAGTGCATCCAGCGTCATCTATTATATGGGAATTTCACTGTTAAAAAATTTAAGGCCAATCGCCCTCCTTAACTTCTTTGGCGGAAGTCCTCTAAAGTGAGCAACATGGTATAGGTATAAACGATTGGCCTGACTTGTCTTTATAATCGAGTTGCGGTCAAGATATAGAGAGAGATGTTGAAAGTAACTTAAACACTAGCAAGTAATAATACTAACTTACACAACAAAATATTGAGATTGATAGACAAGTCTGCAAAATATTGCTTTGTCTGTATTGTATATCACCATGTGCACATTGTTGACACCATGAATAGTAATGAAATTCACAACGAAAAATCACTGAGAATGCGATTCTTTAGTTATAAATTTCGAAATTTCCCCCGGATTACCCTCGGCAATGATTGCAGAAGTTATGAGCCCACCCGCCTACTTCCTAACTGGTAGAGAGTTGGATACCCATATTTGGACTTTTCTCTACAGTACAGGTATCACAACATAAATGCACCACACTCAGTGGATATATTTTATATTATATTGGATTAAGATTAAACATATTTTATTTGCAAACAAGAAAGCAAATGGATTGGAGGACAAGTGCTCAACGCTTACCTAAGCCTCCTCTCCATTACATTAACAAACCAGTATGTTATGATAGCAGCTGACAATGTACAAAAATAATAATGTTTTTTGCAGATTAAAAACGAACAAATGTGTGTGTAGCAGAAAGATAAGGCAAAGGCGAAGGGGAAAGGGGCTCTCGTTAATTTAGAAACATTGATTAACTAATTGGTGCATAGAACTTTCCACAACGCTAGGTAAATTTTGTAAGGGTTGGGCTGGCTCAGGGGCGCATGCACACACTCACAGACTCACACATGCACCCACACAAAATTCACTCTCACACACACGCAGATCCACACACTTACGCACTCACATACATCCATATCTTCTTCTATTCCGATTGCGGCTCAGACAGATCATCGGACAGAGAGCAAAGTGCAACAGCACAAATCGAGGCTGGTTAGACACCTTTTAAGTCAGGAAGGAGCACAATTCGTAAAAACGCAAGTTATCCCTGACGGAGTTTGGATAACGTTCATGACTGCAGAAACAGGACCACACATTATATTGGAAGTAAAAGTGTTTAGTCTCTATTGATTTGGCTTGTTACAATTTATGGGAGAGTGCCTGTTGGGCACTCTCCCATACATGGTAACAAGGCCAAGACATGTGAACTAATATTTTGAAGACCAAAAAGATTTAGCACTCTACCAGTTAATTTCGGAAAGCACCACTGACAGTAAGAATGAAATATAAAGTGTTTATTGACTTTTTGTGTTCAGTTCCAATAGATGTTAGATAAAGGATTTCTTCAAAATAAGGTTTTTTGGGTGCTCAATCTGTCTGTATGCTGAGAATGTTCATACATAGTCAGTTTTCAATATTTCTATCCACTTTTTCAGGTTGAGAGTGTTGTTCGCCCATTCGTTATTGAAGAGGATGAATTCAAAAAGATAATGGCTGCTATTTTGGATAGTTTCAATAAAGGTCTTTCTAAGGCCACACATGAGTCAAGCGCAGTGAAAATGTATCCAACATATGTAAGGAGTGTGCCAGATGGCTCAGGTAAGAAGAAGTCTGTAAATAAAGCAGGCTCCACATTCTACATGTACTTCCGATCATCAGTCTTGCAAAAGCGACATTTTCCGTCTGTGACTACTTTCCCTTCTCCCCATTATTGCACTCTTTATCGCTAATGTGATATTTGACACTGTATTGTCTAGCACCACTGTGTCTATCACTCAACAAATGCCCCAGGGTTAGGTAAGTGTGGGAAGTGGGAAATGCTGCTTTTAAGGCTGCTGGGTGACTGAAAATGACTGGTACCGGCATGTTTCCTACAATTTTGCAGGTTGAAGGCTTACACTTGACAATAAATTATATCACCCACATTTAGATTGTTTATTTGTACTTAGTCAGGTAGCGTTATATGTTTTTAGAGGATTTGGGAATGTAAAACATATTATGGGTTAGATAACTAAGTTAAAGAATATTCGCATATGAAGAGAGTGTAAGGCATGTCAGTTTTGGAACTGCCTGGGAAACTGTGGAGCGGAACCTAGGAGAAACTACGCGTGCTCTCATCTAGTCAGAGGGCGGGGGTTTTAGTCTTATTGGAACATTATCATTTTTGTGGCCATACCTGTCTAGGATTTCTGTCTAAATCGAGAAAATTAACTGCTTAATGGTAGTCTCCAACTTCTTACCAAGATATCAATTTTTCGATCATACGACAAGATTATCTCAAAGCACATAAAAATCAACATTTTTCTCTACTTCTGGGTAACCCAATTGTCTGTCAATTGCTTCAACACATATAGAATACAGAAATTATCTTGGAACACATCGGACACCTGAATACCAAAACCCAATCTTAATTAAAACAATATATCTTAAAAAAAAGATAACAGTCAAATCTTCATATGTATATATACTTTTTGGGCGGTTTTATTAGGTTTATTTAGGCAGTCCGCACAGCACATCTAATATTAGCTCAGTGATGTACACAGTGCTGTTATCTCCATTACATATACACCTGGAACTTAATTTAGCAGCCCCTGAAATGTTTCATGGCAGTGAAGATGCTGTTACTGGTTATTATGTTTTAATGGTTGCTATGTCTCGCAGTACATTTCATCTAGTGAAACATGATGTTTCTGGTTGATAGCGTACCCCAAACACATCCCCTCGTCCACGTGAAGCATGCTTCCCACGAATGTCACAAAAAACACTACCATTCACATGCAATATCTGGGTATAAAACAAGAAAATTTGTCACTACTTTTATCAATAAATGTTGGCATGACAAGGAGGGGACTGTCAGAGGCACTAAGCTGGCAAATCGTTGGCATGTATGCATCAGACATGTCATTCAAAGCTATTGGAAGGCTTAGCTATAGTCATTCTGTCATCAGCAGACTTATTCTCCGAAAACATCAACAAATCAAAGATGTTAAGGACCGACCAAGTCCTGGACAAACCCAAAATACCTCTCCTCGGGAAGTTCGGAGTCTGACACTTTTGAAACGCCTTGACTCCCCAACAGGCGTTTGTGCAACGGAACTGTCCGAAACCGTCTTAAAGCACTGGATATGAGGTCCAGAAGGGCCAGCAAGCGTCCAGCTCTGTCCGATCAGCATCAAAGATGACGTTTGGAGTGGTGTATGACACGACAACATTGGAATCTCAGGACGTGGAGAGAGTCCATTGGTCAGACGAGAATAGGGGCATGCCTCACGTCACAGATGGTCGCATGGAGCGTTTGGAGGCATAGAAATTCTTCTTTCGTGCCAGGAACATCAGATCTACTGTTCCTTATGGTGGAGGATTAGCAATGATCTGGAGATGCCTCTCTCATGATTGTAAACTTGATATGCTGACTGTACGTGGGAATCTCAAAGGTCATCAGTACATCCGGAACATTCTCAATCCGGTTGTTGTGCCCCATTTTGACAACCACCCGTTGGCTGCTCGCCCTGTATTCATGGACGACAATGCAAGGCCACGTCGTTCCCATGCTGTGAGAGTATTCCTGCAGAACAACGCTATTACAACACTACCTTGGCCTGCAATGAGCCAGATTCAAAATCCCTTAGAATACATCTGAGACTTTCTTGGACGGCCGTCGTGTGCAAGCAAGGGATCCGCCTGTACATAATTTGGCCGATTTGGAATCTGCATTGCATGAGGAGTGGCAGCAGTTGCCTCCGTATCAGAAGGCTTACTGGTAGCATTAGGAGGAGTGTTCGGGCTGTCATCCGTCAGACAGTGATATTGTGTTCAGGAGATCACCAGTTACATTTTTGTCAGTAGTTACCGGCATTGTTTCATCGTGGACCGTTCCAGCACCATACTTGTCGAGAGAACATTTTTCCATTAAAAACACTAGTGACCGATATGTGTAATTAGCGCCATTAAAATACTGCATATTCTTATCAGTTTGTTTTCGTTCATTTGTCAATAGACTATTCTTTCCGTAAACAATCACTTTTGGCCATCTGAAAGATAGCATGACAGTAATGACAGTTTTTATTAACACCACTGCGCAAAAAGCAGAGGGTGCTTAATTAAGTTCCAGGTGTATATAATAAAACATGCGGCGATATTTTAGTGTATGAATCTGTTGCATGCAACATACCCATGCACAAAAACATCTCACACAGACATGCACTCTAAATTCTAAAATCGGTTGGGCAGTCCACTCAGCACATATAATATTAGCACAGTAATGTGCACAGTGTTGCCATCTCCATTATATATAATAAAAGATGCGGCGATGTTTTAGTGCATGAATCTGTTGCATGCGACAGACCCATACTCAAAAACACCGCCGCATCTTTCATAGACAGGTTAGGGAGTCACTTAGGGCTGAAAACTCTATCCGATCTCACAAAAAAACATGCACTCTAAAATACATTGGGCTAAAAATCAACCCAATTCAACTGGGTTGAGTGAATATGAACCCAATTGTGTTCATATTCACTCAGCCCACTTGATTTAGGTTAATTTTTAACCTAGCTGATTTCATATTCACTCACCCCAGATCTTTTCGATCATACCACAAGATTATCCCAAATCACATAAAAATCAACATTTTTCTGTACTTCAGGGTAACCAAATTATCTATCAATTGCTTCAATACATATAGAATATAGAAATTATTAATACATCTGACACCTGAATACCAAAACCCAGTCTTAATTAAAACAAATTTTATATAATCTTAACAAAAAAACCCATAACAGCAAATCTTCATAATATGTATATGTACTTTTGGGAGGTTTTATTAGGTTTATTTAGACAATCCACACAGCACATATAATATTACCACAGTAATGTGCACAGTGTTGTCATCTCCATTATGTATAATAAAATATGTGGCGATGTTTTAGTGTATGAATCTGTTACATGCAACAGACCCATGCACAAAAACACCACCGCGTCTTTCAGAAACAGGTTGGGAAGTCACATATGGCTGAAAACTCTTTCCGATCTCACACAGACATGCACTCTAAAATCAGCTGGGCTAAAAATCAACCCAAATCAACTGGGTTGAATGAATATGAACCCAATTGGGTTCGTATTCACTCCACCCAGTTGATTTTGGTTAATTTTTAACCCAGCTGATTTCATATTCACTCACCCCAGTTGATTTGATTTGAGTTAATTTTTAACCCAGCTGATTTTAGGTTGTAAGAAAAATTAGTTTGAATAAGGAAATCATCAGGGTTTCTTTCGCAGTAACCACAAATAAACGCAGGGGCGTCACGAAGATTAATGATTATGGGGGGGGGGGGGGGGATTTGTTACACCTGAAATGGCTGAGAGTCCCGACTGATAAAATATTTTAGTTAGATCACCAAGATATGCCAATGGTACCGGAAGTATATGAGGGCAAGGGGGAAATGGGTATTAAAAAGGAGACTCGACTCTGGGTATGAGTTAAGACCGGGAGTTTGAAACGTATCATAAATATTATTATGACACGCAATGGTACACCCCTCACCATTGTCATTGGCACGCGTAAAATATGTTAAAAACGAATAATCGAGAGTTTCTCAATTACATTTCAAAGAACTCTTTTGAGCTAGTGCACTTCTAGCGAAAAAGTGAACGCAATGAACCCTTTCCCCTAGCCTCAGGGCAGTGTGACAGATTCTCTCTGCCAGCAGCTTCCGACGCCCTTGAGGCATGCCTCGACGAAAGCATGCCTTGATGCTATGGGTAGAATATTAGGCTGTCGTTGTTATAGTTTAAAAAATTCAAGAAATTTATGTGTGGATAAAAAGTACCTGTAGTATTTGTGACGCATGGAGTTCTAATTTAACTGGCTCATGGTACTTCACTCTAGAATGGTCTTTCTGTGCCTTCAGTCCCTTTATAAAATATTACATGTTTCACGCACCAGGACAACTAAATAGTGTGTTTACGTGTTTTTGTAGAAAATGGCGATTACCTTGCTTTGGATGTGGGAGGCACAAATTTCCGAGTTCTGTTGATTAGCCTCAGAGACCAAGAGATTAAAGTGGAGAGCAAAATCTACATCATACCACAGAAGTTGATGGTGGGACATGGAGCACATGTAAGACTAACACAATGGATTACTATAACGTCTTACATATCCGGGGCTATTGAGGGTTATGTAACAGTCTACAGCGTCTGCTCAAGAGTCCCATTCCCAATGTGATTTAGTCTATTTCTTCGCAGTCACCAGCCAATAATTCTCAATTACACAACACGCATCAATCTGGAAGTAACCACCGACCTTAACAATTTTCAAGAAATTCCGTTTCACTGCAACTTGTTGGTCCAGTGGATTGGTAATGATTTCATTGATTTCCAGTCAAGTTTTCGCTCCCTTCATAGGCAGCCATGACTTGAAGAGAAACCACTGGCGGAGTCAATTAAACCTTTAAACCAATTAAACCTTTGACTGGTATCTTCCATGTCTGTTCAATGGCAGCAATTGGAAGATTCCATATTCATTATTTGGGGGTAGACCAATTGATATATTGATACTGTGACCTTCAGGTTTAAAACTACTGAAAGTCTGCAGACTGGGGCATTGGCTCTAAGACAATATACTCTACAAAGTTGGAGATAGGCCTTCAACGATTGAATTAATGGGACTTCACTGCAAAATTGGGAAACATTTTACTGATAATTGAATAATCAGACCACGATTTAAGTTGATAAAACAAACTTTTTTCATGCGGAGTGTGCCTCTATGGACAGAATTTACCCATTTCACGACTTTCTAAAGCCCATATAGTTTCCGTTTTTGTCGTGAAAGGTTGCTCCTTGTCCATTAGCATGGGCCCGGCTCTCATCCCCAGTATATTCCCAGTATTTGTAGAGAAATTCGTGGACTCATCCACACTCAGAATACATCCGTCCTGGAAAAGAAGAATTATTATCTCACCTGAACCGATTTGAATGAAAATTCATATGGATAATGATCGGTGAGGGGCAATTCGGTTTTATTAATATCAATGTGCTGTCTCTCGAGGGGAGGGGATGAATAGTCCCAAATTAAAATAAAACAAAATCTTCTCATGACACGATGCGATGGATGGAATACGATGATATATTGTATTCTGCTTCATTTTATGGTGTACATTAAAGTTTGTTCAAAGGAAGTTGGAGGGATAATATTTTCATTTGAAAATGGAGGGGTAAGATTTTTGGCTCCGCTCCAAATTTCCCTTTTTAGAACCGATATTCCTATTTAAACCAAATTTGATATGCGGTATTATTGGGTCATAGGTACATGATTAATGAAAAAAAATACCCACATTCACGTGGAAACCCCAGGAGCTAAAAATGGAAAAATTTCAAACACGCATATTTTCCAAACCGCACGGAACAGGGAACTGTTATTTGGTATGAAGCAACCGGTTGTGCCATAGGGTACTTCCGAACCACCAATCATATTTTTTTTTATATTTGATACACAAAATCCTTGAGAGAATCAAGTAAATGAGTTCGCATTTGAGCTCTCCGGTGGAACCTGAATCTGGAAGTTCGATTGATGTAATATCAGAAATATTCTTTAAAAATCTTCTTCTTCAGAGAGTCACCAGTCAGACCTCTTTTGAGACATGGTATACAGAATTATTTTGTTGATCAGATTCAATTTTGTTTAAATCAAGTCTCTGGGTTCATATTGTGGCTCCTTATCGGTGTCAAAATTTTAACAAAGTGTGATGGGAGGAAAATATTTTAAAAACATTCTTATTCAGATCCACCAGTCAGAATCCTTTGATATTTTGTATACCATCCTCAATGGTGTCAGGTTCTAGTTATTTATTTATTAAGGTTTAACGACACTTTAACAACCATGTCATCGTGTCTGTGACAGTTTTACGAGTGGAGGAAGCCGGAGTACCCGGAGAGAACCACCGAGCAACGACGAGCAGCTGCCAGCTCCCCAACATCGTAACTCCGCATTGCAGCACAGGCAGGGTTAGATTGGTTGAAGAGATACGCACCAACGACTTGCAATACGTCTTAGTAAGTGCCTTGCCCAAGGACACAATGGAATCGATCGCTCAGACCGTCACCCATCCAAGGGCTAATCGGCCTTGACGTCGCTTAACTTCGGTGATCTGACGAGAACCGGTTACCACAACGCCACCCCACCCCACGCCCCCCCCCCCCCACTCCCCTTTGTTGAATTCTAGTTCTTACACATCCGTCATTTTACGCCTTTCAACTGCATTAGGCTGTATTTTGCAGAAATTGGTAACTTTCTGTTCATACCCTGTATGATGTATTTGTAATAATGTAATTTCCTTTAATATGGGAATTCTGATATGTTTGTCAGTGCTTGTTCTCTCAAACCACTGCCCAAAACTCGATGTATAATAAGTGACGATAATAGGTAAAATCCCCAAATCTCTTTGTGAAGAATCAATGGGTATTTGTCAGGTGAGCACCTCAGACCCTTTGGAACCTCTTGTTTTTAACTCTTAAGACTAACAAATCCAAAGACTAACTTGGGGATGATTTACGCTGCTGGAAGGCCGAGTGCTGACATCATGTCCATCCCAATGGAAAGACCGAATTCCAAAAAAACCTGGATTGATTGTGAAGCTTCCTTATTATTCCTGCTCATTGTTCAGTAGAATGTTACTTGGGAATATTGTTTATTATGGTCATGAAATTTACGGCGAGAACAAAGGCGAACCCCAAAAGCGGGTACACATAACATCTACTAAACCACAACCCAAGACATTGCATGTTTTGCTTCTACCATAACACGAATACATTTTATAGTCGTCAGAATATCATATATTTTCCAAAGTACATAGTGCCTAAGCTACTAAAATTTTCGCCACTACCAAAAAAACATTGGCCCAGTGCAACTTTGACAAAACATAGAGGCAAAAATGGTCGCCAATATAGGCTCTTCACACGCTACAAATGCCTCAGATTCGCTCTTACAGCACTAAATTTTGAAAACATTTCTGGGGTGTGTTTGGGGGGGGCGCTTGTCCTAACTAGGATCTCTTGGCCGCTGCTCCTCCTCCGACATCCCCGAAGGTTAGTGGGAGGAGGGGCAACGACCAGAGGATCCTAGTTAGGACTAGGGGCGCATGAAACCTCACATTACGGCCTTTCAAATACCAAATCCCCCCCCCCCCACCCCCGAAAAGAAAACTGGTCAGGACACCCCATTTATAGAAGAAACCTGGCTATGTGCCTGAATGTACATAACTTGCATATTATTTTGGAGTACACTGACAAAAAGAATTCTTAATTTTTTTTCAATTAAAAACGATTAACTTCCCCACAATTCATTCACCGGATTATGTTACCCACAGGTAAAAGGGTTTTGTCTAAAAATAGATTTGTTCTGTTCCTTTGTATCCCACGGGCATATTTGAAATATTTGATTTGGTTTTGTCCTCAACGGTGTTTGTTATGGTTTACAAGTAGTCATCCGAAAAAAACACTATTTGCTGAGCAACAAACCTCCCACTGGGTTTCACACTTGGATTTCTTGATTGATGTAGATTCAGAATGATATAATTTAGTTTTTCTTCCACTGATTTTGCCCTTCATTCCCGTCGGTTGCTATTCAAAGATATTTACAGAGAAACCTTGTTATTTCTGTCCAAGTTCACAAAATATGAAAGTATACACTGTAGCTCAACTTGACAAACTAGAACTTGGTAAGTTATAGGTGAAATGGCAAAATTGAAGATCATTGGTTCCAACGTTATTTGGTGAAACTTCAACATAACAGCAGTGAGTGTGTGCTACCTCAGAGCAATCCATGCATTTTTAAATGAAAACTGCAGGGCTATCTAAGGGAAGAATGTTGATACCCAAATGCAGTAAGTTCAGAGCTTATTGTAAACGGCAGAAATCCATGCTAATCAATAGCTCTTATATAAAGGTCTCGCCCAATGAACCAACCAAGTTAAAAAACAATCCTACGATAAATGTGCCCTGCAGGCCATGTCAAAGGGGAATGTTGATGTATAAATGCAATAAATTCAAAGATTGTTGCTAACATCAACAGTTTTTGATGGAAATGAAAAGAAAATCGATAGCTCCTATCTTTCTCACACAAAGTTTCAAAACCACCTGATAATGAATGCGCCCTCTGAGGCATGCCAAAGGAAGATATTGATTCACAAATGCACTAAGTTTGAAGGTCATTGCGTATGGCAATGTTTTTTTAAAATGGAAATTCATCAATATACCCTACAGAGAGTGCAAAGGGGATAAGTTACTGCACAAATGCACTAAGGTCAAAGGCTGGTGATAACGACAATACTTTTTTATGGAAATGAAAAACAAAATGGTCAACGGTAGCCATTTAGGATTTTGGACCGAACCCCAAAACACTTGTCCTTGTCCCACGGTGACAACAGAGGTAGATAAGTTCATAAATACGGCCTCTAGCCAGAGCCGTATTGCAATGTGCACTTACTGTGTATTAGTAGCACTGAATAAATCAAAGTTTGTCTAATTGGTCGCCGGCAGCCATCTTGACATTTCGGACCACACCACAAAAACACTCGTTCTCGTCCCAATGTGATAACAAAGGTACCCATGGAGTTTCGTGAAGATCGGTTCATAAATACAGCCTCTAGCCCGAGTCGTATTGACATGTGTTCTAACTGTGCATAATGTAGCACTGAATAAATCAAAGTTCATCAAATTTGCATAATTTATGCACGAGAAAAAACCCGTATGATATGTGATGTATTCCATGTTACTAAACGTTCACACAAAAATTCATTCAAATCAGAACCTTCATATAGAAGTTCTGTACAAAAAACTGATTGCACCTAATTTCGGTATAAAATGGCAGCCGGCAGCCATCTTGAATTTCGGACCGCACCCCAAAACACTCGTTCTCGTCCCAAGGTGATAACAAAGGTACCCAAGAAGTTTCGTGAAGATCGGTTCATAAATACAACCCCTAGCCCGAGCCGTATTGACATGTGTACTTACTGTGTATAAGTAGCACTGAATAAATCAAAGTTGATCTAATTTGCATAATTTCTGCACGAGACAAAAACCCGTATTATATGTGGTGTATTCCATATTACTAAACAGGCATACAAACATTTATTCAAATCAGAACTTTCATACAGAAGTTATGTCCAAAAAATTGATTGCACTAATTTCGGTACAAAATGGCTGCCGGTGGCCATCTTGAATTTCGTACCTCACCCCAAAACACTCGTTCTCGTCCCACGGTGATAACAAAGGTATCCAAGAAGTTTAATAAAGATCGGTTCATAAGATCGGTTCACGGCCTCTAGCCCGAGCCGTATTGGATTGTTGACGGTCGGACAGACGGACAGACGAACGACGGGCCATGACAAAACATCAAATTTGGCTACGTCAAAGTTGAGTTTGCCGAAATTAAGTTTTGTTAGATGCACCCCCCCCCCCCCTTCCCACTTAATGAATTGTACACAGTGTGGACAGAATTTCTGCTTGTATTCTGGCAACTAAAAACTATGGTCAATGAAATTAATATCTTGACGATGTGTTTTATATTTGTAGCTTTTTGACTTTATTGCCGAGTGCATACACAAGTTTTTGAAAAATCTCCAGTTATTGGACAAGAAGATACCCCTTGGGTTCACCTTCTCATTTACCTGTAAACAAATTGGTCTGGAAAAATCTATACTTACTCAGTGGTCAAAAGGATTCAACTGTGAAGGAGTTGAAGGTCACAACATTGTTGACTTGTTACATGATGCCATTAAAAGAAGAGGGGTATGTACAATAGAAATAATAATCAGTACAGTCACAAAGTGATGATTTACTCTGAGCACGTTACGATCATCAGGCAATCAGATTTCCTATCCTGGGAATAAAATAGTGTTTTTATCAAGGGGTGTAAACATAAGAATTAAATTATGATTGTTTCTAATCCATTAGGCGACGAGACAGATTTATCATGCGCAAATTTGGCATGGATCCGATTTACAAATACAGATTACTGCAATAGTCATTTGATCTGTGTTGTTGGAATACAACAACACAGATCAATTGACTGTTGTAGTAATTTGTTTATTATATGACAATTAGTATTTTAAACTGATCACAACACCTGAGAAATCAAATATAACAAGAATTATATTAGCCAAATAAACATTAACAATTTGTGGAATTGGGGAATCCCAAACGCGTTGTAATATCGAACTTTCGTGTCGAACATCAAACTTAAAGTCAAAACAATGGAGGCAAGACTTGAATTTCAATCGGAATCACAGATTCTTCTACGTTTTGTTGGATTCGCATCTTGAAAATAGTTGTTAATTGTTATTTCGCAACTGTTCAGCACGGCATTTTCAAATAGATCTATTATTCTTTCATTTCAACGTTTTTGACAAGACGCAATCTATATTTCTCACATGGTAACGGGCAGATGCAATACCGACAAAAAAATCGAGTACGTTCGATTCGCTATAATATTGTAACCGATTCTGATTTCTCTTTCAATCGCATGTCGTGAAACGCGCAAACAGCGCAATTGTTTTTATTGAGTTCTGTAACTGGTCATAGAAAAGCAGTGTTTTCTCATACGATATTAATAAATGATTCAAGATCGAACACACGCATTACGGAATTCCCTGATGTATTTGTAGAATTTACCGATTTATTTATAGGTCACTGGTAGAAATAGTCCGATCACGTGCGCCTCGTTTGAGACAGGCATGATAACGATCTGAAAAACTTGACAGTCTTGTTTTCCGGTGAGCTAGATTTGATAGGCAAACCACAGTAGTGTTGAGGGACTATTTGTGGTAGTCATATAATAAAAAGGGAGATTAAAATTTTGAAACAAGCCAAGTATCATTGCATGCGTAGAATAATTATTTTTTCTCGCTTAACATATCCCTCCCCGAAACAAATCTCCATCCTTTCTGTAACAAAATAACTTTAACCCTTTACCCAACGTAACGGTCAAATCCGACCATCGCTATTCACAAAAATCACCATTACATTTTCATTATTTTTTTCATTTTTGGTCTCAAATACATAGCTTATGACCCCTCATTGGAACACGAGCTCAACGAGCTCGTTCCAATAAGGGATCATAAGCTATGTTGTAACGCAAAATATGAAAAAATAGTCATTTAAAATTTTGTTTGCAAGTGTCGTCTGCCTTTTATGTTAGGTAAAGGGTTTATTGTTACAATCTGTCCAGACTCGATACTTGTACATAAATTTATACATTTGAAAACATTAGTATTATTATTTTTATGTTACTTATTATTTACAATATTTAGCTGAATATAGCATATGACAGTATGATGCGTACGTTTTTTCAGCAAATTTTACCTTCTCTAACAAGGGGGCGCGGTGGCTCAGTAGGTAGAGGTGCAGGCTGCAAGCCGAGAGGTCCTCGGTTCGAATCCCACCTGCGGCAACCGCGTTGTGTCCTTGGGCAAGACACTTTACCCCCATTGCCCATGTGGGGGCACGATGACGCCGTGTACTAAGGCGTACTGCACGTCGATGGTACGCATGTCTTCAACCAATCTAACCCTGCCTGTGCCGCAATGCGGAGTTACGATGTTGGGGAGCTGGCAGCTGCTCGTCGTTGTTCGGTGGTTCTCTCCGGGTACTCCGGCTTCCTCCACCCGTAAAACTGTCACGGTCATGATTAGCCATTGTGCATAAATATGTGACTTTAAAACATCAATAAATAAATAAATACCTTCTCTAACAATCTGTGCCGTCACCGCTGTAACAATGTATGTCGTTACAGAAGGGACTGTTATGTGAACGAAATGTTGGCCAGAAAATGTTGGCCAGAAGGGACTGTTATGTGAACGAAATGTTGGCAGTGCATGCTATTAGAAGCACACAATAACTGGACTGTATTTTTAATTTTGTAATGTTAACATGACGATTATTGAATTCGCGTTGCTTTAAACACATTTCCGAAAATTACTCATGAGAATTCACCAAATTAAAGGTTAATTTTTGAGAGTTTGTTATTTGGAGCAATCTAGCAGCCGTTTTCCTTCCTGTAGAAGTGTGGCGTTCTTGTAGACAGGAAGTTCCGTCGGCAAGAAGGATCGACCAGTCAGGGAGCACTGCTGTGGATTCTAGACGTTAACATTGCATTATTATATTGTACTAGCGGGTGAATACCCGGCGTTGCACGGGAGAAGATGGTTATATCAATATACCCTCAGATATGATCGATAGAAGGCCAAGGTCACCAATTTCAAGGTCAAGGTCACCCCGATAAAGTCAAAATGACCGATGGGTCAATGTACCCGCACATATGAAATTTTAGCCCGACCGGCCCAGCCGTTTTCTAAATAAAAGGTCAAGGTCACCAATTTCAAGGTCAAGGTCACCCCGCACGGGCACCCCGATAAAGTCAAAAGATCAATGGGTAAATATACCCGCACATATGAAATTTTAGCCCGATCGGCCCAGCCGTTTTCAAAATAAAAGGTCAAGGTCATCAATTTCAAGGTCAAGGTCACCCCGCACGGGCACGGCACCCATCCCATGTTACTCGCAGGGCCCCCCGTGTACAAAATTTGAGATCGATCGGTCGAGAAACGGAGGAGTTCACCCGGAACAAAGATAGATAGAGAGATAGAGAGAGATATAGATACACACATTCGCATTTATATATTAGATTTATTCAAAATTGTTACAAAGGAGACATTACAGTGGGTTACAGAACTAAACTGGGTTTTTTTCACAGAAAGAGTTACGGTTTTGTGACATTTTGTGTCAAACAATACAGTTTAGTGTAAATTGTCACTTTATTACCAGAAATCCCATTATTTATAAGCAATTCCTTTTACCGGATTGGTCAATAAAATCAACAACAGAAAATTGAGATAAAAATGTTGGTACACTTCTAGCTGGAAATAGATCTGCCACCGAATACCTATTTGCAGAACGACAGTCCGCTGGTGTTGATAATAGCATTCATGACCCAACGGAGTGGAAACGGCGTCATGACAAATTATACTGCACACCGAGCACCCCGGGTCCAAAGGGTAACTTTTTCGCCGAAATCTGATATTGACTCATAAATGTGTGTGTTCAGCTGAAATAGCTGATTTTTAAGAGTTTATATTTTTCAGGATATAAATGTTGAATGTGTGGCTGTGACAAATGACACAGTTGGAACATTGATGTCCTCCGCTGCTAAGGACAGAAATTGTGCAATTGGGTTGATTCTAGGTAAGAACATTTTAACAGAACTGATACACTGTGCAAGTGCCTTTCTCCCTTGCTCAAAACGGATGCCAGGCGGTAGTTCCAGGATGCGAGAGGTCATCTGAGATAGATTTTGACTTTTATCCTTAAATTGTTTTCCTGTTATAAGTTTACAAACTGCGATAGGTATGCAGCAATTGTTCTATATCTCAATCCTTTTCCTCTGGACACTCGCATTCATTCGTCCCTGCCTTTGGATTTCAGAACAGGTCAAGCATCAGGGCGCCGGAACCATCCGAGGACAAGGAGTCAGGGGTATCGAAATGACACTCGACTCTGGGGGTAGGGGCTAGGACCGGGAGTTGTAATTTGAAACTCAACAGTATTTATATTATATAGGTACAAAAATGCCTGAAGATCCGCAGAGAGAGCGGTGAAAGCGGTAGCAGGAATAAATGTAATAATTTCGTTGTGTTTGTTTTGAACGTTTATGATATATGCTAAAGCATTGCAAATGGCTCTTTGCTCCACTCTAGGGACGATATAAAGCTTTCGAAATCACGCCACCGACAGTATGGCTTCTTAGTTTGATGATTACCGATCCCCCACCCCCTCCCCCATTGGCATTTGTACACGTAAAATGCGTTAGAAACGAATGCTCGAAAGTTTCTCGGTTACAGTTCTCGAAAAGAGTCTTCTTTTCCACCAGTGCACTTCTGTCGAAAAAGGACACACGTTGCTCCCAAGATGCTCCTCCCTACCTCCCTGTTTTCGGGGCCCTTGACAACGGGTTAACAAGATATGTTGTTTCTTCATGGCATGTTAACTTGTTGATACTGGAAAACGAGTCACCTATAATAGTTACTTGAGCATCTTCAATATCAATGATATATTGAAATGCCATGTAAGTCATAAGTCATGTCTTAATGAAAACTCAAAAGTTATTGGGATTTCAATCATCAAACATCACACTTTAGAAAGGATTACGGAAGAATTTGTCACACACCACAGCTGCGTCCGTATCTTCAAGTCAAATTCAAAGGTCCGGCTTGCAATCTGTTGATATCCCTATCTCAGAAACGAATCAAACTACAATTATTAACTAGAAAAAATAAATACTGTATAAATATATAGACAAAACTACATGTATGTTTCAATGAGTCGTTTTGTATTCAATGAGTCAGATGTGCGTAGGAAGAAAACGTCGAGACCGAAGGTCGAGACGTTTTCTTTCTACGCACATCTGACTCATTGAATACAAAACGACTCATTGAAACATACATGTAGTTTTGTCTATTTATTACATGCCCATGCAGTCTCTCTTATGCAATACGGCGTGCAATACGGCTGTGCAATACGGAATTCAATAAAAACTTAGAATTAACATCTCGCATGTTGCTGGCTGATATTCCTGCCCAGGATAAGGAATAGTTGTCAGTAAAATAAGTATAATTTGAGCCCTTTTATCCAAATTCTCCCCTGTATACTGGATAATCTATTTTCGCCAATGATTTCTTTAGTTAAATTTAAGTGAATTGTTTATCAAGTCTAGTCATGGCTGCTTCACAGCAGTCACGACTAGATACAGTACGTGGAGAGTGGATTGTAAGTAAATCACCTGCGGAGTGGAATTATCACCCAAACTATAACTTAAAAATTTTGTTTTTATCGACTAAAAATACAAGCAATGTTTCAGCCAATGGACCTCCGGGTCCAACCCGGAGGTCCATTGGCTGAAACTTTGCTTGTGCTTGTTGTGCTTTGCAACAAATTTGCAATTATTGCGTGGTGGAATCTCCACTCTGTGGGTGATTTAGTGATAACGCTCTCTCCACGTACTGTTCAAAGAAAAATACTATACACTTACTCAGCGGGTAAAGAGTTAATTTTATATATTTTTTGCATGACAATTTTATATATTTTGTGCTCGAAAAGTCAATTGTTTGTAAGGCAATGAAGGTTTTTGCGTCACTCAACCTCCAAAGCAAAGAGGTGTTGAAAACATATTCCAGCCCTGGCTTGGTCAACAGAGAAAGGCTCATTCACATAATGTTTTAAAGACTGCGAACAATGAATTTTATTGACAATTTCATCTAGTTCAATTTTTTTGTAGGCACTGGTACTAATGCATGCTACTTTGAAGACTTGAATAAGGTGGAAATGTGGGATGGTGATACTGATGACCCAAAAGAGGTTTGTGTGTATCCTCTCACTGCAATTCAATTTTTAAGCATTCCTATTTTGAATGTTGCGGTAGTTGAATTTGTCGTGTTATATTTTTTTTATAAAATTAACCTCTGCGACACTGAGGTCAATTTATCAAACTCTTAACTGATGTGCATTACGTATAATGCAACTATGGATTTAATCAATTCAGTTTTGTTTGACAGAGATTGTGGAGCTCTTTCCACTGATCTCCATGCAACAAGATTGCTAGACGTCGACGAAAGATGCCGGCACTGAAACTACCCCCCCCCCCCCCCTCCAAGATGGCGTCAAGTCAATCAACGCAGGCTTTCAACATACCCTAATTTTACTCCTTGTTTGTTGGCAACCCATATATTCCTAATTTTTATATAACAATCCTAAAATTTTGCATATTTTTTATGAAAATTCCTACTTTTTTTAACCCTTTACCCAACGAATCGGCCACATCCACCCACGTAATATGCAAATTCAGCAGCTGAAATAATATTATTTTTCAAACAATTTCAACAAAACCATATCATGTGACCCGTCTTTGGAACGCGCTCACTTCATCAAGCGCGATGACGTTCACCTTCCATGAAAATTAATAACACTAAATCAAGTTTCTAATCTTGGCACTTGGGTTTTTTTTGGTCATTTACACTAGGTTTGGCCTTTGTTTTTTGAGGTTCATAACTAAGAAATAGACAGAAACAGAAACAATCATTCCTTTTTTGCCACGAAAAATGTGCACATCATCAACATATTCACATCCTGAATATATCAAAGTATGTTCCAATAAGACTAAAATCCTCCTCCTCTGATTGGACAAGAGCTCGCTTGGTATATTCTATGTTTACGGCTCAAGTGGCAAATGTCACAACGCGAAATATTTGCAATGACGTCGTCCGTTTCGTAACTGCTTCATCAACGGAGTCACTGGCGAGCCGCTTCATTTTTCTGGATGCTTCACGTGTGCAGCAGACAGTATTCCGGATGAAGTGTTGTTTAAATTACGAACCGATGTACGATTTGAACTAAGATGGAATGAGTTTATCTGGTTTATTGATTATTTATCCTGTGCCGTCGTGGATACTCGAGAGGTGTATTTACTAAACCTGTGATCGTTAAAAGTTGCCTTGAACAAGGCAACTTTTAAAGTTTAGTAAATAAGCCTCTCGTGTTTCACGATGTAGGTTTTGGGATATGGGTAGTATCTATTGGAACATATACGTTATTGTGATGAATTGACGGTAACATGGTCTGAGGTTTGCGGCTCGGAGCGTATGTTCAACCTCGACGCTTCGCGTCTCATTTGAACATAAGCCCCGAGCCGCAAACCTCAGACCATGTTACCGTCAACTCATCACAATAGCTTATAATATTCTTTAAAAAGCGATCGGATATACAAAAAAATTTCGAGGAATTTTTTGTTTTTGTTTTTGTTTTTTTCAGTGTGCATTGCTCATTTATAGCAACTTCTGCCCCACCCCCTAAGATGGCAGTGGCGGAGACACTTTTCAGTATGTGATCAATGCTTGTTCCAGCAACCCAGCTGGATAGCGAGCAATGTTTGTTTTTTTTAATTGCGTAAATTCCCAATTACATTTTGGAAAAGATTTTACTGCTTGAATTTGGACAATTTGACACCAGTGTGTAAAGGTTTTATCCCTCAATCAATCGATCTTTCCCATCGTGCAGTCTAAATCGTCTAGCCTGGTACAAATTTGTATCAGCCACGGTAACTTTCGCAAGCACGTGCGATAATTCGACTCAGAAAGAGAATGTTTTTACCTATCCTCACAGACAACGGATTACACATATCCAGGTTACCGTATTGACAACAGTAACTACAGTACGTGGAGAGTGGATAGTAACTAAATCACCCGCGGAGTGGAGTTATCACCCAAGCTATAACTTTCAAATTTTGTACATATCGACAAAAAATACAAGCAATGTTTCAGCCAATGGACCTCCGGGTTTAACCCGGAGGTCCATTGGCTGAAACTTTGCTGGTGCTGGTTATGCTTTGCAACAAATTTGCAATTATTGTTCGGGTGGAATATCCACTCTGTGGGTGATTTAGTGATAATACACTCTCCACGTCCTGTATATGACAAAAAAATCACAAACTCTGCAAAATAAACTAGACGAGATCAATGTCTGCCATTAAGATATTTTTATAGGCCTACCATGCATTAAAGCTGAAAAATAAAACAAAGAAACACACAGAGGAAACACAAATATAAACTTCGGCGGTTATAGTACAAGGAGAATAATAAATGGAGATTACGCCATGTATAGCTCAAGAACGTAATACCATGACGTATTCACGATGTTCATTCATAAAAAAAATCAACTCGTAAACGCTAAATGGTTGTCAAAATATATGCGAACAAACCAAGAAAGGGGGAATATTGTAAAACAAATTGGTTAATACCACAAAGTGGCTTTCCGAGATGGTAAGATGAATTTGTCATTCGCCACTGTGTATTGGTCGAGAAACTTTATCAAGCCTCGATGCTGTTCCTATTACGTATCGCAACTAGCCCTAAAGGGCTCGCCAATACACCTAATATGAGCTTGTTACAAGTTTCTCGATCACCACATATATACACAGATGGAAGATATGACTATTTTCTATCAACAATCACTCTGGTAAAAAAAAAATAACACCGCCATATTTTTTCCAAGGGCTGCTAACTAAAATCGACATTAAAATTCTATTTTATTTTATAAATTCCTCCAAACCGCAGCGTGTACTTATGGACCTCTCATTGGCACGGGATCGTTGAGCATGTTCCAGATGATTGGTCAAAAGCTTTTTTTTCAGTGGGGTGAAGAATAAAAATGTTTAGTTTTTGACATTTGTATAATGTCAGTTTAAGACGTGTTAGGTAAAGGTTTAATGCACGATTGATACTTTTATGGAAGTCTCACTCCCTTTGGCTTCATTGTCATCAAACTAAAGGCCCTCTTCCACAAAGAACGTTTATTTTTAGGCATCAAAACTCTCATGTCTATGACGAAAAAAGCCTGTTCAGATCGGAGTTAAAACCTGTTCACACAGATTATACCAATATAAGGGGTCCTGTTATTTTAGACAGAACCAAGAAACTCATTGGATGAATGTGTTGTATAACCCCTTACCCAACGTAACGACCAAAACCGGTCAGCGCTATTCACTAAAGTCGCTAATTAATTTTCATCGAGCTCGTTTCAATGAGGGGTCATAACCTATGTTTTTGAGTCAAAAAATGAAAAAAAATAGTTATTCAAGAATTTATTTTGTTTGCAAGTGTCGTCTGTTTTTCATGTTTAGCAAAGGGATAATTTACAATCATCTTCACTTCTCAAGAACATAATTCACATCTATTGGAGATGATTTCTTGGTATTTTCAAATAAATTGTAAAGAAGTATTTTGAATAAATGTAATTTGAATGTGCAGATACCAACCGAACAGAATGTCTATATCCGACCAATGCCATTTCGAAAAAGTGTTGTTCAACTCTTAGATTTTTTCAATTTTTACCTCAAAAGCATAGCTCATGGCCCTCCTCATGCAAACCATCCCAAGGAGCGTTCATAAGCAATATGTTTAATCCATAAAATGAATTATTTACTTATTCAGGATTTTTTTCTCAGCTGCCCTGGTAGATCATTAGTTAATAATTACATTGTTAATGTAGTTATACGTTTTGGGTCCAAATACTCAATTCCCATTGGTCAGCTGGATGAAAACGTCATGACCAAATGTAATTCATTTTCCAATGAATACATTTGGTCGAACTTTCACACGCATTTACGGTAGAGCGCAGTTGGCAGAATGTAATTCGGGCGGTGTTTGGGCGGGTTTTTAACTTTTAGCGCCTCTCGCAGTGATCAACTCCGCTGCTGTTTCTTTTGTGACATTTCCCAACTGTGGCATAAAGCCAGTTACTAAAATACTCGTTTCAATTTCTAAAGTTGTGAAAATTATAAATCAGAGTTGTGTGCTTTGTCTTTTGGGTGAGGGTGGTTTTTCGCCTCGTTCGTTCGTACACGTTTTATTTCGTCTTTCTGCTTTGTTGTTTGGTAAAAAGTAGTTTAAACAGTTAATGAATGAAATTATAAGAATTGAATGCAATTTTTATAATATTTATTGGAGTATGAACGTGTGGGAATGGGTACAAATTGTATGAATCCCTTCGGGATTTGTACCCATTCCCACACTCCATACTCCAATAAAGATTATAAAAATTGCATTCAATTCTTAAAGGAATATGTTAGATTAAATGATAAATTTAGATGTATTGAGATGAAATAGTTGTCATGTGAATATCATTTGGATTTTAACACGTTCAACAGTGGTGGAATCTATGGTGGAATTTGTTGGTCATTTTCAACATCTTTACAGGTAATAATAAATACAGAATGGGGAGCACTTGGTGACGATGGGTGCTTGGATTTCATGATGACGGAGTTCGACAAGAACGTAGACAAGCACTCGCTTGACCCAAGAGTACACGTGTGAGTATTAGATGAAATATCAGGATCAGTGTATTCCTTTCGAAGTGATTCAAAGTGATTAAATTTTCAGAATTAAGTTACAGGTACTTGGAAGCGCTTGAAAGTTGTTTAACCCTTTACCCAACGCAGACGATATCAAAATTTATTATTTTAAGTATCATGTTTTAAAATTTTTCAAAAAATTTCAACAAAACCATATCATGTGACCCCTCGTTTGATTCTTTTAATCAAAAGGTTTATGTTTGCGTTGTTTTTTTGTTTTTTTTGTCTTTTTGTTAAGCAGAATTTGCATTTATTCCACTGAATAATTCCTGCACAAACACCATGGAAAAAGAAAATAGTTTCAGACAACGGTTTTTTTTAAATTACTTTAAAGTTCTGGATTTCTTTTTATACGCCCGTTTAAAAAAACGGTCGTATTATGTTATCAGTCTGCCCGTCTGTCCGTCTGTCTGTCCGTAAACAATTTGGTTTCCGTTCATTTAAAGTCAAACGCCTTGACGGATCGACATCAAACTTTCAGAAGTTGTTTTTAGCATTAAAATACAGGTCAAGTTCGATATTGGTGTTTCTCAGTCCATCTGCTGCAGAGATATGGCCCTTTGAAAACACAATTTTTCTAAAAAAAATTGGTTTCCGTTCATTTAAAGCTGAACGCCTTGACGGATTGACACCAAATTTTTCAGATGTTGTTTTTAGCAATGAAATACAGGTCAAGTTCGATTTTGGTGTTTCTCAGTCCATCCGCTGCAGAGTTATGGCTCTTTGAAAACACAATCTTTCGAAAAAAAAATTGGTTTCCCTTCATTTAAAGTCGAACGCCTTGACGGATCGACACCAAACTTTCAGATGTTGTTTGTAGCGATAAAATACAGGTCAAGTTCGATATTGGTGTTTCTCAGTCTATCCGCTGCAGAGTCATGGCCCTTTGAAAACACAATGTTTGAAAAAATTGGTTTCCGTTAATTTAAAGCCGAACGCCTTGACGGATTGACATAATTTTTTTTTAGATGTTGATTGTATACACCCGTTTGAAAAACGGGACGTATTATGTGAATGGTCTCTCCACCCGTCTGTCCGCCCATGGACACATTTCGTTTCCGGGCGATAACTTTAGTTGTAATGGTTTGAGCTGAGTTAAATTTGGCATGTGGATTTAGTATGACAAAATACAGGATGGGTTCGATTTCCGTTTCTAGCGGCCCATTTGCAGTAGAGTTATGGCCCTTTATTTATGGGAATTTAGCCCAACTTTTCGTTTCCGGACGATAACTTTAGTTTGCCTTGACCGATTTATTTCAAATTTTCAGTTTTTTGTTTTTGACCACAAAATACAGCTCAAGTTCACTTTTGACCACAATCGCATATACCTTTCCAGAGTTATTCCCCTTGAATGATTGCAAATTTGTGAATTATGTGGTTTTCAGATGATAACTTTAGTTTGCCTTGACTAATTCGTTTCAAATTCTCAGATTTTGTTTATGACCACAAAGCACAGCTCAAGTTCACTTTCGGCCAAAATCGCATGTACCTTTCCAGAGTTATTCCTCTTGAATTTGTGCATTTTGTGTTTTCGGGATTATAACTTTAGTATGGCCTAACTGATTTTTTATTATACGCCTGTTGAAAAACTGTCGAATTATGAAATCAGTCTGTCTGTCTGTCCATTTGTCCATCCATTTGTCCATCCGTCGGTCTGTCCCTTCGTCAACATTTGGTTTCCAGATGGTAACTTTAGTATTTTTTTTCGATTGACTCCTAAACTTGGTATGTAGTTTAATCAAAAGACAGGTCAAGTTCGAATATGGGGTCAGTTCGAATTTCGAAGTTCCCCTGAATTATGGACCTTGTTGGACATGGAATGCATCAAATATTTGGTTTCCGGATGATAACTTTTATTATTTGTTTTCCGATTGGTTCCAAACTTGGTATGTTGTTTAATCACAACAAAATGCAGGTGAAGTTCGAATATGGGGTTGGTCTAAACAATTTTCACCCTCACCCCCATCCTTACCCCAACCCTTCAAAAATACAAAACGGGCGTATATTGTCCAGCTACGCTGTGCTCTTGTTGATCTTGTATTTTTTTTTCCTGTAGTGTTGTGCGAACCTTGTTTATGTATCACAGGTTCTCAGAATGATCTTATTTAGGCACACCCAGGAAAACAGAGACTCATGAGACTGACCATGTTAAGGGGAATGTAAACATAAACAATTTGGCTTGTAGAATTTCTTTTTATTCCTAGTTTAGGATGCTTTTGGCGTGTGGAATTTCTCTTTATTCCTAGTTTGGGATGCATTCTTAGTGCACTTGCATTCTATACCATAAATAAGGTATGCTGAGACCTCCAAAAATTATTTTATAATTTAAATATTTAATAATCGCACTTTTAAGGAGCATTTTTCGAGCCGGTTATTCTCATTCTTGTGCAATCCAGCCTTTACAAAGACTATACTGACAGTTCTGTCTTTTTCCAATGTATAGATAGATAGATAGTTTATTGAAACAATATTACACCTACAGTACACCTACAGTGATTGCACAAAGAACATATAATGTGAATTATAAAATATATACAATGATTGTTAAAAAGATCAACAAGACTATTTAAAGGAAAGGCAAACAATCTAGCTCGCGTTTTTGGCAATAAATGCATCTCTCTCCCTGAAGAACAGCGGGATCATGTTACAGATGGATTAATGATTGTCGAACTGTCATTCTTCATAATGAGTTCAAATTGCTGACATTTATTGGCTTTTATAAAATCTGGTCTATCTCTACTTATAATGTATTTGAGCTGAGATCTGGAATTTTGATGTATTGTGTCATGAAAGAAATATGACTAAATGTTCTTATGCATTTAGTTTTTACAATATTTTATTTGTGAAAAGAAGTAGTCCCATGAGTTTAGAAAGAAAAGTTCAATAAGTAAATTGTACACCAGGGCGACATTTCCACGTTCTTCTCATAAAACGAAGGGAGAGTGAATCGCCCTTATTGTCAGGCTATCAGAGTAATGCACTTCACTGCGAAAAATCAAGAAGAATTCGATTCTTCAGTGATAAATGTTTAAACTTTCCCAGAATACCCCCGGCAAATGGTCGATGTTTGCTGAATTGATATGTCCCCGTCCGGGGCGCGGTGGCGTCGCGGTAACCGGTTCTCGTCAGATCACCGAAGTTAAGCAACGTCGAGCGCGATTAGTAGTTGGATGGGTGACCATTTCAGCGACTGATTCGTGCTCCCGCGTTGTGTACTTGGGCAAGGCACTTAACCCCGATTGCCTACATGGGGGCACGATGACGCTGTGTACTAAGGCGTACTGCACGTCGATGGTGCACATGTCTTCAACCAATCTAACCCTGCCTGTGCCGCGGTGCAGAGTTCAGAATTACGACGTTGGGGAGCTGACAGCTGCTCGTCGTTGCTCGGTGGTTCTCTCTGGGTACTCCGGCTTCCTCCACCCGTAAAACTGTCACCGACATGATATGACCCTGGCGGTTAATGTGTCGTTAAACCCTAATATAAAAAAAATAGTCCCCGTCCCTCTACTTGTTAATTTCGGAAGGCATCACTGCAGAACTGCTTCCATATTATAATTATTTGATCAATACTACATACAGCATTATTTATGTGACATCTACTTGAGCCATGCAGAAAAACACGAGTTACAGAGGTTGCATTTAGAACCTAGCATTTTGAACTAAATCAATCATGTATGACATGAGTGTCAGACATTATAACATCAATTTTGCTGAAAAGGTTCCAAAACGTTATATTTCTGTTATGAATAACACAATCCATTTTGAGGGGAAGTCTACGGCAGTTTGGCTATCCTAGTATGACCCAATGTATTCCAGTTTTTGTCTTGGGGGTAGTTAAGATTTGCGACAATTCACCACCGACCTCCCACAAAGTCAGAAATGAAGAGGGTTGAGTGAACTGAGGTCAACAAAAGATGACGTTTAGCATAACAAAAACGACAGTCATCAAAATACATGTGATCCACTCACAAACACTGGAAGAGACTTGTAGGCTCTGCTGCTTAATTTGGGCGCATTGTCGTAATTTTGGGTGCAACATCTACCGTCGAAATTTCAAGAGAATTTTACTCATCTGTCGGTGTTCGAAAGTTATAATCAGTTAACAGGATAGTTTAATTAAGAATAATCCAATCATGAGAGCTTCAGTGTAATCACAGGCTGCTAGTCAGTCGTTAGCACTGTTAGCAAATATTATAGTCTATAGAATCTTAAAAGCAATTGATTGGTAAACGACAAACATTTCTAAAAATCATTTCCCTGTTGATTCGTGTGTGGAGCTTTTTTGTGTTGGGCCAAATTTTTCCTTTTATTTATAGTTTTGAAAAAATGGTCTCTGGGATGTATCTTGGTGAGATTGTCCGCTTAGTTTTGGAAAAACTGAGAAGGAATGACTTGCTGTTTGGAGGTAATGGCTCAAAAGAAATGTCAACAAGAGGAAGATTTTTCACCAAATACGTTTCCGAAGTCGAGAGGTGAGAGAGATCTTAGTTTACTTTTGAAAGGAACCTGCGGATTGAACAAGATGTTTAAGTTTTTCAACAGTGACGCCTTGGGTGATACAGTGTTGCATATCGTTCATTTCGGGGACAGTTCAGTAATAATGTAAGCCCACAGCGCCCTCTCCCCCCCCCCCCCCCCGAGGGATTAAATTATTACTGATCCTCTTGTCCACTTATGTGTGTTTTATGCAGTCTACTCACGAGCTTCCAAATTTTGCATTACCCGACCGCATTCGAAGTGTTGTCCAAAGAACAAATTTGGTTACCAACGTTGACAAATAGACACGTTAACCCTTTACCTAACATGAAAAGCAGACGACACTTGCAAAAACAATTCTTGAATAACTAATTTTTTTCATTTTTTGTCTCAAAAACATAGGTTATGACCCCTCGTTGGAACGAGCTCGACGAGCTCGTTCCAACGAGGGGTCATAACCTATGTTTTTGAGACAAAAAATGAAAATATTTTGAAAATTAATTGGCGATTTTTGAGAATAGCGCTGGCCGGTTTTGGCCGTTACGTTGGGTAAAGGGTTAAGTGAATCCAGTATGGCTAACCGCTCGTTTAGTTGATCGTCTGATCAATCATATTCCTGATTTTGAAACGTGCATCCCAACGTATGAGCTTGTACAAATTATATGATTTCACATTAAGAGGCTATGTTTAAAATTCCGGATGCGGCACTTAGCTTCTATTATAAGACTAAGACACTAATAAGCCAATAACACAAAATTTCGGACACTAGGCGCAAGAAGTTTTTTCCGACCCTTGGGCACCTACCCACCCCTTTTTTGGGAAGGAAAGAAATTTTTTTTTCCTTTTTGAAATTTGGTACCCACCCCCAAAAATAGAGTAAATCGCACCTAAACTGTTTTTATTGGCAATTTCAACGGGTTTTTTTTCCTGGAACATGGTTTGTATTGTTTCAGTAACCATTCCCGACAACCAGCTGAAGAAGATTAGTCGAAATTTAATCCCATTTCTTGGAAAGTTTATGAATTTATTCAAACTTTCTCACAGACACCGACAGTCAGTGTATACATGGGTAATTAGGAGAGTATATTGCATATACTGGCATTTTGCTGAACAGTAGTAACAGGTGTAGCAGGAACAGGTATGAAATATGTTGAACATTTTGATGTTTTACCTGGTTTCACCATCGTATTTGCTGCTATTTCCACTACTTCTTTCTGTTTCTACCCATTTCTACACTCAATTTTAGTTTCATCAGTCTAATATGAATTTATTAAGCATTATCAAGTGCACAATTCGCAAAGGCAGTTAACTTAATGTTGTATTGAACCTGTCAGTAGTCATTATGATGAGGGTTGATTCGTTGGTATCGGAAAGACACTTCTCATAAACTGCACTGTTGCACCTTGGACGAGGTTAGAAGTGCATCATTTGATAGAGCGGTTAGCAAGCTTTGGTTGATTCATCTTAGCAAGTCAGATGAGAAAGTGCGAAAGAAATGATGACCAGGTTGAGTTGAAAAGGTCTACCATATCTCTCCAAATTTGGTCAGGATGCATTGTGGAAATTTTGGGGATATGGTGTGTCGAGTGACGCCTCTGTGATTTACATATTACCTTTTACGCAACGAATGTCAATGCCATTGTATAAACAGTTTGTTAACAGGGAATCAATTTCCCTGTTGATAAACTCTCTATCAATAAGATAATGTGCTGATTATTTGATGGTTCAGCCGTTTCTAACAGTATATCACAAATTGAAGAGAATTGGTTTGAAGGCTACCCACTAAGCCCAAGGGCTTGAATGATCAATAACAACCCTACAGTTTGCTCATACATGTGTATGAGTGAAATTCATAATTACATAATAAGAATCCGTGAAAGTAGTCAGTTGCATTGGGAAATGGCATTATGCCACTGTTTGATGTCTACAATTCATAGTGAGATGAGTCCTTTTATTGTGAGATCTGGTTAGATTACATTTATGTTAGATTACATAAATGATAATTCGTTTAAATCGCTTTAACGTTTTTCAGAATCGTGAACCACTGATGAGGAGATGGTGTGGTGGCAAAAAACCTACACAAGCTTCCCTGATCAATATACATGACTTATTTGAAAGATAACAGAGCTCATGGGAAAACAATTTCAAGGCATGGGAAAAACGTTTTTTTCAGAGCAGCTGACCTACCCACACACCCGCCTTGTGTCCGTAAAAAATTGACCTCTGACTTGCTTGCCATTTTGTGACACACTGGTATCAGTTCAGTGGAAGCTATTTCTGATAGAACCTGGGGTATTCAATTCCGACCTTGTTTCAGCCGTCTGGCGATGTGTTATTACTAATATTAGGCGAATAAGATGCATACATACCATTAACCGTGCTGCTTCAATGGCATGACATTTATTGAGAGAGATTATAACAGTAGGAGGAGGTCAGCGCAGCTTGGCACTGACGCATTTAATGAAATGAATTATTGGAAGGGACATGGTCGTTTAGGGGGGTCGGGAGGATGCATGCACACAGTGTAAATGCAGTTTTGTTCAGAGGGGAGGCCGTTCATGATGGCTGGGGTACTAATAATAATGGAGTTTATTAACAAAATAATGTCCAGTCACAAATCTGTTTGTAATAAATTGACTGCAACGGCAACAGCATCTGGTTGGATTCCAATAGATTGTCACGTTACTACATGTCTCGTTCCCCCGGTCAGTTCACCAATTGAGGAAACGCACCCGGGGACTTGCTTGAGGTTTCGGTGTCTCATACAACTTTTACCATTTTATTCATCGGGATAGTTTATTGCCCAAACAGAGTTACAAATGATTTTTATCAAAATCTACTTTTTCTGAAGGACGAGTGCCTCCAGAAAATAACTCGCCTTCTAGGACAATTGACAAATATAGAAAAATCAATACTAACCTCATACCAGAGCATCTCGATATGTTTTGGATATAATATAGATTTTCTACATTGTATTTGTTTTAGATTTTTCAAAACCTACAGCAAGACTACATTGTTTACTGTGGTCTGAACTCAGTATTGACTTGCTAGATGATAAACATTGCATGGATTGAAGCTAAATATACCAAAATCGTGGTCTTCGGGTAAGAATAGTCCAGGCTACCCATCAAGATTCCAATGATATGTTCCCTACCTATTGGTATAGACCTTACCCAAGACAGGAATTTTCATTATTGAACTTAAAAATACGAAACTGAATTCCTGAAAAAATCAAGGGGTGCTTTGATTTCCTTAAGTCGAACGTCCTAGAATATTCTACGGCTAATTTTAGAAAGTGCATAGTGCTCCGTTATTTTTAGAACCTTCGACGGGTAAAACCATCGGAAATAGAATAGGGCCAAGTACCTCTCGGTCAATCAGAAGAAGGGAAAGTCAGGTGAGATATACTATATGTTTTTAGCTACATGTTTTGAAAAATAGAGCATGTTTGCCCCGATTCTGCATATTAACATACAACAATGCACAACTAGATCTACAAAAAAGATTCCTTAACTTCAGATTTTTGTTGGGAAAGAACTCAGTTTCTTTCCGACATAATGACAGGACAGACTGAAAACGCATCCACCCATAGACCAGGCTGTGGAACGACAATGTTGGACAGAGTTGGATCTGGAGACATGGCAACCGTTTCTTATTCCCAGTTCACAACTCGATATTAACGTCCCCGCTTTATGCGTATCTGAAGTACGATAACAAAGACCGGTTTTGATTTGAACATTTTATTTCGTGATTCAAAATGTAACCTTATCTAAACCTTTGAAGCGAAAGATGTTTTGCTGTGTCTACAGTCACAACATAACGGCTTTCATGTCTTCAAACGTCACCGATGGGGGTGGGGGGGGGTGGGGGTAGGGGGTACCACCACGTTGCTGACTTAATGCCGTCTGGGGTCGGGGTAGTGTGTGACGGCGTGTTTCGCTGACATTCCAGCAACTCAAATGTATTTAGATCAGTGGTAAAATGTCAGTGATGCACAGCAGTGTCATTAGTTTCCTGAATTGTCTTTCTGGTAATAAAAATCTTACTAAGAATCCACGATTATCATATGCAGGAAAGATATATCCGTGACGTTGAAAGAGTCATCTGTGGTATAAATTACCCCCTTGACGTAAAAGAATATATTTACGATTCCACAGTTGCCAAACGCAGGTTATTAATGTTGAAAGACATAAAAGAATTGCAAAAACTGTCTCTTGATTTACAGTGATATTGACAATGGATGTGTAAATACAAGGAAAGTTTTAGATGACATGAACATAGAGAAATATAATGATGACGACATTAGGATCGTTAGATATGTTTGTGCGTTAGTGTCGACAAGAGCTGCTCATTTTGCATCAGCAGGTTTGTGTGTAATAATTATTTTTACTGATGATTTTTAACTAACCCTTCGACTTAACTAACACGACAAGACGACGTACACAAACATTCTTTTAATATTTCTTTTAATTTTTGCCTACAAAATAGCTTGAGATCCTCAGCGCATCCTAGCTATGTTTTAGGTGCAACGATGGGAAATAATATTAAAATTAAAATTTGAATGGCCGGCACAGCTCGAGTATTTTTGCCGGTACACCCGGGTTTTGTCCTTTAGCTGAGTGAATAATTAAAGCAACTGCCCATGCAGTCATCCTTGTTTCAGAAATAAACAAGGCAAATACTTTACGTTTAATTAAAATTTATTTGCAGATACAGTTCATCAGTTACCATGATAAATGATTATTTTTAACTCCTATGCTTAGCATTAAAATAATATGTCAAAAGGTGTTGCAGTTTAAATCACAAGAATCAACGGCTCTTATGACTGGCGAATATCACGTTTTAATGGATAGAAAATTTTGAGATATATATATACCTTCTACCTAATGTAGTCGTAATTACCAACCAGCGCTATTCATAAAAATCTCCTTTCAAATTTTATTAATTTTTTAATTCTTGACTCCAAAACATAAATTGTTGAATCAAGCTTATTCCAATGAAAATGGGTAGTTCTGTTTTATCTTTTTTCTTGCAAGTGTCGCAGGCATCATCTGGCTGAGTGCAAGAAGCCACTATCAGGGCATTCTGAACCATGAGGGGTAGTAGGCTTATGTTTCACATTGAGTCAAACGCAAATATTATTTTGTTCGTATCAATTCATCTTATTACAAATTATTGGACAGTGCCTATGTGCACTCTCTAATAATTTGTAATAAAACAAATTTTGAATAACAAATTCAGACCGTCAAAAATAATCTAGCCCGCAACTAGTTAAATTTTGTCCCGATTCGCGAGAATTGGTTTGGATTTTCGCGAACTCCTGCAGCGAGAATCGATCTTCAATTCTTAAATAATTTAGAATTTGAAAGCCTTGTTATACCCTTCTAAGTGCAACCAATACATTTTCCTTAGTCAACAACGAATCTCATATTTATACATTTACTAGAGTTTAGAGGTTTACCCTTAAAAGCCTATACCTAATTATGATATGTTTATTGTTACATGTAGCAGCATATAGGCTTTTGGTGGTCTTACTGTCGGAAGTTACAATCCCTTGGTAGTGGATTCTAGTAAAGTCAGGGCTGTCTGTAGAGGCATCTGAGACTTCACTAGATACCACTTCTGAATCAAAGTGTTACCTTAATATAAGGAAGCAAACGATATAAGAATTCCCCAATCTTTTGAGGACACTTTTAGAGTCTGTCTCAAGAAGCAAACGAAAAATCAAATCCGCTATGATTCTCGCATGAATTTTAAGCCCAGTTTTGTAGAGTAGCGTAAAAGGTTAAACAGAATTATAACGCAACATTCTGTCCAGCAGAATATGATGCTAGTATTCAGTGTTTTGCCTTATATTTTTAGACTCAAAGGTTACCTCTAAATGCGAATTGTGGGAGATTGAACTCTGTAAGTGGCTTCGCTCAAAAGAAAATAAAAACAATTTCAAACCATTTGCGCAGCAATTCAGTGCACGACCTAGAAAAATATTTTCAAACTGAACAAAAAACGTTACCAAGAAAATCTATACTATTAGTCTGGCAGCCAAATGGACATTTGGTGGTTATTCTTGCAATGTCCTTGCTGGGGTAACTTTTTGCGCTGAATCCGAATTTGAATGATGTCCTTCTGTAAACCTTGGACAATTCGAGAATAGAGATATTCAAGATGGCGCCTAACCAGGCCGCCAGAAACTCCCAATATTTCGTTACGTACCCCAAAGTAGAATATTTGACAAAAAATCAACTGAATTTCATAGTAGTGAATGCTGACACTATAGGTACAAGCACTTAACACTGATTTCCCCATACCCCAATGCTGACACTATAGGTACAAAATTAACATAGGAATCTCCATAGGGGAGTTGTACCTATAGTGTCATTTTTGTACCTATAGTGTCAACATTGGAGGCAGGAAAAAATGTTTCAATTTTTTTTCCTGCCTCCAATGTTGACACTATAGGTACAAAAATGACACTATAGGTACAACTCCCCTATGGAGATTCCTATGTTAATTTTGTACCTATAGTGTCAGCATTGGGGTATGGGGAAATCAGTGTTAAGTACTTGTACCTATAGTGTCAGCTATGGGGTAGAGTTCTAATTACTTTATACTGGCAAAATATATGTTTATTAATCAATCTCTCCATACTTTAAACCGTATAACACTTTACTGTATGGAGGGATTGGTTGATAAACATGCAGTCTCTTACCCACAGTGGAAAAGAGAAGTATCTCTTAACTCTTTTTCACTTATGAGATAGAATGGTGAAAAAAGAGAAGTATCTCTTCTCTTTTTTTACTGCTATGGAGAGCTAGTGGGGACTGCTACATTTTAAACAGACAATAAGAATTAATTTAGGTACCAATGTTTAATATATGAAGTGAGAAGCATATATACACCGAGATCTGAGTTTGTCTATCTATACAAAACCTTTTTACATCGAGATTTTTTTTTGTGTGATACCACTTTATTTCAAGATTCCATTTCGCTGAGAAAATATGTGTAGCCAGAATTGTGTCTTGAAATAAAGCATTATCGCTTAAGATTTTTGGAAAAAATGCTAAAAAATCCTATCTGTGATACATTATAAATTTATACAATAGAAAAAATGTTTTCAAAAAAAACTCTGTGGGTTGTTTTGACACCTGATCATGATTACATAAAATAATGTCTATAAGTTTGTGCAAACCATCGACGGACTTCTCTGTCATTCTGTTGGAAATTTCTTGGGTCGAATTTGATAGTAAGAACTGTCTTCAAATCATATCCTCTTGCAAGATGATCTAAAACAAATATACAGTACATACCACACACCACAGTACGCGCACTTTGTACCCTCATTGTGTTTATAGTCCACAAATCTGTGTTTTTCACTATGAAATTGTATATGTCTTTATGTAATGGTGGTAAGCCATAAGAATCAAAGTAGATGGCTGAATGATTGTCTTTGAAATATATCACCACCCAATGTTCTCCTGGTTCTTTTGATGAATCTGTGTTCACAATATAAGCTTTTCTGTGTTTATGCTTTTGTTTTGGTAATAAGTCTCTTGAACACACTTTTCCATTCAATGATGATAACCTTGGAGAATTATCAAGAACATATTGTAGTTGAGTGGTGTCCATCTCTTCTTACCCCTAAAAAAGGGCTGTTGTACTTTTTTTAATCAACTTCTTCTTCTTCTTCTTTAACAAGTGGTGTGTAATATCCCCACTCTTTTTCTACTAAATCTGCCCAAATTTGAATGTCTTCTTGTGTGTTAATTTTAAAGTTCACATTCATATATGTAAAACATCCTTCAATGTTCCATTTTTAGCTCAACTTGACAAAATCAAGCTGAGCTATTGCCATCACTTCTCGTCCGTCGGCGTACGTACGTACGTACGTTAGTACGTTAGTACGTACGTCCACAATTTCCTTTGGCACACCTCACAGGTCGCATTTATGATCAAATTACTTTGAAACTTGGTATGCTTGTTTGAGGTGACCTCTAGATGGGAGCTATCGATTTTCTTCAATTTCCGTTAAAAAATGTTGCCGCGGCCAACGTTCTTAGAACTTAGTTTAGTCAAACCACAATATTTCCCTTTGGCACACCCTACAGGGCACATTTATGATTTGATTGCTTTAAAACCTGGTATGCTTATTTAGGGTGACCTCTAGATGGGAGCTATCGATTTTCTTTAATTTCCGGCAAAAAAATGTTGCCACGGCCAACGTTCGTAGAACTTAGTTTAGTCAGTCCTCAATATTTCCCTTTGGCACACCCTAAAGGGCACATTTATGATCAGAGTACTTTGAAACCTGGTATGCCATGCTTGTTTGGGGAGACCTCTAGATGGGAGCTATCGATTTTCTTCAATTTCTGTCATAAAATGTTGCTGCGGCCAACGTTCTTAGAACTTAGTTTAGTCAGAAGACTCAATATTTCCCTTTGGCACACCCTACAGGGTACATTTATGATTGGATTGCTTTGAAACCTGGCATGCTTATTTGGGGTGACATCTAGATGGGAGCTATTGATTTTCTGCAATTTCTGTCAAAAAATGTTGCCGCGGCCAACGTTCTAGGAACTTAGTTTAGTCAAAACACAATATTTCCCTTTGGCACACCCTACAGGGCACATTTATGATTTGATTGCTTTGAAACCTGGTATGCTTATTTAGGGTGACCTCTAGATGGGAGCTATCGATTGTCTTCAATTTCCGGCAAAAAATGTTGCCACGGCCAACGTTCGTAGAACTTAGTTTAGTCAGACCTCAATATTTCCCTTTGGCACACCCTACAGGGCCCATTTATGATCAGATTGCTTTGAAACCTGGTATGCTTGTTTGGGGAGACCTCTAGATGGGAGCTATCGATTTTCGTCAATTTCTGTCAAAAAATGTTGCCGCGGCCAACGTTCTTAGAACTTAGTTTAGTCGGAAGACTCAATATTTCCCTTTGGCACACCCTACTGGGTACATTTATGATCGGATTGCTTTGAAACCTGGCATGCTTGTTTGGGGTGACCTCTAGATGGGAGCTGTCGATTTTCTTCAATTTCTGTCAAAAAGTATAAATTTTATAGTAAATTTCCTTTCTTATTATACCTACCGAAATTGTTTACAACAGGCTTGCACTACAGTGGAAGAACCTAACCCGGATAAAATACTCTCTATTATAATCTTTCCCAAGATTTGGGAAAGAAAAGTAGTGTAAAAAACACCACGAAAAAATAAGCCAAAACTGGGCCGAGCGCCATCGGCGCACACCCAGTATGGGACGCTCTTCCATAGTACAAATCCATAACTTTCGTCACAGCGCGCAATGCATTAATTCGTCATTCTTTTGATTCCGAACAGCACAGGAGTTATGTGATCAGCGGGGAGGAAGGATTCTTACCCGAATAAGAAGACGGGAGGGCCTCCATGTAAACAATTTCGGTAGGTATAATAAGAAAGGAAATTTACTATAAAATTTATACTTCTTATCAACCTACCTCAATTGTTTACAACAGGCTGAATAGACAAAAGGCTGGAGGGAATCACATAACCAACCCACACATAACTCAATAGCACTGGGACCATGGACAGAGGAAGAGATCCCTAGGCCTATCAAACCATAGCATCACAAACATTAGAAAAGCCAATGAAAGATGAGGCGTATGGTGAAGTGCGACGCACAGACAGAAAGGGCAGTAACAGCACAAAGCTGGAACCGACCTAGAAAAAAGCTGAAAAGCTTGGATAGACAACATCCTGAGCCGAAAAAAGAGGGCCCCAAGGGTCTCTGTCGGCTCCTGCAACTGTCGCAGAGAAAAGGAGAATGTAGCATTTCTCCAGAAGGCTGCCAGTATAACATCAGTCATCCGACAACATGACAGAGTTATTAAAAGAGGAAGACAATGCACGCACCTCCTGGCAGAAAAAAACAATTGGTAATACAATCACCAGTAGCTAGACGAGCGGAAGCTGCACGAATAGCAAGACAAGGCCATCAAGAAATGGATGCAGGAGAGATCTGGCATGTGGGAAAACGCATATTCATCCAGGATAAAGGCGTGAACGCCCCCCACCCCCAAGCAGAGCAGCGCCCAAGAAAGTGACCATCTTGGAGAAAACTGCAAAGTCCTAGGCCTTTTCAAGGAAAAGAGCTGAACAAGCTTGGAGAGGCAAGGATGAGTGTCGAAACAATGCGGAATCACATAGGAAAAAATGTCTCCGAAGCATGGACAAGTACACATAGCTGGAGACCCCCAGAAACAAACATAAACCAGAAAACTCCGCAAGCAGTGTGATCGAAGGAGTGACAGAGTGATCACACACCATCGACAGAAGAACCTTCCACTTAGCCACAGAGGCTAAACCAGTGGAGTGAGTGCCTCCTTGAAGAAAAGCAACTCCACTGCGTGTCTCGAAAAACCACTACGGAGGAGACAGGACCCGGTAAAAGACATGTGCGAAGGCACAATGAAGTCGGGTCAACTTGAAAACCTCCCAGGCGACTTTGGCAAAGAAAGTCGCGAGGTAGAGGGAGACATGCCGGAACCGCCGCTAACAGAGAGCGGAGCAGAATGATCCACACCCACCGAGGCGACGGGTGTGATCGAAAGGATTCGACGACTGCAGGTTCATATCTGGGTGAGAACCTGAGGCAGAATCGGAACCGGTAGGAAGGTGTAGCCGACAAGACCATCCCAAAGGAGGGCCAGAGCGTCCACGGCGAAAGCCAGAGCATCTGGACACGGGGACACGAAAGTGTCCACCTGATGGTTCCAACTAGTCACAAGAGATCGATGGAACCCGCCATGTGGAGCATCCACCTGGTGGAAATGACCCTGCCCCGACGGGACAGGGAGTCGGCTAGGACGTTCAGGCGACCGGGAATGTGACGAATAGCCACCCCGGCGCGGACATCCTGAGCGAGCAGTATAAGATCCCAAGCCAAACGTACATTGGAACAGAGTGCGTGCCGCCCTGGTTCCGAATGTAAGCAACCACCGTCGAATGGTCGGACAACTGAAGGACCAGGCGATTCGATAGGTGAGGAATCCACTGCCTGAAACGCAGAAGAAGAGCAAGAAGCTCCTTCTGGTTGATGTGTAGAACTGCATGATCCTGGTCCACCACCCCGTGAATGGAAAGACCTAGAGGATCCAACATCGCACCCCATCCGAGATCGCTGGCATCTGCCGTCAGAACGCGATCGGACATGGGGAAGTCCAACGGAACACCCTGCGAAAGCCACTGGACATCCGTCCAGAGGAGAAGGTGAGGATAAAGATAGTCTGGAAACTGAAGCACCAGATCCAGAAAATCTACATTCGGCCTCCAACTACTGAGCAGAAAGTGTTGGAGAGGTCTGACACGCAGCCGACCTAGAGGAATGAGATCCGTCACCAAACAGCAGAGACCGATTAGCCGGAGAAAACTCCGAGCCGTCGCGGATGTGGACTGGGACAGAGTCGGAGCAAAAGCTGAGAGAATCACAGCCTTGGCCTGGGGAAACCGCCACCAAATTGAATTGTGTGCGGAAAGCCATCCCCAGATGATAAAACGACTGAGAAGGGACCAGGTCCGACTTCTCCTCGTTGACTCTGAAACGTAGCGACGTGAGCAAGCTCAACAGAGTGGCAACATCCGACTCCAGGAAGGCAGCATTGGAATGCCCCTGGAGGATATCGTCCAGATATGCCGAAGTAGTCACCCTGGACTGTATGCGATGGAAAGCTATCACATGCGACATCAGTCTGGTGAAAGACCAAGGAACCAGGTTGAGGCCGAAAGGTATGGCCTTGAACTGGTAAACTCGCCCCAGAAAAAAGAACCTGAGATACTTCCGTAACGCCCAATGAATCGGAACGTGAAAGTAAGCGTCTCGCAGGTCGAAGCTGGAAGCGAAAACTCCCTGGTGAATAGAACGGAGGACCGACCTGAAAATCTCCATGCTGAACGTGGGAGCAATGATAGACTGGTTCAGGAAACTCAGATCGAGAACCGGTCGGAGTCGGCCATCCTTCTTCGGCAACAAGAACAGGCGGGAATAGAAACCCACTGACCTAATGTTCTTGATGACCTCAATCGCCCCCTTTGTCAGGAGATTGTCTATCTCCGTGGACAAAAGTTCCCGACGTAAAATGTCTGAAGGAACTGTGGTTGGAAAAGGCACCCCGGACAGAGTGGAGTGCCGTCGGAAGGATATTCGCAGTCCGGACCAAACAACATCTAACATCCAAGGATCGGATGTGATGGTGGCCCACAGTCTGCGAACTCAGCTATCCTTCCTCCAACCTGGGACGAGTCGAGGTGAGGACCTTCATTGCGAACCCCGACGAGGCTCGCGAGAGGAGAAAACACCTCTACTGAATGAAGAATCCCGGGAGTTCCCTCAAGACTGCCGATGCTTACCCTTACCCCTTGAGTAAGAAGCAGAAGCGGTGGCAGAAGGATCAGACCCTTTTTGCTTCGCAGAGGAAGCAGAGGGTACTTGTTAGGCTTGGAACGGCCCGTGCCTACCCTAGAAGGCTGATCAAGCTGAAGAAACAGCAGCTGATCGTTGGAATGACGTAGGACGTCATCCCGGACCGTCAACACAGAATCATGGAAAAGTTGCGGACCTGTCAAAAAAGCAGATCGAAGAGCAGCGTACTGCTCCTCAGGAAGGGATCGGCTTGTGTCCCGCACAGAGTCCCTTCGAACTAATTCCAGATTAGCCGTGTTACAGGCATGTGTGTGAGTAAGATGCATGAGCGCCTTGGACAGCACACGCAAAGAAGCCTGTACCTCGTCAATCTTATCGGAAGGCAGATAAGCAGCAAAAGCTGAGACGACGTGATCGGAGAGAGAAAGCATACCATGCATCTCTCTCGATAAGCCCAATGTGGACTCCAGAGTCGTCATCGGAATGACGGCAGACCTGGACTTGGAAAGCCCGAGGGAATTGGAGTCCTGATCCAAAACCGTCAAAGTCCGGTAGACCGACGGATTGGCGGAATCGTAGGAACGATAACTCGCCGGAGGCAAAAAGGTGTCAACCCTGGTGAAGAACAGAGCCTTCATAGCCTTGGAACTTAGCTTGGAGTCCAAGGCTGAAAATGCTTCAACCAACTGTACCGAAGGGCACGGTCGAAGACGCCCAGAAGCAGGTTGCTTCATAGACTGTTGGCGCGCGACCGATGATCGCGGCCTGGCTGACACTGTCGACTGGTTAGATGGTGTGAGATCCGGAAAGAACCCAAACACGAAATCAAGAGCTGCCCCCAAGTCCGAAGACTGCTGGCTCTCGACATCAAGCATGTCTGACTCTTCCCCCGAGTCGGAAGACACATAGCCCATCGTGGGCAAACCAGCCGACGCCTCCAGTGGTGTCGGAACACCAGGGGATCAGAAAGCTGCCTGTTTCCAATCCCGGGAGGCGGCGCCATAGAAGGCGCCTGGAAACCACTCACTGCCTCGCTGGAAGCAACAGGAAGGCTCGTTGACAGAACCTGAGTGAGTAAGGAGAGGGCCTCCCTAAGCACACTGCCCGTACTGGCCGGTTCGACAGGGGAACGAACCGGCAAAGTGGCTTCACCACTGACCCTCTGAACCAGCGAAGGGTCATGATCCTCCAAAAGACCCGACATGGGACGACGGGCGACAGCCGAAAACGTCTGAAGCCAGACGTGTATAGGGGTGTGACACACCCCGAGGATCAACATAGCAGGAACTCATGAGAGTCACCGCTGACCTCTGCAGGGCAGAAGGTCCAGGCTGCACAAAAGACGTTGGACCCCCAAAACTGGTCGTGTGGCCAGAATGAGGGACGGAAACGCCATGGAGTTCATAGTGTCCCACTAAGAACAACCGAGTCCAAAGACAACTGTGGTGCTCGACGGCGCAGAGACCACAGGAGAGGGTCAGGCCGGCAGCCACTTCCAACTTCGCCGAGTTGAAGTCAGGGAAGGCTGAGGCAGATACCCCCACGTCTACACAACCAGACACCGCAACAGACCACTGCAGGTATAAAACTACTGTGCTCAGAGGACACAGTATGGGGTTCAGTCGGCAGCCCCAATTGACTTCGTGGAAGTCTTGGAAGGCTGAGGCCGAAACCCCACAACCATACTACAGACATCCCTGCAGACCCTGGCAGGGAGAAGCCGAGGCCGGCTAAAAACGGTGCCCAATGACGTTGTAGACGGAACAGCAGTAGCAGCAGATACGACGGGAGCTGTTGGAACTGGCGGAAAAGGGGAGAGAGCCACCAAGCTCGGCCTCCAAAGGAGGAGTCACAACCTTAGTGACAGCCTCAGATGTCGACTGGAGAGGGCGCATAGTCCCGGAACCAGGCATCTCTACACCAGAAAACCAACAGCTCCGCAGTATCCACCACGGTAAAAAAAAACTGCACATTCCCCATGGAAGGGGAATAACTCTCACCAGACATGGTCGAATCGGGAAGCCCCGAATCGAAAGCGGTCCCCACCCCCCGCTGGTGCGGGAGGAGCTGCATATCCCCCACGGAGGAGGAGCAATTCTCATCAGACGTGGTCGAATCGGGCGACCCGAAACGAAAGCGTTCACCACCCCCCGCGGGAGCGGGAGGAGCTGCACATCCCCCACGGAGGGGGTCAAACTCACACCAGACGTGGTCGAGTCGGGGGTCCCCGAAACGACAGTGCCCCCCCCCCCCCCCCCCCGCGGGTGCGGGAGGAGCTGCACATCCCCGGGGTAAACTCACATCAGACGTGGTCGAGTCGGGAGGCTCCCGAAGCGACTGCATTCCACACCACCCGCGTGTGCGGACGAAAAGGACACGAGAACGCACCAATGGCGAGGGCAAAAGGAATTGCCCTAAAGGAACCGAACTTGAAAGAACAGAGGTGAGAGCAGTAGAAGAAAAAGGTGAACTCAACAGAAACAGAAAGTAGAAGAACACCCTCAACTACGAGAGAAGGTGGCAGAACCCAGAAGGCCGACACCGACTCCAATAAATTTTTTTATCAACCGAAAAAATTCATTGTCGAATCGCGATGACACGATGTCGCAAAACATTCGCGAAAACGGAATAGTAATTAATAAACAATGAGAATGTGGTTGAAAAAATAAACGAGAATATATAAAACACAGTCCTGTTATTATACGATCTTCAGATCCATAATTCCAGTCACAGGAAAACCATTATCCACGAGTTGAATTATCACTGTTTCATAATGCAAATGGCGGAAACACATCCTGCTCGTGCCGCGGATAGAAAAAGAATGACGAATTAATGCATTGCGCGCTGTGACGGAAGTTATGGATTTGTACTATGGAAGAGCGTCCCATACTGGGTGTGCGCCGATGGCACTCGGCCCAGTTTTGGCTTATTTTTTCGTGGTGTTTTTTACACCACTTTTCTTTCCCAAATCTTGGGAAAGATTATAATAGAGAGTATTTTATCCGGGTTAGGTTCTTCCACTGTAGTGCAAGCCTGTTGTAAACAATTGAGGTAGGTTGATAAGAAATGTTGCCGCGGCCAACATTCTTAGAACTTAGTTTAGTCAGTAGACTCAATATTTCCCTTTGGCACACCCTACAGGGTACATTTATGATTGGATTGCTTTGAAACCTGGCATGCTTGTTTGGGGTGACCTCTAGATGAGAATTATCGATTTTCTTCAATTTCTGTCAAAAAATGTTGCCGCGGCCAACGTTCTTAGAACTTAGTTTAGTCAAAACAAAATATTTCCCTTTGGCACACCCTACAGGGCACATTTATGATTTGATTGCTTTGAAACCTGGTATGCTTATTTAGGGTGACCTCTAGATGGGAGCTATCGATTGTCTTCAATTTCCGGCAAAAAATGTTGCCACGGCCAACGTTCGTAGAACTTAGTTTAGTCAGACCTCAATATTTCCGTTTGGCTCTCCCTACAGGGCCCATTTATGATCAGATTGCTTTGAAACCTGGTATGCTTGTTTGGGGAGACCTCTAGATGGGAGCTGTCGATTTTCGTCAATTTCTGTCAAAAAATGTTGCCGCAGCCAACGTTCTTAGAACTTAGTTTAGTCAGAAGACTCAATATTTCCCTTTGGCACACCCTACTGGGTACATTTATGATCGGATTGCTTTGAAACCTGGCATGCTTGTTTGGGGTGACCTCTAGATGGGAGCTGTCGATTTTCTTCAATTTCCGTCAAAAAATGTTGCCGCGGCCAACGTTTTTAGAACTCAGTTTAGTCAGACCACAATATTTCCCTTTGGCACACCCCACAGGGCACATTTATGATTTGATTGCTTTGAAACCTGGTATGCTTGTTTGGGGAGACCTCTAAATGGGAGCTATCGATTTTCTTCAATTTCCGTCAAAAATGTTGCCACGGCCAACGTTCTTAGAACTTAGTTTAGTCAGAAGACTCAATATTTCCCTTTGGCACACCCTGCAGGGCACATTTATGATCGGATTGCTTTGAAACCTGGCATGCATGTTTGGGGTGACCTCTAGATGGGAGCTATCGATTTTCTTCAATTTCCATCAAAAAATGTTGCCGCAGCCAACATTCTTAGAACTTAGTTTAGTCAGACCACAATATTTCCCTTTGGCTCACCCTGCAGGGCACATTTATGATTAGATTGCTTTGAAACCTGGTATGCTTATTTACGGTAACCTCTAGATGGGAGCTATCGATTTTCTTCCATTTCCGTCTAAAAATGTTGCCACGGCCAACGTTCTTAGAATTTAGTCTAGTCAGACCACAATATTTCCCTTTTGTACACCCTACAGGGCACATTTATGATCGGGTTGCTTTGAAACCTGGCATGCTTGTTTGGGGAGGCCTCTAGATGGGAGCTATCGATTTTCTTCGGTTTCTGTCAAAAAATGTTGCCATTGGCAAAAAAATGGCATTGGTACCAATGATCTTCAATTTTGCCATTTCATTTATAACTTACCAAGTTCAAGTTTGTCAAGTTGAGCTACAGTGTCATTGACACTTTCATTTTGCTTGTTCGAGCAGTTTATATAGTACACTTGATATACACACTTTTTCCATACAGTCTTTCAAATACATTTCAATCCATATTCTTACATCCTTTCTTATACAAAAGCCATGTTTTGCTCCAGGTATTCCTTGACACCCATAAAACAGTTTATTCACTTCTTCTTTTATCAAAGGTGTCACTTCATTTACAACAATTTCTTTAAATAATCTAAGGAACAGTTTTTCATTTTTTGTCTTCACTCGCCTCATTATTTGTATTCTTCTTCTCATTTCTCTGTGCATCTTGCAATGTTCACATTTACTCATTGTTAATAGTCAAATATCACTTCTCTGAACTTATTGATTTGTATTTCACTATCAAATTCTGCATATATGACAACGTTGATCACCTGTGCCAGAGCTTCAGCAAACTGAAGATCTATTCGAAGGTTGCCAGACTTTATAGGGTGAGCTAATGGTCCACTGCTTGATTGATCAGGTGTCAAATCAATTCCCCAGAGGGTATATCCTTTTGCATAATCCTGCATTGATATATTAAATGTTTCATTTTGTCCAAAATACCCCATTGCGTCAAACAATGATAAATATGAATTTAGATAAAGTCCACCTTCGAAATTTGGTTCAAAGGGACGTGATTTAATGGAATGTCCATCCACTGTGATTTCCAACTTGTTCAAATTGAAATGTTGAAAATTAAATGGAGATGTACCAATATCTCCATTTAAATCTTTATTCAAAACTAAGCTAAGAATTATTCGTTTTGGCATCTGTTTATGAAACAGATGGTCTTCTATTTTTGATCAAAGACCGTTTCCAATGGTAAATGTTTTAATTTCAGTACGTCTAATGGGGATTTTATAATTTGTTCAATCTATTTGTGCATTCAGATCATTTGCAAATTTAGGAATTAAATCCAAGGCCGGTATTCTAAATATGGCTTTTTGAATTTCTATTTTTCCATCTACACCACCAATCAGACAAAATTTAGTCGGAGCACGATGAATTTTAACTCTCATTTCCACACCATTTGGTAAATATTTGTCTTGCACAAACAGATCTAAATGCAATTTTCCTCTTAGTTGTACAGATTTACTGTTTGCAATTAATTTGTGACGTTCAATCAAACCATTGTTTGTGGAATCTTTAGCAATTGCAGTATGTTGACCAGGGGTATCTATATACCACATCTCACTAGCAGCTAGATGTGTTTTTTCACATCTTTTGAATAGCTTAAGAGATTTTCAAAAATGCTTGATAAGGATACATGTCTGTATTGGTGGTTATCAAATTACCGTTAAGTGTCACATCAGTTTTACTGAACATGCTGTGAAAGAAATTATTGATGGGAGTAATATTTGTATCATCTTCCATTTCACTCCCATCTTGCTTTGTAATTTTGAACTGAACCTCAAGTGTAGATGCTGCAAGATCTAACCACTTGGTTGTTTGTCTGGGGATTAAAAATTCTATCGGTGAAGAATTGTTTAAAGATGCAATGGGAAATTGCTCAATCTCACCAATATTTTCGACACCACTTGATGTTGGTGATACATTTATCTGGATCAAATCCTCTAGAAAAATGTTCGCAAGATCCATGTAACATCATGATTTAATCGAATATATCAAGTGGTCTTGAATTTCGTTTTGAATTTCGTTTTGAATAAGATTGCCTTTTACGTGTCTTCCCTCTTTGAGAACGAACAGCAGAGTGATGTTTTGGTTCTCGTTTCTGTCTTTTTATTCCCAATGCAGCTTTCCCCACAGATGTCATAAGATCTTTTGCATGAGTGAGCATTACTTCTTTAGATGGTTTACGATTGCTCAGCAATTCATTAGCTATTTCTAAACCATGTTTTAATCCTTCTTTTTTTAAACTTCGAAATGCATTTTTTGCAATTGGTTTTATTAATGGTACAGCTGATCTTATTGCTGAGTGAAAAATAAACCATAATCCATATCCATATTGCTGCGCCACACCTCGATATACTGGAGGCATATTTTATAAATTGAGTTGATGTCTCTGTCTAAAATGCAACTTGACAACACTCTTACCACTTGAAAACTGAATGTTTTTACCAGTATTCCCAATTATATTTATAGTGATATGATCAAAAGAAGATTTTGATACTGGTACATAATGTACATTATCAAATTCTTTATGAGTGTGCAGAGATTCGTCACGTGTTTCAAAGGGTATCACATGTAAAATAGGCGCTTCTTATCACCAAGAACTGTATAATCTGCAATATCAGAATAAATAAAGAGTTGATTAAAATCCATATTTAAATCCATATTATATTTAAAAGCATCATTTGCTGTGTTAGGAAAAATTACTGGAAACATACCATCTTTACGCCCCAATTTTTGTGATAAACTTTGTGATAATTCAAGTCCAACTATTCCAATACTATTACCTGAAATGTTTACACGTGAATTTCGAGATGAATAACCAAGATGAAATGACACACCAAATTCTTTAAAAAATATCACCCAGTTTGTCTTGAATTTCTGATTCTATTGCTTCTACAACATGTCCACCATTTGCATATGCCCCTGGCAAAATACTTAGCTCAACAGCAGCAACACCCTTACGTACTGTATGTTTGAAAAACGATTTATTAATATTATTAATGCGTGCTGATATTTTTGAATCTGTTACAATGATTTTAAAATTTGTTTCATCATCTGTTATATTTCTTGCCTCAGATGGTAAAATTACTTCAGCTAATCCCACTTCCCAATGTTCTTTATTAATATGAATCAGTTTAGATAATTTTGTTTGAAAACAACATTGTGTGTTATTTGGAAACATATCCATAGAACTATCACTCAGTAGTGTTATGTAAAACGAATTCATTTTTCTTCTCGTGTGGTTTCAAATATTTTAAACCTGGGCTTGGAAGAATATATCCTAAAGAACTACTTAATAATACTAACCACAATTCTTTCTTTGGTGATTGTAAACTAAGGTGAATGATAGCCGTAATTATAATTCCATAAATGACAATTATTTGTGTGAAATAAGATACTTGATTTTTTGCAACAAGACTTCCACAACAATTAAATTGTGGTTGTTGATTTTGTACTTCAACACTTGCACTTTCACCACTCAATGTATTTTCATTTAGTGACATATTCTTTTTATACTAAATCTGTTTCAGCTATCCAACTATCAAATTTTGTGGGATAACCTTCCCAATGTACTTTAATTTCCTTAATGAGTTTCTTACCAATATGTCTCGAACGTCTGGCTAGAACTGAATCAATGATTTATTTTTTATCATCTTTTATATTTTGAATTTCTTGTGGGTAAAATGTTCCCTGTATACTTTCACCACCCATATCTTCAAGTTTATAAGTGGGTGGGTGTGTATGTTTTATATGAGTGATTTTGAATAATTCTTTTGTCCAATTTGGTAAATATCCTTTTTCAAATGTACGTTTGGTTTTGTTAATACGTACTATATCGCCAACTTTAAATTTTATTTTTTTCTTTTTAGATTTTTTTTTACCACACAAATTTTGAGTTACTTCTACTTCATTTTCTATTGACACAGATGCAGGAGTTCTCTGAATACTACGATGGAAACTGTGATTGTATCCATCAACGAAATTTTGTAACACATCAGTATATCTTAATGTACGTTTGCGAGTAAAATATTTCCACATTCGGGTTTTCAATGTGCATTGGAAACGTTCTACAATACTAGCTTTTGTTTCGGGGTTTTCTGTTGTGAAAAAATGAAGTTTTTGTTTCTTTAAAAATTTCTGCACCTCTTTATTTTTAAATTCAGAACCTTTATCTGATTGTAAAGATAATGGTTTACGTCCAGAAGTTTTCAAAAGTCTTTGGAAAGATTTTGTTAGTGTTTGTCCTGATTTATTGTGTATGGGTATAACCCATACATATTTTGAAAAAACATCAATGACACAAACTAAATAACGAAATCGGTCATTGTAAGATTGTAAACTTTGTAAATCTGCTAAATCAATTTGCCATTGATGATCAATTCCACCCACTACAGTCTTTTGTCTTGCAAATTTTTTACGAATGGGTTTATGTAAAGTGTAAGTCCTCTCTCCTGTCAACCATTTTTTAACTTGATCAACTGTAACAGATTTATCTTTACTGTGGGCTGCTTTGTGTAATTTATGTATACCACTATAGCTTGCGGGGTGATTCGTATTGTAATATATTTCGGTTAATAAATTATTCAGTAGGCCTCCCATTTATTAGAAATTTTATTTTTTGCCAATCTATGTCTAGGTGTTTTCTTTACTCGAAGAAGTATACGTTTTGGAGATGTTAAAACAGAACTATCTAACCAACTATCTTGAGGAGAACTTTGATATTCATTGGGTATGCCATCTTCTCTATTCATCCACACCCAACATTCACAAATTCCAACAAAATCTTGAGGAATATTTTTATCTTTTAATCCACGATTGAGTATTTCCCAGCCTCTTGGTTTAAAGTCGTTTCAATGTCTGAGAACATCATTGACTAAATCAATGATATTTGAACCTTTTATGGGTTCTCCATCATAGCTTAAAACACCTTGATCATCCCAACTCATGTGTGGGTGAGACGATAAAGCAGATAATAATGAAGTTGCTTTACACCTCATTGTGACAGGAACACTTTCTATAATGCGATCTCGTAAAAACAATGACTTTCGGTCTACCTCTGGCATGATCAATGATGGTTGTAATGCCTTCTTATATGACATTTGAAACTTTTGTAAATTTTCACCATATTTTTGTTTTCTCTCACTTTCTGATAATTCTGAATTTTCTAACACAGATGATAATTCATTCTGCATCTGTGCTGTATTAGTAATTTGAGGGTCAGGTGGTAATCTTGGACGCTGTGATTTTTCACTTCTGTGCATTTCTTCTAACATTTGATAAGGTACAATAGCCATTTTCTTCATATTTTACTCACCAATTCATTAGCAAGATTTGTTGCAAGTCCTACAGCGGGTGCAAGTAACCCAAGTAATGGTAAAAAAACACTTTTTTGATTTAAAATTTGTTTTTTCTTTTTAAGTGATAACGATTTACTAGCAAGCCATCTTAGTTGTTTACGTTTCGGGTGTAATTTTTGTTTCTGAGCAGGGGAAAGATGTATGTTCCCTTTTAAAAGATTAAGACAACATTCTGCCATGCAATTAATTAATTCTTTAGGTGCATTTTTCATAATTTGTTTTTGAAATGCTGGTGGAGTTTGACTTAGTGCCATTAGCACCCCACCATATTTTTTGACTAGCGGAATTTTACGAGATTGTTTTACCATCTTACCTCTACAAAGAGCATTTATAAAATGATATAGTAGTCGTATGTGTCATCCGTTTTTATTTTAACGAAAATAAGATCTTACCCCCTTAACAGTTTTGGGTGCATTCAAAGCTGTGAATCGTGCTGTCATTGGAATATTTTCTTTTAGCGGTACATGGCTCATACTCTGTCTAGACATCATAGGATCATGAGATACTCTAAATCCACCAGATGTTTCACGCATTAACTTTAATGGCGGTACTTTTTTCTGTTTTCGAAGTTTGCTAACTAAAACAGATTTTGTTTTTGTCTATTTTTGAGGAGTGACTAAGACATTTGCATTCGTGTAATTTTTCTTAGACACTTTGTTTTTCTTTTTATGTGATTTTTGTTTTTTACCTTTGTTTTTTGTAAATGGTGAATAAAAATTTCTACTTGTCTTATGACCATCCCATCGAATTAAATTACGAATGATAACACCGCCAAAAAATCCACCACCACCTGGTTTTAAAATAATGTTTCGTTTGGTTGCAAGATCTACTCTTGGATTCGCAAATTGTTGTAGATCCTGTCTATGCCTATCCATATATGTTAAAGTTTGTTTTGGCAATTTAATTTTTTTATTGAGTATGATTCTACTTGCTAATGTAAACCATTTTAAAATTTTCTTGAAACCTTTTTTAAGTAATTTTTCTCTTGCAAATGGATTTGTCTGCTGACTCAATCGTTCTAATGATCAGATAAAAGTTGCCATTATGATGTGTATACGTCAGCAATTTGTTTACCAAGTGATAAAAAAAATTGTGGGGTGTAGCTTTTATAGTTTTGTGTAAATGATGGGACCCCGTTCATTTTGTGTCACCCAAGGATGAAAAATATCAGTTCTTAATCTCAAAGAGTCAGGTGTTTTAGGATGAAAATCAATTAATACATAACCATGATCAGTACTCGTTGCATCTTGATAAGATGCATTTAAATGGGGTAATTGAACTTGATTTGCTAACGCTTTAATCTGTCCTTTATCTCTGGTATTTTGAAATAAAATCATATAATGCACATTCAAACTTATGGTACGACTAGATTTAGATTGTTGAAACATATTTTGTGTGATGTATATGACACTTGCATTTCGATGATGGCCTTTTTGCGTGAACCATAATTTAATTTTTTCTTCATCTTTATCGCCTAACATATCATCAAAAACTACAAGATGTGGAATAGTGACATCACTGACAATTTCATATTCATCATCAGGAATACCTTCTATGAATTTGATATCCTCACTTTCTTTAAGTAAAGCATATGTAGTTTGCCATTCTTTATAGCACCAAACAATTTTTTGTGGTGGGGATTGAAATAAGTCATGTTTCATATCAATTAGCTTTTTGACAAATACTGTCTTCCCCGATCCACTAGGGCCTGCTATAAAGATATTACAGGGGTGTTGAAACAATAAATAATCACTCATTGCCATGATTTTTATTTTCTACCAAAAGGAATATCAAAACATTGACTTATATACTTTCTATTTCCATAGCTTCTTCATTTCTATGAGTGGGATTTCTTTTTAAGGGCGCTTTTAATTCAAATAAAGTTTCTGAAGAACTCTGATCTATTTGTGGCATACATTGTCTATATGAATAATTCATGATTTGTTCACCATAAATAATAAAATCCCACATAACTCTTGTCCAAATATTTTTTACATTATCTTTGTAAAAAGCATTCATGATTTGTAATGCATTACAAAATTCCCCATACATTCCATCTTTTTCTAATTGATTTTGATTGAAATCTTTTGTTATTGTTAGATAACCAGGAGTGATCATTTGAAATGCATATAATAATGCCTTACGTATGATCTTGTTTTCTAAGATGTGTCTTACTGGTTCCATGGTTGAAATCAAAGTGATGATTCTTTTGTCTGTTCTGATGTACTTTGTGCATCAGATATTACATTACACCATGTGCTTTGTGTATCAGAAGAGTCAGGAAAATCATTTTCTGGACCGTCAGTAAATAAATCACTTAACTTATTTCTGAAATGTACTGCGGCATGATTACCAATTATTTTACTAAATGATGATGTACTTTGATCATCTATGACCATGAGTGCAAATAATGAATTTGAATCTGGAAAATCATCTAGAGTTTTATCATATTTTTTCATTGTTGAAAATATTTGTTTTAAAGTGAACCCATTATCCATGACTGCTAGTATTTTATCGGGAGGTGTTTGCATACATGTAGGTGGTTTATATAACTGACAGCCTCTAATAAGTTTCATGTAAGGACGATTTGGAGAATACTTGACATGTTCTTGTAAAGGAATATCCTTTTCTTCCCAATTATGTAAACCTTGTCCACATACAAAACACTTCACTTTACCACCCCCAACACAGAAAAATCCAGCTTTGGCTAATTCTTCTTTTTTTTCGATTGTAAGACTGGGTAGGAAGTCCAATGAAAACTTTCAAGTCTTTTTAACTCTGATAAATAATTAGGGAAAGCAGGCTCGAGTTAAAGACATCTTGTCTGTTCTCTGTTCAAAATTGAAATGAGTTTTTGTGACGGATATTTATACCTTAAACCCATAGGGGAGTGTATCATATTTATCTACTACAAAACGTTTTGTGTATACAGATCTGAATGTTTTGGTTTGTGCTTCACTTGTGACTTGTCTGTTTTTATTACATTTAATTTTATGTGTGTATTCAATGTTTATTTTGTAATTCTCTCTGTCTCGTGCACACTCAACCATTCTCTCAAAATTAACTTTTTGTGATGTTTTGAAATCTAATGTGATCCCCTTAACTTTACATGTGGTATGTATTTCTCCATCTTTAATGTATTTGTATCCATAATTCTTTGGCCCTAATCCAACAAACTCTGTGATTTTTGCCTCTGGATGTTCATCTGTCCACTGACCTAACCTGCTATTTACAATTTTGGGGTTCCAAAGTGTGGGATTATGGATGTAAATACAACTGTCTGTGTCAAAGTATAAAACTCGTGTTCCTAATTGTTCTAAAACTTTGTACAATTCTAAACGCGCATACGCGGTTACAAACGATGCTACCACGACATTTGCTGAATTGTGTGGTGTGAAAACATCTGCAGTGTCAATATAGTTTACTAAAACAAATTGATCATGCTCAAAAAATTCCACATTGTTCACAATTTTGTCTTTGCTCTGTATTATATCAAAATATTCTGAGGCTTCATTTAAATATTTAGTTTTACTTTTGACATTGTTTTGTGCATTCTTTCCCCAGAGACAATTTAACATGGTTTGGCAAATGATCTTTTTCCTGGATTTTTTTCAACATTTTCTAAAATGTTTTCAATCTGTGCATAATCTTTTTTAAATGTGTTTTTGTCTGTTTTTGTTTTCACCCAATCTGGAAACCCGCTAGCTTCTTGTTTCATTTTTAAATATTTGTTCACATAATGTTTGTAAATCTCTGAAGACCATTCATCCCAGTGCCAAATCTGATAAGTCTCAATTAGGCTATATCCCAAATCCAGTGATTTGGCAAGTTCAACAGATGTCCATGTACCCACTATCGCACGTTGTTCTGGTGTGTGTTGGCAGTGATCTGTTTCATGTTCTGCACACGTTTTGCAAAGTGTAAAAACCATTTTCTTGTTGCAATGAATGGGGAGAACTGGCTGAAAAAGATTTTGAGGTGGTAGAATCTTACACTTGATAAGCCCTCTGTATTGCCTTATTTTGTTAGTGTCTATATTTTCCTTTGTAAGAATAACTGGATGAGAGACTGGATATTCTCTGTGTTTATTGACATATGGGTAGAGTGAACAAATGTCTATGTATTTAATTTCTGTGTCTGTATTCTCATCAATTTTGTAATGTAATTTAATGGCATTTGTTCTCCCGCCAAACAATGCCTCACGTGGCTGAATGGGATCCATGTGTGGAAAAAATGTATCTATAGAAGCTCGAACATCTGGCTCCGTTTTGCATAGATGATCAAATTCGTGTTCCCATATTCCTCTTATATTATACCCCAATGATTTGAAATGTTTTATGCGATCTTGGGTTTTGTTGTACAGAGATTGATAGAATTGTGAATTGATTGGATTTTTCTCGAATCTGTCAGGATAGCAAGTCTCACATCCATGCCACATACATCCATAAAATTCATAGATTGTGTTTGTCTCTTTGTGAAAACCATCTACATGATAATTTCCAATTCTAGTTTCCCCACCATTTAGTGCATGTTGAATGTGTATGCCTTCTTCTTGTGCTAGTAGCTGTAAGAATCTAATGGCTTTCATGGAATATCGAACAGCAGTGGGATATCCTATGTCTGAAATGATGGCAACTGTGTTTTCTGGCATTGAATTTTTCCGCCAAGCTTTATTACAGGCATCAGCTAAAGTCACAGCTTCCCTGAAAGGATCTATCCCATCACATTCAATAAATTTTTTTCTGAACTCCCCGCACCCTCTACGGAGGATGTCTACATCAGATTTACAGTACATGTCCATTTCTTGGGCAAAATTGAAAGTGGCGTTACTAATAAATTTTTGATTGTACCATTTAATGAATTCTTCTCTGCCTGAAGGGGACATAGAATCAGGCATGTATAATTTTGCATCTAAATATGGGTCAATGTAATTTTGATATGATTTTGTGTTTGCCAGATGAGGAAAATAACCTTTTGCAAGTTCACTTAAACCAAATGTTTTAGGGAATTGTGCCAATCTCATAGAAAGGAAACTCAATGAATCGATGAGTCTAACACCACAAGCTTTCACTGAAATAATTTTGTTTCCATTCATGATGACATCGGGTTTTGATGTAGCAGTTTCAATGAGATGTCTTAAGATAAATTATGCATCGAACCCTCTTGAATTGTTAGCAATTGCTGTTACCCCGTCATGTTCTTTACTGAAAAGCCAATTGCAAAAATCACTCAAAGTAGATTCTCCTTTAAAAATATATTCCCTTCTTCCAACTTTGTCACAGAAAATACATTCTTGATCTATAGGCTTGCAAATACATTCCCCACATGCACGGTGTGCAACACAGTAATTTGGGGTATGGAGACCTGAGTCTTGAGTTGTTTCAAAATCATAAAACACAAAGGGTACTTTCGGCATTTTGTCTTTCTTGGGTGGTTTGAATTTTGGAATGAAACAATAATGTTCGCTTTTGACTAATTGATGGCAATATTTGCATTTCTAGAAGCCATTGCAGATGTGTGTTCCGCTCCCTGGATATATGTGCATTTTACATGATAGACATTTCTTCACTAATTGACAGATTGATTTTTCTTGGTTCTGTAATAGAGTTGTGTGATTTTTATAACAAGATGAACTTACAAAATCTCTATTACAAGTGTAACAGTGAACAGGATGTTCAGGTGTACATGGTAGTGGAGAATAACATACACAGCCTTTCGAACATCTGTGACGTTCTCTGTTATTATAGACTACATTGCAATATTCACAATAGTAAGCACATCCTAAAAACCCTGTAATTTTAGTGATGGTGTCAAAATGCTTCTCGTGGTGGTAAATGTGAATAACTTTACTCTCTTTTGTAGTTTGCGGTGGTTCGTATAAAAACTTTTCTTTGACAAATTGTGGATGAATTTTGATCACATAGTCTGGTGAGAGTAACTCTTGAATTTTATGATATTCCTCATACCCACAAGTTTTATTATATTCGAGGCCTGCTTTATCCATCAATATTTTAGCTTCCCACTCCTGTGTCGGTCTGTTGGATCTTTTTATTTTGCCCCATTTCTTACACCAAAGGTCTGATTCATCTTTATCAACATAGCATTTCCCTACTACAACAGCGCGTGCGAGACACATGGAATCACAGGAGTTTTTAATTTCAATAATACTTTTCTTATTTCCAACCAGTTTGCCAACAGATGCAAATGAAATGGGTGCATTTCGCCCAGACCCATGTGGTAGTGAAGTGTGTGTTATTTCTAAAGATAACTGACCATCGTGTATAGTAAACTTATCATTTGATTGAATAACTTTTTCAATTTCATCTAACACTGTTTTACCATTTACCCCCATAGCCTTTGTAAAAGGAATAAAAATACCTACCTCAAGACCTGGATGGTGGATGGATATCCTCATAGGATCTCTGTCTTGTATACCACACTCTCGCTTCACATCTCTCACTAACAAATCAAATATTTCAGTTAGAAACTCGAGTGGATTGTTGAGATCGAATTGATTCAAAGTCACTTTGCATACATGTGATTTTGAGTGAAATTTTCTGGATGTGCGCAATAACTGTGGATGAATGGAATACAAATTATGTACAGAATTTGTATTCCATTCATCCTCAGTCAATCTCGACTTCTTGGCATCGTGCGTTACAGGTTCTGTGTCACTATCCTCTGATTCACTGTAGTCTACTAATGCCCTCTTCATCTTTGAAAAGCACGTCTTTCAGCCTGGTCAACTCAATCACAAGTGTGTTTCACCCCACTGCCTCCCCTCACTTTTTATACTTTTTTCAACGACCAGAAATTTGTGTTTCAGTGAAAAAACCCCACAAAATTCTGGTCATTGAAAAAAGTATAAAAAGTGAGGGGGGGGGGGGGGGCAGCGGGTTGAAACACACTTGTGATTGAGTTGACCAGGCTGAAAGACGTGCTTTTAGTCTCCTCTGAACTTTTTTTTTTAAAGAAATGAATAGAGATCCAAGAATGGACAAGACAAATGATGTTAAAAGCATATACTACAAGCCATCCAGCTGGGGTGAAGTGAAAAGACTTGTCAATGAGTTATATAAGTTGACACAACCAAAAGATAGTTGTTCGATTTGTCAAGAAAAAGATCATTGGAGTTGGGCTTGCCCCAATAAAGGAGAGTGTTTTTTTTTGCAATGAGCGAGGACATTACATGAATGAATGTAAGAAGCGGAAAATGTATTTATCAACAGCAAATAACATGACTCCGCAACAGATAGAGCATCCACCTCCTTCAACAACTAGAGGGTATGGGTTTAATTCCATGCATCCTCTAAATAATATACCTGTTTTACCAACTGTGGGATTTGCCTTACATCCAAAAGCTGAGCAGACGGTGTTACAGGAATTCAACGATGATGATGATACTTTATTGTACAATGTGGACATACCTACTGAATCAAAGATGGAAGTTGATGAAGAAAATTTATTCCCGGAGACAGAACCACTCCCGATGAAAGTGTCGAGAAAATGAAAAGCCAAAAAGGACATTCAACCTAAAATGGCAAAATTTACCAAGAAGATGTGAACATTTTCAAAGTGACACTACACTTATGTAAAATTTCATGGAATAAAAATTCTAAAATGTGAAAATGGTGTTTTAGATATTTTTTTCTTTTCAGAGTTATTTTCCTCTGCCTTTCACCAACCATTGAATGGATGGTGTAGGCAAGGGAAAATACCACTGATTACAATTTTCACAAGTCAACCATTCACCAATAACCCAATCCACAGAAGGCCAGTAGTGCATGATTAGAGTGGGTTTGTAGACAAGAGTTTTTTAATCACCCTTGGTACAGCCAAGGGTGAAAAACTCTGTTTACAAATTCACAAGTGAACCACCCACTACCCACCCGTGCTATAGAGGCTCGCCACTGCATGATTTGAATGGTTTTTTTTGTAATACCCCCTGGCTGTACCAACCATTGCATGGATGGTACACTCAGGGGTGAAAAAACTCTTGATTGGAATGGGTTTGCAATCAGTATTAATTTACCCCCTATCTGTATCCAACCATTACATGAATGGTGCAGGTAAGGGGAGAATAATAGAGAGGAATTTTAGCATTGAGAATATAGACTGCTTTTTAAAAAAAAATTCAGAAAAATAAAAAAATAAAAATAAAAAATAAAAAAATTATTTTATTTTTTATTTTATATTTTTTTGGAAATATAAAATAAAAAATAAAAAATAAAAATAAAAATAAAAAATAAAAAGTAAAAAAAAATTTAAAAAAATATTTAAAAAAAAAAAAAAAAAAAAAAAAAAATTTATTTTTTATTTTATATTTTTTTGGAAATATAAAATAAAAATTAAAAAATAAAAATAAAAATAAAAAATAAAAAATAAAAAAAATTTAAAAAAATATTTAAAAAAAAAATAAATCAATTGTATTCTATTATATTGGTTGAGTGTGCATAAAGTTTCTCTTTTTAAGATGTTGTTGGCCTTTAAAAAGGCCGTTTTTATGTTTTTAAAATAAACAATATATGTTTATTTTGGCAAGATTATCCCATGTCTCTTCCTAGCAGCTCGTAGAACATCGACTCTTGTAATATTGTGGTTTGAGTGTCCGACTCTGTCTGTGGCATAGCAGAAACTTTCTGTAATCAACCTTCTAAGAAATAGTTTGAGTGCTTTCCGAGCTTCGTCCACCCCATGGCTTGAAATCGACTCTGCACCACCTTTCTTCTCCAATTCTTGTAGATTTTTCCTTGGAATGACTGTGTGATCGATGATCTGTTCCCTACAGTCACTCTCCTGTGCTGTTGTCTCTACTTCAATGCTTAATTCGATTTTCATGGCTGACAATAACACAAATGTGGCTTTATGAGCTTCCCAGGTGTATTTATAGTAATTCAACAGAAGGAAAATGCGCCAGAAATGTTCATTGTGAAAAATGAGCAATTCTACAGCCATCTCTTGAGATTGGTTGATTTTAGGCGGGTTTTTTTTTACCATTGGATATTTTTGGAGCTAAAACTTCCTGAATGAAAAAATCCGCCAGAAATGTTTATTGTGAAAAAATGAGAAATTCTGCCGCCTTCTCTTGAGATTGGTTGATTTTAGGCGGGTTTTTTACCATTGGTTATTTTTTGAAGCCAAAGTTCCCCCAAATGAAAAGGAGGGAAAACAAGTCCTAAGAGTAAAAAATTAGTGGCAAATTCTCTTGACTTTATCATTTCACTGAAAAAGATGTCTGAACTCGCCACCATCAATTTTGAAGATTCCCGGGGCCAGTGGATGCAGGCCATTGGAAATATTTTGATTTCCTTCCCACTGATCTACCCACGAAAGAAGTAGGCACGCAAACAGATGAGCCGGAGCGGGGGAAAATTCTTTCCCTTTTAGACAAGATTATGGACAGATTAGATGAACTGAAGAGCCAGAAACAGCCACCACTTTCAACACTTCATTTCATGCCAGAGAAAATAACCATCCCTGTGGGGTTTCAGATGCTGGAACCCAAAGAAGAAAATAAGAAACGGGGAGGACGAAAACGAAAAGCTGCCATCACACAGCAGAGGATAAAGGTGAAGAAATTAGATGATGCGGGAGACGAGATTGTGCAAACCCCTCGTCCTATACGGATGAGACTAGGGAAAATAGCAAGTGGTCAGGGACGATACGGAAAAGTACTGCCTGAGTAATTCACCACCCTGTCAGTGGATCAGAGAAAAAAAAACGGCCTTTTAAAGGTCAACAACATCTTAAAAAGAGTAACTTTATGCACAAATCAACGCAAAAAAACCAGCACCCTACCCATGTTTTTTTTTCAAAATATTACCCAGTGTAAGCGTAAGAGTTGAAATAAAAACAACCTTTTTAGCTGGTGAATAGAAATATTTCGACCACAACACTCAATGGAGAATCATTGAGTGTTGTGGCCGAAATATTTCCCCCCTACTACTGCAAATAACATAAACCCCCTTTTTACACTCTCAGAGTAAGCCTCTGTGGGGAGGCAGGAAGTAAGGCAGTATTTGTTTTACTGTGGTAAATAAATTCTGTTTTACTTGTAAAATGGCAAGTGAATCAAACATTTTTCGGTGAAAGGGAAAGAACTCTATCTTATTCAGCAGCAAGTCAGATTGTTAAAAAATCGATATTTCTCTTTAGATCAAATGCATCTGTTTTTTCCAGCACACCCGTCAATTAATAAATCCCGCTGATAGTAAAAAAGCATGAAATTTTCGCCAGTCAGTGTGTGTATTTAGATTGCATTGTTGTCGCTGAACAGTGGAGAAAAAACATCTCTACTGTTCCGCCTGAAGCGATAATAATGTCGTTTTTTCACACTGGCGATATTTTCCCTCCACAAATTAAATCTGGTATTTAAATTGTAATGGGTAAATACCGCCACTGTGAATGTTAGCTGAATCAGCTTTCATGGAAAATGCTTTTTTAAATTGAAAAAAAACATCTGAGGAGTGCGAAGCATGGTTTTTCAATGTGGTTAAGGTTTGTTTCAGAACGATATCTCAGAATTGCGCCTTCTTTTGCTGAATTCGTATCAACATCTGTTACGAATTTAATACAGGCATAAAAGAGAATAGCTTTTCCTTTTCAGTTTGGTTAAAAAGGAAAAGCTATTCTTTTTATGGCGGAGGTCCTCGTCAGGTTTAAAAAAGTGTGCGGGGTGGGGGTGGGGGCAGGGGCAGGGAGGCACCGAAAGTTATGACCAAATATTTTTTTCACCGATATAGGTCTTCAAAGGGGTCTACTTGGGGTAACTTTTTATCAGGAATCTCATGGTGGTGTTTAAAAAAGTGGCGGGGTGGGGAGGGGCAAAATTGATGGATTTCATCGATATAGGAACTCAATGGGGTCTACTAGGGGTAACTTTTTACCAGGAATCTAATGGTGGGAGTTTAAAAGGTGACAGGATCGAAGGCCCCGCCCGGAGGACGGACCGAGTGTGCCGCCCGTAGGGTGGTCTGGGTCGAAAAATACGCGGCCCCTATTTTTGTACTTTTTTATGGCGGAAGTCCTCGTCAGGTTCAAAAAAGTGTGCGGGGTGGGGTGGAGGCAGGGAGGGGCAAAAGTTAGACCAATTTTTTTCTCACCGATATAGGTCTTCAAAGGGGTCTACTTGGGGTAACTTTTTGTCAGGAATCTAATGGTGGTGTTTAAAAAAGTGGCAGGGTGGGGGTGGGGAGGGGCAAAATTGATGGATTTCACCAATATAGGACCTCAAAGGGGTCTACATGGGTAATATATTACCAGTAATCTAATGGTGGGGGTTTAAAAAGTGATGGGATTGAAGGGGTCGAGTGTGCCGCCCGTAGGGCGGGCTGGGTCGAAAAATACGCGGCCCCTATTTTTTGTTTTTTGGGGGGGTATTTTTCATATGACCCCTAAATTACCCCGTGCAACGCAGGGTTTATCCCGTGCAACGCAGGGTAACCCTGCTAGTTAGTTATATTTGAGGAACATCATTTTAGTCATATTTGAAGTCGAGTTCATCAAAATTAGTATATAAGGGTCCAACCTAGCCCCAATTTGCCGGACCTAGGTTCGAATTTGCCGGCCCCCCTCCAGGACTACGGAAATTCCTATCGCGGAGACAACCACTATAGGCTCATTGGCCATGTCTAGTCGCCTGGCTAGGTATGTTTCGCATCGCAGGCTAGGTGTGGATGCTTTATGTTGGGGTGTGAATGGGAAACGCCAGGTATAAAGAGTAAAATGGTTAGAGTTGCAATGACGCCGGTGACGCCATGGTGAGCTCGCGACGTCATGACGACGTTGACCGCTGTCGATGTCCACAGAAATGGGTGACTGACACCTGCAAGTTGCTATCTTCCACTTGCAAGTTGCTATCTTGTACATGCAGGTTAGTTATCTTGCACTTGCAAGTTAGTTATCTTGCGACAGCCACCCCAGCCACCCTATCTCAGAAGCCCCGGCTCCCCATACTTGCCCCAGTGGCTTACATTCCCATATTTGACAGCCATCCTATCTCAGAAGACCCGGCTCCCCATACTTGTCCAGAGGCTTACATTCCCGTATTTGACCCGGTGTCCTTACCTCTGCCGCTTGACCAAGAGCGACACAGTCGCCCTTCCCCTTGTTCCAGAAGCCCTTCGCGCCACGATTCCCTAACCCTGCCTTCTCGACCGAATATCCTAATCACATCAGAGACCCGTCGACCTTATTCCACGACCCAGGACTCCGCGACCTGCGCCAGTGAACCAGGAACCCTACACCGAGCGTTCCGATCAAGAGCGGCACAGCCACTCTTCCCCATCTTCCAGTACCCCTACCTCAACAAGTTCGAACAGTCGCCTGACAGGTCAGTCATTGCTGGTGATCACTATAATCCAGATGTAGAAGAATCGTTCGAAGAGTTGCTGGGACTAACTCTTTGGTTACTAATTTTCTCCTCGAAGGCTCATTTCAGTGAGTCTTCGAAAAGCTGCTTCTGGGGCAGCTCCCCACGATTAAGAGCGACACAGCCACTCTTCCCCTTCTTCCAGCACCCCTACCTCAACAAGTTCGAACAGTCGCCTGACAGGTCAGTCATTGCTGGTGATCACTATAATCCAGATGTAGAAGAATCGTTCGAAGAGTTGCTGGGACTAACTCTTTGATTACTAATTTTCTCCTCGAAGGCTCATTTCAGTGAGTCGTTCGAAAAGCTGCTTCTGGAGCAGCTCCCCAGTCACACATCTGTATGAGTCGTTCGAGGTGTCAATTTTCGAGGGGCTGCTCTAGTGGCTCCTTGTTTCGAGCCGACAGAGTAGGACAGAATCGATCAGGGAGAAGAAGGGTCGAAAACCAGAAAAGGGACACCCCTGTTCCTGTTAAGGGGTATTGAGACCCGGCCCAGCAATGGTCTACCAACGGCACGGCCACCTATAGGGAAACATCGGCTATTCAAAGACCCTACGGACGTCCAGTCACTCACCTCTGTGGACATCGACTGCGGTCAACGTCGTCATGACGTCGCGAGCTCACCGTGACGTCACCGACGTCATTCCAACTCTAACCGTTTTTCACTCTTTATGCCTGACTTTTCCCATTCACACCCCCAACCTAAAGCATCCACACCTAGCCTGCGATGCAATCGATGCGAAACGTACATATCCAGGCGGCTAGACATGGCCAATGAGCCTATAGTGGTTGTCTCAGCGATAGGAATTTCCGTAGTCCGGGAGTGGGGCCGACAAATCCGAACCTAGGTCCGGCCGGCAAATTGGGGATAGGTTGGACCCTTATATACTACTTTTGATGAACTCGACTTCAAATATGACTATATATGTAACTAACTTGCAGGTGCAAGATAGGTAACCTGCACCTGCAACATAATAACTTGCAGGTGCAAGATAGCTAACCTGCACGTGCAAGATAGCTAACTTGCAGGTGCAAGATAGCTATCCTGCACGTGCAAGATAGCTAACCTGCACGTGCAAGATAGTAACTTGCACGTGCAAGATAGCTAACCTGCGCGTGCAAGATAGCTAACCTGCACGTGCAAGATAGTAACTTGCAGGTGCAAGATAGCTAACCTGCACGTGCAAGATAGTAACTTGCAGGTGCAAGATAGCTATCCTGCACGTGCAAGATAGCTAACCTGCACGTGCAAGATAGTAACTTGCAGGTGCAAGATAGCTAACCTGCACGTGCAAGATAGTAACTTGCAGGTGCAAGATAGCTAACCTGCACGTGCAAGATAGTAACTTGCAGGTGCAAGATAGCTAACCTGCACGTGCAAGAAAGAAATAATACTCAACTGGCGCCTCAACGCTTCCGTAGAAAACACAACATTGCCAGTCGATAAAAAACAATCAGTCCGTGAAGGAGTTTCTCCACAGTTGCATTTAGTGAATTATTTTAAACATGTGTTTGAAAAAAATGTATCTCTTACATGAGCTATTTGTAGAATATTTTCAGCCGTAATGAGAGATATGTTTTTCTCTGAGTCGCGGAGTGTTGTGTTACAAATTGACTGTAAGAGACACATTCACATCGGATTTATAAGACATTCGCGTGTAAAAAACACCCAGACGAAATCTGACAGTGTTTTTATATGTCGTGTCTTCCAGTAATAAATAGAAAAAAAAACTTCACCAGTCGAGCGATGTATATTAGGTAGTACGTTTTAAACAAGCAGAACATTTTGCCAGTATATAAAGTGTATGGAAGACAAACCCACCTAACCCTGTCAGTATAAAGTCATTGGGAGGCCTCTACCCCATAGCTGACACTATAGGTACAAGTACTTAACACTGATTTCCCCATACCCCAATGCTGACACTATAGGTTCAAAATTAACATAGGAATCTCATAGGGGAGTTGTACCTATAGTGTCATTTTTGAACCTATAGTGTCAACATTGGAGGCAGGAAAAAAATTTTAAAATTTTTTTCCTGCCAACAAAGTTGACACTATAGGTACAAAAATGACACTATAGGTACAACTCCCCTATGAGATTCCTATGTTAATTTTGTACCTATAGTGTCAGCATTGGGGTATGGGGAAATCAGTGTTAAGTGGCAATAAGTGCTTGTACCTATAGTGTCAGCCTTCACTACTTTTCATATTGTCATATTTCTAGGTTACGAGGCTATATTCTTCTCCACACCTGTTATTAACATGCCAAAATGATTGGTTGCCCAAATCATGAAATTTCACGAACATTGCAAACAATTGTTTTCCGGTCGACCAATGGCCGTGTCTGAAAATACTGAAATATGAACTAGCACCTACCCCTCTATCGATGGGAACCTCCCAGATTGTAAAAATGAGTTCACAATTACCAGAGGATCAGGGGACAGGGATGGTGAACATGATGGAAGGATATGATGGTGCGGCTGATTAGTTTCAAGATTATGCTCACGGACCCAAACTTCACACGAGCTTGTGAAGTTGTTCCACATGTTTTTAGCTCACCTTGACAAAGTCAAGCTGAGCTAATCTTATCGCTCCCCGTCCGTCATCCGCCTGTCGTCCGTCGTCCGTCAGCACCATGTTTTGGTCTTCTCCTCCAAAATCACTGGGCCAATTCAAGTGAAGGTTTGTGTGAGTGATGGTCCCAAAGGGGCATTGCACTTTTGTTCAACCCAACATGCCCTGCCCCATAGGGAGAGGGTGGAGGAAAATGCTCCAAAATATTTTTAAAATCTTCTCATGAACCAGTGGGTACAATGACTTGATATTTGTCAAGAAGCTTCCTTTTGAGGTTTAGAATCACGTTTGTTCAAACGAAGTTCGTGAAGCATTATTTGGCTTTGTAATAGGAGGGATAAGATTTTTGGCCCCACCCAAAATTTCTATTTTCTGAACCGATGGTCCGATTTGAACCACATTTGGTATGTGATATTATTGGGTCACAAGTACTTGACTCGCGCAAAAAAAGCTCGCATTCACATGGGAACCCCAGGAGCTAAAAATAGAAATATTTAGATATTCGGTATACAACATTCATAGAGTGGTCATATATAAGTTTGTTAAAATAAAGCCCATTGGTTCATATTTGGGCTCAATACAGGAGCCCGAATTTTTAACTTATGGCAGAAACACATGTCAGAATCTTTTAATGTTTGGTATACATCATTGTAATGAGGGTTAGATTCAAGATTGTTCACACCAAGTCCCTAGGTTAATATTTGGGCCTCCTATAGAAGCCCAAATTTTAACTAAGTTCAATATGGGGGATAATTTTTAAAAAAATCTTCTTCAGATCCGCCAGTCAGAATGCTTTCATATTTGATATACAACATCTCTAAGGGTGTCAGATTCAAATTTGTTCAAATCGGGTCCCTAGGTATATATTTGGGCTTGCTTTGGTAGACCAAATTTTAACTTTGTGCAATATGAGGAAATTTTTCTTTAAATCTTCTTCTTCAGATCCACTAGTCGGAATGCTATCATATTTGGTATACAACATCTCGGGGGGGGGGGGGGAGATTCAAGTTTGTTCAATTCGAGTGCCTGGGTTAATATTTGGGCTCCATATGGGAACCTGAAATTTAACTTAGTACAATATGAGGGAATTTATTCAAAAATCTTTTTCTTCAGATTCACCTGTCAGACTCTTTTCACATTTGGTTTACAACATCTCTAGGGGTGTCAGATTCAAGTTTGTTCAACTTGGTTCCCTGGGGTAATATTTGTGCTCCCAATGGTAGCTCGAATTTTAACTCAGTACAATATGAAGAAATTTTTTTAAAAATCATCTTCTTCAGATCCACTAGTCAGAATGCTATCATATTTAGTATACAACATCTCTAGGGGAGGTCAGATTCAAGTTTGTTCAAATTGGTTTCCTGGGTTAATATTTGGGCTCCCTGTGGGAGCCCAAATTTTAACTCAGTACAGGGTGAAGAAATTTATTTGAAATTTTTCTTCTTCAGATCCAACAGTCAGAATGCTTTCATATTTGGTATACAACATCTCTAGGGAGGGCAGATTCAACTTTGTTCAAATCGAGAGCCTGGGTTAATATTTGGGCTCCCTATGGGAGCGGGATTGGCCATGTAGCTGAAGAATTAGAAATTTTGTATTCAGTACCCTCCAGAGGTGTGTGACTAAGATTAATCCACATTGGTTGTATCAAGGGGCTTCATAGGGGAGCTCCACATTTTACATTATGATCAAATGAAGAAAAGGCATGATGCTCGAACTACTTTTGTAACACCTGAGCGGCTCAAGGATTTACAATGTATCCTACGGAGATGGATTGCTTAATGTAGACTCATTCTTGGACTCTGTTTATATCGTGTTCTGTTCAAGGTGACCGCTTCAGGTCCCGTGGGGCCTCTTGTTGTTTTTACCTTTGTCCTTGTACCATTGTCACTACCAGTCTCGTTTCATGACGACCACACGTAAACGGACGGTGTAAATAGATCAATTTTCTCATCAGGTCATTTTTGTAAATGACTTTGATAAGGACATTACTTGTTTTGAGTCTACTAATTTCGTGGCATTGTGGCTCCGTCGTGAAAACTGCCTCAAGATTTTCATATCGTTGATTGAGCATCCAGCATGGCTAGGGGAAACATTTCCTATCACCATCGATAATGGGAAGTCTTATGTAGCGGAAATGGGGGTTCTATTCGGCCACATTCTGGAGCCACACAGGGGTTTCTGCTCTATGTGTTTGGGCACAAATGGACGGGGACATTGCCCGTTTCGACGGTTATATGAGCTCAGTACAAAAACATGGGAAATCATAATACTTAGCGAAAATGTTATGAAATTCTCACTGAAAATTGAGCTTTTAACACATTTACCGAGCATATTGGTGGCAATCTTGGAGCTATCATTCCCAAACTACCGGGAACTTTTGATTTTTTATACGATATAGCCCAAATTTATTTTAAAAGTTCTGGAATGTGTAGGATAGAAACGAATTTAAAAAATAGTGTTTCAGGCGGCCATCTTGGGCGCCATCTTCAATATCTTAAGTTGCCAGAAGTTTACGGGAGGGGTGGCATAATTCAGATTCGGATTCGGCGTGAAAAGTTACCCCAGAAGCGACCAAAAAATCTTTTGCCTCTGGTCAAGGTTTGGTCCAAAAAGGCCGTTTGGCCGCCGGGTACAGAATGGTACAGAAGTTGTAAATTCAAAATTGCTAGACGAATGGCCTGCCTTACCGTCACGTCTGTCGGGAATGCCCATGTTTCCACACATGGATGGTGTATCATTCTAACAATTATCTCATATTTTTTTGAAAGATGTGATAGTCTGGAGTCGTAAAGTGCTTAACTGGGTATGAATATGACGTTTAATGCTGATAGAACACCTTTCAGTGTTGAGACGCAGATGTTTCCACCTGGGACCTATTGTATTTCAAACAGTTTTTGTGTTAGCACGAAAATGAAATTGCATTTTATATCTCATATTTTCATGCTCCCTTCCTTTTATTTAAAATAATATTCATTGACAGGTGCTACAGCATTCTATCTAGTTTCTAGCATAAATGTGTGTGTTTACGGATGTGAATTAATCATCAGTCCCTTGTGAGTGTTTTGAGGTTTTTTTCCAAGAAACTTAATCCTTAACTCCTCCTACATTAATGAACCGATATCGATGAATACGCTCATATTTCCAAGTTGTTCACCTGCGATGATTTTAACCAGGTTATCTCTCCTTCAATTGGATTGGATTTTGATTTCTATTCGAGATTCTTGTATGCACAACCCCTCCTACATTTATCAACAATTTTGATGAAACTTCTCATAACTTACCAGTAACAAGTGGACGTGCGCACATTCCAAAACTTTAACAAGGTTATATCCCCCTCAACTTAAAAGTTTTAATATAGATTTCTAAAGGAGATTCTTGTGTGTGCATCTCCTAGATTTTTCAACCGATCTTGACCAAACTACTAAAATATTACGACTAACAAGTGGTTATGCGCACATTCCGTTTTTTTCATCTGCGTCAATTTTAACCAGGTTATCTCCCTTGAACTTAGATCTATTATGGATGTCCAAATGAGAATCTTCTCCAACAGTAATGAACCGATTTCGATGAAACCTCTCAAACATAACTACTAATAAGTGAACATATGCATATTTCCAAATTTTTCATCTGCCATGATTTTAACTTCGTTATCTCCCCTTCAACTTAGAAAATTTTATTTTGATTTCTAGTCGAGATTCCTGTTGTGCGCAACTCCTACATTTATCAGTCAATTTAGATCGAATTTTCCATACATTTGGGGCTTTACGGTATCCAGATTTCAATACCGATAACAATATTTAAAGCAATATCGCGATATACCTGTATATCGGCAAACATTTCAGTTTAAAAGCAGATGACTCCATGAGTTCATGTAGCACTTAAGTAATAAGTTCCCAATTCCGTGTTACGCGAGTCAAATTTCATCAACTGTGTGCTGGGGTTATCGCTCGATCCATGATTTACCAGCGCCGAATGAAGGGTGGCGCCAAAGAAGGGCCTTGTCAGGGTCCCCCAGTTATGGAAACTGGCCAAATTCGCCGGAAAGATAAAATAATGCAAACACCATAAAGGTAGAGATAATACTCCCAAAGACCCGATACACGCGCACAATAGAACCAACCGATGGGTATATAATTACTGTGGCATAGGCAGAATTAATTGAGAGAGTCCTGTTTTAGTCTGATACCAGAAACTTTTTTCGCAGCCACTGGTTGACACGTATCTAGTCTCTGTTGTGAGTTATATTGTACTTATTAAATATTCATTGGTCGACATATATCTAGTCTCTGTTGTTAGTTATATTGTACTTATTAAATTTTCACAGGTCAACACATATCTAGTCTATGTTGTGAGTTATATTGTACTTATTAAATTTTCACAGGTCAACACATATCTAGTCTCTGCTGTGAGTTATATTGTACTTATTAAATTTTCACTGGTCGACACATATCTAGTCTCTGCTGTGAGTTATATTGTTCTTATTAAATTTTCACTGGTCAACACATATCTAGACTATCCTGTGAGTTATATTATACATATCTAGTATCTGTTGTGAGTTATATTGTACTTATTACATTTTCACTGGACAACACATATCTAGTCTCTGCTGTGAGTTATATTGTACTTATTAAATTTTCACTGGACAACACATATCTAGTCTCTGCTGTGAGTTATATTGTACTTATTAAATTTTCACTGGTCAACACATATCTAGACTCTGTTGTGAGTTATATTGTGCTTATTAAATTGTTACTGGTTAACGCATATCCAGACTCTGTTGCGAGTTATATTGTACTTATTAAATATTTACTGGTCAACACATATCTAGACTCTGTTGTGAGTTATATTGTTCTTATTAAATTTTCACTGGTCAACACATATCTAGTCTCTGCTGTGAGTTATATTATACATATCTAGTCTCTGTTGTGAGTTATATAGTACTTATTAAATTTTTACTGGTCAACACATATCTAGACTCTGTTGTGAGTTATATTGTACTTATTAAATTTCACAGGTCAACACATATGTAGTCTCTGTTGTGAGTTATATTGTACTTATTAAATTTTCACTGGTCGACACATATCTAGTCTCTGCTGTGAGTTATATTGTTCTTATTAAATTGTCACTGGTCAACACATATCTAGCCTCTGCTGTGAGCTATATTACACATATCTAGTTTGTTTTGTGAGTTATATTGTACTTATTAAATTTTCACTGGTCAACACATATCTAGACTCTGCTATGAGTTATATTGTACTTATTAAATTTTCACTGGTCAACACATATCTAGTCTCTGTTGGGAGTTATATTGTACTTATTAAATTTTCACTGGTCAACACATATCCAGACTCAGTTGTGAGTTATATTGTACTTATTAAATTTTTACTGGTCAACACATATCTAGACTCTGTAGTGAATTATATTGTACTTATTAAATTTTCACTGGTCAACACATATCTAGTCTCTGCTGTGAGTTACATTGCACTTATTATATTTTCACTGGTCAACACATATCTAGACTCTTTTGTGAGTTATATTGTACTAATTAAATTTTCACTGGTCAACACATATCTAGACTCTGTTGTGAGTTATATTGTACTTATTAAATTTCCACTGATCGACACATGTCTTGTTTCTGTTGTGAGTTATATTGTACTTATTAAATTTGTGGTTTGTGAATATCTATATCAAAACAAATCGCCATGACACCTGTTTTTGATACTCTAGTTTCACAAGCGACAAATATGTTTTTTGCGTTTCGTTTTGACTCTCTCAAAGTCACACTAGAGTCACGGTTATTGTGAACTCTCTAGCCCCACTGACAGGGATCATAGACTCGAGTCGGAAAAATCCTGGCACCACACCTCCGAATAAGGCCTGCAGGGACGGGGTTGTGATATAGGCCCTTTCACCCCATGTAGCTGTTTAGTTATAATTAACCAAAATTTCCAATCGAAGAAGAGGTGGAGAAGCGTGCCCACATTATCTTCTGTTGGATCTGCTGTGTTACATTTTATTTTTGTTTGGTGCTGCCTTTGTGGGTGATATCGTCAGCCTGGCATCCCGGTGCTTGCTCGAGGCACTCTTTGTCGTCTTCTTTTTCATGGCCTGTGGCTATGTTTCTACGGGAGATGGAGTTGTTCCAGGCACCAACGGTTGAGGAACATAGTGAAAGGAGACCCTCTCAACAAAGGTTCTACCTCTCCCCGAGAGTGACGGTTGGCTGTCTGTTGTCTCAAACTTCACATTTTGGGTGGGCGCTCTTACCTTTAACTTAGAGTATCCAGATGAGGGATCGGAGACGCCAAGAGCTAAACTGTTATCTTAATTGTCGCTGTTAAGTCCATCGAAGCCTCTGCAGCGAGAGATAATTGCGCCCCCGCACATTTGAAATACGAAGTGTGAATCGGTTCGGAGATGCTGGTTACATCGCCGAATCTAATGGGTTTTTTGGCGCCGAAGGAACGCTGGGACGATGTGGGATACGCCCACCCTCTTTATCTGTAAAGAATTTAGTTCTGAGTTATGTCCGGGCATGGCTAAGTAGTAAAAAGGCTGGAGTACTCGGCTAGCGGCGTCTGTGTTTCCCTCGGTTCTTTTGGAGGAGGTGGTCGGTGAAGGTGGATATATCTTTTGGTGGAGTTGATGGTATTGGTGCAGTGATAGAGGACTGACTCGGGTTGATAGTGTCTAGTCCTTGCAGCTTCCGCTTCTGGTGAGTCTGGGTTCTTCTTAAGATTTTTATCAATCTTTGTATCGACTTCCTGATGAATTGTTAGATAGTGTAAGTCACTCAGCAGTGGTTTCTTTATTATCCAATGGCTTGTCCCTGATTGTATATAGTTCTGGAATTTAGCTGCAGCTGTAGTCGCGGGCCCTTGTCATTGACCTCCTTTCCCAGGAACGCCTCCACAGATTCCTTGGCGCTCACCTCCTGTTCGGGCCTCCGGGCTGAGTCCACTTCCTTTCCAAAGACCGATCTCCCTTCGGTTCTGTTGTTTTTTTTCAAAATCCATTGCTAAGTTAATTTTGCCCTTGCGCACTTTCAAGTGGTAGCAGGGTCCGCCTTCAGGCTTGGCGGTGTCTCTTGGATTTCAAACGGGAGCTCCATTTGATTGATGTTGACACCTCGGAGTCCATGGTATGAACGATAAATGAATGGCGTGGGGGTTATCCGCGGATCAATGGTTTCGCGTGCCAAAAGCGTGCAGGGACGATGCATGGGCGGACCCTTTTCGACCTTACTTTGACGTTTTAAGTTTTAGAAATTGTTCACAAATCACAATCATGTACATTCACTGCAGAGGATGAAAGCTTGGGGTCATCACTGGAAAAAACAACAAAAAATACGGTATTTATACATCATTGACACCAGACAAATACCAAGGAATGGTGATCGCTTTTTGACGTGGTTAACATGGTAATAATGGCTTCGTGACAGTTGACATTTGTTAATGAAACTGAAATATAACGAGAGTCTTCTGAAAAAGATTGGGAAGGAGGCTTATTTGCTTGTATAATTGGACATAGACATAGACAGATGTTTTGTCATAAGCGCAATGGACAAAACATCATAGATATGTATACAAGTGTTTCTTTCGTACGTAATTAGTGACGATAACATGGCCCAGTAATTAAATGCATCACTGCTCATTGACTACCTGACAGTGTTTTAAACAGCTTTCCCATTACGGCATATTTCTTAAATGTAAATGTTAATGATTTGCAAGATATGAAGTGAAGGGAACTACTGTTAATCAGGGTTTGAGATATGAAGATATTTTTTATAACATGGATATGAAGATTTATGAGAAAACATTCCTCCAAATTACTTTCAATTTTGAGGAGGCAAGGAATAGTATTTCCATAATGCTCGATTATTGGCAGATTGCTCTTGCAATCTGGTAATAATCGGGCAATAATCGAGCATTATGAAAATGAGGTAGTTACCTGCCATAACTAAGGTGATAATGTTGTCAACAGACATACATTTTTTAGGCTGCACCAGTTGCACTATATATTTTGTTGACCGACCCATTCACTCAAATCACTTATTGCACTATAATTTTATTTTTGTAGCTGTTGCCACTTTACTCAATAAAATGAATCGTCCAGAAGTCACAGTTGCAGTAGATGGTTCCTTGTATAAATTCCATCCTCATTTCCATGACCTCATGGTCGACAAGATTGCAGAGCTCGTCAATCCAAACATTAAGGTACAGTAACATTTGATTTATTGGCATAGAATTTCGTTCATAAGGTACATGTCAGGTATGACTATGGTTTCCTGGTTGTTCGGGAAGCAGAGAAGTATGTGTGTGTACTGTGGAAGACAAGCTTTTGCTGTGCTGACAACATTGGATCCGTTAACCAATGAGTGGCTGCTAGTCCTTTTACGGAAAAAACGTGAACTTTTTCCTTGTGTTGAAGCCATGATATATAGACGTATTTGCAGGGGGTGGGGTGGGGGGTGTGGCGGGGAGACCTCAAACCCGAATAAACTAACCTAGATTCTGAACACTATTAGTAGAGTGGACTACCGTCGTTACGTTAGTACAACTTGAACACAATGAAGTGGATTTCCCCCCCAACTAGTACCAAAACATGTTCAATATAAATCTCTTAGGCAGAGAATTCATGTGTGTTGTCTGTTATTGGGGCTTAATGACACTTTCAATAACCAGGGTCGCATTGTGTCCGACAGTTTTACGGATGGCGGAAGTCGGAATACACGGAGAAAACCACCATGCAATGACGAGCAACTGCCGGACTCTAACATAATAACTGGCACAGGCAAGATTAACATCGGTTGAAGGTAAGTATACCATCGTTATGTTGTATGTTGTTTATTATAATTTATTGGAGAGTGTTTGTAGGTGCTCTTCAATACATTGTACAAGAAAACTGCACATAGACAAAATAGTTCTGCTTTTTGCTCATCCCTGAATCAGACGCACATCCAGAGAATTTGACGCCGTTTAAACGCGGTGTTAACACTATTCCAATTGATGCCAAACGGTTGTGTAGCGCTCAACCAGCTGAGAGAGAAATCCCTTTTGCAGTCGTATTGCAAATGTTTATTACCGCTGGTGATTGGCAGCATGGTTTAAATGAAAAACGCGATTTTACTACAGTACTACAGTACGGCCGCCGTGGATTTATCGCTTTCCACGGGTGGGCAATAATATCCGCGGACGCAATAATATTTGATTAGAAACACAAATTATAATAATAATAATAATAATATACACATTTATATAGCGCAAACATTATAGTTCAGAAGATATAGAACCATATTCTAAGGCGCTGTATATGTTACTGAGCTCGTGCAAATATACAAACGGAATATATACAGTATCTTAAGTCCATAACATCACTTATAGGGTTTTTGAAACAGGTATGTTTTGAGATCTTTCTTGAAAAGGTTGACATTTGACAGTCTTTTTAGGTGTTCTGGTAAATTATTCCACAAGTGACGGCTAGCAAATGAGAATGCCCTATCTCCAAATGTCTTACACCTATGTTTTGGAACATGTAGCAGCATTTTACCATCGGACCTCAGGTTGTATTGGCACACATTCTTGGTATTAATGAGTTCTTCTAAGTAGGCTGGTGACATGTTGTTTTGTGTCTTAAAAACTAATAATAAAGTTTTGAAAATTATTCTGTACTTAACTGGCAGCCAGTGCATATCCCTCAGAACAGGAGTGATGTGTTGAGATCGTGATGCCCTACATACCACTCGGGCTGATGCATTTAGTACCATCTGCAGACGAGAGTACTGATATTGTGGAAGGTTGAACAGTAAGGCATTACAATAATCCAAATGTGAAGTTACATAGGCATGAACTAGGGTTTTTGTTGAGTCTTTCGTGAGGAACTGTCTTATCTGTTTAAGTCCGTATAGACCTCTGAAAGCTTTATTGCAAATATTTGTAACATGTCTGTTCATAGACACGGTAGAGTCGAAGAAGGCACCAAGATTACGTACACTGGTACTTGAACTGATGGCGAAATCTCCTACCTTCACTGAATTGATGTCAACTTTAGTGAGTTGTTCTCGTGAACCAATTATTAAGAATTCAGTCTTATCATCATTTATCATTAATTTGTTTGAAACCATCCATGTTCGAATGTCCGAAATACCTGATTCAATAGTTTCCAGAGCTTTAGTTTGATCCTTGATTGATGGTCGAAAAGAGAAATAAACCTGTGTGTCAACAGCATAACCATGGACGTCAGGCAGGTGAGCTTCAATGATGGTGAACATTTTTGAAATATTGAATAGAAACAGAACAGGACCAAGGCAACTGCCCTGTGGGACTCAACATTCAAGATGGAAGTCTTTTGACAGATTACCGTTTATTGATACACGCTGCTGTCTATTCTTGAGGTATGATGATAGCCAGCTAGCAGCAACACCATTAAGTCCAAAATGAGAATTCATTGTCTCTAGCCGAGTTTTATGACAATAATAAGAATAATAATCAAAAAGAATAATCATCAAAAATTTAATTAATGAAGCACCGGGTACAACCCGGTGCTTCATCAATTAAAATTTTGCAGATAATGATTTTATTACCTGGTAGACGCATGCGTGTACATCACTGTACATGCGTGGATTACGACCAGTCCACGGCGGCTGTACTGTAGTATAAGATCGCGGTTCGTCGTTTTATTCCGTAATTGATGTGTGTATTCTAACGTTACCCAATAATATACAGACATTGGGAAATGTTGTAAATAAACCAGCACTGTAATCCGGCCTACAGGTAGGAACTTTATGTAAAAATGCAACTGTTTGGTCGTTCAGCATCTGATTAACGTTATGGCGTAAACGAAATGCTTCGGCAAAAACTGTTGTTATAGATTTGTGTTATATTAGAATTATTGCCACTCACCATATATCCTCAGAAATACTCCTCGAAGACAGCTAGGCTCTCGGGGACGTCCAACGCCTTCAATGTCGTCCTGGTGAGTTCGTACTCAGCCTTAATCACGGGGACTTCAGGCAATGACAGCAGATCTGTTCGTCTATCTTAGGGGTGTGATCTGTTACACGTCAATTCGTCCCCTAATAACTCGGTCTGCATTCCTCACACTCCTCCCCGTTCCATTTTGGACGAAGTCATTACGTGATAAGGTTACGATTTAGTAAGTGCGGAGAAGTAAACAAAGTGAGGTACCACCACCAATTTCAGCACTTACAAATCTAGCTACACCACTCGAAGTGTGAAAACATTTGTTTAATTTGTCTAACAGATGGTCAGGGCAGAATATGACCAAAAGCGATAACTTTTAGTCAAAGAAATACACGATTCAATAGTTTAACCATATTTGTACACAAAGTACATTTCAGTACCTTTTCGAATAAGCACCCTGGATGTCAATGCAAATCTCGCTTATGGGCATTTTGAAGAAAAAAGTACCATACAGTACGTGGAGAGTGTATTTTCACTGAATCACCCGCAGAGTGACGATTCCACCCGAGCAATAATTGCAAATTTATTGCAAAGCATAACCAGCACCAGCAAAGTTTCAGCCAATGGATCTCCGGGTTAACTCGGAGGTCCATTGGCTGAAACAATGCTTGTGTTTTTTGTCGATATATACAAAATTTTAAAGTTATAGCTTGGGTGATAACTCCACTCTGCGGGTGATTTAGTTACAATCCACTCTCCACATACTGTATATTGAAAATATATATGTGTCAGGAATTTTGACTACCAGGAGACCAAAAGCAAATAACCTTCGATCGCCTGAATATAATTTCTGCTCTGAAACAAATACTGTAAAGATACCCAAATTTGTTAAATTATCTACATGCAGATATTACATATGTTTATACATCTATACATATGGATCCGTAAAATCCCAATACATATATGCATCTACATCTTTATAACTGTTTATATACAAACATTAACAGAAATCTATATGGTAGAGCATACAAACGTTTTCACTGGACAAAGCCACCAAAACAGATTCTGGTACATTCCAAATTCTACTAACAGTCCTTATTACAGGACAAATCATCCAGGGTGTGTTCACCGGGCAGTGGCGAAGAGGCGATAAATAAGGAGAATCTGATTCCAGGAGACTTCTATCAGTTGGAAGCTTCGAAATAGCCTCCAGGGTGACACTGTCCCTAAAAATACTATTTGTAAATCCAAACTTGCAGTTTGGCAGTTTCCGTTGCCAAACTTCAAGTTCAGAAGACGTCCCCATAAAACAGTGTATATGAATATTTAAATGGGTAAAGCACAATTCTTCAATAATACGAAGAGTCCTCTCAGCCGCCTCGCCATTGCCCAAATCCCTACAATGCAAGACTACCGTCTTGTTATATTTGTGCACAAGAGGAAGTATTTTGAGCAGGAAATTTTCTTGCGCATGAATTTTACTCTCCTTGCAGGTCACCTTATCTTTGCATGGAGGCCTACATTTACATACCGTGGTCAGATCTATTCCGACCTCCCCAGTCCAATACAGCATGAAGCCTAATCTTGTGTTTAATAGCAGGAGCGTCACCAGTGTCAATATTATGCTCTACACCATCCATGCAGCTTAAGTCTAGGTCATGCAGCGTAAAAACATCTTGAAAATCTATCAAAAGCCTTGCGAAGTCTATTCTCTGAGCATCACTAAGATGAGCAATTGACCTGTCAAATAAATCTTTCAAGTGGACTGGTATCTGTTCTTGTAAGTGGGTCAGCTACTGTTCTTGATCTGTTTGTGACAAGAGATGCAACAAATCGCAAAGCTGGCGATTCAAAGTCGTCTAAACTTTGAACCGAGTTAGCTTTTTGACTGCCACACTTCACGTCCATCAATGGATCAATAATGAAACTGTTGGCAAGAGGACTGTTCAAAGTCAACTAAACTGAGAACACTTTCCTCTGCCACATATTCAGCAGTACCAACTATTGTGTTCTGCTTAAGTTTCGGGTGGTGGTTGGTATCATTTATGACTTTCACGGCAACACTTTGTCCATTTCCCAATGAAGAAGATAGCAAGATACCATTTTTTGCTCTATTGGCTCAAAAATATACGTAGATCCAATCGGTTGCTCGGCATACATCTCCACTATTGAAATGGTGTTTGGTGGGAGTGTAATTGATTTGGTCACCACCGCTCTAGTGACTGGTATACCCATATCTGTACCATATTTCTTGAGTGTGGCATTAACAATTTCATCTCCTATAGACAGTGTACCATTTCGGAGATTTACCATGCAGTTATTGGCTAGGAGAAAGTCTAATCCTAAGATAAATTCATCGCCAATAGGTGCCACACAAATATCCCATTTAGAAATTGATGAGCCTATCGTAATGTCAAGTCCTGGTATTATCTTTCCTATGACAAGTTGTTTTCCGATGCCTTCCAATCTAACCTGCTTGGCTTTGTTTGTGGGGGCAGCGTAGAAGGATTTAAAAAGTTTCCCATCCATTAGATTGAGCATCCTCTGACAGACAGTCATACAGACGGTTCAACATCTTTCGTTGACACCAATGTCTGTCCTTAGCAGTCCTCTCAAACTTGAAAATGAATGGCTCCCATTTCATGGTGCCCTTTCTACTGAAGACTGGTAATATTTGTGGTCGGGGACTTCTACTCCTGCTTCTTCTACGTGTATGACGATGCCTTCTTCTGTTATAATTTTCTTCACTAAAACTATTCTTGTCTGTATCTGGGGACCTTTTTCTATGTTGTTGATGTCTTCTATCACCACTTCCTCTAGAACTATGTGATGAATATGATGATTCAGACGTCCTATTCCTATGTGTCATATGTGATCGCCTTTTACTGTTTGAGCGATGCCTACTATGTGATCGTCGTCTCTCTTGCTTTCTACATCTGGACCGTGTAGAGTCACACCACAGGTAGTCTTGACCTCTATTTTTACTCCTAGAACGATGTCGTCTGTCTCGCCTCCTTGTGTCTTCATCTGACTCTGAACAATTTGATAAGTCTGACCTATTTGGTTGTCGCCCTCTTGTTCTGTGTCGTTCTTTATCTGTATCAGTGTATCTGTCTGATCGGTGCCTTGCTTTGTATGACTCCTGTACTTTTGATGTTTTCTGAGAGTTACTTGTCAGTGATTTCTTGTGACTCTGATGTTCACCATAAACCTGTTGCTCAGGCTCTGTGACAGTACCATCTGAATGTGTGTAATCTGATTCCAACTTTGGAAGTAGGCCTGACTTTGGCAAAGGGCTTTCTTTACTGGGAAGTTTGTAAATTCCCGAACTCTGCAAACCGAAGGACAGAAATAGTAAGCTTTCAGCTGGCTTTTTCTCAATTCCTTTCTTCTTCTCCAATGCCCAAAACAACTTTTTGTATTCTTCCTCATACTTATTAGTCAGCTCCTTGATTTGATGTGTTGCTTCTTCCTTCAAGCCATCTATTACTCCCCGGTGTATATTTATTTGCGATTCAGCAAACAATTTTGCAGACACCAAATCAGCCTTTTCTTTTCTCCAAAGTTGTCGCTCAAGTTCATGTGCCTCTTTGAATGCAGCCATTTCTTTTTGCATCTCAGATATAATCTGATTAGGATCTGAAGGAGTTTGAGCTGCACTGGCTGATGGGAAACCATCAAAATGAAAGGGGTTACCTGGGCTCCTTACTGGAGATTTTCTGGGCACTTCTAAAGTAATGATATCCCTACCAATCCAGTCCTGCCACACTGAGGCTAATATGCCAGTTTCTCTCACTAAATCTTCAATCTCTAGTGCACCTGTGGCATGACGACAATCAAATAACCTTTTAGCTTTTACTGACCCTATATTTTGAAGATGCATAAATTCATCTTGTGTGATTGTTTGCAAGTTCAGTGCCATTGTGTAGAATACAAACTAACAATCAACAGACCTACACCAGTAAGTTAGCTTGAGTGTAATAATTTATTCACATAAATATTTTATTCAAAACAAAATTATTTAATTTTTCTCCGAAAAATATGTATTTAATTTTTCGAAGAACTAATTTTCATAATAAATATGAATTTAACACTCATTATCTATAAATATCACAATATACATTCAAATATGATCAATTTGGATTACTTGACATTTTTTATTATGTCACTTTTACTGCACCATACTTTTGCAAAATATTTACTTTGCTGCAACCAGTTTGGTAACTTTAACTGAATATTTTGCAAAAAAGTACAAGTATGGTTCAGTTACTGAACCATACTTGTACTTTTTTGCAAATTATTTAGTTTATTGCAACCGGTTACTAACGATAGCCAAAACAGATTACGTCCCTTGCTAAATCTATTATTGTTCAGAATTTAAATGTTCGCGGTTGCATTTAAATCTGACGTTTTTTATGAAAAATAAACAAAATAATGGCAAAATTTTATTCATATTGGTTGAAATATCAAAAAAGCATTAACTTTTAAGAAGATCTTCAACCACATGACATTAAATTTCAAAATGAAATTCTTTTTTCTAATCACTGAAATCGACAAGATTTTAGAAGGAAATGTGCCATTAGGGAACCCTGCGTTCTCCAAAATACCGTCGTCGCCACTTGTTATAGATTTGGGTTATATTAGAATTATTGCCACTCACCATATAACCTCAGAAATACTCCTCGAAGACAGCTAGGCTCTCGGGGACGTCCAACGCCTTCATTGTCGTCCTGGTGAGTTCGTACTCAGCCTTAATCGCGGGGACCTCAGGCAATGACGGCGGACCTGTTCGTCTATCTTAGGAGTGTGATCTGTTACACGTCAATTCGTCCCCTAATAACTCGTCTGCATTGCTCACACTGTGTAAAGCAAGAATGCAAACAGACCACCGAAGAAGATATTTTTCTTCAAAAATATCAGCTTTATCTGCTATTTCAAGTTTAAACATCGTTCATCGCACAAATACAGAACCCACCTCGGGTAGAGTACGGGAGACAGAAATCAACTACCCTTGTTGAAGTTTTATGCGCGCGTGAAATACAGGACAAACTTAAACTTCGGTCGTTTATTTCAACCCCCCGTACTCAACCCTCGTTGCATTCTGTCCTGTTATCACGATTTGAAGGGGTGAGCCCAGGGCTGTCGTAAAAATGGTGTAAATCTCTACAAAAAACCATCATCTGATCTGTTAAAAGTTTCTTGGGAGTCTAGTGGGGACCCAACTGTGTTGTGTGAGGAGGAATAATCTACAGAATAATATGGGCAACGGTGTATTTTATACATTTTATTAACCCTTTACCTAACATGAAAAGCAGACAACACTTGCAAACAACATTCTTGAATAACTAATTTTTTTCATTTTGTGTCTCAAAACATAGGTTATGACTCCTATTTGGAACGATCTCGACGAGCTCGTTCCAAAGAGGGGCCATAACCTATGTTTTTGAGACCAAAAATGAAAAAAATAATGTAAATTAATTGGCCATTTTGAGAATAGAGCTGGCCGGTTTTGACCGTTACGTTGGGTAAAGGGTTAACTTACGGAAGTTTTGTTTGCATAAACCAATTAATTCTTTTTTAGCGTTAGCTTTAATAATAAAAAGAAGCTATGTGGCAGGCAAAATGACTGTGCGGAAACGCCTGAGGCGAGCCCGGTTAATCAATGGATGGGTGACCGTCTGAGCGACCAATTCGGACTCCCGCGTTGTGTCCTTGGGCAAGGCACTTAACCCCGATTGCCCACACGGGGACACGATGACGCCGTGCACTAAGGCGAACTGGCATGGTAGGTATGTCTTCAACCAATCTAACCCTGCCTGTGCTGCACTGTAGAGTTACGATATTGGGGAGCTGGCAGTTGCTCGTCGTTGCTCGGTGGTTCTCTCCGGGTACTCCGGCTTCCTCCACCCGTAAAACTGTCACGATCATGATTAGCCACTGTGCATAAGTATATGACCTTAAACACCAATAAATAAATAATATAAATAAACGCCTGAGAAAAGGCCTGAGAAACAGATATTTATTTTTTTTAATCAGAACGACAGTGACATTACTCCATTCTCGCGTACTTATCATTTGGAACATGAGTTAAAATACATTCCGGTAGAGTCCAGTCGAACAGGAGTTTATTCCAGAACATCAATACATTACAAGGTTATTATTAGGCTTTTCCCTCTGGAAAAGACTATTGTTTTTCTACGGATTATTATTTTTTTTTTTTTTTTTTTTTGGGTTTTTTTTTTTTTTTTTTTTTCCACACATTTTTGTCCGTACGATTCAGAAGCCATTTTCGAACCGATTTTCACACAATTTGGCACACGCATAGAGTGGCAAAAAATCTAAAAATGTACCGAAGCGGAATTTTCGATTTAACCCTTATTTCGCCAGAATTGGTAAAAAACTGCCAAAATTGGGGTTTATCGGCACTTTCTCGAAACACGTCTTTAGGATTTTTTTTAAACATCCATCATTACTAGACCTACCTATGACACACCCTTTGATACACACGACATATTTGGCGATGCATATGGTAACCCTCCACAGGCTGCCAAACATCGAAATTTTGATGAAATGGGCCCTTTTCAGACCCCCACAACACCCAAACGATACCCGAGAGGTAAACATAACTTCCTTTATTGGAAGTGGAATTTACCGAAGATCATTTTTGTAAGTAATAAGGGTGTTCAGAAAACCAAGTGTTAACCCGTTTTGGGCTGGTTAAACAGCAATACCCCCAAAAAGCTCAAAACTTCATGTTTTCCGTGGATTTCTCTAAACGAGTCTTGTAGATTTTCAAGAAAAATTGGTCACTCTCAGGTCTTGGTGTGACATTACAAGTTGCATGGATAAAATATTCCGGTCAGCATTAGTTAACCCTCCCCGAGCTGCTAAACGTAAAAATTGTGATAAAATGGGATGTTTTTAGACACCAACAGCACCCAAACGATATACCACAGAGAAAGGGGCCTTCATTTATCGGACGCAAAATTGATCGGAAAATATTTTTGAAAGTGGTAAGGGTATTCAAAATTTGACGTCTTAACCCATTTTGGGATGGTTAAAGAGACATACCCATTAAAATCTTAAAATACCCGTTTTCTGTGGATTTCTCTAACAACATCTTGTAGGTTTTCAAGAAAAATCGGCTATTTGCAGGTCTTGGTGTGACATTACAAGTCGCATGAACAAAATATTCCGGTCAGCATTAGTTAACCCTCCCCGGGCTGCTGAAGGTCAAAATTGCGATAAAATGGGCTGTTTTTGCACACCAACAGCACCCAAAGGGTACACCACAAAGAAAAGTGCCTTTTTTTAACGCGCATACAATTTAAATGGAAACATTTTTGTAAGTAGTAAGGGTATTCAAAAGTCGACGTCTTAACCCATTTTGGGCAGGCTAAAGAGAGATATCCCTTGAAAGCTTTAAATTCCCATTTTCTGTGAATTTCCCTAACGGTAACTTGTAGGGTTTCAAGACACATTGACTATTCGTAGGTCTTTATGTGACATTAAAAGTTGCATGGACAAAATACTCCGGTGAGCGTTTTTTAACCATCTACAAGCTGCCAAGCATCGTAATGTTGTTAACATGGGACTGTTTTCAGACACGCACATCACCTAATGTATACATGAGAGATAAACATAATCTCCTTTGTTTGAAGTGGAATTCACAGAGGACCATTTTTGTAAGTAATAAAGGTATTCAAAAAGCCAAGCGTTAACCCCTGTTGGGGACGTTAACAGGGATACCCATCAAAAGCTTAAAAAATCGTTTTCCCTGGATTTCTTTACAAACATTTTGGGGGGTTTTCAAGAGAAAATGGCCGTTGATAGGTCTTGGTGTCATATGACCAGTTGCATGAATCAATTATTCTGGTAGGCATTTGTTAACCCTTCATGGGCTGCTAAATGTAAAAAAAATTGAGGAAACAGTCTGTTTTTGGACACCAAGAACATCAAACGGAAATGCCACAGAGAAACGTAACTTCTTTTACCGGACGCAAAACTGATAGGGAAACATTGATATTGATATTAACCCATTCTACCATTAATGATGGGTTTTACCTAAACATTTTTTTTATCAAAACCAAACCGAATCATTTGAGACTACTTTACTCACCTTTCTCATAACATCAATGAAGGAACTTTAGTGAGACAGTTAAAAACAATTCATCAGACACTGTGGGGGTCAAGAAAAATCATGGAATCTAATTGGTGTTTAAGGTTTGTAAGTAGTAAGGGTATCTAAAAGAATGAAACTTAACCCATTTTGAACTGGATAAGGAGAGATGCCCTTTAAACGCTTAAAATTTACATTTTCCGTGGATTTCGCTAACTGCTTGTTGGGGATTTTCAAGAACAATTTGACATTGGCAGGTCTTACAAATTGCATAGATAGAATATTCCGCTAGTCGTTTGTTAATCCCTCTACAGGCTGCTAAACGTCAAAATTTTAATAAAATCGGCTGTTTTCGGGCAGCAAAATGGGTATGCAATAGATAAACATGACCTCTTTTATCAGACTTAGAATTCCTGAGGAATAATGTATGATAGTATTAAGGGTATTCAAGGGAGCGTGGTGGCTCAGTGGTAGACTGTTGTACTTCTATGCTAGAGGTCCCGAGCTCGATCCCCGTCCGGGACGACTCACGTTGTGTCCTTGGGCAAGGCACTTTGGCCCGGTTGCCGACATGGGGGCACGATGTCCCCGTGTACTAAGGCATACTGCACGTCGATGGTACACATGTCTTCAACCTCTGTAACCCTGCCTGAGCGGAGCCTGAACAGAGTGAGAATGTTGAGGAGCTGACAGTTGCTCGTCGATGCTTGGTGGTTCTCTCCGGGTACTCCGGCTTCCTCCACCTCTAAAACTGTCACGGTCACGATTAGCCATTGTGCAGAAGTACGTGACCTTAAACACCAATAAATAAATAAATAAATAAATAAATAAATAAATAAGGGTATTCAAAAAACCAAGCCTTAACCCTGTTTTGTCGGATTAAAGACAGACAGCCCATGCTGTGTACGCTGCCTACATTACTTGTAAAATCGACACCCCCCACTAAATCTTCTGCGAGGTGCGGTTTCGGACCCGACCACCTGACGGTTCTGACCACATCAAATAACACACCTTCGTTGTATTTAGCAGCAAGAAATTTCCCCAAGAAGCAAAGACAAAAATACGTCTGCGGAAAATGATGGCAAATATTTTATTTAGCCTGTATTTTGTCCGAAAAAAAATTCTCACCCACATATACCTAAAAATGATTCAATGATACAATTGGACATATTTCTCTCATAAAACGTGAAAAAACACTTGATTTATTGCGTTTTAGGATTGCGCATGTATATTCTAGGAAGATTCTCTGTCTGTTATTAAACTACGGCGTGTCTTTGATCTCGTTTGGGACGATCAGTGATTAGCACCTTTTCGACAAGAGCCATCGAAATTGAAAATAAAAAAAATAATCAAATTTCACTAAAACCTTTTACAGAATCGTGTTTTTCAGAAAACGCTTTCGCGATTGCGTGTGTCGTTTTCAAAATTCGGATCAGTAAGCACGAAATTATAAATATGTTGTTGTCAATAACAAAATTGAAAGCATGTCGGTCAAACTTGCATGACGTCAGAACTCGAGTCGGGTAAAATACTGCGGTGTAGTGAAAGTACGAGAGTAAGAAACGCTGATATCGCAGTAGGCTTTAAAATGTCCATGGAATGGTCCTAAAATCAAGTTTATATTTGCAGCTTTATTGCAAATAAGTTTCCCGTTGTTTCTTGTTGAAATGTTATTTCCATCAAGGCCAAGTACCAGTGGGATAGGACACCTGCCCCATGAACAACTGCCTGCTATTAAAATTAATTAGCGGGAACATCTCCCCCCCCCCCCCATGCTGTTTATTTTACCTAGGACACCTGCCCCCTGCTGATTGTTTACGTAGGACACATGCCCCCCACCCCCCCCCCCCCCCCCCCCCACACACACCTACTGTTAGATTAGATTAAACATATTTTATTTGCCATTTGACAATGCAAATCAGGATTGGAGGACAAGTGCTTACAACTTAGAAGCCCCTCCGTTCCTGTACGGTGACTATGACTAATAATTTACAATATGGCAGAAGGTATTCCATAAATAACATAATCTAGCAAAATCTAAATATTATAAACATTATAGACAAACACAAATTAAACTGAGAGAGAGAGAGAGAGAGAGAGAGAGAGAGAGAGAGAGATCAAAAAAATAAATAGAATATAAAGAAAACATGAAATACAACATTAGATCCAGTGATGATGCCCGCCACCCACCTATTTGCATTCTGTAGTATCTTGGCCGTAATGGGAGTCTAAATTAACATCTTGATTACAGCCACTGAGCATAGGTTTTCACTTCTGGGGATGTTCACACAACTGTTTTTTCACCAAGTACACCTGCCGTGCACCCGTTTGTTTGCTAACGGGCCCCTACTCATTGACCTTTCTATTTTTAGAAGCACCCGGGCCGACGGGAGAGGGCGTTGTTGGGAGCATGGCTAGATTTTGCTATAAAATGGGGTTGAAGGAAGGTACTCTCAAATCTGGGGCGAAAGTGGCGAAAATGACAAAAGGCTACTTCAACGTATAGTAACGGTATAAACTACAGTCGATCTGGGCGATGTACAGACGAAAAATCATACCTTGGAGCCGGTTAGGCAATTTGGCACAAAAAACTCCGACTTCATGCTCAATCGCTGCTCTACAGTAGTTTACAACAGTCCTCAAGTCCATTCCAAACTGATAGAGTCGGGACGAATAGTACTCTCACTTTCCACGCGATGCGTGGTGTTCTTCACGTGGCCTCGACACTCGCAACAGATGCCAAAATGTCGGCCAGGGTGCGCAGAACAAGTTCTGAAAATTAGATGTCGCTGCCTTCAGCGATCTGGACACGCTTCATGTTTGTGAGAAGTGCAATTTTAATGTCTAATTGGCAAATTTTCGTTAATCGTTACCCGCCAAAAAACCTACTCACCGCCGATTTCTTTTCACTTCAACTTCTGAGGATTATCTAAGGTTTAAAGATAGTGTCAGGATACCCCTCCCCCGCCGCTCTTTTGGGGCTGGTTAGGCAATGTGGCACCGAAACCTGGGACGTTATGCTCAATCGCAGCTCTACAGTCGTCTACAACACTGCCGGTGTCCATTCGAAACTGATAGAGTCGGGACGAATAGTACTCTCACATTCCAAGCGATGCGTGATGTTTTCCACGCGGTCCGGACACTCCAAACAGATCCCAAAATGTCGGCTAGGGTTCGTAGAACAAGTTCTGAAAATTTCAAGTCGCTGCCTCCAGCGGTCTGAACACCGTTCGTGTATGTCTGAAGTGCTATTTTAATGTCCAATATGCAAATCTTCGTCAATCTTTTCCTGCCTGCCAGAAACCCAATCACCACCAATTTCTCTTGACTTTAAACTTCTGAGATTCTCGTAGGTTTAAAGGTTGTGTTAGGGTCCCTGGTGGCTGTCTTAAAGAAGCAACTTCCATTTACAGTCAACTCTCCACCAGTCACACACAATTGTAACATTTAAGTGGACTTACTCCAGCGAGGAGGCACTGAAGGATTCTGCGCCCATTCCCGACGTCTTTTTTCGAACTGGCTTGAAAAGGAAGGACCAAATTCAAACAATTACCTCCTCTCTCCAAAACACCATATCTCAACCAATTCTAGGCAGATTTCCATGAAATTTTCACTCCTTGTTCATGAATAGTTGTGGCATCACTTTCCATGAAGAGCGACATGAATGTCGCATTTCGTCACGTTGAATTGGAAAAGAGCATATGCGCAGGGATTTCTCTGAAAACATCTTGGAAGATTTTAAAGAAAAAATGGCCATTTGCAGTTCTTAGTGTGACATTACAAGTTGCATGGAAAAATATTCCTGTTAGTACTTGTTAACCCTCTACAAGCTGCCAGACATCAATATTTTGGATGCATTTGAGATAAAATGGACCATTTTCAAATAGACACAGCACTCAGTGGGTATGTGTGAAACAAACATAACTCCTTTTGTGGGTCATTAACTTGTCGGACGACGATATTGATATTAGCCCACTCCACCGTTAATGATGTTTTTTACCTAAACAATTTTCTTATCAACTGAGTCATTTGAGACGAACGAAATGGTTTGACGCGCCGAAGGCGCGCAGGGACGATTTGGAGGACAAGCCCCTTTCGACCCTCGTTAGCTGTTTGTTGTTGTTGTAGGACGTCAAGGCGCGGTGGAGGAGGAAAAGGAAGGAGGGAGGTGGCTTAACCCCATCTAGGCTTCTTCCGGCTCTTTTTCTTTGGAGTTGGTTGAGATTGTGATGTGGAAGTCGACGATGTTGAGTTTAGTGTTGAGTTTGGTGAATGGATTGCGTCTAATTTCTTTTTGAGATCTGCCTTGGATTGTTCCCTGAAGTCGTGGGTTTCGGAGGCGATTCGGTTTCCCATCTCAACTGCTCGCCTTCCCATCTATATTATTCTCCTTAATTCTTCGGCGGTGACTGCAGACTTAGGTGGCTGTGTTGTTGAGATTGACACACCCGGGCTGTCCGGTAGAGAAGGAAGTGAGGAGTGAGTGGTGGAAGGTGGTGAAAAGGCAACCTCCGGTTCCTCCTCAGTCTCCACCAGACGTTCCTCATCCAACAGTACCGGCTCAGGAGCTGGCAGTTGGTTGGGTGTACTAGTGGGACTAGGACGGGAACTGGCAGCTGCCTCCAGGACCTCCATCCTCTCGCTCACCTCTTTCTTCCTATTCCGGAAGGCCTCCAGGCGCCTGGAATCCCGGCGCTTGGTGGACAGACTCTTCTTCTTCTTGCTCTTCTTCTTTTCAGGGCCAGGTCCACGCTTCTTCGGGTGAGGACCAGTGTGAGAGGGGTTCCTCTCACAAAAGGTGCTACCTCTCCCCGAAGAAGGTGTGGCGGTGTTGTGCTCTTCAATGACGAACTCCAAGTTCAGATGGACTCTCTTGCCTGTCTCCCGGACAGTCCAGGTGACAGGGCAAGAGATGCCCAGAGCTGCTATTGTTCTCTTCAGTCGCGCTGGTAATTCCAGTGTTTCCATAATTATGGTGTTAATTAGGATCGAGCCAAGTCATTTGAGACTACTATATTCACATTTCTCATAACATCAATGAAGGAACTTCAGTGAGACAGTTAAAAACAATTCATCAGACACTGTGGGGTCATGAAGAATCATGGAATCTCATCGGGAAAAGCCATGATTCTCCAGAATCATAAAGTCTAGTATCTTCTGCAATTGTTCAATTGTTAATGTAAAATGATGTCAATGATACCATTCAATAAAGTTGAGAAACAAACACAATGTGTATTCCTAATCTCTCCAGAAGCCCCTTTACGGGATATACGTGTTAAACGAATGTAAAGCTTACAACTGTAGTGCACGCGGTATTACAATCGGAATCGGCATCAGAATCGGCCGATTGTGGGCTCAAATAACCGGTAATCGGTCAGCGACCATTTTTGGTAATCGGTTGGACACTACACTCAACCCAGTTGATAGGGGTTGGTTTTTAACCCAACTGATTTTAGAATGTGAGGTTGGTGATGAGTCCTTTGCATTCGGTGGCTGCTCTGAAGTAGGATCTGTAGAGTGTTAGTAGGGTTTTTTGTTGGCACTCCAGTCCTTGCCTCTGATCATTTTAAGAGGTTAATTCTTTTGTTGACTCTGGTTTCGGTGTTGGATATGTAGGTATTTATGGATAGTTTCTCGACGATAGTTATTCCTGGAAACTTGGCCTCATCGCAAGTTTGGTGTTGACAGAGAAACGGGTTGATGAGTAGCACTTGGAGTTTTTTGTTATGATTGATTTGGGGGGCTTTGTTACTGTTGAGCTTGATGCGCCACTTTGCGCACCGGTCTCCTAAATCCTCTAGTGCGTCGTTGAGTTGGTGTTTGATAATGTCATGGGACCTTCTATCGGTATAGAACCCATTGTCACCAGTGAACTGCGAGATTTAGACCTGGTTTTCACCCACTTTGGAAGTGTCGATTACATAAATAATAAACAGAAGTGTGGCTCAAGCCCGAGCTTTGACATGTGCTGATCGAGAGTCTCACTTCATCTGACACCTCGCGATTAACCCTTACTTTAATTTTCAACTCAATAAGGCTATTTCGAAACTGCCATCTTGGAACTTTAATCTATGTAAGGTCACAGTCCTCGGAATGGCAGGTTTTTTATGTCTGCCTACTAGCTCGACATCAAGCCGACGCGCGCTTATTCTTAACTTCACAAAAGTGCTTTTTTCTCCGGTGTCAGCACCAAACTGTAAATATTCTTCTAAGTTGAATTCTTGTTTGACAGCGCTGTATAAGGAAAATTTTATAGAAGCAGAAATTTTGTCTCCCACAATTTACGGTATGCTTCTTCCAGGGTGTTTGAAAGCGCCATTAAACTCGCCTTGGTATTGAATGTGGATTTGTATTCCTAAAAGTGTCCGAAATTTAAATAATATTGCCTAACAAATGTTTATCTCCTGAGCCCCATAAACAATTTTCCGTTTGGTATACTCAACACAACAGTTGTATACGTGCCATTCGGTATCTAAACCGTGGAGATGTAGCCGGTATTAATAAATTAATGCGACTGATGAGAGAAATACTTAGAGTGTATATACCTGTAATGGTGAAGCTCCATTCCAACTCAGACCCTACGTTCCAATGTGTTCTATGTGCCTACTGGCACACAGAACACATTGCAACGCAGGGGACGAACTGTTGATACGAGTATCATACTTCTAGCCTTACACATTAAATTAGTAAAGAGTTCTTGAATTATCAAATTTTACATCATACCCGTAATTTGTCTTCAGTTTACACTACCCATAATGTAGAAACATACATTTCATACAGCATTTTTGTCCAAAAGCAATTGTAATTTAGTAAATGGCTTTTATATTTTTGAAATTGTCTTATTCTTGTATACTTCACCATTGCTGTGTGGTGTAAGGATATGTAGATATAGTCAATCTTGCAGTCTTGCCAGAACAATAAAGAAAACGGGGGGTTCGAGCTCAAACGTATTTTGGAACTGGGTAAATAAACGGGGGAAAAGTAGTGTGCAGAGTATCAAAGTGGATAGGGAAAGTACAGAAGATAAAGGCCGTATCGCTTCAGAGTTAGTCAAGCACTGGGAAAAGATAAACGATAGACGATGGGGCAGTGGGTCCCCACCAAAAAGAAATACACTGGTGGAGGAGAACCTATCCAATCGTGTATGTAGCGAAATAACGGCAGAAGAAGTGCGGAACGTGGTCTCGAAATTAAAAAATGGTAAAGCGGGAGGGACTGATGAAATTCCGAACGAATTCCTCAAAAATGGAGGGGAGGCACTTATTGAAGTCCTGACAAACCTTTTCAACCTGGCTCTGCGAAAGCAAAAGGTTCCCAGAGAGTGGAGGGAAAGTAAGGTGTCGTTCATACACAAAAAGGGGGATAAGGAAGTTCTAGATAACTATAGGGGGATATCAGTTAGTAGTAACATCGGAAAAGTATTCTGTAAGGTCATATACGGTAGACTTGAGGAAGTTATTGAAGAGAAAGGTTTTTTAGGAGAAATTCAAAATGGTTTCAGGAAAGGTCGAAGAGTCACTGATCACCTATTTACACTCACCCAACTGATAGAATCAACAAAGGCTGAAAAGAAAAAGATGTTTCTGGCATTTCTAGATGTGAAAAAAGCGTACGACCGAGTGTGGAGGGAAGGTATGTGGCGAAAGCTCGAGGGCATCGGACTGGGGGGTGACTTTGTGGGAATCATGAAAGCACTGTATACAGATGTGCAAAGCCAACTCAGTCTAGGGAGTATCACTACAAAACGAGTCTCTATGGATATAGGCCTCAAGCAGGGGTGTATCTTTTCACCGATTTTGTTTGCATTGTATGTTAAAGATTTAGGGGACGAACTAATTCAGAGTGCGGAGGGGGTAAATGTTGGAGACATAAAGGTACCAGGCTTATTCTTTGCGGACGACATGGTGTTAATGTCTAGAACTGAACAGGGGCTAGAGAAATTGCTGGAAATTGTTGGTAGATATGGGAACACTTGGCGGCTCGAACTAAATGAAAATAAAAGCAAGGTAATACCCGTTGGACGCAAGATAGATATGACGAAGAGATGGAGAGTGGGGTAGTTCTCAATCCCCAAAGGGGAAAGCAAACAAATCATTGTAGGAGAAACGGGAGAGTATGAGTATCTAGGGGTAAGCATAAATATAACGGGAAGAGGGGTGTACAGAAATTACTCAGCCAAACTGATTCTGAAGGGGAAAAGAATTAAATATGATGATTTTTGCCTTCTCCGCGTTCAACGTTAATGATCATTTGTTCAAGCACAAAATCTAATTTATTCGGATTGTTTTGGAGTCCATTGTCACTATTCGAGAGAATAACTAAATCGTCAGCATACATCAGACAGTGAACATGATCACCGCATAATGTATCGGTATCGCTGAAAATTCCTGAAAGGTCATTAATACAGTACGTGGAGAGTGGATTGTAACTAAATCACCCGGCGGGTGGAGTTGACACCCAAAGTATTATTTTTAAATTCTGCACATGTGGACAAAAAACATAAGCAACGTTTCAGCCAATGGACCTCCGGGTATAACCCGGAGGTCCATTGGCTGGAACTTTGCTTGTGCTTCTTATGCTTTGCAACAAATTTGTAATTATTATTTGAGTGGAATCTCCACTCTGTGGGTGATTTAGTGATAATACACTCTCCACGTACTGTATATAGGTTAAACAATTTCGGACTGAGAACACACCCCTGTTTAACACCGGGGGTCGAGCGAAGGGCCTCTGTTATATCAAAAGCGAGTTTTACTGAAAAGTTCACTTCCTCGTACATGCTTTCTATTGTTTTGAGGAACTTTCCCCCTATTCCATAATTTTGTAGTTTCTAGAACATGTATACCTCCCCGCCATACCGCATCGAAAGTCTTTCTGAGACCGACAAAGCAGGCATACAAGTATTTTTCTGATTTTAGGTATTTGTCAATAATATGTCGAAGAATTAAAATATGGTCGGCTATTCTACAGTTGGGCCGGAAACCAATTTGGCTTGGATGAATATTATTGTTCGCTTCCAGATACTTGAGTAGTCTGTTATCTAGAATCTTACAAAACAGTTTGCTTATGCAACTTGATATTGCGATACCCCCAATTACTTAAATTTAGTGCTGAGTTTACGCTTTAACTCTAAATAGTTTTTAGTTCACCAATTAATTAGGCTTTTCCCTCTGGAAAAGACTATTGTTTTTCTACGGATTATTATATTTTTTTTTTTTTTTTTTTTTTTTTTTTTTTTAGGCTTTTCCCTCTGGAAAAGACTATTGTTTTTCTACGGATTATTAGGCTTTTCCCTCTGGAAAAGACTATTGTTTTTCTACGGATTATTATTTTTTTTTTTTTTTTTTTGGGGTTTTTTTTTTTTTTTTTTTTCCACACATTTTTGTCCGTACGATTCAGAAGCCATTTTCGAACCGATTTTCACACAATTTGGCACACGCATAGAGTGGCAAAAAATCTAAAAATGTACCGAAGCGGAATTTTCGATTTAACCCTTATTTCGCCAGAATTGGCAAAAAACTGCCAAAATTGGGGTTTATCGGCACTTTCTCGAAACACGTCTTTAGGATTTTTTTTAAACATCCATCATTACTAGACCTACCTATGACACAACGTTTGATACACACGACATATTTGGCGATGCATATGGTAACCCTCCACAGGCTGCCAAACATCGAAATTTTGATGAAATGGGCCGGATTCAGACCCCCACAACACCCAAACGATACCCGAGTGGTAAACATAACTTCCTTTATTGGAAGTGGAATTCACCGAAGATCATTTTTGTAAGTAATAAGGGTGTTCAGAAAACCAAGTGTTAACCCGTTTTGGGCTGGTTAAACAGCAATAACCCAAAAAAGCTCAAAACTTCATGTTTTCTGTGGATTTCTCTAAACGAGTCTTGTAGATTTTCAAGAAAAATTGGTCACGCTCAGGTCTTGGTGTGACATTACAAGTTGCATGGATAAAATATTCCGGTCAGCATTAGTTAACCCTCCCCGAGCTGCTAAACGTAAAAATTGTGATAAAATGGGCTGTTTTTAGACACCAACAGCACCCAAACGATATACCACAGAGAAAGGGGCCTTCATTTATCGGACGCAAAATTGATCAGAAAATATTTTTGAAAGTGGTAAGGGTATTCAAAATTTGACGTCTTAACCCATTTGGGGCTGGTTAAAGAGAGATACCCATTAAAATCTTAAAATCCCCGTTTTCTGTGGATTTCTCTAACAACATCTTGTAGGTTTTCAAGAAAAATCGGCTATTTGCAGGTCTTGGTGTGACATTACAAGTCGCATGAACAAAATATTCCGGTCAGCATTAGTTAACCCTCCCCGGGCTGCTGAAGGTCAAAATTGCGATAAAATGGGCTGTTTTTGCACACCAACAGCACCCAAAGGGTACACCACAAAGAAAAGTTCCTTCTTTTATCGCGCGTACAATTTATATGGAAACGTTTTTGTAAGTAGTAAGGGTATTCAAAAGTCGACGTCTTAACCCATTTTGGGCAGGCTAAAGAGAGATATCCCTTGAAAGCTTTAAATTCCCATTTTCTGTGAATTTCCCTAACGGTAACTTGTAGGGTTTCAAGACAAATTGACTATTCGTAGGTGTTTATGTGACATTAACCATCTACAAGCTGCCAAGCATCGTAATGTTGTTAGCATGGGACTGTTTTCAGACACGCACAGCACCTAATGTATACATGAGAGATAAACATAATCTCCTTTGTTTGAAGTGGAATTCACAGAGGACCATTTTTGTAAGTAATAAAGGTATTCAAAAAGCCAAGCGTTAACCCCTGTTGGGGAGGTTAACAGGGATACCCATCAAAAGCTTAAAAATCGTTTTCCCTGGATTTCTTTACAAACATTTTGTGGGGTTTTCAAGAGAAAATGGCCGTTGATAGGTCTTGGTGTCATATGACCAGTTGCATGGATCAATTATTCTGGTAGGCATTTGTTAACCCTTCATGGGCTTTTACCGGACGCAAAACTGATAGGGAAACATTGATATTGATATTAACCCATTCTACCATTAATGATGGGTTTTACCTAAACATTTTTTTATCAAAACCAAACCGAATCATTTGAGACTACTATACTCACCTTTCTCATAACATCAATGAAGGAACTTTTGTGAGACAGTTAAAAACAATTCATCAGACACTGTGGGGGTCAAGAAAAATCATGGAATCTAATTGGTGTTTAAGGTTTGTAAGTAGTAAGGGTATTTAAAAGAATGAAACTTAACCCATTTTGAACTGGATAAGGAGAGATGCCCCTTAAACGCTTAAAATTTACATTTTCGTGGATTTCGCTAACTGCTTGTTGGGGATTTTCAAGAACAATTTGACATTGGCAGGTCTTACAAATTGCATAGATAGAATATTCCGCTAGTCGTTTGTTAATCCCTCTACCGGCTGCTAAACGTCAAAATTTTAATAAAATCGGCTGTTTTCGGCCAGCAAAATGGGTATGCAATAGATAAACATGACCTCTTTTATCAGATTTAGAATTCCTGGGGGATAATGTATGATAGTATTAAGGGTATTCAAGGGAGCGCGGTGGCTCAGTGGTAGACTGTTGTACTTCTATGGTAGAGGTCCCGAGTTCGATCCCCGTCCGGGACGACTCACGTTGTGTCCTTGGGCAAGGCACTTTGGTCCGGTTGCCGACATAGGGGCACGATGTCCCCGTGTGCTAAGGCATACTGCACGTCGATGGTGCACATGTCTTCAACCTCTGTAACCCTGCCTGAGCGGAGCCTGAACAGAGTGAGAATGTTGAGGAGCTGACAGTTGCTCGTCGATGCTTGGTGGTTCTCTCCGGGTACTCCGGGTTCCTCCACCTCTAAAACTGTCACAGTCACGATTAGCCATTGTGCAGAAGTATGTGACCTTAAACACCAATAAATAAATAAATAAATAAATAAATAAATAAATAAATAAATAAGTAAGGGTATTCAAAAAACCAAGCCTTAACCCTGTTTTGTCGGATTAAAGACAGACAGCCCATGCCGTGTACGCTGCCTACATTACTTGTAAAATCGACACCCCCCACTACATCTTCTGCGAGGTGCGGTTTCGGACCCGACCACCTGACGGTTCTGACCACATCAAATAACACACCTTCGTTGTATTTAGCAGCAAGAAATTTCCCCAAGAAGCAAAGACAAAAATACGTCTGCGGAAAATAATGGCAAATATTTTATTTAGCCTGTATTTTGTCCGTATAGAAAATTTCTCACCCACATATACCTAAAAATGATTCAATGATACAGTTGGAAATATTTCTCTCATAAAACGTGAAAAAACACTTGATTTATTGCATTTTAGGATTGCGCATGTATATTCTTAGAAGATACTCTGTCTGTTATTAAACTACGGCGTGTCTTTGATCTCGTTTGGGACGATCAGTGATTAGCACCTTTTCGAAAAGAGCCATCGAAATAGAAAATAAAAAAAATAATCAAATTTCATTAAAACCTTTTACAGAATCGTGTTTTTCAGAAAATGCTTTCGCGATTGCGTGTGTCGTTTTCAAAATTCGGATCAGTAAGCACGAAATTATAAATATGTTGTTGTCAATAACATAATTGAAAGCATGTCCGTCAAACTTGCATGACGTCAGAACTCGACTCGGGTAAAATACTGCGGTGTGGTGAAAGGACGATAGTAAGAAACGCTGATATCGCAGTAGGCTTTAAAATGTCCATGGAATGGTCCTAAAATCAAGTTTGTATTTGCAGCTTTATTGCAAATAAGTTTCCCGTTGTTTCTTGTTGAAATGTTATTTCCATCAAGGCCAAGTACCAGTGGGATAGGACACCTGCCCCATGAACAACTGCCTGCTATTAAAATTAATTAGCGGGGACATCCCCCCCCCCCCCCATGCTGTTTATTTTACCTAGAACACCTGCACCCTGCTGTTTTTTTACCTAGGACACATGCCCCCCCCCCCCCCCCGCCCTACTGTTAGATTAGATTAAACATATTTTATTTGCCATTTGACAATGCAAATCAGGATTGGAGGACAAGTGCTTACCACTTAGAAGCCCTTCCGTTCCTGTACGGTGACTAATAATTTACAATATGGCAGAACGTATTCCATAAATAACAGAATCTAGCAAAATCAAAATATTATAAACATTATAGACAAACACAAATTAAACTGAGAGAGAGAGAGAGAGAGAGAGAGAGAGAGAGAGAGAGAGAGATAAAAAATAAATAGAATACAAAGAAAACATGAAATACAACATTAGATCCAGTGATGATGCCCGCCACCCACCCATTTGCATTCTGTAGGCTTTCGAAATTCGGATTCACAGTTCAATTCCAAGAATATTTTCTGTTATAAGGTTTCTGTAAAGTTTAACGCAGTCCCTGTCTCGGATGCATAAAGGTAGGTGCCGTCGAAAAAAAACTCTCATTTTTTTCAGAATTTCGCTGGTTTAAGTGACAATTTACTCCATTCCTAATTCATTGAGCGCTGAATGTTTTCTATGCCTGCATGCAGCAAGCGTAGCACGACAACTTCTGTTTTATACGTTATTATTAAAAATGTAACCCTTACAGATTTAGGAGTTCCCATGTGGGTACAGTCGGAATAATTGTTTTTTTCGCAAAATCAGTCCCTGAATATATTGGTAACCGTGCAGTGGCCTTTCGGTGGTGAAACACGAGGCCGCAAATAGTTAAGGTTGAAAAGTTCATCAAATAGACAGATATAATGCCAAACTCAGCCGGTGACAGGTAAATAATGAATAGGAAAGTCGTTGAATTGAGAAGAAAGTAGGGACGAATCGTCCCCTCGGTTTCCACCTGATCCACGGTGTTTCCACGCGGTCTTGGCACTTGACAAAGATACTAAACTGTCGGGCAGGGACAGGAGAAAACATTCTGAGAATCTGAAGTTGCTGCCTTGTATGGTCGGGACATAATTGGCGTGTATCCGACATTGTATCTGTTCAGTTTGAATGTCAAATTAGCCAGACGACGGCTTTTTCGCCACCGGGTCGAGTTGTCAGTTTCTGCCGGTACGCTCTGAAATAAGCAGTTTAACTCCAAACTTTCAGTCCCACGTAAACGTGTGAATATTGAAAGCTGAACAGTTCGTCAAATAGACAGAAATAATGCCAAACTCGACGGGTGACAGGTGAATAGTGAATGGAAACGTCGTTGCATTGGGAATAGAGGAGGGACGAATCGTCCCTTCGGTTTCCACGCGATCCACATTGTTCCCACGCGGTCACGCCACTCGACAAAGATACTAACCTGTCGGGCAGGAAGAGTAGAACAACTTCTGAAAATTTCGTGTAGCTGCCTCCAGTGGTCTGGACGTAGTGGGCGTATGAGCGACACTGCTGTCTGTTCAATTTTAATGTCAAATTAGCCAGATTACCGCCTATTCGCCATTAACCCATACGCGATTACTGTCCACTTTTCATTTCTGACAAATATCTAACTGTTACTAGTTTGGCGAGGTCCATTTGGCGCCAGTGTACACAATGCATCTTTCAGTCACCAGCGTCTCTCCGCCAGAAACTGAGAATCCACGATTTCAAGCGGAACTACCCCAGAGGGGGGGGGGGGGGGGGAGCAGTGCCACAACCCCAGACATATACCCAGCGTCAGGTCGCACCGGCTAGAACGGGACCAAATTCAAACAATTAACTCAACTCATTAAAACGCTATATCTCGGCCAATTCTTGGCCGATTTCCACCATTTTTTCACTCATTCTTCACAAATAGTTACCGCATCTTTTCACACAGAGAGCGACACAAATTTCCCATTCTATCATGTTGAATGTCAGGAGAGGGTATGTGCACGTTCGGGGTGTGGGTTGAGAGAGAGGGGCGGCTGCATCGAGGCCCATGCTTGGTTTCGGGACTTTCTAATAATATGACCGAGTTCGGGCGACCTTCAGGTACAAACGCTGAATGTTTGGGATGGCTGCTGCGAAAACGTTCGCCACAATCTATGGTGTCACACATGCACATGTTGTTATTATTAAGCACACGCGATCTGTTCAACGGGTTTGCTATTTAGCCCTAACTTGGACATTAAGCATACAGCATTCACGCCAATGTGAAAGAGTATTGCCGAAAGAATTGTTAGACACTGTTGCCGAAAGAATTGTTAGACACTGTAGGGAGTTTTCTATCGGCTATGCACTTAATATAGCCTAAAAAACTACCAGCTCTATATGCAATCTTATTTCGTCGCTGCCTAAAAAGACAAGCGGAATAGGTGAATCTCTCGATTTCTTTTCACGAAATTTTGCACACGCATAGAGGGGCACAAAATCTAAAAATGTACCGAAGCGGAATTTTCGATTTAACCCTTGTTTCGTCGGAATTGGCAAAAAACTGTCAAAATTGGGGTTTATCGGCACTTTTTCGAAACACGTCTTGTAGATTTTTTTTAAACCTTCATCATTGATAGACATGTCTGTGCCATGACCTTTGATACACATGACATATCAGGCGATGCTTATGGTAACCCTCCACAGTCTGCCAAACATCGAAATTTTGATGAAATGGGCCGGTTTCAGGCCCCCAGAACACCCAAACGATACACGAGAGATAAACATAACTTCCTTTATTGGAAGTGGAATTCACCGGAGATCATTTTTGTAAGTAATAAGGGTGTTCAAAAAAGCAAGCGTTAACCCGTTTTGGGCGGGTTAAACAGCAATACCCCCATAAAGCTAAAAAAATCAGGTTTTCCGTGGATTTCTCTAAATGAGTCTTGTAGATTTTCAAGAAAAAATTGTCACTCCCAGGCCTTGATGTGACAATAGATGCTGCGTGGACAAAATACTGCGGTGAGCATTTGTTAACCCTCCACGGGCTGCTAAAAGTCAAAATTGTGATAAAATGGGCTGTTTTTGGACGCCAACAGCACCCAACGGGTACGCCACAAAGAAAAGTGCTTTCTTTTATCGAGCGCACAATCTATATGGAAACATTTTTTATAAGTAGTAAGGGTATTCAAAAGTCGAAGTCTTAACCCATTTTGGCAAAGCTAAAGAGAGAGACCCCTTAAAATCTTAAAATTCCCATTTTCTGTGGATTTAGCTAAAAATATCCTGTAGGTTTTCAAGAAAAAATGACTACTCGCAGGTCTTAGGGTGACATTACAAGCTGCATGGACAAAATATTCCGGTGAGCGTTTATTAACCCTCTGCAGGCTATCAAACATCGTAATTTTGTTGAAATGGGCTGTTTTCGGACACCCACAGCTCCCGACGTGTACCTGAGAAATAAACTTAATCTCCTTTGTCGGAAGTGGAATTCACCAAGGACCATTTTTGTAAGTAATAAGGGTATTCAAAAAACCAAGCGTTAACCCCTTTTGTTGTTGTTAATAGTGATACCCATCAAAGGCTTGAAAATTTATGTTTTCCCTGGATTTCTTTACAAACATCTGGTAGAGTTTTCAACAAAAAATGGCCATTGATAGGTCTTGGTGTCACATTACCACTTGAATGGATAAATTATTCTCGTAAGCATTGGTTAACCCTTTATGAACTGCTAAAAGTCAAAATTCTGAAAAAATAGTCCATTTTTGGACACCAACAACATCAAATGAGAAGGCAACAGAGAAAAATAACTTCTTTTACCGGACGCAAAGCTGCCAGGGAAACATTTTTGTAAGTAGTAAGTGTATTCAAAAATCAAGGTCCTAACCCATTTTTGGCTAGTTAAGGAGATATACCCCTAAAAGCTTAAAATTCCAGTTTTCTGTAGATTTCTCAAAAAGATTTTCAACAAAAAGTTTGCATTCGCAGGTCTTGGAGTGACATTACAAGTTGCATGGACAAAATATTTCGGTAAGCATTTGCTAACCCTCCAGAGGCTGCCAAGCATAGACATTTTCAGAAAATGGGCTGTCAATTCCATGGTGTCCAACGCCATCGGTAGATTTATCCCAACAATATTACCGATCTTACCACCCCCACCCCTTCCCCTCTCTCTTTCTCCAACCAAACACACATTGAAAGGTACGTCTCACTTCATATTCCACACTACAGTGCATGATAATATTTGCACAACGGCCAATCATGACCGTGACAGTTCTACGGATGGAGGAAGCCGGAGTACCCGGAGAGAACCACCAGTCAACGACGAGCAGCTGCCAGCTCCCCAACATCGTAACTCCGCACTGCAGCACAGGCAGGGTTATATTGGTTGAAGACATGCGTACCATCGACGTGCAGTACGCCTTTGTACACGGCGGCATCGTGCTCCCCTTTGGATAATTGGCGTTAAGTAGCCCGGTTGCTGACATGGGGGCACGATGACGCCGTGTACTAAGGCATACTGAACGTCGATGGTACATATGTCTTCAACCTCTGTAACTCTGCTTGAGCGGAGCTTGAACAGAGTTAGAATGTTGAGGAGCTGACATTTGCTCGTCGATGCTTGGTGGTTCTCTCCGGGTACTCCGGCTTCCTCCACCAAAAAAACTGTCACGGTCACGATTAGCCATTGTGCATAAGTATGTGACCTTAAACACCAATAAATAAATAAATAAATAAATAAATAAATAAATAAATAAATAAATAAGGGTATTCAAAAAATCAAGCCTTAACCCTGTTTATAGGATTAAAGACAGACAGCCCATGCCGTGTACGCTGCCTACATTACTTGTAAAATCGACACCCCCACTAAATCTTCTTCGAGGTGCGGTGTCGGATCGACCACCTGACGGTTCTGACCTCATTAGATAACACTTCTTCATTGTATTTAGGCTTTTCCCTCTGGAAAAGACTATTGTTTTTCTACGGATTATTATTATTTTTTTTTTTTTTGGTTTTTTTTTTTTTTTCCCACACATTTTGTCCGTACGATTCAGAAGCCATTTTCGAACCGATTTTCACGAAATTTTGCACACGCATAGAGGGGCACAAAATCTAAAAATGTACCGAAGCGGAATTTTCGATTTAACCCTTATTTCGTCAGAATTGGCAAAAAACTGCCAAAATTGGGGTTTATCGGCACTTTCTCGAAACATGTCTTGTAGATTTTTTTTATACATTCGTCATTGCTAGACCTGTCTGTGACACACTCTTTGGTACACACGACATATCAGGCGATGCATATGGTAACCCTCCACAGGCTGCCAAACATAGAAATTTTGATAAAATAGGCCGGTTTCAAGCCCCCACTGCACCCAAACAATACACGAGAGATAAACATAACTTCCTTTATTGGGAGTGGAATTCACCGTGGATCATTTTTGTCGGTAATAAGGGTGTTCAGAAAACCAAGCGTTAACCCATTTTGAGCTGGTTAAACAGCAATACCCCCATAATGCTCAAAAGTTTGTGTTTTCCGTGGATTTCTCTAAACGAGTCTTGTAGATTTTCAAGAAAAATTGGTCACTCTCAGGTCTTGGTGTGACATTACAAGTTGCATGGATAAAATATTCCGCTCAGCATTAGTTAACCCTCCCCGAGCTGCTAAACATAAAAATTGTGATAAAATGGGCTGTTTTTAGACGCCAACAGCACCAAAACGGTATTCCAGAGAGAAAGGGACCTTCATTTATCGGACGCAAAATTGATCGGAAAATATTTTTGAAAGTGGTAAGGGTATTCAAAATTTGACGTCTTAACCCATTTTGGACTGGTTAAATAGAGATACCCATTAAAATCTTAAAATCCCCGTTTTCTGTAGATTTCTCTATCAACATTTTGTAGATTTTCAAGAAAAAATTCGGCTATTTGCAGGTCTTAGTGTGACATTACAAGTTGCATGAACAAAATATTCCGGTCAGCATTAGTTAACCTTCCCCGGGCTGTTGAAGGTCAAAATTGTGATAAAATGGGCTGTTTTTGGACACCAACAGCACCCAAAGGGTACACCACAAAGAAAAGTGCCTCCTTTTATCGAGCGCACAATTTATACGGAAACATTTTTGTAAGCAGTAAGGGTATTCAAAAGTCGACGTCTTAACCCATTTTGGGCAGGCTAAAGCGAGATATCCCTTGAAAGCTTTAAATTCCCATTTTCTGTGAAATTCCCTAACGGTAACTTGTAGAGTTTCAAGACAAATTGACTATTCGTAGGTCTTTATGTGACATTACAAGTTGCATGGACAAAATACTCCGGTGAGCGTTTATTAACCATCTACAAGCTGCCAAGCATCGTAATTTTGTTAACATGGGGCTGTTTTCAGACACGCACAGCACCCAATGTAGACATGAGAGATAAACATAATCTCCTTTGTTGGAAGTGGAATTCACAGAGGACCATCTTTGTAAGTAATAAGGGTATTAAAAAAAACAAGCGTTAACCCCTGTTGGGGAGGTTAACACGGATACCCATCGATAGCTTAAAAAATCGTTTTCCCTGGATGTCTTCACAAACATTTTGTGGGGTTTCCAAGAGAAAATGGCCGTTGATAGGTCTTGGTGTCATATGACCAGTTGCATGAATAAATTATTCTGGTAGGCATTTGTTAACCCTCCATGGGCTGCTAAATGTAAAAAAATGAAGAAATAGTCTGTTTTTGGACACCAACAAATGGAAATGCCACAGAGAAACGTAACTTCTTTTACCGGACGCAAAACTGATAGGGAAACATTGATCTTGATATTAACCCATTCTACCATTAATGATGGGTTTTACCTAAACATTTTTTTTTATCAAACCCAAACTGAGTCATTTGAGACTACTATACTCACCTTTCTCATAACATCAATGAGGGAACTTCAGTGAGACAGTTAAAAACAATTCATCAGACACTGTGGGGTCATGAAAAATCATGGAATCTAATTTTTTTTTTTTTTTTTTTTTTTTTTCCACACATTTTGTCCGTACGATTCAGAAGCCATTTTCGAACCGATTTTCACACAATTTGGCACACGCATAGAGTGGCAAAAAATCTAAAAATGTACCGAAGCGGAATTTTCGATTTAACCCTTATTTCGCCATAATTGGCAAAAAACTGCCAAAATTGGGGTTTATCGGCATTTTCTCGAAACACGTCTTTAGGATTTTTTTTAAACATCCATCATTACTAGACCTGCCTATGACACAACCTTTGATACACACGACATATTTGGCGATGCATATGGTAACCCTCCACAGGCTGCCAAACATCGAAATTTTGATGAAATGGGCCGGTTTCAGACCCCCACAACACCCAAACGATACCCAAGAGGTAAACATAACTTCCTTTATTGGAAGTGGAATTCACCGAAGATCATTTTTGTAAGTAATAAGGGTGTTCAGAAAACCAAGTGTTAACCCATTTTGGGCTGGTTAAACAGCAATACCCCCAAAAAGCTCAAAACTTCATGTTTTCCGTGGATTTCTCTAAACGAGTCTTGTAGATTTTCAAGAAAAATTGGTCACTCTCAGTTCTTGGTGTGACATTACAAGTTGCATGGATAAAATATTCCGGTCAGCATTAGTTAACCCTCCCCGAGCTGCTAAACGTAAAAATTGTGATAAAATGGGCTGTTTTTAGACACCAACAGCACCCAAACGATATACCACAGAGAAAGGGGCCTTCATTCATCGGACGCAAAATTGATCGGAAAATATTTTTGAAAGTGGTAAGGGTATTCAAAATTTGACGTCTTAACCCATTTTGGGCTCGTTAAAGAGAGATACACATTAAAATCTTAAAATACCCATTTTCTGTGGATTTCTCTAACAACATCTTGTAGGTTTTCAAGAAAAATCGGCTATTTGCAGGTCTTGGTGTGACATTACAAGTCGCATTAACAAAATATTCCGGCCAGCATTAGTTAACCCTCCCCGGGCTGCTGAAGGTCAAAATTGCGATAAAATGGGCTGTTTTTGCACACCAACAGCACCCAAAGGGTACACCACAAAGAAAAGTGCCTTCTTTTTTCGCGCGTACAATTTATATGGAAACATTTTTGTAAGTAGTAAGGCTATTCAAAAGTCGACGTCTTAACCCATTTTGGACAGACTAAAGAGAGATATCCCTTGAAAGCTTTAAATTCCCATTTTCTGTGAATTTCCCTAACAGTAACTTGTAGGGTTTTAAGACAAATTGACTAATCGTAGGTGTTTATGTGACATTACAAGTTGCATGGACAAAATACTCCGGTGAGCGTTTTTTAACCATCTACAAGCTGCCAAGCATCGTAATGTTGTTAACATGGGACTGTTTTCAGACACGCACAGCACCTAATGTATACATGAGAGATAAACATAATCTCCTTTGTTTGAAGTGGAATTCACAGAGGACCATTTTTGTAAGTAATAAAGGTATTCAAAAAGCCAAGCGTTAACCCCTGTTGGGGAGGTTAACAGGGATACCCATCAAAAGCTTAAAAAATCGTTTTCCCTTAAATTTTGATGAAATGGGCCGGTTTCAGACCCCCACAACACCCAAACGATACCCAAGAGGTAAACATAACTTCCTTTATTGGAAGTGGAATTCACCGAAGATCATTTTTGTAAGTAATAAGGGTGTTCAGAAAATCAAGTGTTAACCCGTTTTGGGCTGGTTAAACAGCAATACCCCAAAAAAGCTCAAAACTTCATGTTTTCCGTGGATTTCTCTAAACGAGTCTTGTAGGTTTTCAAGAAAAATTGGTCACTCTCAGGTCTTGGTGTGACATTACAAGTTGCATGGATAAAATATTCCGCTCAGCATTAGTTAACCCTCTCCGAGCTGCTAAACGTAAAAATTGTGATAAAATGGGCTGTTTTTAGATACCAACAGCACCCAAACGATATACCACAGAGAAAGGGTCCTTCATTCATCGGACGCAAAATTGATCGGAAAATATTTTTGAAAGTGGTAAGGGTATTCAAAATTTGACGTCTTAACCCATTTTGGACTGGTTAAAGAGAGATACCCATTAAAATCCTAAAATACCCATTTTCTGTGGATTTCTCTAACAACATCTTGTAGGTTTTCAAGAAAAATCGGCTATTTGCAGGTCTTGGTGTGACATTACAAGTCGCATGAACAAAATATTCCGGTCAGCATTAGTTAACCCTCCCCGGGCTGCTGAAGGTCAAAATTGCGATAAAATGGGCTGTTTTTGCACACCAACAGCACCCAAAGGGTACACCACAAAGAAAAGTGCCTTTTTTATCGCGCGTACAATTTATATGGAAACATTTTTGTAAGTAGTAAGGGTATTCAAAAGTCGACGTCTTAACCCATTTTGGGCAGGCTAAAGAGAGATATCCCTTGAAAGCTTTAAATTCCCATTTTCTGTGAATTTCCCTAACGGTAACTTGTTGGGTTTCAAGACAAATTGACTATTCGTAGGTGTTTATGTGACATTAAAAGTTGCATGGACAAAATACTCCGGTGAGCGTTTTTTAACCATCTACAAGCTGCCAAGCAACGTAATGTTGTTAACATGGGACTGTTTTCAGACACGCACAGCACCTAATGTATACATGAGAGATAAACATAATCTCCTTTGTTTGAAGTGGAATTCACAGAGGACCATTTTTGTAAGTAATAAAGGTATTCAAAAAGCCAAGCTTTAACCCCTGTTGGGGAGGTTAACAGGGATACCCATCAAAAGCTTAAAAATCGTTTTCCCTGGATTTCTTTACAAACATTTTGTGGGGTTTTCAAGAGAAAATGGCCGTTGATAGGTCTTGGTGTCATTTGACCAGTTGCATGGATCAATTATTCTGGTAGGCATTTGTTAACCCTTCATGGGCTTTTACCGGACGCAAAACTGATAGGGAAACATTGATATTGATATTAACCCATTCTACCATTAATGATGGGTTTTACCTAAACATTTTTTTATCAAAACCAAACCGAATCATTTGAGACTACTACACTCACCTTTCTCATAACATCAATGAAGGAACTTTTGTGAGACAGTTAAAAACAATTCATCAGACACTGTGGGGGTCAAGAAAAATCATGGAATCTAATTGGTGTTTAAGGTTTGTAAGTAGTAAGGGTATTTAAAAGAATGAAACTTAACCCATTTTGAACTGGATAAGGAGAGATGCCCCTTAAACGCTTAAAATTTACATTTTCGTGGATTTCGCTAACTGCTTGTTGGGGATTTTCAAGAACAATTTGACATTGGCAGGTCATACAAATTGCATAGATAGAATATTCCGCTAGTCGTTTGTTAATCCCTCTACAGGCTGCTAAACGTCAAAATTTTAATAAAATCGGCTGTTTTCGGGCAGCAAAATGGGCATGCAATAGATAAACATGACCTCTTTTATCAGATTTAGAATTCCTGGGGGATAATGTATGATAGTATTAAGGGCATTCAAGGGAGCGCGGTGGCTCAGTGGTAGACTGTTGTACTTCTATGCTAGAGGTCCCGAGTTCGATCCCCGCCCTGGACGACTCACGTTGTGTCCTTGGGCAAGGCACTTTGGCCCGGTTGCCGACATGGGGGCAGGATGTCCCCGTGTACTAAGGCATACTGCACGTCGATGGTACACATGTCTTCAACCTCTGTAACCCTGCCTGAGCGGAGCCTGAACAGAGTGAGAATGTTGAGGAGCTGACAGTTGCTCGTCGATGCTTGGTGGTTCTCTCCGGGTACTCCGGGTTCCTCCACCTCTAAAACTGTCACGGTCACGATTAGCCATTGTGCAGAAGTATGTGACCTTAAACACAAATAAATAAATAAATAAATAAATAAATAAATAAATAAATAAATAAGGGTATTCAAAAAACCAAGCCTTAACCCTGTTTTGTCGGATTAAAGACAGACAGCCCATGCCGTGTACGCTGCCTACATTACTTGTAAAATCGACACCCCCCACTAAATCTTCTGCGAGGTGCGGTTTCGGACCCGACCACCTGACGGTTCTGACCACATCAAATAACATACCTTCGTTGTATTTAGCAGCAAGAAATTTCCCCAAGAAGCAAAGACAAAAATACGTCTGCGGAAAATAATGGCAAATATTTTATTTAGCCTGTATTTTGTCCGTATAGAAAATTTCTCACCCACATATACCTAAAAATGATTCAATGATACAATTGGACATATTTCTCTCATAAAACGTGAAAAAACACCTGATTTATTGCATTTTAGGATTGCGCATGTATATTCTTAGAAGATTCTCTGTCTGTTATTAAACTACGGCGTGTCTTTGATCTCGTTTGGGGCGATCAGTGATTAGCACCTTTTCGAAAAGAGCCATCGAAATAGAAAATAAAAAAAATAATCAAATTTCATTAAAACCTTTTACAGAATCGTGTTTTTCAGAAAATGCTTTCGCGATTGCGTGTGTCGTTTTCAAAATTCGGATCAGTAAGCACGAAATTATAAATATGTTGTTGTCAATAACAAAATTGAAAGCATGTCCGTCAAACTTGCATGACGTCAGAACTCGACTCGGGTAAAATACTGCGGTGTGGTGAAAGGACGAGAATAAGAAACGCTGATATCGCAGTAGGCTTTAAAATGTCCATGGAATGGTCCTAAAATCAAGTTTATATTTGCAGCTTTATTGCAAATAAGTTTCCCGTTGTTTCTTGTTGAAATGTTATTTCCATCAAGGCCAAGTACCAGTGGGATAGGACACCTGCCCCATGAACAACTGCCTGCTATTAAAATTAATTAGCGGGGACATCCCCCCCCCCCATGCTGTTTATTTTACCTAGGACACCTGCCCCCTGCTGTTTTTTTTACCTAGGACACATGCCCCCCCCCCCCCCCCCCCGCCCCCGCTACTGTTAGATTAGATTAAACATATTTTATTTGCCATTTGACAATGCAAATCAGGATTGGAGGACAAGTGCTTACCACTTAGAAGCCCTTCCGTTCCTGTACGGTGACTAATAATTTACAATATGGCAGAACGTATTCCATAAATAACAGAATCTAGCAAAATCAAAATATTATAAACATTATAGACAAACACAAATTAAACTGAGAGAGAGAGAGAGAGAGAGAGAGAGAGAGAGAGAGAGAGAGAGAGAGAGAGAGATCAAAAAAAATAAATAGAATATAAAGAAAACATGAAATACAACATTAGATCCAGTGATGATGCCCGCCACCCACCCATTTGCATTCTGTAGTATCTTGGCCGTAATGGGAGTCTAAATTAACATCTTGATTACAGCCACTGAGCATAGGTTTTCACTTCTGGTGATGTTCACACAACTGTTTTTTTCACAAAGTACACCTGCCCTGCACCCGTTTGTTTGCTAACGGGCCCCTACCCATTGACCTTTCTATTTTTAGAAGCACCCGGGCCGACGGGGAGAGGGCGTTGTTGGGAGCATGGCTAGATTTTGCTATAAAATGGGGTTGAAGGAAGGTACCCTCAAATCTGGGGCGAAAGTGGCGAAAATGACAAAAGGCTACTTCAACGTATGGTAACGGTATAAACTACAGTCGATCTGGGCGATGTACAGACGAAAAATCATACCTTGGAGCCGGTTAGGCAATTTGGCACAAAAAACTTTCCAAACTGATAGAGTCGGGACGAATAGTACTCTCACTTTCCACGCGATGCGTGGTGTTCTTCACGCGGCCTCGACACTCGCAACAGATGCCAAAATGTCGGCCAGGGTGCGTAGAACAAGTTCTGAAAATTAGATGTCGCTGCCTTCAGCGGCTAGACACGCTTCATGATTGTGAGAAGTGCAATTTTAATGTCTAATTGGCAAATTTTCGTTAATCGTTACCCGCCAAAAAACCTGCTCACCGCCGATTTCTTTTCACTTCAACTTCTGACGATTATCTAAGGTTTAAAGATAGTGTCAGGATACCCCTCCCCGTCGCTCTTTTGGAGCTGGTTAGGCAATGTGGCACCGAAACCTGGGACGTTATGCTCAATCGCAGCTCTACAGTCGTCTACGACACTGCCGGTGTCCATTCGAAACTGATAGAGTCGGGACGAATAGTACTCTCACATTCCAAGCGATGCGTGGTGTTTTCCACGCGGTCCGGACACTCCAAACAGATCCCAAAATGTCGGCCAGGGTTCGTAGAACAAGTTCTGAAAATTTCAAGTCGCTGCCTCCAGCGGTCTGAACACCGTTCGTGTATGTCTGAAGTGCTATTTTAATGTCCAAAATGCAAATCTTCGTCAATCTTTCCCTGCCTGCCAGAAACCCAATCACCGCCAATTTCTCTTGACTTTAAACTTCTGAGATTCTCGTAGGCTTAAAGGTTGTGTTGGGATCCCTGGTGGCTGTCTTAAAGAAGCAACTTCCATTTACAGTCAACTCTCCACCAGTCACACACAATTGTAACATTTAAGTGGACTTACTCCAGCGAGGAGGCACTGAAGGATTCTGCGCCCATTCCCGACGTCTTTTTTCGAACTGGCTTGAAAGGAAGGACCAAATTCAAACAATTACCTCCTCTCTCCAAAACACCATATCTCAGCCAATTCTAGGCAGATTTCCATGAAATTTTCACTCCTTGTTCATGAATAGTTGTGGCATCACTTTCCAAGAAGAGCGACATGAATTTCGCATTTCGTCACGTCGAATTGGAAAAGAGCGTATGCGCAAGGATTTCTCTGAAAAGATCTTGGAAGATTTTAAAGAAAAAATGGCCATTTGCAGTTCTTAGTGTGACCTTACAAGTTGCATGGAAAAATATTCCTGTTAGTAATTGTTAACCCTCTACAAGCTGCCAGACATCAATATTTTGGATACATTTGAGATAAAATGGACCATTTTCAAATATACACAGCACTCAGTGGGTATGTGTGAAACAAACATAACTCCTTTTGTGGGTCATTAACTTGTCGGACGACGATATTGATATTAACCCACTCCACCGTTAATGATGGTTTTACCTAAACAATTTTCTTATCAACTGAGTCATTTGAGACGAACGAAATGGTTTGACGCGCCGAAGGCGCGAAGGGACGATTTGGAGGACAAGCCCCTTTCGACCCTCGTTAGCTGTTTGTTGTTGTTGTAGGATGTCAAGGCGCGGTTGAGGAGGAAAAGGAAGGAGGGAGGTGGCTTAACCCCGTCTAGGCTTCTTCCGGCTCTTTTTCTTTGGCGTTGGTTGAGATTGTGATGTGGAAGTCGACGATGTTGAGTTTAGTGTTGAGTTTGGTGAATGGATTGCGTCTAATTCCTTTTTGAGATCTACCTTGGATTGTTCCCTGAACTCGTGGGTTTCGGAGGCGATTCGGTTTCCCATCTCAACTGCTCGCCTTCCCATCTATATTATTCTCCTTAATTCTTCGGCGGTGACTGCAGACTTAGGTGGCTGTGTTGCTGAGATTGACACACCCGGGATGTCCGGTAGAGAAGGAAGTGGGGAGTGAGGGGTGGTAGGTGGTGAAAAGGCAACCTCCGGTTCCTCCTCAGTCTGCACCAGACGTTCCTCATCCAACAGTACCGGCTCAGGAGCTGGCAGTTGGTTGGGTGTACTAGTGGGACTAGGAGGGGAACTGGCAGCTGCCTCCAGGACCTCCATCCTCTCGCTCACCTCTTTCTTCCTATTCCGGAAGGCCTCCAGGCGCCTGGAATCCCGGCGCTTGGTGGACGGACTCTTCTTCTTCTTGCTCTTCTTCTTTTCAGGGCCAGGTCCAGTCTTCTTCGGGTGAGGACCAGTGTGAGAGGGGTTCCTCTCACAAAAGGTGCTACCTCTCACCGAAGAAGGTGTGGCGGTGTTGTGCTCTTCAATGACGAACTCCAAGTTCAGATGGACTCTCTTGCCTGTCTCCCGGACAGTCCAGGTGACAGGGCAAGAGATGCCCAGAGCTGCTATTGTTCTCTTCAGTCGCGCTGGTAGTTCCAGTGTTTCCATAATTATGGTGTTAATTAGCATCGAGCCAAGTCATTTGAGACTACTATACTCACCTTTCTCATAACATCAATGAAGGAACTTCAGTGAGACAGTTAAAAACAATTCATCAGACACTGTGGGGTCATGAAGAATCATGGAATCTCATCGGGAAAAGCCATGATTCTCCAGAATCATAAAGTCTAGTTAGGCTTTTCCCTCTGGAAAAGACTATTGTTTTTGTACGGATTATTATTTTTTTTTTTTTTTTTTTTTGGGTTTTTTTTTTTTTTTTTTTTTCCACACATTTTTGTCCGTACGATTCAGAAGCCATTTTCGAACCGATTTTCACACAATTTGGCACACGCATAGAGGGGCAAAAAATCTAAAAATGTACCGAAGCGGAATTTTCGATTTAACCCTTATTTCGCCAGAATTGGCAAAAAACTGCCAAAATTGGGGTTTATCGGCACTTTCTCGAAACACGTCTTTAGGATTTTTTTTAAACATTCATCCTTTCTAGACCTGCCCATGTCACGACCTTTGATACACACGACATATTAGGCGATGCATATGGTAACCCTCCACAGGCTGCCAAACATCGAAATTTTGATGAAATGGGCCGGTTTCAGGCCCCCAGAGCACCCAAACGATACAAGATAGATAAACATAACTTCCTTTATTTGAAGTGGAATTCACCGGAGATCATTTTTGTAAGTAATAATGGTGTTCAAAAAACCAAGCATTAACCCGTTTTGGGCTGGTTAAACAGCAATACCCCCATAAAGCTAAAAAATTCAGGTTTTCCGTGGATTTCTCTAAACGAGTCTTGTAGATTTTCATGAAAAAATTGTCACTCCCAGGCCTTGATGTGACAATAGAAGTTGCATGGACAAAATACTTCGGTGAGCATTTGTTAACCCTCCACGGGCTGCTAAAAGTCAAAATTGTGATAAACTGGGCTGTTTTTGGACGCCAACGGCACCCAACGGGTACGCCACAAAGAAAAGTGATTTCTTTCATCGAGCGCCCAATCTATAGGGAAACATTTTTGTAAGTAGTAAGGGTATTCAAAAAACGAAGTCTTAACCCATTTTGGGCAGGCTAAAGAGAGAGACCCCTTAAAATCTAAAAATTCCCATTTTCTGTGGATTTCTCTAAATACATTCCATAGGTTTTCAAGGAAAATTGACTACTTGCAGGTCTTTGTGTGACATTACAAGTGGCATGGACAAAATATTCCGCTGAGCGTTTATTAACCCTCTACAGAATGCCAAGCATCATAATTTTGTTGAAATGGGCTGTTTTCGGACACACACAGCACGCAATGTATGTCCGAGAGTTACACATAATCTCCTTTGTTGGAAGTGGAATTCACTGAGGACCATTTTTGTAAGTAATAAGGGTATTCAAAATCCCAAGCGTTAACCCCTTTTGGGGTTGTTATTAGCGATACCCATCAAAAGCTAAAAAAAAATTATGTTTTCCGTGGATTTCGTTACAAACATCTTGTAAGTTTTCAACAGAAAATGGCCATTGATAGGTCTTGGAGTCACATTACCGGTTGCATGGATAAAATATTCCAGTAAGCATTTGTTAACCCTCCATGGGCTGCTAAATGTCAACATTTTGAAAAAATAGTCTGTTTTTGGACACCAACAACAACAAATGGGAATGCCACAGAGATACATAACTTCTTTTACCGGATGCAAAACTGACAGAGAAAAATTTAGTAAGTAGTAAGGGTATTCAAAAAATCGAGGTCTTAACCCATTTTCGCCTGGTTAAGATGTACCCCTTAAAAGCTTAAAATTCCAGTTTTCTGTGGATTTCTCCAAAACATCTAGTAAGTATTCAAGAAAAATTGACCATTTGCAGGTCTTGGAGTGACATTACAAGTTACATAGACAAAATATTCCGGTAAGCGTTTGTTAACTCTCCAGAGATGCAAAGCATAGAAATTTTGAGAAAATGGACTGTTCTTGGGCACCCATTGCACGCAATGTGTACCTGCGAGATAACCATAACCTCCTTCTTTGGAAGTGGAATTCATCAGACCAAGCATTAACCCATTTAGTGCTGGTCTTAACCCGTTTTGGGCTGGTTAAACAGCGGTACCCATCAAAGACTTAAAATTTCATGTTTTCCCTGGATTTCTTTAAAAACATCTTGTAGATTTCAAGAAAAAATGGCCATTCACGGGTCTTCATGTGACATTACAAGTTACATGGACAAAATATTCCGTTGAGCATTCGTTAACTCTCCACGAGCTGCTAAACATCAAAATGTTGATAAAATGGATTGTTTTCAGACACCAAGACCACCCAATGGATATGTAACAGAGAAATATAACTTCCTTTACTCGCGTAGAATTCACAGAGGATCAGTTTTGTAAGTAGTAAGGGTGTTTAAAAGAATGAAACTTAACCTATTTTAGACTGGATAAGGAGAGATACCCCTTAAAAGCTTAAAATTTACATTTTCTGTGGATTTCGCTAACTGCTTGTTGGCGATTTTCAAGAACAATTGGACATTGGCAGGTCTTACAAAGTGCATAGACAGAATATTCCGCTAGTCGTTTGTTAATCCCGCTACAGGCTGCTAAACGTCAAAATTTTGATAAAATCGGCTGTTTTCGGGCAGCAAATGGGTATGTAATAGGTAAACATAACCTCTTTTATCAGACTCAGAATTCATGAGGGATAATGTATGATAGTGTTAAGGGTATTCAAGGGAGGGTGGTGGCTCAGTGGTAGACTGTTGTACTTCTATGCTAGAGGTCCCGAGTCCGATCCCCGTCCGGGACGACTCACGTTGTGTCCTTGGGCAAGGCACTTTAGACCGGTTGCCGACATGGGGGCACGATGACGCCGTGTACTAAGGCATACTGCACGTCGATGGAACATATGTCTTCACCCTCTGTAACCCTGCTTGAGCGGAGCTTGAACAGAGTTAGAATGTTGAGGAGCTGACAGTTGCTCGTCGTTGCTTGGTGGTTCTCTCCGTGTATTCCGGCTTCCTCCACCTATAAAACTGTCACGGTCACGATTAGCCATTGTGCATAAGTATGTGACCTTAAACACCAATAAATAAATAAATAAATAAATAAATAAATAAATAAATAAATAAATAAATAAATAAGGGTATTCAAAAAGCCAAGCCTTAACCCTGTTTATAGGATTAAAGACAGACAGCCCATGCGGTGTACGCTGCCTACATTACTTGTAAAATCGACACCCCCACTAAATCTACTTCGAGGTGCGGTGTCGGACCCGACCACCTGACGGTTCTGACCTCATTAGATAACACTCCTTCGTTGTATTTAGCAGCATGGATTTCCCCAAGAAGCAAAGACAAAAATACGTCTGCGGAAAATAATGGCAAATATTTTATTTAGTCTGTATTTTGTCCGTATAGAAAATGTCTCGCCCACATATACCTAAACATGATTCAATGATACAATTGGACATATTTCTCTCGTAAAACCTGAAAAAGACTTGATTTATTTCATTTTAGGATTGCGCGTGTATATTCTTAGAAGATTCTCTGTGTGTTATTAATATACAGCGTCAGTCTTTGATCTCGTTTGGGACGATCAGTGATTAACACCTTTTCGACAAGAGCCATCGAAATTGAAAATAAAAAAAAAAATCAAATTTCACTAAAACCTTTTGCAGAATCGTGTTTTTCAGAAAACTCTTTCGCGATTGCATGTGTCGTTTTCAAAATGCCGATCAGTAATCACGAAATTATAAATATGTTGTTGTCAATAACAAAATTGAAAGCATGTCCGTCAAACTTGCATGGCGTCAGAACTCGACTCGGGTGAAATACTGCAGTGATGCAGTGAAAGTTCGAGAGTAATAAACGCTGATATCGCAGTAGGCTTTAAACTGTCCATGGAATGGTCCTAAAATCATGTTTATATTTGCAGCTTTACTGCAAATAGGTTTCCCCTTGTTTCTTGTTGAAGTGTTGTTTCCGTCAAGGCCAAGTACCATAGAAAATTTGGAACACCGAGCAGTGGGCCTGCCCCATGAACACCTGCCTGTTATTAAAATTAATTAGCGGGGACATCTGCCCCCCCCCCCCCACCTTCCTGCTGTTTTTTTTTTTTGCCTAGGACACCTGCCCCCTATTGTTTCTTTTACCTAGGCCACGTGCCCCCCCCCCCCCCCTGCTGTTTTTAACCAACTACACCTGCCCCCGTTAGTTTGCTAACGGGCCCCTCCCCATTGACCTTTCTATCTTTAGAAGCACCCGGGCCGACGGGGAGAGGACGTGGTTGTGAGCATGGCTAGATTTCGCTGAAGGAAGGTACCCTCAAATCTGGGTCGAAAGTGGCGAAAATGACAAAAGGCTACTTCAACGTATGGTAAAGGTATAAACTTCATACGATCTGGGCGGTGTACAGACGAAAGATCATACCTTGGAGCCGGTTAGGTAATTTGGCACAAAAAAACTCCGATTTTATGCTCAATCGCTGCTCTACAGTAGTCTACAATAGTGCCCAATTCCATTCCAAACTGATAGAGTCGGGACGAATAGTACTCTCACTTTCCACGCGATGCGTGGTGTTCTCCACGCGGTCTCGACACTTGCAACAGATGCCAAAATGTCGGCCAGGGTGCGTGGAACAAGTTCTGAAAATTAGAAGTCGCTGCCTTCGGCGGTCTGGACATGGTTCATATTTGTGAGAAGTGCAATTTTAATGTCAAATTGGCAAATTTTCGTTAATCGTTTACTGCCAAAACACCTACTCACCGCCGATTTCTTTTCACTGCAACTTCTTCCGATTATCTAAGGTTTAAAGATAGTGTCAGGATACACCACCCCCCCCCCCCCCCCCCCCCGCACCGAAACCTGGGACTTTAAGCTCAATCTTTAAGTCGTCTACAACACTGCCCATTTCCATTCTGAACTGATAGAGTCAGGACGAATAGTACTCTCTCCTTCCAAGCGATGCGTGGTGTTTTCCAGGCGGCTCGGACGCTCCAAACAGATCCCAAAATGTCGGTCAGGGTTCGTAGAACAAGTTCTGAAAATTTCAAGTCGCTGCATCCAGCGGTCTGGACACGGTTCGTGTATGTCAGAAGTGCTATTTTAATGTCCAATATGCAAATCTTCGTCAATCTTTTCCTGACTGCCAGAAAGCCAATCACCGCCAATTTCTTTTCATTTTAAACTTCTGACGATTCTCTTAGGTGTTAAGGTTGTGTTGGGATCCCTGGGTGGCGGTCTTAAAGAAGCAACTTCCATTTACAGAGAGAGAGAGGGGGGGGGGGGGGGGGGGCTCTAATGGAGTCTGCGTCCATTCACGGCGTCTTTTTTTCGAACTGGCTTGAAAAGGAAGGACCAAATTCAAACAGTTACCTCCTCTCTTCAAAACGCTATATCCCAACCAATTCTAGGCAGATTTCCATGAACTTTTCACTCGTTGTTCATGGATAGTTGCGGCATCACTTTCCATGAAGAGCGGTACGAATTTCGCATTTCGTCACGTCGAATTCGAAAAGAGCGCATGCGCATGGATTTCTCTGAAAACATCTTATAGATTTTAAGTAAAAATGGCCATTCGCACTTTTTGGTTTGAAATTGCAAGTTGCATGAATAAATATGCCTGTTAGCACATCTTAACCCTCTACAATTGACCAGACATCAATATTTTGGATACATTTGAGATAAAATTGACCATTTTCAAATAGACAGAGCACTCAAAGGGTATGTGTCAAACAAACATAACTCCTTTTGTCGGTCATTAACTTGTGGGACGACGATATTGATATTAACCCACTCTACCATTAATGATGAGTCATTTGAGACTACTATAACCACCTTTCTCATAACATCAATGAAAGAACTTCAGTGAGACAGTTAAAAACAATTCATCAGACACTGTGGGGGCATGAAAAATCAAGGAATCTCATCGGGAAAAGCCATGATTCTCCAGAATCATAAAGTCTAGTTTGTCTCTGTAACACTCTGCTCCACCCACATCTAGCAGAGATTTATATAGTATAGATATAATACTTGTAATAGCTATTCATATTGTCCACACACATAACGTATTTATGTGTGTAGAGAGGCACAATCGAGTCCACTAAATTGTATATCACTTAAGGGGTCGTCCAACCTAACTTTGGTCGATTTGTTGACATTTTTCCTAGTGCCCCAGAAACAGATAAGAGAAGTAAGGAAAGGCAAATTATATATAAAAATAATGAGTAAAGTACATAGAAAAGGTATATAAAATTTTTTCAGGAAAAAAAGTGAATTTTATGATTTTGAAGAAGATTAATTTGCCAATGGCATAAGTAACGAACCCGTAAAGCCACAAAATGATCGGTCATTCGAAAGCCTTGTCCTCAATGTAATGATAACATACAACAGACTCGGAGAAAGCAATTTTATGACACACAGTCTGGTGTGTTGAGATGTTGGAATGCAACACCACAAACACAAATTTTGGATGTCCCGGTTGAGGCCATGTTTCAAAGATGTTTATTCCGGTCATGTGATTATAATGTGGTTCTTGCAGGAATACTCATTTTGGGCGATCGCAAGAATGCAAGGACGTGATCACGCCCTTTATTTGTTCGAGACAACAATGTATGGGCGGATTTTCAAACAAGTTACAGCAAATACTTGAGCTGTTAATGTCATAACTGCAAAATATGCTTTAAAATTCCCTCCACACCATCCAGTATTTACAGGCCGTCTGAACTTTTTTGTTGATGAAAAATCTGAATCATTGCGCAATAAAAAGACAACATGAACCACTTGTAAAAAAAATAACCGAGTGTATAAAATCGAGACGATACACATAAAATAAGGTAATATTCATAAAAAGTATGCTGAATGCTTCAGACATCACTTTTCTTATGGAAGTATAATCCATGAGAGCTGGAACTATATTGAGCGTGTTGATTTCCCCCGATATTGTGAAGTTATTTACTTCCTAGTAACCATGGAACTTTACCGCAACTGTGTTGATGTCCGCAAAGGACTGATGGAAGATGGGTTGAAAATGATGCATTCGCGCTTTTAAATGAGGTGCGATTGGACGATGCTGTGAATTTAGTTTGTTTGTTTTTTTTTTTGTTTTTTTTTGCAAACAACCATACCAACACAAGCGTCGATCAGTGTGTCTTTTGTCATCGTTTTAGACTGACAAATGTCTTCTTTACCGGAAACTATCTCCCAATTTGAATATCATAATAAACCTAACAGCCTGACCGTGATGGTAAAAAACCAAGCGAATTATCCAATCGACGGTCAAAATTAGCCGCCATTGGAATTTAAACAAATGAAATACACGAAATATTCGCAATTTCTTCAGTATCCGTGCCGAATTACTTTTTAACTTGACACACCAGACCACATGCGTTCAGTTACGTTTGTCAGCATCATACTGTCGGCAGATTTTTGTGGTAATAGTACGAGAGGGCGACAGAAGCGAAATATTTTCCCATCTCCTATAAATTATTTAAAATTGATAATTCTGTTTATTTTACTGAAATTATTAATTGATAAGGTGGGTTTGTTGTGATTATTAGGCCCTGGACTTGGAGAGTCAAAGGCTTTTCTAGTGCCGTGGAGACCTCTGTTCGTCGATACCAACATTTTCCCTTGTATCGCAACATCTGCTATTCCAGTTAGAAAGATATTTCGTGTTGTGATCGAGCACCATGGGGAAACGATGCCTGTGTAGCTGCTGTAATGTGCGTTTCTGTCACACATTTTTTCCAGAGTTATGGTCCTTTTTCACTCTTTCGAGTTAGAAAATGTTGTTTATAACTAGTTGATTTGTTACTATTTGTTGGAAAGTGCCTGCTGACACCCTCCTATTACTTGCAACAAAATAATATTCTGTAAAGCCACCAATGTGATATTTGATACTTTTATCGGAGCTATTATGGAGGCTTCTGGAACTCAACATGTTGATTATGGCAGGGTTTTTCTATTCACCCATTAATCGGTAAATTAAGTGTTATAGTTGGAAGTAAGACACATGAAAGGTTCAGAACTTAAAGTCTAAAAAGAATGTTTTGCAATGTAATATGATTTTTGCAGATACACTTATTTGGATGGTTACCTTTTGATAGTGTTTGGAGCATGTGTGTCGCCAGGAATTTCAAAAAGAGTTAAACTTTGATGAAAAAGGCATATGCCATGAGTGTCGAAGATACGAACATACAAGGAAGGGGGCATTTCATCAATATCAAATTGATGCATGGGGTAAAAGGGGTTACAGTGCAAGGGGTTTGTAAATATATTTGTTCAACTGCAATGTATGACTTTGAAGTGCATTCTACATAGAATATCATAGTTTCTTTCCAAACCACCACAGTAACACATACATCTTTATATTGGGAGACATTCCTTTGTCCTCCCATACTTCTTCTGGTGGGCTCCTTTAAGTTGACCTTTGTTGAATCTTCCAAAATCAAAACATAAACAAAAGAAAATGTCTGCCTTCAATCAATGAGCCCTCCACTTATAACATTTGGTCTCAATCTTTATTACTTTAAAGAATTAGAAAAAGATTTCTTGGAGTATGTACTTCAATGTTTACAGAATACAGCTGTTATTTTATTTTGAGGTATTTTATTGTAAAAATTTTGTTCTCTTACTTATGCCATAGCAGATTTTCAGGCAGTGCGATATACACATGGCAGCAGTTCCATGGCAAATTCAAGTTTCTGCAAGTTCTATGTTTCATTCCAATGATTTTGTTATATAATTTATTGGGTCTTGTTCATTTTGGGCCTTTTTGAGACTTGGAAGAAAACTACCTGAAATTTGACCAAAGTTAAGTTGGACGTCCTCTTAACTGAATATATCAGTTCATTGAATATAACTTCTAAACACAAAACCATTTACCATACCTTCATGACAAATTTGACTTGTTAATTGCTTATAGGTTATAGAGTGAAATCTTGTTAATAGAATAAAAATATAATATGTCGAGAAAGTGGCCTAATTGTTACCTAATTCTCCTTAATTAAAGACATATTTGACCTCATTGTATACAATTCAGGCTTTAGTCTATTATATTTTGTTTGGCAGAGGTCTATGAGCTCTGTCAGACAAAATATAATGGAAAAAATGGTCCGTTTATCTCTAGAATGAAATAAATTGTGAATTTATCCCTAGAATACAGGAATACACAATCGAGTCCACTAAATTGCATATAACTTAACTGAATATATCAGTTCATTGAATATAACTTCTAAGCACAAACCCATTTACCACATCTTCAGGACAAAATTGACTTGTTAGTTGCTTATAGGTTATAGAGTATAATCTTGTTAATAGAATAAAAAATCTTATAATATGTCGAGAAATTGGGCTGATTGTCACCTAATTCTCATTAATTAAAGACATATTTGGCCTGATTCCATATAATTCAGGCTTTAATCTATTATATTTTGTTTGGCAGAGCTCTATGAGCTCTGCCAGACAAAATATATTGGAATAAATGGTCAATTTATCTTTAGAGTACAGGAAAGTAATCGAATCACTGTTATTTGAATACTTCAGCTAACTGAATTATTTCCAGTGGTAATTAACATGGTTTCACTGTATAATTAAACAAAACGTCCAGTTCTACAGTAATTCAGTAACATTTTCAACTTGAAGATTTCACAAGATTGCAGATGAAGTCCGCGAATCTTTTCTTAAAATGAAGGGTTTTTTTTACAAATAGCTTTAAGTTCTCCCAGTAATGTGTGTTGTTGACCGGCACTACGTCGAAGGAATGAAACATATTCAACAAAAGCTCTAGTCTGTCAAGTTTTTACGAAATCAAAGCCGACTCCTGACTTTACGACAGCAGACGGATGGGCGTAAACAGTTAGTTCCTAGGCGACAATGTCAGTTGGGTTCAATACATGTTTACCAAGCCTACAGGTAGAGCAGAAACGGTTAACCCATTAATCGATTAATCAATGATCATGGGTGACCGTCTGAGCGATCGATTCGGACTCCCGCGCTGTGTCCTTGGGAAAGGCACTCAACCCCGATTGTCCACATGGGGCCACGATGACGCCGTGTACTAAGCCGTACTGCACGTCGATGGTGGGCATGTCTTCAACCAATCTAACCCTGCCTGTGCTGCAGTGCGGAATTACGATGTTGGGGAGCTGGCAGCTGCTCGTCGTTGCTCTGTGGTTCTCTCCGAGTACTCCGGCTTCCTCCACCCGTAAAACTGTCACGGTCATGATTAGCCATTGTGCATAAGTATGTGACCTTAAACACCAATAAATAAATAAATCAATGATCAACATATTGATCGATCCAAAAAGTAATTGATCGATTAACCGTTACTTTCGAAGAACTGTATTATATGGGTTAACAAAGGAACAAACTTTCTCCAAAACAGGTAATCATTGTCACACTGACTCACATCAATTATATGAGACAGAGTAAAGCATGCAAGGTACTTGCTGACATACTTGTTTACTTGCATGATCATCATACTGTATCAGTAGCAGGAAATGGTCATTCTTAACCCTTTACCCATTGTGGGTAGCAGACGATACTTGCAAAATAAATTCAGGAATTACTAAAAATCTTCAATTTTTTTCTCAAAACATAGCTTATGACCCCTCATTGGAACGAGCTCAACGAGATCGTTCCAATGAGGGGACATAAGCTATGTTTTTGAGACAAAAATTGAAAACATGATAAATTTGAATGGAGATTTTTGTATATAGGCCTTGTCGGTTTTGTTTGTTACGTTGGGTAAAGGGTTCATGCTGTAAATCATCAACGGGATGGCAGTTATTCAGATATCTGTTTGGACAAGTGGTTAATGGGTTAACCAAGGTTAATCCACGTGATTAATCAATCAAGAAAATCTCTTAACCTTTCCAGCTCAACCTACAGGGTTGGTATCCCATGTTGGGAGAAGAGCCGGTTTGATAACAAAATATCAGACTCACGATTACTACAAAAAGCACATTTCGGCTTCTGTGTAGCAACTTTATTTCAGTCTATCACGACTGAACAAAACATGCAGAAAGTATTCGAATATGAAATTGTAGGGAACTCTGTTGACTATTAAGTCGGTAGCTTTACGAATTGAAGTTTCCCAGTAATAAATAACGTACTCTTTGGCACGTTTCCAATAAATTTTCAGATTAGGTAATACTGTGGAAGAGGGAGAAAACCCCATTCATTTCGGCGTCAGTAATCATAAGGTTAAAGTTCAAAAGACGTTCTCTACAATAGAATTTCGTAAAAATTGGTATTCCGGGCAATAACTTTAGATATGTTTAACGCATTTCCATAGAATTTTCATGGTAGGTACTGCTATAAAAAAACGCAAACGCCAAGACCCGTTATCAAATGGTCATCAGCACTGTTATTAAAAATGGTACATTTTATTTTCGGGGTTATAACACAACATTATTCCATATTATCGAAGATAAACCAAACCTGTAGAAATTATTTCCATGTGGAAAAGTGAAGGACCTTGTTGGGTTTTGGGTCTGTCACGACTATTACGATAAACAAGTCTATAAAAAATAAATTGCAGTTCTGTTTGCATATCACTTATATCCACCAAATCTAGGTAGTCTCATAAAAGGTGAAGAACCTCTCAATTTTGGAACTGGAAACCGTGAGGTCAAAGGGCACAAGACTGTTACTACCAAAGAACTTTTTTGAAAAGTAGTTTCCATGCAATAACGCGTGTTCTTTCTTTACACTGTCTTGTCGGTCGAACTTGGGGGTTGAACTTGTCGACCGAACTTCGGGGTTGGTATCCTCATAGCGAAGAAAGAACCCATGATTGTCTCCAAAGGTTAAGGTCACTGTTGAGAGAGGGGACACTTTTAGCGTTTGGGCACCAACATTATTAGGTCTATGAATAAGATAAAAAGACCGAAGGTCTATTTCACATCTGATGATATTCCAGATGTGACTTAGTAAAAAATTAAATTAAATACTAGTTAACTCCTTGCATGCTGCTGGTGGATTTTCCTGCCCGGCACATGATTCCTCTTGTCTGTGAAGTAAGTATAATTTGAACATATTTAGTAAATTTTTCACCTATAAAATGAATGGGTTTTTTAACCAATGCTTTCTTGAGCTATATTTAGATACATTTTTCGTCAAATCTAGTCATGGCTGCATTATAGCAGCCATGACTAGATATGGTGAAAAATATTTTGAAACTTCTCAGCAGGTTAAGAGTTAAATATCGTAACTCGACATATGGAATCATTGATCTTCTCATTTGATTTTCTAATAACCATTTTATAACAGGGTAATGGTCATAATCAGCTAGTGCTATTCACAGAAATCGCCATTCAAAATTTCATATTTTTTTCGAATTTTGCTTCAAAAATAGATATTACTACCCATCGGAAGAACTCATTTAGCTCGTTTCACTTGGAGTTAAAGCAATTCCTTTGGAAGAAACAATGGAAATGGTGAGTTAATCAAGAGGACAATTTGCACGTGTCGTTGGGCCGTTAATAAACCACAATGCCCTCCAAAGTCATGTTATTGTTATATTAACTCGTTTAGGGCTACATTATTTTTGGTGGTCTGAATTTGTTCATTAAATTTGTTTTATTACGAATTATTGAAGAGTGCCCATGGGCACTCTTCAATAATTTGTGATAAAGCAAATTTGTATGAACAAAATATTATTTGCATTTGAATGAATATGAGACATGAGCAAGGATAACATTGGCTTTTGCTCTGGTATCTTCATTTTTTTAAAGCCCTGATAGTGGCTTCTAGCACTCAACCAGTTAACAGCCCGAGAAGAAGGAATAACAACCCGAGGGTTCATTATCGACTCGAAGTCGAGGGCTGTTAATAAGCCCAGGGCTGCGGGCTGTTAATGAATTGTGTTCTCCTGACCGGCCTGCGGCCCGCTTCCAGTTCCATGACGCCTTGAATTTCGGAGTTTTACGGCCCCATTAAACTCTGTTAATATACTAGAGAATGCTCGCTGTAATGTGGTAATAAGGCTTTGTTGAATTTTGTTTTTAATGCTCATTTTGTCAATTACGCGGCTGGATGCGAATGATTCGTAAACAGGTAAAAGGCTAATTACGGAAATATTGGAAGGAGAATTGAGTCGGTGAGGGGGACTAACCACTCCCTCCCTCACTTCGCCTGCGAAAAGCCCTACCTTACCCACCGGTGTCATCTTTTTTACCATCACAATATATGACTGCATCGCATCTTATTGTTTATTTTATGAATTATAGTTCAAGCTGATGTTGTCTAACGATGGCAGTGGAAAAGGAGCAGCTCTTGTTGCAGCTGTGGCTAATAGATTGAGGAATCAAGAAAAGTATTATTGAAGAGAAGGAAACAAGTATAAAATGCACAATTTGGAGATCTTAAATTCAAAACTTTTAATGTGAGGGCACAACATCTTGGATAAAATTTGAGTAATCCTACCCCCAGAAGTATCATATGTGATCATTCGTAAATTGGTTCTATATTAGTTGTCGCATTATTGCAGTCATTTCTAGTAGTAGCTGAAGCACAATTGTTTTTTAGTATTTGGAACAATAAGTATGAGGTGAATGTATCAATATTATAACCTGGGCCTGAAAATAAACAGCTTATATCGTAACCTGTTAGCAGGTTACGCTGTATAACATGGGCGGTACCTATAGGAAAAAGGTTTGTAGTGGCTTTCTACTTTCTTTGTTTTTACTATGCAAGTCATGTGATTTATGCTTTGATAGAATTTATACCAGAATAAATAGGAATAACTGACGCGCGACCTCGCCAGAACTCTGGCGAGATCGCGCGTTAGTTGTTGCTATTTATTTTGATGGAAAAACTATTAAGATGTAAATAACATGCAATTCTGGTCATATGTGGATGCAATGCGCAACCTGTGAGTCGATTTGTTCCGAAAGATTGACATATCTTACTGGTAAAACGTGATCACCGAAGTTAAGCAACGCCGAGCGCGGTTAATAGTTGGATGGGTGATCATTTCAGCGACTGATTCGTGCTCCCGCGTTGTGTCCTTGGGCAAGGCACTTAACCCCAATTGCCTACATGGGGGAACGATGACGTTGTGTACTAAGGCGTACCGCACGTCGGTGGTGCTCATGTGTTTAGCCAATGTAACCCTGCCTGTGCCGCGGTGCAGAGTTCAGAGTTGCGATGCTGAAGAGCTGACAGCTGCTCGTCGTTGCTCGGCGGTTCTCTCCGGGTACTCCGGCTACGTCCACCCGTAAAACTGTCACGGTCAGCCATTGTGCATAAGTATCTGACCTTAAACACCAATAAATAAATAATGCTGGTAAAACGTGTAGAATTAGGAAATTAATTCATGCTGCGTTGTGCTATCGTAACCTGTATTGCGTCGCGTTTTTTGCAATTGATGTAAACCCTACGTAACCAGAACGATCGTTCACGTGTTATGATTATCAGGCCTGTTATAACACTGTGGGTATGATTTTTTTTTTCACCCACTAAAAGGTACCAACATTGCTAGTATTTAATCAGGAACTGTGATTGAGTGTTGTTTGTCAGAGGCCACTCCGTATCGTCGAGGGATCTCAAAAGTCATTTCGGATTTCCAAGGGTTCTGCAAGACCCTCATAGAATAGTGGCAGGGTACGCCTTTCTATTTTCTCACAATACTCTGATAAACCAAGCTTTTAGTCTGGTATACAACAGTATTTTAGGACAATGTCTGGATATTCTTTTTCAAGGAGCTCTCCGTTGCATCCACTTTCATTTCCTTGCTTGTACTCTTACCGGGATTGGGACGCATATGGACTAAACTTTTGTTTTGCTATGGCATGAAATCTACTTAACTTGCATGTAGAAGTGTTCAGGATTTATTGAGAATTTCTCGTTTTTGTTTTCAGTGTGTTCTATTTTCTGCTTCTCATCTTAAGGCTGAAAACTATTTTTTAGTTGTATATTTTTAATGACTGCTTAATTTGCTTTAAGTGGACAATTCATATAGTGTGATGCTTTACCAAGTGCCTAGCTTCGACTTGCATTTTAGTCTAGATGTGACGAAATCAAACTCGGCAATGTTTGATGAAGGCGTGTGACGATAAACAATTACTTTCCGGGAACTTTAGGTCTATAAATGCAGGTGCACTAAACTGACAGGCTTGGTACCCAAATGGAAAGAAAATGCTGCAACGATTTTAGGTTTGACGTTCAATATCAAAGTTGCTCTTACTGTACGAAAAAATAACACTTTCCAGCTTAGGAGCGATAACATTTTTCCTGTGCGCTGCAACAGAATATATATTTATTACACACCTGTTCTATAAAATCCCCATCTACAGCAACGCCAAACCACGTGGAAAAAGAATATCTGTTCCGCACATATATTGCCTTACTATTTTTAAATAGAAGCGAAATTTCACTGGAATTTTCTACAAATCGTGCAACGCAATTATAATTTGAATCGCTGGCGACAGCTGAAAATCGTGCCCTGAGTTCCAATGTGTTCTGTGTGCCAGTAGGCACATAGAACACATAGGAACTTAGGGGACGAAATAATAACACGGGTTCCTCTAGCAAATTGTTGTCGATAAAATGTGTTCTTTGTATTGATAGTTGTCAAATGAATTGCTGAGTGTCCTTCTAAAAATTGTTTTCGTAGACGTGAAGGCATGTAATAAACACAGGACGACACACGCGTGTGAATGGGTTAGCAGGCCTCGAGTTTTATCCTTCTGTGGTGGCACTCGTGCCATATCGATTAACCCATTCACACGCGTGCGTCGTTCTGTGTATATACACTTCTTACATTTTGCTAGCGAGGAGTCTGGAAAAGCGATGTCAAAAGAAACTGGACTGTTTCTATCAATAGAACTTTCTCGAATGCTGTTTTCCGGGAAATAACTTGAATTTTGGTATGGCAAGTCAATCGAGTTTACATACTTGATACTCACATGGAAGAGAAAGAATCACATCACTTTTGGAGTAAGCAGCCAGAAGGTCGAAAGTGACAAGACAATTACCATGAGCCACCACTGACTTTTCTCATCGTGAAAATAACATTTTGATTACGTTATCTCCCTTGAAATTATTAGGCGAGCGAGGAAGGTTCAATTTAAAAGCGATTAATTGTTAAGAAAACACCTGACATCAGTTGGAAATGGAGCTAAGTTTCCTACAGTTATTTTTAGTAAACAAAAACAACAGACAGCTCTCGGGTTTCAACAGAGAATAGTCAAACGTTTGAACTGATTGGGGAAAGTTGCTTCTGTAGTTTTATACTACTCTGTTTCTTGTGCAAGGAACTTAATCCCGATTGCCCACGCGTGGGGTCGTGGCGCTGTGTAGTACGTCGTGCTGCACGTCGATGGTGCACTTGCCTTCAACCAATGTTAACCCTGCTTCTTCGGAGTTGGTACGTTGATGAGTATGCTATTACTCGCAGCTGCTCGATAGTTCCGTCCGGGTACTCCGGCTTCCTCCATCCGTAAAACTGTTTGACACAAGGTGATCCTGGCTGTCGAAAGTGTCGTTCAACACCAGCAAATAAATAAACAAATACTCTGTACGAAAATGCCTGAAGTTTGGAAAATGATGTGCACATCGATATAAATTTGCTAAAGTTTCAAAATTTCAATGTTTATCTGAAATTCCCATTCCCTCAGTGTTACATTTACTGAGAGCGTTAGGAAATTAGAGGGGGGGGGGGGTGTGGCTAACATTCCGGTAAATTTCTTCCATTGACGAAAATTGTCAGTCATGCTGTAATATTATGTTTGGTTCGTTTCCGGTAGCTAACTAAAAAAACTCCGCCTAAATCTGAGCTGACAGTGCTGTGATCAGAAAGTGGATAGAGAATTCAGCCCCCCCCCCCCCCCCCCCCCACACACACACACTCCCACTGTAGTATCTGCCACACTGAAAAATCTCATCTGTACTATGTACTAAAGAAGAACTGTGTGAACATTGAACGTAGATGCTGTTTGCATTTGTTTTTCTTAGTACAGTATTTTATGTAGGAAGTCTCGATCTGGGGGTTGAACTTCGAGTGGGTATTTTACTTACAAATTCGAAGAGGGCATGGGGTGCGATTACACGTTTTTCGGTGCATTGACCACTAGGTGTGTGGCAGTGGTCTATGAACTGCGAGCCTTCGGATGATTCCTTTGTTTTGCACGCGGAAATTTAGTGTCTTCGTCAAGTAGTGAACTCGTGATTTTTGATAGTTCACTCACCCCACGTTCTGCAGGCCTATTATACTTTGACAAGTATACAAAAATGCCTTCATACTCGATAGGTAATAGATATACAAAGGATGATAATGTGGTACTTTCTTTCTATTTCATTGGATCAGTTTCGTCATAGTCATGACGACTAAGGATATGGACAGGCCTATCTGGGGCAGTCAAACCTCCAGTTATATGCTGAAGCCCACATTTAATCTCAAATGTTGTAAAACTATAACCCCTTTACCCAACACGGCAAAAGACAACGCTTGCAAAAAGATTCGTTAATAACGAAACTGTCTCAAAAATTGCCTATTCCAATGATGGGTCATAATACTATGTTTTGGGTACAAAAATGAAACAATCCAACGTTGAATCGTGATTATTGTAAGAAGTATCTGGTCGTTTTTTAACTATTGTGTTAGGTAAAGGATTAACAAGAAGACAATATGAAACTCCAGAAAATGGTGGAGGGATAGCATACGCCACTGTTTCAGTCTAACGATGATAACACAACGGAATTTATTGATTTTATCAAGCACGTAACATTGTTTGTTTTTAGCTTAGACAAAGTCAAGATAAGCTGTTGCCATCACGCGTGTGGATGTCTGTGAGTCTTTTAGTCTGTTACTCTGTGAGTTGTCAGTCTGTTCACATTTTCTTCAGCACAGGCTACACCCCGCAGTTCTTGTCCAATCATCACAAAATTCCATATGCAGGTTCAAAGTCATATCTAGATGAGCACGTTCCCTTTTGGTCGCGATCGGTCAACCGTAACGGCTACGCGAGACCGAAACCCGAAAGCATTCTGCACAGTCTACAGGTTGTATTCATGAAGGGATTTCATTGTAACTTGGTAGAATGACTCCGTATAATGTCCTTTTTGAGAACGTCCCCTTTTGGTCTCGATTGGTCAGCCGTGACGAGTACACCAGACCGGAACCGGAAAACCTTTAGCACAGTCTACAGGTCGTATTCATTAAGGGATTTCATTGTAACATGATAGGATGACTCCATATAAGGTCTAGATGAGAACGTCCCCTTTTGGTCGCGATCGGTCAAGCGTGATGACTGCGCAGACCCCGAAACCCGAAAACCTTTAGCACAGTCTGCACAGGTCGTATTTATGAATGAAGTTTATTGTAACATGGTAAGATGACTCTGTATCATATCTAGATGAGAACATCCTGTTTTGGCCGGGTTCATTCAACCGTGACGGCCGCAGGGGCACGTTACCCAGATTCCTTTAGCACCGTCTACATCTTGCATTTGTGAAGAGATTTCCTTGCACATTTGTAGGGTGACTCAGTATAATGTCTGGATGAGAACATCCTATTTTGGCCGTGATCAGTCAACCGTGATGGCCGCACAGGCACGTGACCTAGATTTGTTTATCACAGTCTACAGTTGATATTTATCAGGCGATTTCACTGTAACTTGGAAGAATAACTCGGTATAATGTCTAAATGAGACTGTCCTATTTTGGTCACGATCGGTCAGCCGTTACCGCCACTTGGTCACGTGACCAAGACTTCTTTAGCCCTGTCTACAGGTTGTTTTTGTGAAGGGGTTTCATTGTAACTTGGTAGGATAACTTGATATGATATCCAGATGAGGCTCTCCTATTTTCGTCATGATCGGTCAACCGTGACCCTGTTCCGTCACTTGACCTACATTCCTTTAGCAAAGTCTACGAGTTATATTTATGAATGTATTTCATTGTAACTTGGTAGGATGACTCGTTTTGGAATAAGTTTACTGTAACTTGGTGACTTTGGTTGACATACATTAACTCTGAGAGCCACATTAACGCAGGCCTCAGTTCTTTAGTACAGTCTACACCTCAAATTATTCTTATTGAAAACATAGCATATAGGGAACAGAAATTAACATACTCTCAATTATCACAATTCTTGTCTTATTTCACAATCCTTTCATAAACATTGAACATTATCCATTTCATCAAACACTACCCACAGTCAAGTTAAGGTACAGTGTCACTGACACTTTCATTTAATGAAGTTTCCCTTGAAATGGAACTTAGAACAAGGGCCGATGCTAATAATAACTGTCGTATCTGCTGTGTAATGCTGGCGTTCAACTGATGACTCGGAGACAAAGTAAAGATGATAATAATAATAACACTTTGGCCAGCCGCTGATTTGTCGCGGTCCTCATAAGAGAAGGCCATCATTCCCCCTGCACCCCACCCCCTCTTCCCCTCCTCTCCTCCCAGCATTCAGATATAAACTGCTTAATAGTGTCCCTCACTTCCTCTTTTTCAATTTCTTCAATAAGCATTCCTACCCTCTCCCTCGTGTCCCCCTTCAGCCATCTATCCTTTGTTTCTTCACCCCACTTCTGCATTATTCTTCCAGTAAATTTTATTCTATGAGGTATATACTGTGGGCATTCCAAGAGAAAATGTTCCAGGGTCTCCACTACTCCAGAGTGGCACATTTGGCATCCCTTTTCCCCATCTCTCCCAATTTTTCCCCGAAGCTCCAGTGATCTTGATCTCAGTTTGAACAGCAGTGACCCTCCAAAGGTGCCATCTAGGTACTTCTCAAAAGCTGGCTTTTCTTTATATTGTAACCCCTGCAGTGATCTTTTCACGCTAACCCCTGCTCGCCAGTTTCGATTGCAATCTTCCATGACTCTCTCTTTGACAAACCTTTTGCCTTCTTTCATTCCTACTTCTATGTTTGTGACCTCTATAGAGTAATTGTCCATTAGTTCCCTCACATGTTTTGACCACCCCGTTTCTATATTAGAATTCCAAATGGTATCGAGCATCAATTTGCACCACCGGTTGTCAGGCAGGTTTCTCAAGTAGTTAAAGTAACACAGTTTTCCCAAATCTACCCTGTCCTTGATTTTCATCCACCCAAGCTCCCCCCTTACTGCTTCCAAAGCTGCAGCATTACTCGACCCTGTTATCCATCTGCCGGCATCATTTTGAGTATTTTCCAACTTCTTAGTAACGGTTTGGTTTAATGGAATCACGTCCGTGCCATACGTTATACTTGGTAAACCCACCCTCTCCCACAGTGTTTTCCCCACAAAGACCTTGTTGAAACTATTTTTCCCTAAAAGTTTTAGTTGGTTCAGAATTCTTTTCCCCTTCAGAATCAGTTTGGCTGAGTAATTTCTGTACACCCCTCTTCCCGTTATATTTATGCTTACCCCTAGATACTCATACTCTCCCGTTTCTCCTACAGTGATTTGTTTGCTTTCCCCTTCGGGGATTGAGAACTCCCCCACTCTCCATCTCTTCGTCATATCTACCTTACGTCCAACGGGTATTACCTTGCTTTTATTTTCATTTAGTTCGAGCCGCCAAGTGTTCCCATAACTACCAACAATTTCCAGCAATTTCTCTAGCCCCTGTTCAGTTCTAGACATTAACACCATGTCGTCCGCAAAGAATAAGCCTGGTATCTTTATGTCTCCAACATTTACCCCCTCCGCACTCTGAATTAGTTCGTCCCCTAAATCTTTAACATACAATGCAAACAAAATCGGTGAAAAGATACACCCCTGCTTGAGGCCTATATCCATAGGGACTCGTTTTGTAGTGATACTCCCTAGACTGAGTTGGCTTTGCACATCTGTATACAGTGCTTTCATGATTCCCACAAAGTCACCCCCCAGTCCGATGCCCTCGAGCTTTCGCCACATACCTTCCCTCCACACTCGGTCGTACGCTTTTTTCACATCTAGAAATGCCAGAAACATCTTTTTCTTTTCAGCCTTTGTTGATTCTATCAGTTGGGTGAGTGTAAATAGGTGATCAGTGACTCTTCGTCCTTTCCTGAAACCATTTTGAATTTCTCCTAGAAAACCTTTCTCTTCAATAACTTCCTCTAGTCTACTGTATATGACCTTACAGAATACTTTTCCGATGTTACTACTAACTGATATCCCCCTATAGTTATCTAGAACTTCCTTATCCCCCTTTTTGTGTATGAACGACACCTTACTTTCCCTCCACTCTCTGGGGACCTCTTGCTTTCGCAGAGCCAGGTTGAAAAGGTTTGTCAGGACTTCAATAAGTGCCTCCCCTCCATTTTTGAGGAATTCGTTCGGAATTTCATCAGTCCCTCCCGCTTTACCATTTTTTAATTTCGAGACCACGTTCCGCACTTCTTCTGCCGTTATTTCGCTACATACACGATTGGATAGGTTCTCCTCCACCAGTGTATTTCTTTTTGGTGTATAAATATAATACCGAATCTAGTATTCCAAATGCTTAAAAGTAATAAGCAGTTAACAACTGGACTTGTTGGATATCCGAACAATATTACAACAATAGCTGGTGGGATTTCACAATAATATGAAGCCGAGTAACGTTTAGAAATCCGAACTATAACTGAACTCTTATTTGTGATGAATGTTATATATGGAAAACAATAAATGAGTCATGTCACTACAAGTTTGCTAGATATAAAAATTAACATAAGCTTTCATTGCGTATTAACAGATGCCTTATTAGCTTATTGAGCAGAGCTTACTTAAACAAACAATGGAGGGAAACACTGAATAGAGTTAATTTGTTAATAACTGTCACGAGAGAGGTTTGCCGCCACACGACGAATGATGAAAAGTGCTCAGTTTGAAACAATTGAAAATAATGATACATAATGTAAATAGAAAGGATTGTTAATGTGATATAAAAACAGCAAATTAATCCATTTTATACCATGATTACTTATTCTACTCTATATAAAAAAGCCTTTGACATAGATTTTAACTTTACACACCAACCGTGGTGGGATTTCAGTAGTTGAAATTTACACCTACAGTGGAACTATATCCAAGTTGACCTTTGGTGACCTCGCCTTGAATGCAAACTTGTCTAAATTTATCACTCGTCGCCTCGTGAAAGATGAAAAGAAACCGGCAATTATTTATTACGTTTGTAAATAAGTTTACCTCATAAGATACCAAAAATTAACAAACATACGTTGCCTCATGTTAATAAAGCCTCCATAACTCGAAATAGTATGTTATTATCTTATTAAAATGAAAAAGGCCCCGTACTTTGCGCATTTCGTTTCGGCGATAAAATTGCCAGCGGAAGTACCACCCACCGGCGCACATGTAAACAAAAACAGATTCGCATGTGTAAATATTGATTTAAACTCTTATTAATCTTAGGATCATGGTATAAATAAAATATATCCAAAGTAGCTTAGTGTACCAAATGTTCACCACTCGTGGTGAAGTGGTGTTAACCACGCGCCAGAGGCTCGCGGTTAACATCATTTCACCACTCGTGGTGAGCATTTGGTACACCAAGCTACTGTGAGTATATTCTATATTTATCATATGACTCGTCCGTTTTGTTCACTTTAAAACATTTGATATTTTGTTTTCATATTAATCAGTGATAAATAAAGCCTTCCGTCAATTTCATTGGTCAATTTCAAAACTAGACAATTTGATTGGCTGGACAAAATACAACTGGGCAACATTTTCATAATTTGCATAATTAGAGTTGGGAGCTTTCATTGGTCAATTTCAAAACTGACAATTTGATTGGCTAAACAAAATACAACTGAGTCACATTTGCATAATTTCAGTAGGGATAATTTATGTTATCTGTCCTATTTAGGGTAGGTTATATTGTATTAATCTTTTACCTAACATAACGGCAAAAACCGTCTCGCGCAATACAAGAAAAACGCCATTCATTTTTTTTTATATTTTCACTTTTTGCTTCCAAAACATAGGTTATGACCCCTCATTGGAACTAGCGTGAGGCGCTCGTTCCAATGAGCGGTCATAACCTATGTTTTGGAAGCAAAACATGAAAATTTTCAGTTATACGAGGATGTTTTGTCCAAGTGCCGTCTGTACCTCAAGTTAGGTGATGGGTTAAAAAGTCATACTAAGTGGCTAATTTGTGCGTGTGTGTGTCATATGATAAATAGAATATGAAATGAGTATTTTTCTCATATAATATTTATGAAACTCGTCCGAATTTTCCGTTTGGGCTCGCCAGAGGCTCGCCCAAACGGAAAATTCGGACGAGTTTCATAAATATTATATGAGAAAAACACTCATTCCATATCCTCAATGTATCGAATGTGTATGTCGTGAAAGATGCGCCGATGATGCTAAGCGGTGCCAGTTGATTTCTGATTCTATACTCATCAACCTTTACTAACTACACCGCTGATCGTATTGTGATATATTCAAGCCAAAGAATTTGTTTAAGTGTTTTTATTTCGTTAATATTTCCAGCATTATTGTGTAATGATTTGTTTTACTCCTGTATTTGTTGAGATTACACTGGAATGTTTATTACATGTTTATCACACTTTCATTATTACTAATTCGCTGTCTGAATATACATGTACTCTATTTGTATTGTTGTATATTATGTTAATCCTGATTATGTTTTGTATCCTATATATCACGTAGTTCGAAGGTTTAAAAATCGATTGGATTCGATTCGAAATCATCCCGGTAATTCGATTCGATTTCAGTCGCGCCAATTCCGAAATTTTCGAATCGTCGAAATGCTCTCCAAAATCTGCAAAGTGTCACCTCTTGTACTCTTTTTTTTTATCACCATTTCTCCAGAAGAGGATGCTGGATGATAAAAAAAGAATTAAAGGAGGTTTCACACCCAAAATTTGATTCCGTTCGGGAATGTTCCGCCTTTTTATTGATTTGCTCAAACAGACGAGTCGCCGTCGCATACGATATCTCTTTTTTAAACAATTGTAATGGGTGGTGTCGCAAGGGCACCTTAACCTCAACCGAAGAGTACCTTGAAGCCAGCTCGGCCCTTTACTTTCAATATCAGGTTAGTATATTCTTGAACTGTGTTTTTAAAGAAAACTGATAACAAAGAAAAATTAAAAAAAATATTGGAGAGAATTATTTTTATTCTTTTAAGAACTCATAAATAATAAGAACAACCAAAAATTTCAATTGTATACACAAACAACATACATAAGTTCTGGAGGATGAAGCGTGACTAAACTGAAGTAATCTACTTTCATTGTTTTGTGTATATTATTGTATTTAGTGTTGTTCAGAACCTTTGTTACTCTACTGTTATTGTGAAATGTGTACACATGTCAATTAGTGAATAAATACTGTTTAAACTTAACTGAAGTGTCTAAACCAATGTTCACCTATAAGAGTAAACTTACATCATACTATACTACCCTAACATATTTAAAATAAATAAACTAATCAAATCTCTAGTTTGAAATTTCTGAATTTAACTTGTAAAATTGGCAGCAGACATACTAACAACAGACAGGCCTTCATGTTATTGGATTCGGCATTATTTCTGACAAGTGCCCATTAAACAATTAGGTTGGTAACTTTAGAGTATCGGCAATTATACTTCACTAAAGTATTAACGAACAGACAGACTACCGGACGGGCGGACGAACGAACGAACGAACGAAAAATGAAACAAACCAATGCCCAGGCAGCTATTTTATGTTTGTACAATCTTTACATTTTGGTTATCAGTAAGTTTATGCTGAGATTCACAGCAGGCAAGATTTGTTTTTAAAATTGCCAAGAAACCCGACACCCACTCACACTAAGGGCATAAATTTTGACATTGGTCGGGTCCCAATTAAGCGGCGAGGCGATGATATTTTTAGACTTCATTTGACGAAAGCAGTCCCACCATCCAAAATGGAGACTTTGGACGTCGTTCAAGAAGAGAGAGAAGGCAAGAGTCCACAACCTCAGTGATTAAAAACAGCCGCGACTGCGCTTTTGACCTTTTCTGTAAACAATAGGATATCAAGACCATAACGACATTGCGCTAAAAAACGTAAAATAAATTACAGACTTTCATTGGTACAATTCTTGATCTTAACCAATGAAATTACGCTTTTAAATATGTTTAACCCTTCACACAACGTAACGGCCAAAACCGGCCGGCGCTATTTTCAAAAATCGCCAATTAATTTTCATTATTTTTTCATTTTTTGTCTCAAAAACATAGGTTATGACCCCTTATTGGAACAAGCACGTCGAGCTCGTCCCAAAGAGGGGTCATAATGTATGTTTTTGAGACAAAAAATGAAAAAAAGATTAGTTATTCAAGAATTTTTTTTTCAAGTGTGCAAGTGACGTCTGCTTTTCATGTTAGGTAAAGGGGTAAATGAGGCAAGAAGTTAATGCCAAAATGTATCGATATGACCATGGAAATGAACTAATTTAAATATCCTATCAAAATACTAGATGATATTGACATGTTTTTCAACTAGACACCGAAAGCATTGATTCACCCAAATCAATCCCATCACACAATATTTTATTTCTCTATACTAGAAATGGGTTTGGTAAACAGTCTGGGCCTATATAATACCTTACCCAATAACCTCACGATGCCTCTAGAGTGAAGACTGACAGTATTTACGGTTGTTAGAATGTGAAATATCTAGAACTTGAAAAGATTAGATTCAATTCGAGATTAAATTTGATTCGAAATCTGCTGCACAATTCGATTCAGGATTCGATCTTTCCAAACCAAATATACTAAAGCCATTCCGTGAAAGACAAGAGACCTCATTTTCACATAAAACGAGGGCCGACGTTCGGAGGACCGACATGATGGGCGGGAGGATGAACGTTCCCGAGAGGGGTACAAAAGTTGGCCGGTCGCAGGACGCAGGTATACCACGTAGTTGAAAATACAAATTGGGGAAAGTCTGTCTTCCATCAATGAGAGGTCCTATCAGGTCAAGGGTCTCACTTAGGATGGGGACTATGTCGAAGTCGTCATATAGTGATATCTATGGATTCTCAGGGCGTCTGTTTTTTCTTAATTTAATCGTGCACTTCAGACATCACTCATATTGTCGAGCCACAGTGTCTGACGACTGCCGAAATAAGTTTGATTTGAATTACATATTTTCTTTCGTGGATAATTTCAAGCCTTCATATCATTTATTGTGAAGCTCTCAGGGAGATCTTCCCAGGAAATGACATAAAGGCTTGTAATAATTAACCGAGTAAACTAGGGTAAGAGTTTGCTTGCATTATTCATACAAATCTTTTTCTGCTGGTATACCGGTACTGTTCGCGTGAACATTCTATTCTTATAGATGAAAAGCACGGTTTTCTATCTTTTCTGCAACATTAGTTTTCCGACAGGCGAGTAAATAAGGGCAAGTCGCCTCTTCTTCCCCTCCCATCTTAGGGCCGACCTATAACAAATGTATATGGTGTACATTGCTTTGTACTATGGTAGTGTAGACCGGCACAACCATTACTGTCAGCATCATAGCCATACAACAATCCAAAGTTATAGCGGAAACATAATGTATTCTTGTATATGGAATTTTTTGCTACTGAGTAACATTTTATTTTCAATTTGTGAGCAATTTTTCTTTGAAAGCGGACTGAGGACAATAGGCGATGCCAAGTTGTCACTGATTTTTTGAGTCTATATTCATTGTTGAAAACCGGTGGTCATCTTGTGATGTGTTAAAAATTAGTAAACCAAAGGATTTGTTGAAAGCAGTATTTTTTTTATTTGCATATTTCCTGCGTATTATTTTGTGTTACTCTTCTTCTATTTGTTGAGATTATTTTAATGTTTATTACATTATCGCAATGTCTATATGGTTACTGAATATATTCGCTTTTTATTGTAGTTTATATTCTCTTGTTCCTATATCCCGATAAATTCGGTCTTTTGTTTGGTCAGAATGCCTTGGACAAATAGCCATGGCAAAGGATGCACCCAACATCCAAGTTATATGAGAGCGTGCAACATCCAGGACATAAGCGCACGCGAAACATCGAGGGTATATGGTTTAAACAAAAGCTTTCCGCCATTGCTCGCCTCGAAATAAAAATCTAACCAAAAAAAACGAAACTAGTCACAAATATCATCAGATTTCTGACAATTCAGTCATAAAAATAAAATAAAAGCAAATAATTCGTCCTCTGAGTACCAATGTGTTCTATGTGTCAGTGGGCACATAGGACACATTTGAACTCAGAGGACGATATGTCAACGAAATACTGTTTCCTTAACGGCCCAGGAGATGTAACTCTGTCTCTTGTCTTCTGCGATTATAGAAACAAAATTATCATCACGAATTTGGTCCAAGTGATTGTGGAGCTGAGAAATGAGTCCACAAATTTATTTCCAGTATGTTTGTATTGTGTTTCAAACGGGACAAAAACGTTATCTCCGCCAGCATGTATGGTATATGGAGATTTAATACCTGGATGTCACATTTAAACACCTCGCCTGCGGCTTGGTGTTTAAAAACCGACATCCAGGTATTAAATCTCCGTATGCCATACATATTGGCGGAGATAACTTATAATATATCATGTTAATCCTGGTTGCCTTTTGTATTGAATATATTGTGTCTTTCTCTTGTTAACGGAGATTTTGTTCACAGTATATTTTGTCGATCTGGATTATCTTCACAATATAACGTTTATTTATAAGATAAGAGATTCTTTCCCAGAATTGCCCATTAGCAATCTCGGCCGATATGACTTCAAACTCGGCTGCTATAATGCCAATATCGCCCAATATAAATCAAGCGTGGGTTGTCGCTCTTGACACGTTACGAGGCGCGGCCAATTTGTGTACACCGTTATTTGTCGAACGCAGTCGGGAAAACTGGCGTTACCTGGCAAAAGGGGGTGTTTTTTGTATGGTGGGGAATTGATGATGGCAGTACGTTAGGATTAGGTGGATGAAGAGAAAAGAGAGTTGTACACAAAATCCAATGCAAACTAAGATTCAGAATGCTTAGCTTAGATCCGTCGAAGTGGGAGAAGAGATAGTTGAGCCCACTGAGGAAACCGAGACGTTCGGTTTGCGGAATTCGGAGATGAGGGAACTTTGCACTTTATGAGAAGAATGAGAAATAATAACACTGTCAGAAGAAAGCAACAGATCAGAGAACATTTTGTAATTATTAGGCTTTTCCCTCTGGAAAATACTCTTGTTATTCTACGGATTATTATTTTTTTTTCTTTTTCTTTTTTTTGTGTGGGGGGGGGGGGGGGGGGGGGGGCTCCACACATTTTGTCCGTACGATTCAGAAGCCATTTTCGAACCGATTTTCCCGACATTTTGCACACGCATAGAGGGGCACAAAATCTAAAAATGTACCGAAGCAGAATTTTCGATTTAACCCTTATTTCGTCAGAATTGGCAAAAAACGTCCAAAATTGGGGTTTATCGGCACTTTCTCGAAACACGTCATGTAGATTTTTTTTAAACATTCGTCATTGCTAGACCTGCTTGTGACACGACCTTTGATACACACGACATATCAGGCGATGCATATGGTAACCCTCCACAGGCTGCCAAACATCGAAATTTTGATGAAATAGGCCGGTGTCAGGCCCCCACTGCACCCAAACAATACATGAGAGATAAACATAACTTCCTTTATCGGAAGTGGAATTCACCGAGGATCAGTTTTGTCAGTAATAAGTGTGTTCAAAAAACCAAACGTTAACCCGTTTTGGGCTGGTTAAACAGCAATACCCCCATGAAGCTCAAAAATTCATGTTTTCCGTGGATTTCTCTAAACGAGTCTTGTAGATTTTTAAGAACAATTTGTCACTCCCAGGCATTGGTGTGACAATAGAAGTTGCATGGACAAAATACTGCGGTGAGCATTTGTTAACCCTCCACGGGCGGCTAAATGTCAAAATTGTGATAAAATGGGCTGTTTTGGACGCCAACAGCACCCAATGGGCATGCCACAAATAAAAGTGCCTTCTTTTATCGAGCGCGCAATCTATATGGAAACATTTTTGTAAGTAGTAAGGGTATTCAAAAGTCGAAGTCTTAACCTTATTTGGACAGGCTAAAGAGAGACACCCCTTAAAATGTTAAAATTCCCATTTTCTGTGGATTTCTCAAAATACATCTTGTAGGTTTTCAAGAAAAAATGACTACTCGCAGGTCTTTGTGTGACATTACAAGTTGCATGGACAAAATATTCCGGTGAGCGTTTATTAATCCTCTACAGGCTGCCAAGCATCGTAATTTTGGTGAAATGGGCTGTTTTCAGACACGCACAGCACCCAACGTGTACCTGAGAAATAAACATAGTCTCCTATGTTGGAAGTGGAATTCACCGATGACCATTTCTGTAAGTAATATGGGTATTCAAAAAACCAAGCGTTAGCCCGTTTTGTGGTTGTTAATAGTGATACCCATCAAAAGCATAAAAATTTATGTTTTCCCTGGATTTCTTTACAAACATCTGGTAGGGTTTTCAAGAGAAAATGGCCATTGATAGGTCTTGGTGTCACATTACCAGTTGATTGGATAAATTATTCCGGTAAGCATTTGTTAACCTTCCATAGGCTGCTAAATGTCAAAATTTTGAAAAAAATAGTCTGTTTTTGAACACCAACAGCATCAAATGGGAATGCAACAGAGAAACGTAACTTCTTTTACCGGACGCAAAACTGACAGGGAAACATTTTTGTAAGTAGTAAGTGTATTCAAAAATCGAGGTTTTAACCCATTTCTGACTATGAAGGAGATATACCCCTTAAAAGCTTAAAATTCCAGTTTTTTGTGGATTTCTCAAAAAAAAAATTTCTAGAGCAATTGACCATTCGCAGGTCTTCGAGTGACATTACAAGTTGCATGAACAAAATATTTCGGTAAGCATTTGTTAACCCTCCAGAGGCTGCCAAGCATAGACATTTGGAGAAAATGGGCTGTTCTTGGGCAACCATAACACCAAATGTGTACCTGCGAGATAAACATAACCTCCTTCATTGGAAGTGGAATTCACTGCCGATCATTTTTATAACTAATGAAGCTATTCACAAAACCAAGCATTAACCCGTTTAGGGCTGGTTACAGAGTGATACCCCTCAAAAGGTTAAAAATTCGTGTTATCCGAGAATTTCTCTAATAACATCTCGTAGATTTTCAAGAAAAAGTGGCCATTCTCAGATCTTAGTGTGACATTACAAGTTGCATGTACAAAATATTCCTGTAAGCATTTGTTAACCCTATACAGGTTCTCAAACATCAAAATGTTGATAAAATGGGCTGTGTTTGCGTACCCACAGCACCCCAAGTTGAGAGGAGAGATCAAAATAAGTGGAAGCAAATTCACTGAGAATTATTTTTGGAAGTAATAAGAGTATTAAAAAAACAACACTTAACCCGTTTTGGGCTGGATAAATAATGAACCCATGAAAAGCTTAAAATTCATGTTCTCCCTGGATTTCTCTGAAAATATCTTGTAGATTTTAAAGAAAAAATGGCCATTCGCAGTTCTTGGTGTGACATTACAAGTTGCATGAATAAAAAATATTCCTGTTAGCACTTGTTAACCCTCTACAATCTCTGCCAGAAATCAATATTTTGGATACCTTTGAGATAAAATGGACCATTTTCATATAGACACAGCACTCAATGGGTATGTGTCAAACAAACATAACTCCTTTTGTCGGTCATTGACTTGTTGGACGACGATATTGGCATTAACCCACTCCACCGTTAATGATGGTTTTTACCTAAACAATTTGTTTATCAAACTGAGTCATCTGTATATACTATACTCACCACTCTCATAACATCACTGAAGGAACTTCAGTGAGACAGCTAAAAACAATTCATCAGACACTGTGGGGGTCATGAAAAATCATGGAATCTCATCGGGAAAAGCCATGATTCTCCAGAATCATAAAGTCTAGTTTGTTTTAGTTTAATAAATAAAGAGGTCTCGGGCTGATGTGATGTTATCTTGAGCTGATATCTCGGCCGATATGAAACTAACCAAGTAATAACCTCTAAACATTCCACGAAATGCAAATGATCTTATTTTCATCTAAACTGAGGGTCGAAGCAAGTTCGACAGTTGTGATGAGGCGGGGGAGAAGGAAGTTTCTAACAGGGGTACTAACAGAGCATGTAAAAGGCATGCTACGAAGGGCAAGACACTGGGTTGCAGAAGAGAGTGTCTTGAATTGGTGCCAGGGGATGGGTGAGAGTGGGGGCTGTATTGGGGTTCACCCCTAATCCCGGTCAAATTTTCAATAGTTAGAAATTTCCCCTTTATGTTGGGTAAAGAGTTAATATGATGTAAATCATCAACGGTGCGGCAATTATTCAGCTACCTATTAGGGTAAGTGATTAATCGGTTAACCAAGGTTAATCCATGTGATTAATCGATCAAGAAAACCCTTTAACCGTTTCATCTCTAGTTTCAAACTCGGAGAGGAGGTGGGGGGGGGGGGGGGGGTAGGGTGCATTCAGATTTCTTCAACAGTTGAAAAGACGCGGGATAGCCAAATCGTTAACACCATGACCATTCCAACATCCACAGTTACTACTCAAAAATAAGAATGCTGACATATCAGTCAACAACCCATACCGATAGAAATCTCAAAGAAGCAAGCTGAATGAGCTACTTACTTCTGTTGCCATCCGCATTTCAAGACAGCTGCATGATCCTTGAAATTAGTGTAAGTTTTTTTAAAGTTTTTGGAAATACTTGGCGATGTCTTCGGAACCCCAAATGTCCTTGAACCAAGCAATGTCTTCGGAACCCGAGATGTCATTGAAAAGGGACTCCACAGTTTTGACAGAACTCTTGATTGATTTATCATTAAATTCAAATAAAATTGACAAGAAAAGGTAGGGGGGGGGGGGGGGTAATATTTATCGACTGAAACTCCAAACTCGCCTTTAGCAAAAATGGATATAGAACACCCCGTGTCTCAGACGACGAAGTCGAGGCTCCATATACAGTACGTGGAGAGTGGATTGTAACTAAATCACCCGCGGGGTGGAGTTATCACCCAAGCTATAACTTTCAAATTTTGTACATATCGACAAAAAACACAAGCAATGTTTCAGCCAATGGACCTCCGGGTTTAACCCGGAGGTCCAATGGATGAAACTTTGCTGGTGCTGGTTATGCTTTGCAACAAATTTGCAATTATTGCTCGGGTGGAATATCCACTCTGTGGGTGATTTAGTGATAATACACTCTCCACGTCCTGTATCTATTCAATAGTACAGTATTTCGAAACGCGCCGATAGATCTGTTTCAGATGGTATCAAAATTGGCCTAAACATAACATTTGAAATTTCTCAAAGAACACACCTTTCTGGAATGAAAAACAAAAGATGAGAGTTGTTCGTGCTCTCATGGTGTACTTTTTCGTGACCATATAAATTTGGTGACAAATATTTTTATGAGAAGTATTGTTGATGTTTACACTTATTTCATCAAATCCGGCGAAGGACTTTTTGAGTAAAAGATAATATGTTCCCGTGTTTCGAAACAGAAGTGCGAGAAATTTATTATCATTTACGCTTAAATTATTTCCATTTCCGTGTAAAATCAAAACTGTTATAGACGATAGACCAATACACTGTCTCCCCAGGGAACCCCATCTACCCAACACTTATGCACTATAACTAGTGAGATATACAGTTTCAGTGTGTTTGTATATATCAAACAAACACATGTTACACAAAGGACATATGTACGCAACAGGAATTAACCCCCCCCCCCCCTCCCCCCAGGGGCGGCGGAACGATTTTCAAAGTGAGGAGGGCTGGATCTGGCGATGGATGGTCGTCGGTATAACGAGACCATGGTTCGGCCCGTGGTGCGAAAATTTTAAATTCCAGGGTCACAAAGCTCCCATTTCCACGTATCTGAGCGGATATTTTGAGATTTTTCAGGAGATGTATTTGAAAGATTTCACACTTTGAGAGCCGTTAAAAAATCGTCGGTAAAGCATATATGTGAGGTAGGCCTATATTTATCAGCTTTGGTCGTAACGACCAAAGCTGATAAATAGACCTCACCTGTATGCTTTACCAGACGTTAATTGTACTGTCTGTGGATTATCTTGTCTAAGGGTGGATTTGGTACTTGTATGTCTATAAGATTACGATCTACTTCAGTTAACCGATTTTTTAACAGACTGTATACATTTTAGCGTTTGCTGCCACTTACTGCAAAAAATGATATGAAATCCATCGAAATTGAACCAGTAACATGACCCGGCAAAAAAACTGGAGGGGCTAAAGCCACCCCCCCCCCCCCCCCCGCCCCCGGTTCAAGCTGGTTTGACAACAGTATTTAAGGCATAAACAATAACAGTTAACTTCTTAGTTTCACAGCCACTTTTCATGTTCTGGTAGTCTTGGCAGAGCACCATAAACATTCATTGTGACATTGCAGTTCACAAACTGGGGACAAAATTTTATCAGCTTTTGCCCAGAGTTACATGGAGCATCGCTTAGTGCTAATAGTGTCTTTTGATTGAACTAAATGATCAATGTCTTCTGAAGACATTTGTGTATGGCGTACGAACAGGTTCGAAAATAATTATTGAGGTACATACTATATTATTTGAGGTTCATCCTATATTATTTCAGGTTCATCCTATATTATTTCAGGTTCATCCTAAAATAATATTTATGACCCTCTGGTACGCGATCAATAATTTGTCCGACCCTGGATGGACTATAATTATTGTTTCATGTTGAACCAGGTTCGACATAAATATTTCAGGTTCATCCTATATTAATTTAGGATGAACCTAAAATAATTTGTCCGACCCAGGATGGACCATAATTATTGTTTCATGTTGAACCAGGTTCAACATCAATATTTGAGGTTCATCCTATATTAATTGAGGATGAACCTGAAATAATTTGTCCGATCCTGGATGGACCATAATTATTGTTTCATGTTGAACCAGGTTCGACATAAATATTTCAGGTTCATCCTATATTAATTGAGGATGAACCTGAAATAATTTGTCCGACCCTGGATGGACCATAATTATTGTTTCATGTTGAACGTTGGAAAGACCAATCTGTTGATGAATCTGTTGTCCCGACCCGACTGGTTGGATTACGACAGATTGTTCGTGTTTGGCAAGAGCTTGTTTCAACCCGAATACAGATTGCTTCGAGAGTACATGGATCGTAGATTGCCCAAGGACGTCATAGCCAGAATCTTTGACAGTAGGGAGGAATTCGACAAGAGCGGAGCTCCACTTTCGACCATTTTGGACGGTGCGGCGATGGAGCTGATGAAGAGAAATGCATCTTCGAACGTCGAGTGTCGATTTTATGAGAACGCTAGCGACGTTCCGGATCCTAGGGAACTGAAATCGGAAGATAAGAATCTCATGATTTTCGACGATCTGCTTTTGGAGAGACAGAACCGATGCGAATCGTATTACGTTAGGGGTCGACACAGCAACGTGGACTGTTTCTACCTGTCGCAGAATTATTTTCGATTGCCCACACAGACGATAAGGGAGAACGCTAATTTTCTATGTCTCTTTCGCCAAGATCTCAAGAATCTCAATGACATCTATGGCGATCACGTCGCAAACGACATGAGCGCGGCGGAATTCAGGAGATTCTGCAAGAGGGTTTGGGATGGTGGACTTTACAATTTCGTCGTGATCGATTTGACAAGCGAATTTAATCGCGGAAAATATCGGTGCGGATTCGACAAGTTTTATGTTTCTGATGATAATAATAAGATAGAGCGTGAAAATAAAAAAAAATTAGAAAATAATAAATCTTCAAATAATTAGTCTTGAATAAAAAAAATAAAATTAAAATATAATGTTCGAACATGGAGAATTGTTAGAACGGATAGCCGAGAATACGGCTGCGAAACAATCCATTCAAATCGTGGTGAGTGGCGATTCAACTCGATTCGCTACGAAATTCGAACCTTCCATCGAATTGAATAGAGAGAAAAGATACGAGATGGCGTTGGTGAATCTGGAGACTTATTATTCCTTTCCCAACGTCACCGAAAAGAATAACTCGTTCAAGTATTCCGACGGAACGGATTGGTTGGATATTCGAATTCCCAAAGGGAGTTACGACATAGACGATTTGAACAATTACATTCAGACGCGAATGAAGACGGATGGAAAGGGAAGCAACAAGATCAGACTCGCTCCCAATCCTAATACCTTACAGACGATGTTGGATTTGGAAGATAATTTTCGAGTAGATTTCAACACGGACGATTCTATAGGCAAGATGTTGGGATTCGATCGAAAGATGTATCGAGGCCACGCGGCATCTGAAAATACGGTCGACATTCTCGCTGTCAATAGCATTCTGGTGAACGTGGACGTGATTGCTGGAAGCTACATGAATGGTAGCGCCCAACCGACGATCTATTCCTTCTTTCCAAACGTGTCGCCAGGTTATAAGATCGTGGAGCGACCTCGAAATTTAGTTTATCTACCAGTGATTTTGGACACGTTGTATAGTCTGAAAACCACGTTGACGGATCAAAATGGTGAACTGTTAGATCTTCGCGGAGAGAGAGTGACGATACGATTTCACATAAGAGAAATATAAAAGCAAAAAAAAAATATTATATTTTTATAGATAACAAAAATAAAATAAACGCAATATTAATTTTACAAAATTATTTTAATATAATTATTAAACAAGAAACAATTGAAGTAAATATATTTTAAAAAACAGAATTATGACACAATACGTAGTTAAAAACTTGAACATATCCGCAGGACAGAGGAAGAAACTTAAGAGAGCGTTAACAACTCGAGGCGAGGCGGTGAGATTCAAATTCACTCACGAAGGTCTGACGAGAGGCGGTCAGGATTCGATCGCCTGGACCAGAAGTCAAATCAAAAGGATGGAGAAAGCGATTCGCGATGGAAGAGGGTTGGCGGTGAGATTGAGTCCCGCTCAATTGAGATACAATTTGAGAATGAAAGGCGGTTTCCTATCGCTATTGGCAGGAATAGCCGCAAAAGCATTACCCTTCGCCGCAAAGGCACTACCCTTTCTCGGAAAGACTCTCGGCGTGGGAGCTCTCACGGGACTCGCTAGTTTGGCAGTTGAGAAATTAATGGGTGGCAGCGGACTGTTTTTGAAGAAGGGAGGAGCCGTGTGTCGCGTCCACGTAGACGACAGCGGTAAAGGATTGTATCTAGAACCCGTTAGAGGTGGCAACTCTCTGAGAGGAAACAGTCTCTATCTGAAGAGTGGACGGAACGTCGAGCGACTCGGCAAGGGTTTGTTGCTCGGTGAGAATTCGCCGTTTAAGAACATACCGATTTTGAATATGTTATTATAATATAAAATTGTATAAAATATAAATCATAGAAAGTATAAAATAATATATTAAAATTGGTAAAAAAGGTTGAGAAATAATTTTATCATCAGGATGACAAGGTGGAGAATTTATCACCTGGATGAATTTGACGATAATGACAAATATCGCAAGACAGAGAGCGAAGAAATAAAAAAATGTGAAGAAGAAGGAAAACCAAAAAAAAAATGAGATCTAAAGATGATCTCATTACTTTTTTTTTTTTTTTATCTTTCTTCGCTAAAAATCAATCTCTCTATTGTTTATATTTCCAAGCTCGTTATTAGCATGTTGACACTCATGTTTTCAAGATGATCTCATCACGTTTTTTCTTTCTTCTTCGCAAAAAATCAATCACTCTATTGTTTATATTTCCAAGTCCATTATTAGCATGTTGACACTCGTGTCTTCTCCTTTTTCGAAAACGTGTTGAATGTTTATCTTTACTCTTTTGAGTTTTTTTACATCGTTCAACTCGCTCTCACCACCCAATTTCTCCATGAGTTCGAATGAGATGTTTGGAAATATGTAATTTCCATAGGGCAACGACAAATCGTCCTTGTCGAATTCTCTATCTTCGGCGATGACGATGTTCTGCAGATCGCTTTGGCACTCGTAAAACAAATCGAGCGCGGCTTCGTCCAATTTCAAAGGCATGCGATATTTGTCGTATTTGTGCTCTAAGCCCTTTGTCTCAACTTCGTTCAATTCGATGGGATCGTGTCGTTGTAATCTATAGATTTTATGACCGAATTTCTTATACGTTTCAACTCGTTTCAATTTCAATTCACATCTTTTAGGTGTTGCTGTCTTCATGATCGATTATTAGTTTTTTTGTTTTACGAATTCTTGCAAATAATGTATATTTAAATTTTGTATTTAAATAATAATTTGTTTAAAAAGTTTGGTTTTTTTTGCTCTTTATATATATAAAAAAGTTGTTTTTTTAATTTTTAATTTTATTTAATGTAAAATGTTTTAGTAAAAGTTTTTTTTCTCTTTATATATATATAAAAAGTTAAATTTTAAATTTCAATCTCTCTATTGTATATATTTCCAAATCCGTTATTAGCATGTTGACATTCGTCCTTTTTCCACTTACGAAAATAGTTTGAATGTTTATCTTTACTCTTTTGAGTTTTTTTCATAGGCGAATGCGCTCTCACCACCCGATTTGTTCACGAGTTCGAGTGAGATTATTGGATATATGTAACTTCCATAGGACAACAATAAATCACCCTTGTCGAATTCTCTGTCTTTGGCGACGATGATATTATTCAGCAGATCGCTTTGGTACTCGTAAAACAAATCGAGCGCGGCTTCGTCCAATTTCAAACACATTCGATATTTGTGGTAGTAGCGCTCTAAGTCCACCATCTCGACCTCATTCAATTCGATGGGATCGTGTGGTTGTAATGTATAGATATTAAAACCGAATTTCTCATATGCTTCGTCTCATTTCAATTTCAATTCGCATCTTTTAGGTGTTGTTGTCATGATCGATTATTTGGTTTTTATGAATTCTTGCAAATAATGTATATTTTAAATTTTGTATTTAAATAATAATTTGTTAAAAAAGTTTCTCTTTATTTCTCTTTATATATAAATAAAAGTTAAAAAAAATATTCTTACAAACTCAATTTTGAGGTAAAAACAATGATCAAGTCTAAACATCCGAATTATAGTCTAGAACGTGCAAGACTTCAAACGTTTAAAAATTGGCCTTTCGCATCTCGCCCAAAAACCCGAAGATTTAGCCTCCGCGGGTTTCATTTACGTGGGTAATGGCGACAAAGTCAAATGTTTTTGTTGTGACATACATTTGATGAATTGGGAACCTCACGACAGACCTTTACTAGAACACATAAGTAATATTGAAAAAAGGCGAATGTGATTATTTGAACAAGATCCTAACGTTGGGATTGATCAAAATCGAAGACGAAGAGAGGGATAGAGACAAAAACCAAAAATTATTGATGGATATGTTACAACTCGGATACACCAAGGAACAATTGTACGATGCGTTAAACAATGCGAACAAGACCCTGTCTCAATTCCTAACTTTAGAACATCTCATCAAATTCATGGCGGAAGCGGATGAGTTATCGTCACTCGTCGAAAACGAGCCGCTAAGTGTCTGCTCTGCGAAGGTGTCGCAAACATCTTGTTTCTACCGTGCGCACACCTGTGTTGTTGCAGAGAATGTTATTTCGAAGACGAGAAAACGTGTTCGTTTTGCAAACGAGAAATAAAAGCGGTCTTAAATTGTTTTTGAATAAAAAACACATTAAAGAAAAAATTGAATTTAAAATTTAACTTTTTTTTTTTTTTTTTATATATATAAAAAGAGTAAAAAAGCAAAACTTTTTTAACAAATTATTTAATACAAAATTCCAAAAAAATATTCTTACAAATGAAGCAAACAGATAAAACAATGGTAAATTTAAATGAGAAAACCATACCTCAGTTAAACGAGATTTGTAAACTATTACAAATTTCAGATTTCAGAAATCATAGAACTAAATCAAAAAAAATTGAAGTCATACAAGAATATTTGCGAAACGCTAGAAAGGCAAACGAAATGTCGATAGCAATGACGTCAAAAGATGCATCAGTTGTGAAAAATGAGAAGATAGTAAAAGGAATCGAAATGCCGACGTCGAAAAAACCCAAAAACGTTTCGATTGTGAAAAATAAGAAGACGACTAAATGAAAAGCCATTGAAGAACATCAAGTTTCCAAAGAAAAGAAAAGAAAAACGAAAACGAAAACGAGTGATGCACTTCAGATTCTAGACAAACGAGATATATCGAGCAAAATTCAACGAGCAATCGACGAAGAGAAAGGAGAAGAATATGCAACATGACTCGTTGCGGAACTATTCCAATTGAAACCCGTAGAATGGGAGAGTGCGATCAAAGGCATTTTTAAAACTTTCGACGTGGTTCCCTCGTTCAAGAAAATCGATCCGAAATTTTCATGGAACGGGTGAAGAAAAAAGTATTGGATCTGTTTCGCGAATACATAAACGTGGGATTAAAAATTAAGATGATACTCCATTGCATAATGAATAAAATCGACATGAAGTCCGGTGAGAGCATCGTGAAAAATGCATATTTCAGATCTAACGTCGAACCCGTATTTCGACATTCAGATCTATTGGACGTTTTCAAAAAGATGACAGACAAGATGTTGACGTCTCTCACGAATTATCAACATGAAGGTAGTAATTGGACGTTCGATGAGGTGTTGAAACTCGAAATTCACATAAATAAAAACGATTGGAATTACCGTATTTCTTGACTAAGAAACACGCCGTGGTCAACGTGATAAATAAAGATGATCAGTGTTTTGAATGGGCAATCACCTCCGCTTTATACCCTGTCGAAATGAACTCTGATAGAGTTTCTCGTTACGAGGAAACTTCTAAAAATATCTCGATTGGACCGGAGTGACTTTTCCAACAGAGTTAAAACATATCGAACGTTTCGAGGTTCAAAATCGCACCATAGCGGTGAACGTCTTGGGATACGACGAGGAAAAATGAACGATCTATCCTCTCAGACAGACTTCGTATCTCGGAAGAGAAAAGACAATTATTTTATTATTGATTTCGAATGGTGACAATCGTCATTATTGTTGGGTTAAACATCTGAGCCGATTACTGTCGAAACAAAATAATAATCATAACGGAAAGATATCTTTATGTTTCAATTGCATGAACATATTTAAGACTGAAAAATCATTAGCGAAACATCAGGAATATTGCAACGAAAATCAAGGTGTCGCTGTTGAAATGCCTAAACCCAACACCATCGTGAAGTTTGAAAATCACAATAGAAGGTTAAAAGTACCATTCGTCGTGTACGCCAATTTCGATTGTTTCACCGCGAAAATGAGTTCCTGTCAACCCAACGCTCTTCAAAGTTACGTCGAAAGATATCAAAAACACATACCTTCAGGCTATTGCATTTACGTGAAATGCGCTTTCAACTCGCAACACGACATGGGTCCCTTCACCTACACGAAACAGTATGAAGACGACGACGTGGCTCAAAGGTTCGTGGAAGAGTTAGAATCGAAAATTCAAATGTTATACGACAAATTCAAAACTCCGGCGAAAATGATCATCATGCGAGAGCAGCAGGACGAAAATAACAGAGCCACCGAATGTCACATATGCAGACAATCGTTCGGCGAGAATTCGGAGGAAAATAAGAAGGTTAGAGACCATGATCATTACACGGGTCTGTATCGCGGTCCGGCTCACAGCAAGTGTAATTTAAAATATCGAGACGCCGTTTTCTATCCGGTGATGTTTCACAATCTCTCGGGTTATGACAGTCATCTGTTCGTGAAAAATCTCGGCATCTCCCACGAAGAATTAAATTGCACCGTGAACAGCGAAGAAAGATACATTTCATTCACGAAATGGAAGCTCATGGAGAAGAAAAGAGTAATCGATGGAAAGACGTTGAAAGAAAAAACGAAATCCATTCGCAGAAGCATACGTTTCATCGGCAGTTTTAAATTCATGTCGACCGCTCTGGGAAAATTAGTCGATAACATGAGCAAGGATAAATTTAAAATCACGAGTGAACATTTCAGAGAACGAGTAGACGTCATGTTGAGGAAAGGAGTCTATCCTTACGATTACATGAATGATCTAAAGAGATTCGAAGACACTGCACTACCTTCGAAAGAAGATTTTTAATCGAAATTATACGAATCCGACATTTCCGACGAGAATTACGAACACGCCAAAAACGTGTGGAAATCATTCGATATGAAAACCATGAGAGATTATCATGATCTCTATCTGAAGACCAACGTTCTGCTCTTGGCAGACGTGTTCAAAAATTTTCGAGACGTCTGTTGTCGAAATTACGATCTGGATCCCGCTTGGTATTTCACCGCACCCGGTCTGGCGTGGGACGCTCTGTTGAAGACCACCGAAGTCCAATTGGAATTATTATCCAATGTGGACATGTTGCTCATGTTCGAAAGGGCTGCGAGAGGTGGCGTCTCGATGATCTCTCACAGATATTCTGAAGCTAACAATCCCTACATGAAAGAAGGTTTCGATTCGAAACGGTCGACTAAATACATACAGTATTGGGATGCCAATAATCTGTATGGTTGGGCTATGAGTCATCCTTTACCGATTAGAAATTTCGAATGGGTGAAGGAACCGGAAGAGATGCAAAAATGGAGAGACTATCCTTGCATTTTAGAAGTCGATTTGAACTATCCGGAAGAATTACACGATCCACACAACGATTATCCGCTAGCTCCCGAACGAATGGAACCGAACGAAGGAGACGAGGAAAAACTCATTCCCAATTTATTTAACAAACGTAACTACGTCGTCTACAGCGAGAATTTGAAACAGTACGTCGATTACAGGATGAAATTAGTCGACATACATCGCATCATTCGATTCGATGAAGAGCCTTGGATGAAAAAATACATCGATCTCAACACGAATCTCAGAACTCGAGCCGAGAACGATTTTGAAAAAGATTTCTTCAAACTCATGAACAACTACGTGTACGGTAAATCGATGGAAAACATCAGGAGGAGAACCGGCATTCGACTCGTCACGTCTGAGAAAAGAGCTAAAAAATTAGTGGTGAAACCCAATTACAAACACCGAACCATATTCGACGAAAATCTAGTGGCCGTTCACATGCAAAAGACGCACCTGAAGTTCGACAAACCGTATTATCTCGGACCGATCATCTTAGATATCAGCAAGCGATTGATGTACGAGTTTCACTACGATTACATCAAACGAAAATTTGGCGATAAAGCCAAACTACTGTTCACCGACATGGACAGTTTAGTTTATGAGATAGAGACGAAAGACGTCTACCGAGATATATCTCCGCACGTGGCTGAGTGGTTCGACATGAGCAATTATACCGTCGATCACCCGTCCAACATTCAATCGAACGACAACAAGAAGGTGTTGGGTAAATTTAAGGATGAGAGCGGCGGTAAACAGATCGTCGAATTCGTGGGCTTGAGACCCAAACTGTATGCTTATCGTCTAGAAGATGATGAAGAGATCAAGAAGTGCAAAGGAGTTAAAGCGTGCGTGGTGAAGAAAAACATCTCTTTCCAAGAGTATAAAGATTGTCTGTTAGGAAGTGGTCCGGTGTATAAGACTATGAAATCGATTCGAAGCGAAAATCACGACTTGTATACTGAAATAGTCAACAAGATTTCGCTGACGGCCGACGATGAAAAGAGATTCATATTAGACGATAAAATAAGCACTTTGGCACTCGGACATTGGACTTTGGATCTAATTTTAGACGATATGAATGTGGATGATTGGATTTCAGATACGATTGTTGATGATAAGATTCCAGATATGATTGTGGATGATAGGATTCCAGAAAATCAAGAAGAATTAGATGAACACAAAATTATAGAAATCGATAGTGACATCGAGAGAGTTAGTTTAGAAAGAAAAAGAAAAAAAGAAAAAAAACCCTAACGAACTCCAATTCTTAAATTCCGAAAATGTTCGAGCTAAGAGAGACAAACTACATTTGATATCTCTTTTTGCGTCGTCTTTTTTTGCAGGTAGCGAAAAAGACGTATTTGAATATAATAGATATTTGCAGTTGTTCTTCCTGTTCAAAAAATTGTCAAAAGATCAAGTGAAATACATTTACGACGCGGTATCTAAAAAATTTCATTCGTTAAATCACCACAAAACGATCGAATCTGTTCTACTAAAAGATGGTAATATCGAGATTCCCGAAAATCAAGAGGAATTAGATGGATTCAAGATTATGGAAATCGATAGAGACATCGAGAGTGTTAGTTTAAAAAGAAAAATAAAAAAATAAAAAAAATAACGTCATTTTAGTGAATTATAATAAAATAAATAAAAAAATATATACACATTTATGAATAAGAAAATAAAGATATCCGTAGAAGGTGTCGTCTTACCTAATGAACCCCTATCCAACATCGATCTGTTGAATGCGGCAAAGGATTTGAAAATCAAAGATTTTCTAGGCGTGTTTTCCAGAGATACCTTGCCGACCTTGACAATCAGAATGGGGAATTTTAAATCTAGATGATTCATCGGGTGAAGGCACTCACTGGGTGGTGTGGATCAAGAATGGGAAGAAGAAAAATTATTATTTCGACAGCTACGGAATCTCGCCGCCAAAAGAAATAGAGAACTATTTCAACAAATCGATGGTTCGTTACAACATGGAACAAGTGCAATCACCAGATCAAGTGTTTTGCAGTCACCTGTGTCTCTACGTTCTCAAGAGATGGTCTGAAGGAGATCGATTTCAAGACATTCTCAATGATTTACATTAGAGAGATTTTTTTATAGTATATATAAAGATAAAAAATTATTTTAAAAAAAATTTAATCAAATAAAAACGAAAAATAAAATAACATAGTTCATTTTTAATAAACTGTGTTTTGAACATATTTTTCTAAAAACAAAAAATCCCACAACAACATGCCAGTCGATAAATTTGGTAGAAGTGACGATGAAAAAGTCAACCCGAGAAAGAAGAGGAAGACGTTCGAAGTCGACGATGGTTACGATGTTGCCAACTTGGACGAACGTTACGTTCGGAGATACGAACCTCGAGAGGAACCTTTGAACATGAATGATAAGAAGCTCTACAATCATCCCGAGCTGATAGATCTCGCAGATGCTGCGACTAAAAAATATGTCAACAGGGGGAACGCCGATTTCGAACGAATCCTGCTGGATAATTACGTGGATAAACCATGACCGACGATCTCGATCTGAAATCCAAACGTTTGGTGAACGTCGCGAATCCCATAGATCCCACTGATGCCGTGACCAAGAAATACGCAGACGACTCTCACTCGAGATTCAGCGAACACCTGAGAAATAGATACATTACGAAAACGATGCACTCAGAATTGAATGCCAATTATAACAAGATAATGAACGTGGCCACTCCCACGAATCCCAAGGACGTGGCGACCAAACACTACGTAGATCTGGAACAGAGAAAGTCTGACGGACGAGAAATGAAATCGGATCTCAATGCGGGATTCCACAAGATATTGAATCTGTCGGAGATCAACGACACGGATGCAGACTCAACCGCGGTCAACAAGGGCTACGTAGATTCTGCCGTGATACAATCGCAAGAATACCTAGAATCGCAAGTGGACGATCTCTACCTGAACAAACAATCTGGCGGAACCATGGAGAATGGCATCAACATGAACGGTCACAATTTATTCGGTCTCGATCACGATCCCAAATTCGATTCCAGCATGGTCATCAGAAAGTACATGGACGACAACTTGGTCTGGAGAAAGGGCGACATCATGGAAGGTAAACTAGACATGGGTGGACACGTGCTCACGAATCTACCAGATCCCGTGAACATGACGGATGCCTGCACCCTGATTTCGGTGGTGGAGAAAGTCAAATATGCTAGACAATTGATCACCGTGTGGGCCGAAGAGGCCGGCACCTTAGATGAAGGAAAAGCTGAGTGGTCTTTCAGAAATGGAGGTAGCGGATCGAAACATGGTCAGGTGGGATATCCCATGCCGCTGGGAGGTGAAATCCTTCGAATGAGTCTGGCTTCCTCGGATTTGAATAACAGAGCGGTCGTTAATCTCATGGTGAATGGTGTGGAGAGCAATAAGAGATACAGCATCGAAAAGACTGAGAATCAACACACGAATGTTAGCACGTTCGGCACGCCTCTCAAAGTGAATGCCGGAGACAGGATTAATTTCGTCACGAAAACCAATAATCCCGAAGCCACCACTTCCGTGGTGAGTCTACTGATCGAACTAGATTCTTTGAACAAACAGTGAATGCGTGGAAAATAATGAATTTAAAAAAAATAATGTGTGATTATTATTAAAAACAAAAAAAACAAAAAAAAAGTGATGAGATCATCTTTAGATCTAATTTTTTTTTTGTTTTCCTTCTTCTTCACTATCACCATATATTATAATAACGTTTCCTTTTTTCTCAATTTTCAGCATCGATTCTTCTTTTCTTTTTTTCTTTTTTTTTGTGATATGATACGTTTATAACAACACTTTTGTTTATCCGAATCATAATTATGAACGAATGTTGTGCATCTCTTGGTAACACTCGCATCATTACCATTCTCTTCAGAAGGTAGTGGTGATGGTGGAAAGTGTCTCATTCTTTTCATTTCCAACTGTCTATCCCGCTGTTTATCTAACCATTTTTCCACATCTTTTCTTTTGTTTTTTGGCTTGCAACACAGGATGGAACATCTGACGGAAACGGAGAGACGATCACACAGGATCGAACAATCTAAGATCTGTTCGAGTTTTAATATCTTCGTCACAAAGTATCCTTTTTTGTTTCTCTCGAGTGAATAGCACGCGATCTTTTAAATAATTCAGAACGTAATCGTAAAAATCTTATTTTTTTTTCAAATGCGAAAATGGAATGTGTATTTCGTTTTCTACGTGACTACTTACGAATTGTAACATTTTGTATGTCGAGAATGTTGAAAAAAGACGATTTTTTCTCAGATGAAACTTTTTTTTTGTTAAAAAAATATCATTAAAAACGAATTTATTTTTTTTATTTTTTTTGTTTTTTTTTGTTTTTAATAATTGCTCTTTACTTTTTATTTTTTCTGTTTTTTATTTTTTTCACACACTTGTCTCTCATCGAATGATCGACATCTTATTTCCATCCGATTCGAATTGTAATTCTCTGTTTGACAGAACCAGGGCGAAGGCTTCGGTTTTTCTCATAACATTCCTATCGAATTGCATCTTGATCTGAATGTCTAAGACGCTACTCTTGAGTCGTTCACTCTGTTTACTGACGTCGAATACGAACATGGGATACATCGACTTGTATTCGCCGGGAGACATGTTAATTCGTCTAGACCATGATACTTCTTTCTAAAATCAGCGGCGTCACCGTACAGTCTGCAGAAATCGTTCTTGACGAATGACGCATTGATTGCTGGATATCTCGTGGCGTTCAGAAACACTTGCATGTTTCTCAAACTGCAATGATCGAACAGCGATGCATTCTTTTCCTGAGACCCGTCCCTATCAGTCTGAAACGCAACCACAATGAAACGCGGTCTCTCGGAAGTGGATTTCACCGTCAATCTCCAATCGAAGTGATTCGTGGAGGGAGGAATGCTAGCTGTGTCGCACTGTCTCATTCTAAATCCCACGGGTAATTTACTCTTGGATTCTATGATCTTGTAGAGACGCGCTTTCTCCACGATCGAAGGCTCCACGTGTGGAACGAACCACAATATCTTGTGTAGAGTTATCTTACCTGCATCGGTTGCAGTGAATCTCACTATTGCGTCGTCGTTTCCTTTTTGAATCAACATCAGATTGTGTTTGAATCCGTACATGATCTTGTTGTAATCGTCCGCAAATCCGAAGATGTGTTTCAAAGGTATCCTGAACGAAAACGTTCCTTTAGGTCTGGACGTCTTGACGATGTAGTCGAATATCAAGGCGGCGCCGGCGCTAGCAGGGCCGATGGTGTCTTTCACCCACAACTGATTAAGTCCTCTGGATTTTGAAAAATCATCAGGATACGTCAAGAGTCTGAACATCGTGGTGGCCTGACCGGGATGAAACACAGATTCTATCTCTTGTCCGGATAGCATGTATTTTATGTTACTGAATAGATGCATGATGCCATTATTGGCAAGAGTAACCATGTCGTCGGCGGCGTAGTCGCTCCCATCTTCCTTGGTGAGACGTCCCTGCACCACTATGTAACTCTCGCTAGGATGTACGAATAAATCTTGAGTTTCGACGTTGATTCTTATCTCTCCCGCATTGTTCAAACTCGTTCCGGTTACCGGTTCGTATTCGTGAACCTCATATTCTTGAATACTTTCATCTTTCACTATGCTTTGTGCTATATCTAGTATGTTTGTCATTTTAAAGGATTTTTTAGTTTTTTGTTTATTAATTAACTTGCTTTCTTTATCTAAAAATAGTTTTTAATTATTTTTATTATTTTTTTCTCTCTTATATATATGTGTGTAAACAAGAAAATGTTAAAGAGAGTAAATAAAAAAATTTTTGTCTTCTTCATCAAAACTTCGTCTTGTGTAATTGTTGTTCGTAAAACTTTCCGATGATCTCTTCTCCATCCAAAGCTTCGATTTCGTAAGTCACCGGATCGGTGTCAAATATTTTTATTATCACGAAGATTTCCGGGGTCCATCGAGGAGTATAACCCTTTTTGAAGTGCTTCTTATAAGCGTAAATTCTCACTCGATCACCGACCGCAAATTTCGGCGTTCTAGACTTCTTCCTGATCTTAGATCTCTCAGGATATAGATTCGCGTAGACCCGTTTTTCGTTTCAAGGATCGCTAGCTTCCGCGGGAGTCATCTTGATCGATCTGTGTCGCGTGTTGTTGTAATCTTTGACCAGACCGTTCAGAGCGTATATGTATTTCTTGGTCGAATTCGCCGTGAAGTATCTGTGCATATTTTCCTTCATCGTTCGATTCCAACGTTCCACCACACTGGCTTTCTCTTCATTTTCGATCGAGTAGAGGTCTACCAATCGACGAACGTGCTTGTTGTAGAATTCCTTTTCCTTATCCGCCCACAATTTACTCGGTTTTCGAGAAGACGAGTCGAACACGCTCTTCAGAGCCTCGGCGACGCAAGGTCCCGATTTATCCTTCAAAGCTCTGATCCAACCGTATTTGGAAAACACGTCGATGACCGTCAATAGATATTTGACGCCCTCGTTCCACCTCGAAAACCTCGAAAACGATCTCATGTCGACCAGGTCGGCAGACCAAATATCATCCAGACCCTTCACGAACACCCTTCTCTTTCGAAATTTACGCACTATGGGTTTGTGTAACTCCTCGGCCAATTCGCTCGTCAATAATCGTTCCTTCTTCTTTTCAGATGCGCATTTTTTTTTTTGAACGCCCCATCCGAATCGACGTTTCGCACCGATCAGATTGCCGACCAGCGAACGTTCCATCATCTCTCTCCTGGTCAGATTCGATATGCCTCTCAATTTCCCCAACATGTTTTTGTCACAGACGTCGTTGCGAGTCTTGGTGTCGGGATGTCCAGCATAGCACAGATCGTGATCATACGCGGCCGCATCCACCCTATTCACAGGTTTGCTCCAAGATTTGGGTGTCAGATCGGCGTTGAGTCTCTTGTTCAATTTCGTTCCGGGTCCCGTGAAACTGTGACCGGGCAGATGCATTTCGAAAGGTAGATTATTGATCATTTTATTCACGATGCCTTTACCTTTGCTCTTTTTGACGAATCGTGTCTTGACAGAACCACACACGTCGCAAATTCCACGAAGCATCTGTCTGTCGTTTTTAGTTCGCACTTCTCTAGAATTACTCATCTCGGTAACTCTCTTACACTTTACGCAATACATTTTTAAGAGTTATTTAAATTAATTTCGTTTTTTATTTTATATATAAATTTAATTTTTTTTAAAAATTCTGTTCTTATATATATTTTTTTTTTTTCAATCGCTGCTCTTGAGTTCTATCATCTTACTGAATTCCTCCCTGGCCTCTTTCCTCCCCTTTTCCACGAGAGAATCCTTCATCTCTTCCTTGATGATCTGACGAGTCTTGATTCTCACGGCTTCTTTCATGGCATCGTATTTCGTTTTCTCGCTCAATATCGCGAAGTATTCACCGTCCGATATCCTACCGTCTTTCAACGCCATAGAGATCATTTCGGATATCGTGTCGATCTTGGAGTCGGCCAAGACGCGAATCTTGTCGTGTTTCCTCGCCTTCAGATATAATTTCCTACTCAAAAAGTTTCCGAGCGTGCTAAACAATCCGGCGGCGAGGGCCACTCCTTCTACGGTCAACACGATCGGAATGGCGACCGCGGTCGACAACAATCCGATGCCGGCCGCGTGTAAACCCATGGAAATCGTGATGAGTGTCGTGTCGATCGCGTTGACGAATGTCACGAAACGCGAATACTTCTTCTTGAGGGAACGACAAGAATCTCTCTCTCGAGTTAGATACTCTTGGATTCTATTGATTTGATCGATGCGATACCTCTCTCCTCTTTCTCTTTCTTCTAGCGACGGCGCCGTCGGCAAAACGTCGATCGGCTTCTCGTCTCGTCGTTTACTAACGTCGGATACAATTTATTTCTGGTTCTCATTTTTATATTTTTTTTCTTTCTAATGTTAGATAAAAAATTTTATGTGTGTATTTATTTTTATTTTCTATTCTCCCTTATTTTATATCAACGAAAAAAACTTAGACGTATGCTTCATTCAGCAATAATTTCTTGATGCATCCCTTATCTTCTAAAGTCAGACTTCTACGCGCCAATTTCAGTTCTTCCGAAACTGTGGGCTTGTCTTGATTCTTACAGAAGACTAATCTCTTCCAAAACGTGATCACATCGTCGAATCTAACGCGTTCGAACGCCGGTTCGAAATACATGACGACCATATCTTCCCTTTCCATCGTCAGACACGAATGATTCTCGTGATCGAAGTCTAGATGATCCCGACATCCGACGCATCGTTCTAACAAGATGGAACGTAGTTCATCGTTCACGCAGATTGCGTATGCTCTCATCAGCATGTTTAAAAGAATCCTCGCTCTATTAGTCTGGGAAGCGCACATGATTTACGTATTTTTTTATTATCTATTCGATTTGATATATTTAATTTTCTAAATAACTATTATTTATATATATTTTTTTCTCTCCTATATATATCGATCACTTTTATTTATTTCCTAGGATATTCCCCCACCCCACGACGAGGGGAGATAACTCCGTATGATCGAGTTTATGAGAATCGAGCGATCCGATCGGTCAATTGGCGGAGAATCGAGCGATCAGATCGGTCGATTAGCTGAGTTTGGGAATTCCCATAGTGGGGAATTCCCCTAATGACGTCATAAATAGGAAAAACCCACCGCCTCAAAACAATTGCGGATTCTGGATCACTGATCTAGAATCCGCAGGCCGTTTTTTGATGCTGGCCTAGAATTTTGTGCTCGCGTTCGCCAACGATGGATCGATGGTCTGATCTGCGATGGGAACGTCGACAAAAATTTTTAAAGTAAAAGATAAAAGTGACGATGTACAATTTCGCCTTTTTTAAAAAAACGCGCGTTCACCACGAGTATTTGAACGTTAAAAGTGCGATCTAGGAGTCACAAAAAAACATGGGGGATTCAAGATCAATGTACGTTTTTGTGAACAAGCGTGCGATTTAACACCGAATTCCACGTTGGTAAACGCATCGTGAACGTATGTTGTACACGTACATGTACAAAGTGATAGTGGACTCTCCTTTATTACCTACTGCGGTTCTACAAAAAAGTTCCCAAAATAGCGAACGCTCAAATTCGGTGACAAGAAGCTGTCATTCAATTCCTTTGTCGGCAAAGAATTTCAACGTGTATTGTGTATCTATTTCTAAAAACCCCGATCTGGATTATGTGCACATGGAAACTATTTAGTTGGTAGTAACTTAGTCCCTGTATTTCATCTGGTATGTTTGGTGTGGTGACACTATTAAATTGGACCATGGACGCAGATCATGGGGAGGGGGGGGGAGAGACGAGGGGGCGTGTGCCCCACAAAGTTTTTCGGAGGGGGGGGGCATTACATGTTATGTCCCCCACGCTCCTCCCACATATATATGTCCGATATCAGCTGATATTGTTCGAGCAATGCTGCAATAGGCGAAAATCGCGTATTTTCAGCTTGCTTTTTCAAAATTTCCTCCCGCAGGGTCAAACCATGCTTAGCCCTGCGCGTTGTGTGTCCGAGCAATGCTGCAATAGGCGGAAATCGTGTATTTTCAGATTACATTTTCAAATTTTCCGACCGCAGGACCAAAACATGGTTGGCCCTGCGCATTGTGTAGCCCCCCCCCCCCCCCTCCCCACACACACACACTCTAAAGAGAGATACCTGTGCCCCTGAATTGGGCCGCCTTGGACCGGTCCATCTAGAAAAAAAATGGACCGCCTGCCCGAATATCGGACCGCTATTTCTTGGACCGGACCGGACCGGAACACCATTGGCGGTCCGGTACGGTCCGCATCATTGCTAACCAACATATCGGGAAAACGTCTCGTGAAGTTTAAAAATGTAATGGAGAAGTTCAAAAAAGTGCCTCTGTGGGGTAGGGTTGGGAAGGGCAAAAATGATGGATTTCGTATGTATGTTTGCTTGTCTGTGTGTCTGCTATAGAAATAAATATGGGGCCATCCATAGTGCCCAAAATTGGCCTACTTTATGGCGGAGGTCATTGTCAGGTTTAATAAAGTGCAGGGGTGGGATTGGAGAGGGACACCAAAAGATATGACCAATTTATTTTTTACTGATATAGGTCCTCAAAGGGGTCTACTAATGGTGACTTCTTATCAGGAATCTTAAAGGTTTCAAAAAATTGCCGGTGGTAGTGTTGGGGAGGGGCAAAACTTGTGGATTTTGTGTGTATGTCTGTATGACCACTATAAAAAGGCATACGGAGCCACCCACAAGCTGGTTCTGCTAGGGTTTTTTTTCTACACCGGGAGTCATGGACTGAAAAAGTCAGGATTGAAAAAGTGCCGTATGGGGAGAGTCACCCAATGCCATGGCAATTTTTCTTTTCACCTCTATAGATCTTCAAAGGGGTCTACCTGAGGTAACTTTTTACCGGAAATATTATGGTGCGGTTAGGGCCGCAGGCCTGCCCAAGTTACTCTTTTGAAGTCAGGGCTGTGGTTTTATGAACTGTTTTTTCTTAGAAATTTACCGTACAGCATCGGGTAACCCTGCTAGTATTTGTTAAAACTTGTTTTGACTCATCATTTTCACACAGGTAACAATGTTGGGAAGCGGTTTAGTATGCCAGAATGCTCGAAATGCATCCCCACCCCCTCTTCCCCCCACAGAATTTCAAATTGCTCTGCGACTCCTGGGTCAGCATGTTTTCGGTGTCATTGTGGGGCATGTCACGGTGTTATGTTCATGGAAGCAGGTGCCTGTTTTGAACAATATTAAATCCACAAGTTTTGCCCCTCCCCAACACCACCACCGGCAATTTTTTGAAACCTTTAAGATTCCTGATAAGAAGTCACCACTAGTAGACCCCTTTGAGGACCTATATCAGTAAAAAACAAATTGGTCATAGCTTTTGGTGCCCCTCTTCAATCCCACCCCTGCACTTTTTTAAACCTGACAATGACCTCCGCCATAAAGTAGGCCAATTTTGGGCACTATGCATGGCCCCATAATTATTTCTATAGTAGCCACATAGACAAACATACATACAAAATCCATCATTTTTGCCCTTCCCCACCCTACCCCACAGAGGCACTTTTTTGAACTGCTCCATTAAATTTTTAAACTTCACGAGACGTTTTCCCGATATGTTGGTTAGCAGTGATGCGGACCGTACCGGACCGCCAATGGTGCTCCGGTCCGGTCCGGTCCGGTCCAAGAAATAGCGGTCCGATATTCGGACAGGCGGTCCATTTTTTTTTAGATGGACCGGTCCAAGGCGGTCCAATTCAGGGGCACAGGTCTCTCTTTTGAGTGTTTTGGTCCTGCGGGCGGAAAATTTGAAAATGTAAGCTGGAAATACACGATATCCGCCTATTGCTACATTGCTCGGACACACAACGCGCAGGGCCAAGCATGGTTTGGCCCTGCGGGAGGAAATTTTGAAAAACCAAGCTGAAAATACGCGATTTTTGCCTATTGCAGCATTGCTCGAACAATATCAGCTGGTATCGGACCTATATATGTGGGAGGAGCGCGGGGGACATAACATGTAATGCCCCCCCCCCCCCCCCCCCCCCCAAAAAAAATCCCCTCCCCTCCCCCGCCCCCATGATCTGCGCCCATGGTCCAATTTAATAGGGTCACCACACCAAACCGACCAGATGAAATACAGGGACCATGTTACTACCAACAAAATAGTCTCCATGTGCACATAATCCAGATCGGGGTTTATAGAAATAGATACACAATACACATTGAAATTCTTTGCCGACAAAGGAATTGAATGACAGCTTCTTGTCACCGAATTTGAGCGTTCGCTATTTTGGGAACTTTTTTGTAGAACCGCTCATCGCTGATACCTTCACCCGACACCCGTGACAGGAATCACATGATGCAGGTGGTTGATTGGTGACAGATTGGCTTAATATAGTTGACAGTTACTTCAGACTTACTCGACTTCAAGGTATTCACCGTCTATCAAGATGAAATTATCAGTTTGTGTATCAATTGGGAGAGTGCAAAACTTCCCTTTGCGTCTCCCTGGACCGGTCCCTTGGACCGCCCCGGACCTGTCCAGCGTGCCTGTGTACCGGTACAGCAGGGGCGGCCCGGTCCTCATCGGACGGTACCGCGGACCACGCCTGGACCGGTACCGGACCGTTTGTTTGCGGTCCGGTCCGCAACACTATTGGTTAGCGAGTCATATTGCAATATTAAAACACAACTTGTTTGTAACAGTACAGTAAACAATCAACACTGCCCATTTGACATTTTCATGGGAAAAAATCTTATTTATTTTGCGTGATTACAAAGGGTCGAAAAAAAATCGTGTGAAGAGCATACAAAACAATCTCTCAGCGGGATTCTTTGTCTGAAGCTGTGTGCCTGCATCAAGTTTATCTTGCTTTTTTCCCCCAGTTATGTCCCATTGTTCGCGTTTGTAACGACTCAACTGATTGGCTCGTGGAGCGTATTGCATCATGGGATTTTAGCATCATCCTGAATAATTATGGTCGATAATCCTCAATCAAAAAAGGATGAACCTCAAATATTGATGTCGAACCTGGTTCAACATGAAACAATAATTAAGGTCCATCCAGGGTCGGACAAATTATTTCAGGTTCATCCTCAGTTAATATAGGATGAACCTGAAATACTTATGTCGAACCTGGTTCAACATGAAACAATAATTATGGTCGATCCAGTGTCGGACAAATTATTTCAGGTTCATCCGCAATTAATATAGGATGAACCTGAAATATTTATGTCGAACCTGGTTCAACATGAAACAATAATTATGGTCCATCCAGGGTCGGACAAATTATTTCAGGTTCATCCTCAATTAATATAGGATGAACCTGAAATATTGATGTCGAACCTGGTTCAACATGAAACAATAATTATGGTCCATCCAGGGTCGGACAAATTATTTCAGGTTTATCCTCAATTAGTATAGGATGAACCTGAAATATTTATGTCGAACCTGGTTCAACATGAAACAATAATTATGGTCCACCCAGGATCGGACAAATTATTTCGAGTTCATCCTCAATTAATACAGGATGAACCTCAAATATTGATGTCGAACCTGGTTCAACATGAAACAATAATTATGGTCGATCCAGGGTCGGACAAATTATTTTAGGTTCATCCTCAATTAATATGGGATGAACCTGAAATATTTATGTCGAACCTGGTTCAACATGAAACAATAATTATAGTCCATCCAGGGTCGGACAAATTATTGATCGCGTACGAGAGGGTCATAAATATTATTTTAGAATGAACCTGAAATAATATAGGATGAACCTGAAATAATATAGGATGAACCTCAAATAATATAGGATGAACCTGAAATAATATAGGATGATCCTCAAATAATATAGTATGTACCCCAATAATTATTTTCGAACCTGTTCGTACGCCATATTTGTGCGAACCGAGAAGTGTTTACGGAAGCCATAGTATAACAAGGAAAACAACAGTGGAATGCGGAAATCAGCGTCTCTTGTAAGATAAATGACGTCACTTCTTTTTGCTTCGTGCGTTTCCGCGAGCCTCCTTGGAACACTTCGGTTTCAGAGGGGAACATTGCGAGAAATGTTACACGGCAGTTTTACACTGCCGGGTAACATTGCGAACTGACCCACTGCAGCGTATGGGAAAATAACATTGTGTTTTATAATGAGGTATAATAATGACATTTGTTATAAGGAGGACAATCTAAACCGCGTTTACCAGTTCGAGGCCCCGTTTCGCCTGGGAAGAGCAACGATGTTGCTAATTTTAATAACGAAATATGCATAAGCTCCATCTCGTGAAAGTCAACGTCTTGTGAACGTTCAACGAATACTAATTGTTACTCTGTTCAGTTCCGTACATTGAATGCAGTGTTAGTGTGTGATACCAATTTGATAGTGAAGAGAAGCATGTTGGATGACTGCGCGGTGGCTCAGTAGTTACGGCATTGGACTTCAAATCGATAGGTTCATGGTTCGATCACCACCAGGGGTAACTGCGTTGTGTCCTTGGATAAGTCACTTAATCCCAATTGCCTACGTGGGGGCATGGTGTACTAAGGTGTACTGCACGTCGATGGTTCACCTGTCTGCAACCAATTGTAACCCTGCTGGTAGGGGTTAGTACTTTGGGGGGGGGGGGGGGTCTGACAGTTGTTAGCCGTTGATCAATGGTTCTCTCCGGGTACTCAGGCTTCCTCCTCCCGTAAAACTGTCCGACAGGACGTGACCCTGGCTGTCGAAAGTATCGTTAAACCCCAATAAATAATTAAACATCGGATGACGGCCCTTGTTTTCGTCTTGAGTTTCGTCAGACCTTATCTGGACTGATACTGATAAACGGGCTGAATTCGTTGCCTGCCTAAGATATTGACGACAAAATCTTGAATGCTTAAAAAATTCTTTTTATACCATGATTACCTATTCTACTATACATGAAAAGCCTATGACATAATTTTTAGCTTTACACACCAACCGTGGTGAACACGTCAGCAATGGGGTTTCTGTAGTTAAAATTTACACCTACAGCAGAACTACAAGTTGACCTTTGGTGACGTCGACCTGAATGCAAACTTGTCTAAATTTATCGCACGTCGCCTCGCGAAGAGTGAAATGAAAGTGGCAATTATTTATTACGTTTTTAAACGTCCTCTTTCATTTTCAATTTCGTTTCGGTGATAAAACTGATGGCGGAAGTACCGCCCAGCGATCCTCATGTAAACAAAAACAAATTCGCACGTATTTACGGCTGCTGCTCAGTAAAATCGAGAAAAAATAATAGCGACTCTTAATAATCTGACGTTCATGGTACAAATAAAATAGCTTTGTATACCAAATGTTCACCACTCGTGGTGAAGTGGTGTTAACCGCGCGCCGAAGGCTCGCGGTTTACACCACTTCAACGCTCGTGATGAACATTTGGTACACCAAGCTACTATGGATATATTCAACATTTCTTCCCCTTGGCCTCCCAAACGCAGTTTATGACTTCTCCCTGCAACGGAGTCTCTCCATTCAGAGGTCTTATGCTATATTCAGAGACATAATTGGAAAAATAATAAAATGTCTAAGACGATTTTTGTAAATATCTCTGGTCCGATATGATCGTTACGTATTACACTCTAAAATACGTTGGGTTAAAAATCAACCCAAAATCAACATAGTTGAGTGAATATGAACCCAACTCGGTTCATATTCATTCAACCCAGTTGATTTGGCTTGATTTTTAATCAACTGATTTTAGAGTTATAAAGGGTTAAAAACTACAGATTGAAAGAATGGCGACGAGTATGAATCCAGTCATTCAAATGATGTAGTGTCCCCTTGGGGACCCCGGAAAATGAGACAGTGCTTGTTTACTGTGGTAAACAAGCTCTATTTTACTAGTAAAATAGAACCGAGTCACCTATGCTTGGGGTGGAAGTCCTTTAAAATGTGTATAAACGATTGACTAAACTTTATCTCCATGTAGTGGTCACGATTAGCCATTGTGTAGAAACTTGTGATCTTAAACACCAATAAATAAATAAATATTTCACTCTCAGCGCACACGCCATATCCAATTAGCATTGAAGTACACACACACATAAAAATATATAAAACCGATGGAATAACAAGGAAACCATGATACGGAGTATGGCTTATGTAAGAGAGGGCATTGTTCATTCCAGTCAAGAGCCAAAAACAGTATTTCGAACGCAAAAGTGCACAAAATTCAAATAAAATTATTGAGCAACCTCCTTCACGCGTAAGGGACCCCATCACGACCTGGTTCAACCTGCAAGTCAAAAAGAAACTTGGCTTCTGTTCGGTTTCAAATTTTTCACAAAATTTGAGTTATTGCCTGAAGACACCCACCGTGTAGTGAACAGTACAGGTGGAGTCTAACCAAATATACCATGGCATATACTAATAGTGATCCTTTACATAAGGCCTTGCGAATCTCATATTTCAGGTCCAATCGAATCAAGCACCGCTTTTCATGTTGTAAATATTGCACCTTACGTTTTGTGTGTAATGGCAACTCGTGCAAATCAAGCAAAACGCGGAACATTCCAGAACGGAATCAATGTAATTTCAGAAATGGAACCTTTTTTGCATCCTTCTTCTATCATCAGGTCTGCTGTACAGGGGACCTGATGATAGAAGAAGCGTTCAAGAGGAGACACTTTGTGTAAGATTTTCGAATATCTCGACGATTTGGAAAATTTCGAATCGGTGAGATTGAAATCGAATCGAATCGAATTTCGATGCGTCGCAATGCCTTACCTTTACAACCCATGAGATATACTAATAGTAATCAGTTCACATTATCCTTCATTGGAATAAATTATACTGCCCTCGTGAAGGTGGTCGTAAATTCCCCCAGAAGAGGTAGGAGTGGGCGAACCAGGAAAGTTCTCGATAACATGTTTGACAAATCTGTCGCTGTTGCAGTCGCCTGAATGACGGAGGGAACACAAGGTGCTCTTGCATTTCAGATTCATTGATGTCAACTACTGGGTCAATTTTTTTTTCAATTTGTATGAAATATTCCTTTGAAATATGACTGACATATGCCAAGTGGGTGTTAGTAGATTCTTTAGTCCACACTCATCATTGAGAACCAAAACTAAATACATCACATGCCAGCTTAATCCTGATATATACTACTCAAAGTTTGCTAAGCACCACATATTTGACACATCATTGTGAAATTTTCTTGTGACACATTTGCGATATTTTTAGTGAATATGATTGAGGAATGTATTGAGATGGTGCCCAGTGTTTACATTAGCACTCTTGACAGGCAGACTTTTCGTGACAGTCATGGAAAGCATGTACCCCTTGATTTTCATGATGTTTTCGTGTACTGTCTACATGTACACGAGATGTGTAGGGTATTCAGTCTTCATTTCAACACAAACCCTTGTAATTTAATGATTGAATATGGCGAATGCAAATGTAAGAAGACATTTGTCTGAAGCAGAAATGTGGTGGGCTGTAGGGATGGTGGAACAAGGGGCTACTCATCGTCAGGTAGGTGAAGCCCTTCGTGTGCACCATACGGTGATCACCAGAGCCTAGGCAAGATTTCAGCAGTATGGCACACCATTCCAACCACGTAGTGGTGTCAGAGACAGGGCAACATCTGCAGCTGAAGACCGGTTTTTGATCAGTCAGGCCCGTAGGAACCACTTTGACACAGCAACCCAGCTTCGCAGTGACGTTCAGAATGCATCCGGGGTAAATGTTTCGACGCAGACTATCTGGGCAAGGTTGCACGAATGTGGTCTCCGATCGAGAATACCATGTATTCGCATTCCGCTGTCCCAGAACCACCGCCAGGCACGATATGAATGGGCCATGGATCATGTTGGATGGACCAGAGAAGATTGGCGACCTGTCCTTTTTACAGATGAGTCAAGGTACTGCTTAGACATCACAGATAGGCGTGCTAGAGTATGGAGAAGACCAGGAGAGCGATTCCATGCAGCCAACATTGCTGAGCATGACCGCTATGGTGGAGGGTCAATAATGGCAAGGGGCGGCATCAGCTGGGATGGATGTACAGAGCTCTGTGTCCTTGACCGTGGTACATTGACTGCACAGCGGTATATTGATTAGATCCTGGATGCCCACGTCAAAGTGTATGCAGGTGCAGTGGGTGATAGATTCATTCTGATGGGATAATGCTCGTCCTCGTGTTGCCCTTGCTGTCCGGGAGTACCGGCAGAGGGAGGGGATTGGGCGATTGGACTGGCCAGCAAGATGCCCTGACTTCAGTCCAATCGAACATGTCTGGAATGAGTCGCAGCTTGCAATTTCAGTCCGTCCAGTCCAACCAAGAAGTGTCCAGGAGCTTGGTGCCATGCTGGTCCAAGAATGGAACAACATTCCACATAGGGCCATCTGAAACCTGATTGGGTGCATGAGAAGGCGTTGTCAAGCTGTAATTAACAATAATGAGTCTTATACTGGATATTGAACCCATATCAGTTCGTTCCGTCAACTTTTTGGCAAATTTGAAAAATTTCGTCTCTTACCAATAATATCGATTTTCCATGGTTATCGTATTCAAAAGCTAAAAATTAATGTCAAACACAAACAAAATTTTAATTTCTGTGCTTAAATCATATGAGATATAATTAAATATAACATATATATACTTTTCATAACAATATTTCAACTAAAACATAAAACAGGTAGTTGGATATACTTGGTGCTCTGCAAACTTTGAGTAGTATATTAAAAACTAGTTTGCCAAAGATTTGTTGAAAATTGTTTTTATATTTGGTTAATATTTCTTGCGATATCGACTGTTAATTTCTATTTCTTTTGTATTTGTTCAGATTACTGCAATGTTTACACGCAGAGAAAGTTTGGTTCTTTCAGGAACCAAAACTGGTTCTTCACTTTGTCCTGGTAGGGGAGCCAAATTTGGTTACATGGAACCAAACATACATATGTTGTGGTTCTTCAATTTGCCACATTAACTAACTGTCAAGTCCTCTGGACATTGTTTTAATTGTGAAATATAAAGTCGTGCCAAGTTTAAATCTGAAAATTGCGACGACGAAGTAACGCCAGAAAGACGTTAACCCTTTATCCATCGCAAACGATATAAAAATTTATTATTTTAATTATTGTTTCTTTTTTTAATTTTAAAAAAATTTCAACAAAACCATATCATGTCATCTCTCATTGGAACGAGCTTTTTTTTCCACTATTCGCTATATTTTTTCAACTGCTTATTTTCTAAATTCCGCAACCAATTCGTTTGGCAAAGGTTCAAGTTGCGCAACAATACCAGGTTTTCATATAAACAGGAAGGTAACTTTATATGAAATTTGGATAGCGGACCCTCGAACCCGCGCCGAGAGAGTTTCCTCCGGCAACAACTACCTAGCGAAACTGTATTGAACCGCGCACACCAGTGGCCGAGTGGTTTGCGTGGTTCAGTGCAGTTTCGTAGGCGGTTGGTGTCGTAGGAAACTCTATCGGCGTGGGTTCAAACCCCCGGCATTCCATTGTAAACAAAACCAGCGTCCTTGATTCTATGGCAAGCGGAAATTTGATAGAGAAGTTCTCACTGATTTCCTTGCAGTGTAGTATGTAGAATTGATGCAATTACTTGATAAATAACTTTATATAAAATTGCCTGGTTCTAGACTACACGAAGTCTCATTTGTTTTCGTTATATGATAGGTTTTGGTTCTATTTGGAAGCAAATTTAGCGCGAGTTTCTCTTGAGTGTATTACATTCTCATAATGGTCTGGTTATTGAATATTTCCAGTTTTATTGTAGTTTCTACTCCTGCGTATTGCATTACGTTTGTATTCGGGATTACTCGTGTAAATAAAGATTATATTCGCTGTACATGTTGCCTCTGGATCGTTTTCGATGAAAATGAAGGCTATTTCATGAAAGGCAAGGGGTTCAGTTTTAACCAAAACGATGGCCGATGATAGGACACCCCTCGTGATGAGGATAGGAGAAGAAAGGTTTCAGTTGGGGTACTAACATGGAATGTCGCAGGCATACAACTAAGTGTGAAACACTGGACTGGGCGAAAGAGTGTCTCTCATTTGTTTGGATCCATGTAGTCGGGCAGCTAGGTACACCTCCTAAGGGACCCCCAGCCCAGGACCGAACGAGACCGGTTTTTTCAAGTACCTGGACATCTCAAGACTTGATTTTCAAATGCTAACAAAAAAATCATCCTGGCCGGATATGACCCAATCTAAGATGGCACCCATAGGGGTGGGTCAATTTCGAGATTTTACACCATCACTAATTTTTCTCGATTACGGAAAAACTATTTAAGATAAGAAACGGGAATTAACTCATTCGTATTTCTGATACCATTCCCCGTATAATAATAGCAATCAAGTAAGTGAAATCCAAAATGGCCGCCAAAATATGCTTCAAAATAGACGGAAATCGAGTTTTTCGACACTTTTCTCGCAAAAAAGTTATACAATCGTGATAAAAAATAAGAAAACTGTAAACGTTTAGATGTAAAGTTGATTGTAAATTATTCTTCGATAATACCCAGCGAAAGCTGATGTGGAAAACAAGATGGCCGCCAGTGCGACCACCCGTTTTCAATTATCCCGCTTTTGTAATGGACAAGTTTACATTTTCTCAAGTTGTACGATGGTTGCGGAAAAAACTGTTTGATACAGGACACAGGAATCAACTGTATAGTATTTTGGACTCTTTTTCTGCGTCTGATAAAACCAATTTAGTCAGTGAATATCCAAGATGGCCGCCAGAAAAATGCCTCGAAATGTAATAGAATCAGAAGTAGATCATGTACCAGACCGGATGGACTTAGTGATGGATCTAGGAAGTGACGTCATGTCACGTTACCCAGTTCCGTCATGTTTGGTTGTCCTGGTAGCCAGCGTGAGCGGCCATCTTGTGACGGCATCCACAAAGTGATACCTGGTCTTAGTGCGCATACGCAACGCACGATGTTACGGTGACACGTGTTTCAGTCGTCCATTTTTTATACCGGGGGGAGCCATCTTGGTTTCAATGGCAGCACGTGGTTGCTATGTGACCCAAAACCCTACAATAGGACAGGGGTGTTTTAGGGGTTGTGTTCGATTGAATAGAAGTAAATCTAATTACCACAAACAACCCGACACCCCCCCCCCAAAACCATCCCAAATTACCGAAACGGACTTCATTTTGGGCTTATAATAGTAGCACCATATGCTAGAGGTCTCCTGAGGGTAAGTTCGATCGAACTGGAGTAGTTTGCTGGTTTGGATACTTCCTATTTATCTAGTTCGGATTACTTTGGAATTCTCGGTTTCCATCTGTTTTGTCTATAACTGACCCTATTTTGACTATATTAGCTGCCTATCTAGTCTCAGCTGTCTCTGTCCCATCCTCTAACCTCAACCAAGTCTAAAAATCACCAGTCAGATTGCTTCATTTCCCAAAACTTTGCATATCCATACAGAGTTATCTTCCCTGTCTTTAACGAACTCCTATATGATTTCCAGGCCAAGCGGCAATCGAACAATAACAAATATTGCTCGAATGACCCGAATCTTATCCAGCGAATAAGCTATCGAGTAGTGACTGGAACAGGCACTGCTCGAATCTAATCGATCAAATAAACCATAGAGTAATTACTCCAACGAGTGGCTCCTCTTACGACTCTTATCCTCATCTGGGTATTGGAGGATACCTATGACATGGTGATGTAGTGCTGGGGGATAACTTTGGAGGATACCTCTTAGAGGATAGTTATCGGAGGATATCTATCTAAAGACAGTTATGGTTCCAGATGTCTGTTCAGTTCCTTGCATCTAGACCTCCCCATGGCCTTCATAGCTCCAAGACCGTTAATGCCGACTTGTCCAAAATCGCCACCGTCTTCCTGTGATTAGCTTCTACCGTAATCGTCCGATCCTGTAGTTCTCTTCCAGCTTTGTACCATTACTACTGAGTAGTAGCTCTACTGCACGCTTGCTAACTATCTCAAATTCCTCGAACGTCTAGAATCCCATCGAGCAAATAAGCCATCAAGAAATTGCTTGAACGAGTGACTCCTATTACGACTCTTATACCCTCATCTCGGTATTGGCGGATACTTTTGATATGATGATGTACCATTTGAGGATACCTTTCGAAGATACCTTTTGAGGATACCTTTTAGAGGATACTTATCGGAATATATCTATCTGAAGATGGTTATTGTTCCTAGTGCCTGTTCAGTTCTTTGTATCTAGACCCCACCAATCCCCCATAGCTCCTAGACCGCTTCTGCTGACTTCTCCAATACTGCCATCGCCTGTCCTATGAGTTGCTTCTACTGTATCACGTAATCCTATAGTCCTTTTCGAGCCTTGTTTCATCACTACTGGCTTGCATGTTAACTATGTCAGATTACCAGAACGGCTAGAATCCCATCGAGCAAATAAGCCATCGAGTAATTGCGCTCGAACGAGTGACTCCTCTTACGTCTCTTATCCTCATCACTGTATTGGAGGATACTTATGACATGGTGATGTACTATTTGAGGATATCTTTGGAGGATACCTTTTTAGGATGCCTGAAGATAGTTATAGAACCTGGTACTTGATCGGCTTTGGTTTTTATAGCTCTTAGCCCACGACTGTTGAATTACCCATATTCACCATCATCTGTCCTGTCATTAGCTTCTACAGCAATCTCTCAAATACTAGAGCCTTCTACCACAAAATCCCACTTTACGGAATCGGCTTGGAATCCCACTTAGAGAATTCCTTCCATAGCATGTTTATATCTATAAATGATATACAAGGTATTTGAACTATGTATAAATTTGTACATGGGGGGTGGGGGGGGGGGGGTGGGGGTAAGCAATCTTATTGAACCTGTTAACGGCTTGGCTGAGGGTAGAGTCGAGACATAGTTAGTCAGCATTCCTGTAGTAGACCTACAGATCTACAATTTAGACGTAATGGTTCAAGGCGGCAATGGTGGTGGAAGCTTATGGCATTTGGTGACTGCTCCAGGCGTTAATGATAGGGCATATGCTAGTGCATATGGGTAAGTAAACAGTAGTGGTCTTAGGGCTATAAAAAACATAAGCCGACCAGGTACCAGGAACTATTACTATCTTCAGGTAAGTATCCTCTAAAAGGTATCCTCAAAAGGTATCCTTCAGTACTACACCACCAAGTCCTTAGTATCCTCCAATACCGAGATGTGGATAAGAGTCGTATGAGGAGTCACTCGTTCGAGCAATTACTCGATGGCTTATTTGCTCAATGGCATTCTAATCGTTCGAGTAATTTGAGATAGTTAGCAAGCCTGCAGTAGTGCCACATGTCAGTAGTAATGGTAAAAGGCTGGAAGAGGACAATGAGATTGGGTGACTACAGTAGAAGTTAATCACAGGACAGATGATGGCGATATTGGACAAGTCTGCAGTAGCGGTCGTGGAGCTATAAAGGCCATGGGGAAGTCTAGATACAAGGATCTAAACAGACACTAGGAACCATAACTGTCTTCGGATAGATATCTTCTGATAAGTATCCTCTAAAATATATCCTCAAAGGTATCCTCCAAAGGTACCCTCCAGTACTACATCACCATGTCATAGGTATCCTCCAATACCAAGATGAGGATAAGAGTCGTAAGAGGAGTCACTTGTTCGAGTAAATACTCTGTCTTATTTTCTCGATTTGTTTCGAGCCATTCGAGCAATGCCTGTTCCAGTCGCTACTCGACAGCTTATTCGCTGGATAAGATTCGAGCCATTCGAGCAATATCTATTCCTGCTCGATTGCCGATTGGCCTTGGGAGTAATATGGGACTTCGTTATACCCAGGGGAGATAACTCTGTATGGATATGCTCATATTCATATTATGGGAAATGAAGTACGCAGAAAACGTATCCAAAATACTATACAGTTGATTCCTGTGCCCTGTATCAAACAATTTTTCCGCAACCATCGTACAACTTGAGGTAGTGTAAACGTGTCCATTTCATAAGCGGGATAACTGAAAACGGGTGGTCGCACTGGCGGCCATCTTGTTTTCCACCTCGGCTTTCGATGGTGCACGTTCACGCTGGGTATTATCGGAGAATAATTTGTGGTCAATTTAACATCTAAAAATTTACAGGTTTCTAATTTTTTTCGTGATTGTATAAGCTTTTTTGCGAAAAAAGTGTCGTAAAACTCGATTTCCATCTATTTTGAGACATATTTTGGCGGCCATCTTGGATTTTCACTTACTTGATTGATATTATTATACGGGGAATGGTATTAGAAATACGAAGGAGTTAATTCCCGTTATCTCATATAGTTTTTCCGTAATCGAGAAAAATTGTGATGGTGTAAAATCGCGAAATTGACCCACCCTGTTGGGCGCCACCTTGGATTACGTCATATCCAGCCAGGATGATTTCTTGTTAACATCTGAAAATCTACTCTCGAGATGTCCAGGTACATGAAAAAAACCGGTCTCGTTCGATCCTGGGGGTCGCATGGGGTGTACCTAGCTGCCCGACTAATGGGTTTCTAGGGTAATTTCTCCCGGTAATTGGACATAAGTAGTGAGGGGTGTCACTATAGCGAAAAACATTTTACACTGAAACCCCCATACCCCAGGACTGTCACTATGGCGAACAAATTAACATAGGATTCTCCATGGGGTTTTTCGCCATAGTGACATTTTTTCGCCATAGTGACATTTTTGGAGGCAGGAAAAAATTTTAAAATCTTTTCCTGCCTCCAAAAATGTCACTATGGCGAAAAAACCCTATGGAGAATCCTATGTTAATTTGTTCGCCATAGTGACAGTCCTGGGGTATGGGGGTTTCAGTGTAAAATGTTTTTCGCTATAGTGACACCCTTGGGGTAGGGTGAATTCAGTGTTAATTGCTTTTCGCCGGAGTGCCAGCCACGGGTAAAATGGCAGTTGAGGGTCACGACACCCTATATGGAGAATCCTACGTTGATTTTGTGTCTATAGTGCCAGTTCTGGGGTATGGGGGTATTCAGTGTTGAGAATATGGAGTCACGGGGTAGAGGCCTCCCAATGACTTTATACTGACAGGCTTAGGTGGGTTTGTCTTCCATACACTTTATATACTGACAAAATGTCCTGCTTTTTTAAAACTTGCTACCTAATATACATCGCTCGACTGGTGAAGTTTTTTTCTATTTATTACTGGAACACACAACATATAAAAATACTGTCAGATTTAGACTGGGTGTTTTTTACACGCGAATGTCTTATAAATCCGATGTGAATGTGTGTCTTGCAGTCAGTTTGTAACACAACCCTCCGCTTCTCAGAGAAAAACATATCTCTCATTACGGCTGAAAATATTCTACAAATAGCTCATGTAAGAGATACATTTTTTTTCAAACACATGTTTAAAATAATTCACTAAATGCAACTGTGGAGAAACTCCTTCACGGACTGATTGTTTTTTATCGACAGGCAGTGTTGTGTTTTCAACACTTTTTCAAAACTGCTTTAAGCTGATTTCAACATTTCACCGTTAGATATTACAGTGACATTAACCCCGAGAAACAATGTTTTGCAGTGTAAACTGTTTTACCGCCAAAAAAGAATAGCTTTTCCTTTTAACCAAACTGAAAAGGAAAAGCTATTCTCTTTTATGCCTGTATTAAATTCGTAACAGATGTTGATACGAATTCAGCAAAAGAAGGCGCAATTCTGAGATATCGTTGTGAAACAAACCTTAACCACATTGAAAATCATGCTTGGCAGAATCATTTTACTCCTCAGATGTTTTTGCTACGCATTGTCAGTCTTTCCCTCCAAATTATTTTTTGTGGGGAAGAGTGACATTCTGGCGTTGAAAACTAATACATTGAGTATTTCATCCACCCAAATCTAACCAATGGGGACAAGGCGCGTTAAATACTCATTGCATTATTTTCTGCCGCCGTTTGCTCTCCCCCCTAAATGACTGTAAATACACTTTGGCGGGGTCAAAACCACAATTTTCTTATGGTTATGAAACTTGAAACATGTGTCGAAATAGAATTTCCACCACAAGACTGCGGGTGTAAGGGGAAAAAACAATGATCACGCTGTTATCCCAAGAAAATAATCTGTGGCAAATAAGCAAGACGGTTCGAGGGTAGAGATGTCTTTGAGTTATTACTCAAAAGGTTAATATTTGGTAGTTGCTGTTATACCGTTTCCAGATGTGGTGAATTACAAAATACCCCCTTTTCAGACACACCATGGTGTCAAACTTTTGTTATACAATGCACATCACCATATTCATTCATTCATTTTTAAAAAAAGTGGTTAGTCTCATATTTTAGTTGTTTTCTATGTGTTTTAATCTAAAATCAAGGACAAATAATTGGATTTTTTTCCCAATTATTTGTATGCCGTGTTTTGGTGGTTCACGATCGGTGGTTGTATAATCCGCCGACATCCCCCCAAGAAGAGTGAAAAAAATTATTTGATTTTTGAGGGGAAAATTAGTGATATATCCTGTTACCTAAAATGACGCTCTGAGTAAAAAATCTATGGCGTCTGTAAATGTTTTTCGAGTGGAGTGACAGTTATGGATAAGACTTTCCTCTGTTGGGGACCACGTCACCGCTGACTGCCACGTTAGAGGGCAGGAATATCACCGAAGAAGTCTTTCACACGCTTTTTTCCCACTGGTTAGATCCAGGTGGGTGGAAAAATTGAAATGAAAAAAGTTAAACAAATTTTGGTTTGAATACATTTTCTGTTGTTTCTGAATAAGAAAATGATTTTCAGCGAAAGTATAAATAGGCGGGGTGGGGGAGGGATGGTTCACACATGCTTTGAAGTTAACAAGACTGAAAGACGTGATTTTGATCTCCTCTGACGAATAAAAAAAGATGAAGCGGTCATTAGTAGACTACAGTGATTCAGATGATAGCGATATAGAAGATTTTGTAAGCAGCAAGAAACAGAGGTTGACTGCTAAAAATACAAACTCCATACAGAGATTGTATTCTATTCACCCTAAGTTGTTGCGGCAATCCAGAAAATTTCACTCAGAATCTCATATGTGTGAAGTGACTTTGAATCAATTCGATGTCAACAATCCATTTGAGTTTCTAAGTGAAATGTTTCAATCAATGATGGAAGATGTGAAAAAGGAATGTGGTATACAAGACAACAACCTCATGAGGATATCCATCCACCATCCTGGTCTTGAGGTAGGTATTTTTATTCCTTTTACAAAGGCTATGGGGATAAATGGTAAAACAGTGTTAGATGAAATTGAAAAAGTTATTCAATCAAATGAGAATTTTACTATCCATGATGGTAAATTATCTTTAGAAATAACACACACTTCACTACCACATGGGTCGGGGCGAAATGCACCCATTTCATTTGCATCTGTTGGTAAAATGGTTGGAAATAAGAAAAGTATTATTGAAATTAAAAATACCAATGATTCTATATGCTTTGCGCGTGCCAGTGTAGTGGGAAAATGCCATGTTGATAAAGATAATTCAGAATTTTGGCAAAAGAGATGGAAAAAAATTCAAAATTCAAAAGTGAAGTTTCAAGAAAATGAGGCAAAGGCGTTAATGGACAAAGCAGGTGTTGATTATAATAAACCTGATGGATATGAAGAATATTGTAAAATTCAAGGGGTACTCTCCCCAGAGTATGTAATTAAAATCCACCCACAATTTGCAAAAGAAACGTTCCTATTTGAACCACCGCAAACTACAAAAGACAGTAAAGTTATTCACATATATCACCATGACCGTCATTTCGACACCATCACAAAAATCACAGGGTGTTTAGGGTGTGTTTACTATTGTGAATATTGCAATGTAGGCTATAATAACAGAGAACGTCATAGATGCCCGAAAGGCTGTGTTTGCTATTCTCCACTGTCATGTACGCCTGAACATTCTGTTCATTGTTACACTTGTAATAGAGATTTTGTAAGTTCATCTTGTTATAAAAATCACACAACTCTATTACAGAACCAAGAAAAAACCATTTGTCAATTAGTTAAGAAATGTCTATCATGTAAAATGCAAATATATTCAGGGAGTGGAACACACATCTGCAATGGCTTCAAGAAATGCAAATATTGCCATCAATTAGTCAAAAGCGAAAACTTATTGTTTCATTCCAAAATACAAACCACCCAAGAAAGACAAAACGCTGAAAGTACTCTTTGTGTTTTATGATTTTGAAACAACAAAAAAATGCAGGTCTCCACACCCCAAATTACTGTGTTGCACACCGTGCATGTGGGGAGTGTATTTGCAAGCCTATAGATCAAGAATGTATTTTCTTTGACAAAGTTGGAAGAAGGGAATATATTTTTAAAGGAGAATCTACTTTGAGTGATTTTTGCAATTGGCTTTTCAGTAAGGAACATTGAGATACAACAGCTATTGCTCATAATTCAAGAGGGTTTGATGCACAATTTATCTTAAGACATCTCATTGAAACTGCTACATCAAAACCCGATGTCATCATGAATGGAAACAAAATTATTTCTCTGAAAGCTTGTGGTGTTAGACTCATCGATTCATTGAGTTTCCTTTCTATGAGATTGGCACAATTCTCTAAAACATTTGGTTTAAGTGAACTAGCAAAAGGTTATTTTCCTCATCTGGCAAACACAAAATCATATCAAAACTACATTGGATCTTATTTAGATGCGACATTGTACATGCCTGAGTCTATGCCCCCCCCCCCCCCCCCCCCCCCCCCCCCCCAGTCAGGGATGATTTTATTAAATGGTACAATCAAAAATTTACTAGTAATGCTACTTTCAATTTTGCCAAAGAAATGGACATGTACTGTAAGTCTGATGTGGATATATTACGTAGAGGGTGTGGCGAATTCCGAAAACAATTTATCGAATGTGATGGGATAGATCCTTTCAGGGAGGCTGTAACTTTAGCTGATGCTTGTAATAAAGCTTGGAGGAAAAATTCAATGCCAGAAAACAAAGTTGGTCTCATTTCAGACATAGGGTATCCTACTGCCGTTAGATATTCCATGAAAGCCATTAGATTCTTACAGCTACTAGCTCAAGAAGAAGGCATACACATACAACATGCACTAAACGGTGGAGAAATAAAAATTGGAAATTATCATGTAGATGGTTTTCACAAAGAGACAAACACAATCTATGAATTTTATGGATGTATGTGGCATGGATGTGAGACTTGTTATCCTGACAGATTCGACAAAAATCCAATCAATTCACAATTCTATCAATCTCTGTACAACAAAACCCAAGAACGCATAAAACATTTCAAATCATTGGAGTATAATATAAGAGGAATATGGGAACACGAATTTGATCATCTATGCAAAATGGAGCCAGATGTTCAAGCTTCTATAGATACATTTTTTCCACACATGGATCCCATTCAGCCACGTGAGGCATTGTTTGGCGGGAGAACAAATGCCATTAAATTACATTACAAAATTGATGAGAATACAGACACAGAAATTAAATACATAGACATTTGTTCACTCTACCCATATGTGAACAAACACAGAGAATATCCAGTCTCTCATCCAGATATACTCACAAAGGAAAACATAGACACTGGCAAAATAAGACAATACAGAGGACTCCTTAAATGTAACGTTTTACCACCTCAAAATCTTTTTTTGCCAGTTTTACCTATTCATTGTAATAAGAAAATGACATTCACACTTTGTAAAATGAGTGCAGAACACAAATTAGATCGCTGCCAACACACGCCAGAACAACGTGCGATAGTGGGTACATGGACATATGTTGAACTTGCCAAATCACTGGATTTGGGATATACCCTAATTGAGACTTATCAGATTTGGCACTGGGATGAATGGTCTTCAGAGATTTACAAACATTATGTGAACAAATATTTAAAAATGAAACAAGAAGCTAGCTGGTTTCCAGATTGGGTGAAAACAAAAACAGACAAAAACACATTTAAAAAAGATTATGCACAGATTGAAAACATTTATTTAGAAAATGTTGAAAAAAATCCAGGAAAAAGATCATTTGCCAAAACCATGTTAAATTGTCTCTGGGGAAAAAATGCACAAAACAATATAAAAACTAAAACAAAATATATAAATGAACCATCAGAATGTTTTGAAATAATACAGAACAAAAACAAAATTGTGAAGAATGTGGACTTTTTTGAGCATGATCAATTTGTTTCAGTAAACTATATTGACACTGCAGATGCTTTCACACCACACAATTCAGCAAATGTCGTGGTAGCATCGTTTGTAACCGCGTGTGCGCGTTTAGAATAGTACAACGTTTTAGAACAATTAGGAACACGAGTTTTATACTTTGACACAGACAGTTGTATTTACATCCATAATCCCACACTTTGGAACCCACAAATTGTAAATAGCAGGTTAGGTCAGTGGACAGATGAACATCCAGAGGCAAAAATCACAGAGTTTGTAGGATTAGGGCCAAAGAATTATGGATACAAATACATTAAAGATGGAGAAATACATACCACATGTAAAGTTAAGGGGATCACATGAGATTTCAAAACATCACAAAAAGTTAATTTTGAGAGAATGGTTGAGTGCGCATGAGACAGAGAGAATTACAAAATAAACATTGAATACACACATAAAATTAAACGTAATAAAAACAGACAAGTCACAAGTGAAGCACAAACCAAAACATTCAGATCTGTATACACAAAACGTTTTGTAGTAGATAAATATGATACACTCCCCTATGGGTTTAAGGTATAAATATCCATCACAAAAACTCATTTCAATTTTGAACAGAGAACAGGCAAGATGTGTTTACCACTCGAGCCTGCTTTCCCTAATTATTTATCAGAGTTAAAAAGACTTGAAAGTTTTCATTGGACTTCCTACCCAGTCTTACAATCGAAAAAAGAAGAATTAGCCAAAGCTGGATTTTTCTGTGTTGGGGGTGGTAAAGTGAAGTGTTTTGTATGTGGACAAGGTTTACATAATTGGGAAGAAAAGGATATTCCTTTATAAGAACATGTCAAGTATTCTCCAAATTGTCCTTACATGAAACTTATTAGAGGCTGTCAGTTATATAAACCACCCACATGTATGCAAACACCTCCCGATAAAATATTAGCAGTCATGGATGATAGGTTCACGTTAAAACAACTATTTTCAACAATGAAAAAATATGATAAAACTCTAGATGATTTTCCAGATTCAAATTCATTATTTGCACTCATGGTCATGGATGATCAAAGTACATCATCATTTAGTAAAATAATTGGCAATCATGCCGCAGTACATTTCAGAAATAAGTTAAGTGATTTATTTACTGACGGTCCAGCAAATGATTTTCCTGACTCTTCTGATACACAAAGCACATGGTGTAATGTAATATCTGATGCACAAAGTACATCAGAACAGACAAAAGAATCATCAGTTTGATTTCAACCATGGAACCAGTAAGACGCATCTTAGAAAACAAGATCACACGTAAGGCATTATTATATGCATTTCAAATGATCACTCCTGGCTATCTAACAATGACAAAAGATTTCATTCAAAATCAATTAGAAAAAGATGGAATGTATGGGGAATTTTGTAGTGCATTACAAATCATGAATGCTTTTTACAAAGATAATGTAGAAAATATTTGGACAAGAGTTATGTGGGATTTTATTATTTATGATGAACAAATCATGAATTATTTATATAGACAATGTATGCCACAAATAGATCAGAGTTCTTCAGAAATTTTATTTGAATTAAAAGCGCCCTTAAAAAGAAATCCCACTCATAGAAATGAAGAAGCTATGGAAATAGAAAGTATATAAGTCAATGTTTTGATATTCCTTTTGGTAGAAAATAAAAATCATGGCAATGAGTGATTGTTTATTGTTTCAACACCCCTGTAATATCTTTATAGCAGGCCCTAGTGGATCGTGGAAGACAGTATTTGTCAAAAAGCTAATTGATATGAAACATGACTTATTTCAAACCCCACCACAAAAAAATTGTTTGGTGCTATAAAGAATGGCAAACTACATATGCTTTACTTAAAGAAAGTGAGGATATCAAATTCATAGAAGGTATTCCTGATGATGAATATGAAATTGTCAGTGATGTCACTATTCCACATCTTGTAGTTTTTGATGATATGTTAGGCGATAAAGATAAAGAAAAAATTAAATTATGGTTCACACGAAAAGGCCATCATCGAAATGCAAGTGTCATATACATCACACAAAATATGTTTCAACAATCTAAATCTAGTCGTACCATAAGTTTGAATGCGCATTATATGATTTTATTTCAAAATACCAGAGATAAAGGACAGATTAAAGCGTTAGCAAATCAAGTTCAATTACCCCATTTAAATGCATCTTATCAAGATGCAACGAGTACTGATCATGGTTATTTATTAATTGATTTTCATCCTAAAACACCTGACTCTTTGAGATTAAGAACTGATATTTTTCATCCTTGGGTGACACAAAATGAACGGGGTCCCATCATTTACACAAAACTATAAAAGCTACACCCCACAATTTTTTGTATCACTTGGTAAAAAAAATTGCTGACGTATACACATCATAATGGCAACTTTTATCCAATCATTAGAACAATTGAGTCAGCAATCGAACCCATTTGTAAGAGAAAAATTACTTAAAAAAGGTTTCAAGAAAATTTTAAAATGGTTTACATTAGCAAGTAAAATCATACTCAATAAAAAAATTAAATTGCCAAAACAAACTTTAACATATATGGATAGGCATAGACAGGATCTACAACAACTTGCAAATCCAAGAGTAGATCTTGCAACCAAACGAAACATTATTTTAAAACCAGGTGGTGGTGGATTTTTGGTGGTGTTATCATTCGTAATTTAATTCGATGGGATGGTCATAAGACAAGTAGAAATTTTTATTCACCATTTACAAAAAACAAAGGTAAACAACAAAAATCACATAACAAGAAAAACAAAGTGTCTAAGAAAAATTACACGAATGCAAATGTCTTAGTCACTCCTCAGAAAGAGACAAAAACAAAATCTGTTTTCGTTAGCAAACTTCGAAAACAGAAAAAAGTACCGCCATTAAAGTTAATGCATGAAACATCTGGTGGATTTAGAGTATCGCATGATCCTATGATGTCTAGACAGAGTATAAGCCATGTACCGCTAAAAGAAAATATTCCAATGACAGCACGATTCACAGCTTTGAATGCACCCAAAACTGTTAAGGGGGTAAGATCGTATTTTCGTTAAAATAAAAACGGATGACACATATGACTACTATATCATTTTATAAATGCTCTTTGTAGAGGTAAGATGGTAAATCAATCTCGTAAAATTCCGCTACTCCAAAAATATGCTTGGGTGCTAATGCCACTAAGTCAAACTCCACCAGCATTTCAAAAACAAATTATAAAAAATGCACCTAAAGAATAAATTAATTGCATGGCAGAATGTTGTCATAATCTTTTAAAAGGGAACATACATCTTTCCCCTGCTCAGAAACAAAAATTACACCCGAAATGTAAACAACTAAGATGGCTTGCTAGTAAATCGTTATCACTTAAAAAGAAAAAACAAATTTTAAATCAAAAAGGTGGTTTTTTACCATTACTTGGGTTACTTGCACCTGCTGTAGGACTTGCAACAAATCTTGCAAATAAATTAGTGAGTAAAATATGAAGAAAATGGCTATTGTACCTTATCAAATGTTAGAAGAAATGCAACAACACAGAAGTGAAAAATCACAGCATCCAAGATTACCACCTGACCCTCAAATTACTAATACAGCATAGATGCAGAATAAATTATCATCTGTGTTAGAAAATTCAGAATTATCAGAAAGTGAGAGAAAACAAAAATATGGTGAACATTTACAAAAGTTTCAAATGTCATATAAGAAGGCATTACAACCATCATTGATCATGCCTGAGGTAAACCGAAAGTCATTGTTTTTACGAGATTGCATTATAGAAAGTGTTCCTGTCACAATGAGGCGTAAAGCAACTTCATTATTATTTGCTTTATCGTCTTACCCACACATGAGTTGGGATGATCAGGGTGTTTTAAGCTATGATGGAGAACCCATAAAAGGTTCAAATATCATTGATTTAGTCAATGATGTTCTCAGACATTGAAAAAGACTTTAAACCAAGAGGCTGGGAAATATTCAATCGTGGATTAAAAGATATAAATATTCCTCAAGATTTTGTTGGAAATCATGAACGTTGGGTGTGGATGAATAGAGATGCAAAACCCAATGAATATCAAAGTTCTCCTCAAGATAGTTGGTTAGATAGTTCTGTTTTAACATCTCCAAAACGTAAACTTCTTCGAGTAAAGAAAACACCTAGACATAGATTGGCAAAAAATAAAATTTCCAATAAATGGGAGGCCTACTGAATAATTTATTAACCGAAATATATTACAATACGAATCACCCAGCATGCTATAGTGGTATACATAAATTATACAAAGCAGCCCACAGTAAAGATAAATCTGTTACAGTTGATCAAGTTAAAAAATGGTTGAAAGGGGAGAGGACTTACACTTTACATAAACTTATTCGCAAAAAATATGCAAGACGAAAGACTGTAGTGGGTGGAATTGATCATCAATGGCAAATTGACTTAGCAGATTTACAAAGTTTACAATCTTACAATGACCGATTTCGTTATTTAGTTTGTGTCATTGATGTTTTTTTCAAAATATGCATGGGTTATACCCATACACAATAAATCAGGACAAACACTAACAAAATCTTTCCAAAGACTTTTGAAAACTTCTGGACGTAAACCATTATCTTTGCAATCAGATAAAGGTTCTGAATTTAACAATAAAGAGGTGCAGAAATTTTTAAAGAAACAAAAAATTCAATTTTTTACAACAAAAAACCCCGAAACAAAAGCTAGTATTGTAGAACGTTTCCAACACACATTGAAAACCCGAATGTGGAAATATTTTACTCACAAACGTACGTTAAGATATATTGATGTGTCACAAAATTTAGTTGATGGATACAATCACAGTCTCCATCGTAGTATTCAGAGAACTCCTGCATCTGTGTCAATAGAAAAGGAAATAGAAGTAACTCCAAATTTGTATGGTAAAAAAAATCTAAAAAGAAAAAAATAAAATTTAAAGTTGGCGATATAGTACGTATTAACAAAACCAAACGTACATTTGAAAAAGGATATTTACCAAATTGGACAAAAGAATTATTCAAAATCACTCATATAAAACATACACACCCACCCACTTATAAACTTGAAGATATGGGTGGTGAAAGTATACAGGGAACATTTTACCCACAAGAAATTCAAAATATAAAAGATGATAAAAAATATATCATTGATTCGGTTCTTGCCAGACGTTCGAGACGTATTGGTAAGAAACTCATTAAGGAATTTAAAGTACATTGGGAAGGTTATCCCACAAAATTTGATAGTTGGATAGCAGAAACAGATTTAGTATAAAAAGAATATGTCACTAAATGAAAATACATTGAGTGGTGAAAGTGCAAGTGTTGAAGTACAAAATCAACAACCACAATTTAATTGTTGTGGAAGTCTTGTTGCAAAAAATCAAGTATGTTATTTCACACAAATAATTGTCATTTATGCAATTATAATTACGGCTATCCTTCACCTTAGTTTACAATCACCAAACAAAGAATTGTGGTTAGTATTATTAAGTAGTTCTTTAGGATATATTCTTCCAAGCCCAGGTTTAAAATATTTGAAACCACACGAGAAGAAAAATGAATTCGTTTTACATAACACTACTGAGTGATAGTTCTATGGATATGTTTCCAAATAACACACAATGTTGTTTTCAAACAAAATTATCTAAACCGATTCATATTAATAAAGAACATTGGGAAGTGGGATTAGTTGAAGTAATTTTACCATCTGAGGCAAGAAATATAACAGATGATGAAACAAATTTTAAAATCATTGTAACAGATCCAAAAATATCAGCACGTATTAATAATATTAATAAATCGTTTTTCAAACATACAGTACGTAAGGGTGTTGCGGCTGTTGAGCTAAGTATTTTGCCGGGGGCATATGCAAATGGTGGACATGTTGTAGAAGCAATAGAATCAGAAATTCAAGACAAACTGGGTGATATTTTTAAAGAATTTGGTGTGTCATTTCATCTTGGTTATTCATCTCGAAATTCACGTGTAAAAATTTCAGGTAATAGTATTGGAACAGTTGGGATTGAATTATCACAAAGTTTGTCAGAAAAATTAGGGTGTAAAGATATTTTTCCAGTAATTTTTCCTAACACGGGAAAGAATGCTTTTAAATATAATGTGGATTTAAATATGGATTTTAATCAACTCTTTATTTATTCTGATATTGCAGATTATACATTTCTTGGTGATATAGAAGCGCCTATTTTATGTGTGATACCCCTTGAAAAAAGTGACGAATCTCTGCACACTCATAAAGAATTTGATAATGTACATTATGTACCAGTATCAAAATCTTCTTTTGATCATATCACTATAAATATAATTGGGAATACTGGTAAAAACATTCAGTTTTCAAGTGGTAAGAGTGTTGTCAAGTTGCATTTTAGACAGCGACATCAACTCAATTTATAAAATATGCCTCCAGTATATCGAGGTGAGGCGTGGCAATATGGATATGGATTAGGGTCTATTTTTTGCTCAGCAATAAGATCAGCTATATCATTAATTAAATCCAATTGCAAAAAATACATTTTGAAGTTTAAAAAAAGAAGGATTAAAACAAGGTTTAGAAATAGCAAATGAATTTCTGAGCAATCATAAACCATCTAAAGAAGTAATGCTCACTCATGCAAAAGACCTTATGACATCTGTGGGGAAAGCTGCATTGGGAATAAAAAGACAGAAACGAGAACCAAAACATCACTCTGCTGTTCGTTCTCAAAGAGGGAAGACACGTAAAAGGCAATCTTATTCAAAACGAAATTCAAAACGAAATTCAAGACCACTTGATATATTCGATTAAATCATGATGTTACATGGATCTTGCGAACATTTTTGTAGTGGATTTGATCCAGATAATGTATCACCAACATCAAGTGGTGTCGAAAATATTGGTGAGATTGAGCAATTTCCCATTGCATCTTTAAACAATTCTTCACCGACAGAATTTTTAATCCCGAGACAAACAACCAAGTGGTTAGATCTTGCAGCATCTACACTTGAGGCTCAGTTCAAAATTACAAAGCAAGATGGGAGTGAAATGGAAGATGATACAAATATTACTCCCATCAATAATTTCTTTCACAGCATGTTCAGTAAAATTGATGTGACACTGAACGGTAATTTGATAACCACCAATACAGACAAGTATCCTTATCGAGCATTTTTTGAAAATCTGTTAAGCTATTCAAAAGATGTGAAAAAAACACATCTAGCTGCTAGTGAGATGTGGTATATAGATGCCCCTGGTCAACATACTGCAATTGCTAAAGATTCCACAAACAAAGGTTTGATTGAACGTCACAAATTAATTGCAAACAGTAAATCTGTACAACTAAGAGGAAAATTGCATTTAGATCTGTTTGTGCAAGAGAAATATTTACCAAATGGTGTGAAAATGAGACTAAATTTTGTCTGATTGGCGGTGTAGATGGAAAAATAGAAATTCAAAAAGCCATATTCAGAATACCGACCTTGGATTTAATTCCTAAATTTGCAAATGATCTGAATGCACAAATAGATCGAACAAATTATAAAATCACCATTAGATGTACTGAAATTAAAACATTTACCATTGGAAATGGTCTTCAATCAAAAATAGAAGACCATCTGTTTCATAAACAGATGCCAAAACGAATAATTCTTGGCTTAGTTTTGAATAAAGATTTAAATGGTGATATTGGTACACCTCCATTTAATTTTCAACATTTCAATTTGAACAAGCTGGAAATCACAGTGGATGGACATTCCATTAAATCACGTCCCTTTGAACCAAATTTCGAAGGTGGACTTTATCTAAATTCATATTTATCATTGTTTGAAGCAATGGGGTATTTTGGACAAAATGAAACATTTAATATATCATTGCAGGATTATGCAAAAGGATATACCCTCTGGAGAATTGATTTGACACCTGATCAATCAAGCAGTGGACCATTAGCTCACCCTATAAAGTCTGGCAACCTTCGAATAGATCTTCCGTTTGCTGAAGCTCTGGCACAGGTGATCAACGTTGTCGTATATGCAGAATTTGATAGTGAAATACAAATCAATAAGTTCAGAGAAGTGATATTTGACTATTAACAATGAGTAAATGTGAACATTGCAAGATGCACAGAGAAATGAGGAGAAGAATACAAATAATGAGGCGAGTGAAGACAAAATGAAAAACTGTTCCTTAGATTATTTAAAGAAATTGTTGTAAATGAAGTGACACCTTTGATAAAAGAAGAAGTGAATAAACTGTGTTATGGATGTCAAGGAATACCTGGAGCAAAACATGACTTTTGTATAAGAAAGTATGTAAGAATATGGATTGAAATGTATTTGAAAGACTGTATGGAAAAAGTGTGTATATCAAGTGTACTATATAAACTGCTCGAACAAGCAAAAAAATGGAACATTGAAGGATGTTTTACATATATGAATGTGAACTTTAAAATTAACACACAAGAAGACATTCAAAATTTGGCAGATTTAGTAGAAAAAGAGTGGGGATATTACACACCACTTGTTAAAGAAGAAGAAGAAGTTGATTAAAAAAAGTACAACAGCCCTTTTTAGGGGTAAGAAGAGATGGACACCAATCAACTACAATATGTTCTTGATAATTCTCCAAGGTTATCATCATTGAATGGAAAAGTGTGTTCAAGAGACTTATTACCAAAACAAAGCATAAACACAGAAAAACTTATATTGTGAACACAGATTCATCAAAAGAACCAGGAGAACATTGGGTGGCAATATATTTCAAAGACAATCATTCATGCATCTACTTTGATTCCTATGGCTTACCATCATTAGATAAAAACATTTACAAATTCATAGTGAAAAACACAGATTCTTGGACTATTAACACAATCAGAGTACAGAGTGTTCACACTGCAGAGTGTGGAATGTACTGTATATTTGCCTTGGATCATCTTGCAAGAGGATATGCTTTGAAGACAGTTCTTACTATCAAATTCGATCCAAGACATTTCCAACAGAATGACAGAGAAGTCCGTCGATGGTTTGCACAAACTTATAGACATTATTTTATGTAATCATGATCAGGTGTCAAAACAACCCACAAAGTTTTTTATAAAAACATTTTTTCTATTGTATAAATTTATTATGTATCACAGATAGGATATTTTAGCATTTTTTCCAAAAATCTTAAGCGATATTGCTTTATTTCAAGACACAATTCTGGCTACACATATTTTCTCAGCAAAATGGAATCTTGAAATAAAGTGGTATCACACAAAAAAATCTCGATGTAAAAAGGTTTTGTATAGATAGACAAACTCAGATCTCGGTGTATATATGCTTCTCACTTCATATATTAAACATTGGTACCTACATTAATTCTTATTGTCTGTTTAAAATGTAGCAGTCCCCACTAGCTCCCCATAGCAGTAAAAAAAGAGAAGAGATACTTCTCTTTTTTCACTATTCTATCTCATAAGTGAAAAAGAGTTAAGAGATACTTCTCTTTTCCACTGTGGTTAAGAGACTGCATGTTTAACAACCAATCCCTCCATTCAGTAAAGTGTTTTGCGGTTTAAAGTATGGAGAGATTGATTAATAAACATATATTTTGCCAGTATAAAGTAATTAGAACTCAATCCCATAGCTGACACTATAGGGACCAGCATTTAAGCGATACTTCTTTCACCATTCCATCCCATAAGTGAAAAAGAGTTAAGAGACACTTCTCTTTTCCACTGTGGGTAAGAGATTGTATGCTTATCAACCAATCCTTCCATACAGTAAAGTGTTATACGGTTTAAAGTATGGAGAGATTGATTAATAAGCAAAATCCACATATTTGCCAGCATAAAGTAATTGGGAGGCCTCTACCCCGTGAGTGACACTATAGGGACCAGCATTTAAGAGATACTTCTTTCACCATTCCATCCCATAAGTGAAAAAGAGTTAAGAGATACTTCTCTTTTCCACTGTGGGTAAGAGATTGTATGCTTACCAACCAATCCTTCCATACTTTAAACCATATAACACTTTACTGTATGGAGAGATTGATTAACAAACATATATTTTGCCAGCATAAAGTAATTGGGAGGCCTCTACCCCGTGACTCGATATACTCAACACTGAATCCCCCTTCCCCAAACGGGGCACTATAGGGACAAAATTAACATAGGATTCTCCATAGGCTTTTTACCCAGGGAGTGTCACTATAGCGAAAAACATTTAACACTGAATTCCCCATACCCCAGGACTGTCACTATGGCGAACAAATTAACATAGGATTCTCCATAGGGTTTTTTCGCCATAGTGACATTTTTTTTCGCTATAGTGACATTTTTGGAGGCAGGAAAAGATTTTAAAATTTTTTTCCTGCCTCCAAAAATGTCACTATACCGAAAAAAATGTCACTATGGCGAAAAAACCCTATGGAGAATCCTATGTTAATTTGTTCGCCATAGTGACAGTCCTGGGGTATGGGGAATTCAGTGTTAAATGTTTTTCGCTATAGTGACAGCCTTCACTACTGACATAAATAGTGTTGTGCAGATATACAGGGCACCTTTGTGTTGCAATTTTATTGTGCACTTCGAGAGTTTATTCTCCTGTCGTCGACCTTCAGTACCTTCACAAAAAAGCTATTTCTGTTACATTTTTTCTGTGATGAATGGCGGTAAATGTACATCAAGGGAAGTAACTAGAATCGCCGGCCCAAACAGTGAAATGAGAGAAATAGCGGTGCGAGCCGCTTAATTATACAAAGTTTCTTTCACGAGAATGGTTTGATCAAACTTACCCGTCGAGCATAACTGACTCTGCCAGTAGAATATGTAAGTGGGGCAAACCTGAAAAGAAATAGGGTCGCTTGCGGCTTGCCCCAAACCGCCCCCGCGCGCCTTAGGCGCTTGGAACCATTGAATCGAATCGAACAGAAGAGAAATAAACATCCATTTGGTCATTCGTTAATTAGCCATGGATTACCTGCCTAAGAAAGTCAAGGACACTTTGCTGGTGATGGAGGCCAGCTCACTTCTGAACTGGGATGTCCATGTTGAAAGTGGATGCGTCCAGCTTACCGTTAGTACAAGACGAAGCTCACCTATGGGAGTGGGTAGCAGCTTTCACGGGCCCGCCCGCCCGCACTGGTCCACCCCAGAGGAAGGGAAAGAAGACTGCCAACGAGACCACAAGAACACCTGTGGGGGACAAGAAGAAGAAAAAGAAGAAGAAGAAGTCACGATACGCTGGGACGTTAGGCGAATGGAGGGGTGGATAGAAAGGAAAAGGACTGAGACCGGGAAACAGGAGATGGAAAAAGTGATAACTGTCGACACGCCTCCAAAACCTGCATCACCAATCCCAAACCGTAGCTCTACGCCAAAGAGGTCGGAGGGAGAGGAGAAGGAGAAGCAAGAATCGGAGGCTGTGGAGATGGATGTCGCCCAATCTGTACCTGACTCCCCTATCAACCTCAACCAATCGGACCACAATTCCAGTTCGACCTCGGACCCCGAGAACGAAACTGCGGATAAAGTTATAAGCCTGGGAGCCTATATCGAAATCCTAGACGGACGTGCCATTGAGCGCTTGTGCGAACTCAAGCTGGATTTTGACGGAAATTGGGATGACTATTTGGATTACCTAAAGGAATGTGCTAAGGGAGCCTACGACTTCCTTAGCAACAAACTTGGACACTTGGAAGCAGCCAAGATCCGCGTTCCATTCTTCCACAGATGGCTGATACGGAAAATCTCGGAAACAACAACAGCGGCCACGCCTTCTCATTCCCAGCCGCCTCCTTCGAAGAAGAAGCAGAAACGGAACAAACGCCACTAAACTCCGAACACTTTCCTTCTCTGACGCGCCCAGACATACTGCCAAAACTCAGCCTACAGTTAAAGAGGGTCGAAAGGGGCTTGCACCGCACAGTCCCTGCGCGCCTTCGGTGCGCAAAAGCCATTTCATCAATCAAAGAGAAATGGATAATTATCTCTCACTTTATTTCGAATGTGTCGTTTCGAGCGTAATAAAGGTGATACAACGTGGTCTAAACAAGTCCAATTGCATAGCAACATAGGGCTGCACGATATTCAAAACTGAATACCGGTATCGGTATTAAAAAAAACCGCGGTATGCTGGCGATATACTGTTAAGATATATGAACACAAGTACCACAATCGAGACTCGAGGCATCACAGTCGGAACGAATTAGCATGCCTTGATGATGCGGATCGAAAAACCTTTGCCCAACGCAGACGATATCAAAATTTATTATTTTCAAAATTAGTTTATCAAATTTTCCCCAAAGATTTCAACAAAACTATATCATGTGACACCTCGTGGGAACGAGCTCAACGAGCTCGTTTCAATGAGGGGTCACATGATTTAGTTTTGTTGAGATTTTGAAAATTCACACATCGTGGCGTTCTTTGTTAGTACACGCCTCTATGACATAGCATACATTAATTTAAAAATTCATACATCACACAGAGAAAATTTCAAAACTTTAAAACTCTATGTTATTTATTGACAGAAGCGTTCGAATTCAGTGGCGGCGCCAGAGTTACAGAAGTGAGCGTCCCTCCCGAAGTTGAGAAAATTTTTAAAACTTACGTTGTAAGTGGTGTTCTCTGGAGCATTCGCAGACAATTAAATTAAAACAGTTTTATCCTTTTGAAACTTATTGGTTAGGTCTTTCAGTTATAGAAAACGTCGTACAAAGTGACATTTTAACGGAAGAACGCTGTTGTGAAGTGCGAGCACAAAGCACCAAACGACTCTCAAATCGAAAATGAAAGTAGGCTGCATTCCAAACGGATGCGTTGCACGCTCTCGATTCTAGCATTCCTAGAATACTCTTAAGCGGTATGTTTCAGATCGTTTGAACGCGGCACGCCTTGTTGCAATTTGGGCCCTCGAGTGTGTGTGTGTGTGTGTGTGTGTGTGTGTGTGTGTGTGTGTGTGTGTGTGTGTGTGTGTGTGTGTGTGTGTGTGTGTGTGTGTGTGTGTGTGCAATTTGGGCCCTCGACTCTTGTTTGTTGTTTCAGCTAATGTGTGTGTGTGGGGGGGGGGGGGGGGGGGGGGGGGGCACACACAAACAAAATTTAAAAACTTCTCTGATTTAGTGCACTTGGGAATATGGAATTAAGCATACCCACCATTACACCGCAACGTTCAATACAAAAATTAAAATGATAGCATTTTTTACTACGCTTCGCGAGAAAAGTGGAGGGGTAAGTACCCCCCACCCCCCATACAACGCCCTCCCCCCTCTCATGGCGCCGCCACTGTTCGTATTATGCCGCCGCAGCATCCAAATTGATCTCGGTCAGAATGCGACGTTTCGATTTGCCGATTATAAAAATGTGCGGAATTCAGTTATCTGGATGGATCCATGACGTCAGGTGGAAAAATAGTCCTTCAACGGAAATCCGTATGGATGGAACACGTGTTCCATACGGATTTGTAAATATAGAACTTGAGGAAAAGTGACAAGCGTGTGATAAAAATATGTAATAAACTCAGGGGTAATATTTACGGTATCACTGGGGCCCAGGTTTTCTATTTAACACTGGGTAATGAAGAAACTTTAAAATCTTTTACCTAGCCATTGCTTCAAATGCCATCATACATGTTTAATCCTGCGTAGCCTCGAAATTCGAATGGATTCGAAATCGTCCCAGTGATTCGAATCGTCGAGATATTCACAAAAGCTTCGTCTTGAACTCTACTTCAACCATCACGTCTCCTGTACAGGAGACGTGATGATAGAAGAGGAGACCAAGAAGGATTTGCTTATGACACAACATTATAAGTTATTGTGATGAATTGACGGTAACATGGCCTGAGGTTTGCGGCTCAAATACGCATAAGTGTATTAAAATAATATTTGGAAAACTTGGTTATTGTTTAAAAAAATAATAGATTCAACGCAAATCCTTTAACAATTAATACACTACACAAACTAGTATATCTTTAATAGCTTATTGTCGTGGTTTATGCGTTCATTGTAGTTGTTATGATCACTAAAATAATATATTATGCGCATATAAACGATTGGAATGATATTGATGATGGATGATGAGAAAATTGATCTGATGTGACGAATCGCCAATGTGAAACACAAATGAAATTGTTGTTCTAAACATGCAGGTGTTACTTTTGAGTTTTAGAACACCAAAGTTACACATTGTTGAACACCAACGTGCAAAACAGAACACTACCGTTCAAACATTTCACATAAATGGTGGATTTGAACACTAGTGTACCACAATTGAACAGATGGCGTTCATATTTTAAACGTGTCAAATATATGACGCGTTCAAAAATTTAACACCACTATTTACAGTGTATATGTTCCAATAAGGCATTACCCACAGCCCGAAACCTACACCGTGAAACACGAGAGGCTTATTTACTAAACTTGTGATCGTTAAAAGTTGCCTTGTTCAAGGCAACTTTTAACGATCACTGGATTTTTAAATAAACCTCTCGTGTAGGCTACCCACGACGGCACTGATTAAATAATAAACCAGATAAGCTCATTCCATCTTAGTTTAAATCATAAATGGGTTTGTAATTTAAACAACACTTTATGCGCAACACCGTCTGCTGCACGTGTGAATAATCCAGAAAAATGAAGCGGCTTGCTAGTCACTCCGTTGATGAAGCAATTACGAAACGGACGATGTCATTATTATTTATTTACGTGTTGATGTTTAAGGTCACATACTTATGCATAATGACTAATCATGACCGTGACAGTTTTACGGGTGGAGGAAACCGGAGTACCCGGAGAGAACAATCGAGCAACGACGAGCAGCTGCCAGCTCCTCAACATCGTAACTCCGCATTGCAGCACAGGCAGGGTTAGACTGGTTGAAGACATGCGCACCATCGACGTGCAGTACGCCTTAGTACATGGCGTCATCGTGCCCCCATGCGGACAACTGGGGTGAAGTCCCTTGCCCAAGGACACAACGCGGGAGTCCGAATTAATCGCTCAGACGGTCACCCATCCAATGATTAACCCGGCTCGACGTTGCTTAACTGGTAGAGTGCTAAATTATTTTTGACCAGCAAAATTTGTTCACATGTCTTTGCCTTGTTACAATTTATGGGAGAGTGCCTGTAGGCACTCCCCCATAAATTGTAACAAGGCAAATCTACACAGACTAAATAATTTCACTTCGAAGATAATATGAAGCGTATCCACGGAGTATGAGGCCCTTATATTACAGTCCCTGTACATCAGAGTAAGGCCCAAATATGGGCTTCCAGCACTCTACCAGTTAACTTCGGTGATCTGACGAGAACCGGCTATCGCAACGCCACCGCGCCCCCGGCGATGTCATTTAAAACTATTTCGCGTTGTGACGTCAGACGGTAACATTTACTGCTGAAGCCGTAAGCATAAAAGACACTACGCCAGCTCTCATCCAGTCAGAGGGCGGGGATTTTACTCTTCATGGAACATTGATTCCTTCTAGGAAGATTGACTTGCACAGACAGACCAGTCGCAGCTAAATGCAACACACGAGGAGAGATTGGCAATATTTAGCGACGTTAGAGGTGAATTATAGGAGTCGTGATTCGAATTGATTCGAAAAGCTCTGCCTGATTCGATTCTGGAGTCTATTCGAATCGAAATGTAAAGTTTGTAAGGGGTTAAACACGAATAAATGAATAACACCTTGTTGATGCAATACGCATAAATGGGGCCACGTTTTATTGTTAACCCTTTACCTAACATGAAAAGCAGACGACACTTGCAAAAATAATTCTTGAATAACTATTTTTTTTCATTTTTTGTCTCAAAAACATAGGTTATGACCCCTCGTTGGAACGAGCTCGACGAGCTCGTTCCAACGAGGGGTCATAACCTATGTTTTTGAGACAAAAAATGAAAAAAATAATGAAAATTAATTGGCGATTTTTGAGAATAGCGCTGGCCGGTTTTGGCCGTTACGTTGGGTAAAGGGTTAAACAGCCATGGTTGCTAAATTGATTGAAATATACTGCCACTCATGTGGTTGCTAGATACCTTTGGAAACCTCAAGGCCCTTTCCACGGGGGAGAAGTTGTTGAGAAATGTCCTGGTCACACGGTTGGCTTAATGTATAATGACATCATTTTCTGGCAACCTCGCCACCTTTCTGTTCAGTTGCATGCAGCATTCGGTCTTGCGATGCTTTTTGGAAGCCGGGGATGTAGCGAAGATGATGACCGATGGTGTATGTGTGTGTGGGGGTGGGGGTGGGGGGTAAACATAATTTGTCCCGAATGTGAAGCGGTCAGAGGTTTAGGAAATTTATTTGTGGATAAATCAAGTTCAACATATGTAGTAGTCATGAATAAGTGACTAAACTGGTCATGCATACATGGACCACAACAGCCGGAGTCGGGTTCCATAGCACTCCCCCCACCCCCGCGCCCCTCATTGTGTGTCACCGACTGAGTGTCTGACATAAGTTCAAGTGTCAAATCCAGTCGCAAGTACGTACGTACGTGATTACCAGCATGAGCGCGAATCGACATCTAGGAATCTAAACAGGAAACAAACGAACCTCCGGGCATGTTTTCTTTATTATTGTGTTAAAGAAATATATTGATTAAGGTTGCAAGTTCGTACCGAACCCTGAAACAGTGTCGTAAAATGTTAACTCTAGCCCCACCACTGTCAGTAAATTTTGAGATCCTCTAGCTTCGGGCCTGGGAAAAATAATTAATAAAAACATGATCTGTTAGTCCGAAACATTTGTGAAATCATTGAAAATAATGGGTCAAAATGTATTTTCTATAAAATACAACAACTGTGTGCTGCTATAGATACACCCAGCGGAATGTATTTTGAAAGTAAACAACCTTAAACAAAATGTTTCAACGTATAAAAAGTCCCAACTCTGAAAAAAGACCTTAACTTGACCCTTTACCTAACGTGAAAAGCAGACGGCACTTGCAAAAAAAATTCTTGAATAACTAATTTTTTTCATTTTTTGTCTCAAAAACATAGGTTATGACCCCCCGTTGGAACGAGCTCGACGAGCTCGTTCCAACGAGGGGTCATAACCTATGTTTTTGAGACAAAAAATGAAAAAAATAGTGAAAATTAATTGGCGATTTTTGAGAATAGCGCTGGCCGGTTTTGGCCGTTACGTTGGGTAAAGGGTTAAACATAGAGAATTATCAGCCAATTGAATGGCCAGATATGATCTAAAGTTTAAAGAAAAGGTCAGGAAAAACCAGAATGGTTTGAAAAGAAACCTTATTCAAACTATCATTGCAGAGGCTGAAAATATTTCTTGAACACGGCGAACCGCGGATTTCACACCGGGCTGGTCACTGGTTGTTATTTCACAGGTGTCTGGAAACCTGGCCTAAGGAGATAAATAATCTCCAATTGACCTGATATTTGGGTTCAATCCCGAGAACGGGAATCCCCGGATTCCCTGTTCCGAAAGCCAGCCCCGATACCCGGGAAATCTATAGCACGGAACCGGGAGTGGAGCGTGGCAAAGTTTGTGAATTGAACTGAAGTTTTCTAAATTGAACCTTTGTAGGATTTCGTCAGCCCTTCCACGCCTGAAATTTTTACAGTCGTGATTCCTGACGAACCATTTTCAACAAATCACTGTAGCTCTCAATCAGTTCTGGAGGACATCCCCTCCCTTTCAACAGCAAGATCTCATTTACCCGCTTCAAAGTACAAACTCATCTTTGTTTTCAGAATTACTATTATCGCTGTTCTCTACCTCCTCCAACATCAACACCCTCTTCACTGCCGTCACCAGTCTCCTCTGCTAAAACCAGAAGAGTCTGGTGACGGCAGTGAAGAGGAGGGTGTTGATGCCGGAGAAGGTAGAGGTGATAATGCGAGTTATTCTGAAAATAAAGACGAGATTGAAGCGGGTTTGGGTTTTCATACTTATCTTAGGAAAAGAACTTTTCCGTTTGGAGATTGCCAAGGAAATATGCTCCTTATCATTAAAATACATGCGTCATTTTACCTTCGTAAATATGCTTGATATTACAGGGGAAATTTCCCGGTTCCTAGAAAAAACAGGGAATATTTTAAACCCTACCTGATATCAACCCTACTTCAAAATACCACCCTCATTATATACACTGAGTCAAAAAAGAAAGTATAATAAACTTCGAAGAGCAATTCTTTAAGTATTATCGACTTTAATCCCAAACAAATTATAGTAACGCTACAGATGAGGACGTAGCATTTTCCAGAAACAGTTTCAGAGAGAGAGAGAGAGAGAGAGAGAGAGAGAGAGAGAGAGAGAGAGAGAGAGAGAGAGAGATTTCCGTTCATCAATATATTTTTTACACCCTAATATTCTATTCAAAAAAGTAGGGGATATTTGATAAAAGTGAGATATATGAAGAAATATATTTCTATTTTCATCAAAAAGACAGTTGAGGCATTGAACTGTGACATCTGGTGAATGTTTTCAGCGATAGTTGGGTGTCTGACAAGCACACATTCCAAGCACTGAGCTGTAGAAGACATGGACGGTCAGGTGTAGAATTTACCACATTCAGTCCAAGACCCCAATACCTTGTAAATCCTCCTCGGTTCACGGGGCAAGCGCTGATCTGACGTGGCATACTCCACACCAAACGCCCAATATCAGCTTGACTGATGTTATTTCATTCTTCCTGCGGTGCAGGGGCGAGTTCTTGGACATTGGTAGGGGGCTGTTGGCGTCAGTGTCGTAGGCGCTTGCCATGGATATTCCAGACATGCTCGATTGGTGAAAGGTCTGGACTTAGTGCTGGCCAAGGAAGTGTAGTGATGTTCTGATCCTCGGGGAACTCTGTCGCGACACGGACCCTGTGTGTTCTTGCATTGTCGTCTTGGAAAATGAATTGACGGCCGTGACGTCGCGCGAATGGCACCATATGAACTGGTAACATGTCACACTCTGTTTCGCCTGTCGTGGAAGTCGAGAGTGATGTTCAGTGAACTTCGATTCATCGGAAAACATGACGTTGCTCCACCGACGATTGTCCCAGCCTTGTTGTGCCACACACCAATTACACCTTGCTGCGATGTGACGTTCAGTCAAACGTGGAATTATTCGAGGTCGTCGAACGTACAAATTCCAGCTGCCTGGGCTATTTCGGATAGTCTGACTACTGACTCGCACATCTGTCGCTCGGTGCAGCTGCTGTCCAATTTCTGAAGCATTTTGATGGCGGTTACGTAATGCTGTGGTTCGGATGAAACGATCCTGGTTAGCAGTTGTCGCCTTTGGACGACGTGACCGACGTTTGCCATCAACATTGTCTGTCTGACGGTAGCGTGACCACAACCTGCTAATCACTGATTGAGTAACGTTGAGGATTTGAACAACTGCAGTCTGTCTGTTGTCAGCTTCCGACATGCCAACGGCACGTAAACGTTCGTCATGTGCCAATCTTCGCATACCTCAAAAGTTACGTTTCGACCAGAAACTATTGATGAACGAGTTTATAGCAAGAAAAGAACGACGAGACCTCTGAAAAAGCCCGCTCAGCACAAATGAAAATTTCAAAACGTACTCCATAGAAATTAACGCGGTGCTCGTGCGAAAAACCTGCACGAAGTGACATTCTTGATCCACACTAAACTTGGTAACATATTGATGTGTCCAATCACATGTATCCAACACCATTTTCCGAAAATGTCAACATCAGTTTGGATATCCTCTACTTTTTTTGAATCGTATACCACTACTATAGAGTATAGAGAATAACGGCCAGTTATCCTTCACGACTAAAATATAGCCACTGATACTTTTGTATTTCTGTTTACTGTCATTACAATCTTATTGGGAATGAATTTGCAGGAAGAGGGTGCACATGCTCTTTGATGACGTGACCGATAATTTCCTCTATAAATTGTCTCTTCCTCGAAAGTCGAGAATAGTGCACATTTTTGGCTCCATATTCAACAAATTTTAAAGTCTGTTAACAATGCATTTTAACCAATGTAGAGGTGCGTTAGTCCCAAGGCACATGATTCACCACTCTTATATTTCAGTATATGGGTGCCTTTCTACGACCATGCCCCCCCCCCCCCCCCTCCTCCTCCAACAAGTTCGGAGTGCGTCCTTCACTCCTGGCTACTGCGGATAGTTGGGATAGTTCAGAGAGGGTTGCACTGAATAAACCAGGATACTTGATTTATGTGTTCCAACTTCGTATCAACGATGGCGTCAGACATCCGTTAGCCATGTGTGAGAGAATACCATGATTACCATCCCAGAAATTAAACATGCGATTAGTCACAAACTCTAAATCGCTGTACAATGGTATCCTGTTAATTGAATAGCCACTTTACCAATGCAAATTATTCAATTAACAGGAGTATTCAATTAATAGGCATTGTGTCACTTTCCTGTATTCTAGAGATAAACTAGATGGAAAACAGGGGAGAGTCAGGGTAATTTCTCAACAGGTTACAAAATTTGTTATTCAATTAACAGGAGCTTATTCTATAATCTATATTCAATTAACAGGTCAAACTTGTACTGGGGGTATGGTAAATGGTTTTGTGTTGGAAAATAATATACAATTAACAGGGTTATTCAGTTAAGAGTTATCCAATTAAGTGGGCTCTACTGTATAAACATTACCATTGCTCGCCTTAAAATAGTACATGGCTGTTACTGACGGGCCAATTTCAGCCATCTTGTGCGCTATTGACAAAGAAGCAGAAAAAGTGAAGGCATTGGAGTTTATTACACGCCTGTTCTATGTAATCCCCATCTACAGCAACACTGGACCATGGGGGAAATGATAATCTGTTCCGCACAAATGTGCGGAACGGAAATCGTTGAGAGACTATTTTTAAATAGAAGCGAAATTTGACTGGAAATTTCTACAAATTGTGCACCGCAATTAAATTTGAATCGCTAGCGATAGCTAAAAGTCGCCCCCTGAGTTCCAATGTGCTTTATCTGCCAGTAGGCTCATAGAACACATTGAAACTCATGGGACGAAATAGTAACACCGGTTCCCCTCACAAATTTGGTTGGCGATAAAATGTGTTCTTTTTATTGATAGTTGTCAAATGAATTGTTGAGTGTCCTTCTATAAATTATTTTTGTAGACGTGAAGGCGTGTAATAAACACAGACCGACACGCGTGTGTAATTGGGTTAATCGATATGGCACGAGTGTCAGCGCGGAAGGATAGAACGAGAGATGCGGCCTTGAGTTCTATTCTTCCGCGCTGGCACTCGTGCCATATCGATTAACCCATTCACATGCGTGTGTCGTTCTCTGTATTTCTTGTTTGTTTGTTTTATTGGGGTTTAACGACACTTTCAACAGCCATGGTCACATCGTGTCGGGTAGTTATACGGTGGAGGAAGCGGGGAGAGAACCACCCGAACCCCGGTGAGCAACTGATAATTCCACGAATGTACTTGTACAACCACTATTAGCAGCGGTTGAAGGCAAGTGCACCATCGACACGCAGTATGCCTTTGTGACACAGCGCCACCGTACCTCTACGTGGCAATCGAGGTTAAGTGTCTTGCCAAAGGGCGCAGCACACATGCCGCTGATTAGGATTGAACGGTCGACTTTTCAGTGTGAAGGTCGATGCTCTATCCACTGAGCCACCGAGCTCCCTGTTGAAGTTTATTAAATGCACATAAAAAATAAACATGACAAACAATAGTGGTGCCAGGATTTTTCCACTACACGGAGAGGGGGGGGGGGGGGGGGCGGGGGGGGTGGGGGGGGGGGGGTAAGATCCCTGACAGCGGGGCTCGGGAGTCTCGGACCCATCGGGCCGACCATGGTTCGGCTCAGTGGGAGAATGTTTTGTTTTTAATTGGGATAAAATCGCAAAATCCGTGACTCTAGAGGCTCTGAGAGAGCCAAAACGAAACTAAAAAAAAGGTGGCTAATGGAACTAGGGTACCCAAAACAGGTGTCAAAGCGATTCGTCATAACACTAGGTCCTGTTTTTGATACCCTAGTTCAATAATCCACGAATTTAATAACTAGGATATAACTCAAAAAAGAGACTAGTTCGTCCCCTGAGTTCCAATGTGTTCTATGTGCCAGTAGGCACATAGAACACACTGGAACGCAGCGGACGAGTTGTGTTTCGACCAGGCAGGGGCGTAGGAAGCTTATAATATGGGGGGGGGGGGGGGGGTATTGTAACGGGGGCTTATAGGGGACAGCACGGCCGCCTTTGGCGGCCCGCTCGGCTTAGCCGAGCCCGGGGGAGAGTGCGGGAAGGGGAACATTTGTGAAATATGAACTACTGAGAGCTCATTTCCTCGCTTCTCAAGTTAAAAAATCAAGGTATCGTTGCTGTTAATGTTTGGTGTTTATAGGAGGATGTATGTCAGAGAGGAAAGATGTTAACCTGTTGAGCGTCAAATCAGTCAGTGACAACGGCTACCAACTTTTCTATGCACTGCAAATGGTGTAAACGTTACGCTAACGAATCGAGAACAGTATATTATGTAGCTACGTACATAACATGTTAATTCTGCCTGGCATTTAATTCTACCTGGGCAACATTTATGTGCGACTGTATGGTGTAGAATATGCAGACGTATGTGGTTATTTTCGTGCAGATACTATGTATGATTTACAAAGTTTAGGAAACATTTTTTTTTTTTTTGGGGGGGGGGGTACTCCCCCCCCCCCCCACCCCTCGGTTCCTACGCCACTGCGACCAGGGGTTGTATAGAAAGTTTCTGGTATTGGACTAAAATAAAACTCTGCTTAAACCAAAGTGATTATTATGGCGATCGGATTATACCTATTGTGCACGTGTATCGAGTCTTCGGGCGTATTATCTCTATCTTCTTGGTGTTTGTATAATTTTATCTCCCCGGCGAATTTAGCAGATTTCACCCACCAGGTGTGTGTGTGGGGGGTGGGTGGGTGGGTGGGCATGGCTAACCCTCCCCGATCCGGGGGGTGTAGCCCCACCCACCCCTGGACACCCTTCTCCTTGTCGCCTAGACACCACAAACAACAGAATGAATAAACACTGAATAAGTCTGAAGAAACATATATATATATACAAATAATGCAGACACTTTAAATAAATCATTATAAAATACATGGATGAAAACTGGTGCGTGCTGATGGGTCAAAACAAGAGCATACAATCCCCCCCCCTACCCCCCCCCCCCCCCCCCCCCCCCCCCCCAAAAAAAAAAAACAAAACAAAAAAAAACATTTAAATAAAGACAATTAAAAATTCTTGCCCTATCCGTTCTCAGGGCAGTGTTTGGGAAGGTTGCCCCAGCAGGGCAATCACCATCACATAAATAGAGATTACAAATTTCAGATAAAGGAAAACTGCTCTGCCTGAGTGTAAATAATTTATACGGACACTAAGAATTTTGTCGGATAATTCTCGGCTCGTTGCAAAATAGACAAATATTTCATATTCTGGCTAAAACGTATTTTTAAACTGAATCTTCCATTACCTGTTTTACAAAAACATTTTTTTAATTTTTAAAATTCTCCATGATTAAAAATGGGATCGCGTTACGCACAGATTTGAAGAAAATTCTTTGCGCGCTGAAGAATTCCAAGAAATGTTTTTTGTTCTCTTTTTTGACATGAATCCCAACAAACACGAACAGTCGATCACATCGCACGATGTGCACCCACGTGAAGCATGTCTACATGATCTCTGTCACATTTAATATGCACATGCCACTGCAGCGAGTTTGGATGAGATCAAAGCCACGTTCGCAATTCTGTCTTCAATGAAAAATCATTTCCAAGTACAATACACTTGATGTGACACCATACACTCCCTCAGGCTGCCAAAAACATTTTTGATTGCAAGAAATAGCTGTGTTAACCCACCCACCCTCTCCCCCAGTTCGTTCAAAATGGTCGTTTTTCGCAAAGCTTCAGGTAATCACGGGATTCATGCGTGGCCTTGGATTCAAGAAACGGCCTGGAATTTGACTAGTGGTTATCAGCGGCGGCGGCGCCACAGGGGGGGGGGGCACTTTCCTTCGCCCCCCCCCCCCAAAAAATCAAACTTCAAATTACTATCTGACCGTGGTTTTCCCACCCAATATCACACCCGCAAACGGCACACAATACACATCACGTCAGGTGTCGTAGAAATGCTCAAATATCGCTCCCAGGGCATCCAAATATGAATTTTTTTCTAGGGTAGATCCCCCAGTTCCCCCTCCCACACACATACGGGAGGGAATCACCCTCTTCCCTAGTTCCTCTACCTCAGGCCTGCGGCGGTCGGGAGATGCCTTTAGCATCTCGACCTTGGACCCCACCCCCTTATCTTACATAGCCCCCCCCCCCCCCAAATTGAAATCCTGGCGCCGCCATTGGTGGTTATTCAAGGCATTGAACCTTGAATATTCACAACATAAAAACACTGACAAAGCTCGTCATACTATATTGTTTTATATGCTGTAGTTCGTGAAGGAGAAGTCCTAACCAGAACCTTCAAGGGAAGTGGGAGAAGGGGTATTGGCCAGAGAGTCCTAATTAGGACTAGTGAAGGCGGAGGCCTTGACTTGAATTTAGCGAATGTAGGGCTTGCAAAATTCTGAAAACGTCGAGAAGCAGCATTGAATAGCCTTGAATTTTATCAGTCCTTGCCTGCAGGAACCCTGGATGATCTATTGTGGGTGCAGCATTAGACATCCGAATATGAGCTCGGCCCGTGCACACTGCTGTTATCGGACTCCGAAGTATACACATTCCTCGCTCATGCATTTTTGTGTCTTCTGAAGATGTACGATTGTTCTTTATCTCCTATACCAGGCGCATATCCAGGAATCTATATTAGGCGGGAACATGGATTTTTTTTTGGGGGGGGGGGGAGGGGGATGAGCCCTAGCATTTTTATTCCGGGCATGTCACGAAGATTTAAGTCTTGAGATGGGGGAAGGCGTCCTTCTTGCGTTGGTCGGGTCGGGTGGGCTGGAGGGGGCAGTTACTATATTTCTAAAAAACAAATGGACCTCCCCTGGGGAAATTTTGAAAACATGCCCCAAATGGCGCTTTTTGGAGACATTTTGAGGATCGAAAGAACGTCAAGGTGAAATGCCTGTGATTCCACTTGTTAAAGGCCCCATTCAGATCGTAAAATTCAGTATTTTAAGGGGAGCGTTAGGGATTTGGGGGAAGGCTCTTTCACCCACCCCCTCCGTCTACGACACTGCTTAACGCAACTCGAATAGAAGACGACATTCGCATAAAATTACACTTTTTGTCTAAAGGTTGAGCTTTTGGTCCCTCATTGGAACGAGCTCGAACTTGGGAGATTTTTGTGTATAGCGCTGGCGGGTTTCGGCGGTTATACGTTATATGTCAAGGTTTATAGGTATGAGCAGACGCAGCCGAAATTAAAAAAAAAGCGTGTGTGTGTGCAGGAAGGGGGGGGGCAGTGGCGTAACCATGGGGAGGGTGTTGAGGGGGGCATAAGACATACCCCCCCCCCCACACACACACATACATTTCAGTCATCCCCCCCCCTCCCCAGGTGATGTGGCCTAATTACTGATGCCTTTCACAACTTATAAATTATGGACACAAACGGACTCAAGAGTGAAGAAAATTTCGTTTTTTGTCTCAAATTTCAAACTTTTTCCCGGGAGAGCCCCCATCCAGCGATAGGGGTGTCTCCCTCTTGTGCTCGCCCGCATTTCGTCGCTACGTGGCTGGGATGATGCTGCGCACCCTATCCTGTATGCACCCCCCCCCCCCCCCCCCACACACACACATGTGGTTCAGCGATCTGAACGTAGCGGCTACGTTCAGATCGGTGAACTAACCCCCTAGATTTTGCTCTTGCCTCCCCTAACTTTGGTATCCTGGCTACGCGTCTGGGGGGTGGGGGTGGGTGGGGGGGGGGGGGCATAACGCAGACGATGAGAGTCAGGATCGATTCAGTTACTGCATGCTGTGTAGGAGGCAATTCGAATCATATAAAACGGCGTCACCAAAATATGCTCTGACCAGAAAAGCAGAACATTCTGCTACACTTGGGTCTACTGCTCACTTCCCGCGGATCCACAATGTCATCACAATGCTTTACCTAGTGGTGAAGTAGCTAGATTTCTAGCCTCGAACGAGCTTATTTTATGATTTTGATATTCTATGTGCTCGTTCTCAGCGACAAATAAATATCCGATTATAAAAATCAGAGCACCTGGGCTCCAAATTGGAGCTAGTGGTGAAGTTATTGTTTCGGTTGGACGAACACGTGGAAGAGTGCACGTACATGCATCACAGGGAAACTTTTTACCTCCATCTTTATAGGTGCTATATCCTAAGACATTATCGCAACGTCGATGCACCAGCTGCAAGGGTATGTTTATCAAAATATCCATACACTTTACGTCTTTTAAGAATGAGTTCATTGGGCTGGGTGAAAATATGTGATTTCGTGATAATGTATCTCCTCTAGATTTGGCGAAGGGTGGTGTAAAAGGAGATTTAAATATTATTAATACCCGTTTTAACCATATTTTATGATCCCTCATTGGAACAAATTCATCGTACCTCCAATGAGGGGCCATGAGTAATGGTTCAGATTTTTGTTTTCTAATTGCGAGATCACACCTAATATTGTAAAAATGAAAAAAATTCAAAGTCCATAAAGGGCAACAACTTTGACTAAAATATTCCGAACAGCTGCATTGAAAATTTCATGGTTCTAAACATCAATAAGATAAGCTTGCATACCAAATATGAATTCATTCCAAGTATTTTACAAGCTATTGAGCTTAAAATAAAAACTGGTTGGTCATAGACCAACCTACCGATCGGCATTGCCAGCATTTCGATGCAAGAAAATTGAAGTTTTATGAAAAATATTGATACTTTCATTGCAGTTCGGATTGAGAGAGGATTTTTGGAATTCCACTGTGCATACTCCATTAACTTTTGAGCCTCCTTGAGGATACAGTTATGAAACAAATGAAGGACAAAAACAAAAGAAGATGCAAGCTCATTTAATTTATACATCAAAACAATATAATCACAGCACAATATGTTCATATACATACAGATTATCATGATAATGTGCATGTCCTGTGATTTGTATCAGATTCGAGGTGGTGTCCAGAATGGGATGTCAACGAAACGGTTTTGCCGGCGAGTTGTGAACCCATCTTTGGACACCACCGAGAATCTGATACAAATCACAGGACATGCACATTATCATGATAATTCATTTATCTAACAATTCTGTCACATAAACAGATTAAATCTTAACCCTTTACCCAACGTAACGGCCAAAACCGGCCAATGCTATTCTCAAAAAATCGCTAATTAATTTTCATTATTTTTTCATTTTTTGTCTCAAAAACATAGGTTATGACCCCTCGTTGGAACGAGCTTGTTCCAATGAGTAGTCATAACCTATGTTTTTAAGAGAAAAAATGAAAAAAATTAGTTATTCAAGATTTTTTTTTTGCAAGTGTCGTCTGCTTTTCATGTTAGGTAAAGGGTTAAATTATTTTTAACCATTTTTGGGACGTAATGTTCGGTCGATCACTGAAACGCACATAGAATGTATCCATGTGCATGTTATGATAGTCCGAAGCGCTACCGGAAACGAGTCGTCTATATGATACGCAATCAGAATGGGCTGTCTTTTTGATACGGAATCGGAAAACATTATGTGATACGTACCATTTCTCGTGGTTTTCAGGCCAAAATCTATATGATTGTTAGATAAATTTGCATATTATATACATGTACAATCATCATATATTTAATGTTCCCACTAAAACCTTCAGAAACTGACTGAAAGCATTTTGATCCAGAATTATCGAGAACCATTCTTCAAGATTCACGGGGCCTGCCAAGCTCTCAGGCCACCAGTCAAATTACGACAAGAAAGTGACGCTGCTGTGGTCTGAACCAATCTAGCCCTTAAATAGTCCATCGTTTATCTTTTGGATTCAATCGGGTGGAATATTTCAGCTGGTGGGAAAAGCGATCCTACGGTTCGTTTTCCCGACCAACTGAAATATTCCAGCCGATTGAATCTAAAACATACCATAAATATTCATTTTCTGAGAATCAACGCAACAAACATTTTTCTGTTCAGACTTGATTTGACCCAATCTGTCACGACACCACCATTACTGTTTCATAAGTTTGTTTACTGTGGATATTATGAACGAAGACTCACCATAGCTGGAGTTTTATGATTGCGCCACAAAGTTCCACCTGTTATATTAATATCTTAATGTTTTCTAGACGAATTAAATCATTTTTATTGAAATATCTATAGCTGGAGAACGAAAGAATATCTGTATATCTTTGTAATTACAGGGGAATCACATTAAATCAGTGGTAGTAGGCGCACAAACTACGAAAAGTGGGTAAGCAATCTGCCCCTTTGAGCGTAGGATTGCTTACACAATTTTATTTCGGCCTGAAAGCTTGAAACGTGGTATGTAAGCGGAAAAGGGCAGATACAGTACGGCCGCCGTGGGTTAGTCACTTTCCACGGGTGGGCAAAATTTCCACGGACACAGTAATATTTGATTCCAAACACTAATTATAGGAATACTCATCAAAAATTTAATTAATGAAGCACCGGGTACAAACCGGTATTTCATTAAATAAAATTTTGCTGCTGCTGATTGTTATTAGCTGATAAACGCTTGCGTAGGCATCACTGCCCACTAGTGGATTACGATCAAGGGCCAATACTATAAAACTTTTATAATTGTATTTTCCCGAATTGTATTTTCTACAAATGAATATAAATGAAAGAAATGAATCATTAGCTTTTCAAAAGATGTGGCAACTTGCCAAACTGGCAAATTGCCACATCTTTGAAAATGCTAATGGTTCATTTCAATTAGTTACTGCCATAAACAGAAAATACAATTCTGAAGAATACATATAAAAGTTTTATAGTATTGGCCCCAGCAGTCCACGGCGTCTGTACGGTATGTTGAAGAAGTTGGAATCTGTGATGGCAACCCTCCTGTGGGAGAACCTTATAACTGATTTCCATCTCATATTTATTTATTCAGTTATTTGTGTTACGGTCTTATTCGGGATCTATGACTTTATCATGGCCGCAGCATGGGTATGAAGTTACGTTTCGCCAACCGTTTATACATATGCTGTCCAGGCGTTAGTTTCAGGGGCCCTCTTTTACCAGTAAAGCAGAATGTATTTACCACAGTAATCATATAGAATATGCCCATAATAGCTTGCTGTACCAAATGTTCACCACCAGTGGTGAAGTGGAGTTAACCGCGAGCCTTCGGCGCGCGGTTAACACCACTTCACCACGAGTGGTGAACATTTGGTATACAAAGCTACTTTGGGTATATTTTGTTTATACCATGATCGTCAGATTATTAAGAGTCGCTATTATTTTTCTCGATTTTACTGAGCAGCAGCCGTAAGTACATGCGAATTAGTTTTTGTTTACATGAGGATCGGTGGGCGGTACTTCCGCTATCAGTTTTATCACCGAAATGAAATTGAAAAAGAAAGAGGACCTTTTTCATTTTAACAACATAATAACATACTATTTCGAGTTATGGATGCCTTATTAATATGAGACAATGCATGTTTGTTAATTTTTGGTGTTTTATGGGGTAAACTCATTTAAAAACGTAACAAATAATTGTCACTTTCATTTCACTCTTCGCGAGGCGACGTGCGATAAATTTAGACAAGTTCGCATTCAGGTCGACGTCACCAATGGTCAACTTGGATGTAGTTCCACTGTAGGTGTAAATTTTAACTACTGAAATCCCATTGCTGACGTGTTCACCACGGTTGGTGTGTAAAGCTAAAATTTATGTCATAGGCTTTTCGTGTATAGTAGAAAAGGTAATCATGGTATAAAAGCTCCCGAAGTTACCACGCGTGTTTATAACTAATTGTCAACTGTTGAAAGTTTAGTCCTTAACACACAGCCCAACCCCATAACAACCAGTTACGCTAATAATTCAAACGGAGTTTCCATGGACCATGCCCTGGTTTCGAGAACCGAGAAGATAATGCAACTTGCTTGATATTTCTTCGATCTATACCTTCCCTTTCCAGACCAATGGTAACTTGAAAATCCAACTTGCAAATCTGTTGTTCAAGTATGAAGTCATGCTTAGCCAATGGTTTATACCTGTAGCTCACTTTAGACGATCTTTGAGCCAGGCATTGGTTACCTGGTGCATTTTTATCAGTGTTAACAGAACTTGCACACCACTGATTAAACGCGGCATCGCTTCCCAGATGTCTCAAAATTTTTTCCAATGGCTTTTTGCTGAAAATCAATGTTTAACCATTGACCTGCCGATCCGACTTGAAGCATACTGAATCACGATATTGTACACGTTCTTGTGCATGCACAGACTAATTCTATCATCTAATTAACTGTCGAAAAGCTCTCTGAGATCTTTCCCACAATTAATCAGATGATCGGCTTACAACTGTGTTATAACCTTTATTAAACTACCTCAAATAAAAGCATGTATACAGGTCCTATATACAGATCCTCCATATATGGTAAAAGTGGGCGTGGCTGATTTAGAGTTTATATTTATGTATCTTATCTGCAGCTTTGAACACGCAGAACAGTATTCAGTTTTAACAAAAACAACGAGGAATAGATCTACGACAACTCAATCAACTAGATTTAAAATTGCAGTCTTTTGGCCGTTCAAGGTCCGCAAACCGCCGGCGGAAAAATGTCCAGGACGTTTTTCTTGGAAATCTTTAACTGGTTGAGTCCTAGAAGCCACTATCAGGACTTTCAAAAAATGAGGGTACCAGAGCAAACGCCTATGTTTTCCTTGCTCGTGTTTCTTATTCAGTCAATGCAAATAATATTTTGTTTATATAAATTTGTTCTGTTACAAATTATTGGAGAGTGCCTGTGGGCACTCTCCAATAATTTATAAGAAACAAATTTTGAAAAATAAATTCAGTCCACCAAAAATAATCTAGCCCTCAATTCCTATGTACCTACTCCAAACCAACAATGCCACGCCCAGCACTGATCCTTAACCCTTCAACCGCGAAAGGCCGCTTTTCCAGTCGAGGATCGTGATACGACCAGAATTCACAGAGTAGACATTGCTCAGTGAATTTGTGTGATAGACCATTCAAGATTTGGACTGCACGTTGAAAATCTTGATTTGTCCCCCCCCCCCCCACCTCCCGTGTAACGAATATAGACTCTTCCAATTGATGACACTCTACTGGCGTAGAAGACCCAAAGGGTTAAAAAGTTCTCCCAGAGAGCGTCCTAGGGATCAGTGTTAGTGTGGGTATTATTTCAGAAAATTTATTTATTTATTGTGTTCAAGTTCAAATATTTCTGCACAATGGTTAATCGTGACTGCAACATGGAGACAAAGTAAAGTTTAAGCAATCGTTTATACCCCTGTTGCCAATTTTAGAGGACTTCCACCCCTGGCATTGGTGAATGGGTCCTATTTTTACCGCTAAAACAGAGTTTGTTTGCATGAGTAAGCACGTACTGCTTCGCTTCCTGGGGTTCCCCACGGAGGGCTTCAGAAAAAACAACACATGAAATTGTTGCAACAAAACACACATATACCACAGTTGATCAGAACACCATTTGAGCAAACAGAGCCAGCAATTCTCAAAATATATTGTTCAAGAACTCGCCATGGCATATTCTCAGGAAGTCTAGCACTTTGAAGGGTCCGGAATTTCAGTTTTAAATTTCAAGCACCTCAAATACATTCAGGGACCTGGACGAACCCTGCCTGTACAACATGACAACGGTTTTTCCATTTACAATCGTTCTCAAACCAGCGCACACAAGTATTCACACCCTGATTTATTTTTTCAGCCAATCAATTCCTCTCATAAAAAAGGTTTTTAGCCCTTTACACTACGTAGCGACCAAAACCGGCCAGGTCTATTCACAAAAATCATCATTCAATTTTCCGATTATTTTGTTTGGTCTCAAATAAACATAGCTTATGACCCCTCATTGGAATGAGCTGGTTTAGTTAGTTCCAATGAGAGGTCATAAGCCACGTCTTTGACGTAAAAAAATGGGAAAAAAAAAATAGTTAATAAAAATGTTTAGCATGTGTCATGTTAGGTCAAGGGTTATTTATCAAAATGAATTGATTCTTTCCATAAATGAGCCATGACCCTATAGTAAAGTATTTGTAAAATTTATCAGCATTTGACAAATTGTTATTAATTGGAGTTCGGAGTCACTTTCAGCATCTAAGTCTATATAGTGACCGTAACAAAAGCATAAAACGATGTTTAAAACCCTCGTATATAATAATGTTGCACATTTTGGAGGGACTCTCACACCAGGCGTAGGTTAACTGGTCCTATTATACCAGTAGAGCAGATCTTGTCTACCTCAGTAATCAAGCACGGCTCCACTTCTCAGGGTTGGCAAAAAGTATTTCACCTAGTTTTTGTATTCAGGCATTAAACAAACCTTCAGAGAAAAAAGAAAGATACTTTGTTCATCGCGAAATTTCAGGTACTTCTTTTCTGGGAAAGAGACATTTTTGAGTGCAATTCCAAGCTGGACTTGTGCTTTAACCCTTTACCCAACGTAACGGCCAAAACCGGCCAGCGCGATTCTCAAAAATCGCCAATGAATTTTTATTATTTTTTCATTTTTTGTCTCAAAAACATAGGTTATGACCCCTCGTTGGAACGAGCTCGTCGAGCTCGGTCCAACGAGGGGTCATAACCTATGTTTTTGAGACAAAAAATGAAAAAAATTAGTTATTCAAGATTTTTTTTGCAAGTGTCGTCTGCTTTTCATGTTGGATAAAGGGTTAACTGTCCCGTCAAGATCCATTTCACGCAGAACAGGTTATCAGAAGGTTAGTGAGAAAAATTGATAAAGACAGAGTGGCCACAGGGTTCGCCCGAATGTCTCTGCCTTGGAACATTTTGCGATGATTTGGTAAGAGTGTGTGTATGACAACTCTATGGAAGCATATTGTTGTGGTCTCAGAACTGGAATTAGTCCGGGTCTTGTCAGCCTTTGTTGTCGTGGTCTAGGCACTGAAAACTGATGTATGTAGACAGGGTTGAAGTTGCTTGAGGGCGGAGGATGGCATGTGTACAGGAAGGTATGTATTACCCCTGCAGGGGTTATGAAATAATATTGATAAAGAATGAGCATCTATTGGTGAGGCGGGAATGCAGTCATGGTGGTAGAATATGCGGAAATCAGGTCCACTCCCGGTGAATACGTCATTCGAGCACGTGCATGCCAATCACGAAGGGTAGCTCACCATTTGGATAATTCTTTATAAAAAAAACTCGTGGCAATTCTGTTCCAAGGAAAGCAAAAGCAAACTGTGAAAGGTTGATTAAATATGAGGATTGGAGCCTTGGAAGATGTACTTTGGAACATACTGCGATCACAGGAGTCTGGAACTTGTCATACAGGCCATGTAATACCATATACACATATACTGCCCATCTTCCGAGCGAAGCGCTCTGTCCTACAGGCCATATAATACCATATATGTATTTACTACCCATCTTCTGAGCGAAGCCAGCGCTTCGCTCGGAAGATGGGTAGTATATGTATATATGCTATTATATGGCCTGTAGGACAAGTTCCAGACTCCTGTGCTGTGATATGTAAACAGAAATCTTTCAGGTAATCTGGATGGATCGTAGCCCTGAAAAAATGCCGTTGGGGTTCACTTGCTGGCTGTAATTCGTTTACGAACTATGGCAGCTTGGGATGTGGCTTGGTTTATTTCAGTAGTTTTCAGGTCCTCAGCATTGGATGCCAATGGGAGTGTAGGCTCTCCGGCTGCCCACTGATTCACGTCAGCGGCCTGGCCAGGCTAAACGAAGCTTGTATATATGTGTGTGGATGGGGGGAGGGGGAGGGGGAGCGGGGGGCATTTTTATGTTGTGAATGTCAGGAGAAAACTATTTTATATTGCAACTCCATATTCCGTTTCCCGTGTATTCCCAATAGGTGAAAGGCAAGGGTCTTTTCCCATGAAAATTTCTCATGCCAACTGGAGCACCCTGGGTGTTTTTTGAAAGCGAAAGTACTCAAACAGCAAAGTTATAAGCACAGCGAAATGACAAGGAAATATCAGGGTGATAGTTCATGAAACAGTTTTTTATTTCAGCCATGAATGTATATAAGGATGACATTTTACAGGTAAAGTGTGAGTGTGTAAGTGTGGGGGTGGGGGTGGGGGGGGCGTGGGGAGGGGGGGTCTGATTGATTGAGATGTTGATTTCATAAGACTCCTTTGTGTTCTTTTTAACTCACAAATCTATTTGGGATAGTATATCTTCTCACTTGAACATTAATAACTCACGTTTAACTTAGGGAAGATGGAGTGGAGCAGGAAGTAACACATGCACACATTCAGTACCTTCCTCCATGCATGTATGCAGGAAACTGCTCCTAACATTTCAAAGGAAAAAAATGAACATTTGCATTGAGAAAAAGTGGCCCCCTTCGAGCTTAATCCTTTACCTAACATAAATATATTACAGAGATAGTGTTATTCACAAAAATAACCATACAAACTGTATATTTAAAAAAAATTCTTTCCAAAATAAAGCTTATGACTTGTCCCTGGAATGAGCTCAATATGCACTTTCCAAGGAGGGTTCATAAGCTATGTTTTTTGGTGGCAAAAAATGAAAATGTTCAATTATGCAACACAATGTTAGCTAAAGGGTTAACAATAGAGCTGTAGGTTAACCGAAACCGAACCGAGGTTTTTAGTCTTTTTAAAAAACCGAAACCGAAACCGTCGACATCCCGTAATCTAAGGTTTTTCGTTTTTTATTAAATACTCTCTTGCTGAAGAAATTCACAAAATGTAGCCATCCCAGAGTAGTGAGAGTACCCAGACACTGCCAATGGCAGTGTCTGGGTACTCTCACTACTCTGGGAAGGCTACGTTCTGTGAATTTCCGACATTTCAGTTTAGTTGTGTTTGCAGCTTTCCTCAAGTTGCGTGTAGGTGTCAGACCTCGAAAATGGCCAAGCGCAATAAAAGTTCTGTATATTTAGGTAATTATTATATTGGCCTTCCTGATTCTTCATGTATTATAGCTTATTTCGGGCATTCATTGAGTTTCACTCAATTTCACCGTCATTCAGTTATGACTCCGGACAAAAGAAAGAGTTTTATTGAAGTTTATTTGGCCTCATGAACAAACCGAAAACCGAACCGAACCGAAGTTTCACTCCACCCGAAAAACCAAAACCGAACAAGAAATTTAAAAACCTACAGCTCTAGTTAACAATCAACTTCTTGAAAAAATTACAAAGAACCACAGAAACACAAAATGGAAGAAAGAAAAACAAATATGCATTGTGAAGTTTATTTTCTTTCCACATGAAATATGTTAAAACATAATTATTATATTTACAAAACATTGAAATGGTTATGGCCACAGTTGGACAAAGTATTGCTCTTTCCATCATCCTGTGCACATGTACTATCTAACTCTCACCCAAAATCTCAAAGTGGATGATAAAATATTGAGCTGACTGTGTTTATGGAGATATAGAGAGTTAAGTTACCACCAAGGCAATTCAAAAATTCTGTGAAAAAGGCATAATAGCAAGTTCAGTTTCAGCCAACTGATATCCACGTTTCACCTTGAGGTCCACTGGCTGAAACCTTACCAGAGCTTTTGTTTTTACTTTTTAGTAAATTGGGTTATGAAGAGCAATATGGTGGAATCCTGTTAATTTTATCATCACTGTGGCAATGAAACATATTCAATTAACGTGAATATTCAATTAACAGGTAAAGTTTCTCAGTATTGCTCTTCAAACTCAAATTTTTGGTGATACAGATTTTTTAAAGGATTCAAATTTGACATGTTAACCCTTTACCAAATGCACAAAAATTATTATTTTTAAAAATTCCAACAAAACCATATCAAGTGAACCCTCATTGGAACAAGCTCAATGAGCTCATTCCATTGAGGTGTTACATACGGCTCTGTCAAAATTTAAAAAAAAATGTTTCTTTTCAACTGCTTAATTTGTAGATTTTCACAGGTGGATGCGGCCGATTCATTAGGTATTGGGTTAACCTCTGGAATGCCGAGCTCCTGAATGGTGTTGTTTTAAAGAATATAATTCATAGCAAAGCGCCAAATTTATTTTGCCATCATTGGGACGTTCAGTAATAATTTAATCCTCCAATCTTACAGGGCTGTAGGATTAGATTATTGGTGATGCCCATCACCAATTTGTTGTCCATTGTGTCATCTTGTCATGAAACGATACAATTTTCTTTACACACAACAAAAAAAATGTGTGCACAACATAAAGGGTTATCCCTAAAGGCCTGGAGAAGTTTCCCCAATTTTCCAACACTTGATAAAGTTAGTGCGATGGGTTTGCAGTAGTTTCAAGTCAAGTTTTGGCTGCTTGTTTAGGCAGCCAAAACTTGATGAGAAACCACAGCTATGGAAAATTAATACAGAAGCCAGAGGTACATGCAGAGGCTCATGTTCTTAAGTAAATTAATTGACCAATGTTGGAATTAGGCCCTATGAGGTTTAACCCTAAAGTTATCATATTAATTTTATGTTAACTACCATATATACATGTGCACAGCTACAGATGTCTTTAGAGTACATGTACATTATTGTCGGCTGCTTGTACAGGCAGCCTACAATGATGTAAAAACACCGTCGAGATAAATGTATCCTGTAAGTAGAGGGTCTCAAGGAAGAATGCAGTTGGGGCCAAGCCTGAAAATAAGCAGACTGCCATATGCAGAATGAGGACCCCAGAGGGTGAATTTGGCGATGCTACCCAGCACAGCAGGGTAGCATCACTAAATTTACCCTCTGTGAAGCTCATTCTGGATCATGGTCTCAAGCCTAAACAGCAAGATGTACCAAGAGAATAAATTGGCACACTATATGGGACAACAGCATCAGCAAATTCACGCCCCTGGGGACCTCATTCTGCAAATGACAGATTGCTTATTTTTAGGCTTGCTTGGGGCACTTTTACAAAGCAATATAAAAAGGGTCAGTTTGTGGCTGTATGGGGACCTAAGGAATAAAAAACAAAAAATTTGCCTGGGTGCACACTTCACTTCATAGGTGTTCAAGGGTAAATATACTTTTTCTGTAGTGCAATATAAAAACGCAAAAAAAAAAAAAATCCCTGAAAGCAACATAAAGGATAGGACATTTCCTCATCTCTTCATAATTTTGCATTGCTACAAACATATCCTTACAACTCAGCAGTGATTTCTATTCATGCAAGAAAGACATGGCTAAAGATAACACAATTTTTATCACATTCTTTGATCGTTCTCAGATTTGCCAGTGTAGAGGAAAGGACATTAATGGGTCTGTATGGGATGGTTAAGAGAGGATTGGTACTGATACATAAAAAAATCCACAAAAGAATAATATTCACCATCAGTGACATGCTCAGTGATCCAACTCGGTCAGTATCAAAAACAATCAATGACCACTTTAAAAATAAAAGACATGCCATCAATATTTTGTGAACACTTATTTTACAGTGACATAAAATGTGCATCTTTATAATACTAGACATCATAATTTATTTTTTTTATTGATGTATAAGGGCACATATTTTTGCACAATTGCTAATGAGGTTAATACATACAGTAAGTACTGTAATCGCAAAGTGGCCTCTTTCTCAAACAGACTGCAATCTGGCCAGGAGACAGAAACAGCAGTGGAACAAGATTTTCAAAAAAGTTTCAAAATATAGGGAAAGTTAGATTTAATAAGAAAAAACAAACAAAAATAGTATTCATTATGCAATGTTTCAGCACTCCTTTTTCAGAAGGGGAGATTCTACAGTTAAGGGTAGGAAAGCAGGCAGAGAATTTTGACCAGACAATGTCAAAGCCACCATCTTGTCGAAGTTCTCTCTCTGATTTTTTAATCAGTGCTGTACCTGTTTCTTAACCCTTTGGAAACTGGTGGTATCTTCCATGTCAACTCAAGGGCAGCAACTGGACGAGTCCATATTCAATATTTAGGGGTAGTTATTTATATATTTATTTATTGGGGTTTAACAACACTTTTGACAGCCAGGTTCACCTTGTGTTGGACAGTTTTATGGGTGGAGGAAGCCAGAGTACCAGGAGAGAACCACTGAGCAAATGTCAGGGTTAGCAGGGGTTGAAGACAAGTGCACCATCGATGTGGAGAACTCCTTAGTACACAACGATACCATACCCCCACATGGGAAATGGGGGTGAAATGTCTTGCACAAGGACACAACACAGTTGCTGCAGATGGTATTCAAACCAAGGACCTCTTGGCTTGCAGCCTGCACCTCTACCTAATGAGCCACCATGCACCTCTACCTACTGAGCCACCGTGCCCCTCCCCTGCCCCTTCCCATTTGGGGAAAGACTAATTAATATTTTCAATGTGCAGCTCTGCAGCTGTACATTGAAAATATTAATTGGTCTACCCCACACATTCACTTTGCACCCATTCTACTTAAAGAAGTTATGATGTATCATGTTCCTGGGCTGAAAGTAGTGTCTCAATTTCAAAGGGTCGACCATTGTTCAAGAGCTGTCAAATATTCTTTGAATTCTTTTTTAACCTTTTACCCAATGCACACAATATCCTAAATTGATTATTTTAATAATTTTTCTTCAAATTCTTCACAAAAATTCAACAAAACCACATCATCTGACTCCTTTATGAGAACGACCTTACCAAGCTCGTTCCATAAAGGAGTCACATGAAATGGTTTTGTTGAAAAAAATTTATTCCAACTGCTCAATTTGTTAATTATGGGGGCATTTGTAGGCGATTCGTTAGGTGATGGGTTAATTAAAATCTTGGTTAGTTTGTTTCACTTCAGATCTAATTGAAATTTTGTAGATCTTCCCAAATTTCACTGGATCATCACTACAGGACTCCGGCAGTGCCTGCATGCCTGAATTACCAGAAAATAACAGATCTACATAATTTTGAAGTATATTTTCCATTTCCTCATTTGGGTGGGCAATTCTCACCTCTGGTCCCTCAAGTTGTTTACTAACATAGGTTTAACATTTGTGCGCACATCCAAAATGTTAGTCGAAGAGGGTAAAAAAAATAAGTTTACCAAATGTACACTGAAGTTAAAATAACAAGATTTCAAGTTACAAACTTTTCCCACAATGCAACTAGGAATTTACCCAATTCAGCCTTGTTTGAAAGTGCTCTGTCAGACAAGATTAGATTGGTTAAATTTTTGGAAGTCTGGTTAAGTTAAGTGCTAAAGAACTATTTCTGAAGATAGATACAGGGAAAAAAAAAAATTTATTGTAAAAATATATCCTTCTTAGTACATGACTGACTGAGTTTGCCACATTAGCTGTTATGACATTTTTAGAGCTCACACACCTCCAAGGCTAAATATGAATTAATAAATAAAACATGCATTTAATTTACATATGTATAAATATACAAAATAAAAATTTTAAAACTTTGAGAGATCTTAGATAATTCAAAACTGAGATAAAATTTGATCTACATCCTAGAACTAACTGTCAGTCTCATAATTCATGCCAGTGACACAACATTTCAGGTGATGCAGGTTTGGCTTTACAGTCTATGGGAGATAACTCCAACCTATAAAGAATTGCTATTAATGTGGAAAGAATCTGATCAAACATACATAATCAAAGTTGTAAAATTGTTATTTTTTTTCCAGCCCACAGATAATAAGTATCGTTTCATTCTTTTAATATTCAGTTTCAGAAATTGTAGTTAACATTAAAAAACAAACACTCAATTTTTGCAAAAGCATCAGTATTACACAGACTAAAATCACCTAACAGACCAAGGTTGATGAACTAGCCGGGGCGATACAATGGAACCCTGTTAGTGCTTTTAAGTCCTCAGATTCATTTTATGTTAATAACTGCCTTATATACAAGTACAGGGACAGATTCAGAGCTAATTTGAGACCTCTTACACGTATGGGCACTCAAACTCTAGAGCCCAAATGTGCTCAAATTCCTACAGGAAAATATCATTCAACTTTGAAATCTACCAGTTTGAAGCAATTATTTCCAATATCTAGTAGAAATCTGTACATATGCAGTTGATAAAAACCACTTGAAGACACATGCAGTGGTCTAGTCATCTGCATTAAGACATCTCAGTTCATTTGGGGACATCCTCAATTGAAAAAAAGGTGTCCCCCAAAAATTCCTGGATCCGTCCCGGAAGTACATGGCAGCAGATGACTCAACAGTGTTTCTACATTATTGTTGGCTGCCTATTACAGACAGCCAACAATGATGTAAAAACAGCGTTAAAATAAATGCATCCCACCAATAGAGTTATCAGCCAGACTTGGGATGTTTTCAGAGCACTATAAAAGGGGCTGTTTGTGGCTGTATGGGGATGTAGGAATTAATTGAAGAGTAATTTTTCAAGTGAAAAATATTCATATAACTGGAATTTGGTCATTTTCCTCCATTCCTGTGATAAAGGAAATGTATTTTATCTTCTTTGACAGAGCTCATGGAATCTATTTATTAGGGTTTTAACGACACTTTAACAGACAAGGTCATATCGTGTCGGTGACAGTTTTATGGGTGGAGTAAGCCGGAGTACTCAGTGAGAACCACCGAGCAACGGAGAGCAGCTGCCAGCTCCCCAATATCGTAACTCCGCACTGCAGCATGGGCAAGGTTAGATTGGTTGAAGACATGGGCACCATCGCTGTGCAGTACGCCTAAGTACAAGGCATCATCATGCCCCCAATCATGGACAATCGGGGTGAAGTGCCTTGCCTTGCCTTGCCCAAGGACACGATGCTGGAGTCTGAATCGATTGCTCAGACAGTTCAGGGAATTCAGTGGATGTCAAAGTGATTGTTCCAGAGTTCACAAGTTTTGTTTTGTAAATAACAGTATCAGGACTATACTCTATAACCTATTTGCAATTTAACAGGTCTAATCTGTACTGAAGGCATCATATCTGGTTTAATTTTGAAAGTCATACACAATTAACAAGGGAGCCCACTTCATTGGATTAATTGAATTAATTGATAACTGAATATAACCTCCAAACACAAAATCATTTACAATACTTTCAGTACAAATTTAATCTGCTAATTGCATACAGGTTCTGGAGTAAATTCTGACACCTGTAGAATTCCCAATGTTTATAGACATCTTTGGCCTCAACACATCTGAAAAAAGCATGAGCTCTTTCAACCAACATCTTATAGCAAAACAGCAAGTTCCCACCTAAGCTGGGATGGACAAAACAAATACCAAGTCCATAAAGGATAATAACTCTTGACAAAAATACTCCATATAACATCTGCATTGTACATGGGGCTAGACATACAAAAGATACACTAGCATACCAAATATGATGTCATTTTACCAAGTATTTTAAAAGTTGTTGAGTTTGATGGTAAAAATGAAACAAACTCAAAAGTCCATAAAGGGCAATAACTCCAACAAAATACTCTGAATAACACAAGCATTATTAATTTATTAGTGTTTAAGGTCACATATTTCTGAACAATGGCTAATCGTGACCGAACACTTGCACTGAACATGGTGTTGGACATCAGGGAAATACACTTGCACACCAAATATGAGGCCATTCCACCAAATATTTTAAAGTTTAGTTTAAAACCTTATTGGCCACAGACTGACAGACCGACCAAATGAAAGATATACTGATTGAGCAACATTGCCACATATAAACCTGTTTGTCTCAGCTAAAAAATGCTCAGTTTATCACCAGAATCTGGGAAAGCTGCCAAAATTTCGGTTAAGTGAATATTTCTGGTATTTAGAGGCCTATTTTTGACTGTGACAAGCTTTTTGGCCTCAGTAGAGGTGCTTTGACTTGCAATTACAGGGAAGTCACTCACTGACCAGAGTTTAAATACAATGGCAATGGTTTCTAATCAAGTCAACAGGCAGCCAAGACTTGACTAGAAACCCCTGCTCAACCACAAGATTTAAAGTGGTGGAAATCTACCCACGCCTTCAAGGGCTAATTGAACATTTTTCACTGGCAAACAAGCCTGAAAATAAGCAGTCTGTCATTTGCAGAATGAGGTCCCCAGAGGGTGATTTTGCCGATGCTTTCCCATCCAGTGGGCCAGTTTATCCTCTGGATACCTCTTTCTGTTTATGTTTGAGACCTTGAGGTTCACAGAGGGTAAATTTAGTGATGCTACCCTGCTGTGCAGGGTAGCATCACCAAATTCACCCTCTGGGGACCTCATTTTTCAGATGACAGTCTGCTTATTTTCTGTCTTGTTGCAAAATGTCTATTCAATTAACAGGGTCAGACTGTACATTGACACCAACTGAGAAAGCCTGTTGACAAAGGAATAAGATCTTGCTTAGAATAAGGCAAACAAAAATTTAAAGGAACAACCAATGCGTTATGACAAATGAAAACAGTTTAATATAAATAAAATTTATAACAGACAAATGTAACAAGGTTTAAAAAAAAAATAATTCAAGTTTCTGAAGACATTAAGTGTAAGAGGGTCAGGTTCTTTCATTTTCAGTATGTTAATAAGACTTGAGATTTCAGGAGTGAGCACATTAATGCACTTGAATTGATCCAGTATAACAAAAAAACTATAACATTAAATTTGCAAACAACACAACAGGCACATAATCTCTTAATTGGGATCAGTAATACTTTAATCTTCAGCCTAAATGAGTTGGGTAATTAATTTATCACCACCTCTAACTGAAACATTAATCATTGTTCTGCATCATATCAGAAAACACAGAATAATTCGCTATCAGAGTAGTGGATTTCCCTTAATTCTTAAGTTATCAGATTAATTTTATGATAGTAACTACCATATATAGATTTACAAACAAGCCAGAAAATAAGCAAACTGTCATCTGCAAAATGAGGTCCCCAGAGGGTGAATTTAGTGATGCTACCCTGCACAGCAGGGTAGCATCACAAAATTTACCCTCTGTGAATCTCAATCTCAATCAGGGTATCAAAACTAAACAGGAGGTACCCAGAGGATAAATTGGCCCACTGTATGGGATAGCATCATCAAATTCACCCTCTGGGGACCTCATTCTGCAAATGTCAGTCGGCTCATTTTCAGGCCTGTTTACAAAGCTGCAGGTGACTTCACAGTGTTTCTACATTATTGTTGGCTGCCTGTACCGGCAGCCAACAATAATGTAAAAACCTTGTCAAGACAAATCCATCCTACCAGTCGAGTTCTCAAGGAAGAATAAACTTGGAACAGCTTTTACAAAGCAATATAAAATGGGCAGTTTGTGGCTCCAAGGGAATTTAGTTTCTGCACAAATGATTAACCATGTGGCTGGAGGCTGTTTATACTTGCTTATGATGGCCCCGTCTGACACCAATCTTACGAATAACGGAGCACTAAGTTCTGTAAGTGATGTTAGCCTACAGACACCTTACTTAAATTCATTAGGGCTAACTGTTCAATTTAGTTGATCTTTTGGTCAACCATGTTCCTTATTTTGAAACAAGGATCTCAATGGCAATACATGATCTCACAACAAAAGACCTTGGGTCCCACAATTCTTTGAATTCGATCAAATTTCAAATCTTTTGTCCGATTTGATTTGATTTGATTTTTGATTACCTGACTGCCAAATACCGAAATTGGATATCCTGATAACAATCACGTAAACTTGTGTACTTTCTTTTCGAGTATATCATTATACGTGGTCAATATTTTTCTCACCAATTACATTAATATCAAGAATATATGTCAGTCAGCACTGTCGGGTTGTCATTATTTTAAAAGTCAGTAAGCGGGCACTGAATAATATCATTAGGGGCAACCGAACAGACGTTATGTCAAAATGTATGACTGTGTATCAGTTTACAGTCAACAATGGTTGAACCTGAAAGGGCGGGAACACGACAGACATGTCAACTATGATTTACATGGTCACCACAAAATGACTTAATTGTTGATTCGATTCGAATATGGTTTGAAATCAAACCTTAAACAACATGATTTGATTTGATTCCAGCAGGAAAAAGTCTGACCACAGGGCCCTAAAAAGGCTGTTAGAACAAGACTAGGCACAATGTATGCATTTTAAAACTAAGCCGCAACTAGTACTAAGCCAATAACATATGTACTCAACACTGGCCTCACTGCTTCAATGACATGACTCAATGGAATGAAAGATCAATGCCATTTTGTACTGTCACAACTGAAAATCTATTAACTCTTTGCATGCTGATGGCGGATATTCCTGCCCAGCACAGGGTTTCTCTTGTCACTTATATAAGTATAATTTGGGCATATTTAAACATATTTTACCCTGTAAATTGAACCGATTTTTTCACCAATGATTTCTTGTTATATTTAGATTAATTTTTCATCAACTCTAGTCATGGCTGCTTTACAGCAGCCATGACTTAGATCTGATGAAAAAATATACTGAAAATACTCAGAGGGTTCAGAGTTAAGTGATGTGCATCGGGAAAAAAATTATTAGTTTTATGATACAAATTTCAGACAAGGCCTGGGTTATTCCATGCTGACCTTGTCCAATTAAGAGTTGATGTTGACTACATGGCAACTGGCAAGCACATATTTTGACCAATGTGTTAGCAATAGACGTAGAGGTTGATAAGAAAACTAATCTCTCATTAACCAGACAATCAATCTCATTAATTTGGTTTCATGTAGTCACCAAGAGAACAAAACAGTTTCATCCACTTGTAAAACTCTCTGACATGAGGTGACCCTGGCTTTTGAAGATGTTGTTAAAAAAAAATCTCCAAACAGAAACTGCAATAAATCTGCCATACCATTTTTGTTCTCGGTGATAAAACAAAATGACAAGTGAACCTAAACTTAAGATCTTCAATGATGTCACATGTGAATGAGATGAAAACAATACACGGCAAGTCTGAATGTATGGACACATCACAAACAAAAAATTTACCTTTGTTAGCACAAACAATGTTAAACCATTGAAATAAACACTATGAAATGAAACATGTGCGATTTATATTGTGCTCTCACTAAAATAACCATGTATCTGATGGAAAGGGAGGGCCAATGAAATACTATCTGTGCAATACCTAACATTTAAGTGTCAATCTCCTACTAAATTGTCTACACAATTTCTTATATAAAATTACCCGTGTTTTACTGGAATATTTTTGTGAGCCTAAACTCAACCACAAGGCTGATTACAAAAAGTCAGTTCCAATCTTTATTTTTTTCAACACCACAGTCTATAATATTTAGGGGTCTAGCAGCAAAGCACATTCAGATTTCGTAATTTTTATGAATGGCACCCAATAAATCTGTTGGGTAGAAATACAGTGATGCTAGTAAAATATGCATGAAAATCTGAGGATCATTTAACTGATTCTGTTAACCCTTTACCCAACGAATCGCCCGTATCCGCCCGCGTAATATACAAATTCAGCAGCTGAAAAATATTATTTTTTGAAAACTTTCAACAAAACCATATCATGTGACCCCTCTTTGGAACGAGCTCGTCGAGCTCATTCCAAAGAGGGGTCACATGATATGGTTTTGTTGAAATTTTCTTAAAAATTTCAAAAAATGATATTTAAAATAATAAATTTTGATATCGTCTGTGTTGGGTAAAGGGTTAACACAGATTTCTCTTATGAAAATTTACCACGATACTGCCTAAAATACCAAAGTAATACCTTTAATCCTTTACACAACACACACAGTTACAATTTTTTTTATTTTAATTAGTGTTTTTAAAATTAAAAAAAAAACTTGAACAAAACCATATCATGTGGCTCCCTCACTGGAATGAGCTCATCCCAAATAGGGGTCACATGATATGGTTTCATTGAAATTTTCTGCAAAAGGTTTTTTTTATTTGCTTTATTAAAATTACATGGGTGGATGCAGCCAATTTGTTAGGTAAAGGGTTTATAGGATACCTAACTGTTTGACTCGGACACTAAAACCAAATAATACATCGGGTATATATAGAATATACCCATAGTAGCTTGGTGTACCAAATGTTCACGAGTGGTGAAGTGGTGTTAACGGGGAGCCTTTAGCATGCGGTTAACACCACTTCACCATGAGTGGTGAACATTTGGTACACCAAACTACTTTGGGTGTATTTTATTTATACCATGATCGTCAGATTAATAAGAATTTAATAAGAATTTATATGTTAAATAAATCAATATTCACACGTGCGAATCTGTTTTTGTTTACATGAGCACCGGTGGGCGGTACTTCTGCTGGCAATTTTATCGCCAAAACGAAATAGAAAATGAAACGCACAAATTACAGAGCCCCTTTCAATTTAATAACATAATAACATACTATTTCGAGTTACGGATGCTTTATTAACATGAGACAACGTATGTTTTTAAAATTTTTAGTAGCTTATGAGGTAAACTTATTTAAAAACATATTAAATAATTGCCGGTTTCATTTCACTCTTCACGAGGCGACGAGTGATAAATTTAGACAATTTTGCATTCAAGGTGAGGTCACCAAAGGTCAACTTGTCTTGGATGTAGCTCCACTGTAGGTGTAAATTTTACCTACTGAAATCTCATTGCTGATGTGTTCACCACGGTTGGTGTGTAAAGCTAAAATTTATGTCATAGGCTTTTTATATATAAAATAGGTAATCATGGTATAAATTAGGGTATTACGCATGATATTTTGGGCTATCAACTGGTAGAGTATTAAATAATTATTAGTTTTCAAAAATTTGTTCACTTTATTTCTGCCTTGTTACAATTTATAGGAGAGTGCATAAAGACACTCTCTCATAAATTGTAACAAGTCTATTCCATGCTGATTAAATAATTTCACTTCAAAGATAATACGGAGTTCAACCACAGAATATCAAACCTCTAACTTGCAAAGCATGCACTTCCACATGAAGCCCAAATATATGGGCTACCAGCATTCAATCAGTCAAGGAAGTCTAATCTATTATAGGCTCAAGCTGGCGATTGCATAGATTGCCAAAACCCAGCACTTTAAAAATGAAAAACAATACATGAAAAAAACTACATGACAATGATCAGTTTTTAATAGAAAAAAATAATTTTGAAAAAAAAAACCTATCAGGCACTGCAACTTCCCGAGTTACACATTATGTATTTATACAGCAAAATCTGTGGTGACACTAAGTCTGAAATTTGGCAATTCCTGGAAACTTACATTAATATTTTGCAGCCAAAATTGTCAACGATCCGACTACTCTACATTTTGCAATTTCAAAATGGCTTTAACTAAGTTACCAAGATATCAAAAACTAAATAAAATTATGAAGAGTGATCTATGGTACTTTGATAATAGTGATGAGAGTCATAGTTTGTTTGCGGGAGTTTCTATGAAGCTTTTGGCTGCTAATAGTTTTGATGTCCAGAAGTTTTGGCGTTTTTTTCAGCAGGTCAAGAAGTACACTAAACTGAACACCTAACTCCAAAATTAAGGTTTTGCATTTTGAAATTTGTGAAATTTGGTTACTGAGAGTTTTTCTATTAGAATTTTTCAGAGCATCAAAACTCGGTTCAATTCGAAATCATTCAATATGATTCGAGTGGTGCCAATTCAGATATTTTTGAATGCCATGCATCTCCTCTTGAACTCTTCTTCTATTATCAGGTCACCTGTACAGGAGACCTGATAATAGAAGAGTAGTTCAAGAGGGTTCCGCTGGCGAACCTACTTAAATTCTGTTTCTGGAATATTCCATCATTTTGATTGATTTACCCAAACAGAAATGTTGCTGTTGCATACAATACTTGAGTGGACACATGCAACATTTATGGTTGTAAGAAGGTACAATATCTCCAACGTGAAAAGCTATGACCAAGCCTGAATATTATCACCCTGTCATTTGCAAAATGAGGTCCCCACAGGGTGAATTTGCTGATGCTATCCCATACAGTTGGCCAATTTATCCTCTAGGTATATCTTTCTGTATTAGCTTGAGACCTTGATTCAGACTGAGGTTCACAGAGGGTAAATTTTGTGATGTTACTCTGCTGTGCAGGGTAGCATCACCAAATTCACCCTCTGGGGACCTCATTTTGCAGATGACAGTCTGCTTATATTCAGACTTGGCTATGACATTTGATTTGAGATTCGATTCAAAATCCTCTGTCTGATTCAATTCAGGATTTGAACTGATCCAAAATTTGACATTTTACCAGATCTAGAGAGACAACTTTCAATCGTAATCTGTTTTAAACATGTTTCCAACAGTTAGGTTATTTCACTGGGCTCTAGAATGCTCGCTCAGAAACTCACAAACTTCTGAACTACATTTTCATTTTAACCCTTTAAATAATGTAATTTACAAACTGAGCTGTTGAAAAAATATTAATTTAAAAAAAATTCCAGCATAACCATATTATGTTATCACTCATTGAAATGATCGAAGTGAGCTCGGTCTAATGAAGGGGTCACATGATATGGTTTCACTGAATTTGTTTGAAAAATTTGCTGAAAAAATTCATTAAAATTTATATCGTGTATGTTGGGAAAAGGGTTAATATTATGTCCATCTGCTTTTCTTCTAATGAATTATTTTAAGGTCTTTTAAAAAATTAACAAGATATGGTTTAACAAACTAAAAATTAAAACGTACACAAACACTGCAAAGCAAAGAAATATTTTGTTCCCCATTCCTATCACACAGCCAACAATGCCAGTGAAGGCACAATTCAACTTTCACTCGACAAATACATTAAATAGCACATATAAATGAAATGGTTGAGAACTGGACTCTAGCTTGGAGAGTATCCTTCACCACCAACCACTACAGCAATGGAGTCTATTTAATTAGATACGTCTTAATTGAATAAGCCAGTTAATTAAATATAATTTCCAAAGCAATAAACCATTTACTTTACCTTCAGAACAAATTTTACTTGTTTATTGCATATAAGTTGTACAGTCAACTCCTATTAACTGCATTACTATGACAACCATCAAATTGCTTTGTGTTTATAGACCTTTTGTACTCAGTAGATCCAATATAGACATTTAACTCCTTGGTTGCTGCTGGCAGATATTCCTGCCCAGGACAGAATTTCTTTTGCCAATGAAATAAGGATAATTTGGGCTCATTTCATCCAATTTTCCTCTGTGAATTGAATGGACTTTTTCACCAATGATTTATCAAGTTAAATTTAGAAGAATTTTTCATCAAATCTAGTCATGGCTGCTTTAAAGCAGCCATGACAAGATTTGATGAAAAAATATCTTGAAAATACTCAGCGGGTTAAGAGTCAATCTATTTTCTGTTTTGTTTGAAAGTGTTCCATGAGCTTCATCAAACAAGACAGAATAAATATGCAGCTTAATACAAGGATACAGAAAAATGATCAAATTCCTGTTAACTGAATACTCAAGTTAACTGAATATTTTTTACAGGTGAAGTGGTTATTCAAATAACAGAGTTCAACTGCATATTGAATCACGTAAACCACTTTCAGATCCATGAGTTTCTTTTGGCTCCAACCCCCTAGCACAACTATATTAATACATATACATCACATTCACAACTTATTTATTTATTTATTTATTGGTCACATTTATTGGTCACATATTTCTGCACAATGGCTCACCATGACCGTGACAGTTTTATGGGTGGAGGAAGCCAGAGAACCTGGAGAGAACCACCGAGCAATGGCGATCAACTGTCAGCTCCCCAGCATTCCAACTCCACACAAGCAGGGTTAGCATTGGTTGAAGACAGGTGCACCATCGATGTGCAGTACGTCTTAGTACACAATGTCACCGTGCCCCCACGTGGGCAATGGGGGTGAAGTGTCTTGCCCAAGGACACAACGCGGTTGCCGCAGGTGGGATTCGAACCGAGGACCTCCCGGCTTGCAGCCTGCACCTCTACCAACTGAGCCACTGCACCCCTCCCCTCCCCCCACCCCACATTCGCAACTGACAGGGTCTATCAGTGGTGGTGCACTTGGTGACATGAAAGTAAACTCCCTTCAAAGGGATTTGCTTCCCAGCCATTATGTTTGCAACACAATCAGTATCTTCCCTCATTTTTGCAGCAATCGAGAGATTTGAAAAATCATATTCTTGCCGATTACAATAGAAATGCTGTGTCAAATAATGAAATCTGCTGTAATTAATGATAGCTATAAACTTGCACCATAATTTTAGCTTGTTCTTTTCCAAAAACACACAGATCTACATCACTAAAATGAAGTCATGAAGCTCATTCCAGTGAGGGGTCAAAGTGTTTTTTCTTGGAAAAAACAAATCAGAATAATTTGATGCCTGTTACTGTTACCCTCTTTCATCTTAATAAATAACTGGAGAAAACTTGCTTTTTTTCAACAGATGATGTTTAGAAAACAAGTCACAACTCTTTTTCTGTTGCTAGGCAACTCGATACACAAAGAATCTGCAGTGTTGTGTGCTAGGCAAAGCTGAAATGACAAATGAAATGCTGGAACAATACTGCCACTGTGTCACAATACTGACAGATCTATGACAACATCTGACTAGCTGGCCAACAAAGTTAACATGTCTGAGGCCAGTCAGACTGTGCACTAAAGCACTGGAAAATGATGAAGTCGCTCAGACTACTTAGTGTTCTTGAGTTGCTAAGAAAATCTCTATCGTCATTGGCTCTGAGATTCAGCTTGTGAGTGAGGATTGGAAGATTCTTCCTTCTTCTTTTCACTTGCTATTCGATTGGCAACAGCAGCTACAAGAGCAGCGCCTTTGCCACTTCCGTCATTGGACAACAAAATCTTGAACTGAAAAGAAAACAGAAACTTTCATTGAATATTTGATAGATAAAATTGAAAAAAACATTTTATACTTAGGCACATAGCCAGGAGAGGTGCGACAGTTGCAAACGCACCTTCCCACAAAATTGGAGTTCCACTTGTCGGACTATCTCAATTTGTGATTTGAAAAATTTTGATAAAATTGGGTGAACTCACTCACTTCAATACATTGTACTCTCTGTGTCTTAGCAGTCCTGGTAATTCATCTTTGTTTCGTCGGCAAAAAATTGCTGTGGAAAACTGGTGCTTCTACGGCAATTACTGTGAAGCCTGTTCGAGTGTGTAAAAATCATCAGGGGACAAAGCATAGTCTCAATTGCCATGCACATGTAGTATGTGGTGAAGTGAAAACTTTCAAGTAACTTTAACACATGAAAGTAGTTCGAGATACATGTGTATATAATCACAATCAATGCGCAGAATCTTTCACTCAATTGGATCATGCCATTATCAAGAATCATGTGAATGCTGAGAAAAAATCCTAGAAGTAAGCAGGCGACTTGCTCAATATGTATAGTATGAGTGAAAATAAGATGCAGCATAACCACAAACTAAGTATCTGCAGTATAACCACAAACTAAGTATCTCACTGCTTCTATGTTGATAACACTAGAATCTGACATCAGTTTCTGACATCTGACATCAGTTTCTGGAAAGCTCTGTAAGAGCTTTCCAGAAACTGATGTCAGATTCTGGTGTTATCAACATAGAAGAAGCAGAACACATAGTTTCTAGTCGTTATGCTGCAATTTGTACTGTAAATTGTAAGATTAGCAATACAGCATAGTGCAACCCACATGGTTTGATTCCTTGTGTAACCTGGAAGTTGTGCAATTTCTGCCAGCACAAGGCTTTCTGAAGAAGCCATCCTCGGCAGTATTTTTGCTGTGGATATTTTTCGTTTCCTCTGCATTTTCCTCGGCACTGCCAATTCCTGAGGGTGAATTACCAGCGCTGTCTTAGACACAGAGTATGATGTGTCAGGGTAAGTTATTTTAAAAAAGATAAATGTTCTCATATCCATGTAGCTTCTGTGAAACATGTGGTCACGATTAGCCATCGTGCAGAGGTATGTATGTGACCTTAAACACCAATCAATAAATAAATAAATAAATAAATTCTGTGAAACATCTAGGCACTACTTGGATACATTCTTTTATAGCCTTGGCTATAACAATAGTACCAAAATGTACAGGCATTTGACAGAAATGACTTGCATGATCTGGTTGCTGCAGGCCCTCTTTGTTACACAGAGCTTATCACTGCTTAATTTCTGCCAGAATCATATATTTATGGAATTACGTAGATAGGTTATTATTACACATCCATTAAACTTAAACCCTTGTACTCAATGGAATCGCCGCTATGATATAAATGATTCTGTATTCAACAGGTGATATACAAGGCAGAACTTTTTTACTGCACAATTTAGTTACGCTTCAAAAAGTTTCCAAATTTCGTTATACAATCATCGACCGTCTGTCACATAGTGTTATTTATTTATGTATTTATTGTTGTTTAAGGTCACATACTTCTGCACAATGGCTAATCATGACCACAACATGGAGATAAAGTCAAGGTCAGTCAATCGGGTCCTATTTTACCAGTGAAACATAGGTCGCATAGTGTGAAAATGAAAACGTCCAAAGCAAAATAAAGTGGGTTCAATGAGATAATATTTTTCAAAAACCCAAATCATTTCCAACCAGAACATTAACCCAGTCCCGTGGCCGTCTCGTTTTGTGGATCCCATTATATCTAAATTGGTCAACTTTATTTCGGTAAATCTTCGTAAATCTTGACATGCTTCGAACTTTTTTTAAAAACGTTTCTTCCAGCTATTTTACAAATCTGCACATATTTGTACTTAAATTTTACTAACAGTAATAGCCAACAAATGGTAAGGCGTGAATGGGCTCCAACCTATTCACGCCTAACAAGTTGGTGGCTATTACTGTTAGTAAACAGCGATACGAATTTCAACAAACACTGGTTCCGAAAAGGTTGTTTTGATTTTTTATCGATCCATTTGATCAGTAGTACAGCTTCAGTCAAAACAAACTCTTCACCTTTGGGTTTAAACATCGGAATTAAAATTTGTTTATTTAAATTAATTTTAATGCATGGGTTGTGTAATAAACACAGAACGCAATGTGTGTTTGAATCGGTGGGTGTTTTACATAACTTGTTGGAATGGCGTAATCATATTTCGCGAGAGCTGTAGTATGACTACGCCATTCCAACTCGTTATGTAAAACACCCATCGATTCAAACACACATCGCGTTCTGTCTACATATATCTGGAAAATAAAATATGCCTATCAACTTTATAGATCTATTTTGTATGTACTTTTTAACATACAATAGTGCCCAAGTGCTTGTATTATAGATCTGAAATTTCATATAACATTTTCCCAGATGCAATAATAGTGCACTATTTGATATTTATTTTTCCAAATTTTTTTTGTAAGGCCAAAGCATGGTTGCCCCGGTAAAGTTGGTGATCATTCATTGCCAACTGGCACACCTCCCTAACCAAATTCCTGGCTACGCTCCCGATTCTAGATTTTGCATGAGTACTGTCCCTACAGTACTGTCCTCTTTCTTGCTCAGAGTGCAATCTCGGTGTGAAGTATGTTCAGCTGTGTAATAAATCAGATTCAATGAGTAAAATATTGCAAAGTTTAGACTGAACAAAGAAAAACAGAACTAAAATCTATGCTCTGCCAATCAAGATATAGTTGGATAACTGATAGAGTGCTCAATTATTTTTCAAAGGTCATTTGTAACAAGAGTATTTTTCTTCAAAGACATGTTCCCAGCAAGGGGAGAAGTAGTTTAGCAAGATATGGTAAGTGAATAATTTTGTTACAATTTATTGGAGAGTGCAGCAGCAGAATCGAACAAACTTATTCATTGATAGTAAAGTCACTAAAGTGGCTTCCAGTACTCTACAGTTGAGCCAGTTAACCCTTTACCTAACATGAAAAGCAGACAACATTTGCAAAAAAAATTCTTGAATAACTAATTTTTTTCATTTTTGGTCTCAAAAACATAGGTTATGACCCCTCATTGGAACGAGCTCCAACAAGGGGTCATAACCTATGCTTTTGAGACAAAAAATGAAAAAAATAATGAAAATTAATTGGCAATTTTTGAGAATAGCGCTGGCCAGTTTTGACCGTTACATTGGGTAAAGGGTTAGATATGCAACTGCAGTATGGGAAATTTTCACTGCTGAAAACATTGTATATTCCACAGAATAATGCACGGAGTTAATTTAACAATTCACTGCCTAAGAAACAATTTTTTTTTTAACAGGCCTTACTGTTCACTGATGAAACCAGCCTCTGATATTGATTCTTCAAAAGCTTTCATCGAGCACTTCCAAAGAATCATATTATATTCTTTTATTATATGCTTTTTTAAAAGGTAGCGAGAAATTTTTAACCAATATTTTTCTATATTTATCGTCACAATAGATACAAGGGAATATCCCTCTGTAGATTAATCGAATCACGCAAGAAAATTAGAATGAAATTACTCCGCCGACGAACATACTTTTTGTATGTCCAATACACGCAGCACCGGTAAATGTGTATTTTAGCTCGTCTCAAAGTAACAAAGTTAGTGCTGCAAATAATCCAAAAAGGAAGTACAAGAAAATCCGACTCATCGATAGTGACAGTGATTGACAAATATGCTAAAAACAATTTGAACATTAGAAAAATCCTCCTTCGTCCTTCAATGAACATTTTGTGAACTGTGTCATGTTTGTGTGCATCTGTTGTTATTACTTTTGAATAAATGTGCCATCCATTGTTTTTGGGGGGAATGTCATAAACCGCTTTCACACGCGTTCATTGATTTTGTGTGCGTAACTGACAATATAGCTATTTTCTAAGGGGATTTATGTGGAACTATTTTGTTGTGTGATAGTTTGGTTTTGAAATCAGGGCCTGTAAGTAAATGGGTCAGCTGCATCAGCTGATTTTTGTCGACATTGTCTCCACCTCCGGTTTTTGCTTGCAATGAAAACACCACATTACCTCTTTTAATCGCAACAAAAACAATGCAACGCATATAATAAAAAGAATACCTACTGTTTTTGAGTGAGTATCGGAATTATCTCATTCGTGGATGCAAAGGAATTTAATATTTTTCACTCGCGGCTTTCAGCCGCTCATAAAAACTAATATTCCTTTGCAGCCACTCATGAGATAATTCCGATACTCACTCAAAAAAAGTAGGTATCCTCTATTTATAATATGACTCGTCCGTTTTGTTCACTTTAAAACATTTGATATTTTGTTTTCATATTAATAAATAAATATTTATTTATATGATAAATAAAGCCTTCCGTCAATTTTATTGGTCACTTTCAAAACTAGACAATCTGATTAGTTGAACAAAATGCAACTGGGCCACATTTTCATAATTTGCATAATTAGAGTTGGGAGCTTTCATTGGTCAATTTCAAAACTGGACAATTTGATTGGCTAAACAAAATACAACTGGGTCACATTTACATAATTTCAGTTGGGAGAATTTACGTTATCTGTCCTATTTAGGGTGGGTTATATTGTATTAATCTTTTACCTACAAGAAAAACGCCATTCTTTTTTTTTTATATTTTCACTTTTTGCTTCCAAAACATAGGTTATGACCCCTCATTGGAACGAGCTCGTTCTAATGAGGGGTCATAACCTATGTTTTGGAAGCAAAAAATGAAATTTTTTTAGTTATACGAGGATGTTTTTTCCAAGTGCTGTCTGCAACTCAAGTTAGGTGATGGGTTAAAAAGTTATACTAAGTGGCTAATTTGTGCGTGTGTGTGTCATGTGATAAGTAGAATATGAAATGAGTGTTTTTCTCATATATTTATGAAACTCATCCAAATTTTCCGTTTGGGTTCGCCAGAGGCTTGCCAAAATGGAAAATTCTTAGACTCGTTTCTTAAGTATTATATGAGAAAAACACTCATTCCATATCCTCTATTTATCTCACCTATTAGATATTCTTTCTTCTCACCTATTAGAAACTCTTCAGTACCAGTTGGAGGGACTTTCGAGGACATTTCATCAATTATAAAAAACTTTCTTCCAAGTAAAGACCTTCATTTAACAACATCAGAGAAACTTTTGTTTCAAATTGAGTTTTAGTTTTACCACACTGTCAAAGATGATTAATATTATAAATAACAATTTGATACCTTGAGATTCGGATTGGCTAATTTTGCTATCTTCTCCATCATCAGATCATGAAAATGGGGATGAAATCTGTACAGAGATCCATCAATAGCTACTGTAGCTTCTGGTCGCTCCATCTTGTTCAACAAGCAAGCAATACCTAAAGGAAAAAATAGAAATGGTTTTCTTAATTGTGAGATCAAACAACAAACAAAAAAAACATTTAAAGATGATTATATAGATACAACACGAGAAAGGCAGGCTTTAGTTTGTCTCAAAATTATTTTTTGGATATTTTCATGGAGAATGCCTATTTGGAAGCGTGGTGACTCAGTAGGTAGAGATGCAGACTGCAAGCTGAGAGGTCCTCAGTTCGAAATCCCACCTGCAGCAACACGTTGTGTCCTTGGGCAAGACACTTAATCCCAATTGCCCACATGAGGGCATGGTATAGTATAGGATATGGTGTTGTAGTATAGTAAGGTGTACTGCACGTCAACGGTGAACTTGTCTTCAACCAATGCTAACCCTGCTAGTGTGGAGTTAGTACATTGGGGAGTTTGACAGTTGCTCGCCATTGCTCAGTGGTTCTCTCGGGGTACTCCAGCTTCCTCCACCCACAAAACTGTCTGACAAGAGGAGACCCTGGCTGTCGAAAGTTCTATTAAACCCCCAATAAATAAATGAATGCCTATTTGCATTCACCATGTAATGGCAATGTAAAATATTAACTGTCTCAATGCTAAATGCCACAATAAGGGAACCAGAAGTCCAAATGAATGTATTTACCCAGACATTTTTATCCTTCAAGCCCTCAGATTAATTTTACGTTAATAACTATTATTAATACATGAACAAAGCCACCGACGACTTAACAGTGTTTCTACATTAGTGTTGGCTGCCTGTACAGACCGCTAGCAATGATGTAAAAAGACTGTTAAGATAAAAGCATCTCACAAGAAAAGTAGTGAAGGAAGAATACACTTGGGATAACTTTTTCAGAATATAAAAGAGGCTGCTTGTTGTCACTGTAGAGTGACAAGAGTTAAGCAACCCATGTTTCCCTCCTCACAAATTTCCTTGAAATATATATGCAAACATTTCCAAGGTTAAGATACCCAGTGTAGTGCATCATTTTGATGTCAGATCAGGTGTTTTCACCACAAGCTCTCGGCACAAGTTGAGAAGCCAAAGAATGATATTTGATAACAATTTTTTATAGATTCAGAACAAAATAAAAAATTAATAGCATTGTGGGAAAAATTCACTGCTTAAAATGTTGACATCAGTATACAGAGGGTTAAAAAAATAAGAGTGATCGAAAAAAACAATATCACAAGAGGTGTACATTTTTCAGTGTGACATTTTTTCTGTTGTGGTATCACTGGTAATTTCAAGGGGTGCTGGCTGGTGGATATCCTGCAACTTGTTTCATTTATTACTACAGTGGCCAGCAGTTGTGGCTGATCACAGAGAGCAATGGTCAAATGATTAACCCTCAAGGGCCTGGACAGTTGTCCTGAAATTTCACTTGATCACTGCCAGTACACATCCGGTGGCTTAGGAGTGATTTCTAGTCAAGTCTTGGCTGCTTATTAAGGAAGCCAAGACTTGACTAGAAACCACTGCCTAGGTAATTTGTCTATTGTCAACTGGACCTTGATGGCATGTTAAGGGCACCTGTTCTGAGGTTGCAAAAGACTGAAATAGACCTTTTAAGGGTTAAAGAACAGTACTAACCAGCTGAGGCTAAGTAAGCAGCTCTTGTTGAGACAAGGGAACACACATACTGCACTATCCTGCAGTCTTCCTCACAATGTTCCTCTATACAAAGATCCTGAAAGACTTGTTTTGTGTTTTTGAAACCATCATCAACATCACTGAAAGAGAAAAAGAATGTTCCTTAATACATAAATTGACCCTCTTCACACAAAATATCAAATTGTAAATTTTTCCCATAATGCATCTAGTAATTTAACCAATTCAATCTTGTTTGACAGAGTTCACTGAAGTATGTCAAATAAGATTGAGTTGGTTACATTCCTAGATGCATAATGGACCAATTCGCAGCTTGGAATTTGGTTATTATGAAATCAGCGAGCAGATGTTAATAGATACTTGGGGTTTAATTTGTCAAAAGTGTCTGAAATTCTGAAATCGTTCCAAGAAAGTTGCAGTTTAACCAATTTTTTCCTAAAAAAATAAACCGATAACACTTTCCAAGTATTAAAATTTGAGCCTACTGAACAACTGACCAAGCTGGTATTTTTTTTTTACAATTTTACTCTCAACTGACCAAACTGGTACTTTTTTTTACAATAAATCTGCCTTATGCATGCTCGATATTTTGCTCTATCTTCAGCAACAAACATAGATGTAAAACCAAGTGAAACTGACCTTCATGTTCAACATATTGCACACTGAAAATCTTAAATAATGCAAATGAGTAAGCTGGACTTAAAAAATCCAATTTCAATTCCAAAAATGTTACCTTTCAATTTCTGAGACATATTTTGTGTAAAATCGGCCTCTTGTTGACATTTCTTCAGATCCCTTTCCACCAAACAGAAGACCATATTTGCGCAATTTCTCCAGAACTAGACGGACAATTTCTCCCATGTACATACCAGATATCATTTTCTCATATCTGAAAATAATTGAAAGCTAAAGTAAGTATTTGCCCAATACAATTCATTAATAAATTTGGAAATGGTTATAAATTTGGAACTACTGTAACCAGGGAAATGCCAAATTTCTTTTAAACTCCTGTTAATTGAATATTTTTCATTGGCAAAGGGGCTTTTCACTTAAGAGGGTTCCAGTGTAATCAGTAAATAGAAGCGTATGTTTCTTTGGGGTATACAATATGGGATTATGGATTTCTTTTTTTGCTAAATCAGCCATCATCAGTATGTAATTCCTGCTTTTGCTTTCATTTGTATGATTTTCAAAGGAGGGACCCAGCTTTTGAATTTATTGTCATAGATTAACAGCAAACAGGATGTCGCAAAGATGACTGATTGGGGAGGGGAGGTGGAGTAAACCTGACTTGTACCAACTGTGATGACTGAAGTCCTGACTGATATATATTCACACTACATTATCAAGGCAGGTCATGATGATTTAGCTGGAATATTAGTCCTGCGGGATTATCATTCAAGCACTCAGAGTTCTTGGACATTTATTTGTGGATAAATGAGCATGGTGGATCAGTGGTAGACTGTTGGACTTCTATGTTAGAGGTCCCAAGTTCAATCCATGTACAGGATGACCCACTTTGTGTCCTTGGCCAAGGCACTTTACCCTGCTTGCCTACACAGGGGCACGATGATGCCATGTACTAAGGCGTACTGCACGTCGATGGTGCACATGTCTTTAACCACTGTAAGCCTGCTTGAGTGGAGCTTGAACAGAATGTTAGAATGTTGAGGAGATGACAGTTGTTCATCGATGCTTGATGGTTCTCTTCGGGTACTCTGGCTTTCTCCACCCGTAAAACTGTCATGGTCACGATTAGCCATTGTGCATAAGTATGTGACCTTAAACACCAATAAATAAATAAATAAATTTGTGGATAAATACATGTGATATTCAGGATGTATGGGCTTCCCAACTTTTTGCCTGACACTCTGCACACAGGTATGAAAATTTCAACCTGCAAATTTTTTGCATAACACACAAGACAAATTTAACCAATTCAATCTTGTTTGACAGAGCTCAATGAGCTCTGTCAAACAAAATTGAATTGGTTGAATCGTAGTTGCATTCAAGATTAATTCGCTGCTTGAAAGTTTGGAATTTTGACATCAGCATTAAGAGGGTTAATTAGTTTGTACCATACTCCAAATTGGTCATGCTGAGCTCCATTTGTAGGACCAACTCTGTATAAGGTATAAGTCCAAGTATCAAATCTCGTCTTGTTCAAAAGTACATGATTTCTAGCAAGTTTGTCAGACTGACTCTACATGGCTTTAGTCCAAGTATCAAATCTAATCTTGTTCGAATGTCTATGATTACAAGCAAGAACAAATTGATATTCAAGACAACCACTTCAGATGTCCTGACTGGAAAAATTATTGGACAGGTCTACCCCCCCCCCCCCCCCCCCCCCCAGACAGGTCGACCTCCCCACCCACCTCAACCCCTCCAACTTAGTTATTTATTTATTCATTTATATTTTTTTAACAACACTTTCGACAGTCAGGGTCACCCTGTGTCAGACAGTTTAACAGGTGAAGGAAGCTGGAGTAAATGGAAAGAAGCACCAAACAATGGCAAGCAACTGTCAGACTTCACAACGCAATTACTCCACCCAAGCAGGGTTAGCATTGGATGAAGACAGGAGCATCATCCACATGCTGAATGTCTTAGTACACAGCACCACTGTGCTCCAATATGGGCAATCAGGATTGCCCAAGAACACAACGCAGTTACCCCTGGCCAGCCCAACCTTTGTGACACCCCTGACTACAAACTGAGGACCCCTCAGAGGAGTCAACAACTCCGTCAATGAAAAACTTACATCTGTTTCCCAGGATTTATGGAATGCTTATCAACAGATTTATCAAAGTCTGTCCTGATGAAATCCAGTGCTCCATCATCACCAAATGCTCCCCATTCTGTATTGATTATGACCTGAAAAATAAAAAAAAATGTTTTGTTATCCCTGTACCTGAAACAAATGAAGACAACAGTATCAATACTTTTTCAATGACACATTCTCTCTCATTGGAAGGAGTTTGAGGCCTCAAGTATTAGCGGCAAAACCCAAAAGATCAAAGATCATGCGAAGTTAGCACAATGTGATAAGCAGTGTGATTTGATGAAATTCCTATGTCGGAAGAACTCATGCCAAAGAAGTCTGTGAAATGAGAAAATGGAAAACTGTCCAAATAATTTTTCAATGGATAAAATTTTTTTATTCAATTAACAGAGAGTAATTCCCTAACCAATATGAAACTAAATGATTAAATGTGTATACAGTACGTGGAGAGTGGATTGTAACTAAATCACCCGTGGAGTGGAATTACCACCCAAGCCATAACTTTCAAATGTTGTATATATCGACAATAAATACAAGCAATGTTTCAGCCAATGGACCTCCGGGTTTAACCCGGAGGTCCATTGGCTGAAACTTTGCTGGTTCTGGTTATGCTTTGCAACAAATTTGCAATTATTGCTCGGGTGGAATCTCCACTCTGCGGGTGATTTAGTGACAATACACTCTCCACGTACTGTATGTGCATCCTGTGTAGGATATGTGCATCCTTCTTTAACTTTAGTGCTCCCTTCATTTTGAACAATGATTTACTAAAGTTAACATATTGTGCCAATGTAACAAAAGAAATAGCCATGGTTACATAATTAATTAAAAAAAATCCTATGTTCTTTCATCACCAATGTATTTTCTAATAATTTACTGGAGGATACCAACAGGTATAGTAAGAAAATAATTTTTTGAAACAAAATGTAGAATCAGCTTGGTGGTTATCTCTGGGTTCTTCAGCTTTCTCCACCTGTGAAGCAGTCGGACATATGATCCTAGCTGATCAGTGTGATTATAACCCACAATAAATAAATAATGGATTCTAGTAGTGGGCCACTTAAACTGTCTTACACAATTCTCTCAGAGAAAATTCATTATAGCAGCAATATGAGTATAAATTAGATCCCACAAAGTAGATCATCTGTTTCTCAGGCCATTTTTTTGTAAAATTGCATGTGGGTGGACGTTTTTTGGGGTTTTTTTTTTTTTCATTTTTTATTTTTGTAACTATATCTTTGCTATCAAGAGTTCATATTCTTAGTTTGTTTTATGTTTTAGGCCTCATAATCTACAGAATAGCAAGGGTGGTGGTGCATTTCACCCCTTGAGTGCAAGAAGGCTTTGCAATGCTAAATCATTGCAAAGCCATCTTGCACTCAAGGGACAAATGTATCAATTTTATTAACTTTGGTAAAATATCAGACATAAACAATTTTATTTTTATTTTTTTAAGTTTGCATTGGGTTATAAAAAGAGAGCATGCAGCAGCCAAAAATACCATGTGGTAGGGCCTGAGAAACATATTTTTAACTTTTTTTTTAGGCCTAACCCGTAATAAATAATGGATTCTAGTGATGGGCCTCCTAAACTGTCTTACACAATTCTCTCCAAAAAACTCATTATTGCAGCAATATGAGTATAAATTACAAAGCTTTTATGAAATCTTACTCAATAAGTGAACCATAACAAAGATATATGATTTCCAATACCTAAATTCAGAAGTGATAGTAAAAAAAATATTGTTCACCTCCTGTGGTTCATGAACATCACTATCCCATAATTCCACATTATCAAGCTTTTCAAAGTAACATGCATTTGTTCCAGTGCCTAAAAAATACAGAGAAACAACCATGATACAATAGAGTGTTAGAGCAAATGAAAATGTCCCACATACGGTCAAGGCATAAGAATGCAGCAGATAATTAAACAATAGATATACCCATCTCCCTTTATATAATGATATTGATATTTATCTAACAATCATACAGATTTTGGACTGAAAACCACGAGAAATGGTGTGTATCACATAATGTGTTCCGATTCCATATCAAAGAGACGACTCACTCTGATTCCGTATCATACAGACGACTCGTTTCCAGTAGCGCTACGGGCTATCATAACAGGCACATAGATACATTCTATGAGCGTTTCAGCGGTCGACCGAACATTATGTCCCAAAAATGTTTGAAAATAATTTAACCCTTTAACTATCATGAAAAGCAGACGACACTTGCAAAAAAAATTCTTGAATAACTAATTTTTTTCATTTTGTGTCTCAAAAACATAGGCTATGACCCCTCGTTGGAACGAGCTTGATGAGCTCGTTCCAATGAGGGGTCATAACCTATGTTTTTGAGACAAAAAATGAGAAAATAATGAAAATTAATTGGCAATTTTAAAAAAAATAGAATTGGCCGGTTTGGGCCATTACATTGGGTAAAGGGTTACGATTTAATCTGTTTATGTGACAGAATTGTTAGATAAATGAATTATCATGATAATGTGCATCTCCTGTGATTTGTATCAGATTCTCGGTGGTGTCCAAAAATGGGATCACAACTCGCCGGCAAAGCCGGCTCATTGAGATCCCGATATTCTGGACACCACCTCGAATCTGATACAAATCACAGGACATGCACATTATCATGATAATCTGTATATATTTTTTATTCACCAATATACACACATAAAACACAATTTGCATGAAATGCACAAATTACAACAATACAGATATCAAAACATTAAGTTTGAAACCAATGAGTTCATGTATGTATACCAGCAGGGAAAGGCATACCTAGATTGGCTGTCTTCCTGTCTTCCCCCTTAGTAAGTAAGTAAGTAAAAGAGAAATAGAGAGAGGGAGGGGAACAGGTAGAGAAATAGGAACAGGTATGTAGATGAAGAAAGTACAGAAAGGAAAGAGAAGAAAAATAGCTAGACTGAAAAGGAAAAAAATAATAGTGCATCATCATGAAATCCCATTATCATCTTTAACCCTCAGTCCAACAATTAATTTTTCATTAATAACTACCTAATATACATTTACCCCTTAAGTCTAATACAGCTCCTCTTATGTTGTTCTGAAAAAGTTGTCTCGGTGTATTCTTCCTTGAGAACTGTACTGGTAGGGTGCATTTATCTTGACAGTGTTTTTTATCATTGTTGGCTCCCTGTACAAGCAGCCAACAATAATGTGGAAACACTATTAGGTCATTTGCAGCTGTGTACATGTATATACCATAGTTATTAACCCTTAAAGGCCAGGACAAGTGTCCTGAATTCCCATCAGCCCACAACCTCTATATATGTCAAGTGGCTTAGCAGTGATTTCTAGTCAAGTCTTGGCTGCCTTAATATGCAGCCATGACTGGACTTGAAACCACTGCCTACCTAATTTGTCTGTTGACAACAGGACCTCCTCATGACAGCATGTTAAGGGCACCTTTTCTGAGGTCGGAAAAGTCAGAAATACGCTTTTAAGGGTTAACGTAAAATTAATCTGAGAAAAACAAGGATTAAATAGCTGCAGATGACTTAACAGTGTTTCTACATTATTTTTGGCTGCCTGTAATAATAATATAAAAACTCTGTCATGATAAATGCATCCTGCCAGTAGTGTTCTCAAGAAAGAATACACTGGGACAACTTTTACAAAGCAATATAGCATGGGCAGTCTGTGGCTGTATGGGGACTCAAGGGTTAAGACAGATCGACTATCGCATTCTTGAAAGGTGTGTGTGGTGGTCTGAACCTATTTCAACTGGATTCTCCTTGCAAGAATAAATACATAAAGAGTAATCTTTAACTGCATATCATATCTGAGATAATATAGCCAACAATATTGTTAAATTAACTTTGGAACTCACCTAAAATCAATCCTATTGCACACTGCCGATCAGAATGAGCACATGACATCAGTGCTCCAACTGTATCATTTATCACAGCCAAACAATTCACAGTAATATCCTGGAAAAATATAAAGAAAATTAAATCCACTCACTGACCTTATGAAAGTGAGGACAAAAAAATTTGGATTTGGTTTGGCTACAAGGTTTGATGGATACAGATAAAACCAAATCTGGAATAATGAATTCAATAAACTAATGGTAAAGACTCCACAAGCTAAATACTGAATTCCTATTTGTGTATGGGTGTGTGTTTAGGGTACAAAAAATACATACAGGTACAGACATTTCCCTCTGAAATATTTTTTCTTGGAATATGCTGCCGAGATATTTTCTTAAAAATGTGTATATATTGGACCTTAGTGTGTGTGCATGTCTTTTTCTTCATTTTTATTAACCTTTTCACCTTACACAACTAGAAGCTGCCCCTTGCCAAAAAATAAAATCAAGAACTAATAATTCTTATTTTTTTTGCCTGAAAAACATAGCTTATCATGTCTCAGTGGAATGAGCTCATTGAGCTTGACCCCATGAGAGGTCATGAGAAGTCATGCACTATGTTTTTTAGGCAAAAATTGACAAAAAATAATGATTTGAGTGAATGATCATCATGATGCTGTCCCAGCTACATTCACTTCTGACATCACATATTTAATAGATGTGTAACAAATGATATTTCCATAATGAGCTATTTGAAGGTACAGTGGAGCCCACTTAATTGGATATCTCTTAACTGAATAACCCTGTTAATTGAATATAATTTCTCAACACAAAGCCATTTACCATACCTCCAGTACAAATTTGACATGTTAATTGAATATAAGTTACAGAGTAAACGCCTGTTAAATGAAGAAAAAATCTTGAAACCTGATGAGAAATTACCCTGACTCTCCCCAGTTTTCCTTTGTTTATAGACATCAATACATCCAACACAGGCATTTAATCTATTATATCTTGTTTCACAGAGCTCATGGAGCTCTGTGAAACAAGAGATAATAGAATAAATGCCAAGTTTATCTCTAGAATACAGAAAAGTGACACAATCCCTGTTAATTGAATAATTTTCATTGGCAAAGTGGCTATTCAATTAACCCTTTACCCAACGCAGACAGTATCAAAATTTATTATTTTAAATATCATTTTTTTAAATGTTTCAAAAAATTTCAACAAAACCGTATCATGTGACCCCTCGCTGGAATGAGCTCGATGAGCTCGTTCCAACGAGGGGTCACAAGATATGATTTTGTTGAAATTTTTCGAAAAATAATATTTTTTCAACTGCTGAATTTACATATTATGTGGGCGGATGCGGGCGATTCGTTAGGTAAAGGGTTAACAGGGTTCCACTATAATTATATTATAAAAGCAGTTTGAGATACTCAAGCCTAATACTTACACCTCTCCTTTCTATTGCATCATGTAACAACTCAACAATATTTCTTCCTTCAACACCTTCACATTTGAAACCCTTAGTCCACTGTGTCAGAATAGCCTTGTCCAGACCAGCTTGTTTGCAAGGAAAGGAAAAGGTAAAACCAAGTGGCAAAGCCTTGTCCAGTAAATTGTGGGACTTCATAAATTTATATATACAATCTGCTATGTGGTCAAACAACTAAAAAAAGATGCAAAAAAAACATTTTTATTATTACATGGTTTCGCTAAAAATATAAGGAAAAATATATATATATAAGGAAATTGTAAGAACAGAGACATATTTTTCGTGTTGCCATATACAAGACATACAATTACCTTACCTTGGTATGTTAGCACATTCTTTATTCAATACAATTTACAAACCATTTCAATTTAACACACATAAGACAAAATACGAAGTGGCATGATAAAATGGACAGTGGGAAATTGTACTCTCCAATAACAGTGCTGCAAATGGCCGTCTTGAATTTTCCCTGCTTCTGTAAACTGCCTTACTCGAAAATAAGCCCACCCATGTCTTTTTTGCCTTTTCAATGCCCACACACCCTGGGCTTATTCCCGCGTCAGTACTGTATTTTAAAATTATATTTTTCATCTGCAGTCACTTGTTGAAATGATAAATCAAGGAAAATATATCATCTGGTCAGGCATTAGGGTATTTGAGTGCCCTTGCATAATTCAGCTCATGTACTCGATGATGTTTCTTGGTTTCCAGTCTATTCATGAAATTTGCAGATCTACCTTCAAGACAGATCTTACTCAAACCAAAAGTCATCCTACCAAGCTACAATGAAATCCCTTCATAATTATGACCTGTAAACTGTTCTAAAGGTTTTCAGGCTTTGGGCTCCTGTAGCCGTCACAGCTGCCCAATCGTGTCCAAAAGGGGATGTTCTCATCTAGACATTATATGAAGTCAAGTTACAATGAAATCCCTTCATAAATATGACCTGTAGACTGTGCTAAAGGTTTTCAGGCTTTGGGCTCGGGCAGCCATCATGGTTGAATGATCACAACCAAAAGGGGACATTCTCATCTGGGCATCATCTGGAGTGATCCTACGAAGTTGCAATGAAATCCCTGCGTAAATATGACCTCTAGATTGTGCTCAAGGTTTTTGGGCTTTGGGCACCTGTAGCTGTCATAGTTGACCAATCACGACCAAAAGGGGATGTCATCATCTAGGCATTATATGGAGTCAACCTAACAGGTTACAATGAAATCCTTCCATAAATATGACCTTTGCCTATGCTAAAGGTTTTTGGGCTCGGGCAGCCATCAAGGCTGAATGATCGCGATCAAAATGGGACGTTCTCATCTAGACATTATTTGGAGTCATCCTACCAAGTTACAACGAAATCCCTTCATAAATATGACCTGTAGATTGTTCTAAAGGTTTTCGGGCCCAATCACATCCAAAAGGGGACTTTCTCATCTAGACATCATATGCAGTCAACCCATCAAGTTACAATGAAATTCCTCAATAAATATGACCTGTAGACTGTGCTAAAGGTTTTCGGGTTTTGGGCTCGGGCAGTCGTCATGGCTGGCAGATCACGCCCAAATGAGGAAATTCTCATCTAGACATCATGAGGAGTCATCCTACCAAGTTAAATGAAATCCCTCCATATTAAACATGACCTGCAGACTGTGTTAAAAGTTTTTGGGTTTCGGGCTTGGGCAGCCATCACAGTTGACAGATCATGCCCAAAAGGGGACGTTCTCATCTAGGCATAAAACAGAGACATCCTACCAAGTTACAATGAAATCCCTTCATAAATACGACCTGTCGACTGTGCTAATGGTTTTCAGGTTTTGGGCTCGGGCAGCCATACTGGTTGACCGATCGCGACAAAAAGGGGAAGTTCTCATCTAGACATGACCCCAAACCTACATATGAAATTTTGTGACGATCAGACAAGAACTGCGGGGTGTGCCCGTGCTAAAGGAAAATGTGAACAGATTCACAGACTTCTGCACGCGTGATGGCAATAGCTTATCTTTACTTTGTCAAGTTAAGCTAAAAATTATTTTTACTAAATTGCAGACAATATAAATCCATTTCATGTACTTGACATCAATAAGGATGAGGTAATTTCATTGTTGACACCTCACTTTTATCTCTAGTTTTAAAAACCAAAGATCTTATATATGTTGCTACCAAATATCAATTACAGTGTCTTCCCACTTATATTACACCACAATCGTGGAGGACACCATTTTGTACAAGTCACATTATATGGAACAGGGTAATTTGATTGGTCTCATTCTCAGAACTCAGATGATAAAAATAGTATAGTCGACTGTCGTTGTAAGTTATCTGGCTTGCATGCCAGGTACAATATGAGCAATCGGACTCGGGAGTCAAATAATATCAATCATGTATGTTGTGTGAAGCATTTGAAGATAGCTAAGCTCTGTTGCTCAAGTCTGCGGGGACCTTTAACCCTTTACCCAATGCAGACAATATCACGAGCTTGTTCCAACGAGGGGTCACATGATATGGTTTTATTGAAATCTTTTGAAAAATAATATTTCTTCAACTGCTGAATTTGCATATTACGCAGGCAGATGCGGGCGATTCGTTAGGTAAAGGGTTAACCCTTTACCTAACGAATCACCCGCATCCGCCCGTGTAATATGCAAATTCATCAGTTGAAAAAATATTATTTTTCAAAAAAATTCAACAAAACCATATCATTTGATCCCTCGTTGGAATGAGCTCGTTGAGCTCGTTCCAACGAGGGGTCACATAATATGGTTTTGTTGAAATTTTTTGAAAAAATTTAAAAAATGATATTTAAAATAATAAATTTTGATATCGTCTGCGTTGGGTAAAGGGTTAAGAGACCTTTAAGAATCAAATTCCATGATGTTTTCAAAACGTTCTACTCAATTTTCATGACATTTCCTTCATTAGTAAGACCATCAGGCTCTTTCTTTCAGGATTTTTAAGCTTGATTTTTCAGGAAAATTCATACTGCATCGTTATCACAACAAATTACCATGATTTTTCCAGACTACAGCAGAAAAGCCTATTTTCCCAAACTACCATGCCTGGAAAAAATATTTTCTTTTCCATGACCCGTATGTACCCTGCATTAGGGGCATGAGCTTATTCCAATGAGGGGTGACATGATATGATTTTGTTGAAATATTTTGAAAAATTTATTTTTTTCAACTGCTCAATTTGCAAATTACATGGGCGGATGCGTGCAATTTGTTAGGTAAAGGGTTAAAAAAAGGCTTGTGTGTTTCCACTACATTTCTGTGCTAATGAGAATTTTAGAATTTTATCAAGATAATCAAACTGCTCATTTGTCACTCTCCCTATTTTCAATTCAAGTGCTAACAAGAGCACCGCCTAGCAGGGAAACATATGCCTGTCTAAATTGGAACATGCACAAGTTTCTCTGGGGTAAAGTTTGAAAGTTTTGTTGGCTTAACAATGTCTGTCCCCCCTTCCAATCATTGCCCATTCCCCTGCCCTGTCTGGGGTAAAGGGTTTCAAATTGTATGCTTGTGTGCACACATTTCATATTGTGATTGTGAAATTTTAGTATGCAGAATGGAAATGTAAATAATTTTTAGGTGTAGAAGATTCTTCTCGCCGTTTACAATGGTAGTGTCCATTCATTGACAGGTTAACTTCAATGATAACGATTGCTGATAGGTGGCAGGGAAGGAAAAGGACATTCTGAGGATCATAACAGCCATAAACGGCGAGGATTCCCGTTGTTTAAAAATAAAATGTAGCCATCTGCTCCTGTCACTTGCACAACCACAACTCATGATCAACATGGGTGCAAAGTTTGAACAATATAGCATGTAAAATGTTGAAGGAGTAGGTGACACAATACTGTAATGTTTTAAGTACTAAAAAGGGGGACATAACTCTGGAAATAAAAACAGAGTTACCAGCTCTTGTCACATGCACAACAGCAATTGGTGATCATCATGTGTGGAAAGTTTGAACAATATAGCATGTAAATGTTGGAGTAGGCAACACAATACTGTGATGTTTCAAGTACTAAAAAGGCGCATAACTCTGGAAATACATAACAGAATTAATTGCTCTTGTCACCTGCACAACAGCAATAACTGATCAATCTGTTTGTAGAATTTTAACAATATAGCATGTAAACATTTGGAGGAGTAGGCGACAAAAATTGTTTACAGACAGACAGACAAAGCCATAAGATAATACGTCCGTGAAAAAATGACGGGCGTATAAAAAGGGTAAGAGCAATCACATGCCTAAAAATGTCAGACTTGTTGGAGTATCTAAGAATGATCTCCATTAAAGTTATAACAGAATAAATCCATAATGACAAAAATATTGCTCCGATCTAGTTGAATCTTATGCTAAGCACATGCAAACTTTATCATGGCATATCCCATCTTTATCGAGGATAGCTTTGTAAATGCATTTATACAATACTCTCCTTATTAACTCCAAAATTAAATTTTTAATTTCCTGTCAAACAGAATTTGAAGTCTCATGACAATAGCAAAAGCTTACTATTCTTGTTCCAATGTAAAGAGCAATGAACATATTTTAAAGAAATAGATAAAAAGGAAGAAAAGTTATATTTAGAAAAATCAATATCTTTGATTTAGTAGTGATGACCTTTTTAATCTGGCTCAGTGTGAAAGTATATAATAAAAAGTTCTATTCTATTTTAAAAAAAACAAGAGGCCCCTTGGGGCCTGAAGCGCTTACCGTGAACAGAATCAGATATAAACCAGGGTCATGAATGAATCTACATTAAACAATCAAACTCCATTGTCAATCCTTGAGCTCCTCAGTAGTGACTAAAATAGTTCAAGCATCAAGCCTTTTCTTCAGTTAATCATAATGTTCAAAGTGGAGCTCCCCTGCGGAACCCCCTGAAATACAACCTACGAAGATTTGTCTTAGTTACATACCTCTAGAGGGTACTTAATAAACAGGCTCTTTCTAAAATTCACTTGGAATTATGTTCCTATTTTTAGCACACACAGAGTCCCATGATAGCTAGGGTTAATTTTTTTCATTTAAATCAAATAGATGTTTCCCACTGACGCTGCATATCAAATTTTGTTAAAATCGGACAAAGAGTTCTGAGTAGTTGAGATGTAAAAGAGATGTTGTATACCAAATATGAAAGGATTCTAACTGGTGGATCTGAAGAAGATTTTCAGAAATTTCCTTATATTGCATCTTTGGTCAGACTTGGGTTAAGAGACTGTGGAATTCAAAATGAATATAACTACTATTCTTTACCTGTGTACCAGTGCCTAACATTATGTTCTGGGGTATAATGTAGATTTTGCTCTCCATTTTCACTTCCTGTTCCTCAAGTCTTATGAGCAGCACTCTAAAATTGGTACCTCCTAAATCCAAAGCCAAAAAATCACCATTTTCTGCAATCAAACAACATTTAATTATTGTCACTTCTGCATGTCATGTATTCATTCAAACTTCTGAAAAAGGTGCTCATTAACTCCTTGCATGTAGCTGGCAGATATTCCTGCCAAGGACATGATTTCTCTTGCCACTGAAATAAGTATCATTTGGACACTTTTAACCAGATTTTCCCCCTGTAGACTGAATGGATTTCTTCACCAAAGATTTCTAAAGTGAAATTGAGATGAATTTTTCATCAAATCTAGTCCTGGCTGCTTCAGAGCAGCCATGACTAGATCTGATGAAAAAGGTCTTCAGTTGGTTAAGAGTTTATCCATCCTTATTTAATTAACTGGTAGAGTGATCAATTACTTTTCAAAGGTGATTTGTCACGTAACTATTTTTTTTTCAAAATGGGACTCTCAGAGTGCATTTCAGTTTACTTAGTATATAGTAAGCATGCAAAGACATATCGGAATGATAACCAAGTCGTTTCAATGAGCAGTGTATATTCTGGAATATCATTCCAAATTAAACCTCTTTGAAAGTAGGATTATAGGCTTTATCATTCTATTCTTGACACATGCAGCAGTGTTCAACCGATTACCAAAAATGATCGCTCTAGAGCAGCCATGACCTCATTCTATGAGCAATCAAAGAAAAATAATAGGTGAAAAGTTGACACTTTTCCACTCCAAGTTCTGAAGAGCCATAAGCATCATTTTAAAACATGAGCAAGCTGTCTTAGCACTGCCCCCCCCCCCACCCCCCTCCCCCCACACCTCCACATGGTCCTTTTCAAAACCAATGATGTACACTTAAAAAAATAAAAAATTGAATGGTTTGTATCTGATATTTTACCCAAGTTAATAAAATGGATAAATTTGTCCGGTGAGTGCGACAAGGCTTAATTTTGCAATGCTATTGCTTTAGCACATGCAGGCAGCAAAGCCTTCTTACACTCAAGGGATGAAATACACTACTACCCATGCTATTCTGTAGATTATGAGGCCTAAAACATTATTATTATTTATTATTTATTGGTGCTTAAGGTCACATATTTCTGCAAAATGGCTAACCATGACCATGACAGTTTTACGGGTGGAGGAAGCCGGAGTACCCAGAGAGAACCACCGAGCAACGGCGAGCAACTGTCTGCTCCCCAACATACCAACTCCACACAAGCAGGGTTAGCATTGGTTGAAGACAGGTGTACCATCGACGTGCAGTACGCCTTAGTACACAACATCACCGTGCCCCCACGTGGGCAATGGGGGTGAAGTGTCTTGCCCAAGGACACAACACGGTTGCTGCAGGTGGGATTTGAACCGAGGACCTCTCAGCTTGCAGCCTGCACCTCTACCAACTGAGCCACCGCGCCCCCTAGAGGCCTAAAACATAAAACAAACCAAGAACATGACATTTTGATGGCAAAGAAATAATTACAAAAATAAAAAATAAAATAAAACCAGAGGCTCAAGTGAGCCTAAAATGCTCACCTGGCTCAAATTGTCAAAACAGATGAGTGTATCAGCATGTGATCAGCAGCAAGAGCAATTTTTTGATTTGCTATGACACAACCAAAGGTAACTTTTTTGGCCATTCATTTCTGCTGATCCTAGGAAAGCCTCCTAGCAAACTCTGTTCTGTGAAGTATTAAAAACAACAACCAAAAGAAATTTCTGTTTTGTTTTAAACTACTGTGTTCTCTCTAGTGCCCCTCTCCTCCCCAGCCCCCCCCCCACCCCCCAAAAAAAAAAAAAAAATTAAAAAAACATTAATAACAAGCGAAGCAATTTGAACAAACTTGAATTCGACACCCCTAGAGATGTTACATACCAAATATGAAAGGATTCTCACTGGTGGATCTGAAGAAGAATTTTCAAGAAATTTTCTCATATTGCTCTAAGTTAAACTTCGTGCTTCAATAAAAAGCCCAAACATTAAGCCAGGAACCTGATTTGAACAAGCTTCAATCTAACCCTCTCAGAGGTTTTGTACACCAAATATCAAAAGAATATGACTGCTCGATATGAAGGAGATAATTTTAATGAGAGATGATTTTAAAAAAATAATTCCCCATATTGCACTAAGTAAATATTTGGGCTCCCTTGGGGAACCCAAATATTAACCCAGCAACTCGATTTGAACAAATTTGAACCGTACACCTCTAGAGATGTCACATACTAAACATGAAAGGATTCTCACTAGTGGGTCTGAAAAAGAAGATTTTGGATTTCAAATCAGCCCATCGGTTCTTGAAATAGAAATTTTGGGCCGAGCCCAAAATGGATATGTGCCCACATAGAGCCCAAATATTGATCTACCAACTTCTCTTGAACAAACTTTAATCTTCAACACCAAAGAGTGTTACATACCATATATCAAGGCAATCTCTCTGGTGGTTCATGAGAAGAAGATTTTTAGGCTTTGGCATCATTGCTCAGAGCCCGAAGAAGGCAGCTGCTCCATTTGAACAAAATAGAAAGCGTATGCCCCAGGGATGGTTTGTGCAATATATGTTTGAATTTGGCTGAATGGCTGTGGAGAAGAAGCCAGGTTTGCAAAAGTTGATGGACGACGGACGCCAAGTGATGGCAATACCTCACACTGACTTGCAGTCAGGTGAGCTAAAAATGCCTGCCCATATGCAATTTCACAAAAAGGCCTGAGAAACAGAAGATCCACTTTGTGTGGACTTACCTGACCCGTCTGGAACACTGCGAACATAAGTTGGAAACATCTTCACCCTGGCTGTTTCATTCGTTTCTCTACCCAAGCCCTTATTGAAGTTGTCCAACATGATGGACATGACCTTTTTGTAGTCGTCATCAGTGAGGATGAAGGGTCGCACAACATTTTCAACCTGCCAATAAATTAAAAAATTCAGTAAGTCGTGGCCTCAAAACATTTATCTGACGCAAACAGGTGATCCATGTGACAGAAGAAAACATTCTTAAGGTAAACACTGATGTACCTAAAATATACCTAAAATATACTACATTTAACTGAGAGAGGCTAGCTCTCTTCTAACACACAATGGCATAAATCACCCCCTCCTCCCGTCCCCCCAATCTTGTTTTTTTATGATAATAGCTGAGTACAATCAATTACTCAAGAGTCTGCATATTCAAAATTATTTACTTGTTGGGGTTTAATGTCAATTTCGTCATCTATGGCTATATCATGACCACAACACAGGTATGAAGCCAAGTAAGCCATCATTTATACAGTGCAGCCCACTTCAGAGGAATTCCATCCCAGGCATTGGTGACAGGGTCCTATTTTACCAGTAAAACAGAAGTTGTTTACCATAGTAAACAAGCACTGCTCTACTTCCTGGGCTCCTACTAGGAATTGCATATTCAAAGACCTCCACCTACACATGATACTGTTACAGGTGAATGCCAGGTTGGTGATATGTGAGTTACTGCTGATAAATCATGTGAAATTAGCAATGCTAAATGTTAATCGATAATGCCATGGTATTAAAAGCTGAGAAGCATGAAGGTATGTGTACAAAAGACCCTTTAAGCAAATTCCTATAATAGTGGGGCAAACATGCCTCCTGCCCCTCATGTCCCCCCTCCCAAAATCTAAAGATAGTCATAAGCCTATATCCTCATTAAAACCAAGACCAAAATCCGACCCCATGCCATTAAGATAATTTTTTGGTGTGGTGCGTCAGGTACCACACAAAAAGATATTTCACAGCCTTTGGATCCAAGTTTGGAATATTATATATTGGGGGCGCAGTGGCTCAGTAGGTAGAGGTTCAGGCTGCAATCTGAGAGGTCCTCGGTTCGAATTACACCTGCTGCAACCACATCGTGTCCTTAGGCAAGACTCTTAATCAAAATTACCCATGTGGGGGCACGGTGGCATTGTGTAATAAAGCGTACTGCACGTCGATGGTGCACTTGTCTTCAACCAATGCTAACCCTGCTTGTGTGGAGTTAGTATGTTGGGGAGTCTGATAGGTGCTTGCCATTGCTTGGTGGTTCTCTCCGGGTACTCCGGCTTCCTCCACCCATAAAACTGTAGTGGTCATGATTAGCCATTGTGCAGAAATGTAACCTTAACCCCCTTCACTCTGATGTCAAAATACCAAAATTTCAGGAAGCTGTTTTTTCCCATAATGCATCTAGAAATTTACCCAATTCAATCTCGTCTGACAGAGCTCAATGATCTCTGTCAAACGAGATTGAATTGGTTAAATTTCTAGTTGCATAATGGGAAATGTTTTCTGCCTGAAATTTAGTTACTTTGACATCAGTGTTAGGGTTAAACACCAATAAATAATTAAGTTATAACCACACTACATTTACCCACCTGCACTGAATGTTGAACAAATTTATTCTCTATTATCATTTCAGTAAAATAACTCCAAATACTGTTTTCAAACTATAACTTCTCACCAACAAGCTGATTTAGCAAATGAAGCTATAGGACATAAACCATGTATATTTATAATAGTGGAAGCTTCCGGAAATGACCTGTTACCAGATAGGCTTGTTTCCCATTTTACATCATCAGTTGTAAACAATGGGGGAAGTGAGTACAGTAAACAGGATGGCCTGATTCACAGAAAGTGACAAAGTAAGCATCATGTCGAAGATAAGAAGATAATTATTCAATGTAAAAATACTGATATTACATTTTGTATATAATACTCATTTCCATTAAATAAATATCTAGATATAGTTTGTGTAAAATGCATAATATTAGTCACCCATTTTATGTTTGTATTCAATTATGAAGTCCTACTGTAAACAATACAAAGTATATATCAGTGGAAACCAATCACACACACATGTGAACAGGATGTTGAAAAACATGTACACCACTGTACATAAATCCAACCAACCTTTCCAGATTACACAGAAATCTGTGAAGAATGTATCATTCTTCTCTGAAAACATATGAGCAGTTAATTAAAAATCATATTTATGTTTTTAATGCTTCAAGTGCCACTTTATTGAATGTACTATAAGCATAAATGTTTGTCAGACACAGCAATAATTTGTTCTCTAGTAACAGAACAACTGCATTATTTTTCAGCGCTGGAAGCCATAATTTGGGCTCAAAGTGAAAAGTACCAGTAATACAGGTAAAAGACTTCACATTCTGTTGAAGTGTATCCTATTCAGCTGGAAACAAAAATACTTGTAACAAGCTTTGAGGGGGTGCGGTGGCTTTGCGGTAACCAGTTCTTGTCAGATCACCGAAGTTAAGCAACGTCAAGCCCGGTTAGACCTTCAATGGGTTACCGTCTGAGCGATTGATTCAGACTCCTGCGTTGTGTCCTTGGGCATTAGGCACTTCACCCCGATTGTTCACATGGGAACACGATGATGCTCTGCACTAAGGTATACTGCATGTCGATGGTTCGCATGTCTTCAACCAATCTAACCCTGCCAGCTGCAGTGTGGAGCTACGATGTTGGGGAGCTGGCAGCTGTTTGGCACTGCTCGGTGGTTCTCTCCGGGTACTCTGGCTTCCTCCACCCATCAAACTGTCATCGACACAATATGACCTTGGCTGTTACAGTGCTGTTAAACCCTAATAAATAATAATTATAATAATAACAAGCTTTGATCTGGTAAAGTGCTAGAAGCCACCATCTGGACTCAACTTTAACCTTTTACCTACCGAATCAGTCTGCAAATTGAGTGGTTGAAAAAAAATATATTTTTCAAAAAATCTCCACAAAACCAGATGAGTGAACACTCACAGGAAAGAGCTTGTCTAGCTCATTCCAATGAGACTTCACATTCTGTTTTAAGTGTACCCAATTCAGCTGGAAGCAAAATATTTGTAACAAGCTATGATCGGGTAGAGTGCTAGAAGTCACCATCTGGACTCGACTTTAACCTTTTACCTAACGAATTGAATCAGCCCGCAAATAGAGTGTTTGAAAAAAAAAATTTTTTCAAAAAATCTCCACGAAACCAGATTAGGTGAACTCTCACTGGAAAGAGCTTGTCCAGCTCGTTCCAATGAAGAGCCACATGACAAGATTGTGGGTTTTTTTAACCCTTTGAGACTTTAATTACTGGGAATTCAGTTTCTTCAACATTTTTCAAAATGCGACGTCAAACGTCGGAAAGTACAAATAACAAGATATTTTTCACATTAGTGATTAACTGGTTGAGGGCTAAATTATTTTTGTTGGTCTAAATTTGTTATTCAAAACTTGTTTTATTATAAATTATTGGAGAGTGCCCAAAGGCACTCTCCAGTAATTTGTAATAAAACAAATTTATAAAAACAAAACGTTATTTGTGTTTGACTGAATGTGAAATTTAAGCAAGGAAAGTGTTGGCTTTTCCTCTGGTATCCTCATTTTTTGAAAGCCCTGATAGTGGCTTCTAGCACTTAACCAGTTAAGAAGTCTTGACAGCAGGATTATATTAGTATTTTAAAAAGCGATAACATTTGGCTCAACGGTTGTCACTGAGCACTATTCGGGAGAAAATAGGAATTGAGGTTAAAACTTTAAAAAATCGAAAAATAATAACAAAAGAAATGACCACAAAGTATCAACATGCCGTTTGATTTCATACATCATAAGACGTACAAAAGTATCAAAGGGTTAATTTAAAAAAAAAAATTAAAATGATACATTTGAGATCGTATAAAGGGTTAACAGTGCTGCAAGCCTCTTTAGTGACTTTACACTGTGCGCATTAGCTTGTTGTTTGGGCTTTGGTTGATAAGAAATGTTAATATAAAATTGTTCTGTTACAATTTATTGGGGAGTGCCAATAGGCACTCTCCAATAAATAGGAACAAAACAATTATTGATGAACAAAGTCTTGCTAAATTAAGATTCCCCTTGCTGGCAGCATTGTATGAAAAAAATACTCATGCTACAAGTCACCTTTGAAAAATAATTTAGTCTTTATTGTGTTTAGAAAGGCCTCTATCGGCATCTATGGTTATATCACGACCACAGAACAGGTATGAAGTCATGTTTCGCAACTTGTTTATACCCTTACTACCCACTTTAGAGGACTTATTTAATTGGGGTTTAATGACACTTTCAACAACCATGATCACCTTCTCTTCAACAGTTTTACAGATGGAGTACAAGGAGAGAACCACAAGGCAGTGGCGAGCAAGTTGTAGATTCCCTGATGAACTAACTTTGCACAAGCAGGCTCGGTATTGGTTGAAGGCAAGTGCACCATCGACATGCAGTACACCTTACAGAACCACCACCACCAGTGGACTTCAACCCCAGGCATTGGCTACCTGTCCTACTTTATCAGAAAAATAGAACATGTATACCATAGTAAACCAGCACTTGTCCTAGGGTTCATACACTTGGCATGAAAAAAACGTTTTCCAGACATGTCATCCCATTTTTCATACCCATTCACTACCTCAAAATGACTGCTTAAGGTCACTATCAGCATCAATGGCTATATCTTGACTGCAATATAGGTATGAAGTCAAGTTTAGCCAATTATTTATTCCTATGCTGTCCACTTTAGAGGACTCCCACCTCTGATACTGATAGGTCCAATACGACCAATAAGCAGAATTAGTTTACCACAGTAAATACCCGTAGCAGCTCTCCAGGGTTCATGTACTTGCCAAGAAAAAAAAAAGTCGCGACATCGACGCCGTAGCTGCGACGGGTGGTGCAATCTTACAAAATTCTAAGTTCATCAAGGGCCATAACTCTAAGAAAAATGTTTGGAACAACACATGCATTGAACAGTGGCTAGACATCAATAAGATACACTTACATGCCAAATATAAAGTCATTCCATCAAGTATTTCAAAAGTTATTGAGTTTTGAAACTCGTTGGTCACAGATAGACCGACCGACCAACTGACAGACCGACCGACAGACAGACCGACATTGCCACTTATAGAGCTGCTAGTCACAACTAAAAATTCCATACTTTTTATTACACGCCTGTTCTATGTAATCCCCATCTACAGCAGCACTAAATCATGCAGAAAATGAAAATGAAAACCGTTGATGGACAACTTTTAAATAGAAGCAAAATGTCACTGGAAAAAAATCGTGCACCGCAATTACAATTTCAATAGCTGAAAATCGTCACCCAAGTTCCAATGTGTTCTATGTGCCAGATGGCACATAGAACACATTGGAACTCAGGGGGATGAAAGAGTAACACAGCTTCCCCTCGCAAGTTTGGCTGGCGACAAAATGTGTTCTTTTTGTGGATAGTTGTCGAGTGTCCTTCTAATAATTGTTTTTTATAGATGTGAAGGCATGCAATAAACACAGAATGTCACGTGTGTGTGAATGGGTTAATCGATATGGAACTTGTTCCATCACGGAAGGATACAATTCGAGGTCTGCGGCCTCTCATTCTATCCTTCCGTGCTGGCACTCATGCCATATCGGCTAACCCTTTACCTAACAAATCGCCCGCATCCGCCCACGTAATATGCAAACTGAGTAGTTGAAAAAATTAAATTTTTCAAAATATTTCAACAAAATCATATCATGTGACCCCTCGTTCCAATGAGGGGTCACATGATATGGTTTTGTTGAAATGTTTTGAAAAATTTAAAAACATTATATTTAAAACAATAAATTTTGATATCGTCTGCGTTGGGTAAAGGGTTAACCTATTCACACACGTGTCGTTCTGTGTATTTTCCAGACATAATGCCAGCCCATTTTGCATACCCATTCACATATATCAAACAGACGAAAATCAAACTAGGAGGACATTTTTTATGAGAACAGTTACAGACAGTAAGTTTTTTTTCTTCATCAAACTGAGGGAAAAGTTTTAGGAAAATAGTTACAGACAGTAACTACTTTAGGCACCACAAAGTAGATCTTCTGTTTCTCAGGCCATTTTTTGTAAAATTACATGCAGGAGATCTGCTAATTATTTTTTGAATGATTTGCTGGGGCTGTTTTAAAGATGAAAGTACAATGTTTTCCAAAGTATGCAATCATATAAACAGAAAAAATAGAGGCTTAAATTCATATGAATACTGACAAAAATCAAATTTGTGGGCAAAAGAAATCCTGTATTCAACTCATGGTAAAGCTACTCATCGAAATACACATTATTAACCCTTTACCTAATCAATCGGCTTCCACCCCCATGATATGCAATTTCAGCAGTTGAAAAAATATTATTTTTCACAAAGTTTAAAAACAAGAGCTCCCCATGGGGCCTGACGTGCACACCTGATAATAGCTGTTTAACAAAGGATTTAATTAGCATCTATAACTAGTTAACACTTCAGAGGAATGAAGTTATTTAGTTATTTATAACCCTGTTGTCCATGCCAGATGATTTTTTTCTAGTACTGGGATGCTACCACAGAAATAAAGCCCCGATTTTCAGTAATGCAAAACTTGGGAGTTCTTCAAATATCAACCTAGGAACTTAACTTGAACAAACTTGAGTATGAGCCCTTCTCTTCCACAACCAGGATGCTGTATATCAAATGTGAAAGCATTCTGTCTGGGGGATCTCATGGAGAAGATTTTTAAAGAAATTTCCTCATATTGAAATTTGGGCTGCCATAGGGGTCCCAAATATTAACCCAGGGACCCGATTTGAACAAACCTGAATCTCACCCCCCTATGTTGTATACCAAATACAAAAGCATTCTGACTGGTGGATCGGGAGAAAAAGAGTTTTAAAGAAATTCCCTCATATTGCACCAAGTTAAAATTCAGGCTCCCATAAAAAGCTCATATATTAACTCAGGGACTCGATTTGAACAAGCTTTAATCTGCCCCACCTCTGAGATGTTGTATACCAAATATAAAAGGATTCTAACTGGTGAATCTGAAGAATATTTTTAAAGAAATTCCCCATATTGCACCAAGTTAAAATTTGGGCTCATATAGGAAGGAAATTAGAATGTGCCCCCCATCCCCCACACACACACCCCTAAAGATGTTGTATACCAAATATGAAAGCATTCTGACTGGTGGATCTGAAGAAGAAGATTTTTAAAGAAATTCTCTCATATTGCACAAAGTTAAAATTTGGGCTACCATAGCAGGGAATATTTTTAAAAAAATTTGAAAAGCAGTTTACATCTTGGTTTCAAAAAGTGAAGATAAATAGTGAATATAAAGCCAATATGAAAGAAAAATGGTTAGCATCTGGACATTTCTATTTAGCATTTTGCGATGCGAATCCAGTCATCAAATGCCCTGCATAGGGAGCCCAAATATTAACAAACTTGAGTCTGAGCCCTTCCCTTCCCTTCCACCAGCAGGATGCTGTATACCAAATGTGAAAGCATTCTGACTGGGGGATCTGAAGGAGAAGATTTTTAAAGAAATTTCCTCATATTGCACCAAGATGAAATTTGGGCTACCAAAGGGGGCCCAAATATTAACCCAGGGACGCGATTAGAACAAACTTGAATCTGCCCCCCCCCTCCCCCCCTGGAGATGTATACCAATTATGAAAGCATTCTGACTGGTGGATCTGTAGAAGATTTTTAAAGAAATTCCCCCATATTGCACTAAAGTTAAAATTTGGACTCGCATGGGGAGACCAAACATCAACCCAGGCACTCGATTTGAACAAACTTGAATCTGACTACCCTGTTGCATACCGAATATGAAAGCATTCTGACTGGTGGATCTGAAGAAGATGATTTTTAAAGATCATCTCCCATATTGCCCTAAGTTAAAAATTTGGGCTCCTGTACTGAGCCCAAATATGAACCAAGGGTCTTCATTTTAACACACTTGTATCTGACCCCCTGACTCAGAATTTTTTGATGCCACCCCCCCCCCCCCCCCCCCCCCCCCCCCACCTATAGAACACTCAGACACAACCGATAGCATTTTTTTTTACCATTCAATTCTACTGGGCCTGAGGATGCTTCCTGTCGAATAACAGTTCTCTGTTCCATGTGGTTTGGGAAAAATGGGCATTTGAAAATATTTCTATTTTTAGCTCCTGGGGGTTCGCACAGGAAAATGTTTTTGCTGGGAATCAAGTACTTATGATTCAATAATACCACATATCAAATATGGGGGGGGGGGGGGAGGGACAAAAATCTTGCTCCTCTCATTACAAAGGCGCAAATATTGATCCAGGAACTTCGTTTGAACAAACTTGATTCGACACCTCAAAAGGAAGCTTCACACTAAATGTCAAGTCATTGTACTCACTGGTTCATGAGAATATTTTCTAAGAATTTTGGTGGATTTTTCCAAACCCTGGCTTCCCTATTAGGCTGGGTGAGTTGATTTGAAAAACAAAAACAAAATGTGATGTCAGAACAAGCAATCACCTCAAATATAACTAAAATTGGTTCACTGATTTAGGAGGGGAAGGTGCAAACACCATGTTCATGGATGACAGACAGTGAGTGATCACTATAGCTCATCCTGACTTTCAGTCAGGTGAGCTAAAAACCTATATCATGTGACCCCTTACTGGAATGAGCTCACCAAGCTTGTTCCAATGAGGGGGTCACATGATATGGTTTTGTAGAAATTTTTGAAAAAATTTGAAAAAATGATATTTAAAATAATAAACTCTGAGATCATCTGTGTTGGGTAAAGGGTTAAATTGTAAGATAATTATTGGTATCCTTAAAAAAACACTTGATAACCTTTATATGTTGTTTCCATTAAAGAATGGACCATAACAATATACCATGTTAATTAAATCAGTAATGGGTCCAGGATTCTGGGTTTGGGGGTGCCACATTTCAATCATGGGATCATTCAATGCATGTGCCAGCAAGTTGGGGCAAACATGAGGCCACTTGCAAAGCTGAAAGTTTGGGATTTTTTTAAAATGATGGTCAGTGTGGCCCTGTGGTGGCTTTTTTGCACATAGGACTATAATGTTTTCCAGCCAAAATATTCCCACAATTTTTTGGGGACTCATATTCTGAAAGAAGAAAAAGGATAAAAATTTTGAAAAAGAGAAAGCCAATTTAAAGTGGCTCACAGAAAAAAAATTGAGATACAGAAAAGAGGGGGGAGGTCTGTGCATATCCTTTCCTCCCCCCCCCCCCCCTCCCACAAAAAAAAAACAACAAACATTTGGATCCTACAATGTAAGTTATATCTATCATGCTTATATCAACTATTTCTTGACTCATCCTTCATGTATTTTTAAACAAATCAAATCAAAGCTGCAACAATGGAACCATGTCAGCCATGCACTTGATTTTTTATGATAAACCTTCAAGAAAATAATTATGTGTACCTGTAAAATAACGACTTGCAGATTGTTTATTTGGATTCAAGGTCACTGTCAGTATCTTTGGCATCTAAAAAAAAAAACCCTTGGAACCCCACTGCTCCACAGTGCCTGAATATTACCATTTATTTTCATAATGTTAATGATATTACCACTAAAAATAAATGCCTGCACTGATTACCACTGTTTGTTAGTGTACACTCTAACAGGTAATATTTTGGCAGGATATGTTAATGATGTTAAACAATTTTGGCACCAGATATACTAATTTAGCCAATCAGATCTATAAACAAAGGGTTGTTTATGATTTTTCTCTGTAAGCCAACAGTGGAATTTTTGTAGGAATATTAAGTGACCTTTTTATCAAAGCTAGTATAACAGGAACCAGTGAACTATTACAGCAATTTGTTATGTGGTACTGGTAATACCATCAGATAAGTATGAGGAGATGAAAGACAATGTACTCTAAAAATAACTTCTAAATGTTTTGGTGGTGAGATGTCACAGAAATATGTAATTATTCCAGAAACAAAGAGCTGTTAATTAACAACAAGTATTATCAGGTTACAATTTTTCTTCCTCATTGTCAGTCCACAAATGTACACAGTTTTCATACCTCCCACAAACATGTACCAATTTTTTTTTCTCCAAGAACTGCATGAATGCTGAGGGTCTAGATACCTGACTTAAAGAGATAAATAAGCTCGAACTGACCCGATATCAACCCTACTTCAAAATACTCCCTTATGTGTATATTATTTTCACATTCAAGGGGAGAGGGCATTTTGAAGTAGGGTTGATATCGGGCCAATTGGAGCTTATTTATCTCTTCAGGTGAGGTTTTCAGATGCCTGTGATCAATGTTGGCTCATCCAATGGAATGGGCAAAACTGCAATGGCAAGTTCAAAATTTCAAAATGACATGTCTCTGTCAGGATTAAGGTTTAATTCTGAGAACCGGGAGTGAAGCGTGGCACTGTTTGTGTACTGAACTGAAGTTTTCTGAATTGAAACTTTGAAGGATTTCATCAGCCCTTCCATGCCTGAAATTTTTACAGTCCTGATTCCTGATGAACCATTTTCAACAAATCACTCTAGCTCTCAACCAGTTACAGAGGAAATCCTCCACCACCCCCCCCCCCCCCACCCACCCCCAACTTCCTTTCAACTTTAAGATCTTCTTCACCCGCTTCAAAGTACAAACTCGTCTTTATTTTCAGAATCACTAGTATCACTATTCACTACCTCCTCCAACATCAACACCCTCTTCACAGCCGTCACCAGTCTCCTCTGTTTAAACTAGTGATGGCAATGAAGAGGCGGGTGTTGATGCTGGAGAAGGAAGAGGTGATAATTCGAGTTATTCTGAAAATAAAGACGAGATTGAAGAGGGTTTGGGTTTTCATACTTATCTGAGGAAAAGAACTTTTCCGTGTGGAGATGAGAGATTGCCAATGAAATATGCTCATTATCATTAAAATAAATGCGTCATTTTACCCTCATAGATTTGCTTGATATTATCCTGGAAATTTCTCGGTTTCCGGTTCTGAGAGTAATTTCATTCCTGTTCCCGGTTTCTAGAAAACCAGGGAATATATTAAACCCTAGACAGGATTCATAAATTGGATAACTCTGCATTAAGTTCCTCCAAAGTAGACCTGGCATTTTCAGGAGAGCGATTTATTCGCTCGCCTACAGCTCGCCTTAAAAAAATTAAGAAGGGCGAAAACTAGCCCTCCTGGCCTTAGAAAATAATGATTACCGTAACCACCTATGCCTAAAACCCACATCTTTTAAGATTAAGTGGTCTCTGTAAGACTGCCATACTCTCCCTCCCACATCTCCGGACCTTGCCAAGGCCCGGCGGTGTGGGAGGGGTAGTGTAGGCATCTCACTAAGACTACCTTGTTGGCAACACCAAATAAAATGTACAAAACCCACTTGGCGGAATTCATTAACAGTAAAACTTCATTTTGCAATTTTATCTTTTGTAAGCTTGAGGAGAGCTCATCACTCACCTTGACCATGCGAGGGGAGCTAGTTTTAGCTCCCCTTTCATTTTTAAGAATGCCAGGCCTGCCAAAGGTTATTCCAAAATTCTGCAGAATCATCTTTCTCACTCCTCCAAAATCACCTGATTCAAATTGGAGTTTCAAATAAGTTTATCAAATTTCTGAGAGTCGATGGTTCTCTTTCTATTTTTTTTTTCGTAGTTTAATATTTGTTGCTTGTCATTAGTTGGAGATTACTCAGAATTTAAGGGATTATGCTCTCAATAATTTATATGCAACTGACCAGTTATATACTTGGTCAATTAAGGTCAATGGTGTTGGTGATGGAAAAATCATGATGTTCTCAAGGAACCCCTCCCAACCCTCTATCCATGTGCCAAATATGCAAAGTGTAGCTTGAACCATGTTGGTGGGAGGGGTGGTAACATGAAAATAGAGAAAAAAAGCTTAAAAAACGCAACAAAAATGGCCGCCATTCTGCCATCTTGCATTTTGAAAAAAAAATTTTGAGCGTGCATCATCCCCTCAGAACCATTTATCCATGTACCAAATATGAAAGGTGTAGCTTGAACCATGTTGGTGGGAAGAGTGGTAACATGAAAATAGAGAAAAAAAAGCTTAAAAAACACAACAAAAATGGCCGCCATTCCGCCATCTTGCATTTTGAAAAAAAAATTTTGAGCGTGCATCATCCCCTCAGAACCATTTATCCATGTACCAAATATGAAAGGTGTAGCTTAAAGCATGTTGGAGGGAGAGGTGGTAAAATAATAAAAACATAGACAGACAGACAGACAGACAGACAGACAGACAGACAGACAGACAGACAGACAGACAGACGGACAGACAGGTGGACAGATGGACAGACGGACGGATGGATAGACAGATGGATGGATGGATGGACGGACGGTGCGGGCAGAGAAATGGATGGACAGACAGACGGACGGACAGACGGACGGAGTGCAATCCTATAGTCCCCTTACGGTTCCTGTAGGGGACTAAAAATTAAGAGACCCATAAGGGTTAACTGCTTACATGCTGCTGGCAGATATTCCTGCCCAGGATACATTGAGAATATCTGGTGTTTTTGAGTGGATACAGAAAATTATCTCATGAGTGACTGAGACAAATGTTTATGCGAGAGCGAAAATAACAGTTGGTCTCGGTCACAACGGTATCCACTCAAAAACACTAGATTTTCCTTTTTATTAAACGCTTTTCATAAGAATCTGATCATTCTTATCGATAACTCCACTCGTTTCAACATTGAATTGATGCATGAAAGTAAACAGCTGATGCGCATTGTGACGTGGAAGTGATTCGATCGATACTCGTAACAGCTTGTGTCTTGCGATCTCATTCATCTGGCAGTTTTCATGAATCAATTCAAGGTGAATACATGTTGAATTATTGCTGTAAATGATTGGTGTCCACTCAAAAACACTAGATTTTCTTTTCATTATACATTTTTAGAACAAATTGATCATTTCCAGCGATAATTTGACTCGTATTCACGTTAAAATGCGCTTTGAAAGTCGCCATTTTCATTGATACCATGAAAGTGAAATTCCATATCTTCGCAGTGAAGGATATGATTTCTATCTTTCTGCAATTTTTTCGATAATCTATCATTTTGCATATAATAAAAAATCACTTGCCACTGATATGAGTATAATTTGGGCAAATTCAATCAAATTTCTCGGATTTTCTCCCCTGTAAACTGAATAAACTTTTCGACCAATGATTTCTTTATATAAATTTAGATGAATTTTTCATCAAATCTAGTGATGGCTGCTCTAAAGCAGTAAGTTGAGAGTTAAAGCACAAAAGTATAGCTTTACTCCCAGCCTCCATGTGATCTTCTAAAAAGCTAAAATATGATTTATGAAGAGATATACAGAATGATGTATCTACAAGATAATGTAAAATGTTATAATATTTCACAAAATGAAGAGCTACATGTTGGTAGGTCAGTCAGTTCCATATGAATTTTTAACTCTTAACCTGCTGAGTATTTTCAAAATATTTTTCATCAAATCAAGTCATGGCTGCAGTGAAGCAGCCACAACTAGATTTTTATGAGAAACTTACCATCTCCGTCAGCAGCATTTAAAGAGTAAAGACCCACAGTCACTGGAAAATCATGTATGAAGTTCATGTTGTCCTTTCTTTTCAAATAAAACGGGACTTGCTAATTACCACAGTAAACATGCTTGCACTACTTCCAAGGGTTCCCACGGATATACAGAATCAAATTCAAGCACCATTTAACCCTTTACCTAATGAATCAGCCACATCCACCAGTGTAACATATAAACTCAGCAGTTGAAAAAACAAAATTAATATAATAAATTTTGATCTATTTATTTATTGGTGTTTAAGATCACATACTTATGCACAATGGCCAATCTTGACCGTGACAGTTTTACGGGTGGAGGGAGCTTAGCCAGAGTACCCGGAGAGAACCACCGAGCATCGACGAGCAACTTTCAGCTCCTCAACATTCTAACTCTGCTCAAGCTCCGCTCAAGCAGGGTTACAGCAGTTGAAGAATGTGCACCATCGGAGTGCAGTATGCCTTATTACAAGGCATCATCATGCCCCCATGTAGGCAACTGGGATAAAGTGCCTTACCCAAGGACACAGTGCTTAACCATTTACCCAAATGTCTGCAATGGGTAAATGGTTAGGCACTTTCCAAGGAATTTTACAATGCTTTTCAATGACTATCAGGGCTGTACAAATTGGGCATACAATCATTTTGTTTGCCTGTCACTGACCTAAAAAGAAATAAGATGAAAGAAATAAGGTTGGTTAACCCACATTACCAGATCTTTGACAGATCGTCCCCTGAGTTCCAATGTGTTCTATGTGCCTACTGGCACATAGAACACATTGAAACTCAGGGGACGTAATATCTTTACTTAACCCTTTACCCAATGCAGACGATATCAAAATTTATTATTTTAAATATCATTTTTTGAAATTTTTCAAAAAATTTAAACAAAACCATATCATGTGACCCCTCGTTGGAACGAGCTCATTCCGAGAGGTCACATGGTATGGTTTTGTTGAAATTTTTTGAAAAATAATATTTTTTAAACTGCTGAATTTGCATATTACGCGGGCAGATGCGGCCGATTCATTGGGTAAAGGGTTAAATTCCCATTGTATCCATTTAACTCTTCCAGAACCATAATACACTTATTTATTTATTTATTTGTTGGTCTTAAAGGTCACATACTTATGCACAATGGCTAATCATGACCGTGACAGTTTTAGAGGTGGTGGAAGCCGAAGTATGGGAGAGAACCACCGAGCATCGAAGAGCAACTGTCAGCTCCTCAACATTCTAACTCTGTTCATGATCTGCTCAAGCAGGCTTACAGCGATGAAGACATGTACACCATCGATGTGCAGTACACTTTAGTACTCGGCATCATCATGCCCCCATGTAGGCAACCGGGATAAAGTGCCGTGCCCAAGGACACAACGTTGGTTGATGCAGACAGGGATCGAACTCAGGACCTCTAGCATAGAAGTCCAACAGTCTATCACTGAGCCACCGCATTCCACACATAATCTACTTTGTAATGATAAGAACAGGGGCCAATACTACAAAACTTTTACATTTGTAGTTTCTAGAATTGTATTTTCTAGTCATGATTTTACTCCCCAGTGCCAAATAAAAGTGATGGTCTAATAAACATGATGCTGCACACAGTCATGAAATTCTGACACAAGCGATTTTTAGCTTGCCTTAACTGCTCACTCAATTTAATCCGGCATAAGCCTTTTTTTTTGCTCACCTACATTCAGCTATTTTCGACGGTGATGGACCATGGAACGTGTGTACAGAATATGCTGGGTACATGTGTGTGTCGGCCACTACATGTAGTCCCCCTGAACTTCTTGATTGATCTGACCACACTGGGGTGGAGGGGATAGTAAAAAATGAATACAGGTTCATTCATTAACATTTTATTAATTCATTTAAAATTGACTGGCTTGAATGCACTCGAAGGAGAAATTACCCAACCCGGTATTAACTAAGTCTTTAGAAGATCTTTGTGAAGCAAAAAAGTGAAAAAGATTTCAGGAGAGCAATTTGCTCACCTAAGTAGGTTCCAGGTGAGTGATTTATTACCACCCTGGATTTTTCAGAAATCCAAGCATGTGCACATTTTGAGTAAGAGTGATGGCATTTTCACTCTTTGTTTCAAAACCTAATAAAAGTGATGCTGCCCTCTTTCAAGAAAAATTAATAATAGCCTCTTTCAAGAAAAATTAATAATAGTGACATCACTTTTATTTGGCACTGGGGAGTAAATGGGTTGAAATAACTATTATTAGCATTTTCAAAGATGTGGCAATTTGCCAGTTGGCAATTTGCCATATCATTTAAAATGCTAATGATTCATTTTAGTCAGTTATCTTAATAGGTAGAAAAAACAATTCTAAAAAATAAAATTGTAAAAGTTGTTTAGCATTGGCTTCTGGTGTAATGTTAATATGACGATGAAATCATGTGATGTCACACGCTGTAGGGAAAGTGCATTACATCACAGTTTTTGATCAGATAACTGACAGAAACACTTGAAGTAAACTGAAGTGGTCTAGAAACTACACCACAGACTGAGGCGAAACTCTCAGTAATTGTTGCTGAACTAAATTCCAGTACTTTTCAAAATTGATGCTGGAAAATCAAGTATTTTTCAAGGATAGAAACAAATTCAAGCACTTCTCAAGGAAGGGGCCAAAACTTCAAGGACTTTTCATCAGTGTGCAAAGTTTGATGAGAATGCTTATTTCGTTCATGTGGTGGTTACGCAAATTTAAATCTACGCAAACGGATGACCAGTTAGCCAAAAGTTGCATCTTGAATGGTAAAGTCTGAGTAACATAACTGGTAGAGTGCTAAATTTTTTCTCAGCCTCAAAATTTCTTCACACATTTTTGTCTTGTTACAATTAACTGGTAGAGTGCTGGAAGCCCATATTTGGGCTTTACTCTGAAGTGTCAGTACCAGCACTTAAAGGCTTCATATTTTGTGGATGTTGTTCATGCCACCTTTGAAGTGAAATTATTTAGTCTCTTAGGATTTGCCTTGTTAAAATTTATGGGAGAGTGCCTATTGGCACTCTCCCATAAATTGTAACTAGGCAAACGAACGTGAACAAATTTTGATGACCAAAAATAATTCAGCACTCTACCAGTTAATGCAAATCAATGGAGATCAAGTAATTTTACCTCCCAAATATATGAAGGACATCCACAGAATATATAGATTTAGGTACCTGTAGTTCAGAATAAAGCCCAAATATGGGCTTCTAGCACTCTACCAGTTAACTGGCCATGCTTGTGTCTTGTTAGATTTTTAGACATTTGCCTTGAGAGGCTATATATATTTCAATTACACGCAGTATATCAATACTTGTAATGATAAAAATGCAGTTTCCCAAGAATTTTTATGTAGCCGAGCGTTCGGTTAGGCATCTCCAAACCATGTGAATGGTCAGTTGGTTAGAGTCATTTTTGAAATTTTGCACACTGTTTCATTTGGGTGGGAACCCTGCATGTTGGGTTAACAAATATCCTATTCAAAAGGGCGCACCATACAACAAAAGGTAAATGAGATTTTAAGATTTCATATCCACCCTTAAAAATGGTGACATGAGCTAATGGGTTTCTCGCTGATTTAATTATACTAAGATATTTTCTTATCTGATAATTTAAGAACTGAACCATTTCAACTGCACCCACCTGACATTTACAATCACACCGAGTGATAAATTACCTGATGAATACAATGACAGAATAAAAGAGGGCAGAACCATTTCAAACCTAGCTCATCTACGGTACAGTGGCTCATTGATTTATTTCATTTTATGACACTTTCCAACAGCCAGGGTCACATCGTGTCAGACAGTTTTATGGGTGGAGGAAGCCAGAATACCCAGTGAGAACCAGTAAGCAGTGGTGAGCAACTGTCAGTCTCTCCAATGCACTAACTACACAAGGAGAGTTGGTTGAAGGCAAGTGCATCATCAACATGCAGTATGCCCTTAATATACAGTACTTCAATGCCCCCAAGTGCGCAGTTGGGATTGAGCACTTTCACCAAGGACACAACAAAGTTATTGCTGGTCAGGATCATTTCATTTTTTTCTCCTCAGCCCAATGCAACTAGAAAGTAAGCCAATTCAGTCCTGTTTGGCAGAGTTCAATCAATGAGCTCTCTCAAACAAGATTGAATTGGACAACAGGTGTCAAATTCCACAGGCATATAATCTGTAAAAACCTTTCCCTAAAACCCTGCCAAGTGTACATTAAATTAAGCATGAGGTGGAGTGGCAGTTCAAGGATACATTTAGGCCCCTACCCCTATAGTTACTCCACCAATATATGCCCCCACAAAAGTGAAGGTGATTTTAGAAGAAAATAGTCTCTTCTATTAGTATAATAGATACCCCTTTTTCATTTATTTATTTATTGGTTTTTGCATTCTGTAAGATGGTGAACTTGTCATCAGCCAATGCTAACCCAGCTTGTGCCAAGTTAGGACGTTGGGGAGTCTGACAGTTGCTCATCATTGCTCAGTGGTTCTTCCGGGTACTCCAGCTTCCTCCACCCATAAACTGTCTTGACACGAGTGGGCCCTGGCCGTCGAAAGTGTCATAAAAACCCCAATAAATAAATAAATAAATAAATAAATAAATAAATAAATAAATAAATAAATAAATATGTGTTTAACCCTTTACCCAATGCAGACGATATCAAAATTTATTATTTTAAATATTATTGTTTCAAATTTTTCAAAAAAATGTCAACTAAACCATATCATTTACCCCTCGTTGGAACGAGCTGAACGATCTCGTTCCAACGAGGGGTCACATGATATGGTTTTGTTGAAATTTTTTGAAAAATAATATTTTTTCAACTGCTGAATTTGCATATTACGAGGGCGGATGCAGGCGATTCATTAGGTAAAGGGTTAAGGCCACATATTTCTGCACAATGACTAATCGTGACAACAACATAGAGATTGGTGAAAAAGTAGTCTATCATGCATTTATACCCAAGTTGCCCACTTTAGAGGGCATCCTCCCACAAGCTTTGGTGATTGGGTCCTATTTTACCAGCAAAACAGAGGTTATTTACCAAAGTTCCCCCTCACAAAGTAAGCAACTTATCAATGATGTCTTAGGGACGTGGTGGCTCAGTAGGTAGAGGTGCAGGCTGCAAGCCGAGAGGTCCTTGGTACAAATCCCACCTGCGGCAACTGTGTTGTGTCCTTAGGGACATGGTGGCATTGAGTACTAAGGCGTACTGTGCGTCGATGGTGCACTTGTCTTCAACCAATGCTAACCCTGCTTGTGTGGAGTTAGTAGGTTGGGGAGCCTGACAGTTGCTCACCATTACTTGGTGGTTCTCTCTGGATACTCCGGCTTCCTCCATCAATAAAACTGTCTGACACAAGATGAACCTGGCTGTTGAAAGTGGCATTACACCCCAATAAATAAATCAGTAACTCAAATGATGTCTTCATGTCAGTCTCCACTGAATTGGAAATCAAGTGATTACTGCATTACAGTAGCGATCACTTGATTTTATGAAAAATTCTACTCTTAGAACTCTGGTAGTATTTCAAAATTGTCGTCATTGACCCCATATTGCCCATGCAGCAAGAACAATTTAACACTTAACCCGCATCCGCCCGCGAAATATGAAAATTCAGCAGTTGAAAAAATATTATTTTTCAAAAAAAATTCAACAAAACCATATCATGTGACCCCTCGTTGGTACGAGGTCGTTGAGCTCGTTCCAACAAGGGGTCACATGATATGGTTTTGTTGAAATTTCTGGAAAAATTTGAAAAAATGATATTTAAAATAATAAATTTTGATATCGTCTGCGTTGGGTAAAGGGTTAACAAATTATATCTTGTTTGACTATACTCCCTGAGTACTGTCAAACACGATATAACTTATTAAATTCTCAGTTGCATTGTAGGGAAAATTTGCTGCGGAAAACTTTGGTATTTTAACATCAGAGTGCATGCAGAGGGTTAAAACACTGACAAGGTGATTCAAGATACGAAGTTAAATACAATGCTCCTTATTCTATGAGAATAATTAATTTGGATGAAAAGGATGAAATTTTAAAGCCAAGAAAAAAATTTCCTTCATTTGATAAATTTTTGCTTGGATAAAATGGTTAAACACCACCATCAAAAAGATTACTATTAAAACAGAAAACTCCACCATTACACTCTCAATAACCTTCATGCAGAGTGGAAGGGCAGAAAATAGCAGTAACTTCTGTCTGGCAATCAGCCAAATGTCTAAAATATGGAACAGCAAACACTGAATTAAATGTGTGTCTGAATGGATGAAGGTCATGTCAGAAACCACCTTCAATGACACCAGTCATGTGCTTGTTCAAAAAATTTCCAAATCATGAATGAAAACAAGCCAACAAACCCTCTTGAGAGCACTCAATCAAATATTTATAGAGAAGATCTTGTGTATGCAGTAAATCATATAAACTGAGTGATGCAATGTAGAAACTAAAATGAACGTCCATTCTTCAGTGATATTTTTCCAATTCCCTCAAACATACCAGAATCTATTAACATTAAACATTGAGCAAATCAATAAATGACGTCAATCATAAATGAAGACTATTATTCTATTAGGCAACAAAAATATATCCTGTTAGACAACAAAAATAGAGCATTAAAATAACTCAATAATACAGCCAAATTCACCCGGGGATTTATTTCACTGTCTACAGGGGCCGAATATGGAGGACCCTTCCCCAATGGCATTTTGGCATGATTTTTCTCCAATTCAAGCCAAAAATTTCCCAATCTCACACCTCATTCAAATAAAAATTCAATTCTTTTTCAACTCTTGAAGGCCTTATTTTGACTTTTCATCACTTTTAATTGCAAAAAAACAGGTGCCTCAACAGGCAGTTTTTTGATAGATATGCAAGTTACATCCCAAGAAGATTGTCAGTTGTTTCTAGGCATGTCTTGGCTGCCTACACAGGCAGCCAAGACTTGCCTAGACACAACTGCAAAGCCACAGAATGTCAACTATTGAAGTGTTGCAAAATGTATACATATCTTCATCATTTAATACATAATAAGAACAATTTATATAAGAGTGGTTAGAGACTGATCATTATTTCATGCGACTTACAAAACTTAATACATGTACTAAACATGTGGGGGCGCGGTGGCTCAGTTGGTAGAGGTGCAGGCTGCAAGCCGAGAGGACCTCGGTTCGAATCCCACCAGCGGCAACCGCGTTGTGTCCTTGGGCAAGACACTTCACCCCGATTGGCTAAATGGGGGCACGATGACGATGTGTACTAAGGCGTACGGCACGTCGATGGTGCGCATGTCTTCAACCAATCTAACCCTGCCTGTGCTGCAGTGCAGAGTTCAGAGTTACGATGTTGGAGAGCTGACAGCTGCTCGTCATTGCTCGGTGGTTCTCTCCAGGTACTCCGGCTTCCTCCACCCGTAAAATTGTCACGGTCACGATTAGCCATTGTGCATACGTATGTGACCTTAAACATCAATAAAATAAATAAATAGTACTAAACATGTAGTAGCTTCTGTACTTATGTTCTCCATTGAATATGAAGGGGAGCGGTGGCTCAGAAGGTAGAGGTGCAGGCTGCAAGCCGAGTGGTCCTCGGTTCGAATCCCATCTGCGGCAATCGCGTTGTGTCCTTGGGCAAGACACTTCACCCCCATTGCCCGTGTGGGGGCAGGGTGGCATTGTGTACTAAGGCGTACTGCTCGTCGATGGTGCACTTGCCTTCAACCAATGCTAACCCTGCTTGTGTGGAGTTGGTATGTTGGGGAGCTGACAGTTGCTTGGTGGTTCTCTCCGGGTACTCCGGCTTCCTCCACCCGTAAAACTGTCGCGGTCATGATTAGCCATTGTGCAGAAATATGTGACCATAAACACAAATAAATAAATAAATAAATAAATAAATAAATAAATAAATAAATAAATAAATTTTCTCTGTGTTTCTTCTCCCATACAAATTCCCAATTGAAGCCTACATCACTCAAATTTTCTCAACTGCATGCCCCATCCCCAACCTTTTCCCAAAGAGGGCCAAAGAATCCCACATCACCATTTACAAGTGAATAAAATGAAGAAAAATGAAAAAGACCTATGTTTCTAAATTGAACACTTATGATCTGGTAGAGGGCGAGAAGCCACTATCAGGGCTCTACTGAAAAGTGCTGAAAACCACTTTAGTGGCTTTACACTGGGTGCATTAGATTGTTGTTTGTGCATTAGTAGATAATGAACTGTTCATATATAATTGTTTTGTTACAATTTAATAATTTATTGGAGAGTTCCAATAGGCACTCTCCAATAAATAGTAACAAAACAATTACTGATGAACAGAATCTTGCTAAACTAAAGCTCCCCTTGCTGGCAGTATTGTATCTTTGAAAAAAAATACTCATGGTACAAATCAACCTTGACAAAGAATTGAGCACCCCATGCACCATGTCAAATTTCAGAAGAAACTTAGGATTTGCAGAGTTACATTTACATAATTTATATTACTGACAAGGCCAGGTAGAATTTTTAGATAAAATTTGGTATCATCTTTGATCCATCCAGCAAAAATAAATAGCAACAGCTAACGTGCGATCTTGGCAAAGTGAGACCGCATGTTAGTTGTTGATATTTGTAAAACAACAAGCAAAAGGTAAATGGCTCTATGTGGAGAAATCACCATCTAAACTTTATTCTCAGACCTTAAATTCTCCCCAAATGGTGACCATAAATGATATGCTCAAATAACAAAAATAAAACCAAATGAAGACATTTTTATTTATTTATTGGTATTTTAGGCTTTAAAGCATCTATTGGCTATTTCATGACCACAACATAGGTATAAGTCAAGTTTATACCCATGTTGCCCATTTTAAAGGACATCCACCCCAGGTGCTGGTTACCAGGTCGTAATTTTACCAGTATGGTGGAACTTGTTTACCTCAGTAAACAAGGACTGCTCCTCTCCCCGGAGATCCCAAGGGGCTAGTAAGTATTTACAAACAAGGACTACTCAAAGTGTGGGCCACTGCCCCGGCCCATAGGCATGTTCAAAGTAGCCTTAAAGGTATTGTGGGACAGAAAAATTTTCTAAGTCAAGAGAGTGAAAAAAGGCCATAGCTCTGGAAAATATTATTGGACGGAATCTGTTCCTTGTGTATATCTGTTCTCCCATGAGGATCTATCAGCACACCAAAGGAGATCCAAATCTGACTGGTGGCATTGAAATTACAATGGACAGATAGATGGACACACAGACTGAGGTCTCCAGTAAATACCTCCGAATCCTCCTTCACAGATTGGGGGGGGGGGGCTTAATAAAGTAATGATGAACCCTCAGGTTCAGTACAGCATGCTGGCATAATTTTTGCGGAATCAAGGGAATGCAAGCAAGGAAATGCGAGTCAGGTTACTTTGTCTTATAAATGAGCTCCTAACCAATAAAGTGCAAAGATAGTCAAATCTATTTATAACTGAGGGAACTTGCAGTTTGAAGTTTTAAATAGCAACAGGTCTCTGAAATCTCTGCACATGAAATACACAATGCAAAGCAAATGTGCAAATGAATGAAACCCTGTTGAGTATTTTTAATTTATTTATTGGTGCTTAATGCCACATCAGCAGCTCAGGCTATATTGTGGCAATAAAAGTTTATGTTGGGTAAAAAGATTCTATCTGAAATTGAAATATTTGTTCAAAAATGTGAAAAGTAAACATCAGCTTGACAGAGAAAAAAATTGTGAAGACAGTGGTGAAAAATTATATGAGTATTTTTAATAAATAAAAACATTATGTGAGCTTCGTTACAATATTGACACATACTATAACTCAATACCATGTGCTGAATTAAATTTTGCTTTCTTGCTTAACCCTTTACCCAACGTAACGGCCAAAACCGGCCAGCGCTATTCTCAAAAATCGCCATTTAATTTTCACTATTTTTTTCATTTTTTGTCTCAAAAACATAGGTTATGACCCCTCGTTGGAACGAGCTCGTGTTTTTGAGACAAAAAATGAAAAAAATTAGTTATTCAAGAATTATTTTTGCAAGTGTCGTCTGCTTTTCACGTTAGGTAAAGGGTTAACCTTTTGAATCCTAAAGGTTGCTTTTCCCATCCAGGAACATTATATGTCATAATTTCTCCAAGTGGGATGATTGCTCTATGAATGTGTGGGGTAACCAATCAATATTTTCAACATGCAGCCCAAAGGCAGCACATTCAAAAATACTGAATAGTCTTCTCCCAGATAATGAATATGGGCTCTTCCAATTGCTGTCCTTGAACTGTCTGACCTTTGAGACACCATCAAAGCAGTTGCTCGTAACACATATAAAATTAAGTTGAAATATTTACTTTTCTCCAATTCCTTTTGCATATGTTGTTTGGTAAATAAAATATGATTAAACTGTGGAAAAAAACTGCTTGTTGAAATTTCTAAATTCTTATATCAGTATGAAAAGGATTAAAGGAAGCGCATTTTGATGTTAACTAGATTTATAATTTATACAGGCCTGTTGAAGGTTAACTTTTTACCTAACACAAAAGGTAGCCTACCCTTGCAAATGATCTTGAATAACTAATTTTTTTCATTTTTTATACCAATAAACATTGCTTATGACCCCCTCATTTCAAGATATGTTTTTGAGACAAAAAAAAAATGATTACAATATTGCTAATTGAATAGTGATTTTTGTGAATAGCACTGGCCGGTTCTTTCCATTATGTTGGGTTAACAAAAGAAATTGAAGGAATGATCAGGAGTGCAGTGGTTCAGTAGGTTGCAGGCTGAGAGGTCCTCGGTTCAAATCCCACCTGCAGCAACCACACTGTATCCTTGGGCAAGACACTTAATCCCAACTGCCCATGTGGGGGCACGGTGGTGTTGAGTACTAAAGCATACTGCATGTCGATGGTGCACTTGTCTTTAACCAATGCTAACCCTGCTTGTGTGGAGTTAGTATGTTGAGGAGTCTGACAGTTGCTCACCATTGCTGGGTGGTTCTCACCAGGAACTCCAGCTCCCTCCATCCGTAAAACTGGCCGACACAAGGTGACCCTGGTTGTCGAAAATGTCGTTAAACCCCAATAAATAAATAAATGCAGGAATAATAAGTGATATTTTGAAATGATTAGATCAGTCTTGGCACTAGAACAGTTAAATGGTCGAGTGATGGAAGCCCATATTTGGGCTTTAGTCTGATGTGCTGGTACCGTAATTTAAAGGCTTCATGTTCTAAGAATGTGATTGATATTATCTTTGAAGTGATATTTTATCTGTTAGGATTTGTCTTGTTATAATTTATCACACTCTCCCATAAATTGTAACAATGCAAAGATGCACAAAGAAATTTTAAGGACCAAAAATAATTTAGCGCTCTTCCAGTTAAACACATGATTCAAAGCATGGCAAGAAACACGTGTAAATATGATGATGACATCTTCACACAAGGTCATACAGGAACTATGAAAGATATCATTACACAACTGTTGTCAGTAAACTGGGTTCGAAAAATGGGTTAATACTTAGTACATACCAAATGTTTTCTCTCCTCTGGAGACTTTGGAATAAGACGATGTTTACTGGGCATTCCAATAATTGATGAGAGAATGAAAAAAAAACAATATCTATTTATTTCTCTTCAGCTGTTGACATGCAAATAACTTGGTATAAAAAATGTACTTGAATACACTTCCCAGAAAGAATTAAAAAAATTTATATCAAGTCATTGTATCTTGTATACATAAAATAAAATCCACAATGAACTTCAGTCAATATCACAGGAAAAGCAGGATGAGATTTGAAGAAAAAAATTCTGACAGGGATATGCACCAATAAATTCTCTCCACAATGTCCTCTCCTTCACAAATAGGATTTCATCATCATAAAATTTCATTGACTAACTAAGGGAGACAAACGTGCTGCAACAAATCAAAACCCACTTTATTTTTATATTTATAGGATTCTGCTATTGAGGCCAGCTGTACTTCAGCATGTAGTCATAAATCCCTCTCTCTATTTTTATGGAGATATGTTAGGTGCAGATATATACATATCTAAACACAGATGGTAAGAAACACGTAGGCTATAATTATGTTTGTCTAAAAAATCCAATAATATTCATATGCTGCTTTATCACCAATGTTGGTGAAGAGATATAGAATTCAGCATCTCAACTATTCCATGTTGGAGGCCTCCATGCACGATATACTGAAAACTGCTGCTTCTGTAGTAATGGCTCTATATATTCCTTTAATCCTCTGCAAACTGATGCTGAAATATCAAAATTTTAACCCTTTGAACCCTGGTGGCATCCACCATGTCAGTGTTCAATGACAGCAATTGGAAGAGTCCACATTTATTATTTGGGGGAAGACCAATAGAAATGGGCGGTATTGTAATTTTGAGTTCGGTATCGGTTTCGGTATTTTTGTGTGGACATACCACGGCATCAGTTCGGTATTCGGTATGTCACTTCATATTCACTGATAGTATCAAAGAGGAATCCATGTCAGAAAAATACAGAGTAAGTTGTTCTTGTATCATTCTATCACAGTGCTACACATGCCACTGTTAATGGGCTCAGCATTGTCATTCTTTTGTCAACACAGATCATATCTACAGTAATTTGGTGACTTGTTCTAAATACGCCTTAACCTTTCAAGCTCCACTTAAGGCATCTGTAATCATAGAATGTGTGTCCTGAAGATGTCATCTTTAGGTGGGCCTGATGACAGTAGTAAAATTATCTGGTCAGTGTTAAGGCAGCCAAGACTTGGCGAGAAATCACTGCTAAGCAACTGGACATGTACAGGTCGTAGACTATTGATAATTTAGTACAACTGCCCAGACCCTTAAGTCTTAACAAAACTGAAAAATAAAATCAGTCACTTCTTTCATGAAAATGAACACTTCAACTGCTATCAGTCCTCATCAAGGCCTTATAAATAGCGAATGCACAGGGAAAATTGAAAATACCATTGGTTTCGGTATTCAAAGATTGGGTCGGTTCGGTTTTTCGGTGTCCCCATGATATCGGTATCAGTTCGGTTTTTCGGTATATAGCCCATCTCTAAAGACCAATTAATATTTTCAACGTGCAACCATAGGGCAATAACAAGAAGAATGTTACTAAGGTAACACATGCCCGCCACCCCCCCCCCCCTTATGACCTTCACCTTGCAGATGTGGCAGAAACTATTATACACAACACACCTTCTGACTGTCCTTAACATTTGTAAAAAGTTTAACAATTGTACTATGATTCGTTTCTGAGTTATGGCTGAGACACGAATAATGACCGATTTTTAGTGTGACCTTGACCTTGAAGGTATGAACCCGGCTATGGTGTGTGACACATCCTCCCATGGTCCTTCATAATTGTGTGAAGTTTGATGACTGTGGCCCTAACAGTTTTCGAGTTATTGGCTCGGACACATGGACACACACACGGATGGACACACGCACACTTCAATCACTATATGCCACCCGACAAAGTCGGAGGGCATAAAAATTAATTGGTCTAACCCACACATTCACCCAGCAACCATCCTACTTAAGGAAATTATGTTGTATCATGCTTCTGGGCTAGAAAAATGGCCGCTCGTGTTCAAAGGGTTAAGTAGCAATTTTATCCCATAATTCAACAAGAAATTTAACCAATTTAAATCGGTTTGACAGAGCTCTGTCAAAGAAGATAAAATTAGTTAAATTCATCATTGCATTATGGGAACAGTTTCTGTAGAAAAGTTTGCACTTCGAAATTTTTTTGTTAATTTTTACATCAGAGTGGAGATGATTAACCCTTCATCCAACATAACAGTAAATTAACACAAAATGTTATTCAAAGTTTATTTTTTTCAGTCATTCCTTAAAAAATGTGAGATTGTACCTGAGCAGCAACAAATGGTAAAAATTTGAAACAAATTCAAGTCCATCAAAGGGCAATAATTCTAACAAAAATACTCTGAATGACAGGCACATTGAACATGGGACAAGACACTTGCATTCCATCATGCCTGTTAACCTTTTACCCAATGCAGACGATTTCAAAATTTATTATTTTAAATATCATTTTTTAAATTTTTTCAAAAAATTTCAACAAAACCATGTCATGTGACCCCTCTTTGGAACAAGCTCAACGAGCTCGTTTGAAAGAGGGGTCACATGATATGGTTTTGTTAAGATTTTTTGAAAACTAATATTTTTTCAGCTGCTGAATTTGCATATTACGCGGACGGATGCAGACGATTCGTTGGGTAAAAGGTTAAAAGTTGTTAAGTTTAAAAACTTCATGGATCACAGACCGCCACAGAGAGACAAACAGATTGACCGACATTCCCAGATATTGAGCTTCTTGTTGCAGCTAAAAACAATAGCTTATGACCCCTCAATGGAACAATCTCCTTCGCCTATTCCAATGAGGTTGTCATAAACAACGTTTTTAAGGCAAGAAATAAAAATGTTTAGGTCTTCAAAATTGTTTTTTTGCATTTGTTGTTAACTAAAGGATTGAAGTGCAGTCAGTAAATTCAAGAAGAAAAAAACGACAACATCTGTACACATGAGTTTGTTCTGTTATGATTGATTATTGGCACAATGAAGTACACACATGCATGCCAGAAGCTTGGGGGCAACTGCCTTCCCTGCCCTTGGACCATGGTACAAGAGGGGGCAAGCAATGACCTTCCCAGGTTCATCACCCAATTTTTTTCAATGATTTTTTCTCGAACTAAAGCTAAAATACACTCCAAATTCATTCTGGGAGCTTAGAAAATCAAAGAAAAAAATTCTAAAACTCTCAGTATCTCACGTCTTCCGCCCTTAAGACAATGAATGCATTCTGCAGTACACAGATTTTTCTGGTGGTGGGATGGGCTTCACAATGTAAAACTTCCAACAAAAATTAGCAAAGTACTGCATTCATCCTGGCAAGCTTCTTGGGGCAAGCTGCGATGCATTGGATCACTGATTTCTGTAGGCAAGTTCATGGCCTAGTCCCCCATATTTATGTGAGTGTGCACTCACTAAATATGAATAATCCTTTGAAAAATGGATGTTGAGTAAATTCCAACAAAAATTAGCAAAGTACTGCTTTCATTCTGGCAAACTTCTTGAGGCTATTAAGCTGCGAAGCATTGGATCACTGATTTCTGAAGGCATTAGTTTAAGATCTTGTCCCCCATATTTATGTGAGTGTGTATTCACCAAATATGGATAATCCTTTGAAAAATGGATGTTGAGTAAATGGAACATGGGTTAGAGCATTGCATTTACACCCTCTCCCCCCCCCCCCTCCATGCAAAATGATTATACAATAAGTTTGATGATTCAAGTGCATGTATAAATAAGTGTCAGTATATAGGCACAACTGTAATATGTTTTGTATTGCATTTGGCCAATGAATTCTGCCTTCAACTGGTTTATATTAACTGGCCCATTTGTTCTACCAGACAGCTATCTTCCATTGTGAAGGCTAGCCTTCAGGTTGAAGTGATAGAACAAGCTATGACCAGATGACAGAATACAGGCCAAAAATAAGAGTGGCTTACAGGAACAGTGTGTTAAGATTGATTCGAAATTGTCTGAGACAAGGGTTAATGGTCAGGGATTGTAAATAATTAATTTGGTATGTTTGCTTGTAAAAGCTGCAAATAGACACTGGGAACAAATTATTGTAGGCTAATTAATTAACTGCTTGACCAGGTGGATGTTTACCTCTCGTTGAGAGGACTAATGGTTCCCCGCTGCGACGTTTAAAACTACTACACAACTTATCTTTAAAAGTCCCTAATAGTAATTCGTTACTGTCAGTCGCAGATGGTGTTCCATGCTATGTGGCCCTCAGGTAAGTGTCATCCACATAGTTCTAAATGTCAGACTAACCAGCTTACAAAGAGATATCTCATCTATCTTAATAACAGTGTCCTATATCACAGAGGAACCAACTTAATGATTAATTAGACACGAAAATGCTATATAATGAGAGACATCATCAGTAGTCAGTCGACCTCGGATTGAGTCGATGATCTGTTGGAAAGAGGGCTCAGAGTTCTAGCCATTGGGGCTGTCATTTGTAGAAATTAAAGAGCTTGAACTTTATGGGGGAAATTCATATGTGCTTTGTTTGTGTATAGTGTATATTCTTGGATTGTTCATTGATGCATATATTTGAGTACATAGTGTTAATTTTATTTCCATTAAATTATACTCAAATGATTCGTTGGTTATCCTTTTAAATATCAAGTCACCGACAACTTAAGATGACGAATCTGCCCTAACAAAAACCACAACACCCCACGAGGCTGAGAGACGTATGTTCACTCGAAAGCCCGGATGTCCTCTCTGAGTACGGCCGAGCCCTAGAGTGATCATAAATCTCACATATCTGCACCAACGTGTTGTGACACAGTGAAACCCTGTTAATTAAATAATCACTTTGCTAGTGAAAATTCTTCAGTTGATAGGAATATTTAGTCAGCAGGAAATTGGTCACTCTCTTGTATTCTAGAATTAAACTGAGAATTTATTCTATTTTATCTTGTTTGACAAAGATTTTTGATCTCAGTCACACAAGATATATAGAAAATTCTGAAGATATCTTGTGTTTTTGGATACCGAAAATTTATCTTATGAGTGACTGAGACAAATGTTCATTTGTCGAGAGCACTTAATTATTTATTTATTGGTGTTTAAGGTCACATTCTTATGCACAATGGCCAATCGTGACATGACGATTGGGAGGCTTCCCCTCTTGGTACAGTACAGTTGCCATGGACTGGTCATAATCCATGCGTGGGAAGTGATGTACACACCTGCATTTATCAGGTAATAGTAATAATCAGACAAATTTTAATTAATGAATCACCGGGTTGTACCCGGTGCTTCATTCATGAAATTTTTGATGATTATTCCTATATAGTCTTTGGAATCTAATATTATTGAGTTCATGGAAGTACTGCCTACCTGTGGAAAGTGATCAGTCCATGGCGACTGTACTGTAACATGGCATCTTTGAAAAAAAATAAGCATGTCACAAACCATCTTTGAAAAATAATTCAGAACTCTAGTAGTTAAATGCCTGTATTGGATGTACAGAGGCCAAATTAGTCCACAAAAGTGGAATTCTATTATCGTCATTACAAGAGGAATTTTTATTTAATTAAGGTATGGTAAATGATTTGGTGTTTATATTCAATTGACAGGTTATTCAATTTAGAGATATCCAATTAAGTGTCCCAGTGTACTTGTATATTTGCTGATATATAACAGAGATGCACAAATTGGATAACCCTGCATCAAGTTCCCCCAAAGGTTATCCAAAATTTTTGAGAAAAACCTTTTTTTTCTCTCTCCTCTAAAATCACTTGGTTCAAACTAGAGTTTCAAACAAATTTATCATAAACCTTTTCCGACTGTCGATTATTATTGTTTTTTAGGAGGGGGGGGGGGGGGGGGAGGGTTTTTTATTTAGTATTTATTGCTTGTCTGTATTTCGGGGATTATTCTAAATCTAAAAGATTATACTTCCACTTGTCTGATGGGTGAAGTACTTTGAAGACACAAATTACACACCTGACCAGTTATATACTTGACTATTGAAGGGGTAGGTACATGGATGAAAAATTGGAATGTTTCCACAAGGCAGAATTAACTGAACAATGTTAAACTTACACATTTTATTTATTACTGGCAGAGTGCTGGAAGCCCATATTTGGTCTTTATTGTGAAGTGCAGGTGCTGTTAAAGGCTTCGTATTCTGTGGATGTGCTTCATATCTCTGAAGTGAAATTATTGAGTCTGTGTGGATTTGCTTTGCTACAATTTATGGCCTCTAGGCACTCTCCAATAAATTGTAACAAGTCAAAGACAAGAGAGCAAATTTGATGACCAAAATAATTCAACACTCTACCAGTTAACAAACAACGTTGACAAGTGAGAGCACATTGGGAATGGGGTTTTATCCTGTCTCAAAATTATGCCCTGCGAATATGGATTTTTTTTTACTCGATTTTCCCTGTCGCTTGGGTTTTGTATGAAGTTTTACATGCATTACACGCGTATGTAGCTGTGGCTTTATCCACTGTAAATATGAGTGTATTATCGATATCATTTGGGATCACACGATATGCGTGATTCCAAATGACATTGGTATTACACTGTAAGTTTCATGTAGACGATGTGTGCTTGCAGCTCGCACTCAATTCCTCACATTGTTTTGACAGTTTAGTCAGTATTAAATGTATGAATGTACATATACCAAGACATTTATTAACAAAGATTTTTTTTATAGTCGATTTTTATATTCATGATTTTATTTTCGACTCGAATTTGTTGATCGACTCGACTTCGACTCGAACAATCGAATATTCGCAGGGGCCTATTCTAAAGAGTTACACAATTTTTTTTTGTTTTTTGGATAACTTTTATGGGGTTATTTTAAATTTTAAATTTGTGCATCCATGCATAAGATTGTAATAGGTAGCATAACAGAAAACACTGCTGTCAGCCGTTTGGAAGGCTTTGTGTATTAATCAGTGACAAACCCTTCAAAAAGTCCTCTCCAACAGTGTGTTATATCACAGCCTTTCATCTCCAAAGTAAATTAGGAGCTTCAAGTATTCTCACTATAACATTATATAAAAAAGATCATCATTCATGAGTTCACAAAAAGAATCCCAGGGGGAATCTGAGTCAAATTTTTTGCTATTTATAATTGTCTGATCAGTTTAACTGTGCCACGACTGTACTGACCCCTTCAACTGTAAATAGAGGCAATTGTTGGCAGTTCTTTAAGAAGTCATGTAACATTCCAGACAACATGTTGTGCAGATATTGAACAGTGTTTTATGCTCCTGAGAATGTACCTGTGTACTTCTTCAGCTTAGGAACAGGTTTCTTTCATCATTTTCCATTTACACTCAAGTGACTGCTAAAAATATATTTCCCTACCCTCAAGACTCAACCCTAACATGAATAGAATACAAAATGTGCAATAAAAATTGATTGAGGTCCCCCAAGGGTAAATTTGGTGATGCTACCCTGCAGAGCAGCATTACAAAATTTACCCTCTGTGAACCTCAATCTGAATCAAGATCTCAGGCCCAAACAGAAAGAGGTACCCAGAGGATAAATTTGGGGGATTCTAGCCCACTGTATGGGATAGCATAAGCAATTTTAACCTCCTGGGGATCACATTCTGCAAATGATAGACTGCTTATTTACAGGCTTGTTCACAATCCCAATCATGATATAAATATCATAAAAATAGGGGTGTAAGGATATACTGATGCACAAGTACATTGCGATACTTCTGCTTGACAATACATGAATCAGTGCGAGCAGTCAAATTTTGGTTGAATGCGATACGTGCAAACTAAGTTTAATGTAATTTATGCAGTGACCTGCTCAGTGGTCAGTATTTGAAGGCGAAGTCAGGTATTCTGCCTTTTGAAACTGAGTGCAAGTACTCATGTCAACACTTCAATTAACGGCTTCAGTTATTTTAGGCATCCGTGAACCCCATTTTCATTCAGCATGATGTTTTCTGCGATATCAAAAATATAGAACTGTGCCCATTAGATCACAATAATCATGGTCATATGCAGTCTCTGTTATAAAGCGATATTGTTTTAACCTGTGTAATTTTGACAACTTTGCCTAAGTGTTTAGATTGTTGAGAATTTAAAGTGTTTATTTCAAAATTCAATTGCGGCAGCACAATAGCGAAAATTATCAATAAAGATTTAAATTGACAACATGGCTGATAACAATGCAGGGAACGTCCTCATCTTCAATCCAATACCAAGTTCAAAATATAAATTGGTAGTGTTGAAATATTTTGGTTTGGCCACATTCATGCAAGACAGAGGAGTAAAAAAATGACAAAACAGCCTTGAATGGATTCTAAATTGTTGTTGAATAAACAATGTGTTGAGTAGTCGACAGATGGTCATCGGTATTTTTGTGCTATTGCTGCTGTACTTGGATAGAGCCAGTTTGCAATCCCATCCATATTATCACCAAAAATTAAAGTGACAAAGTCGATTATTTATTAACGGGATGGTATAAATAAAACAAATAGGTACTAGGGCCAGTAATTAGATTTAAACCACTCCCAGAATAAAGGTTTTAACCACTCGGCCAAGCCTCGTGGTTAAAATTCTTATCCTACTCATGGTTTAAATTTGATTACAGACCCTAGTACCTATTTATTCTATATGTAATAGGTTAATGAAGGCTTACCAGTGTATAGCCTTGCCCACTGTTGTACTAAAAGTCTGTGTTAAAGCATGTACTAGTATAGTGTATATGGTTGAATCATATTAAACATGTCAATTTATTATTTATAAAGCATGAGTGAATTTGCTCATGATAAATGCATCAGGAATCTAAGAATTCATAACATTTTATCAGTCTCTTTTCACCCATGCATTCGGCCTTGGTATTCACATGTTTGCACCCACAAGCTATTTCAGTCATGTGCCATTTCATCACACTATTCAAACTCTTTTGTAACATATACCTCTGGATATTATCTCCCTCCACTCCGAAAGCAACTTTCTAATTTCATCTGCCCTGTTTTGTAAATACTCTATGATATTTTATATGAGAATGTTAGGCTCTTTCCACACCCTCTGCCTTTGCCTATGTACAAATATGTCAATGAATAGACTGGGGGGGGGGGGGGGAGGGGGGAAGGAAGGGGGGGGGGGGGTGGGTACCAAAATGTGAGTAGTACATTTTCATTTCCATCTCACCCACAACAATCATAAAGACAGCAATTATCTTGCCTTGTCTTTTGTAGATCCTTTTGTTTTCAGTTAAGGAACCTCTGTAGGAGCACTATTATGCGTCACATGTATTATGACAATTGCATTGTCATTTGTTTGAAATTTCCAGACTAATGTAAAAAGCAAAAGAACTTTTCTCCCTTTTCAATATATTATATGCATGTAATCAGTGATGCTTTCCTGGGGGAATGCAGTGGAATGCTGTTCCCCTACCTTTTTGAGGAGGAACACTGTTCCCAAGAACTAAAAATAGGCCGATGAAATCGTCAGATGTGTACCCATACGCGCAACTAGTAAAAAGCTGTATGACGGAGGGCCACCACGGATGCCGACATTATGTACACCATACAAGGTATGGGTACATACAGAAATGGATTGGAGGAGTGTCTAATTTGATGGATAAAGGGTTAATATCTCCGGATCAAATTATCAGATTTATATAAAAAAACTATACAGCACAGTACATCAGTAACCTGAATAAATATATAAAGTAACATGACAATCGGATTGATATTTTTTGAGTTATCTCCTGCCAAAGGGATTGGAGGAATTTTCAATTTGAAGGATAAAGGGTTAATATCTCCGGATCAAATTATCAGATTAACACCAAAAACTATACAGCTCAGCACATCAGTAACCTGAACACAATTATAAAGTAACTTGACAATCCAAGTAATATTTTTCAAGTTATCAAATGCCAAAGGGATTGGAGGAATTTTCAATTTGAAGGATAAAGGGTTAATATCTCAAGATTAAAATAACATATTTACACCAAAAACTATACAGCTCGGTACATCAGTAACCTGAACACAAATATAAAGTAACTTCACAATCTGAGCAATATTTTTCAAGTTATCGAATGCCAAAGGGATTGGAGAAATTTTCAATTTGAAGGATAAAGGGTTAATATCTCAAGATTAAATTATCAGATTTACACCAAAAACTGTACAGCTTGGCACATCAGTAACCTGAACACAAATATAAAGTAACTTGACAATCCAAGCAATATTTTTCAAGTTATCAAATGCCAAAGGGATTGTAGGAACTTTCAATTTGAAGGATAAAGGGTTAATATTTCAGGATTAAATTATCAGATTTACACCAAAAACTATACAGCTCGGCACATCAGTAACCTGAACACAAATATAAAGTAACTTGACAGTCCAAGAAATATTTTTCAAGTTATCGAATGCCAAAGGGATTGGAGAAATTTTCAATTTGAAGGATAAAGGGTTAATATCTCAGGATCAAAATAACAGATTTACACCAAAAACTCTACAGCTCGGCACATCAGTAACCTGAACACAAATATAAAGTAATTAGACAATCCAAGCAATATTTTTCAAGTTATCGAATGCCAAAGGGATTGGAGAAATTTTCAATTTGAAGGATAAAGGGTTAATATCTCAGGATCAAAATAACAGATTTACACCAAAAACTATACAGCTCGGCACATCAGTAACCTGAACACAAATATAAAGTAACTTGACAATCCAAGCAATATTTTTCAAGTTATCGAATGCCAAAGGGATTGGAGGAATTTTCAATTTGAAGGATAAAGGGTTAAGATCTCAGGATCAAATTATCCGATTTACACCAAAAACTATACAGCTCGGCACATCAGTAACCTGAACACAAATATAAAGTAACTTGACAATCCAAGCAATATTTTTCAAGTTATTGAATGCCAAAGAAAATGGATACGGACGCCAGATGGACAGACAGACGGATGGACAGATGGATGGACAAAGGATGGACGAACGACGGATGGTCACCCCGGATGCCGGCATTATGTGTACCATACATAGTATGGGTACACATAAAAACCTGGAATGGCTTGATCTTGACGAATATCAAACACACTGTGCAGCTAGCAAGATGAAGGAGTGCTCGCTGTGTTCAAAACAGTGAGCAATCCTTTGTCTTGCGGCAATAAAACAATTTTAGTGATCTGTAAGTTACTCGCTTTCCAAACTATTATATAATATATTTATTTAGATTGGATATGAATACACAAAATGGCATCCTTGGTAAGTTGCATGCTTGTTTGCTTTGGTTTGTAACTCGATCAATCATGTCTCACCAGTGACATTTCCACATTGTCCTCATAAAATGGAGAGAGGGTGAATTGTCCTGATTACTTGGCTATCAGAGTGATACGATTAGCCATTGTTAGGCTTGTCATTTTGAAAATTGCAGGAGGGCCATTATGGTTCACCTCAAATGACCCCAGGAGGCCCATTTTGGGTTCGCCTAAAATGACCCCAGGAGGGCCATTTATGGTTTGTGGGGGCCATTTTGTTTCAGCCTGCTGGGTAGACAAGCAATATCATTTTAAGGTACATGGTTTGTGTAATTATCATATACGTCATCACGTAATGTATAGATGCAGGCTCGAATATTTGGATGCATGATACCAGGTTACCCATGACACTCACTAACAGTGAGTGTTATAGTTATCTTGCATCCAAATAACCAAGCCCGTATCTACACATAACATGGTGACTGTACAAGCCAGTGCACTGTGCTCACTGCCAAATGCTGATAACTTGGGGCGAATCAATCAGATTTGGGGGACAAATCATCAGGGGTCAAACTGGCTTGGGGATGGTACGTCCCGTAATCGCATGTGACACAAAAGTTGTCACGGTCTGATGTACAATATAATAATTAATTAGAATTTTGGAATTAGCAGCCCTCTCGCTCGTCTTTGGAAAGTTACTTACTGTCTCTGGGTGACTGCGTCTATGACACACTACAAACTTCACAAATTGCGCTTTGTTACCTCCTTCAGTCTGTGAAAACTGTCATTTGAGACGGACGATTTTGTTGTGCCTTCGTCTGAATTAATGGGCCGCAGAAACCGGTGTTAGGCAGATGTTTACCATCTGCAAATTTTGACTTCAGGCAGGCGACTGCGGCCCGGGGCAATCGCCCACCTCAAAATGACAAGCCTGCCATTGTTAATAAGTATGTGACCTTAAACACCAATAAATAAATTAATAAATAAATAGTAAAATTTGTTGCTAAAAAGTCTGAAGGAAAGTCAGAAATGGCTCAAAATCATGCAAGAATCAGTTTTCAACTAGTTCTCAAATAATTTAGAATTTGAGAGTACTGGTGTTCCCTTGTGCAACCACTATATTATATTCCACTGTAAAAAAAACAAACACCATATATTTCTTAGAGTTGTAACCTTTAACCCTTTACCTAACATGAAAAGCAGACAACACTTGCAAACAAAATTCTTGAATAACTCATTTTTTTCATTTTTTGCCTCAAAAACATAGGTTATGACCCCTCTTTAGAACGAGCTCATTCCAAAGAGGGGTCATAACCTATGTTTTTGAGACAAAAATTGAAAAAAATAATGAAAGTTAAAAAATTTATAGTAATTTATATATTTTTTATACTTACCAATGACCCAGACATAGCTGGTGCTAACTCTTAAAATATAGGGCCAAACACAAATTTTGCCCCCCAATCCCCAAAATTTGCATCTAAAACTAAAGAAAACATGTCCTGAAAGGCCCTCCACACTTCGCCCCTACTGCGCATGCGCAGTGTCAAGGACGTTCCGGAATTGGCGCCATTAATCATTCTAATAACCAGTGCCTGGTAAGCGCTATGTACTCAGCGGGGAGGCAAGAGTTCCCAACTCCTGGGAGGGCCATCCCCGTCTGGGTCATTGGTAAGTATAAAAAATATATAAATTACTATAAATTTTTTAACATTTTTATACTGTACCAATGACCCAGACATAGCTGAATAGTAAAAAGGCTGGAGGGCCAAGGACATAGAGCAAAATGGAATACGCTCAATAAAATAAAATAGAGTCATCCCCTGTAGGGAAAAGAAGTAATAGGCCTTACATGTATCTTTCTTATTTATGATAAATTAGAAAGATACAACACCTTCCAAAATTGAGCTTCATACATCCATGTACTCTATTAATATCCAATATAATCCTTATACTAATAATTTTTAAAGTAAGCCAATAAATAAAGTAAGTCTAGAGAATAGAGACTCTTATACTCCTAAAAGTGTCTGAGGATTGCATAATCATGTCCGTTGACATATGCAATATTCAAAAGCTATACTTTAAAAACTAAGACTTGAATGAATTTTAAAAACCTAAACTTCTCACTAAACAACCATCCCAATAACAGCTCAGAATTACTAACTCCGGAGGAGGTATCCCCTTGTTTTCATAGTAAAACAGGTGACCCAAGGGAACACCCTCCCCCCCCCCCCTTTTCTTGCCCTGGGTCCAATAGCCCAGAGCGAAGAGGGCAGCCGAACGGAGACACTGCCGAAACAGACAGCCTACCTAGCTATAGTAGCAACTGTTAAGAGAATGACATTCTGAGCAGTAGATAATAGACCTAACAATAGAGGCCTCCAGAAATGGACTCGATATTTCTGAGATAAAATTCATGAATGTGGATGGCTGAGCGCAATGAGCGGCCTTCAAAAATCTATAATAGCGACACTATTAATGTAAGCCCAAGAAGTAGAAGAACTCTTACTTCATGAGCCGAAATCTTAAGCACAACTGCTAAGTCAATGATATACTATAAGCAGTACCGATAGTTAATAGAATCCATTAACAATAAAATGGAGCGTAACGTCCTTCTACTAGACATCAAAGACAGAAGAAGCTTACGCCCATAGTAATAAACAGAAATCCGTTTATAAATACATAAACTGTACCCAGAAAGAGTAAAGGCCTATGCCCATACGAAGACGGAAGGACCTTAAAATAGTAGGTTCCGGATAATAGGAGCCTAACTCTTATGCAACAATCCAACCTAAATAGTAACGGAAGTATTGATTCCGAAACTATGAAAGTGAAAATCATCCATCGATAGTGCATGAAACTCACTGACTCTACAGTAAAAGAGAAACCAACAGAATTACTGTCTAAAAGGTCAGAATTTGAAAACTACTGTTTCCAGAGGCTCAAATGATTACTTAGCTAAATAAGAACCGAAGTTAAAATCCGTATAGGAATTTAATCTAAAGATTCTAAGTCTATTTATCAAAAAGTTACTAACTGACTTAGATAAAGAGACAAAAGACTCAATTGTAAACTATCGTAGAGTGCATAGGTATGAGGTAACATAAACCTATAACCTAAATAATAACAGGCTGCAGTAGATCTTGTGAAACAAGTATACTAAAAAATAGCAATGAGTAGTATGGAGGGATCAACAACATGAACATAATGATCCCTACACCACGACGGAAGAGCCTCCACTTTAGCCGCATAGAATAGCGAAGAAGAGGATCTCCTATAGTAAGAAATCGCGTCCAAAGCTCGTCCAGTACAGTGCTTACAATGCAATACGGACCACACAACGGAATACATGAAGGTTGCGACCTTGCAGGTTGTGATAAAGATGACACGATTTACCCAGTGAAAAAGATCCTCACATAGAGGAAGATTTCACGTTAAAACCCACAGTAGACAAGAGAGAAAATTACTCATGATCTCTGTGAAGATAGAGATGCTATCAACAGAAATGTATTGTGGTTGTTTATCTTAGCAATACCTGCTAAAACAACAGCGCCGGAGGATACGCGTATCCTATCATTCCGTCCTATAGATCAATAGAGCGTTAACAACATTAGCTCAGAGATCTGGACAAGCCAACACATACGTCTGCAACTGATTAGCAAGCTGTGTCATAAATAAATCATCATTGGGCGCTCCCATAGATAGCAAATCTGATTGAATACTTGTTTGTTGAGAGTCCATTCTGACAGCAACAAGCGACCTGTAAGAGAACGGGAGTCCGATAAAACAATCAGACGACCCGGAATATGACGGACCAAAACTGAACTTGGTGTACTATAACCAACAGACGGATTCTTTCCATTAAATTGAATAACGGAAACGAAAGAGTGCCTCCCTGGTTCCGGAGATACGCCACTACTGTCGAATTAAAGGACAGGAATTTGGGCATGCGTTTCTGAATAATGTTCATGCAATGACATAAAGCAAGCCTAAAAAACATTATTCCGCGGAAGAAAACTGATTGCTAAAAGACTGCGGAACCCAAAGACTCTGGCACTTCGAATCCGTAGGGATCAGTATTATATCCCAATCTGTATGACTGGCAACCGTCATAACAGCCACACTCGGGTCCGGCAACTGCGGCGGCACTCTCTGAGTTAACCACCGAATGTTTGCCCCAGTCTGAATCTCTTGTAACACTAGATAGACAAGAGAACGTGTAAATCGAGCAATTCATGGATTGCCGAAAAGTTGCCGTCGAAGAGAAGCTCCTCCGAGAACGAAGCGACTCTGAGAGAGTTCTTAACCTTACTATCCACGCGAGTGGATGTAGCTAGGGCTGCGTCACGTCTAACTAACTCCAATCAGCCACTGAAGGGCGGAGTTATACGTGAACAAACTACTGCCCTCAAAAGAAATTACATTGAGAATAATATCCCGTAAATCTTTTCTTGAAGACGTAATGATAACGCCTCAGTAAGGCGGATTACGTATAATAAAGCGTCTAAGTTAAGTCTACTATACATAATGTCGTTCCCAACATTGAAATTGGAAAAGACATAAACGGCGAAAAAGAATATATGCAGTTTTTAATCACACCGTCTAGACGCATATGAACTCTCGGTATGCCCTGCTCTGCCAAAATAAACTATTTGTATAAATGATAAAATGGCAGAAATGAGCAACGCGGACAAGAAACTAAACTATCATGCTTAGTAGCAGGCTTGTATATATATATAGCGTCGAAAAATAAAACACATGTTGTAATGGCAATATTGGACTACGTCGGTAAGTCAGGGACAATGTCCCCGAACCGATCGAAAAATCCGAGTCCAATGACGCTATAAGTCTCTTATCCAAGATCGCAGCAATGAAGTCCGAAATAATAATCACTGGAAGATAATGCCAAAAGATATGAAAGGCATCTTCCGATACTACTAAAGGGAAAACTCGAAATCTTTCGAATCCCTTTCGCCATCCTGTCGGACCCTATAAAGCGTTCGGTCGTCCGTACCTGATGCAACCGCGGACCGCACCGACCCAGCGCCGTCGGATAATTCCTGATTCGACCGAGAAACTGTCAAATGCTGGGATGCTGCGAAACAACTGTGCTAACTCGGATAGCACGTCCGTCACTGAGGCTTGAGGAGAAGCGGTCTTACGATGCATTGCCGCTGGAAGCTCCGTGATCGCTACCCCGTGCATACTACCAATATGCGAGCGAACAGAGTGTATAGGCCTCGTGTCCCTTGGCTACCGGATGGCGCGACCTATTCGCCGTGGAATCACTGAATGCCGAAACTGATCGGATACTCGAGGTCACGTAGCCAATGTGCGGTCGTGTGCCCTGGTGTGAGGATGAGGAAGCATTAAAGACAGTCTCTCGGACTGTCAATATAACGGAGCGTCCCGACCAACGGACATATGCTCCGAATGTAAAATATCTGAACCACAACATGCGGTCCCCTATGTTGTTGGGCGAGAGAGGGACCTCTCTCGCTCACAGCCCGGACGGACCTGGACCAGCCAGGAACCGGACTAACATGCTTCCTCCGATCTGTCCTCAATCTGCCGTCACTGGGTGAGTACTAAAGTAATTAAAGTGCTCGCATCACCCAAATCTCCTTCCTAGACCGCAACGGACGAACCCGGCAGCCGAACCATTCGATGAATGTACGCTACACCGGGTGAGCTAGCGAATGTCACTCCGTAGGCGATAGACATATTCCATGAGCACTTATTGCCGCTAACTCTTCATTAACTATGACGACAGAGGCACACTTTTGAAAGACATCTCCATAACTCTTCGAACAAGAAACCAGAAATGCTTGGTTAGCAAGCATAAAATAATAATATATATAGCGTCGTTCAATAATTCAAAAGTTTGTGTGACATTATTGGACTATGTCGGAACTGAGGGACGATGTCCCTGAACCGAACCAAAAATTTCCAAGTCCACCGACGCTATCAGTTTCTTATCCGGCATCGCAGCATTCTGGTCCGACGAAAGAAGCTGGAGAAGACCAAGTCAGATGACATACACAACAGCATATGTTGTTCCGAAAGGGAAAGCTCGAAATCCTCCGAATCCCTTTCGGTATCCCGTCGGACCGGATGAAACTTTCGGACGTCCATACCCGCTTCCGCGGAGCGTCCCGACCCAGCATCGTCGGATTAAATATATGCGACAGATTCAGTTGATGCTGGGATGCTGCGATAAACTGTGCTATTAAGGAAAGCACGTCCGTTCCCGAGGCCTGTGCAGTAGCGGTCTTATGATGCATTGCCGCCGGAAGTTCCGTGTACGTTGACTCCCGCACGCTTCCTATGCGAACGTCCGGAGTCTGCAGGCCTCGTGTCCCTGGCTACCGGATGGTGTGACCTGGTCGCCGAAGAATCCTTGATCGGCGAAGCTGGTAATATATCGGCGGTCACGCAGCCAAGGTGCGGTTGTGTGCGCTGACGAGAAGAGGAAGCCTTAGCAGTCTCAGCGGACTGCCTATACAACGGAGCGTCCCGAGCGACGGACGTATGCTCCGCTTACGACACATTTTGTACCACAACATCTGGGGCCAGATGTTGTTGAACGAGAGAGGGGCCTCTCTCGCTTGCCGTCCGGATGGACCGGAACGAGCTATGAACCGGACTAAAAGGCTTCCTGCGTTCTCCCTCCGATCCGCCGTCACTGGGTGTGCATTAGGTTAGTTTATAGTGCTCGCATCACCCCAAAATTCCTTCTAGACCGCAACGGACGAACCCGGCTGCCGAACCATTCGGTGAATGGACGCTACACCGGGCGAGCTAGCGGACGTCAAAGGCCGTCGAACCTACTAGGGTCCTCTTAGGCAATTGGCGTATTTACATGAGCACTTTTCCGCTAGCCCTTCATTAATTGTGACGACAGAGGCACACTGTTGGAAGACATCACAGATACATCACCCTAATCTTGATCGTCTGAAATAGAAATTGATAAAGTAGAGTGACCCTGCGGGGAAAGGACCGGAGTGTCCAAATCCCCAACAACATACCGTGACATACGCTTCCCATATTGTCATCGAAATCATACGATATAGAACAGGAGTTAATGCGAGTACACTGACCACATATAGAATGATAATAAAGTCAGAGGAAGACTTCCTCTTAAAACAATTGATCAATATCCTTTCAATGTGAAAAGAAAACAAGTCCTGGTACTCGCACTAACCCCTGGCAATCAAAATACATAATAATAATATGATCCATTGATATAGAAAAAATAATTGAAATCAAAATATTTTGAAAAAATATTTTTTCAGAACAGCCCAAGTTTCTGAAAAGTAACGTTGAGCCCCAATGGATCCCAAGCCTAAGTGTGGACAAAAATTTTAAAAATATTTTAAACAATTTACTCAACACTTACGAACAATAATAATGTATCTAGTTATGATTAAAATAACATCAAGATATTATTTTTTAGAAATCCCCCCCTCACACAGAGGGCTGTTGAAAATGTAAACAATGAGTGTAAAAACACTAAAATAAGACTCCAGGCACCCAGGCCCGAAATCAGTTACCAAAAATACACTATCTGATGCAAAACAGAGACTTCCAGGGAAGAAACTGCAGAACATCAGATGGTAGATGCACACAACGCCTAACCACCCCTAGGTGAAGACGTAAACATGGGGAAAGAACAGAATTCATTCTGTTATTCAGCTAAAACTCCCAAGAAAATTTAGTAATAATAATTACAAAAACTATGCCAAAAGCATGGGAGAATAGCAAGGGGGAACTTAAAGGACAGGGAGAGAGGAAAACACTTAAAAAAACAGTGTAACTAAATAATCAGAATGACAACAAAATGGCTGCTGCCTTGAAAATAGGTAACTTAACATAATTTCATTAAAAAATTTTAAGTTACAGCCCTGATAATATTCTGTCACACATTCTTTTCCTCCCCTCCTTCTCTATCCTCCTTAGAATCACCATTTCACTAATATTTATGTGTCTGGCATCATTTATTTATAAGCACAAAGATCAGTCAGATGTTAACTGATGAAGGGCCAAACTTAGAATGATTAATGGCGCCAATTTATACTTACCAATGACCCAGACGGGGATGGCCCTCCCAGGAGTTGGGAACTCTTGCCTCCCCGCTGAGTACATAGCGCTTACCAGGCACTGGTTATTAGAATGATTAATGGCGCCAATTCCGGAACGTCCTTGACACTGCGCATGCGCAGTAGGGGCGAAGTGTGGAGGGCCTTTCAGGACATGTTTTCTTTAGTTTTAGATGCAAATTTTGGGGATTGGGGGGCAAAATTTGTGTTTGGCCCTATATTTTAAGAGTTAGCACCAGCTATGTCTGGGTCATTGGTACAGTATAAAAATATTAACTGGTGATTTTTGTGAATAGCGCTGACTGGTTTTGGCTGTTATGTTGGGTAAAGGGTTAAGGACCTGGAATGTGGTGGCCCAGTCAGCCTCACAGGTTATAACATCCAACTTCAAACCAAAAAGGTTCACTATTCAATCCCTGCCTCTGCCAAGGGTAACTGCATTGTGCCCTTGGCAAGACCCTTAATCATGATTATCCATGTGGTTCTCTCTGGGTACTCCAGCCTCCTCCACCCATAAAAGTGCCAGGCATGAGGTGACCCTGGATATCAAAAGTGCAGGTAAACCTCAATAAAAAAAAATATGATGGAGTAAAAAATAAATAGAATTTTCAGGGCCTTGAAGGACACTTTCAGAATTAATGACAAAAATCAAACATTTTGTGAGAATCAAAGTTGATTTTCAATGGCTTCCCTACAAGAATCATTTGCGAGAATTAATTATGATTCACGCATGAATTTTAAACTCTGATGGAATGAATGAATGAATGAATGAATAACTTTATTTGCAAAAAACATTATAGTACAGGTATATGGTCATATAATTGTACAACATTAAATATATTCTACATTTTATACCGCAGGTTTGAATAATGATGTCATACTAAAAACTTGTTTTCTGCAGGGGGATGACTCAGCCAACTGGATGGATGGAAAGACAGCTGGAAGATGGGCAGATAGACAAACAGAAGGATGTACAGACAAATGAAAGTGTCAATGACACTGTAGCTCAACTTGTCAAGACAAAGACATGTACATGTATAGTATGTGACACAGCAATGACAAACATCTAGGTAATGACCTGATAACAAAGGTACATATAAAGTATTGTAACGGTCTGTACATAAATACTGACCGTTGCCTGTAACAAATGTATAGGTAAAGTATTGTAAAGGTGGGTGACAGTCAGATGCTGAACTACAAAAAATCTTTGAGTCCCAGAGTGGGTCTGACTGAACCCCAAAATATTTGTTCTCATAGCACAGTGATAACAAAGGCACCCCAAAACACACTCGTTCCTGTCCCAAGGTGAAAACAAAAGTACTCAAGAAGTTTTGTGAAGATCAGTTCATAAATACGAGCTGTATAGAACTTGTGACAAAAAACTGATTGGACCTAATTTCGGTACAAAATGGCCACTGGCAGCCATCTTGAATTTTGGACCGTACCCAGAAACACTCATTCTCATCCCAAGGAGATAACAAAGGTACCCAAGAAGTTTTGTGAAGATCGGTTCATAAATACAGCCTCTACCCTGAGCCGTATTGACATGTGTGCTTACATTGTGTAAGTTGCACTGAATAAATCAAAGTTCATCTAATTTGCATAATTTCTGCACGAAAAAAAACCCCTTACAATATGTGATGTATTCCATGTTACTAAACAATCATACAAAAATTTATTAAAATCAGAACTTTCATACAGAAGTTCTATACAAAAGACTGATTGCACTAATTTTGGTACAAAATGGCTGCTGGTGGCCATCTTGAATTTCGGACCACACCCAAAAACACTCGCTCTCATCCCACGGTGATAACAAAGGTACCCAAGAAGTTTTGTAAAGATTGGTTCATAAATATGGCCTCTAGTCTGAGCTGTATAGAAGTTGTGTACAAAAAACTGATTAGACCTAATTTCGGTACAAAATGGCCACTGGCAGCCATCTTGAATTTTAGACCGCACCCAGAAACACTCGTTCTCGTCCCAAGGTGATAACAAAGGTACCCAAGACATTTCGTGAAGATCAGTTCATAAATACAGACTCTAGTCTGAGCCGTATTGACATGTGTACTTACTGTGTGTAAGTCGCACTGAAAAAATCAAAGTTCATCTAATTTGCATAATTTCTGCACGAGAAAAAAACCCGTATTATATGTGATGCATCCCATGGTACTAAACATTCACACAAAAAAATTATTCAAATCAGGGCTTTCATATGGAAGTTCTGTGCAAAAATTTGATTGCACCTAATTTTGTACAAAATGGCTGCCATCGGCCATCTTGAATTTCGGACCGCACCCAAAAACACTCGTTCTCGTCCCACGGTGATACCAAAGGTACCCAAGAAGTTTCGTAAAGATCGGTTCATAAATACGGCCTCTAGCCCAAGCCGTATTGGCATTTGCACTTACAGTGCTGAAAGTAACCCCTAAAAACATCAAAATTAGTCTAATTTGCACAATTTACGTACGAGAAAAAAACCCTATTATATGTGATGTATCCCATGGTACTAAACATTCATACAAAAAATTATTCAAATCAGAGCTTTCATATGGAAGTTCTGTACAAAAAACAGATTTCTGCATCGTCGGTACAAAATGGCAGCTGGCAGCCATCTTGAATTTCGGACCGCACCCAAAAACACTCGTTCTCGTCCCACGGTCATAACAAAGGTACCCAAGAAGTTTCGTAAAGATCGGTTCATAAATACGGCCTCTAGCCCGAGCCATAGCAGCTTGGCACTTACAGCTCTGAAAGTAACACTAAATAAATCAAAGTCAGTCTAATTTGCATAATTTACGCACGAGAAAAAAACCCGTATTATATGTGATGTATCCCATGGTACTAAACATTTATACAAAACTTTATTCAAATCAGAACTTTCATACAGAAGTTCTGTACAAAAAACTGATTTTTGCATCATCGGTACAAAATGGCCACTGGCAGCCATCTTGAATTTCGGACCACACCTAAAAACACTCGTTCCCGTCCCAGGGTCATAACAAAGGTACACAAGAAGTTTCGTAAAGATCGGTTCATAAATACGACCTCTAGCCCGAGCCATAGCCAATTGTTGACGTACGGACAGACGGACAGACGGCCAGACGGCCAGACGGACAGACGGACGGACGGACAGACGGACGACGGGCCATGACAATAGCTCAAATTTGACTTCGTCAAAGTTGAGCTAAAAAACAAGTTGAAAAGTTTAAACTCTTAGGATCTATTTATAAGCATGTATATATGGTATGTACATACCAGCTGACATCACACTCCTTCTGATAAAGGATAATGTGGTTACTTCCATACATGCACATGTATGTTTTGACACCTTTTGTTCATGTTCAAATTTTCTCAGCCACAACTGATCACTTTTTTTCAAACCATAGAAAACTGGTGTTCCTTGAGAAGGGATATTTCTCAGGGTGAGGCTCCAGTAACAACAGAGTTTGACAACCTTTGCAAATTCTATACAACAGAAATAACTGTAATTATGGTATTTATAATTAATAAATTAGGACAACTTTTAATTTGAATTCAATGGCTCAGGTGATATTTCTTTAGCATATGAATCTGGAGGGCACTTTTAAAGTGGCAAATCATTCAACACTTTGTGGAGAGAATGGATACTCCCATCATGTTAACTTTTTAACTAACACAGCTCTTAGAAAAAATAAATTAAATTTGATATTTTTCAAAGTAAAATTTTCACATTTTTACAATAAAACCACACAAGTGTGGATACCATTAGAACTGGCTCAATGAGCCGGTGTGCCACGATATCTTCCCCCCCCCTGGATATCTTCCCCCCTGGGGGGAAGATAACCTAGGCTATCTTCCCCTGGGGGGGGGGGGGGGGAGATAACCTAGGTTATCTTCACCCCCACCCTGGTTATCTTCCCCCCACCTCAAAAAAAATATAAAAAGAACTGAACAAAAAGATAAAGATAAGAACATTTATTTATGGAATTTTCATTGAAATTACCACAAAAAAGTCGTTCAACTCTTTAATATATACATGACCAGTGAATAGAAAATAGGCAATCTCAGAAGCAACTATTTAAAAAATATCAAAAACAGTTTCAACTTGGCTTATACTGTTGAATAATGACCAGTGAATTGAAAATAGGCAATCTTAGAACCTTTCCAGCAATTTGGGGGACTTTTCTGAACATGTGGATGGGGTTGGGGTGGGGGAGATGTCCAACCTGCAATAGTTTTTTTTACACAACGTGGGGCCAACCATAACAAAGTCCAAACAATGGCTGCAAAAGGTTCTATGAAAGTCTATTGAGAGTTTGACATGGGTGGGGGGGAAGATATCCATGCCTGGTTATCTTCCCCCCACCCAAGTCAAAAAATATAGAACAAATTAAAAACAGTTTCAACTTGGCTTACTGTTGAATAATGACCAGTGAATTGAAAATAGGCAATCTTAGAACCTTTCCAGCAATTTGGGGGACTTTTCTGAACATGTGGATGGGGTTGGGGTGGGGGAGATGTCCAACCTGCGTATCTTCCCCCCTCACCCGTCCAAAAAACATAGCTACTATTCAAAAATATCAATAGTTTTTTTTACTCAGTGGGGCCAACCATAAATAATAGTACAAGATAAAACATTTCCTATTGGATTTAAAAAATTTTAGGTGTGGGAGGGGTGTGGAAGATATCATATTCCATATGGTGTGGGGGAAAAATATCCAGGACTGGATATCCCCACCACCCACCCCCCCAATGCCCCTCCACCCCCCCCCCCCCCAATTCCAATCAACCCCAACTCAGTGTTTATATCTAAAACCAATTTTTCTCCCAAATAATGTCAAATATGTGAAATAGAAAATATTGAGATGATTTATTGTCACAGGTTTGGCACTGGATGCACCTGGAGGCAAGATATCTATGTTGGAATTGAAAAAAAAATTTGGCCCAAAATGTTTTTCTCGACATTTCATCATCAAATAATGTCATATCACTCCAAAAATTTTTTTGTCATGGGTGGGGGTGGGGGGGGGGGGGGGGGGGGAGATATCCAGGGGGGGGGGGGGATATCCTGCAACACCGGTTCTAATCATATCCATATTTGTATGGTTTTATCAAGACATTTGTTAGATATTTTAGGCTATGGTAGGCTTATTTTGGTCAATTTCCCAGCCGGTTTTGGCCACTATGTTTGGTAAAGGATTAACACCCAAAACCAACAAAAGTAACCGAGGTCACACAAAATAAATTAATTGATTCTCAGGCATTTTTTTTTTAAATCAGTTAGGGAGGGTTTTATTTTTAATTTTACTTTTTTCTAACGTAGGAGCAAGGATTGAGGGGGTTTTTACTGTATTTTCAAACACAGAATATACAGGAAGTGCATAATTATACAAATTAACTCATTTAACCCTTTACCCAATGAATCTCCCACATCTGCTCACATAATATGCAGATTCAGCAGCTGAAAAAAAAAAAAAATTCGAAAAATCGCCACAAAACCATATCATGTGACCCCTCTTTGGAATGAGCTCGACAAGCTCGTTCCAAAGAGGGGTCACATAATATGGTTTTGTTGAAATTTTTTGAAAACATTTAAAAAATTATATTTAAAATAATAAATTTTGAAATCGTCTGCGTTGGGTAAAGGGTTAAACTAACTCTGAACTGCCTAATTCTGAATTTGATCACGTTTTACTACAACAGAACAGGTGCCCCAACATGCTGTCTCCAGGAAAACTTGCAAGTACATTGTAAGTGCACAGGATGTAAACTGTCTTTTGTATTGGCTTGTACATAAAAAGTTGAAGTGTATTTGTCATTCCAGGGTCTGGAAACCGTGTTCTGAACTTCTGATGAAAACTGTACCACATTTTTATAAAAACTTCTGTATTTTACAACATTTAATTGTTGTTTTGCACTTAAACTATGATATGGCAATGAAAAATCGATTGTATGTTGTGTTCCAACATTATCAATCTATGCTATCATAAAAAATACCCCTCTGAACACAGATGCTGAAACAGTAAAATTTCAACCTGCATATTTTGCCTACAATGTAACTAGAAAGTTAACCAACTCAATCTTGTTTGACAGAGCTCATTGAGCTCTGTCAAACAAGATTCAATGGTTAACTATTTATTTGTTGGGGTTTAACGACAGTTTCAACATCCAGAGTCACCTCGTGTCGGACAGTTTTACAGGTTGAGGAAGCCGGAATACCTAGAGAGGACCACCGAGCAATGGTGAGCAACTGTCAGACGTTCTAACTCGGAGCAAGCAGGGTTAGCATTGGTTGAAGACAACTGCACTGTGGATGTGCAGTACACCTTAGTACACTGCACCATCATGTCCCCATGTGGGCAATCGGGATGAAGTGCCTTGCCCAAGGACACAATGCAGTTACCCCTAGCAGGGATCGAACTGTGGACCTTTCGGTTTGAAGTTCAAGGCCGTAACCAATAAGCAACCACGCTCCCTAATGGTTAACTTCCTTTTTGCATTATAAGAAACAAATGCAGCTTGAAAGTTTAGTATTTCAACATCGGTGTGTAAATGGTTATAAAAGAAAATCCATTTAAATAGCTGCACATATGATGAGGGGGTGAAAGTCAATACTGTCCATTGATTTTCATAGTTTAAAATTTATATACGAGATCAAATTCATATTTACATTTCAAAATGAAGTATTGCCATATGTTGTATGTTGTCGAAAATAATTATTTTCTTCTTCTTTTTTTAAACTCGGATTTAATACTCATTAGGCAACAGCTGTTGCCATAATTCCTTAAATACCAAGTCAAATTTCTCACAAGAAAACATGCCCTTATTTGGAGTTTTAGAATGATGTTTCTCATTCAAGTTTATTTATCGGTATTATTGGCCAGTGCATATACTCATGAAATAACACACCATCACTCTTATATTCTCTCTGAATGCTGCCACTTAAAATATGTTTTTACATACATTACATGTATTTGCCTTGTAAGTTCAGAAAACTGCATGAAAGGTGAAAAGTGAAGACAATTTAACAGGGCCACCTGTCAAGTTACATGTAGGTGTTAGGACGGGCGCGTCGTTTTACCCAAATGAAACCAAATGAAAAAACCAAATGAAAACAAATGAAATCAAATGAAAGTAATTAAATCACAAAACCAACCAAATGATACTATATAATGTTCCTCTATTCAATTTAAAACCACGAACAAAAAAGAAATCGATTGCAATTGTCTGTTGCAAAATAAATTGAGTTTTATAAAACATTGCACACTGATACGACTGATGTGATTGGGCTTTATACAAAATTACTTCCGGTCTTTTGCTGTAAATCAAATCGGATAGGCTGGTACAAGAAAACAGAATACTGCACGACAAACCAGGCCACGTGTATGCCGTTTTATCAAGACAGAACACAGTGACGAAAGGGTGTAGCACAAAGTAATTTTTTCCACAAAATATGCATTTATGTAAATCTATTTGTAACCGGTCAGCGTAATTGTGTCTTTCGCGTTCCGTTTATAACATACTTGAATGCCGAAGATAATTTTACATACAACCCTGAGATTCAATTCTCTTCGCACCTGCTGTCAATTAAAGCCCCTATAACTTTTTGTTAAGTCTGTTTTTGGGCAATTCGTTTTGTATATCGGTTTTAATGTGTAAGAAGAATATTATATAGTTTCATTTGGTTGGTTTTGTGCTTTAATTACTTTCATTTGCTTTCATTTGCCTTCATTTGGTTTCATTTGAGTAAAACGACGTGCCAGTTAGGACTACTTTGTACCAAGTACCTGTTAAATTATAGAAAAACCATAAAGAAATCATCGATTTATTTTTCCCTTTTTTGATACAGTGAGTCCTCTCAATATTTCTTAAGCAAATTGGCCTGTTAACTTCTTGAATGCTACTGGCAGAATTTCCTGCCCAGGACAGAAAATCTCCTGCTAAAACAAGTATAATGTGGGCATATTTAACCAAATTTCCTCCCTGTAAATTGAATTCACTTTTTCACCACTAATTTCTTGATTTAAATCAGATTGATTTTTCATCAAATTCAGTCAAGGTTGCTTCAAGCTGCCATGAGTAGATTTGATGAAAATATTTTTAAAATACTCATCGGGTTAAGAGTTAACGGCATTTGACCTCAAAACCCCAAATCATTTAGCATACTTTCAGTACCAATTTTTGAGGAGCTAATTGAAAAAACAATCTTGTGTGTTCTACCAAAGAATTACTCGGACCCCTGCATTCCTCATGTTTATAGACCTATCTGGTACTCAGAACATACAGTTTTGGGTATTGACATGTAATCTATCAGGCAAAAAAGAATAAAATACCTGTGTTTTGGGTAACCCAACTGACCCTACAAAAACCTGCTAAGGCCCCACAAAGTAGGTCTTCTGTTTCTCGGGCCATTTTGGGTAAAATTGCATGTGGGTGGGCGTTTTTTTATTTTATTTATGTAATTATTTCTTTGCCATCAAAAGTTCATGTTCTTGGTTTGTCTTAATGTTTTTGGCCTCATAATCTACAGCATAGTATGGTGGTGGTGTATTTTGTCACTTGAGTGCAAGAAGGCTTTGCAATGCTAAAGCATTGCAAAGCCTTGCTGCATTCAAGAGACAAATTCAACAATTCCATTAACTTGGGTAAAATATCAGATACAAAACATTTAATTTTTATTTTAAGTTTACATTGGTTATAAAAAGAGAGAATGCTGCAGCCAAAAGGACCATGCGAGAGGGCCTGAGAAATTTTTTTTTTAAATTTTAGGCCTAACCCTGAAGATTTTATTCTTGAATAACATATTTTTTTCAATCATTTTTTGCATAAAAACATACCTGTTAACTTCTTGAATGCTACTGGCAGAATTTCATGCCTAGGTTACTCTAAACACATCTTTTTGGGGCCTTATATCTTGTTTTACAGAGCTCAATGAGCTCTGACAAACAGGATATAATAAAATAATGGCTCAGGTTATCATTATTTATTTATTGGTGTTTAAGGTCACATATTTCTGCACAATGGCTAATCATGACCATGACAGTTTTACGGGTGGAGGAAGCCGGAGTACCCAGAGAGAACCACCGAGCAACAGGTTATCATTGGATGACAGTAAAATGAACATATCCTATTGTTTGTATAGTTCTGTTAATTGAATATTTTCACTGGCAAAGTGGTTATTCAAGTAACAAGGTACACTGAAATAGCAAACTCCAACATTATGCTTCTTGAAAACATTTTCTCGAGAGTTCTCCAAAAATAATTAGCAGGAAACACATAAATTACAATATTGTTTAAGTGATCAAAAAATTTTCACATTTTGTTTTCAAAATATATTTCATGGCTACTTGCTGAAACAATCTCGATGAACTCATTGCATTGAGGGTATGTGACATTGCTATATTTTAGAAGCAAATATTAAAACATAACGGTATGGACATGTGCTATATTTTAAAAGCAAATATTAAAACATAACAAAATTTCAATGGCAAATTTTTTAGGGGATAGAAAATTTGATAAAAAAGTTTTCCACACCAAGAATAACACAAAATGATGTTTTTATGCCTGTATCAAATTCATTTCCTCTTTTATAAAAAACAAAAATAGAACTGAAAAATCAGTTGTTTTTTTAAAAAAAAACAAAAAAAAAGAAACCACAACAAAATTAAAATTTCAAAACATAGCTTCACTTTATAATTAAAAGGATTTTGAAGCATTAAAGTAAAATGAAAAAAACTTACTATTGCCTCTTCACAAATATGTGGAAGTTCTCTTGCAACTACTTTGATGAGGTCAAAAAGCCCAAGCCGAATACCTTCCATGTCAGGTCGAGGTTTCAAAAATGCCTCATTGTCAAGCTTTACTGATGAAGACATATTTCAGTTTACTTTTATTTTTTGAAAGTGCTTGTCAAAGAAACGAATACGTATACGTGTCTCAGGAAGTTACAATAACCTGTTGATTGTCCCACTCAATATAAACTGTTACCAGTAGACTCTATCAGTGAAGTGTTCATCAATGGATATGACACACCTTTATATACCAGGACATGACCGACCTAAATAACTATTTTCGCACTTGATTTATTTCAGATGCCAAGTATTGTAACCCACAACTTCAGGACTGCATCAAAACAATATCTGGTTTCATTTACAAATTGTGATCTAAATACTGCCCATTCTGGAGATCAATAATTAACCAATACCGTTAGATTCAAAGTTAATGTAAATAATGTGCTCACTAACCCTCTACCTATGTAACAGTCAAATCCCTTCCAGGATTAACTCCCGATCATCCTGGATAACCCTAAAGCCCCAAACATTAAACATAAAGGCATGATAGCACTCCCCAAAACTGAAGTTTATAGAATGGTACCTGTATTTTTTAATTCATTTCAAGAAAACTACTTTTCCTGGAACACATGGAATGATAAAAAAAACACCTTTATTTTTTTTAATTTGACGAAGATTAAAAAATCCCCCTCTGGTGTGTTCTTCGGACATCTGCATACCTTAACTGGGAATAAATAAAACTTTATTCCATTTAAATGTTGGTTAACTAAATAAACTAAAAGGGTACGTGCACCAGAAGTTCACAGAATTACTCCCAGCCAACCATAGCATTTCCAGGTCAATGTGTTGGATTAACAATTGTTGAACATTTGATCAATACCCTCCAGAAATAATTCATAGCACCCAGCTACATATAAGAAATACATGGAATTTTCCAGAACATCTGCTGCTCAAAATTTGTATGGATCACTTCTATTCACTGACATATAAGGGTAAATGAATCCATTTTTAAGTTTGGTTAACATTTAGCATTCTGAGTATTTTCAAAATATTTTTCATCAAATCTAGTCATGGCTGCTCTTAAGCAGCCATGACTAGATTTGAAAAAAAATTCATCTGAATTTAACTGAAGAAACATTGGGCAAAAACTCCATTCAATTCCTAGGAGATAAATTTGGTTAAATGTGCCCAAATTATACTTATTTCAGTGGAAAGAGATTTTGTTTCCTGGGCAGGAATATCAGCCAACAGCATATAAGGAGTTATTTATTTATTATGATTTAATGACACAAAAACAGCCAAGGTCATATTGTGTCGGAGACAGTTTTACAGGTTGAGGAAGCTGGAGTACTCAGAGAGAACCACCGAGCAACGACGAGCAGCTGCCAGCTTCCCAACATCTTAACCCTTTACCCAACGAATCGCACGCATCCGCTCATGTAATGTGCAAATTCAGAGGGTGAAAAAAATTTATTTTTCGAAAAATTTCACCAAAACTATATCATGTGACCCCCTCTTTGGAACGAGCTCATCGAGCTCGTTCCAAAGTGGGGTCACATGCTATGGTTTTGTTGAAATTTTTTGAAAAAATTTTAAAAATGATATTTAAAATAACATATTTTGAAATCGTCTGCGTTGGGTAAAGGGTTAACTCCACACTGCAGCACAGGCAGGGTCAGACTGGTTGAAGACATGGGCACCATCGACGTGCAGTATGCCTTAGTATACAGCGTCATTGTGCCCCCATGTGGACAATCAGGGTTAAGTGCCTTGCCCAAGGACACAATGCGGGAGTCCAAATCGATCGCTCAGACGGTCACTCATCTAAGGAGTAACTGGGCTCGACGTTGCTTAACTTCGGTGATCTGATGAGGAAAGGTTACCTCAACGATGCCATGCCCCCGTATATAAGGAGTTAAACAGCAATTTAAGTAAGAGAATTTTGTTTATTTTGAAATTCCCACCTCTGATATTCCTTAAATTCAAATTAAATATACACAAATGATACATCAAAATGAAGGATGAGATGTACAGAACATGAAACACATGTAATCAACTCATAGAGTTGACAGCAGGCACCACTGGTTCCTGGAAGTCTGCTACCATATTTGTACAAGAACTGATAAAAAAATAATATTTCACGAGAACAACTTGTGGCCAAATGTGCTTCACATATCCAAGGACAAAGCTATGGCATCAAAATTCTTCTAAACACAATGACAAAGCTGCATGGGGTAAATTCTAAAACTGCCGGCTTTGTTTACATTGTAAATTACTTTTGATTTCAGTCAACGTCATCGGATGGAAAAAGCATCAATACACAGTGCCGTCTAAAATCAAATAATGAGAAAGATTGTCTTAATACAGCATACTATCATTATATAGAGACGGCACAGTTGCCATATTCTATGCAAGGTATCATGACACCTATTGAAATTTCTTAGAATTACGATTTTGTTTTTCAATGGAAATTCGTGGCATCAATTGATTAGCACATGTTCATCGAACATGGAATCCATCTTCAAAAAAAAAATGAAAACAGTGTTGTCCTTTTCCAAAATGCAGTCCTATCACTGCATCCTTAAGTGTTTTGAATGCCTAGCTTTGTTATTGGATGTGTGAAGCACATTTGGCCGCAAGTTGTTCACGTGAAATATTATTTTATTATCAGTTCTTCCAGGAACCAGTGGAGCCTGCTGTCAACTCTATGAGTTGATTACATATGTGTTTTGTATTCTATACATCTCAACCTTCATTTTGATGTATAATTTGTGTAAATTTAATTTGAATTTAAGGAATATCAAAGGTGAGAATTTCAAAATAAACAAAATTCTCTTACTAAAATAGCACCTTAATGTATTAGTTCAGTGTAAAATTTCCAAAAAAGGGCTGCAGCACTCCAGGCAAATCCAATTGTTCATCTTTTTGAGATTTTAGGTAATGTTCAGCCACATATAACAACACAGCAACCACAACAAAAGTATTGAATAAACATTGTCAACAATAGCCAATTGTTGATAGCTACATTTACATGTATTTGGCCAGTGACTCAAGACCATTAACACTGCAGGCAAAATTATCAGGTCTTATTATCTTTTCTACCACATAACACAAGCACACGTACTGTCCCATTTCTTGGTGTTCCAAAAAGGACTAAGCAGCTTTTCACATTGAGAAATGTTAACCCTTCGAGAATCTACCAAACTGATTGAGCAGAATATACACAAAAGCATTATCCAAACTACCATTTATTTATTGGTGTTTAACTGGTAGAGCACTGAATTATTTTTGGTCATCAAAATTTGTTCACATATGTTTGCCTTGTTACAATTTATGGGAGAGAGCCAATAGGCACTCTCCCAGAAATTGCAACAATTAAGGCAAATCCAAACAGGCTAAATAATTTCACTTCAAAGCTGATATGAACGACATCCACTGAATATGAAGCCTTTAAGTTTTGGAACTGACACTTCAGAATAAAGCCCAAATTTGGGCTTCCAGCACTCTACCAGTTAAGGCCATGTATTTCTGCACAATGGTTAATCGTGATCAACATGGATATAAAGTCAAATCAAGCCAATCGTTTATACCCATGTTGCCCATTTTAGAGAACTTCCACCCCAAGCATTGGTTACTGCATCCTACTCTACGAGTAAAAGTGAAAAACAGAGCTTGTTTACCACAGCAAACAAGCACTGCTCACTTCCAAGCATATCCATGGGGATCCAAACTTCATTATTTTTTCCAGTTTTTGCAAACAAAACAAATATCAAGCTTATACACGACCACCTAGTAAATGAAATATCAGCCAAGGTCTTTTCAGTGAGAGCAAATACATTAGTTTTTGGAAAGGTTTCAGACACTTTTATACATGTATATATGTTTTATACATGTCATTGTCAGATAAAAGGGTAATATTTACCTAAAGAATTCTATCAAATTCGAGTAGTGATATCAACAGAAATGGACATTTGTTCACTTTTTCACTTGTAAAATATAATGCATCAGCTTTGTTTTGGAAGATAAAATGGAAATGCTTATTTTTTTTATCCCTGTCGGGGGGGTGGGGGGGTGGGGGGTGGAGTAGAGGGGCAGGGAGGGGGTAACTGCATTGTGTCCTTGGGTAAGGCACTTCATCCTGATTGCCCACATGGGGGCACTGTGTACTAACGCATACTGCATATCGATGGTGTACTTGTCTTCAATCAATGCTGATCCTGCTTGTGTGGAGTTAGTACGTTGGGGAGTCTGGCAGTTGCTCACCATTGCTCAGTAATTCTCTCTGGGTACTCCTGCTTCCTCCACCCATAAAACTGTCTGACACGAGCTGACCCTGGCTGTCAAAAGTGTCATTAAACCCCAGTAAACAAATAAATCAAACAATAAATAAATAAATGGAAATTTTTATTTGTTTGAGTGCAGGCCAGTTGTTTTGAGGCATACGGCCACCATCCATAGTCCTCCTGGTTTTAAAACAAGAGGGGCAACGCAAAGCGTAAGCGTGGGCCAATGCCCTCGACCTGCCCAAAAATTTTTCTAAGTCAAAAGAGTGAAAAGGGTCTATAACTCTGGAAAAATGTGTGGACGAAACTCATGCTACACATATATCGTCCCTCCTTGATGCTCTATCACAATTAACACCAAATATCATTCAAATCGGAGTAGCAGTGGCTGAGATGCAAGGGAAAATATTGGTACGGATGGATAGACAGACAGATGGATGGACAGAGGTTGAAAGAGTGAAAAAGGGGCATAACTCTGAAAAAAATGTGTGGAAGAAACTCACGCTACACAGGTATCGTTCCCCCATGATGCTCTATCACAACACCAAATACCATTCAAATCGGAGCAGTGGCTGAGGTGCAAGGGAAAATGTTGGTACGAATGGATGCCAAGATGGGCAGACAGACGCATGGACAGACAGAGCATTCCACTAGATACCCCTTCAACTTTTCAAGCTAGTGTCATAATAAAAATAGCAGCAATCACTTGTTACACTACATGTATGGGATTGTAAATTCTGTGTTTGCACAATAAATCTTATGGGAACACGACTCTCTTTTAACTCTTAACTGGTTAAGTGCTAGAAGCCACTATCATGGATCTATTAAAAAATAATTAAAGCCACAATAATGGTTTTACACTGAACAGTCACTCTCCAATAAATGGTAATAAAATAATTATTTACGAAGAACATCTTGCTAAACTAAGCCTCTCATTGTTGGTAGAATGGTATCATGCAAAATATACGTGCGTCCACAAATTATCTTTGAAAAATAATGTAGCACTCTATACTAGTTAAACCATTACCTAACATCAAAAGCAGACGACACTTGCAAAACAAAATTCTTGAATAACTATTATTTTCATTTTTTGTCTCAAAAACATAGGTTATGACCCCTCATTGGAACGAGCTCACTGAGCTCGTTCCAATGAGGGGTCATAACCTATGTTTTAGTGACAAAAAATGAAAAAATAATGAAAATTAATTGGCGATTTTTAGAATAGTGCTGGCCGGTTTTGACGTAACGTTAGGTAAAGGGTTAAGAGCAATTTCCAAACATTCTATGATGCCACACCTTGTGAGTCTGTTAGAGATGGGCAATATACCCAAAAACCCGAACTAATACTGATATCCCTGAATACCAAAAAACCAAACCCAACCAATCACTGAATTTATATACATGTATACCGAACCTGTCTTGAATTTTCCAATTTTCCTACATTCACTATTTATAAGTCCCTGTTGAGGGTTGATAGCACTTGAAGGGTTCATTTTGATGTTCAAAACAAGTGGCACATTGTCTTTTCAGTTTTGTCACTCCTCAGGGGCCTTGCCAATTGTCCTGAAATCTCACCTGTGTTTGTCCAGGTGCTTAGCAGTGATTTCTAGCCAAGTCTTGTCTGCCTTAATAGGCAGCAAAGAGTTGTCTAGAAATCACTGCCCAGTGCTTGGTCTATTGTCAACAGGATCTACTGAAGATGGTATGGTCAGGGCACATGCTCTAAGATTGCATTCACCTGAAAGAGGGCTTTAAAAGTTAAGGTGTGTTTAGAAAAAGTCACAAAATTACTATAGATATGATTTGTTTGTGAAAAAGAATACCACTGCTGGGCTCACTGCAATTGGCAGTGGCATTTGTGGCACTGTGGTAGAATGATACAAGAAATTATTCTGTATTTTCCTGATGTGAATTCCCCTTTCATACTATTAGCAAATCTCAAGTCAATTCAGATAACAAATACAAAACAGATACCAAGGTATACCCCCTTAATAATACTGATACTGAACTAAAAATTCCAATAGCACCCCATCTCTAGAGTCTGGTGACATTGCAGTGATTTCTAACCAAGTCTTTTCTCCCTCTCAAGGCAGCCAAGACTTGACTAGAAACCACTGTCAATGTTATTTGACTCCTGTCCACATGTAGGACCTGATTCTCTTTGTAAACTATCTGTTTTGAGACCACAAAGTTCGTCAAACTTGGATTAAGACCTCTGGATGCATGGTATTAGAGGAACACTTATGGGACATGGCTTCCTATCAAAGTGAAATGACAGTTATACTAGGGTGGTAGTTTCCCTCCTGAACCTTTTTCCCAGCAGGGTGCTTGTCGTTCTCCAGCAATTTTCAAAATTGTTTATTTATTTATTACAGTTCAATGTCATTTTCAGCATCTTTGGCTATATCATGAATGCAACATAGGTATGACCACAAATTAGCAAACATTTAAACCTATGCTGCCCACTTTAGAGGACTTCCATACAAGGTGTTGGTTCTGGGTCCTATTTTCCCCAATAAAGCAGAACTTGTATATCACAGTAAACAAGCACTGCACCACTTCCTGGGGTTTCTGTCTGAGTGGATATCTTGCAAGTGCCATCCAAAGCTCTTGTCTGGAAATGTCCAATATATTGTAAAGACTATAAAACTAATAATCCGACCATAACCCTAACCCTTTCTCAAAGCGAAGAGCCGCTCAATCCTTTGGGGAGGGGGAGGTAAAAATGCTAATCTTCTGAGTGAATATTTTGCAAATGTCACATCGACAGGTATTGTCTAGAAAGGGTCAATATATTGTAGAGACTATAAAAATCACTTATCATCTCAGACTCCATGCTTGCCATGATAGAAATGCCACAGACTGAGAAAAGGAAAATCTATATGATGTTATGAATTCTAAGATTTCTGATGTATTTATCATCAACTATCTTACTTAACATGTTTTTTTTACATATTTTATTAATAATTCCAGTGTCATGCAGTGGATTAAATATACTTCATGATACAGTATTCTTCAAATATATCTGTTCTTTTTGGCATATCATCCAATATGCTTGTAAATTGCATGTTACAAGCTATTTGTAACTATACAGTACTGTCGCCATGGACTGGTCATAATCCATGCGTGGGCAGTGATGTCCAAGCATGTATTTGCCAGGGAATAAAAATCATCATCAGCAAAATTTTAACTAATGACGCACCGGGTATAACCCGGTGAGTAGGCCTTAAAATAAGCATTCTGACATTTGCAGAATGAGGTCCCCAGAGGGTGAATTTGATGATGCTATCCCATACAGTGGGCCAATTTATCCTCTGGGAAACTCTTTGTTTAGTTTTGAGATCTTTATTCAGATTGAGGTTCACCGAGGGTAAATTTAGTGATGCTACCCTGCTGTGCAGGGTAACATCACTAAATTCCCCCTCTGGGGGCCCCATTTTGCAGATGACAGTCTGCTAATTTTCTGGCTTGCCGGTGAGTCATTACATTTTTGATGATTATTCATTTTATTAGTGTTTGGAATAAAATATTATTGCATCTGTGGGAATATTACAAGAGATGGGCGGTTAACCGAAAATTCGGTTTGGTTTCAGTTTTGTTATCAAAACCGAAACCGAAACAATTACAGACAACCGTCATCACGGTTTTCAACTTCAATGTTGAAAAACTCTAATCAGGTCTTCAATTCTCAGAATAAAGAGATAAACAACCTAAAATTAACCTATTTTCAAACTTCAGAGTCGCGATACCCCGTTTTGCAGAATAGCTGCAGTAATTGGTATGGCGTTCGAGTTTGGCATTTACCACGAAAATAGGTGACAAAATTACTTCTTACGCATCGTGTTTTAAACATTCATCTGTTTATCAAATGCGATTTCATTTGCTGAACTGGAACTTGTCACTTGTTCCACATTTATAATGACAAATAAATTTATTTCTACACATAATTTTGAAAGCATGAACTCCAAAGCCAGCGTCAAAATCACAGTTGAAGTTGGATGGAAATTTCGGGTTACAATGACCTATATGAGCGACTTTTACTCAATAAAATTTTTATGGTTGGCATAATATTTTAGAGTGTGTCGGGTTACCCTAAAACCAGGTATTAGGGGAGGGGGGCTAATTTTGCAATAGACGTGAGGCAAAAATCATTTTTCTCAAACTTGAAACTCTTGAGATAATTTATGCAAATACATTGTGCTCAGGAAATCAGAGTACCGGTATAGGATATTACACAGGTGAGTTGAACTGAAAAGGGAGTTCCAGTGACACAGACTGGTGCCAAATACATCTTCTTATATGTAAATGCAATATATTATGTCTGTACAATGAAAACCGAAAACCCGACTCTTTGAATGAAACCGAAACTGACAAGAAATTTGAAAACCGCCCATCTCTAAATATTACCCACCTCTGGATAGTGACGAATATCCACGGCGGCCGTATTGTAACACAAAAAATAAGATCCATTCAAATTAGACAAAAATGAATTTCATACTTTATAACAAAGTATTGTTTATTGGTGTTTAAGGTCACTATCAGATTCTATGGCTATTTATTTATTGGGGTTTAATGACACTTTTGGGAGCACGGTGGCTCAGAGGTAGACTGTTGGACTTCTATGCTAGAGGTCCCGAGATCGATCCTCATCCGGGACGACCTGCGTTGTGTCCTTGGGCAAGGCACTTTATCCCGATTGCCTACATGGGGGCACGATGATTCTGTGTTTTAAGCTGTACTGCACATCGATGGTGCACATGTAATAGATTCACCTAATTGGCAATCTGCTATATGACTACAGTACAGTCGCCATTCACTGGTCGTAAACTACAGGTGGGCAGTGATTTCCATGCATGCATTTACGAGGTAATAAAAATCAGCAGCAGCAAAATTTTAATTAATGAAGCATTAGGTACAACAATTAAATTTTGGATGATTATTCCTGTAATCAGTATTTGCAATCTAACATTATTGAGTTCGTGGATATTCTGCCCACCCCATGGAAAGAGACCAGTCCACTAGTACTGAAATGGTTAACCGGATAACCAGTTTGAAACCAGTTACCTACCTGATTTGAAAAACTGTCATCCGGTTATCCAAAATATCGATAGTGATAGTCATTCCATGGTTACAACATAGTAAATCTGCCAATTTTCCTTTGACATAGATTACACCTCAAAGCCGTGTTGCATATATTGACAAATAATCGACTTTGGCATTTAACAATTCGTTAATGATCAGCAATTTTCGCAAGTACTGAGTAATTGCAGAAACTATTCTGTAGTATGTATACAACGAACGTTGTCGAGTACTCGACAACGTTCATTTGTATACACATTACGGAATAGTTTCTGTGAATACTGCTTTCCAATCCCTACAGTTTTGATCCCATACTGGCGGAAATAATGGCCACGGATAACCAGATATTATCTGGTTATAGCTCTCGGTTTAGCGGATGTGAAAATGATCCAACCACTTCAGCCCTACAATCCACTGTAGTATTGTTTTTTATGACTAAAGATCATGAATAAAAATTTTAGTCTGAGTTCGATTTTACATATCTTGGGCGTATTTTTTCAAAACATCCGACCTGAGTAAAACACTGATTCAAGTCCACTTTAGTACTTAAGTCAGCCCTAAGTTTTTTTGAAATATGGGGCTCAGTAATTTGATCTTATATAATATTATACCTCTGAACATGGCTGGAATTCATTGAGATCCATATAAAAGATTCCGTTATTCCAAATAAAGAATTAATAAACAAAAGTGTACTCGTGGCCAACTTTATAAATATAAATTAAACTACACAAACACACATCACTAGAACAAGGATGCAATTGCAATGTTTTTATTTCTTTTGTGCACAACAGACATACTAAAATTATCAAAGCAGAGAGAAAATATTATTTTTGGTTACTTTTCGAACTCAATAGCTAATTTTTTAATAATACAATACTTTATTTATTGAATGTTTGTTTCGAGAAATAGAGTGTACTGTTAAACAATACTTTCTAATATTTACATAATTGTAATTAGATAAGCTTGTCCCATTTCTAAAAATATGCAATGACGTCAAGTTTTGTTTATTAATTAACACACTTTTTCAGACAAAACTCAACAGAATACCGCCACTATAGCACAGTAGGAATAAGGTATACAATAATCACAGAAAATAATCTGAACCTTTTTCCGGAGTGCACGTTAATTTTCGCATTATGACCATAGTAAGGCTATCAAATTCTGTACATATGGTCTGTGCTCAAGCAGTGTTTAAGCCAATGGACCTCCGGTTAACCCGGAGGTCCATTAGCAGAAACATTGCTTGTGTTTGCTATGAGAAACCAGGAGAACCAGCTGTGCTTTGGATGCCATTCGATATGGCAATTGCGCGCAATTCCTACATGCAATTAAGCCTAAATAAGCGCACAGTTCGTGACAGGACTTCTAGTTTTAACTGTATGCAATTGCAAAAATCCAATGCTTATGACAAAAAATCGCAAATTTTACTATTTTTTCATTTTTTGTCTCAAAAACATAGCCTAAGACAAAGGATATGTTTTGAGACAAAAAATAAAAGAAGTGTTTATAACTGCAAGTGTCACCTTGCATTTGTGATGGGTCAAAATTCAAGTGGATAGAATTTTTGTATTTACCCCCTGCAATTAGCATAACCAATTTAGTTTTGTTTGTGAGTTCTGTCAAACAAGATTGAATTATTCATCAGATAGTTGCATCTAAGTACTTAATTCTAAGAACTGCACCTCAGAAGAAATCAGCGACATTTGTTTTTTTCAAATTAAATAATTGAGTATTCCGTGTGTTCTGTACTGGCCTTGTATATACTTGGTTAACTAGCATTCCCTTTTTGGGGTCTGTTGGTGGCCGAGTGGTGTGCATGGTTCAGTATAGTTTCGCTAAGTGGTTGGTGCCGAAGGAAACTCTCTCAGCATGGGTTCAAACCCCCGCCATGCCATTGTAAACAAAAGATTGAGTTAGTCTGAAGGATATGTTGGAAATACTTTTACTGGATTGTGGAAATGATTTTAATGTGAATTCCAAAAATGATAACTTATTCTATTTTCAATTAAAAGCTTGTTGTTAGTGATACAATTTAGGAACACAGTTATGAAAGGGTAAACGAATAATCTGTAACTTTGAAGTTCAGTGACCACTGGGTAAACAAGCTGATTGTCCATGAACTATAATCTGATTGCAGCTGGTGTCCAGAATTTTTCATTAGACCTGATTGAGCAAGAAAGAAACATTATATAATAGTACAATGTCAGCAGACATGGAGTGACGATTTTATCTACTGACAACTAAGACTGTCAATGTTTGCACATACTCTGAGCCCCATTTGTTTGGTAGGGAAGCAAACTAAACTCAATTTAATATACATGGAAGAAAGTTTTAATCACTCCTCTCCTTTCTTTAGACCTGCAAAATACACAATAACACTCTTAATTATTTATTTGCGGTCACGATTAGCTATTGTGCATAAGTATGTGACCTTAAACACCAATAAATAAATATAAATAAATATTTATTTATTTGAGTTTAACGAGTTATTTGAGTTTAACGACATTTTTGACATCCAGGGTCACCTGGTGTCACACAGTTTTATGGGTGGAGGAAGCTGGAGTACCACAAAGAGAACCACTGAGCAACAGCAAGTAACTGTCTTGGTCCCTGAAGTATTAACGCCACAGAAGCAGGGTTATGGTCTGAATGGAGCACTGGTCCACTGATCTCTATACAACTGGATTGCTGGAACGTCAGCAAAGAAAAATTGCAACTCATTCTCCCTCCCCCCCCCCCCCACCTCTCAATCAATGTGGTAACTCCTCTCATCGATGACATCTGATGATGTGAAAGCTGTTATGCTGTGACTACAGTCACAGCATAACAGCCTTCACATTCTCAAACATAGCACGAAAGATAGGGAAATGGTATAAACTTTCCAATCTCAGAACTTAATTATATTATTTTTGTTAATAATAACTAAAATATGTTATAATTCATTTGTTTTCTTAAGAAAAATGTCTACATGATCAACATATTCATTTTTTACCGACATCAAAGTATATTCTTCAAAAAGGGATCGGCGATTGCAAGGCATCGGAAAACAGAAAACCTTCAAGACTTTTTTTGTTTGTTAGCAGGTAGAGGGCTGAATTATTTTTGGTGGTCAAAATTGTTTTTCACACGACTTTGCCTTGTTACAATTTATGGGAGAGAGCCTCTAGGCTCTCTCCCGTAAATTGTAACCAGGTAAATCTATACAGACTAAATAATTTCACTTCAAAAATGATACAAAGGACATCCACAGAATATGAAGCTTTCAAGTTTGGGCACATGTACTTCAGAATAAAGCCCAAGTATGGGCTTTCAGGGTGGCTCAGTGGTAGACTGTTGGACTTCTATGCTAGAGGTCTGGAGTTTGATACCCGTCCGGGACGACCCACATTGTGTCCTTGGGCAAGGCACTTTATCCTGGTTGCTTACATGGGGGCACGATGAAGGCATGTGCTAAGGCGTACTTTTGCGATTTTTTGTCATTAGCACTCGATGGTGCACATGTCTTCAACTGCTGTAACCCTGCTTGAGCGGAGCTTGAACAGAGCTAGAATGCTGAGGAGCTGACAGTTGCTTGTTGATGCTCGGTGGTTCTCTCCAGGTACTCCGGCTTCCTCCACCCGTAAAACGGTCATGGTCACAATTAGCCATTGTGCATAAGAATGTGACCTTAAACACAAATAAATAAACGGGCTTTCAGCACTCTACCAGCTAAGCATTGTTTAGACCGGGTAGATATTCCCCCACCCCCATTCCTCCAAGATGGTGGCTGGTGAGACATTTTTCTACCTGTGACCAAGGAGCTTTCAAGCAATTTAATCTACTTGTACCGAGATCAATGAAATGAACCTTCAAATCACTTTGTTGGATTTTCAGTGGTAAAAATGTACTCTCCACATCCTTTTTTATAATACATTTTCTTTTGAGTAATTCAAATGAAACCACAATTCCCAGAAACCTATCATTCTAGAGACATAAGAAATAGAAATAATGTAAATATTGTTTGTTTTCATTTTTATCCATGGATAAAAAAAAGACAACACTGAAACCTGATCTAGATTTCTAAACATAAATTGACCTTGTTCCAGAAAAAGATTTCTTGAAATAAAATAAAATGGAATTTATGGACGTCAATTGTGGAAAAGTAACTCCGGTCTTAAATTTCAAGGTGGGTCTTACATTCAAGGCCATTCTGAATCGCAATAAATTAACATCAGAAAACAGCTTCAATTTGTTCAGTTGAAATATTATTTGCAATGAGAGGTACAATTGTAGTCAGAAGTTTATCAACAAAGAATAAATTTCTTATTGTTGTATTCCAAGATCAAAAGTAATCACACTGAAAACCTAGGGCCCTGGTTTATTCACTTGTGGCACAGCACAGAGAGCACAAATGAAACACTGCTCAGAGCTGTGTAATGAATCAACCAGAAAGGAACAGTTCTGTCACAGTTATCAAGTCGAAAGACAATACACCTGCAATGGTGTATCTACGGAAAATAGCGCCTATTGTACGTGTATACACATATGAATAGAACAGCATTCTGTTTCCATCTTTAAAGACTAGAATTGATGAAAAATTCATTTAAATTTAACTCAAGAAATCGCTGATGAAAAAATCCTGCCATTTAGAGAGGGAAAATTTGATTAAATGCACCCAAATTATACTTATATCTGTGGCAAGGGAAATCTTGTCCTGTGCAGGAATATCTGCCAGCAGCAAGCAAGAAGTTAAAAAGGCAGAAATTCCTTTGAGATGTAACAAGCTTGACTGGCATAGTAAAAACGGAGAAGTCAGAAAAGCAACCCAGCCTCCCTATAGGTTGCACAGAAGAATGGTCTTACTGCTGGCTGGCACTGAGGGACAATAGTGGTACTATGAGGTATATGTGGTCATGTTGCTCCCAGCACTGATTTTTTACGTAATAATTAATATAATTGGTTTCACAATCCAGCCATCCCAGTGCTTCGCACCCATGGTAATCAAAGACAGATTTATTTATTTATTGGTGTTTAAGGTCACATACTTATGCACAATGGCTAATCATGACCGTGACAGTTTTCCGGGTGGAGGAAGCCAGAGAGAACCACCGAGCAACGACGAGCAGCTGCCAGCTCCCCAACATAGTAACATAGTAAGCACAGGCAGGGTTAGATTGGTTGAAGACATGCGCACCATCGACGTGCAGTACGCCTTAGTACACAGAGTCATTGTGCCCCCATGTGGACAATTAGGATTAAGTGCCTTGCCCAAAAGACACAATGCGGGAGTCCGAATCGATCGCTCAGACGGTCACCCATCTGAGCGAGGATTAACCGGGCTTGACGTTGCTTAGTTTCGGTGATCTGACGAGAACCAGTTACCACAATGCCAACGCACCCACCTCAAAGACAGATCATATATCCGAAGAAAATTCTTTCTTCACTTTTTGAGGATGGCTTGTCTGACTTTATTAGAAACTGCTCAGTGGTGCCCCCCTTCAAGTGTCACCTTGGGTATGTGCCATATTTGCCATACCTTAGGTACGCCACTGTTCACCTGCTAAGCAACAAGAAAGGGTAGTGCAAAGCATCTGCCAATGCCCCCGATGCACACAAAATTTTCTAAGTCGAAAGAGTGAAAAAGTGCCATAACTCTGGAAAAAATGTATGGAAGAAACTAAAACATGTATCTTTCTCCCATGATGCTCTATCACAACACCAAATATCTTTCAAATCGGAATAACAGTGGCTGAGATACAAGGGAAAATGTTGGTACGGATGGATGGATGGATGAATGGACAGACAGATAGATGAATGAACAAACAGACAGATGAATGGACGAACGAATGAACGAACAAACAGATGGACGGAGGTCTCCACTAAATGTCCCTTCAAATTTTTCAAGTCAGGGGCATAAATATGCCACTGCCATTCAAAGAAATTAAGCGAGTTCTCATAATAGCAACTGTGCAGATGTAACACTTTAACAAGAGGGATGTTACATCCCAATGCTCACCTACATTCGCGCTTGATAACGTCGTTCCAATGTAACATGCCTAATATTTAGTTAATATAAATCATTAACTGGGCATCAAATGATTAATGTGGTTTATGTGATGGCTTTGGAAAGTCTATATTTCTGCATTTATTATATATCAATTCAACATAGAATCATTGGATATAAAAGCATTTTTTTCTTTTAGAAATGTTTATGATTAAGAATATGAATCGTGAGGCCAGATATTAAATCATAAATAAGAATTAGGAAAGGCTTTCATAAATCACTGAAATTGTAATTGAAGAACATTCATTGGTTAAAGAGGAGTTGCGGAAAAACATTCGTTCAAGAAAGTGACTATAAGTCCCAACAAAAATATATCACATCAACAACTAAAATAAGCCTTAATGTTACTAGTAACAAGTATGAGAAAGTATTAAATAAAAAAAAAAGTTAAAAAAAATTTTTTTTAAAGAAAGTGAATATAAGTCCCAAAAAGCCCCCTCAAATTACTCAAATATGCATGTAATAAGGGCGCAACGTTACCGCAATGCAGTTCAGTAACCCATGCGTACAATATCAATTGCCTGGAAAGACACATAGAAACAGAACTCACCTTAACACCTCACCTTAACACAAACTTTTAGAACTTAAAATTGAGTAAGTCAGAGAAAAACGTGAACATTGTGACTGAAAAAAAGAAAAGAAATCAGTTAAATTTCTGCATACAGTAGGGTTAATACCTACAGTTGTTATTGAAATGAGAAAATAAACAGTATTGAGAGGTGAAGGCACCACAATCTGCACAAAAGCTGACTTTAACACAAATTCTTACAACACCTAAACGCTAATTCTTACAACAAGTTAAACTGTTTTGGCAGAAAATCAGCCTGAAATTCCTCAAATATGCATGTAATGAGGGTTAAATATTACTGCAATGGAGTTCAGTAACCCAAGTGTAGAATATTAATTTTCTGGAAAGACACATAGAAACACAACTCACCTAAACACAAAGTTTACTAAGTTTTACAACTTAAAATTTACTAAGTCTGAGAAAAACATGAAAATTTTGACTGAAAAAAAAGAAAATTTTTGTTAAATTTCTGCATACAGTAGGGTTAATACCTACAGTTGTTATTGAAATATGAAAATCAACAGTAATGAGAAGTTAAAGCAGCACAATCTGCACAAAAGCTGACTTTAACGCAAATTCTTACAACACCTAAACGCAAATTCTTACAACAACTTTTGGCAGTAAATTTTAGGTGAAATTTGAAAAAAAGTCGTAGTATCAGGGTTAAATACTGTTCTGATAGTCCCCTACAACCTACATATGCAATATCAAAGGCCTGAGCCCACTGATCTTTGAGAACTCACCTTAACACCTCACCTTAACACAAACTTTTAGAACTTAAAATTTACTAAGTCCGAGAAAAACATGAAAATTTTGACTGAAAAAAAAGAAAATTTCCGTTAAATTTCTGCATACAGTCGGGTTAATACCTACAGTTGTTATTGAAATATGAAAATCAACAGTAATGAGAAGTTGAAGCACCACAATCTGCACAAAAGCTGACTTTAACGCAATTTCTTACAACACCTATTTAACGCTAATTCTTACAACAAGTTTTGGCAGAAAATCAGCCTCAAACTCATCAAATATGCATGTAGTGAGGGTCAAATATTACTGCAATGGAGTTCAGTAACCCAAGTGTAGAATATTAATCGCTTGGAAAGACACATACACAACTCACCTAAACACAAAGTTTACAAAGTTTTACAACTTAAAATTTACTAAGTCCGAGAAAAACATGAAAATTTTGAGTGAAAAAAAAGAAAATTTTCGTTAAATTTCTGCATACAGTAGGGTTAATACCTACAGTTGTTATTGAAATATGAAAATCAACAGTAATGAGAAGTTAAAGCAGCACAATCTGCACAAAAGCTGACTTTAACACAAATTCTTACAACACCTAAACGCAAATTCTTACAACAACTTTTGGCAGAAAATTTTAGGTGAAATTTGGAAAAAAGTCGTAGTATCAGGGTTAAATACTGTTCTGATAGTCCCCTACAACCTACATATGCAATATCAAAGGCCTGAGCCCACTGATGTTTGAGAAATTAACCTTAACATTGAATCTTACAATATTGGACACGCCGGACGCCGACGCTGACGCCCGAGGTTATGACAATAGCTCACCACATCTTACACAAATTCTTACAACACCTAAACGCAAATTCTTACAACAACTTTTGGCAGAAAATTTTAGGTGAAATTTGGAAAAATGTCGTAGCATCAGGGTTATATACTGTTCTGATAGTCCCCTACAACCTACATATGCAATATCAAAGGCCTGAGCCCACTGATGTTTGAGAAATTAACCTTAACATTAAATCTTACAATATTGGACACGCCGGACGCCGATGCTGACGTCCGAGGATATTAATAGCTCACCACATCTTACAGATGTAGGTGAGCTAAAAACACCAATCATGTGACAATATTTGATGGAACAAGCTGAAATGGCTCATCCTAAAAAGCATCCCATACTTACTTCAAATTTCAAAAAGAAAACATTACCCACAGTTTTTGTATTTTGTAATTTTTCTGTATATTGCTGCCTGCTTTGGGGTGCTTCAATGGGCAAATTAGAGATGAGCCGATTAGTAAAATGCCCCATCAGACGAATGCTGATTATTTTAGACAACAATCGGCCGATACCGAATGCAAATGTTAGACTGATCAAGAATTCAGTTAATTCACTTGTCTCAGCACACCCCTCCCCCCCAAGCTTTCACCTTGGTTGACCAAAAGACTACCATAAAAGCACAACTCCCAACTACCGTCCAAAGTTATAAATCTTCTCAAAAGCATGTGCCTAAAATTGAAAAGTAGGCGGTCGGAAAATTGATATTTACATGATAGCAGTTTTTCGCCCTTGGATGTATATAAATATATTTGGAAGAAAATGTTTTGTGAAAATCAAAAGCTGTCATTGGAACCACACGTTTTAAAGTGGGAGTTTCTTTTCGGTAAACCCATATATGGGATTGTGTCACACGAGTCACGATGTTGCACTGCATTATCTATTTTTATCATGTGCTCCACACGTTTCAACATGAGAAAAATTCAGTGGCTTCTTGTTGATAAATCCCACCCCGAATGGCCCGATATTAAACTTATTGCACCCAAACCTCTCACAGTTAACACGGATTACTAATATGGAGGAATTATCTGTCCAATATGGGAATAAAGAATGCCATTATATATTTAATGAGACGATGAGCATGGTTGAAAGAAATATTGTGACATCTGGCAGAATGCAGTACAGTTTGGGCAGTGAAGAGCGTCTGTATTCACATGATGGATAAAAAACAACTTGGTACACAGTTACACAATCAAAAGCTTTAATATAATATTCTGCCTTTTCTTTCACGAACCATCATTTACCTGATACAGATGAGTGACGTACCAATCGCTTGCCACTGGTTGTCCCATGAAGGGGAAGAAAGTTCATTACAGATCATCCATAACACTTTCACTGAGTTTCAGACAATCGGCGAGGGCCGATGTTGAACCATCGAGTACCGATGGTGAACCGATGGGCGCTTATCGGCTGAGTGCTGATGTTACACCGATTAATCATCTCATCTCTAGGGCAAAAGGACGATTTTAAATCAGTAAGTTCTGGATACTTTTTGAAGAAATTTTTTTAACAGATTCTGAAAAGTTAAGTTCAAACTTTACTTTTGTACATAAATGCTCAGTAATCATATTGGAATAAAGTTTTGGCAGACGGCACACATCTGAAATGATGTAACTGTGCTGTTGAAACCACATCAGCAAAATTCACAGTGATGGCACATGCGGTGAAAGCGACATATTCTGTTCTGGATGAATGGGATAATTACTGCTAATCACAAAACTCTGCTGTATTGCAAGTGAATCAATCAAGTTTCAGGAGAGCATTATTTGTTACACGCAGGCCTTAAAATAAGCAGCCTGACATTTGCAGAATGAGGGTTCCCAGAGGGTGAATTTGATGATGCTATCCCATTCAGTGGGCCAATTTATCTTCTGGGTACTTCTTTCTGTTTAGTATTGAGACCCTGATTCAGATTAAGGTTCACAGAGGGTAAATTTAGTGATGCTACCCTACTGTGCAGGGTAGCATCACTAAATTCACCCTCTGGGGACCTCATTTTGCAGATGACAGTCTGCTTATTTTGTGGCTTGGTAACATGGTGTTTCAGCAGGGTGTACGGGACTACTACATTTCAAGTCGAAGGAAATATACGAACCTCATAAGGGTAGTACAATCCCATACACTCTGCTGAAACACCATGTGACAAACTTATTACCCTGCCCCTTCAGTGTGTTGAGTTTTGTTTTGTTATGTAAACCACAAACAGCATTCCAGTGACAGAAACCTTGATAAAAAAATTGAGAAACTGAAAGAAACACGTTTCTTTATTATTCAACTAGAATTATAAATCTTTGGAAAGGAATAGCTGAAACCTAAAACAACCTGAAAATGTCAAGCGGTAAACTGAAAAGAAATAGTCGAAGCCTCAAACAACTTGAACATGTCAAATGTAACTGCAACAGTCTATTTCTGCTGAAATTTGATTTGGACAAGCAGATGAAAGAATTTCATTTGATTCGGAATTATTTCCCTTCGATTGAACTCAAACATTTGGGAGACTTCAATTCAAGGACATTAGGATGTTGTTGGTGGTTAATGTCACACATTTATGCACCATGGCTAATCGTGACACAACATGGAGATGAAGTCAAGTTTAGTCAATTGTTGATCAACATGTTGCCCATTGTAGAGGACTTTCACCCCAAGCATTGGTGACTGGGTCCTATTTTACTAGTAAAACGGAACTGGTTTACCACAGTAAACAAGTGCTGCTTACTTCCCGGGATTCCCACGGGGAAAGGACATTAGGAAATGACTCGTCATTAATATTGTGGGACATTAGTTGATTATAGTGTATAATTCGATACAGTGGCGTATTGTGCGTTTTGGAGAATCGAGAACATTATATTCAAACTTGTAGAAGTGCATTAATAAGTTTCATGGAAGAGACAATTCATAAAACGAGACTGCATGTTTTTCGAATCTGCAACTATCTGTAGTGTAGAAACACCACAACGAAATCCCTCTTCTCGACAGTAAAATCGGACGTTGAGGGTATGTACACATTTTATTTCAAGTTTTCAGAATATTCTCATGAAACAATATTGTTCTCATTTTGTTTGTGAATCTGACTGTTTATTATTACTGACGAAAATGTTTGAGGCTATGGGTGAAAGGGAAATCGGCAAAGTGTACAATAGAATGTCTGTACACGCCGTTTAGATGTAACATGATATTCTCATACACCCTGCTAAACTTTGTACACCCCATTGGAGTTTAATGTACCACACTGAAAGCATTGGTTACTGACCAATAAGGAAGCATGTATAATGTTAGAAGAGTAATAAATGAAAGTGTCAATGACACTGTAGCTCAACTTGGGTAAGACATGTACATGTATAGTATGTGACACAGCAATGACACACATCTAGGTAATGACCTGATAACAAATGTACATGTAAAGTATTGTAAAGGTCTGTACATAAATACTGACCGTAGCCTGTAACAAATGTACAGGTAAAGTATTATAAAGGTGGGTGATAGTTAGATGCCTCTAGCCAGAGCCATATTGAAATGTGCACTTACTGTGTATAAGTTGCACTGAATAAATCAAAGTTTGTCTAATTGGCTGCCGGCAGCCACCTAGAAATTTCAGACTGCACCCAAATACACTTGTTCTCGTCCCAAGGTGATAACAAAGGTACCCCAAGAAGTTTCATGAAGATCAGTTCATAAATACAGCTCCCAGCCCAAGCCATACTGATGTGTACTTAATGTGTATAAGCAGCACTGAATAAATCAAAGTTCATCTAATTTGCATATTTTCTGCATGAAAAAAAACCCTGTATTATATGTGATGTATTCGATGTTACTAAACATTCATACTAAAATTTATTCAAATCCGAACTTTCATACAGAGAAGTTCTGTACAAAAAACTAATTGCACTAATTTCGGTACAAAATGGCTGCCGGTAGCCAACTTGAATTTTGGGCCGCACCTGAAAAAATTAGTTCTAGTTCCACAGTGATAACAAAGGTACCCAAGAAGTTTCGTAAAAATTGGTTCATAAATACGGCCTCTAGCCCGAGCCATATTGAATTGTTGACAGACAGACAGATGACAGGCCATGACATAACCTCAAATTTCTAAAAATTATAAAACAAGAAGTGCACATCGGAGATGCAGGCGTCAAGTTGTGTCTGTTTTCTTCATACATTCGCTGAAATAAAACTGCAGGTAGAAAATGAGACCCGGTCATACTAAAATGAGACTGCAGGTACAAAATATGACTGCAAGTGATCGCAGGCAAAGTACAGGGAGGTAGAGTCCCCAAATGAATACCATCTGGTTCTGTGGGGTATACTAAATATATATCTGAAGTTTGGTACCAATATTTTTAATTTTAACCTCAAAAATTTCATTTTTAATGTATAGCGCAATATCTGACTGGCGATCTCACCTTTCCGCAACTAAGAACAAAGAGACCGCAAGTAAACTTCTGGTACTAAAGACACCAAATAAACACTATCTAGTGATTTTAGGTATATTCAATGTATATATCCGAACTTTGATATCGATATTTTAATTTTAACCCCTAAAACTCCACTTTTAATGTATAGCGCGACTTCCGTCTGTTGTGGTCTCAATTTTTGCAAGCAGGGACAAAGAGACCTGCTAGTAAACTATTAATCTTAAAATCAACGAGAAAGTATATGCTATATATAATATATACAATTTATTCCAAAGATGGTGGTAACATCTTGATTTTAACCCCTTAGTTTTTATGTTTAAAGTCTGATAGAAAATCACATTTGTGGTCCCATTTCCTACCAGCCATAGAGGCACAGATTATATGGAGACCCTTCCCTGAAGTGAGCCTGTTCAGTAAGTGGTTTTGCCTATTGTAATTAAGAGTGAAGAACAATTAAAATTTCTCCCATACTTTATCACGGCTTTAAGAAGAAAATTTCCAGCTTGACTTGATATAAATAGCTTATAATTTATCAACACTCCTTATCTTTTATCTGGGCTTAAGATATTATAATACTTGGCTGATTTTGAGTTTTTTCTACAGTGAATTTTGCTTCTGTTTTTTTTTTTTAAATTATCAACTCTCTTCATCCTTTATCAGGGTTTAGGACTGGCAATTTTTAAACTCATAGTTTTTTTCTACAGTAAATTTTGCTAGTGTATTTTTTTTTTTTAATTTATTAACTCCTCACATCTTTTACCCAGTCTTTGGGCTGGCAAGTATAAAATCTGGCAAATTTAAAGTTTTTTTTCAACAGTGTATTTCACTACTGTTTTTCTTTTCTCTGCTTCTTCAGGCTAATTACAGTGCATTTCGCCACTGTTTTTTTCACAGCCTCTTTGGGTTTTTACAGCGCATTAGGCCACTGTCTTTTTTCTCAGCCTCTTTGAGCCTCTAGAGCACATTTTGCTACGGTCTTTTTTCTCAGTCTCTTTGGACCTTTAATTATGGTGCATTTCTACACTGTCTTTTTTCTCATCATCTTTGGACCTTTATGGTGCATTTCGACACTGTCTTTTTTTCTCATCATCTTTGGGCCTTAATTTACATGATGTGGTACTGAGTTCTAAGGTAGATCCAATTGACTTGGAAAACAGTGGAAATGGAACCGAATAATATACTGGATGCACTGATATGTGGAATTCATTATTTAACTGGGATTTCCCATATTCAATGTTATCAATATTCATGTTGTGTTATGCCACCTCCAAACTTAGAAGCACTTTTTAAAAACAGTTTTATGATAATTCACCCTCGATTATATTAGATGGGATGTCTGCCGTGAATATCTTCACCCCAATTTTGTACCCTACATTTAAGCATTCTGCTTTGTTGATTTTGTGTGGAGGGGTTGGGTAATTTCCCAGTTTTTCTTCGAATGGAGATCTTAATCCTCAAAGTGTAACCACCCTCCCCATGTCCAAGTAACCTTGAAATTCTTTAAAAATAATTTTCAAGAACCACCACTCACTTTGAGGTGGTGCTGGGGTAGTTCCTCTCAAAAATCACCTCAGCATCTTTTGTTCCAAGTCATCAGTTTCGTACAGAGACGATTTGTCTAAAAAGCTGATCTTTTTGGGGGCAGGGTTTTTTATATGTGGAGAGGTGTCCATTCAAGTGTTTTCGAAGGAAGATGTTAACCTCCATGATGAAACCTTGTCCAAAGAAGTTGAAATTATTTTGAACTAATTTTTTCAGAATTATTAGTCACAATGCTTTAAGATGTGGTATTCACTTTCTTTTAGGGAGAGAGATTCAACTTTAATCACAGAATGTTTCTTGTTTAAAAAATTACACAAATCATCTTTGAATCCTTCTCTACACATTTCAGTTGACAATTTCTACACATGTGTTCCAAGCCAATTTAAAACCCACTGCTGACAACTTCTTTTCATTCACCTAAGCTGTTATCTAAAAGACTAACCACCAAGAACAAGTGTGCATTATTTTTAAGAATGCCCAGGCATAAAAGAATGGCCAGGCATTCTTTCAAATGATACACAGTTATTGTTCTAATATACAAAACTTCAACCTGACCTGGCCAAATTTTTTCCTTGAGTTTCTACAGAAACATCCAAGCACGACAGGCTATTTTCTCCAATGAGTTATCCCAAATGATAACTCACCGATCCAAAACTGTTCATATTTTCAATTTTTATTCTCTCCACAGAGTTTTATTTATTGGGGTTTAATGACACTTTCAACAGCCAAAGTCCCCTCATGTCGGACAGTTTTATGGATGGAGGAAGCCGCAGTACCCAGAGAGAACCACGAGCAATGGCAAGCAACCAACAGACTCCCCAACCTACTAACTCTGCACAAGCACTCCCCAATGAGATAAAAAATTATTTGAATTTTTTCAAATTAAAACAAGAATTGTGTTCAAATGAGACATCCAGGTTTTAAATCTCCATATACCATACATATTGGCAGAGAAAACGTTTTTGTCCAGTTTGAAACACAGTGGAAAAAAATTTGTAGATGCGTTTCTCACGCTCCGCAATCAGTTGGACCAAACTCGTGAATAATTGTTTTGATATTCAGACTCCAAAGACAACATATAAGAGTTAAATCCCTTGGGTTGTTATTGGAAATGGAAACATAAACACTAAATATTTGTTGACTGTTTTGCTCTTATTTTAGTTTTCTCAAGTTGTTTGATTTAATTATTCGACTATTTAATTTATAACAGCAAAATATGATCAAATTGTCAGAAATTTGATGATATTCCCAACGATCAGTTTCAGACTGTCAGGTGCCAGTATTTTTCAGTGCATTGAAAATGCAGTTTATGCAACAAAAATTACTCAGCTTATAAGTAGAATTTTTACCAAAAGGAGCTCCAAGCACAATCACCTGAATGGATTTTTCAAAAACATCTGATTTTCATGCATTTTCAAGAGCCTGGAATTTTAGTTAAAAATTCAAGCAAATTCTAGCACATGAGCAACCCCTTTCCCAAATGTATTTGGACATAATTTTTATTGCATGTCTGTACTTTTATTTTCATAAAATACATGTTTTTTCTGCAAAAACCGAAGTGAATAATAATTTTTTTTTGTCCTGTCCTTGAACAATACGGATCACATGCCTGGACTATTTCTTTTTTACGTTTGGGTTATTTTTGCCAATAATTTGTGTTTTTAATATTTTTTTAGTAAACTGTAGGCGTGCAATAAATACATCGGCAAACGCATTTGAACTGTCATTTTTTACTGCACAAGATCAATTTCGGTGGAGAGATAATATTGAACGAGAAAGCAAAGGCTTCTCGTTCAATATTATCCCTCTGCGAAAATCGATCTCGCACGGTTAAAAATGACAGTTCAAACACAAATTCCGTTCTGTCTATTTCCCAATTATCAACCCCAAATTTTCCAATATCATTCAATCACCACTTGAATATTAAAAATTTAATGCTCAATTGGTGTTCTGAACTGTGTGGTCATAATGAGGCCTCAGAAAACCAGTGTCTACTGACCACCACATTCAGGACACCCAATGTGCATTAAATTTAAATTGATTACCGAAAGAAGCGTAGAAAGTATCTGAATTCAAAGGCAAGTGACAAGTTCTTCTTTAACAGTATAGGAACAGTTTAGTAGAGAGTACAGAGACTGGGGTGAACATGATTCTATGAGGTTATTTGTTATAAAACTTATTTGTAGTATACATGCAGTTAAACTTTGGTATCAGCTTTAATGTTCTCTGGTTACAATTTGAATGTAAAGTTTTATGTAAATTCCCAACTGGAGCCCCAATGACGCAAACCTTCCCAATCTGAATGACATGGGCCCTGGACCCTTTCCCAAAGAGGGCAGAAGAATCTTTAACAACTACAACTTCATGGCCTCACTCTTCTCAAATACTACAAAGGTATCTTTTAGTCTAAATGGAGTGTGTCGCTTTTTGCACAGGGTACAGCCAGTTGCCCACCCTTCAGACAGGACTGTATATCATCGGACAGCATCATGAATAACTGAGCTGTAGGATAAAAGCATTACTGAACTCTATTAACTATTTGTTCTCCATTATCCTTTTGCTATTTATTTATTTATGGAGGTTTGAAGACACTTTTGACGGCCCGGGTCACCATGTGTCAGGCAGTTTTACAGGTGGAAGCTGGAGTACCTGGAGAGGACTGACGAGCAACTGCCAAACTCCCCAATGTACTAACTCCACAGAGCAGGGTAAGCACTGATTGGTTGAAAACAATTTTAAGAGCACCATTCACATGCCATATGCCTTTAAGTACGCACCACCACGTGCACTGTGCTCTCACATGGGCAATCAGGATTAAATGCTTTACCTTCGGAAAACACAGTGCAGTTACCATGACTGGGATTAAACCGTGAACCTTTTGGTTTGAAGTCCAATGTCATAACCACTGAGCCACCGCATTCCGGTCTTTGCTTGGTAACCAACAAAATTTACTTCCTGTGTAAAAACTTCCCCCTCTCATGATTGTTTGCTGCGGCCTGAAAATAAGTAGTCTGACATTTGCAGAATGAGGTCCCCAGAGGGTGAATCTGATTGTGCTATCCCATACAGTGGGCCAATTTATCATCTGGGTACCTCTTTCTGTTTAGTTTTGAGACCCTGATTCAGATTGAGGTTCACAGAGGGTGAATTTAGTGATGCTACCCTGCTGTGCAGGGTAGCATCACTAAATTCACCCTCTGGGGACCTCATTTTGCAGATGACTGTCTGCTTATTTTCTGGCTTGATTGTTTGTTTGTTTGTTGGAGTTTAAGATCACTTTTAACATCTGTGCTAACAAATGTACATGTGTATCATGGCTACAACAAAAGTATAATGTAAAGTCAACTTTAGGCAATTGTATACTCTTATCTGCTTAATAAAAGTACTGGCATTTTTATTAATTTTGAAGAAAAGTGTTAACCATCACATTTATTTGGCAATGAGACATACATACAATGAGACATGCTAATATGATAATTAAATATATGAAAATGCAAGCCATATCACTATTATTCAGCCTTCACAATTATTTGGCAGGTGAGAGTTACCAAAGCAGTGGATATCCCACTCAATTGGATATCTATTAACATTAATCCACAGCTACCTAATATTTCTTTTGTTCTCTGTCATGAAAACAAGCCCTATAAAATCACACCAAGTACGGTTTTGATGAGAACAGCTCAGTAAAACAGTACCAATATCTGGATATTAGGATGGTTTTGAAACAGTCCCAATAACTAGATATTTGTACGATTGTCACGGTACTGTAATCATAACCATTCAAAAGTAAAGATGCTGTAAAGGAGGTGTGAAAAACTTTCTAACACATGAATTATCGACAAGCTTTTCTCGACAGAGCTACTGAAATGAGTGTGCATCGTGTTCAAATTATAATGCACTTTTTAATTTTTTGTTGCTTTTAATAACCAACAGCCCTGGTAACCTAAAAAGGACTCCTGTGGAAACCTCGGAAGTGAAGCAGTGCTTGTTTGCTGTGGTAAACAAGTTCAGTTTTACTGGTAAAATAGGACCTGGTCACCAGTGCCTGGGGTAGAAGTCCCATAAAATGGGCAGCATGGGTGTAAACGATTGGCTAAACTTAACTTTACACCTTTTTTGAGGTCACAATTAGCCATAGCTGCAGAAAAGTGACCTTAAACACCAGTAAATAAATAAATAACCTAAAAAAACGCCCTTTTTCAAATATTAAGATGGCAATCAGGCACCACCACTCGCTACCCTTGAGGGAAAGCGAACCTCTTCTTCAGATAAAAAAAAGAATTATTGTTCCAAATGCTTTAAAAATGAACGATTATTAAATTTATCAGCCACACTTTCGATGAGGGATTGAATAAGTGTTCCACCCTTGAGCTGAGACATTATATTAGCTAGAGAAAAAATTACGTCATGATGTGAGTTCACTTCGAAGCCACAGATCTGTTCACAATATCTGAACTCCTGATGCGTGTCATAACTTCGATGGACTTTCTAGCAAGCAAACAATGGGTTATGCCCATTTTGTTTTTCGGGGGTAGAGCAAGCAAAAAGTGTTTTAAAATGTGGTTTTACTCATGTCAAACTTTCTAAAATATAATTTTTTTGACTTTTGTTAAAATTGAGGGGCTGTGGATTAAATCACATATATCACTATCTTGTGTACTATATGGGTAAATAATTGTACAGTTGTGCAGGTGTCCTCCAATATTTGGACTTTGCTTCGCCTCGTCCAAAATATCTCCGGACACCTGCACAACTGTACAATTATTTACCCGTATAGTACACAAAATAGTGATATATCTATTACGAATAACTCTGTTACTCAGTTAACTGAATATAACTTCCAAACACAAAAAACATTTTCCATACCTTCAGTACAAATTTGACCTGTTAATTAGGTCACAGAGTAAATTTCTGTTAATTGAATAACACTCTTATAATATTTACAAAAATTACACCTCAAATCACTAAATTCCCTTGTTAAAAGAATGATTTGGCTTCAGTTCATCAATTACAGGCATTTAATTAATTTATATCTTGTTTGACAGAGCCCCTTGAGCTCTGTCAAACAAGATATAATGGACAAAATGTTCAGTTAATGTATCTCTAGAATGTGGGAAAGTAACCAAATCTCTGTTATTTGAATACTTCTGTTAACTGAATAAAACTGGCAAAGTAGATATCCAATTAACAGAGTTCAACTGTATTTATTTATTGGTCTTTAAGGTCACATACTTATGCACAGTGGCTAATCGTGACAGTTTTACAGGTGGAGGATTAGCCAAAGTACCTGGAGAGAACCACCGAGCCTCGACGAGCAACTGTCAGCTCCTCAACATTCTAACTCTTTTCAAGCTCTGCTCAAGCAGGATTACAGCGGTTGAAGACATGTGCACCATTGCTGTGCAGTACGCCTTAGTACACGGCGTCATCGAGCCCCCTTGTGGGCAACCAGGATAAAGTGCCTTGCCTAAGGACACAACGCGGGTCGTCCCTGATGGGGATCAAACTCGGGACCTCCAGCACAGAAGTCCAATAGTCTACCACTGAGCCCCCCCCCCCCCCCCCCCCCCCACCCGAGTTCAACTGTACTGCTCACTTTAGAAGACTCACATATCAAAGACTGGTTGCTTGGTCCTATTATACCAGCAAATCAGAATTGGTTTACCACAGGAAACATGATAAACACGGTTTCACATCCTGCACATTTCCAAAGGGAATTGCTCATTTGGTTGAAAGTGTTTGTTTGGAGTTTAATGACACTTTTGACAGCCAGGGTCACATCATGTCAGACAGTTTTACAGGTGGAGGAAGCTGGTGTACCTGGAGAGAACCCTGGAGTAGTGGCAAGCAACTGTCAAGACTCTCCTACATACTAATTCCGCACAAGTAGAGTGAGGAGCAGTGCACCATCAAAAGTATGCCAAGTACACAGCACCACAATGCATGCCCCATCCTGGGCAATCACAGGTAAGTGTCTTGCCCAAGGACATAATACAATAACTGCTGGTCATGACTGAACAATGAACCTTTTGGTTTGAAGTCCAATGATCTATCGACTCAGCCACCACGCTCCTGGTTAAAAGTGTTAAAAAATGAAGACTGTGATATATTTAATGTCTCCGATTTGTTCCTCAGCGTGTATTTTATGCATCATGATTTTTGTGCACATAAAATTTATGTCCTGGTGCGTTTTGATACAAAAACACTAATATGCCTTGTAATATCTACGATATGTAACTTCGGGTCAGGATAGCAACAGTATTATAATAATATGACACTGTATCATAATTTTATGATCATTCTGACATGTCATTAAAACAGAATGAAGGTTAACCCTTTCAACCCCAGCGGCCGCTTTTCCCGGCCAGGAACAAACCTCATAACTAAATTAAATAGGATGGATGGTAAGTGCATGTGTGTGGTAGACCAATCAATATTGATTGGTCTACCCTCAAATAATGAACATGGACTCTTCCAGTAGCTGTCATTGAACTAATATCGAAGATACCACCAGGGTTCAAAGGGTTAACGTTTTCTGATTTACCTTTTTCATATCCTTGACCTGAAGAATTTTTCTAAGGAGAGAAAATGTCAAAGCAAAAATGACAAAAATGTTTTCTATCAATTGTGTTTAAGTGATGTATATTACATTGCAAATTCAATATGGTACATCTTGGCCTTAGGGATTGGAATGTGCTATGTGACACTGTTAAAATTGGCCCCCCCCCAAAACATATTTTTGCAAGTGTCATATACAATTTCAGAGCTTCAGGCATGACACATAAGGCGTGAAAACATACTTGTCTTCAGCAAGTACACATTCAAATAATTTTTGGGTGTACAAATACATTTTTTATTATACACAGAGATGTTATTTGTTTACAGATGTTGAAGGTCACTTTTAAAATATGTGCATGGCCATATCATGATTACAACACAAGCACAAAGTCAACTTTAGCAAACTATTAACCTATGCTGCCCACTTTAGAGGACTTCCACCCCAGTCCTTGGATTTTTCTTTTGCTTTTATTGGGGTTTAATGACACTTTCAACAGACAGAGTCACACTGTGTTGAACAGTTTTACAGGTGGAGAACAAGCCTGGAAATAAGCAGACTGTCATCTGCAGAATGAGGTCCTCAGAGGGTGAATTTGGTGATGCTACCCAGCACATCAGACTACCATTACTAAATTTACCCTCTGTGAACCTCAATCTGAATCGAGGTCTCTGGCCTAAACAGAAAGAGGAACCCAGAGGATTGAGGGATTCTAGCCCACTGTATGCATGGGATAGCATCAGCAAATTCATCCTCTGGAGACCTGATTCTGCAAATGACAGATGGCTTATTTCTTGGCTTGGTGCACATGGAGAGAACCACAGAACAGCAGTGAGCACCTATCAGACTCCACAATGTACTAACTCTTCACTTGTAAGTAGGCAATTGTTGAAGACAAGTGCACCATCGATGTGCAGTATAGTGTTCAACCGATTACCCACAATGGTCGCTTACCGATTACTGGTTATTTGAGCTCACAATCGGCCGATTCATGCAGTACTAGACAAGTCGAGGCTCGAAAGAACTACATTAAACTGAACATTTTTCACAGTGTTAAACTTCGTTGACTGGGGTCGCAGTAAAATTACCAGTCGTGCACATTTGGATGGTAAACGTGGCTCTCGGAGCCACATTTACCACCCAAGTGCGTGTGACTGGTAATTTTACTGCAACCTGAGTCAATGGAGTGCAACCTTCACTTTTCTGATATGAACTGGAAATTGTCGCAAGTATGCTCAACTGTAAGCTTTATATGTCGTTTAACCTGTATATCCCATAAGGGGCATATAGAGAGATTAAGATTACACATTGTGGTTCTTTCTCAACTTTATTGAATGGTATCATTGACATCATTTTACATTAACAAATGAACAATTGCAGAAGATAATAAAATGATTGGCAACAATCGGTTGAACCGATGTTCCAGGAGCCATTGCCGTTGCCATCCGATTGCCCACAATCGACCGATTGGGGTGGCCAGTTCCGATCAGTGGTTGAACACTAGTGCAGTATGCTTAGCACACAGCACTACCATACAACAATCAGAATTTAATGCCTTCACTAAGGACATAATGCAGTTATCGCTGGTCAGGATCAAACTGTCAACCTTTTGGTTTGATCAAAGTTCAATGTTCTAGCCACTGAGTCACTAGCCCCTGGTTACCGAGTTCAAATTTACCAGGAAAACCGAACTTAAATTATTTATCACAGTAAGGACTAAATAGGTTAAAAAACTGTTTCACAATCTGAAGTACAGTTAACCAATCTTAAAGATGTCATATTCATTGGATGTACTTTATATTATCCATGAAGTGAAATTATTTGGTCTTTAACCCTTTACCTAATGAATTGCCCACATCCGCCCGCGTAATCTGCAAACTGAGCAGTTGAACAAATTATTTGGGGGAAAATATATCAACAAAACCATATCATGTGACCCCCTCATTGGAACGAGCTCATTGAGCTTGTTCCAGTGAGGGGTCACATGATATGGTTTTGTTGAAATTCTTTTGAAAAATTAAAAAATGAAAGTGTCATTGACACTGTAGCTCAACTTGTCAAGACATGTACATGTATAGTATGTGACACAGCAATGACAAACATCTAGGTAATGACCTGATAACAAAGGTACATATAAAGTATTGTAACAGCCTTTACATTTAATACTGACCGTAGCCTGTAACAAATGTATAGGTAAAGAATTGTAAAGGTGGGTGACAGTCAGATGCTAAACTAAAAAAGAAATCTTTGAGTCCCAGAGTGGGTCTCACTGAACCCCAAAATATTTGTTCTCATAGCACAGTGATAACAAAGGCACCCCAAAACACACTCATTCCTGTCCCAAGGTACAAAGGTACTCAAGAAGTTTCGTGAAGATCATAAATACGAGCTGTATAGAAGTTGTGACAAAAAACTGATTGGACCTAATTTCGGTACAAAATGGCCACTGGCAGCCATCTTGAATTTTGGACCGCACCCAGAAACACTCGTTCTCATCCCAAGGTGATAACAAAGGTACCCAAGAAGTTTCGTGAAGATCGGTTCATAAATACAGCCTCAAGCCCGAGTCGTATTGACATGTGCACTTACAGTGTATAAGTAGCACTGAATAAATCAAGTTCATCTAATTTGCATAATTTCTGCACGAGATAAAAACCTGTACTATATGTGATGTATTCCATGTTACTAAACATTCATACAAAAATTTATTCAAATCAGAACTTTCATACAGAAGTTCTGGACAAAAGACAGATTGCACTAATTTTGGCTGCTGGTGGCCATCTTGAATGTCGGACCACACCCAAAAACACCCGTTCTCATTCCACGGTGATAACAAGGTACTCAAGACGTTTTGTAAAGATCGGTTCATAAATACGGCCTCTAGCCTGAGCCGTATAGAAGTTGTGTACAAAAAACTGATTAGACCTAATTTCGGTACAAAATGGCCACTGGCAGACATCTTGAATTTCGGACCGCACCCAGAAACACTCGTTCTCGTCCCAAGGTGATAACAAAGGTACCCAAGACGTTTCGTGAATATCAGTTGATAAATACAGCCTCTAGCCCGAGCTGTATTGACATGTGTACTTACTGTGTGTAAGTAGCACTGAAAAAATCAAAGTTCATCTAATTTGCATAATTTCTATACGAAAAAAAATAGGCCGATGAAATCGTCAGATGTGTACCCATAGGCGCAACTAGTAGAAAGCTGTATGATGGAGGGCCACCACAGATGCCGACATTATGTACACCATACAAGGTATAGGTACAAACAGAAATGGTTTGGAGGAGTGTCTAATTTGATGGATAAAGGGTTAATATCTCCGGATCAAATTATCAGATTTATATAAAAATCTATACAGCACAGCACATCAGTAACCTGAATAAATATATAAAGTAACATGACAATCGGATTGATATTTTTTTGAGTTATGTCATGCCAAAGGGATTGGAGGAATTTTCAATTTGAAGGATAAAGGGCTAATATCTCCGGATCAAATTATCAGATTAACACCAAAAACTATACAGCTCAGCACATCAGTAACCTGAACACAAATATAAAGTAACTTGACAATCCAAGCAATATTTGTCAAGTTATCTAATGCCAAAGGGATTGGAGGAATTTTCAATTTGAAGGATAATTTAAAGGGTTAATATCTCAGGATTAAATTATCAGATTTACACCAAAAACTATACAGCTCGGCACATCAGTAACATGAACACAAATATAAAGTAACTTGACAATCCAAGCAATATTTTTCAAGTTATTGAATGCCAAAGGGATTGGAGGAATTTTCAATTTGAAGGATGAAGGGTTAATATCTCGGGATCAAATCATCAGATTTACACCAAAAACTATACAGCTCGGCACATCAGTAACTTGAACACAAATATAAAGTAACTTGACAATCCAAGCAATATTTTCAGTTATCGAATACCAAAGGGACTGGAGGAATTTTCAATTTGAAGGATAAAGGGTTAATATCTCGGGATCAAATCATCAGATTTACACCAAAAACTATACAGCTTGGCACATTAGTAACCTGAACACAAATATAAAGTAACTTGACAATCCAAGCAGTATTTTTCAAGTTATCGAATGCCAAAGGGATTGGAGGAATTTTCAATTTGAAGGATAAAGGGTTAATATCTCAGAATTAAATTATCAGATTTACACCAAAAATTATACAGCTCAGCACATCAGTAACCTGAACACAAATATAAAGTAACTTGACAATCCAAGCAATATTTTTCAAGTTATCGAATGCCAAAGGGATTGGAGAAATTTTCAATTTGAAGGATAATGGGTTAATATCTCAGGAAAAAATTATCCGATTTACACCAAAAACTATACAGCTCGGCACATCAGTAACATGAACACAAATATAAAGTAACTTGACAATCCAAGCAATATTTTTCAAGTTATCGAACGCCAAAGAAATGGATACGGACGCCGGATGGACAGATGGACGGATGGATGGACGGACGGATGGACGTTATGACAGACAGACGGACGGACAAAGGATGGACGAATGACGGATGGTGACCCCGGATGCCGGCATTATGTGTACCATACATAGTATGGGTACACATAAAAAACCCGTATTACATGTGATGTATCCCATGGTACTAAACATTCACACACAAAATTATTCAAATCAGAGCTTTCATGAGGACGTTCTGCGCAAAAATCTGATTGCCTCTAATTTTGAACAAAATGGCTGTCAGCAGCCATCTTGAATTTTGGACCGCACCCCAAAACACTCGTTCTCGTCCCACGGTGATACCAAAGGTACCCAAGAAGTTTCGTAAAGATCGGTTCATAAATGCGGCCTCTAGCCCGAGCCGTATTGGCATTTGCACTGACAATGCTGAAAGTAACACTAAATACATCAAAGTTAGTCTAATTTGCATAATTTACGTACGAGAAAAAAACCCGTATTATATGTGATGTATCCCATGGTACTAAACATTCATACAAAAAACTATTCAAATCAGCGCATTCATATGGAAGTTCTGTGCAAAAAACAGATTTCTGCATCATCGGTACAAAATGTTGGCTGGCTGCCATCTTGAATTTCGGACCGAACCCCAAAACACTCGTTCTCGTCCCACGGTCATAACAAAGGTACCCAAGAAGTTTCGTAAAGATCGGTTCATAAACACGGCCTCTAGCCCGAGCCGTATTGAATTGCTGACGGACAGACGGATGACTGGCCATGGCATAAGTTCAAATTTGGCTTCGCCAAAGTTGAGTTAAAAATGGTAATTAAAATAATAAATTTTGATATTCTCTACGTTGGGTAAAGGGTTAAGGATTTGCCATGTTACGGTTTATGGGAGAGTGCCTATGGACATTTCGCCGATCAATTTTAACAAGGCAAAGATTTAGCGACAAATTTTGATGACCAAAAATAATTTAGCACTCTACCAGTTAATTAGACATTTTAATAGTTGAGGCACCAAACAGGCCAAAAGAAGTCTACAGCTTACTATAGTGCTCTCATATTTCCTGCAATAAATAAAGATGTGAGGTGATGTGATACACTGTTGAAAAAACCCTTTCTACCAGTATGTCAAGAACCTTCATTTCATCAACCTTTTCAAAGATGTTCAAAGATTTTATTTCCACTTTAATTCAGATGGTAATATGAGAACATTCCATTTTTATCAGTCAACTCCTATCAGCAGATCAACACTTGAAAGATCTAGGTTTGTCTTTGACATGATTGGGTTTGACAAGGGTGTAAGGTACAAAGTAATCACATCAATGAAATTGAATACCACTACTTGAGTTTAATTTGATGAAATTATTAGAATTTCAATGACCATTTCAACATCAAAACTAAAATTTCGACAAGAGCGAAAGCATAGTATGAGGTACTAGAACAACATGTCATACCTTCAGTGAAACAAGGTACATGTACATTTACTATCTACAATTCTTTAGCATTGCAGATGGCACCTTTCTGCACTCAAGACAAGGGTGTAGACAGGGAGGGTCATGGGGGTTGTATGACACCCCCCCCCCAATCCCAAAGGTCTGTGGCTGATATTCTCCACAACAATCTAATACATGCCCACACTGAATTTGCTTCACCTTCCTACAACATGAAATCTTTGATCACTGCTGATATCAAATATTGAATACCCCCCTCCCCCACCCCCCACCACCGATTGCCAAAGGTCAAGTTGGAGGAGATTATGGGAGGGGGTCAGCCCTGCAAGGCATTATGTATACTGAAAAGCATAAAGAATTTCATTCTGCACATAAGCTGGGCCCTTGCCCAGAATTCCATCATAAAAACATTATGCACTGGCTGTTTTAATGCTACGATCTATTCCAGAATTAAGAGAAACATTTTGTACATACTCTCTTTTTTATTCAAACTTAAAAATCTTTAAAAAAAAAAAACCCAAACAATTAATATAACAATATCATGAATTTGTAGGGTGTTTATGATGGTTTATTAATGCCCGAAGAGGCCGAATGAATAACGGGCTGAGGGTTTATAACTGGCCCAACGTGCAGTCGAATTCGATACTAAGCCAGAGGGATGTTATTCAGTACTCAAGGGCTGTTAGTAAACCGGTATACCTGACAAAATCATGTTATGACTATTCTGACTGGAAGCGGTGGTGGGCTGTTAATGAATTTTGTTTTCACTAACGCCTGCTGCTCGCTACCAGTTGCATGACATCATGAATTAATGAGTTTTATCGCCCTGCTAAACTCTGTTAAAATACTAGAGAACACCTGCTAAAGTGGTAATAATGTACATGTAATAATACCATGAGTTTGGAGGCTGATACAGTTTATTAATGGATAGAGAAATGAATAACAGACAGAGGATTTATTACTGGCCCAGGATGAAGTCGAGGGCTGTTAGTAAGCCAGTGGGCTGTTAGTCAGTCCTCGAGGGCTATTAATAAACTGGGACGCCAGACAAAATCATGTTATTTCGATTAGTACCACGATACAAAGTGAGTGTCGGGCTGTTAATGAATTTTGTTTTCATTAATGACTTGCCACCCACTTCTGGTTGCATGATCCTATGAATTATCAAGAAAATTGACCATTCTGCTAGACTCTATTAATATAATACAGAACGCCTGCTAAAATGTTAACCCTTTACCTAACGTAACGGTCAAAACCGGCCAGCGCTATTCTAAAAAATCACCAATTAATTTTCATTATTTTTTTCATTTTTTGTCTCAAAAACATAGGTTATGACCCCTCGTTGGAACGAGCTCATCGAGCTCGTTCCAACGAGGGGTCATAACCTATGTTTTTGAGACAAAAAATGAAAAAAAATAGTTATTCAAGAATTATTTTTGCAAGTGTCGTCTGCTTTTCAGGTTAGGTAAAGGGTTAATAAACGGTTTTTGTCCGATAATTTCCACAAGTTAATAAAATGGATAAAATACATCACTGCCCAACTTATTCAGTAAATTGTCAAGCCTAAGTGTAAATGAACTTCTGAGTGCACTATTTAAGCACTTTTCAAGGACTAAAGCACTGCAGATGGCACCTTGTTGCACTTAAAAATTACAAATAATTATTCAAATCAGAGCTTTCATATGGAAGTTCTGGTGGCTGGCAGCCATCTTGAATTTCGGACCGCACCCAAAAACACTCGTTCTCGTCCCACGGTCATAACAAAGGTACCCAAGAAGTTTTGTAAAGATCGGTTCATAAATGCGGCCTCTAGCCCGAGCCGTATCAAATTGTTGACGTACGGACAGACAGACGGACGGACAGACGGATGATGGGCCATGACAAAAGTTCAAATTTGGCTTGGCTAAAGTTGAGCTAAAAATGAAAACATATTCTATTTTCAATTAATAGCTTATTTTTATATGTTTAAGCCTTTACCTAACGAATTGCCCGCATCCACCCACGTAAAAAGCAAATTGAGCAGATGAAAAAATTAATTTTTTAGAAATATTTCAACAAAACCATATCATGTGACCCCTCATTGGAATGAGCTCATTGAGCTCATTCCAATGAGGGGTCACATGATATGGTTTGTTGAAATTTTTTTTAAAATTATATTTAAAATAATAAATTTTGATATCGTCTGCGTTGGGTAAAGGGTTAATCATTTACTCAACAAGAATTGCCGACGATACATGCAAAAAAAAAAAAAGATTCTAGGAATATATAGTATCATAAGCCATGTTTTTGACATAAAAAGTGAAGAATAATATATGGTTTTTGTGAATTGTGCTGTCCAGTTTTGACCTCTACATTAAGTAAAGGGCTAAAATCATTTACATTTACAATACAGCTGCCATGGACTGGTCACTTTCCACGGGTGGGCAATATTTCCTTGGACGGAATAATATCGGATTCCAAATACTAATAATAGGAATAATCCTCAAAAGTTGAAATTAAAATTTTGCTGCTGATGATTTTTATTACAGTTAAAACTAGAAGTCCTGTCACGAACTGTGCGCTTATCTAGGCTTAATTGTGCGTAGGAATTGCGCGCAGTTGCCATTATCGAATGGCATCCAAAGCTCGGCAGGTTCTCCGGTTACTCCTAGCAAAAACAGACAATGTTTCTGCCAATGGACCTCCGGGTTACCCGGAGGTCCATTGGCTGAAACATTGCTTGTGTACAGGCCATATGTACAGAATTTGATAGCCTTACTATGATCATAACGCACAGATTAACACGCAGATCGACATGCTATTTGTGCGCATTTTGTGACAGGACTTCTGGTTTTAACTGTACCTGGTCAACACATGCGAGGATATCAGTGCCCATGCGAGGATTATGACCAGTCCACGGAAACTACTGTAACAAAACATGTATTCAGGACTATATTGTGACCACACAGAAGGTCAAGTTTAGCCAATCATTTATACTAGGGATGCGCACGCTAGAGGACTTGCACCTCAGGGATTGGTCACTGGGTCCTGTTACACAAGTAAAACATAACTTTAAATTCCCACCAAATAACGATGACAAAAGCTACGCAAAGCGTGGGCCACTGCTCTCAACCCGTAGGCATGTTCGATGTAGTCTTAAAGGTATTGTGGGCAACCAATCTAACCCTGCCTGTGCTGCAGTGCGGAGTTACGATGTTGGGGAGCTGGCAGCTGCTCGGCGTTGCTCGGTGGTTCTCTCCGGGTACTCCGGCTTCCTCCACCCGTAAAACTGTCACGTTCATGATTAGCCATTGTGCATTAATATGTGACCTTAAACATCAATAAATAAATAAATAAATAATAAGGTATTGTGGGACAGAAAAAATTTCTAAGTTAAAAGAGTGAAAAACGTTATAATGATGGGAAATATCATTGTGCAAAACCTGTTCCTTGTGCATATCCATTTCCCCTATGAAGGTCTATCAGCATACCAAAGGAGATCCAAATCCAACCGATGGCTTTGAAATTACAATCCAAAAATGTTTGTATCGACAGACGGATGGACGCACTGATGGATGGACAGATGGACTGATGGATGGAGGTTTCCACGAGATACCCCCAAGTCCTCCTTCTGAGATTGGGGGCATAATAAACACCACAGTGCCCAAATAATGTAATTGTGCCCAAATGTTTGCAGTTTAACTGATAGTAGAGTGCCAAATTATTTTTGGTAATCAAAATTTGTTTTTGCATCTTTGCCTGGTTACAATTTATGGGAGAGTGCCCATAGGCACTCTCCTATAAATTTTAACAACGCAAATCCAAACAATTTATTTAACTTCAAAGGTAATATGAAGCACATCTACACTGAATATGACGCCCTCATGTTGCAGCACCTGCACTTCCGAATAAAGCCCAATAATGGACTTCCACCACTCTCCCAGTTAAACATTTTTTTAAGATTTGCTGTATTTTAGCTAAATAGTATTTGGCTAAGCTTCCCTGATGCACACAAACTAGTTCAGGGAAACGGATACATGTAAATCAGTTTTAAAACACATTAAGTTTGTCAATGAAATTGTAATCTGCATTGATGATGTCGTATACTGTACGTCATGGCACATGCTCAAAGTTCTGAGGGACCTTCACTTTGCAGATGTGGCGAAAACTATTATATGCGACACACCTTCTGACTGTCCTTAACATTTGTAAAAAGTTTAACAATTGTACTATGATTCGTTACTGAGTTATGGCTGAGACACGAATATTGACCAATTTTTAGTGTGACCTTGAAATGTGACGTTGACCTTGAAGGTACGAACCCGGCTATGGTGTGTGTCACATCCTCCCATGGCCCTTTATAATTGTGTGAAGGTTGATGACTGTGGCCCTAACAGTTTTCGAATTATTGGCTCGGACACACACACACACATGGACAGACGGACGGACACACTTCAATCACTATATGCCACCCGACTTAGGTCGGGGGGCATAAAAATACTTGAATAACTAATTTTTTTCATTTTTTATCACAAAGACATAGCAACATAGCTTATGACCCCTCATTGGAATGAGCTCGTTCCAACGAGGGATCATAAGCTATGTTTTTGTGATAAAAAATGAAAAAATAACGAAAATTGGATAGCATTTTTTGTGAATAGCGCTGGCCGGTTTTGGACGTTAATGTTGAGTAAAGGGTTAATCGTGGTGTACATACAGAACACAACTCACATAAAGTGTATGAGACAGGAATGCACGATCTTTGGTGGATTTTTTCCTGTATTTCACTCGCTCCTACAGTACTCATGAAACGCCAGAAAACCCCAGCAAGGGCAGTTGATGCCTGTTCCTCATACTCCTCTGAATCCAATGTTTTTTTGCACACTGAAGACATGCAGGGATGATGTGGAGCAAACCCCTTTCGACCCTCTGTGGTGGTAGAAAATTCTGGGAATGTCTGTTCGAGTTTAAGGTGGAGTAGGATTTAAGATATATCTCTCATCCATTGGTGGAATTCCTGGTCATGTACTTTCTGGGCCTCGGTCAAGTCTGAGAAGTGATGTTATTGCGTAAATGTAATCTGGTTGATAGCCAGCTTGTTCTTTGATAAATGTCATGTATTCTTCGATGGAGCCAATGAAATCAATTTTCAGTTAAAGAAATGTTTGATGTAGGAGTTGTCGATTAAAAAAACTTGCCCAGTATGTTCAGATAATGTGGGTTTCTGACCCTGTCATCCTCACTGTTGGAATCCAAGGCTGCATACAGCATGGAGCCGTTGCCCGATTGGTCCAGGCTCATTGAAGAGCCAGGCTCAGATTGGTCAACCATCATTTCCTCAGCCTCCTCCTCTGACACCTCCCCACTTCATATTCGACCCTGGTTGTGTTTTGTATTTATATGTTATACTGAGTAGTCCTGGTGGCATTTTTCTCCCCAAATACAATGGGATATTTATATCATCCCTTGAAAGCATAAAGGTGCCTTACGCAGTGCAGTTGACACATTTATGCTTTCAAGGGATGATCATTGATATTTGTCTGCAGGTACATGTTATGCTATTCTGCAGATAGATGCTGGAGTGTACAAGACAGTTCAATGTAAGATTTGTTGCTGTTTTCACCCACAGAATGTGCTGGAATTGCAAATGGTACATGTATTTGTACCATAATCTTCCACCATGTATTTAAGGGGCAGCAGAATTATGCCTTACATTTCTAAAGGTACATGTGCTATTCTGCTGATAGATGCTGGAGAATATGAGGCAGTTCAATATCTGATTTGTTGGGTGTCTTCACCTACAGAATGTGCTGGAGTTGCAACAAGTATGTTCATATGTGCCATGATTTAATTTCCACCATGTACATGCTCATGTACTTACAATTATTTTGCCCTGTATACTTTTATTTAATTTTGCAATATGCTCCCCCTGTACTTTGTACATGTATAACCTGTCCTGTACTTATATTTGTAAGTCATGAGGAGGACTTGACATGGAAGAGAGTGATGAATTAAAGCAATTGTTGTGAACAAATTCATCAGTTGCTAGGTTATGGTTCAGGGCAACTTACATAAACTTTAGTGAAAACATAATTAAAAAAAGAAAGACGGATGCACTAAATTTAACTGATAATAAAAATGACTGTTTACTTCTCCAAGGCCAATATCAAAACAGTTTTACAGCAAATTAATCATAGGTACTGAACAGCCAATAATAAAGTGGGAAGCTGTGGAAATAATCTGAAGACTTCACCTACAATTTAACCCTTTACCAAACACATAAGATATCAAAATTTATTATTTTTATTTTTTTTTTAAATTTTTCAATAAGCTCGCTCCAATGAGGGGTCATATGATATGGTTTTGTTGAAATTTAAAAAAATAAATAAATTTTCCAACTGCAGAGCTGAGAAATTTCATTTCTTTCCTCCAAATTATAACTTATGCAGGGGTCAAAAGCTATGTATTGAAGGTAATAATTGAAAAAAACAATGCAGTCTGAATAATTTTTGTGAACTATGCTGGCCACAAGGCCATAACTAACATAAATTTGAGGGGGAGGTGGGGGATTGGGGATGGGACAACATGTCGCCCAACTATTTGGAACATACCTAACTGCTTTTATCAAAGTTGTATATGCTACAAATATACTTTCCATTCATAAAGTACTGTATTTTAAACAAACAACAACTACACACCAACCAGCTAGGTAAATGTGCCTGACTATCTGGGTGCTTTCAACAGATCATGGTTTTAAAAATCATTTATTATGCCGGGATGTGGAATTCTACTGATATAATACATCACACATTTATTGTACTTTCTAATCTGTGTACATTTTTGTCTGGCAAGCAAAAGATTTTGCCCTACTTTGTGCTCCAAAGCAAGTGTATATTTTTGCCAGGCAAGCGACAATGTCTGACCAACTTGGTAGTTCGTAATTTCTTGCCCAACCTCTGCCCGATGAAACCCATGATTAGGAGATTGGGTGGGGTGGGGGTGGGGGAGGAGGTCACATCCTCTCAGAATTCACACCCCTGGCTGGACAGATAGCCTGTAGAATAAGGTCTTGTTTACCTTCAAAGGTCACAACCGGGATCATTGGTTATCCATAATTGTGATATGGTGATATGGACAAAACAGATTGCTGATGATCTTGATTCAAACTGTGTACAGTCAGGTGCATTTCAGTTGGAGGTCAAGGTCACAAAGGAGTGTTTAATGACTAACCCAGACCTGTGTGGGAACGGACATTCTGCACATGACAAATGGGACAATTTTTGTGTAAATTTGCTAGGAGAAATCCTTTTGAAAAAATGAATAAGAAAACCATACATTTTTCCTTTCTCAGAATGTTCATCTGAAGTTGTAAAATCCTCAGTGGGAAAAGGAAGAATTGCTTTTACACAGTTTTATCTATACTGACGCATGAAAATTGAAAACCTTATCCCCAAAATGAGAAAATATTTACCAATTTGACTCATTTTTTGAGCAATCAACTGTGTCATTAAGTATTTGAATTATCTAGTACGATTTTGAATGTATATTGTTTTCTGCAGAAGAGATCATAAACTGAGAGCTTCCAGAAAACATACACATTTTGTGGCTTGTGAATAGGGAGGTAATTTAAATGCAAAATATCCTATGATGTTAACCCTTTACCCAAAGCAGACGATATCAAAATTAAATATTTTAATCATCATTTTTTAAAAGTTTTCAAAACATTTCAACAAAACCATATCATGTGACCCCTCATTGGAATGAGCTCAACGAGCTCATTCCAAAGAGGGGGCACATTATATGGTTTTGTTTAAATGTCTTGAAAAATAGTATTTTTTCAGCTGCTGAATTTGCATATTACGCAGGCTGATGTGGCCAATTCGTTGGGTAAAGGGTTAACTACTCGATATATAAGTTGTGCAAATCGACATATTCAGCAGAATAACTATAACAAGACCTAAGGTTAACCGTTTTTTAATTGTGTGTTTTGAACAGTAGCATATCCTCCACAATAATATCCTGGCCTCATTTTTTGGCTGTATTTTTATTTCAAAATCCTTTTAGACAATTTTTTAAATTTTTTGGTGTTTGTTTATTGTTTCTGTTTTTCCCCCTTTTTTGAAGGGAGTGGGGAATCCACTGGAATCCCAGATAATATAGACTGTTGGAAGAGACAAAAGCATTAACCCTTTATCTAACAGGAATAGAAGATGATGAAACCTGCAAAATATTTCTTGAAGAATTAAATAAGAGGCCCCATGGGTCCTGAGGCACTCACATGACAATAGTTGTTTAAAGAAGGATTTACTTAACATCTATAGCTCGTTAACACAACAGAGGAATGAAGTTATTTAATTATTTATAACTTTGTTGTCCATGCCAGATGATTTTTTCTAGTACTGGGATGCTACAACAGAAATAACGCCCTGATTTCCAGTGATGCAAAACTTGGGAGACCAAAAATCAACCTAGGAACTTAACTTGACCAAACTTGAGTCTGAGCCCTTCCCTTCCACCACCAGGATGTTGTATACCAAATGTGGAAGCAGTCTGACTGGGGGATCTGAAGGAGAAGATTTTTAAAGAAATTTACTCATATTGCACTAAGTTGAAATTCAGGCTTCCATAGGGGGCCCAAATGTTAACCCAGGGACCCAATTTGGACAAACTTGAATCTCACCCCTTTAGAGAGGCTGTATACAAAATACAAAAGCATTCTGACTGGTGGATCTGGAGAAGATGTTTTTTAAAGAAATTCCCTCATATTGCACTAAGTTATAATTCAGGCTCCCATAAAAAACCCAAATATTCACTCAGGGACTCAATTTGAACAAACTTGAATCTGACCCTCCTAGAGATGTTATATACTAAATATCAAAACATTCTTAGAGATGGTTCTGGAGAAGAAAACTTTTAAAGAAATTCCCTCATATTGCATTAAGTTAAAATTCAGGCTCCCATAGAGAGCCCAAATGTTAACCCAAGGCTCCGATTTGAACAAACTTTAATCTTACCCACCTAGAGATGTTATATACCAAATATGAAAGGATTCTAACTGGTGAATTTGAAGAAGAATATTTTTAAAGAAATTCCCTCATACTGCACCAATTAAAATTTGGGCTCACACAAGAAGCCCAAATATAAACTCAGGGACTCGATTTTAACAAATCAGAATGTGACCCCCACCCTCCCCTGAGATGTTGTATACCAAATATGAAAGCATTCTGGCTGGTGGATCTGAAGAAGATTTTTAAAGAAATGTCATCATATTACACCAAGTTAAAATTTGGGCTACCATAGGGAGCTCAAATATTAACCTATGGACCCAATTTGAACAAAATTGAATCCAAAATAGAAATTTTGGGTGGGGCCAAAAATCTTGCCCCTTCCATTACAAAGGCAAATATTGATCCATGAACTTCATTTGAACAAATTTGAGTCTACATCTCAAAAGGAAACTCCACACCAAATATCAAGCCATTGTACCCACTGGTTCATGAGAAGACGATTTTTTAAGAATTTTTCCCCACCTCTCCTTATGAGGCTAGGCAAGTTGATTTGTCAGAACAAGCAATCTCCTCAAATATAACTAAAATTGGTTCAGAGGTTTAGGAGGGACAGGTGCAAACACCATGTTCATGGATGCCGGACGCTGGATGATCACTATAGTTCATCCTGAGGTTCAGTCAGGTGAGTTTTTTTACTCAAAAACATAGCTTATGACCTCAGTGAGCTGTTCTAAAAAGCTATATTTGTGAAACTAAAAATCAAATTTTATTATTTTTTTTTTACTTTGCTTTTTAACTCAATTGTGTAAACATTTTTTTTTTCTCTCTCTTTATTTCTCTCAGCTTTAGGAATATTTTTTTGTACGTGAGAAAACTAGATAATGCAGCAATTATGCAAAAGCCCATTCATTCTTCTCCTTCTGGCTCACTTCTCCCTATTTTCAGTTGACTTTTCCCTAAAATCAATTTACCCCCTTGACTGTCACTGTTAGAGATTTTTTGTGAATGGAGCTAGCCACTTTTGGCCATTATGTTAAGTAAAAGAGGGTTAATAGCAGGGCTGTTTTATATCCTGTTATGTGTTCACATTATGTGAGGTAAAGATTGAGTTGAAGAACGAGAAAACCTCAGTATTTTACAGCATAATTTGACTCTTCCCGTTACAAATGTGTATACAAATGTCTACGTTAAAAATTCGGTGAATCCGTTACAGGTTACACAGAAAATGGACCTGTTTTGTTGACAGTTCTTGCTTGAATTTCCATTGCATCAAGAAAAGTTGTTTGCTCAGTTATTATCACAAGGATGATGCTATCAGGATGTGTCTGTCTGGAGCTTTTGATGTAAGAGTTCAGCCTGCACTGACACAGACACTACACATGACCTTCAAACAACAGGGAAACAAAAACACGACATCCTTTAGAGTAACCAGACACAACAGTGTACATAACTGGATGCCAAGTGGGGAAGGTTAAAGAGAGGAGGTCCTTAAAGCTGTCTGCTGTCTTTCAGGTCCTTCCAGCAAAGTTAACAGTTGTGATTGAGGCCTGTAGTCAAGCCTGGAAATAAGCAATTTCATTTGCAGAATGAGGCTCCCAGATGGTGAATTTGCTGATGCTTCCCCATACAGTGGACTAATTTATCCTTTAGATACCTCTCTGTTTAGGCTTGAGACCTTCATTCAAAATGAGGTTCTCAGAGGGTAAATTTAGTAATGCTACCCTGCACAGCAGGGTAGCATCACCAAATTCACCCTCTGGGGACCTCATTTTGCAGATGACAGTCTTTTTAATTCGAGGCTTGCCTGTAGTTTTGAGGTGTGCTATTCCTCTAACCCTTGAGTTTTCTGACTTTCCTGATCTAAAAATTGTGTTTGTTTTATTGGGGTTTAACAACACTTTCAATAGTCAGGGACACTTCCGGTCGGACAGTTTTATAGGTGGAGGAAGCTGGAGTACCCAGAGACCTGCCAAGCAGTGCTAAGCATCTGTCAGACTCCCCAACATACTAAATCTGCATAAGCAGAAATAAAAGTGGTTGAAGGTAAGTTCGACTTAGTACACAGAGTGCCACAGTAACCCCATGTGGACAGTTAGCATTAAGTGTCTTGCCAAAGGACACAATGCAGTTACGTACAGCTGGTCAGGACTGAAGGATCAACCTTTTGGTTTGAACTTCAATGCTCTAACCACTGAGCCATCATGCTTCTGATTTGAAAATAAGGAGAACGATATTTATGACCACAATGAAAATCTGTGGTAAGCTACTAGTCAGACATTCTGAAATCTATGTTTGCACTATCTGTTTAAAGTATAATCAATATGCATCAAGTCTCTTTTAACCCTTAACTTGTCAAGTGCTAGAAGCCCATATCTGGGCTTCACATAAAAGTGCCAGAGCCTCAATTAAAAGGATTCATATTCCAAGGATGCATGTGCTTTATAATTTCTTGGAAATGAAATGTTTTTGTTCAGATCCATTAAAATTTTGTCTTGTCAAAATTTATTGGACAGTGCCCATAGCGACTATTAGAAAATGAGTTGTCATTCCTAGACTAACTATAGATAAGTACTTCCAGTTTTTATTTGTGGTTTCTAAACATTACAACTCCATTTGATAGCATACTTTCAAATGTTTCCTTGGGGAGAACATCCCAGGATCCCCCTCCATCAACCCACCCCAGCTGGGGTGGGTTGGTACGGGGGATCCTGGTTCATTCTCCCTAAGGAAAAATAGTGCATGACAATCAACATTGGCTTGTACATTGCACATCACACTAAATGACGACATGATTATTGACAACTTTGCTGGTGAAATTCTGGCACCCAGTTGGAAATGCAACTGCAGGGCTTTTGCATTTACATGTAAGTGTTGAAAACCTAATTCAATAGCATCACAATGTAAACCAATACAAAGAATTCTGCATACCAACCAGAAGTAATTTTTATCAGTCTCCACAGTGTAGAAGAGTTTAAGGAATCAGGTGGAGATAACCTATTTATTGACAGAACCTATAGGCACTCTCCATTAAATTGTCGCAAGGCAAATGCACATGAATGAATCAACTCTAACATTCAAAACAAAACTACCGTAGAGATGGTCTGTTGCCCAGTATACCCCCACCATGTCATACCACCTAGTGTGGGTGACTGAAAAAGGAGCATTCAATTTTTCTGAGTAACAAGACCAATACCGGGTCTGGACCTGCGTCGCTGCATGCAATTGAATCGGCAAACAGGAAGTGGCTGCACAGCAGATCTCAAAATTGCATACACAATACAACTGATCATTATCAGGCTCCAGATGAAATATAAAATCAATCCCTTGCATAGAAGCCGAGAAAAGTTTGACGAAAAATTTCAATGTTCAGTGGGTACAGTAAAATTTCAAAGTATCGGCAAACAGGAAGTGGCTGCACGGCAGATCTAAAAATTGCTTACACGATACAACTCATCATTATGAAGCAGCAGACCAAATATAAAATCAATCCCTTGCATAGAAGCCGAGAAAACCTTGACAGAAAATTTCAATGTTCAGTGGGTACAGTAAAATTTCAAAGTATCGGCAAACAGGAAGTGGCTGCACGGCAGATCTGAAAATTGCTTACACGATACAACTCATCATTATGAAGCAGCAGATCAAATATAAAATCAATCCCTTGCATAGAAGCCGAGAAAACCTTGACAGAAAATTTCAATGTTCAGTGGGTACTATAAAATTTCAAAGTATCGGCAAACAGGAAGTGGCTGCAAGGCAGACCTGAAAATTGCATACCCGATACAACTCATCATTATGAAGCAGCAGACCAAATATAAAATCAATCCCTAGCATAGAAGCCGAGAAAACCTTGACGGAAAATTTCAATGTTCAGTGGGTACAGTAAAATTTCAAAGTATCGGCAAACAGGAAGTGGCTGCACGGCAGATCTGAAAATTGCTTACACGATACAACTCATCATTATGAAGCAGCAGACCAAATATAAAATCATTCCCTTTCATAGAAGCCAAGAAAACTTTGACGGAAAAAGTGTTTCGGACGGACGGACTGACGGAGTCGAGCGGTTACTAGACCTGCTCTGCCGCTGGCGACGCAGGTAAAAAAAAAAATCCAATATGGCCCTCAGCCGGCCATCTTGAATCTGATCTGGAAAAAATTTATGGCACACACTGCTCCTCATCATGTCGATCAATTTATATTGAGTTTCGTGAAAATGCAGTAAAAACTGTAGAAGAAGTTCACTCCACAAGTATTTTGCAAAATCCAATATGCCGCCAGTTGGCTATTTTGAATCCGATTTGGAAAGAATTATGTCACGCACTTCCCCTCATCATGTTGATAATTTTTGTGAATTTTCAGGAAAATGCGACTAAAACTGTGGAAGTAGTTTGCTCCACAAGTATTTTGCAAAATCCAATGTGGACGCCAGTCGGCCATCTTGAATCCGATCAGGAAAAAGATTTTGTCACGATTTACTCCTCATCATGTTGATCATTTTTGTGAAGTTTCATGAAAATGCAGCTAAAACTGTGGAAGTAGTTCGCTCCACAAGTTTACATGTGCAACGGACTGACAATGACGACAGACCGACCGACAAGTTGACTCCAATATAACACCCTCCCCCTCCCCCCCCCAAACTTCATTTTGTGGGGGTATAATAAATCCAGCATTCTACCAGTACAGGCCATGTGCAATTTTCCAGATCTGAGCTTGTAAGTCTATGAAGCATTTTCTCAGCATTGATTTCTAGGCAAGTCTTGAAGTAATTACAATCACTTCATCTCCATCCATGTCTATAGGAACTATCCTATAAATTGTAACAAGACAAAAATGTGTGAAAAAATCATGAGGCTGAAAAATTTAGCACTCTACCAGTTCAGTTACTCAGACTTTACGATTCAAGATGTAATATTTGGCTAATTAACCGGTCATCTGTTCGCATAAATTTAAATTTGAGTAACCACCACACGAATGAAACGAGCGTTCTTGTCACATTTTGCACACTGCTATCTCCCAATCTCATCCAGCTCTTTACAGTTGTTGGCTATTTACAACTTATGACCAGCACTCATGAACCCTCTCTAGTTCATGGCTGTCCACTGATACGACTTTGCAGACCTACAGAGTTCTCCTGGGCAATGTGAGACCGCCAACTCTCAGGGTCTATTCCCCAAATAAATACAGTTTGAAAGAAATCAGTTTTATCAATAACAGTCTAAAAGAAATCAATTTTATCAATAACTGCTTCCTATGAGATGCAACACTTGGGCAAATATAAATATGTTACATGTATATCTATTTACCGAACAGTATGCAGAACTGGGTGTTGCTTTTATTTATTTATTTTATATATTTATTTACTGTTTTTGGTACCAGTACAATGATACATAACAAAACATGTATACATTGTATTGTACAGACATAAGACAATGAATATATCAAAGGAAAGGATACAGTATGTGGAGTGTGGATTGTAACTAAATCACCCATGGAGTTATCACCCAAAGTATCACTTTCAAATTTAGTACATATGGACAAAAAACACAAGCAATGTTTCAGCCAATGGACCTCCTGGTTTAACCTCCGGAACTTTGCTTGTGCTTTGCAACAAATTTGCAATTATTGCTTGGGAGGAATTTCCATGGGTGATTTAGTGAGAATACACTCTCCATGTACAGTTTTTATGTAGGATACTGGTAAGTTAGGAACAGCAAAAAGTATATCCATGGAGGAGAGAACATTCCCAGTGGGAGTCGTTCTTACCATGTTTACAACAAGATGCCCCGTACGTAGTAAAGTATAGTTACGGTACGCTTGTTGTTCCCAGAACAGTATAGCTAAGATCCTTTTCAGGTTTGAGAAAGGCTTGCAACTAAATTAGCTGGAATGTGCTAACCTTCTCACATCCATAGAAGGCAAGAACACAGAGTGAACCTATCGCCTGGCAGTTATTTATATCTGTAAATTTACATGAAACTGCTTATTAAAGTTCATTCTGATGATAATTTAAAGAGATAATATTCTGCATTTGGGGTGTTGTCATTATGCTGAAGTCAACTGATTCTTTAAAATTTCACTTGCAACCGAGCAGGTCAAATTTTGCCAACTGTTTATATTTACATGTATGTAGCCTACTTGTATCATTATTTATGTTTTGGTGTGCAAGGTTACATATTTCTGCACAGTGGCTTATCATTACTGCAGCATGGATATAAATCCAAGCCAATTGTTCATACCCCTGTCGCCCATTTTAGAGGACTTCCACCCCAGGAATTAGTCACAAGTCCTACTTTACCTGTAAAACATACTTTTTACCACAGTAAACAAGCATTGCTTCACTGCCCTGGTTCCTACAGGAGCAGGGGGAGGGGGGGGGGGGGGTGAGGGACTGTATCATATGACAAAAGCAGACCTTATCTACTATAGTAAACAAAAACTGCTCCACTTCACTCATCATGAACCACTGGATGCTTGGCTTCTCTGAGCTCAAGATAGCTTTATCTTGTTGCTAGGGAAGACTGTCCTTGTGGGAGGCACCTTCCTTCTCTTCGGTGTTGTGTCCCCTACTGTACACTGTCTATGTCTTACCTCTCGGTGACATTATCCGAAACCATAGCCTTGACTTTCATTTTTACGCAGATGACATACAGCTGTATATTAGTTTTACTCATGCCTTTGAGCCTGAAGCATGCAGTAAGATTGAACTTTGCATTTCAGACATCAAGGCATGGATGATTAAAAACTTTCTTAAATTGAACGATGACAAGACAGAAGTAATATTTTTAGGTCTACCTCATCAACTTTCAAAAATATACAAACTGTCCTTCAATATTGGAGGTTCTGCGATAAAACCCAGTAGCTGTGTTCGAAACTTAGGTTATTTCATGGATGAAAATTTGGCCGTTGATGAACATATCAAACATGTCGCTCGCAGTGCATTTTTTCATCTTTGAAATATTAGCAAAATTTGATCCTTCATTGATACGCAGACATCACAACAGCTTGTCCACGCCTTTGTTACCAGTCGCCTCGACTACTGCAACTCTCTTCTGATTGGCTCTAAAACATCTATTCTTGAAAAGCTACAACATATCCAAAATTGTGCTGCACGGGTCATAACCAGAATTCAAAAGTACTGCCATATAACACCAGTACTCTCTGAGTTACACTGGTTACCCGTTAAGCAAAGAATTTAATTTAAAATTGTCCTTTTGGTGTTTAAGTGTTTCTTGGGATCTGCACCATCCTACCTGTCTGATCTGCTTACCATCCACAAACCACCAAGGTCTCTTAGGTCATCAGGTCAACTCAATCTGGTTCAGCCCATATCTAAATTTACTAGTGCTGGTGATAGGGCCTTTGCGGTTGCTGGCCTAAGGCTTTGGAATTCTCTTTCAATCGACATAAAAAATAGTAAATCACTTGAATCATTCAAGTCTGATACTAAAACCTACCTTCTTCGAAAGGCATTTCCTTCAGTGGTCTTTTAATTTTGGTAATTTTTTAATTTAAAAATTTTTTTTTTTTTATTAGGGTTTAACGACACATTAACAGCCAGGGTCATATCATGTTGCTGACAGTTTTACAGGTGGAGGAACCCGGAGTACCCGGAGAGAACCACCACGCAATGATGAGCAGCTGCCAGCTCTCCAACATTGTAAATCTGAACTCTGCACCGTGGCACAGGCAGGGTTAGATTGGTTGAAGACATGCGCACCATCGACGTGCAGTATGCCTTAGTACACAGCGTCATCATGCCCCCATGAAGGCAATCAGAGTTAAGTGCCTTGCCCAAGGACACAACACGGGAGCACGAATCAGTCGCTGAAATGGTCACCCATCCAACTACTAACCGCGCTCGATGTTGCTTAACTTCGGTGATCTGACGGGAACCGGTTACCATGACGCCACCGCGCCCCCAATTTTGGTCATAAACTGACATTACCAGGTGCGTGGGTGTGACTGAGTCAGTGAGGATTGCCTTGTTACTCATCAAGTTACACTCACATACTTGTTTTGGTAAAGTTGTAGTTTGTTTTGATTTGTTTTTTTTATTTTGTTTTAATTCAATACCCTTTTTCTTTTAGGTTCTGTCGCTCATCGCCACGCTATAGCCCCGGTTGCTGATGTGGCGTTGGGCACCAATAAATGATTATAGTGATCCATGTATCAATGTATTTGTGAGAGAATGTATGTGTATATGTATGTATGCAATTATTGTACAGCCATTGAGCACTGTGTGTGAATTCTGGGCTTTAAAATTATTATTATTATTATTATTGTCTGTATGAAGGAGGCATGGCATAAGTTATGTATTAACCAAATACATGTAGGCTTGTAAGATAAAATCCAATCATTATGTCTTGTAATACTATCATTTGTGGAATTTATGGATTTTATAGAATGCATGTCTTAACAATCTTGGGAATACAATTAGCTTTATATTTGGGAGGATATCATGAAAGACTGTTAATAGTGTAATATCCTCATAATGGCATTTATGCCAAGTAGCTTGTGGTTGTGAGTACCTGAATACCATGACAGCTATCCTCAGTGAAGGTAGATTTATAACATGTTGTGAATTCCAAGATTACTGATTCATTTCTCATGAACTAACTCACTTAACATGTTCAACATAAAATGAATGTTTTGTTGACATGCTCTGTTATGATGCAGTAAAATATGTTTCAAATTAATGCCTAGAAGCCCAAAGCTATGTGAACTTTGAGCTTGGAATTTTAGAAGGTATACATGTACTGACAGTTTGGATATCTGTGAAGAGATTAAGTCTTGTAACAGCTAGGGGGTGAAAAACTACAGGAATGGTCATTTTGGAGGGGCTGTGGGGAGGGGGGGGGGGTTATGGAGCACAGCTAGAAGGCACATGCACCTCAATTTCTAACTTTTTCCAGAAATACATGTAGATGAGAGAGAGAGAGAGAGTTTAGGCCAACATTATCTATACCAACCTTTGTAATCTCATTGGAAATTGGCAGGAACAAGGTGTACAGACTTTTTCCTCTTAACCCTTTGATACTTTTGTATGTCTTATGACATATGTAATCTAACAGCGCGTTGATACTTTTGGATATCTTATGATGTACGAACAGCACCTTGATACTTTGTGGTCTTTTGTTTTGTTATTATTTTTCGATTTTTTAAAGTTTTAACCTTAATTCCTATTTTCTCCCAAATAGTGCTCAGTGACAACCATTGAGACAAATGTTATCGCAGCTTACAATACTAATATAATCCTCCTGTCAAAACTTTTTAACTGGTTAAGTGCAAGAAGCCACTATCAGGGCTTTCAAACAAGAGGCCCCAAGGGGCCTGAGGGCGCTCACCTGACATGGTAGCCTAAATATCAACCCAGAGAATTGATTTCAACAAGTTGCATCTGCTCCTCCTAAGAAAAGCTTATACCAAATATCCAAAGATTCCCACAGGGAGCCCATATATGAACCCAGGGACTTGGCTTTAACAAACTTGAATCTCACTCCCCTAAGGATGCTGCACACCAAATATCAAAACATTCCGACTGCTGGATCTGAAGAAGAAGATTTTTAAAGAAAATTCCTCATTTTGAACTAAGTTACAATTCAAGCTCCCACAGTGAGTCCAAATATGGACCTAGGGACATGGCTTGAACAAACTTGAATCTCACCCCCTAAGGATGATGCATACCAAATATCATAACATTCCGATTGATGGATCTGAAGAAGATTTTTAAAGAAAATTCCTCATTTTGAACTAAGTTATCATTCGGGCTCCCACATTGAGTACAAATATGGACCTAGGGACATGACTTGAACAAACTTAAATCTCAACCCCCTAAGGATGCTGCATACCAAATATCAAAACATTCCGAATGATGGATCTGAAGAAGATTTTTAAAGAAAATTCCTCATTTTGAACTAAGTTATAATTCGGGCTACCACATTGAGCCCAAATATGAACCCAGGGACTTGGCTTGAACAAACTTGAATATCACCCCCCTAAGCATGGTGCATACCCAATATCAAAAGATTCTGCCTGCTGGATCTTGAGAAGAAGATTTTCAAAGAAATTTGCCTGAAATTCACTAAGTTCAAATTTGGGCTCCTATACTGAGCCCAAATATATACCCAGGGGCTGATTTGAACAAACTTGAATCAGATCCACCCCACAATGTTGCATACCAAATATCAAAAGATTCTGCCTGCTGGATCTGGAGAAGATTTTTTAAGAAATTTGCCTGAAATGCACTAAGTTCGAATTCAAGCTTGAAATTTGAATCAGATCCACCCCACAATGTTGCATACGAAATACCAAAAGATTCTGCCTGCTGGATCTCAAGAAGAAGATTTTTTAAGAAATTTGCCTGAAATGCACTAAGTTCGAATTCGAGCTTCTATAGTGAACCAAAATATGAATCTAGGGAGCCGATTTGAACAAATTTGAATCAGATCCACCCCACAATGTTGCATACCAAATATCAAAAGATTCTGCCAGCTGGATCTGAAGAAGAATATTTTTTAAGAAATTTGCCTGAAATGCACTAAGTTCAAATTTGGGCTCCTATACTGAGCCCAAATATAAACCCAGGGGGGCCGGTTTGAACAAACTTGAATCAGATCCATCCCACAATGTTGCATACCAAATATCAAAAGATTCAGCCTGCTGGATCTGGAGAAGAAGATTTTTTAAGAAATTTGCCTGAAATGCACTAAGTTCGAAATCGAGCTCCTATACTGAGCCCAAATATGAACCCAGGGGGCCGATTTGAACAAATTTGAATCAGATCCACCCTACAATGTTGCATACCAAATATCAAAAGATTTTGCCTGCTGGATCTGGAGAAGAAGATTTTTTAATGTTTTTCCCATTGCCTACAGTGTTAAAAAGTGCTGACTCCGCACTTTTTCAAAGTCCTGAAAAAAGTACCTTGTGATAAAACCGATAGAGATTTTTTTTAACCATTCTATTCTACTGGATAAAAGTAAGCTTTATACAAAATAAGAATTCTCTATGCCGTGTAGTTTTGGAGATATGGCAGTTTTAAGGTTTTTCCTATTTTTAGCTCCCGAGGTTCCCACGGGGCAATGAGAAAATTTTTTTTGGCTTCAATCAACTACTTATGACCCATTATCATCTCATATCAAATTTGGTTCAAATCGACCTCACGGTTCAGAAAATAGAAATTTTAGGCATGGCCAAAATTTTTGCCCCTCCCATAACGAAGGCAAATAATGCCTGACAAACTTCTCTTGAACAAAATTGATTCTACACCTCAAAAGGAAGCTGCATACCAAATATCAAGTCTCTGCTACTGCTGGTTCATGAGAAGAAGATTTTCAAAGATTTTGGTGCCCCTTGGGGGCGTGGCCCCACCCAGGAGGAGGGGCAACTTCATTTGAACAAATCTGAATTGACATTAGGTAATAAACATTTACTCAACATTTGAAAAATATTGGGCCAGTGGTTTCTTCAGAGAAGTTGGTTTTGTAAAGTTTACGCTGGACGACGACGGATGGCAGACGGACGACGGACGGAAAGCGATTAGTACAGCTCACCTTGAGCTTCACTCAGGTGAGCTAAAAAGTCCAATCAAAACTATAATTGCAGGTGCACAGGTTCCCATGGCAGTGAATATCCATACTAAGTTTCACAGGAACTGACCCATAAACATCCAAGAAAATCTCTGGACAAAATATTGGCATTCTAAAATGAAAAGGGGCTTAACTTTGGCAAGAAAAAAGTATGATCAAAACTATAATCACAGGTGCACAGGTTCTCTTGGTAGAGAACATCCATACCAAGTTTCAAAGGAATTGACCCATAAACATCTGAGAAAATCTCCGGACAAAATTCAGGCATTTTAAGATGAAAAGGGGCATAACTCGGGGAAAAAAGTTCAATCAAAACTATAATGAACACACTATTAATTGAAAATAGAATATGTTTTCATTTTTGGAATTCTCTTTAAAAAATTTCCACAATCCTTTGTAAGTATTTCCAATAGTTCCTTGAATCCAGCAACCTATGTAACGACATGTAACTAACTTACCTAAAGCATTTTAACAGCCTTAGTCATTACATATTTTCATGTAGCATGAGATATGGCAGTTACCATTTTTTTTATAACCAGAAAGTGTGTCTAACCCTGAGCACTGCACAGGGTTAGTCACACTCTCTGGTTATAAAAAAAATTTCATTTCTAACTGAATAACTAACCCTGTGCACTGTACAGCCTTAGTGTAAATGTCATCTATATCAACTCTTTACCCAATGTAATAGTAAAAACCAGCCAGTACTATTCAAACTCAGCTTAAGAACCCTCGTTGGGTTTGTTTTTAGTGAATTCCAAAAATGAAAACATATTCTATTTTCAATTAATAGCAAGTTAATCATAGGTGCACAGGTTCCCATGGTAGTGAACATCAATATAATTTTCAAAGGAATTGACTCATAAACATCTGGACAAAATTCTAGGCAATTCAGGCATTCTAAAATGAAAAGGGGCATAACTCTGGCAAAAAAGTCCAATAAAACTATAATCACAGGTGCACAGGATACCATAGAATTGAACATCCATACCAAGTTTTAAAGAAACTGACCGATAAACATCTCAGAAAATCTATGGACAAAATTCTAGGCCTGCTCTTTCAAGTCGAAAAGGGGCATAATTCTGGCGAAAATAATCTGACCAAAACTATAATCACAGGTGCACATGCAGGTTCCCAAGGTGGTGAACATTCATACCAAGTTTCAAGCAGATTGGTCCACAAACATCTGAGAAAATCTCCGGACAGACGGATGTCTAAGCGGATGGATGGATGGACACACAAGGTGATTCCAGTATATGCACCCCACCCCACAACTCGCTGCAGGGGGGAGGGGGGAATAAAAATTCAAGAGCAACTCCATTACCATGGTTTGCAAAAGAGATTACTATTATGGAATGTGCCCAGAATAGCTCAGCTCTCTCTCACAAGGGGCAATTTTAAACTGTGTACATATCAAAAAGATGGCCTCATCATTCTTGAGAACATGTATCAGTTAGCTCCTCTCACGGAATAAAATCATCTCTCACTGTACTTCCTTGGCTACCATATCAGCAAGTCTTAAGCTTTCTCTTGCAGGATCACTAGATATTAATTTGTCTTCACACAATGTTTTGCAGCAGTAAAAACATTGCCATCAGAAAGATGTATTAATAATACTTTTGCAATTTCTCAGTGCGTCCCCAGAATACAATATATAACCACTACTAAATTAAAAAACAATCTTGATAGAAGAGGTAACTATGTAATAGGAAAAAAGTTGGTTTAGGCAATGAGTCTGCCATGTGCACCTACTGTCTCCCTAGAGAAAACCCTGCCATCACTACAATTAATCTTATTGGAAAGTAGCAGGAAGGGGAGGACAGACTCTTTACTCTTAAGAAATCACCAAAGGTTAACTCATTTGATTTTTCTCTACAATTTTTGCCCAGTGGGGAAATTTGTTAAATATGGAGACAAAAATGTACATGTTTCTCTATGTAGAGGTGTGTGAGCACCAAACATTGCAGTTACATTACAGAAGTCCTGTCATGAACTGGGTGCTTATCTAGGCTTAATTGTGAGTAGAAATTGTGCGCAGTTGCCATATCGAATGGCATCCAAAGCATGGCAGGTTCTCCTGGTTATTCATGGCAAACACAGGCAATGTTTCTGCCAATGGACCACCAGGTTACCCAGAGGTCCAATGGCTGAAACATTGCTTGTGCACAAGCCATATGTACAGAATTTGATAGTCTTACTCTGGTCATAACGCGTATATTAATGCGCATATCGACATGCTATTTGTGTGCATTTCATGACAGGACTTCTAGTTTTAACTGTAAAAGTTATTGCGATGAGTTGATGGTAACATGGTCTGAGGTTTGGGGCTCGAAGCTTATGTCCAACCGAGACGCGAAGCATCCAGGTTGAACATACGCTCCGAGCCGCCAATCTCAGACCATGTTACCGTTAACTCATCACAATAACATATATTTTCCAATAAGACACTACCCATAGTCCAAAACCTATATTGTGAAACACAAGGCAACTTTTAATGATCACAGATTTCGTAAATAAATCTCTTGTGTACCCATGACAGCACTGGCTAAATAATCAATAAACCAGATCAACTCGATCCATCTTAGTTCAAATCAAAGGTCGGTTTGTAATTTAAACAACACTTTATCCGGAATACCATTTGCTGCACGAGTGAAAAATCCAGAAAAATGAAGTGGCTTGCTAGTCACTCCGTTGATGAAGAAATTACGACGTCATTTGACATATTTCGCATTGTGACTTCAGACGGTAACATTTGCCACTTGAGCCGTAAACATAGAATATACTAAGCGAGCTCTCGTCCAATCAGAGGAGGAGGATTTTAGTCTTATTGGAACATAGCTTGATGTATTGAATTACCACCATGCCATGAAGACTGTAATGGACCACAAATAATGTATATATGTGTGTGGGCTTCCTTTAGAACTGAAATGGTTAATCGATTAACAATAATGATATATGTCTTGATCAAACAAAAAAGTAATTCATCGATTAACTGTTACTTTTGAACTACTGTATTACATGGGTTAACAAAGGAACAAACTTGCTTTAAAAGAGGCAAACGTCACACTGACTCACATCAACTATATGAGACACTGAGTAAAAAGCATGCAAGTTACGTGCTGACATACTTGTTTACTTGCATGATCATCATACTGTATCAGTAGCTGTAAATGGGCATTCTTAACCCTTTTCGTATTTTTTGTAGTAGATGATACTTGCAAAATAAATTAATGAATTCCTAAAAATTTTCAATTTTTGTCTCAAAAACATAGCTTGTTCACTTTTATGATCATTATACTGTACCAGTAGATGGAAATGGTCATTCTTAACCCTTTACCCAACGTGGGTAGCTGACGATACTTGCAAAATAAATTCTTGAATTACTAAAAAATTTCCAATTTTTGTCTCAGAAACTTAGCTCGTGACCCCTCATTGGACCAATAAGGGGTCACAAGCTATGTTTTTGAGACAAAAAGTGAAAACATATTACCGGGTAAAACTGAATTGAGATTTTTGTATATAGGCTTGACTGTTTTGGGCTGTAACAAGTATGTTGGGTATAAAGAGTTAATGCTGTAAATCAACAACGGTACATCAATTATTCAGCTTCATATCTGGACAAGTGATTAATTGATTAACCAAGGTTAATCCATGTGATTAATCAATGAAGAAAACCCTTTAACCATTTCATCTCTAGTTCCCTTGTATCACTGTGCCTCTTCCTCACCCCTCCAATTTCAAAATGCTTTCTACATCCTTGATTTTGTTCCTCTAAATAAAATGCAAGCAACAATTTGCAGGAAAGATTTTCTATTCATCCTTCAAGTGGCCCAGGTCTGCTGCTGGTATTTTAGGATGAGAAGAAAAAATGTATCTCACTTTCAAATATCATCCACAGTGGAGCACGAAAGCAAACTGGTTGCGGTTTGATCATGGCAACATACCAACTTCACACAAGCAGGGTTAGCATTGGTTGAAGACAAGTGAACCATCGACACGTAGTATGCATTAGTACACAGCACCACTGTGCCGCAATCAGGCTTATGTGCATTGCTCAAGGACACAATGCAGTTGCAATCAGGCTTATGTGCATTGCTCAAGGACACAATGCAGTTACCCCTGGCGGGGATCAACCATGGACCTTTTGGTTTGAAGTGCAATGCCAAACCATTGAGGTTGACCATTAATTAGTTCTCCGAATGTATGCCTACAGGAAGTTTAGAGAAAATACCATTGCATAAAAACTGTTCACAAAACATGTGGATGGACACACAGATGGGACCTATTTCAATATCCCCCACCAAACTTTGTTTGGAAGGGGGGAGGGAATAACAAGTAAACCCTGTTTATTACTTAGGTGATTAAAGTTAAAAGTCACACAAATGCTATTCAAAACTTTGGTCTGAAAAAAATCAAAACTTTCAAACTCTACCTACTGAGTATTTTCAAGATATTTTTCATCAAATCTAATCATGGCTGCTGGAAAGCTGCCATGAGTGGAGCTGATGAAAAATTCATATAAAATTATCTCATGGAATCATTGGTGAAAAAGTCTGTTCACTTTTCAGGGGTGAAATTAGATTAAATGTGCCCAAATTATATTTATTTCAGTGGAAAGAGAAATCCTGCCCTGGGCAGGAATATCTGCCAGCAGCATGCAAGGAGTTAATGGGTCACAGTTTACCAGCAACAAACATTATTAAGCAAATTATAAATGTGTTTTTGTGGGTCACCTTGTGTTTTCTGTTTAACAAAGTCATGCCACAGAGCATGCTGTGTGTGGAATGTCAGAAGATTTCATCAGTGCTCCTATATATCTATCATACCATGTTTTGGACAGATGCTATACAAACTTTATGGACCTGTTACTTTGCAACACCCTGGTACAGAGCAAATTAAATGTACCTATTCGTTAACAGGCTGTTCTGTATCAGTCCTGAAGCTGGTTGGGTGGGGAGGATCAGAGGGAACTTGCCCCCTATAAACTTGCCTGTTGTAAAATTCCATCTGAAATTCCATCAAAAAATTTCAACAAAACCATATCATGTGACCCCTCTTTAGAATGAGCTCAACGAGCTCGTTCCAAAGAGGGGTCACATGATATGGTTTTGTTGAAATTTTTCGAAAAATAATTTTTTTTCAGCTGCTGAATTTGCATATTACGTGGGCGGATACGGGCGATTCGTTGGGTAAAGGGTTAACGCACACGTCAATATATAGCTCACCTTGACTTAATTCAGAATCCCTGAATTAAGACAACTGCAATGTTGTCGTCCATCTGACCTATAAAGCATGAACCGAGACTTGTCATTGAATAACACATGTCTCGAGTGGGTCAAGTGAAACCGATTTGGTGCAATTGAGCCCGCAGCCATTGCAATTGATGTCATCTGGGTGTAAGTTGTGGACCAACCAACATAGGGATGTGGTAGCCTTAAAATGAACTCCTGCAACTGATTCCTAACTGTTCTTGGACACACTCGGTGACCATGAGTGCCCACAATGTGACTCGCCGTCTCCATCGCCATCTGAAGTCAGTTCATGAGGTGTGAGAGACGTATGCCTCTATCTTGATGTGGCGACGTAATGCGCAGACGTCCACTCCTAGGGTGGTCAGCTAATCTTACTGTGGCTCTGAGACAACTAAACAAGCTATTGTTGACTCATGGACCCCAAATTGCTGGACAATGAGATGCTGCGATTGGCCCTGCGTAATTAGAGCAATAGCCCTACCCCTATCAACTTTGGACATTCGCTGCATTTTGCTTTTCTATGTTGTGCAATCAGTATGTACTTCGATTTGGATGGTTTTCAAGCCCATACCATGTGGGAGTGCCCCAGATGCACACTTTGTCGAAAAATCTGTTGAAAGCATGCAGTGTCGTACATGGTCATGGCTGACTGAATTTTAACCAAAGACTCTTTAGACAGTACACTGAGGTAGCTATGTGTTAAATTTTACTACATTTGGTCAGCAGATAATATTCGTTTCTTTTTTCTGTCAGTTTTAAAGTAAGTTTTATAACAAACAGTCACACTGAATCATGTTAACACGGTCTCTGTAGTCTCTTATTAAACTGTTCTTATACTATTAAAGATGAACTTGTCATTTGCCTTTGAATTAAGAGACTTCATTAGACAAGCAATTTAAATTTAATATACAATTGATGTCCTGAATTGGGCAGTCATAAGGCCTCAGAAAACGAGTGGTTTTCTGAGGCCTTATGACTACCCAGTTCAAGCATCAGTTGTGCATTACATTTTTGTTTGTGTGGGAACTAAGATTGGGAAGTCTGGGGTTAAGAGTTTGAAAATATCATGCCCAAGTGTTAGGAAAGGGTCCCATAAACGGCCCCTGTAGATACCAAAAACAACCCCTGAATTAAGACCAGGGGTGTGGCTAGAGGTTTCTGATTGGGGGAAGGGGGGGGGGGGGGTGTAGGGCAGTGCATTTCCATAGTTGGAAATTCACTACCGAGAAGGATTTTGAAAATGAAGCCATGAATGTGGGCATATAATTTATTCTAGTACCTGAAATGTCAACACATTTATGATAGAATTATCAGGTTATTATTATTTGGTATTCTTCTGGGAATTGAATATGTACTGGACAAATGCTCAAGCTTAGAACTTTGAACAATTCACACTGTCCTAACATTAAATCAGATCTTATGCAGGAATGATCAATTTTCAATGTTTCATCATTTTGTAACTGTGAATGATGGAATTAACTCAGAATAACAATTTTACATGATATGATTTTCTTAAAGTGCATTTCGAGGATTTTATTTTATTACGATAAGTAAATGTACAAAAGAAATCTCGTACCGATTGACATCATGCATACTTATGAAGCTTGATAATGTGTACACTGTAGTTGTAAATAGTAACAATTAAAATTTTTGCCGATTTGAAACCGAGTTGGAATTTGGGGAAATAAAGGAGACATCAGCATCGCCAAAGTAGCTCTAAAATCTAGATGGATGGAATATCCAAAAAACTCATGACTTGCCCTCCTAAATTCAATCTATAGGAAATTTTGGCCAGGATTGGGGATGACCCCTCCCCCCGTTGCCACATCCCTGAATTCAGACAACAGCAGATGCCCAGAATGGCTCCAGATATCACAATTTATGCCAGATTTCTATTTTCTTTTTATCCTTTATTTTAAAAATAAAAGCTATTGGATGAAAATGACAATATCACACACACTTAAGAATGGATGAATGATGTACAGTTTTATGGACATTGTTGAGGATGCGGTGGCGTTGCGGTAACTGGTTCTTGTCAGATCACCGAAGTTAAGCAACGTCGAGCCCGGTTAATCCTCAGATGGGTGACCATCTTAGCATTTGATTCGAACTCCCGCATTGTGTCCTTGGGCAAGGCACTTAACCCCAATTGTCCACATGGGGGCACGATGACGCTGTGTACTAAGGCATACTGCACATCGATGGTAAGCATGTCAACCAATCTAACCTTGCCTATGCTGCAGTGCGGGGTTACGATGTTGGGGAGCTGGCATCTGCTCGCACTTTCTTCGGTGGTTCTCTCCGGGTATTCTGGCTTCCTCCACCCATAAAACTGTCACGGTCATGATTAGCCATTCGTGCATAAGTATGTGACCTTAAACACCAATAAATAAATAAATAGAAAACATCGTTCCACCTGCCCACTCTAATCATTCAAGGTATTGGATGGGGGTTTAATGATAAAAGGTGTAATGTCAGAGTGTCCAATGTGTTGTCTTACTGTCAATATTCATCAGAATGTTCAGTCCATCCAGTGCCGTTCATTTTTTTTTTTTTAAAACTTGCCCCATTGATGTTAATAAGGTGTCCCAAACTTAGAGGTTCATTTTTTGTGAAAATAAGAAGTCCCAACCCTTACTATCCTTTGTACTTTTTTCAGTGTCAGTAAAATTTTACATTTTCATGATTTTACTTGAATATTTACCTAAAATATTAATGGTCTGTTCTATCACCATAAAATAAATAAATAAAGTGACCAAACAAATCAAGTGTGCCAAAGGATAATGTGATACATGTTAGAATGTACTTCCCAGTTCAAAGCAGAGTGTTCAAACAAATGATAGAACAGAAGTGGAAACTGGTACTTGTTGTATCTCTCTGATTTAATAGATCCTGGAACAAAATACAGTGTAATCTGAGTACCAGGATATAACATGTATATGTATTAAACAAGTGAGAATAAAGAAGGACTTTTTATTATATTCTTTTTTGTATAATTATTTATTTATTGGTGTTTAGTGTTTACGGTCACATAATTCTGCACAATGACTAATCATGACCGTAACATTGGATCCACAACAACTTACCACTATCGTTATATAATCTATATAATCTTAACAAGATCGTAACCGACAGGATTACCAGACACAGAGGTGAGATGAAACAACTCAAGCCCCGAACACAGTTCACGGCAAATCTCCCCTTACACACATTTCCAAAAAAGTGGAATGACATTGACCCACTGGTTCGAAATTTACCACGAGCACAGTTTAAAAAAAAGATGACCAACACGTTTCTAGGTTCGTATGAAGCCTCTGTCAAATGTAGTAACAGATCATGCCACGAATGTCGGGAAGTACCGACTCCCGCGACACTACATACTCACTGAATAAGTCCGAAAAGTCCTTATTAATTAGGGTTGGTTCCTGAAAACTCCAGAACACAAACTGCCAACGAGGAACTCAAATCTCTCAGCTGGCTCTGGGCAAAATATCACATTCCCATGTATGCCCCCCTTCTCAGTGCAAGAATGAAACCAAATTCCACTTATCACCAGGACTGCAGAGTTCATTCCCTACATATATATATTTTACTTCATTTTTTCTACTGCACATGTTATTTTCAGTTGCAGCCGATTCTCCTCTCTCTCTCTCTCTCTTCATTTTTTTCCCTCATTCGTTGCTTTTTTATCTCCCACTTTTTTGTCTTCTCATACTCTACATTTTCCCTTTCCCTGAGGTGGGTGACAGTAATACAGCCAGCTGGCTATGTCACCTCCCTGCAGAAGACAAATATGTAGCTTCATAAATCCTAGATGTGATATATTATTATTACTATTTGTTGTGTCTTGGGCAATTATGTTATAAACATGTATTATAATGTCTTTTGCAAATAAAGTTATTACAAGTTACAAGATATAGAGTCCAAGTCCAACCAATCATTTAATACACATGTTGCCATTTTAGAGGACTTCCACCCTAGGCATTGGTTACCATGTCCTATTTTACCAATAAAACACAGTAAACAAGAACTGCTTCACTACCCAGGGTTAATTCCCACAGAGATCTCTTTTTTGCATCTGTCATATTTACATGTAACTCTTAACTTGCCGAGTATTTTCAAGATATTTTTCATCAAATCTAGTCATGGCTGCTGTGAAGCAGCCATGACCAGATTTGATGAAAAACTGATCTAAATTTAACACAAGGAATCTTTGGTGAAAAAATCCTTTTAATATTACTATTATTTATTGGAGTTTTAAGGTCACATATTTCTGCACAATGGCTAATCATGACCACAACAGTTTTATGAGTTGAGGAAACCGGAGCACCTGGAGAGAACCACCAAGCAATGGCGAGCAACTGTCAGCTCCCCGACGTACTAACTCCACACAAGCAGGGTCAATATTGGTTGAAGACAGGTGCACCATCAACGTGCAGTACACCCTTCTACACAATGCCACCGAGCCCCCACATGAGCAATGGGGGTGAAGTGTCTTGCCCATGGACACAATGTGGTTGCCGCAGGTGGGATTCGAACCGAGGACCTCTCGCCTTGCAGTCTGCACCTCTACCAAATGAGCCACCACATCCCTAATCCTTTTAATATACAGGGAGATAATTTGATGAAATGTGCCCATATTTATTTATTTATTTTATTGGTGTTTAAGGTCACATATTTCTGTAAAATGGCTAATCATGACCATGACAGTTTTATGAGTGGGGGAAGCCAGAGTACCCGGAGAGAACCACAAAGCAATGGCGAGCAACTGTCAGCTCCCCAACATACCAACTCCACACAAGCAGGGTTAGAACTGGTTGAAGACAGGTGCACCATCGACGTGAAGTACACCTTAGTACACAACGTCATCGTGCCCCCATGTGGGCAATGGGGGTGAAGTATCTTGCCTTAGGACAAAACGCGGTTGCCACAGGTGGGATTCGAACAGAGGACCTCTCAGCTTGCAGCCTGCACTTCTACCTACTGAGCCTCCATGCCCATGTGCCCATATTAAACTTATGTCAGTGACAAGAGAAATTCTGTCCTATGCAAGAATATCTGACATTAGCATGCGAGGATTCAAAGAACATAAAAAGATGATTAAAATATGAATACCCAAATGAAATGATTTCCAACAAGAAGGAAAAATTGTATGAAATGTTACCACCTTTTATCAAAGAGCTCATTCTGACAAGGGGTGCAAGGGGAGAAATTTCTTCTATTTTCTGATATCCATAATGCATTACTACCAATTCAGTAACACAAACTAAATTTAAATTCTGAAGAGGTAACTAACTCCAATGTAAAACATAAAACTGCTTATTTAAACATCTTGTCAGTAACACCAAGTCTGTTAACCCTTTACCTAACACACTATATTGAAATTTATCATTTTAAATATTATTTTTTTCAATTTTTAAAAACATTTAAACAAGACCCCTCAGTTGAACAAACTCAGCACGCTCATTCCAATTAGGGGGTCACATGATATGGTTTTGTTGAAATTTTTTTTTAAATAATTGTTTTTCAACTGCTCTATCTGTAACTTATGTGGTCACATGCAGCCAATTTGTTAGGTGAAGGGTTATAAGCTATGAAAATCTGATTTGTAGGTGTAAACCCTTACATGTATAAGCTGAAGCTGTACATGTATATAAGTGTTGTAATAAAATACTTGTAGTTACATTCAAAAGAGCAATCATTTAAAGGTAAATTATGGAAAAATGAAATGCACATGGTAAAACCTAATTGCAAAACAGATTTTTCTAATTGAAAAAATAAAGTACAATGATGGGGGTGTTGATACGGACAATATTTACGAGAGCACGGATTCAAAAAAAAAAGAAGAATTTTCTTCAGCCTTGGACTGAAACTTAAAAATAGCAGTCCAGTACTTGTGCACTAAACATGTTAGACCGGTACTAGTGCACGAAAAGTGAGAAACAAGCAATGTAATGGTCTCACTTGGAAGAAAAATAGTGCTAAAGATTCAAGTTGGTTCAATTTCTAATTCAACTGGCCAAGCTATAACAATTGATTCATTATTATTTACTCTGTACCCTGTACTACTGAATCAATAATGAGTACAAATTTATCAATAGTTATTAATAATGGTACAATGAACTATTGATGCCATTTACATATAAAATTGCCCGAGGGTATTTTTCAAGGACAACATATAATCATAGGCTCAATGTAATGATTCAGCTGGTTCAATGTACGACTACTGTACAATGTATCAAAAAATGCTGCGTGTTGAAAGTTCAAATGGTTAACCCTTTACCCAACGTAACGGCCAAAACCGGCCAGCGCTGTTCTAAAAAATCGCCAATAAATTTTCATTATATTTTCATTTTTTGTCTCAAAAACATAGGTTATGACCCCTCGTTGGAACGAGCTCGTCGAGCTCGTTCCAACGAGTGATCATAACCTATGTTTTTGAGACAAAAAATGAAAAAAATTAGTTATTCAAGAATTTTTTTTGCAAGTGTCGTCTGCTTTTCATGTTAGGTAAAGGGTTAATCTTTTGAACCAGAGAGGCCGTTTTTCTCAGTCCAGGAGCATGATACGCCATAATTTCATTATTGAGTAGGATAGCTGCTTAATGAATGGTTGGGGTAGAACAATCAAAATTTTCAATGTGCAGCCTTAGGGCTGCACGTTGAAAATATTAATAGGTCTACTCCTAAATAATGAAAATGGACTCTTCCAGTTGCTGCTGTTGAACTTACATGGAAGATACAACCTTCCTTCAAAGGGTTAAGACCAGTTTTAACCCTTTACCCACCACAACTACCAGACATCTGTTCACGCTCAGGGGGTTGCAGAGTGTCTTTGAAAGAGAGATCTGAATTATTATTGAGGACTCCAGGACCTTCTCTCACATAATCTTGTGAAGAACGTGACCTAAGAAGCAATCTGGGTGATTTTGGAGGATATTAGTGGACCGATTTGAGAGGGTAATCCACTAAATCCCTAAAATCGCCCAGAATGCACAATACATGTAGATCAACATGTCCATTGTGTACTCTTGACAGACTATTAGTGTTGTCACTAATCTGCTGCCAACCCAACTCAAACAACTGCCAATTCCAAAGTAAGTTCTTTGGTATTAAGGATATGCCAAGGAGAAAAAACAAACGATTAATATCATTTTGTTTACTATTTTCAAATAATCCTTGGAACATAATGTCAGCCAAAAACGTTTGGGGACTGAAGAAAAAGCCATCCCCTCCCAAGGGCTCCATCACCCCTGGTTACACTTGCAAAAACAATTCTTCGATATTGAGAAAATCATTTGTGCCTCTAAAATATAGCTTAAGGCCCTCAATGGCATGAGCTCAATGAACCTGTTCTTATGAGACATGGCCTGAAATTCATGTCAGAATCAAAATTGATTCTCACAAATGATTCTTGCAAAGAAACCAATGAGAATCAACTTTCTTTCTCACAAAATGTTAATGTTCATTTGATTTTCGTTATAGATTTTGAAAGTTAAGTTAACCCTTTACCTAACGCAGACGATATCAAAATTTATTATTTTAAATATCATTTTTTCATCAAACAATTTCAACAAAACCATATCATGTGACCCTCGTTGGAACGAGCTCGTTCCAATGAGGGGTCACATGATATGGTTTTGTTGAAATTTTTTGAAAAATAATATTTTTTCAACTGCTGAATTTGCATATTACGTGGGCGGATGCAGCCGATTCGTTGGGTAAGGGGTTAAAGACCTGAAGATTCCAATTTTTGTTCCCAGTCATAAAAGACCTTGTGAAATTGACTCTTAACTTTCACAGAGCATTTGTTCTGGTAAATATTGATATATTACCAGATTGGGATAGTACATGTATTTTGGCGAGTATTAATTTTGCTGATGGAGCACATACTCAGTGGTTATGACATTGGACTTCAAATCAATAGGTTCAGGGTCTGAGTCCCACCAGGGGTAACTGCATTGTGTCCTTGGGCATGGCTCATAATCCTGATTGCCCACATGGGGGCACCGTGATGCTGTGTACCAAGGTGTACTGTACGTCGATGTGTACCTGTCTTCAACCAATGCTGAACCTGCTGGTGTGGAGTTTGTACATTGGGGAGTCTGATAGTTGCTCGACGCTGCTCGGTGGTTCTCTCAGAGTACTCAGACTTCCTCCTTCCATAAGACTGTCTGACACAGGGTGACCCTGGTTGTCAAAAGTGTCATTAAACCTCAATACATAAATAAATTAATTTTGCTCAACATTATATCCACATATTTACAAAGAGAGCACATCGATTAAGAGGTTCTGCCAAAAATTATATAATCAGACAAGTGTTCCCATTCCATGTAACATAAATTGGGGACGCGGTGGCTCAGTGGTAGACTGTTGGACTTCTGTGCTAGAGGTCCCGAGTTCGATCCCCGTCGGGACAACCCGCATTGTGTCCTTGGGCAAGGCACTTTATCCCGGTTGCCTACATGGGGGCATGATGACGCCGTGTACTAAGGCATACTGCACGTTGATGGTGCACATGTCTTCAACCACTGTAACCCTGCTTGAGCGGAGCTTGAACAGAATTAGAATGTTGAGGAGCTGACAGTTGCTCATCGATGCTCGGTGGTTCCCTCCGGGTACTCTGGCTTAATCCATCCGTAAAACTGTCACAGTCACGATTAGCCACTGTGCATAAATATGTGACCTTAAAAACACCAATAAATAAATGTAACATAAATTCATCAGGCAAGGCTAAATTACCTACAAATACGTGCAAGTATTTCCATCAATAAAAGTAAGTTGTACCATGAGAACAAATACAATTGTACAACTTTTTGTTGAAAATCTACAATCCTCCAAACTACATTGGTAACCCTAGGCTAACAAATAGCTCATATAGTCTCCTCTAATGTAATGGCCACATCCACCCATTCAGTGCTATTGACAAAAATTGCAATTAAAATTTTATATTTTTCTTCAATTGCTTCCTAAACAATAGCCAATGACCCCTCACTGAAATTCCATATAGCTGAGGATGCCTCATTCCAATTAGCGGGTATAAGCTGGATGTATGTTTCTGAGGAAAATTAAAAATCAGATATTTTAGTTATTCAAGAAACACTCATTTGCAAATGTCATCCTCTAATAATGCAAGCTTTGTAAAGAGCCATAATAAATACATACATGTATGTGTTCCTGAAATAAAATAAAACAAGATGCCCTGCTGGCAGATGACTTGGAAGATCCCCACATCAGCAGATGTCCTATAATGAATGCACTGATAGGCAGCAGCTTCATTTCACAGAAATTAAATACAACTTTCCAATCAACATTCATAATTAACCCTTTTCCAAACCTAATGGCCCAAACCAACTAGCACTATTCACAAAAATCCTGATTCAATTTTCATTCCATACTCCATTCCAGTGAGGGGCCATAACCTGAGTTTAAATGTTTCCTTAGAATGCAGTGGGGCCCACTAATAATTGGATATCTCTTAACTGAATAACCCTGTTGATTAATATAATTTTCCAACACAAAACCATTTACCATACCTCCAGTATAAACTTGACCTGTTATTTGAATATAGGTTATAGAGTAAACTCCTGTTAATTGAATAAAAAAAATCTTCTAACCTGTCAAGAAGTTACCCTGACTCGCCACAGTATTTTTTTTGTTTATAGACCTCTTTGGCCTCAGTACATCCAATACAGGCATTTTATCTATTATATCTTGTTTGACAGAGCTCATGGAGCTCTGTCAAACAAATATATAATAGAATAAATGCTAATTTATCTGTAGAATATAGGAAAATGACACAATCTGTCAATTGAATACTCCTTTTAATTGAATAATGTTCATTCGCAAAGTGGCTATTCAATTAACAGGGTTCCACTGGATTACTAGCTGGTTTTGGCCATTACATTAGGGAAATAGCTGCTATAGATGGGATTTTATACTACGGCTGTACAGTGCACTGGGTTAGTTACTCAGTTAACTGGCAGAGTGCTGGAAGCCCATATTTGGGCTTTATTCTGAAGTGCTGGTACTTCAACTTGGAGGCTTCATATTCCGTGGATGTGCTTCATATTATCTTTGAAGTGATATTATTTTATCTGTTAGGATTTGCCTTGTTACAATTTATGGGAGAGTGCCTACTGGCACTCTCCCATAAATTGTAACAAGGCAAAGATGCACAAAGAAATTTTAAGAACTAAAAATAATTTAGCACTCTACCAGTTAATAATGAATTTTTCATAACCAGAAAATGTGACTAAACCTGTGTGCCCCCTGCATGGGTCAGTCGCACATTTTTGTATTAAAAAAACGGTAACAGCCATTATCATACACTACACGAAAATATACAGGCACTTATGCTGTGCAATGAACAGGGTTAGCCACACATTAGAGATCATCTTATTTAGAACCTGAAAGAAAAGTGACTATCCCTGTGCACTTCACAGAGTTAGGTGGTAAGCTAACATACACTGGCTTACCTTGGTATTGTACAGAATTAGTTGGTAGGCTACCGTATCACTAACTACATGAAAATATATGCTGACTAAGGCTGTAAAAATTTTACATACAGTGCAGGATTCATGAAAATAATAATGGAAATACTAATACTGGACTGTGGATTTTTTTTAAATGCGAATTCCAAAAATGAAAATATATTCTATTTTCGATTAATAGCTTGTTCTGAACAGGTATGAACAGAAAGAGAAAATGCAACAGCTGATGACATCTAGAGCGCTGTGATAGCACACAATTATAATATCAGAATTGATATGTCCTATATGTTAATAATTATAAACAATGAATATTTTGTAACATTATTTTTTAATTAGAATAAATAGACTTTGGCTTGTGTGATCACTTACTTATTTGCACTGAGTGACCTTTGAATGTACCTATCATGTTTGCAGATAATGTTACACAGAATCTATTTTTAGCTCACTGATTGTTTATTTGTGTCACACTTGTTTACTTGAAATTGGACAGAACTGATCATCTAGAAACTTAATGAGGTGACTTAATTCAACCAATATGCAACTAGTAGAATAAAAGAACATCAGAGAAATTACTCATTCTGGAACTTTCTATCTATTAAAAGACTATATAATATCCTCTGTCGACAGCAAGCCTGGAATATAAGCAATCTGTCATTTGGAGGTCCCCAGAGGGTGAATTTGGTGTTGGTATCCCATACAGTGATCCAATTTATCCTCTGGATACATCTTTCTGTTTAGGCTTGAGACCTTGATTCAGACTGAGGTTCATAGAGGGTCAAATACCTCTGTTATATTTTATTTTACTCCCTATACTGGGCACATTACACAGGTGTGTGTGTATATTGAAGGGCACAATCACGTTTTGAAGGACACAATCACATTTTTGAAGAATCTAGAGTGTTGATTTCTGACCCCTGGTCGGGAATCGCAAATTGGCAAGACTGCCTAGGAATCAGGATTCCAGCACCCAAACCACGAGACCATTGCACACTGTCAAAAAACAATGGCTGGAATCCAGCTTATTAGATGACGTTCTCATGATTACTTGGTTCACTTTCCATTGATGCCTGCTGTCAACTTGGTGAGTGTTGAGTGCATATATCTTTTAGCTTTTTTCATCACAACCTTCATTTTGATGCATAATCAGTGAATATTTAATTTAAATTTATGGAATAACAGGGGTGAGAATTTTAAAGTAAACTAATTTTCCTTACTAATATATCACGCCTTAACATTGGTAGAGGGCTAAATTATTTTTGAAAATCAAAAGTTAAAATATGTTAACCCTTTACCTAACATGAAAAGCAGACGACACATGCAAAAAAAATTCTCGAATAACTAATTTTTTTCATTTTTTGTCTCAAAAACATAGGTTATGACCCCTCATTGGAACGAGCTCAACGAGCTCGTTCCAATGAGGGGTCATAACCTATGTTTTTGAGACAAAAAATGAAAAAAATAATGAAAATCAATTGGCGATTTTTGAGAATAGCGCTGGCCGGTTTTGGCCGTTACGTTGGGTAAAGGGTTAACATGGAATTGCATTGTTATAATTCATGAGAGGGTGCCAAAAGACACTCTCCCATGAATTGTAACAAAGCAAGTCTTTAAAGTCTAAATAATTTCACCTCAAAGATATATGAAGCACTTCCACAGAATTTGAAGCCTTTATGTTGGGGTGCCCAGACTTCTTTGCAAAGCCCATACATGGCCTTCTTGTGTAACAGTGGCTAATTGTCTCCCTTCATAATTCTTGGATTGTTCTATTAGTGGAACGTCATCCATACGTTTTTGTGGTAGTTTTCCTCATTATAACACCACTTGGAGTGTATTTATTCCTAATCAAGAGGTCTCAGAATTTTCTTGAGATCAGGGCTCAGGAAAATTAGTTTACTTTAAAATTCTCACCCCTGTTATTCCATAATGTGTGATATACAAATCTCATTTCTTATTGGGGGGTCATATCTTGGGAAAGTAGGAGCAGGTACACTACAGCCGCCATGGACTGGTCGTTATCCACATGAAAGCAGTGCATTTACCAGGTAATAAAAACCATAATCGGCAAACTTTTAATTAATGAAGCACCAGGTTGTAATTAATTAAACTTTTGATGATTATTTCTGTAATTAGTGTTTGGAAACTAATATTATTACATCCGTGGAAATATTGCCCACTCATGGTAAGTGACCAGTCCACGGCATCTGTACTGTATGCTGGGTCATCAGTGGTGCCGCCCTTTTAAATGTAGAATGTAGTGATGTCCCATAGGACCCTTGTTCTTTTACATACCACTCTACAAGTTAAAGCTGTGTTAGATAAAGGTAAAATGACTGGATGGATGCTTACTCTTACTTATATCCACTAATGACCTATGGATGGAGAGAAAATAAATAACAATAGACAGACAACAGGTGGTAAAAACATCTTCTCAGACACTGTTATATCAATTTTCCAGATTCTATTTTAGTACACAATACATTATTACAGTCCATCCAACAGCACTGTTATTGTTCTGGAAAGCAATTTCTTTCCCAGTCCATATCATTTCTATTGTACAATGCACGCTTTATTCAAATCCACAACAATGAAAGGGAGCTAACTTTTTTTTACAATGAAATGCTTTGAAACACTCCTTTTGATTTCACAGAGTCTGCAGTTACATTATACTTTTAATAGCCTATCCTGATAGCATGTGTCTTGAAACCTGACAGTTGTCACGTCCATAAACTCTTCATTAAACATACTTTACTGTTTTATGTTATTATCTTGGGAGTAATTTATGTAAGAAATTAGTGAGGGGATTCCAACATATAGTGGATGCTTGTCTCAGGGGTCACAAGTTAACCCAGGGATGCCACAGGCAAATTTGTGCAACAGAAGAAGAAAATATAAAAGGGCACTATAGGTCGAGATGAATATCCAGAAGTATTTTAGTAACCATGGATAATTTTGCTTTGAAACCAGACAGTTGGCACGTACAGTCTTTTCCACCATTTTCATATTGTGATCTCAGGAGTATACCACAAGAAATTAGTCTTAGGTATCCCTATAGATATTGTTACCCACAGGTAAAAAAAAGCAAATTTGAGCAGTGGGGCAATGAATATAAAATGCATCAGGGAAAGATTGGAAAACAGAAGTAGCCCCCACCCCTCCCCACCAAGCCTGAATATAAGCCATCTATCATTTGCAGAAGGAGGTCCCCAGAGGGTGAATTTGCTGATGCTATTCCATACATTGTGCCAGTTTATCCTCTAGGAACATCTTTCTGTTTAGGTTTGACACCTTGATTCAGACTGAGGTTCACAGAGGGTCAATTTTGTGATGCTACCCTGCTGTGCAGGGTAGCATCACCAAATTCACCCTCTGGGGACCTCATTTTGTAGACAACAGTCATCACCAAATTCACCCTCTGGGGACCTCATTTTGTAGATGACAGTCTACTTATTTTCAGGCTTGCTCCCCACTTGTGAAAATACCACCTAGACTTAAAATGGAAATATACAATTCTCAGAATTCATTTTTATGTTTTCTATAATTAAAATTGAAAGCTTAGGCCACACAAAGTAGATCTTCTGTTTCTCAGGCCATTATCTGTGAAATTGCATGCGGGCGAGCGGTTTTTTATTTTATTTTTTATTTCAGTAATTTCTTCTTTGCCATCAAAAGTTTATGTTCTTGGTTCAAGTTTTAGGCCTCATAATCTACAGAATAGCATGGGTGGTGGTGTATTTCATCCCTTGAGTCAAGAAGGCTTTGCAATGCTAAAGCATTGCAAAGCCTTCTTGCACTCAAGGGAGAAATTCATCAATATTTTTAACTTGGGTAAATTATCAGACATAAACCATTTAATTTTTACTTTTTTAAAGTTTAAATTGGTTATAAAAAGAGAGCATGCGGCAGCCAAAAGGACCATGCGGGAGGGCCTGAGAAACAGATTATTTATTTTTTTAGGCCTTATTTCATATTTCAAAAAGTGTGAGTGATCATGCAAGGAATCACAGGCCTGCATTACCCAGCGATAAAAGAAGCAAAGTGTGCTAAGAAATGTTAGATGATCTATTTTTCAGTGTTTTGTTTCACAAACATCCTCTATATGCCTCACCCGCGGGAAACTTGGTAAGTGAAGCAGTGCTTGTTTACTGTGGTAAACAAGCACTTTTTCACTGGTAAAATAGGATCCAGTCACTAATGCTTGGGGTGTGAGTTCTCTAAAATAGGCAACATGGGGTATAAATGATTGACTGACCTTCACTTCATCTCCATGTTGTGGTCATGATTAGCCATTGTGCAAAAGTATGTGACCTTAAACACCAATAAATAAATAAATAAATAAATAAAATAAATAAATAAATATCTATATGCCTAATAAATGGGTTTCTCCATGGAATACATTCAAGCCAATCAATGCCAGTGAACTATTTGAACCTGTGTTCATTCACAAATGCCTCTAACTCAATATGTGCCAATTGAGCAAGAAGTTCGGCCTGGATTCCAGGCAGAGTTTCTTGCACAAAATCGGCCCATACAGTGGAGATGAAATGGTTAAAGGGTTTTCTTGATCAATTAATCACATGGATTAACTTTGGTTAATCGATTAATCACTTGTCCTAATAGGTAGCTGATTAATTGCCGTACCATTGTGATTTACAGCATTAACGCTTTACCCAACATAACAGAAAAACCTACCAGCACTATACACAAAAATCTCCATTCAATTATATTATGTTTTCAAATTTTGTCTCAAAAATATAGCTTATGACCCCCTCATTGGAACAAGCTCATTGTGCTTGAGGGTCATAAGCTTTGTTTTTGAGACAAAAATTAAAAGTTTTTAGTAATTCAAGAATTTATTTTCCACATATCGTCTGCTACCCACATTGGGTTAAGAATAACCATTTCCAGCTACTGTATAATGGTCATGCAAGTAAACAAGTATACATGTATGGCAGCACCTAACTTGCATGCTTTATTCTGTCTCATATAATTGATGTGAGTCAGTGTGACAATGTTTGCTTATTTTGGAGGAAGTTTGTTCCTTGATTAACCCATATAATACAGTAGTTCAAAAGTAACAGTTAACTGATCAATTACATTTTTGATCGATCAAGACCACACCGCCCAATCAGTTCTCGTATTCTATGAGCAATCAGAAGATTCTCTGTTGATGTTCGGAAGTTTCTATGTTGAAATCGCGTCTTTTCGCCCAGCAGATACGGTCATAGAGCAGATTTCTAGTCACCTGAGTAAGATGGAGGGGGTATTTATCAATCCCTTTGCATTTATCAAGTAGCAGGGTTATCGACTGAGTCTCAGTTCATCTGGGGGGAGACGTAACTTATGTTTTAAGCAGGAAAATAGGTTGCACAGACCTAGAGGGGTCTGGTAGAATTTCTATCTTATGGACAATCAGATGGATTTTTAACCAATTTGCAGGCATAATTTTAGGAATCTGAGGTCATTTAAGTTGGGCACCGTGAATCATTTTGAAATATGCACAATTTAGACGTCAGTGGGTATGTTTCAGAGATTCTCTGTGGCCTGTATGGAAGGTTCTCAGAGGTTCTTTGCTAAACATTTCTTTGTTTTGGGTACACAGTACATGCGAGGCATTTTATCACAAAATGCCCTTCGCTGCAGCAGCGTCCATAGAAATTGGAAAAAGTCTTTTTATATCCGATTTCTATGGCAGTAACAAAGGTTGGAAAGGATTAAAATCCGTGGCTGACCGATCAAACTAATAATCTTCAGGGCAAACTCAAGAGTTGAGGATTAGCACATTTTGGAAAAATGATCAAGTTTTAATGAATGGTGCTTCCGTAGGAGTGATCCACCGTGACTTCGGGTGATTGGGATTAAATTTAATTTCTGCCAGTAAATATGCCACTCAAAGAAAGAGCCGATTGTTTTGGTTTTAGCAAACATGTTTTATCATACATGTGACAACATACATGTGTGCACGCGTTTAGTTTATCCTTCGTGTGAGAAAATCATTCTTGCATTACTTTATTTTGACGGAGACATTTCGGCAAATACATGTTTGGTGTTTTGGGAAATCGATGGTGTATAGGGTCTGCCACTTGATTTTGAAGACACAGGGTTACCTCAGGTTAGGCCAAGGCATCAGCCTATTTTGCCCCCCACCCCCACTTCACCGAACACCTATCACATTTTCAATGGAGTTCAAGGGTAGACTCGGACTTCGAAAAAGAGCTGATGACTCTTTTTTTTCCTCTGTTGATATGTGCCTGCTATTTCATCGCCTCAGAATGAGTAATTAATTCCCTGATCTTTTGCACTGTGTTACGTGGGGAGTCATTTACCACTGAATAAAGTTTTGAGCCTGGTTATAATGACTCACCACCCTACCAGTTATCACTTGAAGAATCAATGAATAAACGCTTAAATTTAATAGCCTAGGTTTTGGACTCCCTCATTGTATGGATCTCAATTTGTGGCATTTGTTCAAATGACAGAAAACACAGCTGAATGAGTTTTAGGAATATTTAATTGCCAAAATATTGTTAAATACAGTGGAACCCACTTAATTGGATATCTCTTAATTGTATATCCCTGTTAATTGAATATAATTTTCAAACACAAAACCATTTACCATACCTTCAGTATAAATTTGATCTGTTAATTGCATATGGGTTGTAGAGTAAACTCCTGTTAATTGTATATACATTTTTGTAATATGTCGATAAAATTACTGTGACACACACCAAATTCCCCTTATTTATCAACCTTTTTGGCCTCACTACATCCAATACAGGCATTTAATCTATTATATCTTGTTTGACAGAGCTCTATGAGCTCTGTCAAACAAGATATAATAGAATAAATGCTCAGTTTACCCCCAGAACACAGGAAATGGACCAAATCCCTGTTAATCGTATACTCCTGTTAATTGAATAATTTTCACTGGCAAAATGGATATTAAATTAAGAGGATTCTACTGTACAAAAATTTATAACTTTACTTGAAGTCAAAACACAGCCTACAAAATTAAAATCAACATAGCCCAATCGGTAACAAGGATGTTGTTGCTCATAATTCATTTTCAGTTACAAAACATTTTGTCCCTATTCAGTTCGACTCAGACAATAGTCATGTCAGCGTGAAGAACATTCACAACACTGACCTGTGCCGATGCGTGTGATCGCACTTGACATGTTGGAGACTTGGGAGTTCATATTACGGGAAAAGAAGATTATTACTAAACCACCGAGGAGGGGGTTTACCACTCCAAAATTATTTACAAGTTTAAGGGATTAGCAGAACACATCCAGCGTGAAATTCCCAAACCCTCTTGTGACTCGCAGCCTCCATCCCATCTCCATGGCACTTGGGTGCCCCAACCCAGTGCCTTTCGATCCTTGCCCTACAAAACTGAGACTTTCAGTGCCACCCCCAACCATTACTGCCTCTTGGGTATTTTGTTAGTGTTGTTTGCACAGTTATCCCCAACACAAGTTATTATCTGGGTGGAATTTACACTGGGTGGGTGTTTCCAAATCTGCCCAATATCCATGTCTTCTGCTAATCCCTTAAACTTGTAAATAAATGTTGTTGAGCAACATCCTTGTTTAGGTCTGTCATTGTTGATTTTGTAGCCTAAATTTTCGTATTTAACAATGTTATGTATGGCATATCCTAAAACTCATTCTGCTGTGTGTTCTGTCGTTTGAGCAAATACCACAAACTGAGATCCATACAACCGGTTAACTGAAATATCGATAGTGTTTGCCATTCCATGGTTAAAACATAGTAAATCTGCCACTTCTCCTTTGGGATAGATTACACCTCGAAGCAGCGCTGTATATATTGAGAAATAATTGACTTTGGCATTCAAGACTTTGTTAATGATCGGCAATTTCCTTGAGTACTGAGTAACTGCAGAAACTATTCCGTAGTATGTATACAAACAAAACTTTGTCCAATACTCGAAACGTTCGTTTGTATACACACTACGGAATAGTTTCTGGGAATACTGCTTTCCAATTTCTATAGTTTTGATCCCAGATTTGGTGAAATAATGACTACGGACAACCGGATATTATCCGGTTATAGCTCGCGGTAAGTCGGTTGTGAAAATGAGCCAACCGTTTCAGCCCTAAAATGTAAGCCTTTATTTGTTGATTCTCCAAGTGATAACTGGTAAGGAGGTGAGTCACTGAGCTGGCTCAAAACTTTATTCAGTAGTAAATGACACCCCTTGTAACACAGTGCGAAAAGGTAGGGAATTGCTCGTTTTGAGGTGATAAAATAGCAGGCATACATCAACAGAGGAAAAAACTAGAGTGATGTCACGCATGCAGCCCGACTTTCCCAGGAATGGCAATGCTTAGACGCAAAATAGTCGGAGCCATGCTATTCAAATTTTATTTTTTCATTTCTCTACTTCAAACCATACCTCATGACCTATTAATGGAACAAACTTGATGAACTTGTTCCAATAAGGACTAATAAGCCATGGTTAGAAGTAAAAAATGAAAAAATCTGATGTTTCAGAAAAATAATTTGTACTGTTGGCTTCAACTTGTGTTAGGTAAAGGATGAAAGATGCAGGACATAAAGCAATGCTGGGCTATATGAGTCAATTTTCTTTATTGCATGTAATTACTCCCCATGCTTCAAAATGCATTTTGGGAATAATTGCCTAAGTGACACATTTGTGTGTGTGTGTGTGTGTGTGTGTGAGTGTGTGGTGTGTGGGGTGTGTGTGTGTGTGTGGGGGGGGGGGGGGGGGGGAGTTGTGGAACCTATATTCAAACCTGGCCTGTATTACTAGCTGGAAAATACACATATCAACTTTGGTTGAAATCAAATAATCCAAACTGGAGTTATCAGTCGGAAACCAATTGTTCACAGACAGCTGGATGGACCGACAGATGGATGGACGAAAGTCATGACTACAGCCCTGACTATAAACAGTCAGGCTAAAAATGCATTTTGTACCAAAGAAAAAATATTGCATGAATGGCCCTGGGTGAGGAGGAGGTGGGCTGGGGGTGAGGGGTGGGGGAGAATGGGGGTGTATCAGGGGGGAGTCCATTTTTTTTTCCACGTGGTCAGTCTAAATGCTTCAGAATGCATTTTGAGCAGAGAAAAAAAGAAATACCTAACTGGCACCATGGGGGTGGGTGGGTGGGTGGGGGGTCTCTGGGGTGGGGGGGGGTCTCTGGGGTGGGGGTGTTTGTCTGGGTTTTTAACCACAAACTTTAACCAAAACTGTAAAAAAGCATTTCTGACAAAAGAAAAAAAAAGGTGCCTAATTCCCCCCCCTCCCTGGGGGAGGGGGTTACATGAGTTTTAAAAAAGGAAAGGATCTGCATGTAGTGACTGTAAATAGTTCAAAATGCATATTCGAGGAAAGAAAAAAAATGCCTAATTGGGGGGGGGGGGGGGGGGGGAGGGGGGAGGGGAGGATTGGGGGGGGGGATAATTTCTGTCTGGATTTTTAACCACAAACTTTAATCAAAACTGTAAAAAAGCATTTTTGACAAAAGGAAAAAAAAGGTTCTGCATGTAGTGACTGTAAATAGTTCAAAATGCATATTGGGGGAAATAAAAAAAAAAAAATGCCTAATTTGGGGTAGGGTGGGGGCGGTGGTGTTTGTCTGGGTTTTTAACCAAAACTGTAAACCAGCATTTTTGACGAAAGAAAAAAAAAGTGCCTAATTGGCCCCCGGGGTGGGGTGGGGTCAGTGGGGGAGGGGGAGATGGGGGGAGGGGGGGAGGGTTTGTTTACGTAAGTTTAAAAAAAGGTTCCACATGTAGTGACTGTAAATAGTTCAAAATGCATATTGGAGAAAAAAGGGAAAAAAAGCCTAATTGGGGGTGGGGGGGGGGGAGGGGGGTGAGGTAGGGGTGGTGGTGTTTGTCTGGGTTTTTAACCACAAACTTGGAGTCATCCTACCAAGCTACAATGAAATCCCTTTATAATTTTGGCCTGTGGAATATTCTAAAGGTTTTCGGGCTTCGGGCCTCTGTTGCCATCACAGTTGCCCAAAAGGGGACGTTCTCATCTAGACATTATATGAAGTCAGCATATCAAGTTACAATGAATCCCTCCATAAATATGACCTATAGACTGTGCTAAAGGTTTTCAGGCTTCTGGCCCCTGTTGTCGTCACAGTTGCCCAAAAGGGGATGTTCTCATCTAGACATTATATGAAGTCAGCCTATCAAATTACAATGAAATCCCTTCATAAATATGACGTGTAGACTGTGCTAAAGGTTTTCGGGTTTCGGGGGGCTTGGGCACCCATCATGGTTGAATAATTGCAACCAAAAGGGGACATTCTCATCTGGGCATCATGTGGATTGATCCTACAAAGTTACAATGAAATTCCTTCATAAATATGACCTGTAGACTGTGCTGAAGGTTTTTGGGCTTTGGGCACCTGTAGCTGTCACAGTTGCCCAATCACGTCCAAAGGGGGACTTTCTCATGTAGAAATTATATGAAGTCAACCTATCAGGTTACAATGAAATCCCTCCATAAATATGACCTGTAGACTGTGCTAAAGGTTTTCGGGTTTTGGGCTCGGGCAGTCTTCACGGTTGATAGATCACGCCCAAATGGGGAAATTCTCATGTAGACATCATACGGAGTCATGATATCAAGTTACAATGAAATCCATCCATATTAAACATGACCTGCAGACTGTGCTAAAAGTTTCTGGGTTTCGGGCTTGGGCAGCCATCATGGTTGACAGATCATGCCCAAATGGAGACGTTCTTATCTAGGCATTATACAGAGGCATTCTATGAAGTTGTAATGAAATCCCTTCATAAATACGACCTGTAGACTGTGCTAATGGTTTTCGGGTTTTGGGCTCGGGCAGCCATACCGGTTGACCGATCATGGCCAAAAGGGGACGTTCTCGTGTAGACATGACCTAAAACCTGCATATGAAATTTTGTGACGATCAGACAAGAACTAAAGGGTATAGCCTGTACTTGAAGGTTGAATAAAAAACTTTAACCACAAACTTTAACCAAAACTCCAAATGTCAACTAAACAGGAAAAGAAAAAAAAAAAAGAAAAAAAAAAAAAAAAAACCCACTTGAACCTTCACTAAAAAAACTTTAACCACAAACTTGAACCAAAACTCTAAAAGTTAACAGATGGACAGATGGACGGACGGACGGACGGACAAAAGTCATTACTATAGCCCTCACTGTAAACAGTCGGGCTAAAAAACAAAAAAAAACAGTCATCAGTTCTTTTTTAAAGTCTGAGTTTTCTCTTGAACTCCATTTAAAATGTGATAGGTAGACCTATGCCAAATAGTCACAGTCAAAATAAAACAACAAGTGAATGGCTTTCTCATACGAAGGATAAACTAAGTGCGTGCACACATGTATGTTGTTACATGCACGCCAATAACATGTTTACTACAACCAAAACAATCGGCTCTTTCTTTGAGTGGCATATTTATTGGCATGAATTAAACCGAATCCCAATCACCCGACGTCACGGCGGATCACTCGTACAGAAGCATTTTCCATTCATTAAAACTTGATCATTTTCCCGAAAAGCGCTAATCCTCAACTCTTGCGTTTGCACTGAAAGATTATTAGTTTGATCGGTCAGCAATGGATTTTAATCCTTTCCACCCATTGTCGCTGCCATTGTCCTAGAAATTGGATATAAAAAGACTTTTTCCAATTTCTATGGTCGCTGCTGCAGTGAAGGGCATTTTGTGGTAAAACGCCTTGGACGTACTATATACCCAAAATAACAAAATGTTTAGCACAGAACCACTGACAACCCTCCATACAGGCCACAGAGAAACTCTGAACCACTTTTTGTTGTGTACCATACCCATTGACGTCTAAATTGTGCATATTTCAAAACGATTTACCGTGCCCAACTTAAACTGTTTTCTTTCCCAATATATTTCGCTTCTAATCTATTACCTAAGATTCCTAAAATTATGCCTACAAATTGGTTAAAAATCAACCTGATTGTCCATAAGATAGAAATTCTACCAGACTCCTCTAGGTTTGTGCAGCTTATTTTCCTGCTTAAAACATAAGTTAGATCTCCTCCAGATGAACTGAGCCTCAGTCGATAACCCTGCTACTTGATAAATGCAAAAGGATTGATACATACCCCTCCATCTTACTCGGATGACTAGAAATCTGCTCTACGACCGTATCTGCTGATTGAAAAGACGCGATTTCAAAATAGAACATCAACAGAGAATCCTCTAATTGCTCATAGAAACCGAGAACCGATTGGGCAGTGTGAAGCCATTCATCATTGGTAAATCGGTTAATCAGTTAACCATTTCAGCTCTACCATACAGGAGTGGAGGTGTTTGTAAAAATTAAAACAATTCTTCTTGTGATAAGTTCAGAACAGATACCGCTGTATACAAAACTAAAATAACATTATTACAGATAATATAACAATTAGCAGCATGATTTCGGAAAGCACTGCAGTGTTTTGAGGGCCCAACAGGAATGATAAACAACCAACTCGCCCTAGCTGGACCGACCAGGAAGAATCAATTTACTTTTTTTGAGGGTTCAAGATCAAAGGAAGGCTTAAAGCCACTTCTGTTTTACCCTTTGGGAAGAGAGCATTTGGAGTGTCCGAGATACCAGTGGAGTCAAAAATGACTGAATTTGGGCATGCAAAAAAAAAGCTGACGTAGAATTCAAATTGTGTGGGTGGTAAGCATGCAAAAATATTGCCTGTGGGAGATTTCCATCATTGTCCCATCAATCAAGCATGGGAGGGCAAAGGTAATGAGAGTGTCGATGACACTATAGCATAACTTGACTGTGTGTAGTGTTTGATGAAAAGGATAATGTTTATGAAAGGATTATGAAATAAGACAAGAATTGTGATAATTGAGAATATGTTAATTTCTGTTCCCTGTATGCTATGTTTTCAATAAGAATAATTTGAGTGCAGACTGTACTAAAGAATTAAGTCCTGGGTTGGTGAGTCCCTAACAGTTAACGTATGTCAAACAAAGTTACCAATTTACAGTAAAACCATTCCAAAACGAGAAATCCTACCAAGAACAAGTTACAATGGAATCCCTTCATAAATATAACTCAAAGACTGTGCTAAAGGAAGCTAGGTCAGGAGATGGTTAGGCGGTCATGGTTGACTGATCATGACCAAAATAGGAGAGTCTCATCTGGATATCATACCAAGTTATAATGAAATCCCTTCATAAAAAAACCCTGAAAGCAGTGCTAAAGGAAGTGCTAAAGGAATCTAGGTCAAAGTGTCCAGGCGGTGTTAACGGCTGACCGATCGTGACCAAAATACGACAGTCTCACCTAGACATTATACCAAGTTATCCTTCCATGTTACAATGAAACTGCTTCATAAATATGAACTGTAGACTGTGCTAAACAAATATAGGTCACGTTCAGCTGTCATGGTTGACCAATCACAGCCAAAATATGTTCTCATCTAGACATTATACAGAGTTATCCTACCACGTTACAATAAAAGCCCTTCATAGATATGACCTGTAGACTGTGCTAAAGGTTTTCAGGCTTTAGGCCAAGTAGCAGTCACAGTTGACTGATCGTGACCAAAAGGGGACGTTCCCATCTAGACATTATATGGAGTCATCCTACCAAGTTACAATGAAATCCCTTCATAAATACGACCTGTAGTCTGTGCTTAAGGTTTCCGGGCTCTCGCAGCCATCGCGGTTGACCAATCACGAGCAAGGAGGACATTCTCCTCTAGACATTATACAGAGTCATCCTACCAAGTTACAATGAAATTGCTTAATAAATACGACCTGCAGACTGTGCTAAAGGTCTTCGGATTTGGGGCTCTCGCAGTCACCACAATTGACCGATTGCGACCAAAAGGGAACATTCTCATCTAGACATTATATGAAGTCATCCTACCAAGTTACAATGAAATCCCTTCATAAATACGACAACCTGCAGACTGCGTTAAAGGTTTTCAGGTTTTGGGCTCTCACAGCCTTCACGATTGACCGATCATGACCAAAAGGTGACGTGACCAAAAGGGTATATTATACAACAGTCATTCTACCAAGTTACAATGATATCCTTTCATAAATATGACCTGTAGACTATGCTAAAGGTTTTTGGGTTTCACAGCCATCACATTGACTGATCGCAACCAAACGGGGATGTTCTCATCGAGACATGACATCGAACCTGCATATGAAATTTTATGATGATCAGAAGGGAACTATGGGGTGTAGCCTGTGCCAATAAAAATAGGAACAGACTGATAGACTCACATACTTCCGCACACGTGATGGTAATAGCTTATCTTGACTTTGCCACTTGAAGCTAAAAAACAAAGAGGAAGACAGGACATTGATATTGTTCACAGGGTCACCACCGACAACCCTAGAACAAAAAAAAAAAACATAAGAAAAAGACAGAAACAAAAAAAACAAACCAACAAACTTGGGATGGCCAAAGTACATCCCAATGAAAAAAAGTGGATACAGCTCATGAGCACTGTAAAAATGAGTGGTCATGAACTATGTTTGGAATCAAAAACAGAAATTTTCTTTTTCAGACCTTTTTGTCATGTAGAATTTAAGACAATTTTGGATCAGTTAAAAGGTTTAGGATCAGAATACTGAATGAATGAATCATACTATATTTTGCAGCATACATATACAACAAGATATTAATTGAAAAAAGAATGTTTTATTTTTGGAATTCACTAAAAAAAAACCTCCACAATCCAATCCAATGACGGGCCATTAAGGCATTGTTGAACTAAATATCTGAATTAGTGTTACACTCAGAAATGATGTGCAATCTCTAAAAATAAACAGTCTTGGGAAAATATATTGTTTCAATAAACATTTGAAGCGTTCTACTGACCTCTTGCATTATTGCTGAATATTCCTGATAAAAAAGAGAGTGATTTGATGACTATTGGACCTAAAAAATACAATTTACTTTTTGTGAGTTTTTGTAGGGAATTCCCTGAAAAATATGTGCATGTGGACGGTACTTCCCTTCATGTCATTTTCTCTCTCTTATTTGTTGCATGACCCCCTGTTTTGGGGTAAGAAAAAGTTGTCTGAAGGGCAAAACTTGACAAAGATATTTGAATGCCAAAATTAAAGTTATACAATTTTCTTTTCGCCTGAACATTATGATGGTGGCCTATGGGAAAATATTTAGTTAAGTCAAGTTTAAATGCTTTCTGAGAATATTACTGACTGGTTTTGGCCACTTTGTTGGGTAAACAGTTAATATAGATGAGATTTACACCAAGGCTGTACAATGCACAGGGTTATAGTTACTCAGTTAATAATGGAATTTTTTTATAACCAGAAAGTGTGACAAAACCTGTGCAGTGCACAGGGTTAGTCACACTTTCTGGTTTTAAAAAATTGGTAACTGCAATATCACACACTAGATGAAAATGTACAGCCACTAAAGATATGATGTACAGGGTTAGTTGCATAACAGAGATGATTTTATTTATATCCAGAAGGAACGCAATGGCTCAGTGGTTTCAGCATTGGACTTCAAACTAAAAGATCCTTGGTTCAATCCCTGCCAGGGGTGACTGCATTGTGTCCTTGAGCAAGGCATTTTATCCTGATTGCCCATGTGGCACTGTGTACTAGAGCACTTCACTCGATGGTGCACTTAATTATCTTCAACCAATGTTAACCAATGTTAACCCTGCTTGTGTAGAGATAGTACACTGGAAGTCTGGAAGTGACCACTGCTCGGTGGTTCTCTCCGGATACTCCAGCTTCCTCCACCCATAAAAATGTCTGACATAAGGTGCCCTGACTGTCCAAAGTGTCATTAAACACCAATACATAAATAAATAAATTTATAACCAGAAAGAAAAGAGTAACTAATCCTGTGCATTGCACAGAGTTAGTTGTTAAGCTATGGTACACTGACCACAGGCATTGTACAGGATTATATTTATTTATTTATTTATTTATTTATTTATTTATTTATTGGTGTTTAAGGTCACATACTTATGCACATGGCTAATCCTGACCATGACAGTTTTACAGGTGGAGGAAGCCGGAGTACCCGGAGAGAACCACCGAGCATTGACGGGCAACTGTCAGCTCCTCAACATTCTAACTCTGTTCAAGCTCCACTCAAGCAGGGTTATGGTGATTGAAGACATGTGCACCATCAATGTGCAGTATGCCTTAGTACACGGCATCATCGCGCCCCTATGTAGGCAATCGGGATAAAGTGCCTTGCCAAAGGACACAACGTGGGTGGTCCCAGACGGGGATCGAACTCGGGACCTCTAGCATAGAAGTCCAACAGTCTACCACTGAGCCACCGCGCTCCCATCATAAGGATTATTTTATAGGATGCCATATCATTCACTACATTAAAATATACACTGACTTGAAGGCTGTAAAAATGAACTGGATTAATTGGTTACAAGTATACATGTATATGTTATATAGGGTGTGGGATTCAAGAAACTAACGGAAATGTAAATTCCAGAAATGAAAACATTCTATTTTCAATTAATAGCTTGTGATATATGTACATGTACAATATCCAATTATTTATTTGGGTTTAATGACACTTTCAACAGATATAAAGGGGGAGGAAGTCAGAGTGCCCGGAAAGAACCACTGAGCAATGGTGAACAACTGTCAGATTCCCCAATGTACTAACTCCCCACAAATTTATTCATTTATTTATAGGTGTTTAAGGTCGCATATTTCTACCATGACTAATTATGACCACGACAGTGTTATGGGTGGAGGAAGCCAGGGTATCTGGAGAGAACCACCAGGCAGTGGCAAGCAACTGTCAGCTCCCCAACATACTAACTCCACACAAGCAGGGTTAGCATTGGTTGAAGACGCGTGCACCATCAACATGCAGTACGACTTAGTACACAGTGCCACTTTGCCCCCACGTGGGCAATGGGGGTGAAGTTTCCTGCCCAAGAACACAATGCAGTTGCCGCAGGTGGAGTTCGAACTGAGGACCTCTCAGCCTGGACCTCTACTTACTGAGCCACTGTGCACCCAACTCCCCACAAATTGGGTTAGCAGTGGTTGAAGACAAGTGCCCCATCGATGTGCAGTTACTGCCAATACGCTTTAGTATACATGTACAGTGCCACCATGCCCCACATTTGCAATTGTGATTGAGTGTCTTGCCCAAGGACATAAAACAGTTGCCCCTGGCAGGAATCAAACTGTGGACCTTTCAGTTTGAAGTCCAATGCCGTAGCCACTGCACTCCCTACAATATCTAATTGACAAAACAAATAACAAAGTATGGGCGCACTAAAAGAAATTACATAGCCGAAAGGCTGTCTAATGAATTACATAACCAAATTTCCCCATGATTCAGCTGGCACTTTTTTTGTCAGGTCCCGATACACCTGAACACATAAGATAACATAATATCCTGTGTAAGATAAAAGAAGAATTCTTTGTTATTGGTCATAAAATACTAAGAGAATTATCTGAAAGCAGTTATTGTATCTTGATATTTATCAAAACTCAATCAAATCAAGTACCGGTACATCTAATCTCAAGTGGGCTCTCAATATACAGTCAAATAGGGTTATCTGAAAGTGAGTAATCAATTCCTAGAAATGTTCATTCTGAGAAGACATCGGCAGAAAGTACATTTACTGTGTGAAATATATATCACCTCAGTTTTTGAAATGGACCTTGTCAGTGTGATCTTTAGAAACAAGAAGTTTTGGGGTTTTTTTTAAATATTTTTTATTTTTACCATTTTTTTTTAGTTTTTGTCATTCGACTCTCTACAAACTGATGAAATTACAAAATTTTAAGCCACAAATTTTTCCCATAAAGCAACTAGGAATTTAACCAATTCAACCTTGAATTGGTTAAATTCCCAGATGTATTATGGGGAAAATTTGCTGAATTTTCAGTATTTTGACACCAATATGATAATTTGATATTTAACCATTTCAAGGTAGAGGTGCAGGCTGCAAGCCGAGAGGTCCTTGGTTTGAAGCCCACCTGTGGCAACTGCGTTGTGTCCTTAGGCAAGACACTTCATCCGCATTGCCCATGTGGGAGTATGGTGGCATTGTGTACTAAGGCATACTGCACATCGATAGTGCACTTGTCTTCAACCAATGCTAACCTTCCTTGTGTGGAGTTAGTACATGTACACAAGTCTGAAAGAGAAAGACCCACTTATTTTGACATGAATTTAACCGTTTACCCAATGCAGACGATATCAAAATCTATTATTTTAAATATCATTTTTTTTAAATTTTAAAAAAAATTTCAACAAAACCACATCATGTGATCCCCTCATTGGAACGAGCTCATCACATGATATGGTTTTGTTGAATTTTTTTTGAAAAATAGTATTTTTCAGCTGCTGCATTTGCATATTATGCAGGCGGATGTGGCCGAATATTCGCTGGGTAAAGGTTTAAAAAGAAAAGAAAGTGGTGATTATGAAAGAAATGCTCTGAAAATAATCTGAAAGCACTTAACAAAAATGAAAATTCTCATCTCTATGTAACATTTCAAGAGACATCAGGCCTGAAAATAAGCAGCCTGACATTTGCAGAATGAGGTCCCCGGAGGGTGAATTTGATGATGCTATATCATACAGTGAGCTAATTTATCCTCTGGGTACCTCTTTCTGTTTAGATTTGAGACCCTGATTGAGAATGACGTTCACAGAGGGTAATTTTAGTGATGCTGTGCTACCCGTCACTAAATTCACTCTCTGGGGACCTCATTTTGCAGATGACAGTCTGCTTATTTTCTGGACTGAGAGACAATACAAGGTGAGGCTTAACATATATATGTATGAAGGAGAGTGTATGCGGTCTTCGTTTTTTTATCTTATCAGAAATTCAAACTTAAAGTCTGCAGACTAGTCATAAACTGAAAGTCCACGGTTCAATCCCTGCCAGGATTGAATGTATCCTTACTGAATATGTCCTTGGGCAAGGCACTTAATACCAATTGCCCATTTGGGGGCACAATGACACTGTGTACTTAGGTGTAATGCACATCAATGATGCATTTGTCTTCAACCAATGATAACCCTGCTTGTGTGGAGTTAGTATGTTGGGGAGTCTGGCAGTTGATCACCGCTGCATGGTGGTTCTTTCTGGGTACTCCAGCTTCCTGCACCCATAAAACTGACAGACACAAGGTGACCCTGGCTGTCGAAAGAGGTGAAACAAGCAACTAATTGGGCTTCACTATACTTCTTACTCTTCATAACATTTATATTGGCTATTCAATTAATTATAAAATGATGAATGCCACATATACATAAGAAACAAGAGACCCAGGGACTGATACACTCACCTAAAAAAGTTGTTAAAACCCTCTGCATACAGATGTCAAAATACCAATAATTGAAGGAGACAATATTTCCCATAATGAAACAAGGAATTTAACCAATGAGCTCTATCAAATACAGTTAAATTGCTTAAATTCCTCGCTGCATTATGGGAAAGATTTGCTGCTTGAAATTTAGATATTTCGACATCAGAATGCAGGGAGGTAAAGAAGGATTTAAGGTTAGATTCAGCATCCATGACTAGTTACTAGTAACACCACAGAGAAATGAAGTCATGTAATTGTTTATAACTCTGCTGTCCATGTCAGACAATTTCTTTTTTTATTGGTGTTAAGCTAGGTCACTTTTGGCATTTTTGGCCATATCATGCGGCAACCACAGTGTGGTGGCTCAGTAGTTAGTGCATTTGACTAACTCTTTACCCAACGTAACTGCCAAACCGACCAGTGCTATTCACAAAAATCGCCAATTAATTTTCATTATTTTTTTCATTTTTTGTCTCAGAAACATACGTTATGACCCCTCTTTGGAATGAGCTCGTTCCAATGAGGGGTCATAACCTATGTTTTTGAGGCAAAAAATGACCCCAAAAAAATAGTTATTCAAGAATTTTGTTTGGAAGTGTCCTCTGCTTTTCATGTTCGGTAAAGGGTTAAACATAAAGGTTGACAGATTCGATCCTGACCAGCAGTAACTGCATTGTGTCCATGCGGGATAAATTTAATCCTAATGCTAGCATATGTGGGGAGTAGAGCTGTAGATTAACCAAAACTGAACCGAGGTTTTTCGTTTTTTTTAAAAAACCGAAACCGAAACCGTCGACATCCCGTAATCTAAGGTTTTACGTTTTTCATTAAATACTCTCTTGCTGCAGAAATTCACAGAATGTATCCATCCCAGACTAGTGAGAGTACCCAGACACTGCCAATGGCAATGTCTGGGTGCTCTCACTACTCTGGGAAGGCTACATTCTGTGAATTTTGGACATTTCAGTTTAGTTGTGTTTTCAGCTTTCCTCGTGTTGCATGTAGGTGTCAGACCTCGAAAAATGGCTAAGCACAATAAAAGTTCTGTATATTTAGGTAATTATTATATTGGCCTTCCTGATTCTTTATGTATTATAGCTTATTTCGGGCATTCATTGAGTTTCACTCAATTTCACTGCCATTCAGTTATGACTCCGGACATAAGAATGAGTTTTATTGAATTTTATTTGGCCTCATGAACAAACCGAAAACCGAACCAAACCGAGGTTTTACTCCACCTGAAAAAACAAAACCGAAACCGAACAAAAAATTTAAAAACCTACAGCTCTAGTGGGGAGGGGGGCAGGAAGGGGGGGGGGGGGGGCATGGTGGTGCTGTGCACTAAGGTATACTGCATGTCAAACTGTGCACTTCCCTTCAACTGCTGCTACATGTAACTATGCTTGTGCAGAATTAACAAATTTGAGTGTCTGCCAGTTAGTTGCTTGATAGCTAGCTTGGAAATAAGTAGAGTGTCATCTGCAGAATGAGGTTCCCAGAGGCTGAATTTGGTGATGCAGGGTAGTATCACTAAATTTACCCTCTGTGAACCTCAATCTGAATCAAGGTCTCAGGTCTAAACAGAAAGAGGTACCCAGAGGATAAATTGGAGGAGTCTAGTCAACTGTTTGGGATAGCATCAGCAAATTCACCCACGGGGAACCTCATTCTGCAAATGACAGATTGCTTATTTCCAGGTTTGCTTGTTTGTGTTTGGTGGTTCTCTCCTTGTATTTCGGCTTCCTCCATCCACAAAATGGCAGACACAATGCAACTCTGGCTGCTGGAAGTGGCATTAAACCCTAAAAAACAATCAACCACTGTGAACAGAAACCTAAACCTTTGTATTTTCTCTCTTGTTTTTTTGTGTGCTTGTAGGAACTCAGTTAATTATATTTAATGGGCAATGTTCTGGTTGTTCAAAACAACCGCATCCCTAGAAAAATGAAAGAGAGAAATATTATTCTGATAGACATATACTAAAGTACCGATATTAAAACAATGACTAAAGTCTCTCTCTAACTTAAGTGATAAACACACACAGAAACTAATTTTGTATTCTAAATAAAAGGAAAATGTGTGTGCTGGAAACAGGAGTTAATAACAGCGCTCCTACCTTGTACCCAAGCTCTTCTCCAAAGAATACAATAGGTGAAGTCATTGTAAATGAACACTATAAGCTCCTAAATATGTACAAACTGAAAATAACAGATCTAAATCATAAACAGATTTTTGACTCCAAAATTCACAAGCAGACATTAGATAATCCATACAAATTAATACAACTTTGCAATAATGGTCCACTCTTTCATCACAATTTCCAGGCCCTTTTATTTGTACAAAATAATAGCACCTGATCAAAATCTGTTATGTACATAAGGTAGGGCAGTATATGCATATAAATATTCCCTAGATATGTTGACCACAACTCTTAACCCGCTGAGTATTTTAAAAATATTTTTCATCAAATCTAGTTAAGGCTGCCCTGAAGCAGCCATGACAAGATTTGATGAAAAATTCATCTAAATTTAACTGGTTAAATGTGTACAGGGCAATTCCATGCAAGGTAGGACATGACAGGTGAAAATTATAATTGGCTATATCCATTATAAATTGCTTGATTTGTGTAGCCAATATATCAAAGTTAACTGAAATAACAAAATTTACCGCAAGTTTGTAAGTACTTCTGAAATTTTTAAAAATTATTTGAGGCTATACATTTTAAAGTGTGTTATAACTACACCATGGATGTTATTTGCAAAAGAAGTATTCATGTTTTTAGATTGATCAGACTATTATTTCATGATGTTTATTGAAGAATAAGGTTGTGTGATAATTATTTAGAAGTTTGGATCATTATTCAAATAAACATATTAATACTCCATTCTTCTGAAGTTATAGGTGTTTATAATGTTACGTCAGTCACGGTAAAGTACCTTACATTGATGCCATAGAGATGGATATGAACAGAAACCAATGGCATTGTAAAATCTCCTCCTTCATTACAGTTGAAATAAATTGAGCAAATTATTATTTGACTTTATGAGATAGAATATAAATATTTTGACCATCGAAAAATGTCACGTCAGTCACGCGTTACGTCAGTCACAGACTGTTACGTCAGTCACATTGTGAAATTTTCGCAGACTGCACATGTATTAATTATACAAGACCCTAATTTTGTACAAATTCATTTTTAGCTCAACTTTGGCGAAGCCAAATTTGAGCTTATGCCATGGCCAGTCGTCCGTCTGTCTGTCAACAATTCAATATGGCTCGGGCTAGAGGCCGTATTTATGACCCAATCTTTACGAAACTTCTTAGGTACCTTTGTTATGACCATGGGACGAGAACGAGTGTTTTTGGGCCCGATCCGAAATTCAAGTTGGCCGAGGCGGCCATTTTGTACAGACTTAGGTGAAATCAGATTTTTGCGCAGAACTTCCATATGAAAGCGCTGATTTGAATAATTTTTTGTATGAATGTTTAGTACCATGGGATACATCACATATAATAAAGGTTTTTTCTCGTACGTAAATTATGCAAATTAGACTAACTTTGATGTATTTAGTGTTACTTTCAGCACTGTAAGTGCAAATGCAAATACGGCTCGGGCTAGAGGCCGTATTTATAAACCGATTTTTACGAAACTTCTTGGGTACCTTTGGTATCACCGTGGGACGAGAATGAGTGTGTTTGGGTGCGGTCCAAAATTCAAGATGGCCGATGGCAGCCATTTTGTACAAAATTAGGTGCAATCAGATTTTTGCACAGAACTTCCATATGAAAGCGCTGATTTGAAAAATTTTGTGTGTGAATGTTTAGTACCATGGGATACATCACATATAATACAGGTTTTTTTCTCGTGCAGAAATTATGCAAATTAGATGAACTTTGATTTTTTCAGTGCTACTTATACACAGTAAGTACACATGTCAATACGGCTCGGGCTAGAGGCTGTATTTATCAGCCGATCTTCACGAAACTTTTTGGGTACCTCTGTTATCACCTTGGGACGAGAACGCGTGTTTCCGAGTGCGGTCCAAAATTCAAGATGGCTGCCAGTGGCCATTTTGTACCGAAATTAGGTCCACCAATCAGTTTTTTGTACACAACTTCTATACGGCTCAGGCTAGAGGCCGTATTTATGAACCGATCTTTACAAAAGTCATTTAAGTGGATTTTAACTGGTAAAGTGCTGAGTTTTTTCTGACAACAAATCAAAGCTCATCATATACTGCTCTATTACATTTAATTGGATAATGCCTTATAGGCACTATCCAATTAAATGTCAGAGAGCAAGGTATTGTATAATTTATTTATTGATGTTTTAAGGTCACATATTTATGCACAATGGCTAATCATGACCGTGACAGTTTTACGGGTGGAGGAAGCCGGAGTACCCGGAGAGAACCACCGAGCAACGACGAGCAGCTGCCAGCTCCCCAACATCCTAACTCCGCATTGCAGCACAGGCAGGGTTAGATTGGTTGAAGACATGTGTACCGTCGACGTGCAGTACGCCTTAGTACACGGCGTCATCGTGCCCCCACGCGGGCAATGGAGATGAAGTGTCTTGCCCAAGGACACAACGCGGTTGCCGCAGGTGGGATTCGAACCGAGGACCTCTCGGCTTGCAGCCTGCACCTCTACCTACTGAGCCACCGCACTCCCACAGGTATTGTATAAAAAATCTGATTCATATCAGGGACAATAAAGGCTTCCTCAGGCAGAATGCAGCTACAGACAGTTATTGCCTGTCACTTTTAGTAAAGCCCAAATATGGGCTTCCAGCACTCTACCAGTTAATACTTGATTCTATATAATTCTATGAGCTAAGAGGGAAATAATGTAATAAAAGAAAACACAAGAAGCAGGAAAGATTAAAATAAGTCAATTAGATAAGCAATTTTGCATAATTGTTCAAATCTGAAGACACAGAAATCTTTGTTCAAATTTGTTACGTCAGTCACGTTACGTCAGTCACGCAAACTTTTCATCCCTCATTGTAATATACCTAATGTTCCTCAAAAACAGTGATCATGTTTTATCATGTGTTCATCATAGATATATACATATATAAACTGGACATGTCCTGCGAATAGTTTGAGGAGACTATTTAATAATCTGAACCACCAGAAAAAGTCGTGTCCTTTTTGTGTTACGTCAGTCACAACACAAAATTCCACCCTGCTTCCAGGTATTTTCTAGAAGGATGTTCTTTCTTATGCTACTGTATAGTTTGGAGGCATGACATAATACTAAGGCAAATTTAATTTAAATTTACAGTCACTAGGTATATAAAAATAAGCAAAATATGTCAACCTGTTACGTCAGTCACGTGTGGAACAGCCCTACAGATTATAATTATTATACATGTAGTGGCAAGAGATTTCCTGTCCTGGGTAGGAATATCCATCAGCAGCATGCAAGGAGTTAAAAAAAAAGGAATTTCAGAGAAATTGAGGATGATACACTGTATTCACATAAATTTCAAGGAAAAGTTCATTCAAAGGGAAATGTTGCATGCAATAAGTGTACTAGTATCAGTCCCTTGCAGAAATGAGTATTAGCTTTTCTCCGAAAGCATAGAAATCCTTGGAAATCCAAGGATCTCTGCATTTTGTCCTAGCTTTGTTTACTAAATAAATTTGTATTTCTTAGGTCCAAGAATTGACTTCAGTGAAAGCTGGGAATAGTTGGGATAAGCATGGATTTCAAAACAGTAAAAACTCCAAGCTTTCATAAAAAGTTGGGGAAAGCTCAGACTTTAGTTTTAGGATCATACAAAGCTGGAAATAGTTGGGAAAAGCTCAGTCTCCGAAACAGTATTATTTTTTTTAAAGTCTCAGCTTTGCAACAAAGTTGGGAAAATCTCAGAATTTAGTTTTAGAATAATACAAAGCTGGGAAAATTTGGGAAAAGCTCTGACTTCAATACAGTAGTACTTTGCTAAACTCTGAGCTTTGAGAAAAAGTTGAGAAAAGTTTAGACTTTAGTTGTTGGTAAGGATAGTAACTATTTGTTGAAGTCAGCCTTCACATTTTTGCAGTGTACACTACAGCTGGCAGTGTTTCTGCAGTGGTACAGCAGCACGTCTGCAGAAGCACTTCACCCATGATAGTACATCTCAAGGGGAACAGGTATCCCCCACCAAGGGTTTCTAAGTTGAAAAAAGTAGAAAAAGGCCCTAAACTAAAAAAAAAACCCAAAACATGTTACTTGTGAATATCCTTTCCCCCATGGTGGGCTATCAGCATACCAAATATAAATCCAATATCCACTGACTGACATTATGCAGGTACAAAGTTGTTATGGATGGACAGACCCCATTTCTATATCCCCCGCAAACTTTGTTTTGGCGGGGAATAAAAAGGATTTTTGTGTAAAATTATTTGAACCTTCACAAACTCATTTTAAACCCCCGATCAAAAAAAATAAAAAAAACAAGTAACACTATAACATGATGTAATTTTAAGAAGAGCTTGCCATATGCACACTCCTCTCCTCTCAAAATGCTATGATAGACATATTTTCAATGCTAGGCATACATGTACACGCATGATGGGTTTATTCTCTTTGTTTTACAGTTGGGAAAAATCCAACCCAGTTGAAATTGTGTGATTTGTGTACACCTGTTACCAATAGTTTGAGTCAATCAAACCATCGACATTGGGAGGTGTGAAAAGTATTGTCTTTGTTTTACCACAAGAAATTACCCCCCCCCCCCCCCAAGGTAGTTATGAAGGCCACAAACATCTGTTATTGAAGTCTAGTGATGATTGAACCTTTCACATAATATATATAGAACGAAGACACAATACCACATGTTGGGAGGTGATTTGTGTGTATTTTCTTTGTTTTACTGCAGAGATAGGAAAGACTCTCCCTCAATCACAATAGTAATGTCCACATACACCCATGGGCTAAGACTGGTGATGATTGGACTATCAAGTGGGAGATGTTGAACAAATGCACCCACAAACAAACCATTGTCAAACATGCCGAACTGATAAAAGATTGCCTATTTTGTACACTCTACGGGTCATAAATCATGGAAAAACTATATTGAGAACAAAATGACACATGTTCCTGAACTGACATCGGACAGGGAAATTCAGAAAATTTTCAATGCCTAAAAGGGGGATAACTCTAGAAAGTGAAATGTTGGGAACATCATTAGAGACTTGTTTGAAAGCCCTTCCCATAAGTCAGCTTCCTGCCAAATTTCATTGATATCCGACAACCCAAACCTGAGACACATGACAAACAGATAAACAAGAGCAACGCAAGGAGTGGAATATGCCCTGTGTGGTGTCATGAATGGGTAGGTAAGTCTCTTAGGGCATAACCAAAATCAAAGGGAAGCTTCTTCTTGACACCAACAATGCATCACAAAAAAATAAAATTGATTTGAATCAGCATTCATAAGTTACTGGAAGGAAACCAAATTCAAGATGGCCATCATGGCAGCCATATTGAATTGGTTATCTGATCTAAAATCAAAAGGAAGCTTCCCCTAGCCAACAATAATGTGTAACCAAAAATGAATCTGATTCGAGTATTCATAAGTTATTGGACAGAAACCAAATTCAAGATGGCGGCCATGCAAGCCATCATGAGTTAGCCACTGGCAGCCATCTTGATTCAGCTGACTGGTCTGACATTGAAAGGAAGTTCCTGTAGATAGCAACAATGCATAAATCAAAAACAAAAATGATTCGAGTCAGCATTCATTAGTTATTGGTCGGAAACAAAATTCAATATGGCCACCATTGTCGACATGATAAAATTGTGAGAGTTGTTTTTGGAAGTAGAAATGAATTAATCTTCTCATTAACTATCTACCTAATACAAATAGCAGACGATATTTAGAGCTGAAACGGTTAACCAATTAATCGATTAACCAATGATCAATGTCTTGATCGATCAAAAAAAGTAACTGATTGATTAACTGTTGCCTTAAACTACTGTATTATATATGGGTTAACAAAGGAACAAACTTGCTCTAAAACAGGCAAACATTGTCACACTGACTTTCATCAATTATTATGAGACAGATTAAAGCTTGCAAGTTATGTGCAGACATACTTTTTCACTTGCATGATCATTGTACTGTACATGTATCAGTAGCTGGAAATGGTCATTCTTAACTCTTTGTGGACAGCAGACAATACTTGCAAAATAAATTCTTGAATTACTAAAAATTTTCAATTTTTGTTTCAAAAACATAGCTTATGACCCCTCATTGGAATGAGCTCAACGAGGTGTCATAAGCTATGTTTTTCAGACAAAAATTGAAAACATAAAATTTGAAGGCGATTTTTATATACATGTATAGCGCTTTCCAGTTACTTAGGGTAAAGGTTTAATGCTATAAATCATCAAGGTATGGCAATAATTCAGCTACCTACTAAAGCAAGTGATTAATCGGTCAACCAAGGTTAATCCATATGATTAATCGAACAAGAAAACCCAGTAAATGTGTAGAATAGGGGACTTTTCATTTTTTTAAAAAAAAATAACGCTTTTCTCGCTATTTTTTCTCTGTTTTATTAAAGTAAACTATATTTTGAACAAAATGACACAAAATCACATACTTTTATCGTTTCTTTTTTCAAGAAATATCAACGATTTTATTGCGACAACGCCGTCGAACTCACTGCAGTCGCTCCGTTCCATTATCGCTATCATAGGGGAGAGTTTAGTAATTGAAATGTCGGCTTTAGGGTCAGTCTAGTAAGGGCCAGGGTTAGCTTACCGATGAGCTCACCCTGGTCTTAACTAACTGACCTTAAATCGAGGAACACGCACACAAGCAAAGCGCACCTGCTAACATGCACACATGCGAAGTGCACCTGCTATCATATAGAATGATTTCTCCCCTGTGATGTCCCTCGTAACAACGAATGAAAACAACAGACGCTGCGAAATTTTCAGCGGACGAAACAAATGGTGATTGAGAAACTCGCAATTCAACGGGATTTAAAATCTATTCTCTTGCATGTTAAAACATGATAGAGGTACCTAATTTTATGTCATTTTGTTCAAAATATAGTTTACTTTAAGAAAACAGAAAAAAATAGCGAGAAAGCGTTATTTTTTTTAAAAAAACAAAAAGTCCCAATTCTACACCTTTACCGAAAAAACCCTTTAACCATTTCAGCTGTAACAATATTTTCAGAAAACATTTTCCGAATAACTAAATATTTTCATTTTTTTCTCAAAAACATAGCTTATGACACATCATTGGAATGAGCTCAACAAGCTTGTTCCATTGAGAGGTTATAAGCTGTTTTTGAGGCATATATTGAAAAAAAAAAATTTGGCTGGCGATTTTTGTGAACTGCACTGGCCAGCTTCAGTTGTTCATTAGCTACCGGTACATGTATATAAGGTTAAATCGAACATCATGTGATAAAAATACATCTAAAATTTGTCATGATTTGACAGGAAATTGCTGAACCTCATTCATTAAAATCGATCTGAGCCTCGATAAACCTCTACTCAGATCAACTGTAGTGAACTTGATACAGAAATTTCATGTGATGCAACTCATTCGAGACCCTCTATACATCGTGCAGAGTGGGTATATCATGATGGTTAGTTTTCCTGAAAGCCAGTAAAAAGTGGGGGTGAAGAACATCCAAATACAATGTATTATATCATTTTGTGTAGCACAACCTATGGCATATACAAGCAAAGAAAACCATCGTTTAGTCTAGCCAATCAAATCAGAATGATATGTGTGCCAGTAGTACTGTACAGGTGTATGATATGCCACATTTCTGAGCTTAATTCATGACATAACACTGGAGTTTAGAGTTTTATCAAACACAATGGTTCACATGGTTTATATATAAATTACTGGGACACATGCAATAAGTAATTTAAACATTAATATTATTTAGATACATGTACAGTGTATGTAGACATATATCTCTCCTAACTAACCTCTCAGTGTAAAGTGTTGCCATTGACAATGTATGTGTTATATAGCGGAGTCGATGCCCTATACACCTCTTTTTACCCCAAATGGGTGAAATATGCTTTTAGCAAATAATCAACACTTTCTGTATGATGACATATTCACATACATTGTATATTGCAAGTTTTTCCAAGTTATTTCTCCATGGGAAGCCCGAAATCAGGAATGGTACACACACCTCAAGCAGTAGCATTTGCTGCAGTGCATGTGAACAAAGGTCACATGAAAACCAAAAAAAATAATTGCCAAAAATTCCAACTTTGAAATTTTGTAGCCCAAAAATGGAGCTCTGTGGTAGTATCTGAGAAAATATTATAAGTTATTGTGGTCCATTGATGGTAACATGGTCTGAGGTTTGCAGCTCAGAGCTTACATGTATGTTCAACCGAGACATGAAGTGTCGAGGCTGAACACGCGATCCGAGCCGCAAACCCCAGACCATGTTACCATCAATTCATCACAAAAACGTATATATTCCAATAATAAGACTCTACTTAAAGCCCCAAACCCACATAGTAAAATGAGCAAGGCAACTTAAATGGACAAGTCAATTATTATGAAAACAAATTTAGTAAATAAACGACTAATGTACCCCACGACATAACTGGACAACAAAAAATCAATAAATTAGACAAACGTCGAGGTTACTTCATCCCAGTTCAAATCATGAACAAGTTCAAGATTTGTACTGAGATGGAGTAAGTTAACTCGACATCTTTTCAAATATTTCACTTGGTGACATCAGATGGTAACATATACCACTGAAGCCGTAAACATAAAAAACAAACAAGAGGCCCAGGGGGCCTGAGGGCACTCACCTGACATGGTAGTCTAAATGTCAAACCAGGGACTTGACTTGAATAAGCTGCATAAGAAAAGCATATACCAACTAGATGAAGCAGTTGTGCCCACACAATACACAGGATTTTCCTTCTATTTTCAGTTCCTGCATTGTTACGTCCCAAAACTGAGATAAACGCATGAAAAAATATTTTTATTTTTGTCCCACCCAGCTCCTAAATTTTCAGTGTAAAAAAAAAAATTTTGTTTGTCTTAAAATTGACCGAAACGCATAAACAAAACAAAAAAAAAATTTCCGGATTTTGGTCCAAAATTTTCTAATTCCCACCCAGCCCCCAAATTTTCAGTGTAAAAAAAAAATTTTTTTTGTCTTAAAATTGACTGAAACGCATAAAAAAAAACAAAAAAAAATTTCGTGATTTTGGTCCAAAATTTCTAAGTCCAGAACGGGACCCCAAATTTTCAGCCTAAATATGAACCCAGGGACTTGGCTTGCACAAACTTGAATCTCACCCCCCTAAGGATGCTGCATACCAAATATCAAAAGATTTTTATTGGTAGATCTGAAGAAGAAGATTTTTAAAGAATATTCCTCATACTGCACTAATTTAAACATTTGGGCTCCCATAGAGAGCCCAAATATGGACCCAGGGAACTGATTTCAATAAATATGTGAACAATCTTCCAACGATGTTATATGTGAAATTTGAAAGCTTTTGGAGCAGTGGTTTGGGAGAAAAGTAGTCTTAAATGTTTTTCCCATTACCCACAAGTGTTAAAAAATGCTGACTCTGCACTTTTTCAAAAGTCCCAGAAAAGTACCCCATGATAAAACCGATAGCAATTTTTTTTTACCATTCCATTCTGTTGGTCCTAAGGAAGCTTCACACCAAATAAGAATTCTCAGTGCCCTGTAGTTTTGGAGATATGGCTGTTTTGATTTTTTTCTATTTTTAGCTCCTGCAGTTCCCATGGGGCGACGGGAAAAAACATTTGGGCATAAATTAAGTACTTATGACCCAATAAGCCCTCATATCAAATTTGGTCCAAATCTGCCTCTCGGTTTGGAAAATATAAATTTTGGGATGGGCAAAAATTCTTGCCCCTCCCATAACGATGGCAAATATAGCCCCACAAACTTCTCTTGAACAAATCTTAGTCTACACCTCAAAAGGAAGCTGCACACCAAATATCAAGTCTCTGCAACTGCTGGTTCATGAGAAGATTTTTTAAGATGTAAGCACACTTTTGGGGCATGGCCCTACCAAGGGGCGAGGCAACTTGATTTGAACAAAATCAAATTGCGATGTCATAACAAACTATTATCTCAAATATCAATTAAATTGGTTCAGCGGTTTGGGAGGAGAAGACGCAAACACCATGTTCACGGACGACAGACGGTGAGTGATCACTATAGCTCTCCTGACTGAAAGTCAGGTGAGCTAATGAGCAAGCTCTCGTCCAATCAGGGGCGAGGATTTTAGTCTTATTGGAACATTGTGTGAAATTTAGGATCTAAAATATAATCACTTGTGCAAATTTGCACTACGTACAGTTAAAACTAGAAGTCCTGTCATGAAATGCACACAAATAGCACATCGATGTGAGCGTTAATCTTTGCGTTATGACCAGAGTAAGGCTATCAAGTTCTGTTTCTATGGCCTATGCACAAGCAATGTTTCAGCAAATGGACCTCCGGGTAACCCGGAGGTCCATTGGCAGAAACATTGCCTTTGTTTGCTATGAATAACCAGAAGAACCTGCCATGCTTTGGATGCCATTCGATATGGCAATTGCGCGCAATTCCTATGTGCAACTAAGCCTAGATAAGCACACAGTTCACGACAGGACTTCTAGTTTTAACTGTATGTGAAAACGTACACACACAAAATAGATAGATAAAGTTGACAGGCATATTTTACTTTCCACAGGTACATTATATATGTACCTATATTTGAAATTCTGTTACATGTAATATGTGATTCTACCGTACCTGCTGAATGTTTAACTTAATGAATTCTATGTCATAGAGGCATATAATAAACACAGAAGACCACAATATGTGATTGTGATCATCAATATGCCACTCTTGCCACCGTGGAAGGACAGAGCTCAAGGCTGCACTTCTCATTCTATCCTTCTGTGCTGGCACTCATGCCGTATTGATGAACACATTCACACATATTGTGGCGTTCTGTGTATTTACGCAACAGAAATACTCAAATAACACAGGGTTCTGCCAGAGTGCCAGACAATATCAGGCCACAAGGTCTCTTAGGTGATGTAAATGTGTGTTAAACTTATGACCCAGTTATACTACATGCCACACATTTGGCTCAAATCAGTCCATCGGTTCTTGAAATAGAAATTTTGGGTAGAGCCCAAAAGGGGAATGCTATGACAGCGAGCCCAAATACTAATCTTATTATTTATTTATTTATTTATTTATTTATTTATTTATTTATTTATTTATTGGTGTTTAAGGTCATATACTTATGCACAATGGCTAATCATGACCGTGACAGTTTTACGGGTGGAGGAAGCCGGAGAGAACCACCGAGCAACAGCGAGCAGCTGCCAGCTCCCCAACATCGTAACACCGTGCTGCAGCACAGGCAGGGTTAGATTGGTTGAAGACATGCGTACTATCGACGTGCAATATGCCTTAGTACACGGCATCATCGAGCCCCCATGTGGACAATCAGGGTTAAGTGCCTTGCCCAAGGACACAATGCGGGGTCCGAATTGAATGCTCAGATGGTCACCCATCCAATGATTAAATAGGATAGACGTTGCTTAACTTCGGTGATCTGATGAGAACCGGTTACCGCAACGCCACTGTGCCCCCAAATACTAATCTACCAGCTTGTCTAAGTTGCCTTGAACAAACTTTAATCTTCACCACCAAAGGAAGTTCCATACCAAATATCAAAGCATTCTTTCTGAAGATTTTTAAATATTTGGGCTTTTGGGGCATTATCCCTAGCCTGAAAATGGCAGCAGCTTCATTTGAACAAAGTAGAAAGGGTATAATCTAAAAGATGGTCTGTGCCATGTATGTTTGAATTTGGCCTAGTGGTTTTGAAGAAGAAGACAAGTTTCAAAAGTTACTGGACGACGGATGGCAAGTGATGACAATACATGTAGGCAAGCTAAAAAAAATACTCCAAGTTGCAAATCACATTTTTTAAATAATTTTACACACTACCAACTAGTTAAGGACCTGCCTGTACCAAAACTGCAAAAGAAAATGGAAGTCATGTTCATTTTGTAATGTTCATGTGTATTGGGTGAAATGAATATCTTTAATTCTTTCATGATATGTGCATGTGAATCCAAGATATCACTTACCGTACATTGTGTATTGCTTTCAAGAAATGCTTGTTAGTTATAACAAGCACAGAACCAGACAAGATGTCTTTTAAAAGTTTCCTATAAAGTTCTGTGGTATAAACCTTCAAGCCCAATGAGAAGTGAGCTTCAAAAAATTCTCTTCACACAACCTGATGCATTGACGTCATAGGTGCATGTATTCCCAGGCCTGAGTGGCTATTAAAATTGAAGAGGGCACCTGAAAAGTGTATAGTTGTACTACGTATTTCAAAGTTAAAAGTCATTTACACAAAACTTTAATCTTACTTCATTCAAATAATAACTACAATGAAATTCTAAAGGATCTGAACAGATTACATACATGTTGGTTGGGCTAATTACCACACAGTGAAGGAATAATTCTCACACATTAACCCTTTGAACCTGGTGGTATCTTCCTGGTCAGATCAATGACAGAATCGGAAGACTCTGGGACATATTCATTATTTGGGGGTACATTAGACCAATTAATATTTCGTTGAAAATATTGATTGGTCTAACCCACACATTTACTTCCAATGTATCATCCTGGATTCATCCATCCTCCTTAATGATATTGTGACGTATCATGCTCCTGGCCCGGAAAAGTGGTCTCACAGTTTCAAGGTGTTAATAGAACACACTCTTGGAAAATTAACAGTATTCTAGAAACCCTTAACCCTCTGCACACTGTTGTCAAAGTACCAAAATTTCATGTAGCACTTTTTTCCATAATGCAACTAGGAGTTTAACCAATGTAATCTTGTTTGACAGAGCTCAATGAGCTCTGTCAAACAATATTGAATTGGTTAAATTCCTAGTTGCATTATGGGCAAAATATGCAGGCTGAAATTTTGATATTCAGACATCAGAGTGCAGAAGGTTAAACAACCTAATGTACTCACATGAGGAGCACAGTGGAGCCCACTTAATTGTATACCTTTTAAATGAATAACCCTGTTAAATTTAATTGTATATAATTTAAAACACCAAGCCATTTCCCATACCTTTAGTGCTAATTTCACCTGTTAAATGCATATAGGTTATAGAATAAACTTCTGTTAATTGAATAAAAATTCCTGGAATCTGTCAAAGAATAATTCCAATATCCAATGAAATCCGCCCATTTTTTTTGGCATCCAGTACATCCAATATAGGCATTTACTCTATTATATCTTGTTAGACAGATCTCAGTGAGCATTGTCAAACAAGATATAAAAAGAAGAAATGCTGAGTTTATAACTAGAAGATAGAACAAGAGGGATGTTACATCTGGGCTGCTCATCTATATTCGTGCTTGATACAGCCAATCGGATCCAATGTCAAGAAAGCTTCTTGAAGCTGCATTTTTATTGTTTATATCACTCCAAATAATATTGGATATATTTAAATTTTAATGGGATGTATTGTGACTATCCCAAAGTAATATTATTGCATACATGTAGGTTTTCAGAAATCCAAGTCTACAATATCAATGATGTGAATAGACCGAAATAAACAAAATCCCATCTTAACACAAACTTTTACAAACTAAAATTGAGAAGTCCGAGAAACACATTAAAATTCTGATAGAATTTTTTTTTTAAAAATTCAGTTAAATCTTCAAATACAGTATGCCTAATACCTAAAAATGTTATTGAAATAAAAAAAAACAAAGTAATGGGAAGTTAAGGCCTGACAATCTGCACAAAAGCTGACCAAAATGTTAATTCTTATAGCAGAAATTGACAATGTTTGGGCTGACAATTTTAGGTGAAATTGTGCAAAAAGTCACAGTATAAGGGCTGGACTTTGTGAAAATGGCTTAGATACCAAATTCTTACAAAGTTGGACATGTACATCTGATGCCAATGCCGCTGCAGTCACACCACATAAGCTCAGCACTTCTTTGAAGTAGGTGAGCTAAAAAAACAAACTTTAACACAACGTCTCACAACAGAAAAGAAAGGAAGATTTCATGTAAAAAAAAGAAAGAAAAAAATAAGGCTCAAGTACTATAGTCATGGTCCTAAATAACCTCCAGCTGCATGCTGAAAGCCCTTACAGTTAAAACTAGAAGTCCTGTCATGAAATGCGTGCAAATAGCACATCCATCTGCGCGTTAATCTACGCGTTATGACCATAGTAAAGCCATCAAATTCTGTACAAGTGGGCTGTGCACAAACCATGTTTCTGCCAATGGACTTCCGGGTAACCCGGAGGTCCATTGGCAGAAACATAGTCTGTGTTTTTGATGAGTAACCAGGAGAACCTGCAGTGCTTTGGATACCATTCGATATTGCATTTGCTCACAATTCACACGTGCAATTAAGCCTAGAAAAGCGCGCAGTTCGGGACAGGACTTCTAGTTTTAACTGTACAATTCGTATATTGGAGCTGACTTTAATTGTTACAGGTACAAGTTCACAGATTTTTAACTGAAAAAAGGAAGAACGACCAGCAGTACAAAAACTAAGTAGAAGGGTTGAGAGAAACTACAATCACAACAAGGGCTATGCAAAGTGAGGGCCACTGCCCCTTACCCCTAGGCATGTTCAAAGTAGCCTTAAAGGTAATGTAGGACAGAAAAATTTTCTAAGTCAAAAGAGTGAAAAAGGCCCATAACTCTGGGAAAACTTATTCGATGGAACCCATTCCTTGTGCATGTCCATTCCCCCATGCGGGTCTATCAGAATACCAAAGGAAATCCAAATCCGCCTGATGACTTCGAAATTACAATGTAAAATGATTGTTCAGAGACAGACAGATGGATGGAGGGCTTCACTAGATACCCTCGAATCCTCCTTCGGAGGTTGGGGCATAAGGTCAATAAATAAAAGTCGAAAGAGTGAAAAAGGGCCATAACTCTGGGAAAAAATATTGGACAAAACCCGCTGCTTGTTCATATCCGTTCCCCCATGTGGGTCTATCAGCATAACAAATGAGATCCAAACCCAACCGACGGATTTGAAATTACAATGCAAAATGTTTGTACAGACAGACGGATGGACAAAGAGCTTCACTTGATACCCCCGAATCCTCCTTCGGAGGTCGGGGCATAATAAAACACAAATATAAGCAATAGAAATCACAATACTTTGCACCACAACTGCAAGTTGAAAGCCCTGGGGACACTGGGTTCAAAGAAATTTACTTAAATACAAGCTCTTAAAATTGGACGTTGATGCCGATGTCGACACCTCCAGGTTCATGGCATTACCTCACCTCTACTTCGTAGTACATGTAGGTGAGCTAAAAATGATCCATTTCCTGTTAATTGTATATTCCTGTTAACCCTCTGCCCTAGTGCTGAAACAGATAAGGGGTCTTTGTGATCGATTAATCACATGGATTAACCTTGGTTAACCGATTAATCACTCATCCAAATAGATATCTGAATAACTGCCATACCATTGATGATTTACAACATGAACCCTTTACCGGTAACCCAATGTGACAAACAAAACCGACTAGGCCTGTATACAAAAATCTCCATTCAAATTTATTATGTTTTCAATTTTTGTCTCAAAAACATAGCTTATGACCCCTCATTGGAACGAGGATGTTGAGCTCATTCCAATGAGGGCTCATAAGCTATGTTTTTGAGACAAAAATTGAAATTTTTTTAGTAATTCATGAATTTATTTTGCAAGTATCATCTGCTACCCGCAATGGGTAAAGGGTTAAGAATGACTATTTCCAGCTACTGATACAGTATGATGATCATGCAAGTAGACAAGTATGTGAGCAAGTAACTTGCATGCTTTACTCTGTCTCATATAACTGATGTGAGTCAGTGTGACAATGTTTGCCTGTTTTGGAGCAAGTTTGCTGCTGACATACTTGTTTACTTGCATGATCATCATACTGTATCAGTAGCTGGAAATGGTCATTCTTAACCCTTTACGTATTGCTTGTTTCTGTATGTGTGGGTGAGGTGAACCAGTGTCTGTGTTCATGTGACAGTTACTTCACATTTTTTGTTGGCTGTTCTGAAAAGTCACTTAATATTTATTATAGTTTTTACTCACAAAAAGACAGATTTTATTGAATGAAGTTGAATGAAAGAATATCGGTCGATTTGCACCATTGCCTATTTGCACCATTGCCTATTTGCACCGGTCGATTTGCACCATCTCAAAAGTCGATTTGCACCATCTCAAAGGTCGATTTGCACCATCGAAAAAGTCGATTTGCACCATCAAAAAAGTCGATATGTGCCACAACAAAAGTCGATTTGTACCACCTATAGTTAAAACTAGAAGTCCTGTCATGAAATGCGCACAAATAGCACGTCGATTTGCGCGTTAATCTACGCGTTATGACCATAGTAAGGCTATCAAATTCTGTACATATGGCCTGTGCACAAGCAATGTTTCAGCCAATGGACCTCCGGGTAACCCGGAGGTCCATTGGCAGAAACATTGCCTGTGCTTGCTATGAGTAACCAGGAGAATCTGCCGTGTTTGTATGCCATTCGATATGGCAATTGCGCGCAATTCCTATGCACAATTAAGCCTAGATAAGCGCACAGTTCGTGACAGGACTTCTAGTTTTAACTGTGTAAGTCGATATAAACGATTAAAAAATGGATAATATATGTCATTTAAAATGAAGAAATATTTCTTCAGAAGTATCCATGATAAATTCATCTTGCCAAATGTCTTTATCTAAAGTTAAACATTTATTTAATCTCCAATTTAACATCTGTCTCTGTTGATGGCGCTTCCACATTTGCCACACAATCACATATTAGATGCCTTCACATTCTTGAAGGCCCGGTGCCCAACATTGCAATCTTCAGAAAAGCTTCATAAGTTAGTTGCATATATTGAAAAGAATTGGGTGTGCTCAGAAAAGTGTCCTCCTTCATCTTGGTCAACCTTCAGATGACCTATACGTACTAACAATGATGCAGAGGGGTGGCATCATTCCATTAATACTCAGGCCAAAACAAATTCACTAAACATGTATAAACTTTTCAATTTGCTTCACAAAGAATCAGAACTGCTCCCACTTCAAGTTCGTTTGGTCTCCCCAAAAAAGCTCTGCCGTCATCAGAAAAAGAGCATTCAAATAAAACATCAGACACTAATTAAATTGTGGGATGCTTATGATAACGAACAGCGAGAAATTAGCACGTCAGAATATCTTCGTCAGTATGCACAGTTAGTGGACCACTCAGAAGATAAATTGTGAGAAACATATCTTGTTTTTAGGCAGCTAAAAAAGTAAGTTTTCAGTAGTTTTGGTATTTTTCTTTTGTTCCACTTTCGCTCAATTAATAATGCCAACACTCGCCACTATTTCTCAGAAATTCAACCAACATGAGCTTCTTAGAAATTGCGGCAAGTGCTTGAATTATTAATTGAGGGGAAATGGAACAAAAAAGTCTTGACTAGGTTAATTGAGAAACCTCGACGTAACTGTGTGCTAATGAGGTAAATTGTGAGAAAAATATCTTGTTTTTAGGCAGCTAAAAAAATATGTTTTCAGTAGTTTTAGTATCTTTCTTTTGTTCCACTTTCGCTCAATTAATAATGCCAACACTCGCCACTATTTCTCAGAAATTCACCCGACATGGCTTCTTAGAAATTGCGGAAAGTGCTTGCATTATTAACTGAGGGGAAATGGAACAAAAAAGTCATGACTAGGTAAATTGAGAAACCCCCACGTAACTGTGTGCTAATGTGGTAAATTGTGAGAAAAATATCTTGTTTTTAGGCAGCTAAAAAAATATGTTTTCAGTAGTTTTAGTATTTTTCTTTTGTTCCACTTTCGCTCAATTAATAATGCCAACACTCGCTACTATTTCTCAGAAATTCACCCGACATGAGCTTCTTAGAAATTGCGGCAAGTGCTTGCATTATTAACTGAGGGGAAATGGAACAAAAAAGTCTTGACTAGGTTAATTGAGAAACCTCTGTAACTGCGCACTAAAATGTAAGCATTTTTTTGGTTCCACTTTCGCTCAATTAGGCGATTTTGACTTGTGATGTGACTCAGTGTGTCCTTTTAAAAAATCTTTTTGCTGGTTAGTTTGTAACGTTTGTAGAAGTTTTTATTCTGTTCGTTTTCTACTTTTGTAACTGTAACTGTGCTACCAAGTGCTTTAATAAAATATAAGAGTTGAATGAAAAAGAATGGTGTTTCTTATCTTTATTCTCCCCCCCCCCCCCCCACCCTCCACACCCCTTAGTCTTATCTTCAATAAGGAATTTTGGTCAAGTAGTCCAAACTTGGACCCAAAGTCTGTAATATAATTTTTTGGTGTGGTACATCCCACAGGACTTGCCGCATCAAAAGTTATTTTACAGACTCTGGGTCCAAGTTTGGACTACCATCTCAGCAGATTGATAATGTGTCTAATGGCTAGGGACACACAGGTGTAACAGTTTATTACAGCTGATTCCTGAAAAATTAAAATTTTTTAGTAAATTTTGTTTCTTAACATACCTACCACAATTGTTTACAATTGGATGTAACATAAGTGCAAGCCCTACTTCGGAACTAACTCAAGCTTTTAGAATCTTTTCCAAACGAGTTGGAAAAGTACTAGAGTGCAAAAGCACGAAAAAGATCGAAAAAAGGGTCGAGCGAGACCAGCACTCGAAATTACAGGTACTCTCTCTGCACACCTCTTGCGTTTACTGAGCGCATGCACGACAACCGTGACGTCAATTCCGTATTTCCGCCAACGAGAAGTTTGTGATTTAGCGGGGAGGCATCGATATCAAAGATATCCCCAAGGAGGGTGGGCCTCCGGTAAACAATTGTGGTAGGTATGTTAAGAAACAAAATTTACTAAAAAATTGTAATTTCTTTTCAACCTACTCACAATTGTTTACAATTGGCTGAATAAACAATAGGAGGAGGTGAATCACATAACCAAAACCAACAAGAGTAGCAGAACGAAAGCAAGGATGGCAGAGAACAAAAACGAAAACCTGTAATGAAGACAGAGAGAAGGCACCTGAAAAGAACAAGGCTGAGCGAAGCGCAACCTCGACAAAAACAATTTTAACGAGGGTGCACAACAGCCTGAGCAGCAACGAGAGGGCCTAAAGAATAAAGGTCCTCAGATTGCTGCTGAAGGTGGCGGAGATAAAAGGAGGAGAAGGTAGAAGTATTCATAACATCCCGGAGCGAAACAGAATTGGAGAACACCCAGGATGTAGAAATGGCACGAACCTCATGAGCATAAAGCCGGTTCGAAACAAGATCCGACGCAGACAAGCGAGAATAAGCCAGCTTGATTGCAAGACAGATCCACCTGGAAATAGAATGGGAAGAGATAGACTGCCTCTTAGGAATGAGAGACAGAAAGAATCTCTTCCGACCCCTCCTAATGAACTGAGTGCGAGTAATGTAAGTCTTGATTGCACGAACAGGACAAAGAAGAGGCCTCCGGCCGTCTACAGCAGGAAGAGCCCGAATGCAGATGGGAGGAGGTACCGAATCAGGAAGTTGATTCTTAGCCAGAAAAGAGCAATCAGTAGTGAAGGTGACACTGTTAGCCTCATTTCGGAAGAAGGCAGAATCAACAGATAACGCATGAAGCTCACTGACTCGACGAGCAGAAGCAAACGCTAGAAGAAAAGCCATCTTATAGGTGAGAAAACGCATGTCAGTCTCAGATAAAGGCTTGAATGGCGCCCCCTCCAAACAGTGCAACACCCATGCCAAGTTCCACTTGGGTGTAAGACACAAAACTCGAGGCCTCTTCAAAGAAAAGTGCCGAATAAGTTTGGAGAGAAAAAGATTACGACCGCTTTCCCACATAAGAGAAAGTATCAGACAGCATAGACTGATAGCCCTTAATCGTAATAGGCTGGAGGCCCTTGGAGTCAAAAAGAAAAACCAGAAAATCCGCAATTTGAGCGATTGACGGATCACGGTAATTCACATTGTGATCTGCACACCAGCGGCAGAAAACCTTCCACTTGGCGGCATAAGTCATGCCAGTGGAATATCGCCGCGATGCAGAAATGCACTCCACTGATCGTCTCGAAAAACCTCTACATCGGAGACTGGACCTGATAAAAGACAGGCGTGAAGGGACAGGCTCGCCAGGTTGTTGTGATACTTCCTGGGACGACCCTGTGAAAGAAGATCGCGACGTAGAGGTAGACGAATCGGTCGATCGGCCAATAGAGGCCACAGCAGATTGATCCACACCCTCTGTGGAGACAGGGGTGTGATCAGAATGATCCTGCAACTGCAAGCACGAATCTTCGCTAATACTTGAGGAAGAATCGGTGCAGGAGGAAAGGCATAGCCAATCCAACCTGTCCAGTCCAGAGACAGAGCGTCTACTGCAAATGCCAGAGGATCTGGACAAGGGGAGACACAGGTCTCTACCTGATGATTCCAGCGAGTAGCGAAAAGGTCGACCTGAGGACGGCCCCACTGCTCGCAAATCGCCTGAAACACCGACCGATGTAGCATCCATTCGGTTGGAAGGACACTGTCACGACGGGACAGGGAGTCTGCTAGGACGTTGAGACGCCCGGGAATGTGTCGAATGGACACACGAGCGTTCACATCCCGCGCCAACATAACTGAAGAAGATCCCGAGACAGCCGATACATGGGAATCGAATGTGTGCCTCCTTGATTCTGTATGTAGGCCACTACTGTCGAATTGTCCGAAAGAAGTAGGACAACATGGTCCGACAGATGAGGGATCCAAAGCCGAAAACTCAACAGAAGAGCAAGGAGCTCCTTCTGGTTGATATGAAGGCCCACCTGCTGCTCGCTGTCCCACTCTCCATGAGTAGACAGACCGAGAGGATCCAACGTCGCACCCCAGCCCCGATCGCTGGCATCCGCAGTAAGGATGCGATCGGCCAAAGGAAGATCCAACGGAACACCCTGTGTCAGCCAGGGAATATCTGCCCAAGGGCGGAGGTGACAAAGCAGAGACTGAGGAATAGTGAGTTCCAGGTCCAGCGGATCTACATTCGGACGCCAAAGATCCAACAGGAAGTGTTGGAGAGGTCGGACAAACAAGCGACCGTGCAGAATGAGATCTGTCACCGAACCGCAAAGGCCCAGCATCCGAAGGAAAGTCCTGGCCGAGACCGAGGAAGATTGAAGCAGGTCCCGAGTCAAGGCGGAAAGAATCATCGCCCGAGCCTGGGGGACCGACACTACATTGTGAAGAGTGTCGAAATCCATCCCCAAATGACGGAATCGCTGAGAAGGAAGAAGATCCGACTTCTCGCGATTGACACTGAAACCCAGCGACGCTAGCAGGCAAAGAAACTGCTGGACATTGAACTCCGGAACAGCAGCATCGTGGTGCCGTTGGAGGATGTCGTCTAGGTAGGCTGACGAAGTCACTGCCGACTGAGTGCGGTGGAAAGCAAGCACATGTGACATCAGTCGGGTGAAGGCCCAAAGAGCCAGGTTCAAACCGAACGGGAGAGCTCTGAATTGAAAAACTCGATCCCGAAACGAGAACCGAACGTATTTCCGTGACGCCAGGCATCCTTCAGGTCGATACTGGCCGCAAAATCGCCCTGATGAACTGAACGTCGAACCGACCGGAAAGTCTCCATACTGAAACGAGGAGCTATTATGTACTCGTTCAGGGTACTCAGATCGATGACAGGACGATATTGGCCGTTTTTCTTCGGCACCAAGAAAAGTCTCGAGTAAAACCCCGGTGAAAGGGTGTTCCTGACCACCTCGATCGCCCCTTTGGTGAGGAGATTGTCGATCTCCTGCACCAGAAGGTCCCGACGCAGAGAATCGGAAGGGACCTGAGTCGGAAGGGGCACCCGAGATAAACTGGGGTGCCGATGGAAGGACAGTCGCAGACCGGATTGAATGATGTCGAGGACACAAGAGTCTGACGTTATCTCTGTCCGACGGTCGTAAAACAGCGACAGCCTTCCCCCGACTGGAGGTGAATCGAGGTGAGAACCTTCACTTGCAGCCTCGATGAGGCCCCCGAGAGGAGAAACCACCTCGGGAAGTGACAGAGTCCTGAGACTTTCCAGCCAGAGGCTGCCAGCGAGCCTGGCCACGTCGGCGCTTCTTATGAGCAGAAGGAGCAGATGGAGCCGAAGGCGTAGCCGATGTCGCCGACGAGGCAGACGCAGCAGCACGCTTGGCGGGCCTGGAACGACCCCCACCCGCAGCAGCAGGTTGGTCAAGCTGTCTCAGCAAAAGCTGGTCCTTCGAATGACGAAGATCTTCGCCACGAACAGCTTCCACGGAACCATGGAACAACTGAGGTCCCACTAAAGAGGCAGATCTCAGAACAGCACGTTGCTCAGAAGGAAGGGATGGTAAAGAATCCAACACCGCATCCCGGCGTGCCAGCTCCAAATTAGCCGTGTTACAGGCGTGAGCGTGTGTCAAGTTCATAAGAGCCTGTGACAAAACGCGAAAAGGCGCCTGAGCATCATCAAACTCCCCTGGTGGAAAATATTCAGCCAGAGCAGCGACAACATGGTCCGCGAGAGATAACATACCCAGCATCTCTCGGGACAGGCCCACCATAGACTCAACTACCGACATCGGGAGAACTGCCGACTTAGGCTTAGTCATCCCGAGGGAAGAAGAATCCTCATCCACAGTAGTCATCCCTTGGAAGACTGGTGGAGAGACGGAATCGTACACACGAAACCACGATGGAGGCAGAAAGGCATCAGCTCTACAAAAAAAGGAACCCTTGAGGGCCTTAGAACGCATTTTGGCGTCTAAGCCCTGGAAGGACTCAACAACATGAGCCGATTGCAGAGGGCGCAAAGCCCCGGAGCCAGAAGGCTCAACAGGGTTACGGCGCTCCACAGTGGACCGTGGCCGGACGGTCACTGAAGGCTGGTCGGAAGGTTGAACGTCCGGCAATAAGCCAAAGACTGCCCCAAGACTGACGAGGGGGGCCCATCACCTTCAAGATACTCGTCATCCTCCGTAGCAGAGGAGACGTAGCCCAACTCGGGCTGACCAGCAGAAACCTCCTGTGAATACTGTGCAGTATCGAAGGGGCCAGGCGAGACATCTCGGCGACCGACCAAAGGAGGTTGTGCCTCAGGAGGCACAGGGAGGCCAACTTGAGGGTTGCCAGAAAGCATCCGGGTGAGCGCCAAAACGGCCTGGCGCAGGTCACCCTGAGAATCCGTCGCAGCAGAATTGCCCGACGGAGTGTCCTCCTAATGGACCCTTCTGGTAGAAGAACCCAAATCCTCAGAAGAGACCCACGTCGAACGTCAATCGGCAGACAGAATAGGGACACGGTGAGAAGACACCGGAGGATAGTCCCGATTGTGACGCCCAGGGGCCATCACTGACCTCTGCGAAACAGAAGGTCCTGCCTGCAAATCCTCTAAAGAGACCGACGGCGCACGTCGATCGGTAGCTGGACCTAGGACACGGTGAGAAGACACCGGAGGATTGTCCCAAGAATGACAGGAACCTGCCATTGGTCTCTGCGCAGCAGACGGCCCCAACTGCCTATCCTCTGAGACCGACGGCAAGCATCGATCGACACCCAGACTCGGAACACAGTGAGGAATCACCGGAGGAAGGTTCCGAGAGTGACAGCTAACAGGGGCTGTCACTGACCGCTGCCGAACAGCAGGCCCTGGATGCCAACGTCCCAACACCATCCCGCTAGGCGGCACACTAGCAGGGGAAGGTGGAACGATAAACGATTCACTCGAGGGACGAGGAATCGCTGCCAAAGCGACCGGCTGGCTCAACCGACTAGGAGCAAACCTAGCCAGATGAGACGGAGCAGACAGCAAACCCGCACAGCCCCGCCGCGAGGCTGGGGGAGGCTGAAAACACACAGACACACCAGCAGATACAGCCTTGGTCCCCCGAGACTGTAGACCATCCCCAGAGGAGATGGAAGAGCCACCATCAGACAGAATAGGATCTGGAGTAGCAACTTCCTCAACAACGGTCGACTGTGTAGGAGGCAGATCGGAGAGGGTCACCGAGCTGACCTCGGAAAAGCTCTCAACGAAAACAGACGCCTCAATAGTGACATCAGAAGACAAAGAGACCACAGTCTCCTCGTCAGGTATCACTGAACTAACACCGCCAACAGTTGCAGAGGAACTCGCCACAGAAGGCAGATCCGAATCCTGTGTGACAGAGTCACCACGTGCACCAGCAGAAATGTCTGCTACGGCACGGCTACCCTTACCCCGAGAACGAGGGGTTCTAGCTCTGGAAAGAACCACCTTGTTCACAGAAGCCCAGAATTTAGAGGACCAAACCCCACAAATACCACATGATTGGGCCTGAGTGCAATTGTTGCAAGTGACACATGTGGCATGAGAGTCGTCCACATGCTTCACCTGCAAGCAAGAGGTACAAGGAATAGTCTTAGGCATTATATCAAAATAATCAAGCTTCTCGCCGACGGAAAACAGCATGAAGGTCGTGTTCACATGTGGGGGAAAGACAAGATAAAGTGTGAAGAGACAAGCAATAAAAATACAAATGAAAGTGTCAATGACACTGTAGCTTAACTTGTGTGTTGTGTTTGATGAAAAAGATAATGTTCAATGTTTATGAAAGGATTATGAAATAAGACAAGAATTGTGATAATTGGGAATATGTTCATTTCTGTTCCCTGTGTGCTATGTTTGTGATAAAAATAATATGAGGTGTACACTGTACTAAAGAGCTGAGGGGTGGGTTAATATGACCTCACAGTTAATGTATGTGGCCCTCACAGTTAACGTATATCAACAAAAGTTACCAAGTTACAGTGAAATTATTCCAAAACGAGTCATCCTATCAAGTTACATTAAAATCCCCTCATAAATATGGCCTGTAGACTGTGCTAAAGGTTTTCGGGCTTCGGGCCCCTGTAGCCGTCAGTTTCCCAATTGCGTCCAAAGGGGACGTTCTCATCTAGACATTATATGAAGTCAATCTACCACGTTACAATGAAATCCCTTAATAAATATGACCTGTAGACTGTGCTAAAGGTTTTGGGGTTTTGGGCTCTGGCAGCCATCATGGTTGAATGATCGCAACCAAAAGGGGACAGTCTCATCTGGACACTATTTGGAGTCATCCTACCAAGCTACAATGAAATCCCTTCATAATTATGACCTGTAGACTGTTCTAAAGGTTTTCGGGCTTTGGGCCCCTGAAGCCGTCACAGTTGCCCAATCGTGTCCAAAAGGGGACGTTCTCATCTAGACATTATATGAAGTTAACCTACCAAGTTACAATGAAATCCCTTCATAAATATGACCTGTAGACTGTGCTAAAGGTTTTCGGGCTTCGGCCTCGGGCAGCCATCATTGAATGATCGCAACCAAAGGGGACAATCTCATCTGGGCATCATCTGGAGTGATTCTGCGAAGTTACAATGAAATCCCTTCATAAATATGACCTGTAGACTGTACTCAAGGTTTTCGGGCACCTGTAGCCATCACAGTTGACCAATCACGACAAAAAAGGGGATGTCATCATCTAGGCATTATATGGAGTCAACCTAACAGGTTACAATGAAATCCTTCTATAAATATAACCTTTTGCCTATGCTAAAAGTTTTTGGGCTCGGGCACCCATCAAGGCTGGATGATCACGGCCAAAATGGGACGTTCTCATCTAGACATTATTTGAAGTCATCCTACCAAGTTACAATGAAATCCCTTCAAAAATATGACCTGTAGACAGTGCAAAAGGTTTTCGGGCTTCGGGCACCTTCAGCCGTCAAAGTTGCCCAATCATGTCCAAAAGGGGACGTTCTCATCTAGACATTATATGAAGTCAACCTACCAAGTTACAATGAAATCCCTTCATAAATATGACCTGTAGACTGTGCTTAAGGTTTTCGGGCTTCGGGCTCGGGCAGCCATCATGGTTGAATGATCGCAACCAAAGGGGACAATCTCATCTGGGCATCATCTGGAGTGATCCTGCGAAGTTACAATGAAATTCCTTCATAAATATGACCTGTAGACTGTGCTAAAGGTTTTCGGGCTTCGGGCACCTGTAGCCATCACAGTTGACCAATCACAACCAAAAGGGGATGTCATCATCTAGGCATTATATGGAGCCAACCTTACAGGTTACAATGAAATCCTTCTATAAATATAACCTTTTGCCTATGCTAAAGGTTTTTGGGCTTGGGCACCCATCAAGGCTGAATGATCATGGCCAAAATGGGACGTTCTCGTCTAGACATTATTTGGAGTCATCCTACCAAGTTACAATGAAATCCCCTCATAAATATGACCTGTAGACTGTGCTGAAGGTTTTCGGGCTTCGGGCACCTTTAGCCATCACAGTAGCCCAATCATGTCCAAAAGGGGACGTTCTCATCTAGACATTATATGAAGTTAACCTACCAAGTTACAATGAAATCCCTTCATAAATATGACCTGTAGACTGTGCTAAAGGTTTTCGGGCTGCGGGCTCGGGCAGCCATCATGGCTGAATGATCGCAACCATAGGGGACAATCTCATCTGGGCATCATCTGGAGTGATCCTAAGAAGTTACAATGAAATCCCTTCATAAATATGACCTGTAGACTGTGCTCAAGGTTTTCGGGCTTCGGGCACTAGTAGCCATCACAACTGACCAATCACGACCAAAAGGGGATGTCATCATCTAGGCATTACATGGAGTCATCCTAACAGGTTACAATGAAATCCTTCCATAAATATGACCTTTTGCCTATGCTAAAGGTTTTTGGGCTCGGGTACCCATCAAGGCTGCATGATTGCGATCAAAATGGGACGTTCTCATCTAGACATTTTTTGGAGCCATCCTACCAAGTTACAATGAAATCCCTTCATAAATATGACCTCTAGACTGTGCTAAAGGTTTTCAGGCTTTGGGCCCCTGTAGCCGTCACAGTTGCCCAATCATGCCCAAAAGGTGACTTTCTCATCTAGACATTGTATGAAGTCAACCCACCAAGTTACAATGAAATTCCTCAATAAATATGACCTGTAGACTGTGGTAAAGGTTTTCGGGTTTTGGGCTCGGGCAGTCGTCACGGTTGGCAGATCATGCCCAAATGGGGAAATTCTCATCTAGACATCATAAGGAGTCATCCTACCAAGTTACAATGAAATCCCTCCACATTAAACATGACCTGCAGACTGTGCTAAAAGTTTTTGGGTTTTGGGCTTGGGCAGCCATCACGGTTGATAGATCATGCCCAAAAGGGGACGTTCTCATCTAGGCATTATACAGAGGCATCCTATCAAGTTACAATGAAATCCCTTCATAAATACGACTTGTAGACTGTGCTAATGGTTTTTGGGTTTTGGGCTCGGGCAGCCATACCGGTTGCCCGATCGCGACCAAAAGGGGACGTTCTCATCTAGACATGACCCCAAACCTGCATATGAAATTTCGTGATGATCAGACAAGAACTGCGGGGTGTAGCCCGTGCTAAAGGAAAATGTGAACAGACGTCACAGACTCACAGACTAACAGACTTCCGCACGCGTGATGGCAATAGCTTATCTTGACTATGTCAAGTTAAGCTAATTAACATTAATTAATAATAACTTGGTAGCTTGATAAAAGGATACAATCCACTCGCACACTAAATATGTAGAATAAGTTATTCACGAAGAATAAACAGCATAATTTAGCACGAGTCACAAACGTTTCTGACCATGTACAATGGCGGAAAATAAAGGAATTGACGTCACGGTTGTTGCGCATGCGCTCGGTAAACGCAAGAAGTGTGCAGAGAGAGTACCTGTAATTTCGAGCGCTGGTCTCGCTCGACCCTTTTTTCGATCTTTTTCATGCTTTTGCACTCTAGTACTTTTCCAACTCGTTTGGAAAAGATTCTAAAAGCTTGAGTTAGTTCCGAAGTAGGGCTTGCACTTACGTTACAGCCAATTGTAAACAATTGTGAGTAGGTTGAAAAGAATTTAAATTTGGTAATGATTTTTGTAGATACAGAATACAAATATCGTTATCAAATGTCATTTTTCATGCCGAGTACCCATGTTTATGAATGGTGCAAATCGACTCTACTATGGTGCAAATCGACCGAACCAATGGTGCAAATTGACCGAACCAATGGTGCAAATCGACTTTTCCAATGGAGCAAATCGACTTTTCCGATGGTGCAAATCGAATTTTTCGATGGTGCAAATCGACCGCCCGATGGTGCAAATCAACCGTGGTGCAAATCGACCGTGGTGCAAATCAATCGTTCCCCAAATGAATTAATCTGTTATGACTAGGGATGTCGAGATTAATCGATTGTTGATCAGTCACGTCGAAATTGATTAGTATTTTTCGTTGTCGAAGAATTGGTAAATTTTACCCCGTTCTAGACATTTAATAATTAACAAAAAATTGGATGAAAAAACTCTTGTTCTAAAGGTAATAGGTCATGGCCGTCGACATTAAACCCCAAGAAGCCGTAAGAAGCATTTGTCTTTTAGGTACTGATGACCAGTCTTGATTATTACACTGACGCTTCAAAAGTTCAGAACACCAAAACTTTAAATGTACCTAAAAGAGGATCGTCTCCGATGTTTACTTAAGGTAAGTCAACTAACTTGAACTTAATTTTTAACGACTTCAAAGAGAGGGAGAGGGTGGGGTCATCTAGGTACGATTAATTGATTATTATCAATTATTTCCGACAATTAATCGACTCCTAAATCCAAAAATCGGGACAGCCCTAGTTATGACATTCTGTTGTGGTTATAGCTACACATATTGTTAGAAGCTTAATGGTCATCCACAAGTTGAGTTGAAAAAACATTAAGAGGATTAATTATCTTTGTTAGTGACTGTCCTTAATCATTAGATTCGTCAACTGGGATAATTGGTTTGTGGATCATACTTGGTGGGGAATTAGGATTTAATTATTTGCATTATTCTCAATTAAATTCTATATTCATGTACAGTGGCGCCCTTTCTGTATGAAATTTCATCGAAATCTGAGCAGTAATAGGTATACATGTAATGCAAACAGATATCTGAGTGTGGACGGACAGGCTGATGGATGCACGGATGCACAGGCGAACAGATGCATGGACAGGTGCAAGCCAGTATTCCCCACGTTTTTTAAAAAGTGGCAGTATAAAAATGGCCTAACAGTTTTAATGTTTGTGTATAAACTGAGCAAACCATCTCACTGTTGGGAACTGGACAAAAGATCACTATGGACTCTCGTCACTCAGTCTAGCCGGCAAAGGTGGTTTAATACGTTGTGTTCTAATAGTCACATTTTCTCCCCTATTGACTCGTCCACAAACTCATCCAGTGGACGAGTCAATGAAGGAGAAAATATGACAATGAGAACACAATATAGAATAAATGAACTTTATTTGTTTGTTACTCTAATTTATATATTTTTCTGATTGAATAATAGGCTTAGCAACTGATCCCATACTACGGCTAAAACTAGAAGTCCTGTCATGAAATGCGCACAAAAAGCACGTCAATCTGCGCGTTCATCTACGCGTTATGACCATAGTAAGGCTATCAAATTATGTACATATGGCCTGTGCACAAGCAATGTTTCAGCCAATGGACCTCCGGGTAACCCGGAGGTCCATTGGCAGAAACATTGCTGTGTTTGCTATGAGTAACCACGAGAACCTGCCGTGCTTTGGATGCCATTCGATATGCCAATTGCGGGCAATTCCTACGCGCAATTACGCCTAGATAAGTGCACAGTGCGTGACAGGACTTCTAGTTTTAACTGTAGTATAACCCATAAGGATGATCAAAGGGAAGTAACTTGGGCTGACCCACCACTGACAGGGCTTTCATGGTGAGTGACACTGTACAAACTATTAAGGATTTTTCTACAAGTTAAGAAGGTAGAAGTGTTATTTACTGTCTGTTCATAACACAATAGAAAAGCTAAACCAAAACCAAGGTTTTTTTCTTGAAACCAAACCGGAGCCAAAGCTGAAAAATCAAAACCTCCCAACTCTATTTCCATCAATTATCCTGATCATCACTATTATTCAACCATCACTAATATTAAGAGTATTCTTCTTGACCCACCCCTAGGCTACTCCGATGATTCCCTACATGTATCTTCTGGACCAAAGCTCCAGAAAGAAGATGGCTTCTCAGAGTGTACAGAGGAAAAATAGGAAAGCGCAGGAGGGCAAGAACAATGGCTGCAGGTGGAAAAAGAATGCTGCAAACATGATGCATGCTTTTGACAGAATCATATCTCAGCATTCACCAAAACAGAATGCTGCAAGGACCAGCCTTACACACCAGAAACCCAGCAACTCCCAAAACCCTGAAAGCTCCCTCCAAACAACCACAAACCTAGGGGAATTAAGAAGAAAGAAAAAGATCCTAAACAATGCCAACTGGAGACACTCAATATGGGCTTGATCCCTCCCAATCCTTTTCTACTCTTACATATTTGGCATATTCTCCGAAATTCATGGAGTCAAAAGGGACTAAACTGTCCCTCTACTGTCCCTGCACACCTCCTGACACAGTGCATGCAAACCATTGATTCAATATAATAGGGTTTCCATCTTGAACTCTGAGATCAGGACTCAGGAGTGAGAACAGTAATTAACTTGCCAGGTGGACTTGAAGTGAGGAAGGGAATCAGTGTAATGTCTTTATGAAATACCCTATTCCAAAAACTTCCTATCTTCAGGAACAGAGGGCTTTCTGTCACAGAGGCAGTCTCCTCGCATTTGGCAACATAGTCACTGGATGACTCAATGGACCTGAGCAGCACCCAGGGAAGAGGGGATACTGGATATGAGTTTCTACAAGGATATTTCAGAGGAACTGCTAGAGGACTGGTTCTCCCTGGTCTCTAACAAATACTTCTCCAAACAAGAAGATGCAAAAGAACTTCTCCCACCAACTGCTGCACTGAACAGGCCTTCCCACAATCTTTGAACTTCTTGGTTTCTGTCTGGATATGGTAGAAAAATTATACAGTGCAGAAAAGGGTTAAAAGTGGCTACTAATCATTTGTTCCAATGCTGTGTCCCAGTATGCCTTTGGTGCATAGTTCTATGGATATTAAATCTTACAAGTTCATATTACATATATCACAGATTCACTTCTCGGAGCTAAAATCAAGGGATTTGATCAATGGTCAAAACTTGGACACAAACGTCATTACATAATTTTATGAAATTATATTACAGACTTCAGCAAGTTCAAGATTCTGTCCTGAAATTTCTGAGTGCCGGACAATAGCGGGCTAACGTTCTCCTTTAAATTATGGTGTAAATGTGAGCTAAATCTAGCATCGTGGATATTTAGTAATGGTTAAAAGAGCACTTTTTGTCCAAAGTGGTAGTCCAAAATAAAGAATTGCTGGACACTCATGAGCACCACTCACTACTATAGCAGAACCTTAAATGGGCCTTTGGGTCCAAGCTTGAACTTGGGATTTGAATCAACATTGTCTTAATAGTTAATACAAAGCAATGCACAGAGTAGGTTGGGAGCAGGTTTTCCTCTAATCTTACTGAACACAACAGACTTTATGTACTGGAAGCATCCGAGGGTAGGGGCACAGGGTTATCAAAAAGGGCACTTTGTTGGCTGAGGGTATGAGTTAAAAAAGGGAGTTACACTGAATCATATTCCGTACTGTAATTTGAAATGTGAAACTCAATAGTATTGACATTATATATATATCTCGGCCCTTGAGACGAACAAGGTGCCACCTATAATGCTAAGGCATTGCATATGGCACATTGCTCCATTGCTGTTCGGTGACTATTGACCGGACTTTGCCATTACACCCGAGCACAGGTACTTGGCACAAGCTGGGAAATCGAACGAAAAATGATATTTGATACTATTTCTGAATCAATGCTGACGTGCCCCCATAATGGCATATAAATATTAACAAGGTACACAACTCGCTTTTCGAAAACGACAGCACTCATCTTCGTTATACCCCCCTCAAACTTGATTCACATAACGTATCCAGCAGTACCCGGTATCAATGGAAAGAGGAATGAAAAAGCTTTACAGTGATGTATTACACGGCCATTGGGTGTTCATCAGTTTTTAGTGATAACTGGAAGAACTCGCAGAAAAGGCCGAAAAACATTTCGGCGGACAAGATAGTGCACTCGACTAGCTCTAACATTTTCCCCATTCTCCCTTTGGCTTGTTTTCATTGATGATGTTCTTGGCATAAATAGTAGCCAATGGGATGTTTTTGTGACCATCTCTGCTTCTATGGATGCCATCAACTTGTTCAGTTTCCATGGTTATGCTGATGACACACAGGTCTACTTCTCTTTTCGACCATCAATCAAGGATCAAACTAAAGCTCTAGAAACTATTGAATCATGTATTTCGGACATTCGCACATGGATGGTTTCAAATAAATTAATGATAAATGATGATAAGACTGAATTCCTAATAATTGGGTCACGACAACAACTCACTAAAGTTGACATCAATTCAGTGAAGGTAGGAGATTCCGCCATCAGTGCAAGTAACAGTGTACGTAATCTTGGTGCCTTCTTTGACTCTACCATGTCTATGGACAGACATGTTACAAATATGTGCAATAAGGCTTTCAGAGGCTATACAAAGTTAAACAGATAAGACAGTTCCTCACCAAAGACTCAACAAAAACCCTAGTTCATGCCTAAGTAACTTTACATTTGGATTATGTAATGCCTTACTGTTCAACCTTCCACAATATCAGTACTCTCGCCTGCAGATGGTACTAAATGCATCAGCCCGAGTGGTATGTAGGATATCACGATCTCAACACATCACCCCTGTTCTGAGGGATATGCACTGGCTGCCAGTCAAGTACAGAATAATTTTCAAAACTTTGTTATTAGTTTTTAAGACACAAAACAACATGTCACCAGCCTACTTAGAAGAACTCCTTAATATCAAGAATGTGTGTCAATACAACCTACGGTCCGATGGTAAAATGCTGCTACATGTTCCAAAACATAGGTGTAAGACATTTGGAGATAGGTCATTCTCATTTGCTGGCCCTCACTTGTGGAATAATTTACCAGAACACCTAAAAAGACTGTCAAATGTCAACCTTTTCAAGAAAGATCTCAAAACATACCTGTTTCAAAAAGCCGATAAGTGATGTTCTGGACTGTAAGATACTGTATATATTCTGTTTGTATATTTGCATGAGCTCAGTAACATGTACAGCGCCGTAGAATATGGTTCTATATCTTCTGAACTATAATTTTGGCACTATATAAATGTGTATATTATTATTATTATAAAGATGTATAAACGGCAAATTTGATCGCCAGAAATGAATAAGTGTGGATCCGAGATTTTGATAAAGGTATACGGTTAATATTTGAATCTGCCCTTTAAAGACAATGGGACCTTAAATTATTTATAATAAATCGGATAATAGTCGCTCGAAACCCACTTGAAACCCACTTTTCACTGTGCACTAGCTTGTCCGACTAAATGTTTTTCGGCCTTTTCTGCAACTTCTCCCAGTTATCACGAACACCCACTGCTGTAAAGCTTATACATTCCCCTTTCCACTGATACCGGTACTGCTGGATACGCTGTGTCAATCAAATTTGAGGGGGGTATAATTGTAACAGGAGGAGAGATAAGTGCGGGAGCCAGGGTTCGAACCGTCGTCCTCTAGCACACAAAGCGACCGATTTACCACGAGACTAAGTGATCCGGACCAACCAGGCTGGTTGGTAAATGGCCTTTAAACCTCGACCGCTACACTAACTCTCCCCTTCTTTTGAGATTCACCACTTGTGAATCTCACCCAGGTTCCTCCCTCAGAGCGGTCGAAACACCCGCAGTGCCACCTACTGCTGAGGATCGGACGAGCCCCCAAATGTAACAGGAGGAGAGATAAGTGCGGGAGCCGGGGTTCGAACCGTCGACCTCTAGCACACAAAGGGACCGATTTACCACGAGACTAAGTGATCCGGACCAACCAGGCTGGTTGGTAAATGGCCTTTAAACCTCGACCGCTACATAATGAAGATGAGTACTATCATTTTCAAAAAGTGAGTTGTGTACCTTGTTAATATTTATATACCATTATGGGGGTATAGATTCAAAAATGGTATCAAATATCATTTTTCTTTCTATTTCCCAGATTGTGACGAGTACCTGTGCACCTGATCCCCCTCATTTGCATTGAAACATGTACCGGTATATGATGTTAGAAACGAATACTTAGAGCTTCTCAGTTACACTCCTGGAGAGTAAATGTGTTTCCAGTAGTGCACTTAGTCTTAGGTGAAAAAAGGGAATAAGCTGCTGTTCTCTTGCCCCGCCTTCCTCTCTCAGGCCAGGGTAAGTGAGGCAGTTGCCTTGCAAAGAATAGAATTTATTTTCAGAAACAAGTCAGGGAGTGGTTGGTTCACACTCACAGAAAGACTTCACATTATTGATCACAACTTCTGAATCGTACGAAATGTGACAGAGATAATTTGTGACTATACTTTAGTTTTACCTTTTTTAGGGCAACTTGACCTATTCTCAAATAACCCAATGTATGTGTACTAAATTTTTAAAGAGGTACAGACAATGAGTGTAATGGGAAAACGTAGTAAAGTCGTAGTCGTTTCATTACAACTAGAGTAATATTATGAATGAAAATGACATAATCTGTCACTGTCAGACAAAAATAACTTGTGAATCACTGAATGGTTCAACGAGTAACTCACTAAGACAGGAGTGAAGTATTGTTGATCTAATGAAAAAGCACAGTTTGAGTCAGAAGACCGAGCGCCAAAAGAAATCACATGCCATCTTACCGCATTCTTGTCCACTGGAGTGGGGAAAACGTTTCTCATACATGCTGGTAATGGCACTTTAGCTCGCGCTACCTCAGACATTGTTGGTATCAGAGCAGGAGACGATAGTGCGGCAGCGTTGAACAAGGTCATTACGATTTACGGTGAAGGCTACCGTATCGTCAACTTTGACCTTTGTAAACATGGTTCCCAGCGATATTCCGTTACACTTTATCGCCGTAAATTGCCTTGGGTCACATAAAATATATCTCTGGTTCCAAATTCATAATTTTGTTAATTATCCTGTGTCAGTGTTTTTTGAAGAAAAAATAATTATTGCGTTTTTCAAATTCCTCAGCTAGCAAAACATAAATCACGTTTGATGGAACCTCCGGCGAAATTCAAAAACGTGTCAGACTGCGCGTCTTGTGTTGCAAGTTCAAAAGTAGTACATAAGGGTCCAACCTAACCCCAATTTTCCGGACCTAGGTTCGGATTTGCCTGACCCCCTCCCGGACTACGGAAATTCCCATCGCTGGGACAACCACTATAGGCTCATTGGCCATGTCCAGCCGCCTGGCTATGCTTGCATCGCAGGCTAGGTGTGGATGCTTTATGCTGGGGGCGTGAATGGGAAAAGTCAGGCATAAAGAGTGAAAAACGGTTAGAGATACAATGACGTCGGTGACGTCATGGTGAGCTCGCGACGTCATGACGACGTTGGCCGCTGTCGATGTCCACAGAGATGAGTGACTGGACGTCCTTAGGGTCGTTGAATAGCCGATGTCTCTCTACAGGTGGCAGTGCCGTTGAGTAGCCCCTGCTGGGCCGGGCCTCAATACCCCTTAACAGGAACAGGGATGTCCCTTTTCAGGCTTTCTACCCTTCTTCTCCCTGATCGACTCTGTCCTAATCTGTCGGCTCGAAGGGCTCGAACCAAAGAGCCACTAGAGCAGCCCGCGAGAAGGACTCCTCGAACGACTGATATAAATGAGTAACTGGGTAGCTGCGCCAGAAGCAGCTTTTCGAATGACTCCCTGAAATGAGCCTTCGAGGAGCAAATTAGTAATCAAAGAGTTAGTCCCAGCTATTCTTCAAACGACTCTTCTACACCTGGATTATAGTGATCACCAGCAATGACTGACCTGTCAGACGACTGTTCGAGCTTGCTGAAGTATGGGTACTGGAAGAAGGGGAAGAGTGACTGTGCCGCTCTTAATCGGAACGCTCGGTGTAGGGTTCCTGGTTCACTGGCGCAGGTCGTGGAGGCCTGGGTGGTTGAATAAGGTCGACGGATCTCTGATGTGATTGGGGTATTCGGTCGAGAAGGCAGGGTTGGGGAATCGTGGCGTGAAGGGCTTCTGGAAGAAGGGGAAGGGCGGCTGTGTCGCTCTTAGTCAAGCGACAGAGGTAAGGTCACCGCGTCAAATACGGGAATGTAAGCCCCTGGACGAGTATGGGGAGTCGGGTCTTCTGAGATAGGGTGGCTGTCAAATATGGGAATGTAAGCCACTGGGGCAAGTATGGGGAGCTGGGGCTTCTGAGATAGAGTGGCTGGGTGGCTGTCGCAAGATAAATAACTTGCAAATGCAAGGTCGTGGAGGCCTGGGCTCGTGGAATAAGGTCGATGGGTCTCTGATATGATGAGGGTATCTGGTCGATAAGGTAGGGTTAGGGAATCGTGGTGTGGAGGGCTTCTGGAAGAAGGGGAAGGGAGACTGTGTCGCTCTTGGTCAAGCGGCAGAGGTAAGGTCACCGAGTCAAATACGGGAATGTAAGCCACTGGGGCAAGTATAGGGATCCGGGACTTCAAAGATAGCGTGGCTGTCAAGTACTGGAATGTAAGCCACTGGGGCAAGTATAGGAACCGGGGCCTCTGAGATAGTGTGGTTGGGTGGCTGTCGCAAGATAACTAACTTGTATGTGCAAAATAACTAACCTGCACGTGCAAGATAGTAACTTGCAGGTGCAATATAGTAACTTGCAGGTGCAAGATAGCTAACTTGCACGTGCAAAATAGCAACTTGCAGGTGCAAGATAGCTAAGTTGCACGTGCAAGATAGCTAACCTGCACGTGCAAGATAACTAACCTGCACGTGCAAGATAGTAACTTGCAGGTGCAAGATAGCTAACCCGCACGTGCAAGATAGCTAACCTGCACGTGCAAGATAGTAACTTGCAGTGCAAGATAACTAACCTGCACGTGCAAGATAACTAACCTGCACGTGCAAGATAGTAACTTGCAGGTGCAAGATAGCTATCCTGCACGTGCAAGATAGCTAACCTGCACGTGCAAGATAGTAACTTGCACGTGCAAGATAACTAACCTGCACGTGCAAGATAACTAACCTGCACGTGCAAGATAGTAACTTACAGGTGCAAGATAGCTAACCCGCACGTGCAAGATAATAACTTGCAGATGCAAGATAGCTAACTTGCACGTGCAAGATAGAAATAATACTCAAATGGCGCCTCAACGCTTCCGTAGTTGTTTGTTGTGAGCGTCGCGGAAACAATTCACCCAAAAACGGAACACACAGAAACGGAAATCGTTCAGTGGGAACGTTGAAGGTGTATCATAAGTAACGTGCCATATAAGAACAACTCACATATAGCGACTTCTCCCAACCACTTTTTCATGTACTAACAAACAAGTATGGCAATCTGGCTTGCAGAACTTTTACGAAGACATGAAGGGATAAAAACAGTCCACAGTTTTTCGAACATACAAAAAAATGCTGTTTGAATATGTTTTGTGATTTTCACGGAGAATAAATCAAAACCATGCACAAATTAATTTCTACGATTCACAATCGACAAATATTGTATTAAAGTACTCGGAACGGTTAAAACACTAGGCCAGGCACCAAGTTTTGTTCCAGTTTCCTGCAAGACCCTTTTCAAGGAATTGCAAAAGTTAATATTTTGACCATACCCTTTCACATTTTAAGCCTCATAATCTACACAATGGCATGAGTGGTGGTGTGCTTTGCCCATTGGGTGCAAGAAGGCTTTGCAATGCTAAGGCATTGCAAAGCCTTGTTGCACTCAGGGAACAAATTTATCAATTTTATTAACTTGGGTAAAATATCAGACATGAATCATTTAATTTTATATTTTAAAATTTGCATTGGTTATAAAAAGAGAGCATGGGGCAGCTAAAAGGACCATGCTGGAGGGCCCGAGAAACAGGTTTTAAACGTTTTAGGCCTTTTATAATTAAGAGATATTTAAGACTGCTATACTGACTTTTTCCAATAAGTGCGGCCCAGGCTACATAAAATTCTGAGTGAGTACACGGGGCTGTGTACCCTGCCAAAGACCTGTATTGCTCTAATAATATCCCACTTACCAGTTGAAGCCATGTTCTCAAAAGACCAGAAAAAACCTTTATTACACACCTATTCTATGTAATCCCCATCGACAGCAACACTAAACCATGCGGAAAATGAAAATCTGAAACGTAAATCGTTGACGAACGGTTTTTAAATAGAAGCGAAATTTCACTGGAATTTTCTACAAATCGTGCAATGCAATTACAATTTTAATCCCTAGCAATAGCTGAAAATCGTCTCTGGGGTTCCAATGTGTTCTAAAAGCTAGTGGGCACATAGAACACGTTGGAACTGAGGGGACGAAATAGTAACACGGGTTCCCCTCGGAAATTTGGTCGGCGATAAAATGTGTTCTTTTTGCTGATGGTTGTCAAATGAATTGCTGAGTGTCCATCTAATAATTGTTTTATAGTCGTGAAGGCTTGTAATAAACATAGAACGACACACGGGTGTGAATGGGTTTATCGATATGGCACTGCGGCCTCTCGAGGCTCTCGTTTCATCCTCCCGCGCTGGCTCTCGTGCCATATCGATTAATCCATTCGCACTCGTGTGTCGTTCTGTGTGTCTGCGCCCCGATATTCCTCTGTTGCTTGAACGACAGATTCTCCACTATAATTTAAGTTATAGCCGACTGTTTGTTGTGAATTAAGTTTGCCATGAGTGGCGTGCCGTATCTCTTCAGACCCTACAGGGACAATAGACTTCAAACCCGGCAATGGGTATCCTCAAAAGGTATCACCAAATGATACATTACCATGTCATAAGTGTCCTTAAATGTCGAAATGAGTCGAACAGTCGTATGTGGAGTCACTCGGTAAAACAAATGCTCGATAGGTCATTTGCTCAATGAGATTCGGGTGGTCCAAGCTATGCCCTTTCCAGTTACTGCTCGATTGACTCTTGGACTTATTTTCAGGAACCCTTGTATCAGATAACGATGTGACAGTGGGCGTGGTTTGGGTGAATAGAGTGATCTGATTGGTTAGTTATTTACAGTAAATTGAACTGATTGGATAATCTGGATAAATGAAATGCGAGTTATGCTTTTTCGAAATAAGAACAGAAGTATCCGGAATATGCTTAGGACAAGCCAGAACAGATCAGAAAGGCCAAATATAGTAACAATATGCATAACTGTTCGAACTGATATGCTCTTCTACTTTTCTGAAGTATACTCCAGAACATACGAATAGGGTTGGGTGGACAGAAAAACAATAACATGGATACATAGAAAGACGCTGAACAGAGGATTCCTGAATAATCCAAACTAGTAAAACTTGACGGGTCTATTTGGGAAATTCTACGACGTAAACGAGGATTTGGAGAAATTCTGAATCAGAAAACAACTCCTGTTGAATCGAACACACGCTCCAAACAAACCTCATCCCTCTAGAGGTTTTTGAGTCACATCGCAACCACGTGCCACCATAGAAACCAAGACGGCCAGTATACAAAAATGGACGACGGAAACACTATCACCCTAACAACACGCACAATACTCGCCCCGCATGCGCACTGGCACCACATATCACTATGGGAGTGACGTCACAACATGGTCGCTCACTCGTACTCTGGATCACATGACTATGACGTCACATGAGATTACCCGATGAGATCCCCCAAATAGGGGTGAGTTGACTCCTGACAAACTACTATACTGGCTGAGTTAATTGCATCCTTTTGGGGGATTGCCGTAAGCTCAGTTGGTATGGCAGCAGGGCTAGGCGACTGGGTACCGTAGACCCCGAAATCGACTCCCGTTGGGGCCAACTTCAAAAAAAAATTCAGTTCAGTGGTTCGGATCCAGCACAATGTCTAGTTGAATTCCTGCTCGACAAAGGCGATATAAAACTAAATTCAAGCAGCTGCATCTTCACAGATCTTCCATTAGTTGAGATTTCTGTGCTGGGACCAAAGATCTACAAACAGTAATCTGTTCCAATTGCAACGAATGTTAAGGCAAAGGATCGGCGGGTAAATCGCACAAGTGCAGGCGCAATGTAGACAATTACGAATCACCACTAAGAAAACAAAAACAAACTACGGAAGCGTTGAGGCGCCAGTTGAGTATTATTTTTATCTTGCACGTGCAAGTTAGCTATCTTGCACCTGCAAGTTACTATCTTGCACGTGAAGGTTAGCTATCTTGCACCTGCAAGTTACTATCTTGCACGTGCAGGTTAGCTATCTTGCACGTGCAAGTTACTATCTTGCACGTGTAGGTTAGCTATCTTGCACGTGCAGGTTACTATCTTGCACGTGCAGGTTAGCTATCTTGCACCTGCAAGTTAGCTATCTTGCACGTGCAGGTTAGCTATCTTGCACCTGCAAGTTACTATCTTGCACGTGCAGGTTAGCTATCTTGCACGTGCAGGATAGCTATCTTGCACCTGCAAGTTAGCTATCTTGCACGTGCAGGTTAGCTATCTTGCACCTGCAAGTTACTATCTTGCACGTGCAGGATAGCTATCTTGCACCTGCAAGTTACTATCTTGCACGTGCAGGTTAGCTATCTTGCACCTGCAAGTCTATACTATACTTTAGAATGTCTGTATGTCTGTCTGTCTCTGTCTGTCTGCCTGTCCGCTATAGAAATGAATATGGGGCCATCCAGAGTGCCCAAAATGGGTCTACTAGGGGTACTTTTTATGGAGGAGGTCCTCGTCAGGTTTAAAAAAGTGTGCGGGTGGGAGTGGGGGCAGGGAAGGACACCGAAAGTTATGACCAAATATTTTTTCACCGATATAGGTCTTCAAAGGGGTCTACTTGGGGTAATTTTTTATCAGGAATCTAATGGTGGTGTTTTAAAGAAGTGGCAGGGCTGGGGAGGGGCAAAATTGATGGATTTCACCGATATAGGTCCTCAAAGGGGTCTACTAGGGGTAACTTTTTACCAGGAATCTAATGGTGGGGATTTTAAAAAAAGTGCCGGGATCGAAGGCCCCGCCCGGAGGGCGGGGCGAAGTGTGCCGCCCGTAGAGCGGGCTGGGTCGAAAAATACACGTCCCCTATTTTTTTTTTCTTTTTTGGGGAGGGTGGGGGGGGGGTACTTTTTATGGCGGAGGTCCTCGTCAGGTTTAAAAAAAATGTGCGGGGTGAGGTGGAGGCAGGGAGGGGCACCGAAAGTTAGACCAATTTTTTTCACAGATATAGGTCTTCAAAGGGGTCTACTTGGGGTAACTTTTTATCAGGAATCTAATGGTGGTGTTTAAAAAAGTGGCGGGGGGTGGGGTGGGTGGGGAGAGGCAAAATTGATGGATTTCACCGATATAGGTCCTCAAAGGGGTCTACCAGGGGTAACTTTTTACCCGGAATCTAATGGTGGGGGTTTAAAAAGTGACGGGATTGAAGGCCCCGTCCTGAGGGCAGGGCCGAGTGTGCCGCCCGTAGGGCGGGCTGGGTCGAAAAATACGCGGCCCCTATTTTTTTTTTTTGGGGGGGGGGGGGTACTTTACATATGACCCCTAAATTTTCCCGTGCAAAGCGGGGTAACCCGGCTAGTTAGTTATATTTGAGGAACGTAATTTTAGTCATATTTGAAGTTGAGTTCATCAAAATTAGTATATAAGGGTCCAACCTAGCCCCAATTTGCCGGACCTAGGTTCGAATTTGCCGGCCCCCCTTCCGGACTACGGAAATTCCTATCGCAGAGACAAACACTATAGGCTCATTGGCCATGTCTAGTCGCCTGGCTATGTACGTTTCGCATCGCTTGCATCGCAGGCTAGGTGTGGATGCTTTATGTTGGGGGTGTGAATGGGACACGTCAGGCATAAAGAGTAAAAATGTTTAGAGTTGCAATGACGTCGTGGCGAGCTTGCGACGTCATGACGACGTTGACCGCTGTCGATGTCCACAGAAATGGGTGACTGGCACCTGCAAGTTGCTATCTTCCACCTGCAAGTTGCTATCTTGCACGTGCAAGTTACTATCTTGCACCTGCAAGTTACTATCTTGCACTTGCGGGTTAGTTATATTGCATTTGCAAGTTATTTATCTTGCGACAGCCACCCCAGCCACTCTATCTCAGAAGCCCCAGCTCCCCATACTTGCCCCAGTGGCTTACATTCCCATATTTGACAGCCACCCTATCTCAGAAGACCCGACTCCCCATACTCGTCCAGAGGCTTACATTCCCGTATTTGACGCGGTGACCTTACCTCTGTCGCTTGACTAAGAGCGACACAGCCGCCCTTCCCCTTCTTCCAGAAGCCCTTCACGCCACGATTCCCTAACCCTGCCTTCTCGACCGAATACCCCAATCACATCAGAGATCCGTCGACCTTATTCCACCACCCAGGCCTCCACGGCCTGCGCCAGTGAACCAGGAACCCTACACCGAGCTTTCCGATTAAGAGCGGCACAGCCACTCTTCCCCTTCTTCCAGTACCCCCACCCCAACAAGCTTGAACAGTCGCCTGACAGGTCAGTCGTTGCTGGTGATCACTATAATCCAGATGTAGAAGAATCTTTCGAAGAGTCGCTGGGACTAACTCTTTGATTACTAATTTTCTCCTCGAAGGCTCATTTCAGTGAATCGTTCGAAAAGTTGCTTCTGGAGCAGCTCCCCAGTCACACATCTGTATGAGTCGTCCGAGGTGTCAATTTTCGAGGGGCTGCTCTAGTGGCTCCTTGTTTCGAGCCGACAGAGTAGGACAGAATCGATCAGGGAGAAGAAGGGTCGAAAGCCTGAAAAGGGACATCCCTGTTCCTGTTAAGGGGTATTGAGACCCGGCCCAGCAGGGTCTACCCAACGGCACGGCCACCTATAGGGAGACATCGCCTATTCAAAGACCCTACGGACGTCCAGTCACTCACCTCTGTGGACATCGACAGCGGTCAACGTCGCCATGACGTCGCGAGCTCACCGTGACGTCACCGACGTCATTGCAACTCTAACCGTTTTTCACTCTTTATGCCTGACTTTTCCCATTCACACCCCCAGCATAAAGCATCCACACCTAGCCTGCGATGCAGTCGATGCGAAACGTACATATCCAGGCGGCTAGACATGGCCAATCAGCCTATAGTGGTTGTCTCAGCGATGGGAATTTCCGTAGTCCGGGAGGGGGTCCGGCAAATCCGAACCTAGGTCCGGCCGGCAAATTGGGGCTAGGTTGGACCCTTATATACTACTTTTGATGAACTCGACTTCAAATATGACTTTATATATAACTAACTTGCAGGTGCAAGATACGTAATCTGCACCTGCAAGATAATAACTTGTAGGTGCAAGATAGCTAACCTGCACGTGCGAGATAGCTAACTTGCAGGTGCAAGATAGCTATCCTGCACGTGCAAGATAGCTAACCTGCACGTGCAAGATAGTAACTTGTACGTGCAAGATAACTAACCTGCACGTGCAAGATAGCTAACCTGCACGTGCAAGATAGTAACTTACAGGTGCAAGATAGCTAACCTGCACGTGCAAGATAGTAACTTGCAGGTGCAAGATAGCTAACCTGCACGTGCAAGATAGTAACTTGCAGGTGCAAGATAGCTAACCTGCACGTGCAAGATAGTAACTTGCAGGTGCAAGATAGCTAACTTGCACGTGCAAGATAGAAATAATACTCAACTGGCGCCTCAACGCTTCCGTAACAAACAAAAAAGTTAGAAAAATTCAGAAATTGTCAATTCTCATATCGATATGGGGCGGGTTTCAAATGTGAACTAACATACCGGCGGAGCTAATTGCAATTTTTTTTTTTTTTTTTTTTTGGGGGGGGGGGGGGGGTGCTAGCTCAGTTGGTGTGGTGGCAGAGCATTTATGGCGAGGCGATTGGCTGCTGTAAACCCGAGATTAACCTCAAAAAAACTTTACAGTTTCAAGTTCAGTGTCTCGGACCTAGCACAGTGGCTGGGGGTATTCCTGCTGGATATATGCGATATAGGCCTATACATATAAGCAGCATTGTAGGCACTTGAACGCCTAATCGATATATCGATTAGTTACGTCAGTATTTATTTATTTATTATTTATTGGTGTTTATGGTCACATATTTCTGCACAATAGCTAATCATGACCATGGCAGTTTTATGGGTGGAGGAAGCCGGAGTACCGAGAGGGAACCACCGAGCAACGTCGAGTAATTGTCAGCTCCCCAACATACTAACCCCACACAAGCAGGGTTAGCATTGGTTGAAGACGCGCAGTGCGCCTTAGTACACAATGTCACTGTGCCCCCACGTGGGCAATGAAGGTGAAGAGTCTTGCCCAAGGACACAACGCGGTTGTCGCAGGTGGGATTCGAACCGAGGTCCTCTCGGCTTGCAGCCTGCACCTCTACCTACTGAGCAAGCGCCCACCCACCCCACCCCACCCCCACGCCCACTCCTCCACCCTGGTTACGTAAGTGTACCACGATGTCGATTAATGATGTCCAAGATGGTCTGTATCACTTGATGAAATCAGTAACCCTTTGTTACACCTTTCAGACTTACTTTCACGTAAAATAACCATACATACTGTGAGTTGCGCCACGTATATAGGCAGGGGCCGACCTGAGCATTTAAAAATAAGAGCCAGACTTGGAGACTACTCTTGAAATCTAGAAGCCAGATTTACTTCTTAACCGGTAGGGTGCTAAATTATTGTTGATTGTCAAAATTTGTTCATGCGTTTTGCCTTGTTACAATTTTGGCACTCTCCCATAAACTGTAAGAAGGCAAATCTACACAGATGATATAATTTTTCTTGAAAGATAGTTTGAAGTACATAATTAACAGAGCACAAAGCCTTTAAGTTGCAGCACCTGCACACCAGCATAAAGTCAAAATATGGGCTTCAAGCATTCTACCAGTTAACTGCAGTTATATTACTTCTTGATAACAATCCTCTTGTTGGAAGCTTTCAGTAAAATGGGGCATATATTTGTGCATTTAATGACGTCCGTAATTAAAATTGTTTCTCAAATAATTGAAAGATATTTTTATAATTCCACAATAATCATTCATTTTCACAATAGGTCTTAGTCAAGACGTCTTGGCTGCCTAAGTGACCAGTGCAGGAAATGAGGTCCTGGGGTTAAAAGCCAACTTAGAAGCCAATATTTAGGATTCAGGAGCCAAATCAGAATTTTAGGAGTCAAATTCACACTGGCAACGTACTTGGTCGGCCCATCGACATGTTTGGTGGCAACATTTTGCACTGTTTACTGAAAATCGGTAATTGTGTTTCAAGATAGGGGAAGTCAGTGCAGGTAAAACAGTTTATGAATTTTGAGACTTTTATGGTTCACGGGAGGTAACTCGAAACTGAATTGTCCCATTCACGTGATTGATTTAAAATATATTCACCCCCTTAAATGCCACATATCCAAAAAACATGCGTGGCATGGGGTCCATCAACCGAAAATCGGGAGCGCGGTTACTCAGTGGTAGATTATTGGACTTTTATGCCAGAGGTCCCGAGTTTGACCCCCGACCGGGACGACCTGCGTTGTGTCCATGGGCAAGGCACTTTATCCCGGTTGCCTACATAGGGGCACGATGACGCCGATGACAAAGGCGTGCTGCACGTAGATGGTGTACATGTCTTCAACCAGTGTAACCCTGCTTTGAGTGCAGCTTGAACAGAGTTAGAATGTTGAGCTGACAGTTGCTCGTAGGTGCTCGGTGTTTCTCTCCGTGTACTCCGGCTTCTCCCATCCGTAAACACTGCCACGGCCACGATTAGCCATTGTGCATAAGTATGTCACATTAAACACAAATAAATAAATAAATCAATTAATCAACCAACCGATAATCTAAATTCATGCAACAAGTTAGGTGTAAGAGTATTGTCATTCGTCCTTATCATTTGATTAGATATTGTTGTTCGTGGAACAGAGCGAAACTTGCGAACAATTTCAAGATGGGTGCATAACTGAGTATGTTCCTCGCTAAAAGGCAAGCTCTGCGAGTAGTATGTCTCGGGCTTTTCACCCCTAGGTTGCAGGATCTCATTGCAGGATCTCATGTGACGTCATAGTCACGTGACCGAGTGCCGCCATGTTGTGTTGCCATGGTAACCCGCGTGAACGACCATATTGTGACGTCACCCCATAGTGATACGTGGTATTAGTGCGCATGCGCAGCGCGTGTTGTTAGGGTGATACGTGTTTCCGTCGTCCATTTTGTATACTGGAGGCCGCCATGTTGGTTTCTATGGTAGCACGTGTGTCACCCATTTTTTCTGCAATGGGGACGGGGTATGTTCGGAGGGTATGTTTGATTGAATCGGAGTAAATCTAATTACCACAAACAGCCCGACAATCCCTCCAAATCTTCCAAAATCCATCCAAAATCACCGAAATAGACTTTATTTCCCCAATTTATCTTAGCTCGTAGTGCTATAGTACCATGGGGTCCCCTGGGAATGCTCACGGTCAACTCCCCACGAGTCCGAACTTGAGAATCATGGGTCTATAGTATAGGACGCACATCGGCCCATCCTGCCGCTAATAACAATTCCATTACTGAAAGAGAATGTCGTAGGTTTCCAACGATATGCTAGGTTGGGGTGAAGTTCTCTCCGGGTTAATATTGTCTAAGCAAGTAGAGGCTTGTACACTTTAATTCTAATAGTTTTCATGGTGACATTACATTGTAGACATTAATTCTATACCTATAACATTCCTCATGTATATTTAGTATACTCGGGATTCATTGTATGGCGAAAATATTTTTGTCATTGTCCGGACATGGGCTACATCTGCCTTCTGCTATCAAGGTGCTAAAGAAGAGGATTACATACGCAGACTCAAAGCATGTTCTCTGGAGGCCAATGTCCGATCAAAAGCTTATGGAAAAACACAGGACACAAAGAATGTAATTCACTCGGAATGTCTTTTGTACCAGCATGCACTGCATTTAGATAATTTAAAAGTCGATCAGCTTTAGGTGATCTTGTGGGGAATTATCAAGATAAAAAAATTTTGTTGATGACGCGAATAAGTAATAAGTCGCCCAAGGGTGATACCTGCATGTTCAGCGTATAATCTTTGGGGCGATGGCCACACCATATATAGGTTATAACGCAAGTATAGTCACAGGATTTCACGTGAAAATTATTCTACTCAAAGTTTGCTAAGCACCAAATATTTGACACATCATTGTGAAATTTGCTTGTGACATATTTGCGATATTTTTGGTGAATATGATTGAGGGATGTATTGAGATGGTCCCCAGTGTTTACATTAGCTCTCTTGGCAGGCAAACTTTTCGTGACAGTCATGGAAAGCATGTACCCCTTGATCTGCGTAATGTTTTCGTGTACTGTCTACATGTACATGACATCCGTAGGGTATTCAGTCGTCATATCAACACAAACCCCTGTGGTTTAATGATTGAAAATGGAAAATGCAAATGTAAGAAGACATTTGTCTGAAGCAGAAATGTGGCAGGCTGTAGGGATGGCGGAGCAAGGGGCTACCCATCGTCAGGTTGGTGAAGCCCTTTATGTGCACCTTACGGCGATCACCAGAGCCTGGGCAAGATTTCAGCGGTATGGCACACCAATACGACGGCATGGTGGTGGCAGAGACAGGGCAACATCAGCAGCTGAAGACCGGTTTTGGATCATTCAGGCCCGTAGGAACCGCTTTTGCCACAGCAACCCAGCTTCGCAGTGACCTTCAGAATGCATCTGGAGTAAATGTTTCGACGCAGACTATCCAGGCAAGGTTGCACGAAGGTGGTCTCCGATCGAGAAGACCATGTATTCGTATTCCGCTGTCCCAGAACCACCACCAGGCACGACATGAATGGGCCATGGACCACGTTGCATGGACCAGAAAAGATTGGCGACCTTTCCTTTTTACAGATGAGTCAAGGTACTGCCTAGACCACACAAATAGGCATTTTAGGGTATGGAGAAAACTAGGAGAGCGATTCCATGCAGCCAGCATTGCTGAGCATGACCGCTATGGTGGAGGGGAAGCATGGTCTGGTGCGGCATCAGGAGGGATGGACGTATAGAGCTCTGTGTCCTTGAACGTGGCACATTGACTGCACAGCGGTATATTGATGAGATCCTGGATGCCCACGTCAGATTGTATGCAGGTGCAGTGGGTGATAGATTCATTCTGATGGACGATAATGCCCGTCCTCATGCTGCCCATGCTGGCGCGTAGTACCGACAGAGGGAGGGATTGAGCGTATAGCCTGGACAGCAAGATCCCCTGACCTCAATCCAATCGAAAATGTCTGGAATGACTTGCAGCTTGCAATTTCAGCCCGTCCAGTCCAGCCAAGAATTGTCCAGGAGCTTGGTTCCATGCTGGTCCAAGAATGGAACAACATCCCACAAAGGACCGCTAGGAACCTATTGGGAGCATGAGAAGGCGTTGTCAGGCTGTAATTAACAGTAAGGAGGTCTCATGTTCGATACTAACCCATACCAGTTCTCTCCGTCAACTTTTTGGCAAATTGAAAAATTTCCTCTTTTACCAATAATATCCATTTTCCATGGTTATCGTATTCAAAAGCTAAAAAATAATGTCAAACACAAACAAAATCTTAATTTCGGTACTTAAATCATTACAGATATAATTAAATAAAAAAATATATACACTTTTCATTACAATATTTCAACTAACATGTAAAACAGGTAGTTGGATAGACTTGGTGCTTAGCAAACATTGAGTAGTATATAGATGGTGTTCCAACTTTACCAATATACAGGGGCCGACCAAGTACGTTGCCAGTGTGAATTTGACTCCTAAAATTCTGATTTGGCCCCTGAATCCTAAATATTGGCATCTAAGTTGGCTTGTAACCCCAGGACATCATTTCCTGCACTGGTCACTTAGGCAGCCAAGACGTCTTGACTAAGACCTATAGTGAAAATGAATGATTATTGTGGAATTATAAAAATATCTTTCAATTATTTGAGAAACAATTTTAATTATAGCAAAAAGGACGTCATTAAATGCACAAATGTATGTCCCGTATAATTGAAAGCTTCCAACAAGAGGATTGTTACCAAGAAGTAATATAACTACAGTTAACTGATAGAATGCTTGAAGCCCATATTTTGACTTTATGCTGGTGTGCAGGTGCTGCAACTTAAAGCCTTTGTGCTCTGTAAATTATGTACTTCAAACTATCTTTCAAGAAAAATTATATCATCTGTGTAGATTTGCCTTGTTACAGTTTATGGGAGAGTGCCTATAGGCGCTCTCACATAAATTGTAACAAGGCAAAACGCATGAACAAATTTTGACAATCAACAATAATTTAGCACCCTACCGGTTAAGAAGTAAATCTGGCTTCTAGATTTCAAGAGTAGTCTCCAAGTCTGGCTCTTATTTTTACATTCTCAGGTCGGCCCCTGCCTATATACGTGGCGCAACTCACAGTATGTATGGTTATTTTACGTGAAAGTAAGTTTGAAAGGTGTAACAAAGGGTTACTGATTTTACCTTCTCGTCTACACTAAGCCAGTGTGCATCAAGTGATACGGATTATCTTGGACATCATTAATCGACATCGTGGTACACTTACGTAACCAGGGTGGAGGGGTGGGCGGAGGTGGGCGGTGACTCAGTAGGTAGAGGTGCAGGCTGCAAGCCGAGAGGTCCACGGTTCGAATCCCACCTGCGGCAACCGCGTTGTGTCCTTGGCAAGACTCTCCACCTTCATTGCCCACGTGGGGGCACAGTGACATTGTGTACTAAGGCGCACTGCGCGTCTTCAACCAATGCTAACCCTGCTTGTGTGGAGTTAGTATGTTGGGGAGCTGACAATTGCTCGCCGTTGCTCGGTGGTTCTCTCCGGGTACACCGGCTTCCTCCACCCGTAAAACTGCCATGGTCATGATTAGCTATTGTGCAGAAATATGTGACCATAAACACCAATAAATAATAAATAAATAAATACTGACGTAACCAATCGATATATCGATTAGGCGTTCAAGTGCCTACAATGCTGCTTATATCTATATATCGCATATATCCAGCAGGAATACTCCCAGCCAATGTGCTAGGTCCGAGACACTGAACTTAAAACTTCTGAGGTTGATCTCGGGTTTACAGCACCCAAACGCCTCGCCATAAATGCTCTGCCACCACACCAACTGAGCTAGCACCCCCCCCCCCCCCAAAAAAAAGAAAAAAAAAAGAAAAGAAAATTGCAATTAACTCCGTCGGTATGTTAGTTCACATTTGAAGCCCGCCCAATATCGATATTCGAGAATTGACAATTTCTGAATTTTTCTAACTTTTTTGTTTGTTTTTGTTTTGTTAGTGGTGATTCGTAATTGTCTACATTGCACCTGCACTTGTGCGATTTACCCGTCAATCCTTTGCCTTAACATTCGTTGCAATTGGAACAGATTACTGTTTTGTAGGTCTTTGGTCCCAGCACAGAAATCTCAACTAATGGAAGATCTGTGAAGATGCATCTGCTTGAATTTAGTTTTATATCGCCTTTGTCGAGCAGGAATTCAACTAGACATTGTGCTGGATCCGAACAACTGAACTGAAATTTGAAGTTGGCCCCAACAGGAGTCGATTTCGGGGTCTTCGGTACCCAATCACCTAGCCATAAATGCCCTGCTGCCATACCAACTGAGCTTACGGCAATCCCCCAAAAGGATGCAATTAACTCAGCCAGTATAGTAGTTTGTCAGGGGTCAACTTACCCCTATTTGGGGGATCTCATCGGGTAATCTCATGTGACGTCATAGGCATGTGATCCAGAGTACGAGTGAGCGACCATGTTGTGAAGTCACTCCCATAGTGATATGTGGTGCCAGTGCGCATGCGGGGCGAGTATTGCACGTGTTGTTAGGGTGATAGTGTTTCCGTCGTTCATTTTTGTATACTGGCCGTCTTGTTTTCTATGGTGGCACGTGTTGCGATGTAACTCAAAAACCTCTAGAGGGATGGGGTTTGTTTGGAGCGTGTATTCGATTCAACAGGAGTAGTTTTCTGATTCGGAATTTTCCAAATCTGCGTTTACGTCGTAGAATTTCCCAAATAGACCCGACAAGTTTTACTAGTTTGGATTATTTAGGAATCCTCTGTTCAGCGTCTTTCTATGTATCCATGTTATTGTTTTTCTGTCCACCCAACCCTATTCGTATGTTCTGGAGTATACTTCAGAAAAGTAGAAGAGCATATCCGTTCGAACAGTTATGCATATTGTTACTATATTTGGCCTTTCTGATCTGTTCTGGCTAGTCCTAACCATATTCCGGATATTTCTGTTCTTGTTTCGAAAAGCATAACTCGCATTTCATTTATCCAGATTATCCAATCAGTTCAATTTACTGTAACTAACTAACTAACCAATCAGATGACTCTATTCACCCAAACCACGCCCATTGTCACATCGTTATCTGATAGTAGTATGTCTCGTATGTTTGGGGCCCTATTTGGATGACCTCGGTGGATGACCTCGGAAGTGACGTCATGTCACATGACGTAGTGGCGCCATGTTGTGTTGTCATGGTAACCCGCGTGAGCGGCCGTGTTGTGACGTCATCCCCATAGTGATACGTGGTGCGGGTGCGCATGCGCAGCTCGTGTTGTTAGGGTGATGCGTATTTCCGTCGTCCATTTTGTATACTGGAGGCCGCCATCTTGGTTTCTATGGTAGCACGTGATTGCTATGTTACCTAAGGCCTACAATAGGACAGGGGTATGTTCGGAGGGTATGTTCGATTGAATCGGAGTATTTTCTGGAACGACTTCTCTGGATAATTACCACAAACAACCCGACAACTTGTATTATTTCGAATTCTTCCAGAATTCTCTGCTTCTATCTATATATGCAATAGTTATCGTTTATCTGGCCATGTGCCTTTATTCTAGAGTATACCCCAGTAGCGTAGAAGAGCCTATCAACAGGAACAGTTTACCTTATTATTGCTATATTTAGCAATTTCTGGTCTATTCTGGTTAGTTCTGACCCTATTCCAAGTACTCTTGTTGTTTCATATATCTAGATCATTTATAATCAATCAGATTGCTTGATTTCCCATAATCTCTATGCCGAGTTATCTCCCTTGTGTATAATAAAAGACTATATCCAATGGCCATATCCCATGGAATCCCATTTTTTGCAAAACACCTGTGGCTATAGAATCCCTTTTTTGTCGTATGAGGCCATGAGGGCTGTGTAAAAGCCCTCAATGAGTGCTCATTTATTATCCCTCATACCCTCATTGAATTTTGAGGTTATGAGGACCTTGAAAAATCCCTCAATAAGGTATAATTTACTACGACTCTTAGCCTCATTTCAATATTTAACAGGTATATCCTATAGAATCCCATTTTGGAAAACGCCTGTGACTGTGGAATCCCTTTTTGTCGTATGAGGCCACGAGGGCTATGTAAAAGCCCTCAATGAGTCCCCATTTACTATCCCTCATAGCCTCATTGAATTTTGAGGTTATAAGGACCATTACAAATCCCTCAATGAGGCATAATTTACTACGACTCTTAGCCTCATCTCGGTATTTGAGGATACCCATGGCCTGGTATTGTATTATTCGAGGATACATATCGAGGATACCTTTTATAGGATACTTATCTGAGGATACTATATAGGCTGTACATATCCCTATAGGTCTCTTGCTGGCCCTTAGTACTATTAATCCACCTGATGCTTTATGTTATCCTATGACTGGTATAGGTAGTATGCAATGCTAGGCATAGGGGTATTGTGGGTAGGGTACTGCCTGGTAGTTTAGAACGGTACTATAGTATGGCGGTATATACACCTATAGGCCCCTGTTAGTGCTTGGTACTATTAACCAACTGATTGTTTTGTTTTATTATATGACTGGTATATGTAGTACGTTATGGTAGACCTAGTGATTTTGTGGGGTTGGGGGTAATGCTTGGTAGTTTAGAACGGTAGAATAGCATAGGCTGTACATATCGCTGTAGGTCTCTTGCTGGCCCTTGGTACTACTGATCCACCAGATGCTTCATATTATTGAGCGGCATTCTGGGGTGGGGTCAATGCCTGGTAATACAGAACGGCAGCAGAGTATGGTTGGTATATTCCCCTATAGGTCCCATCCTAACCGTTCATAGTATTAACCTACCAAATGCTTTGTATCATCCTGTTACTGGTAAGGTGGTACGTAATACCAGTAGTTCCTACCTTATTCCGAGTACTCTTGTTGTTTCATTTGTCTAGATCATTTATATAAATTATAATTAACCAATTAGATTGCTTGATTTCCCGTAACCTGTACTTAATCGTACAGAGTTATCTCCCTTCTGTATAATAAAAACCTATATCAATGGCAATATCCCCGGCACCCCAATTTCGGCACCCCTTTTTGGAAAAGCATATGACCGTCGGCACCCCTTTGTCTGAAATGAGGATAAGAGTCGTATTAAAAATCCCTCATTGAAATTTCATGACTCTTGACCACGTCGTTTTCGAGTTGGAGCCCGAAAACCGCTTTCAGCCTGGAGCACCGCTTGACCTTAGACCTTTTGGTCCCAAATTGATTCGGTTTGTTCCTGCCCCTAGGCAGAGTATATGTTTATAATTTTGCGACCCTCGGTAGAAGCGTTTGAAGTTAGAGTCCGGAAACCATTTCTGGTTTAAGCGCCCCGCGACCTTAACCTCTGACCCAACAAATCGATAAGTTTCATTCCATTCCCTAAAGCACTGCACCTGTGGTGTTTCATAATACTAGGCCAAAGCGTAATGAAGTTAGATTCCTGAAAACAAATCGAACGGACGGACTCATGTCACTGATGCACCTACACACAGTGTGATCACCATAGGTGTCCCACCAGTTGGAGGGGCACTAACTAGTACGAACGGGAGGGTTCTCATATTTTCTTTCTAAACTAACCCTATCAAATAGTTAGCCTACTGTGGGGGCGGTCAAGTGTCACATTGAAAGACCTTCAGAGTATTGACCTGTGGAATACTAGGCCTTCGGAGTATTCGGCGTTTGGACTGTTAGGCTTTCGGAATACTTGGCCTCTGGACTATTCGGCCTTCAAACTATTAGGCCTTCGTAGTAATGGGATTTCGGATTATTTGACTTTCGGACTATAGGACCTTCGGTGTATTGGGACTTCGGACTATTAGGCCTACGGAGTAATAGGTTTTTGGTCTATTGGATCTTAGGAGTACTGGACATTCAGATTATCGTGCCTTTGGACCATTGTGCCTTCGCAGTATTCGCGAGTACTAGACCTTCGAAGTACCGGACCTTCGAAGTATTAGGCCTTCGAGATATCGGAGAATTGGGCCTCCTCACTTTTGAACATTCGGAGTATTTCGTCGTCGGAATATCGGACTTTCAGAGTATTGGGTCTTCTGAATACAGTACCTCGGAATATTGGGCGTTTGGAGTATAAATACGTAACCTTTAGTCGCGGGACTGTACAAACAGATACGGGCTATGGTGAATGGAGCTGTCTGACTGAATACTGGATCTTCTAATACTTGGTCAGGATCGGTGGGCGGGCAGGGTAATACACAGCAAGGACTAGATCGGTTATTGGGTCGAAGATAGCCAAAATAGGGTCGGGCATAGACAGAAACCGAGAAAGCTGTGTGAATATGAGCCAAAAGGAGTACTCCAGTAGAATGGAACATACCGTCCATACACACCTCCACTACGCTAGATGTCACTCTACCTCATAATAACCACGTGCTACCATACAATTGAAGATAATTGCCTCCGGCATACAAAATCGGCGATGGAAACACGTGTCACTCTAATAGAACAAGCTACGAGCCTACGGGTGCACATTTATACCAACACGTGACTACGAGACAATGACGTCACTACGTGGCCACACGGATGGGCTCCAATGACAATCAACACAACACATACAATCCCACTTGACGTGGCGTCACTTCTAGGAGCATCTGTGGGGTTGGAGTCATCCAATAATGGCCAGATCCACCCCGTCCATCCAACTTGCAGAAATGGAGGATACGTCATGTCGAAATAATGGTATAACAAAATGGATCATAATGGAGATAATTCCCAAGCAGGGATGTATCCATTCACCCGCATCTTTTGCATTATACGTGAAAGATTTGGAAGATTAAGTTCGGATGGGGTGGGCACTAGTTGGGGGGGGGGGGGGGGGTGCTAATGACCCCATGTTTCGCAGTTAATAAGGTGCTTGCGTGACGTTCTGTCCTAAAGTGAAGCGGGGTTAGTAGACAAGCTGCCAGTTGCTAGGGACAAAAGGAACAAATGGAAAAGGGTCTTCACAAAACTCACAGAAATAAACTGAGTATGAAGAGGAAGCGAATTATTAACTAGCTGAAATGTGTAGGAAAAGATGGTCTCCGACACTGATAAGCTGTATCTATTCGGCACCCTCTTCCCTCGCCTTTCCCGATTTCTCCCTCAACTCCAGTGACTGTGGTCTCACTTTGAACAACAATGACCTCCCAAAGGATCCATCAAGATACTCCTCAAAAGTTGGTCCTTCCTTCAACAAGCTTTTGGTCTAACTCTGCCGGCACGCCAGTTTCTATCTAGACTACATTCCACCAGAATCCTTCCCCTGATAAATTTGCTTCCCCGTGAAGAGTTTCCAACTATATCCACGAGGATAATCATTTACACTGCTGATGTTTGACTATCTACAAACTGCATCCACCCTCACGGCACCGGCAGGCCTATTGCATTACTGTGTGACCGTTCGTTGATTACACCTGCTACGGGAAAAATGCATGGCATTAGGTTCAATATTTTTACATCACCATTTTGAATACCCACCCACCCTAAAAAAATTTCCCATCCAGTTTCAGATGTCTACCTCATGAAACATCTGATTTCAAGTGTTTGTTGCTCGATGGACAGAAAAGCTATGTAGCACCGTCTCGGAAACAAATGAGGACAATGGCACCTCACATTTTCATAATAAATCGGAGAATCGTCGATCGTAACTCACTTTCCACTGAACAGTATCTTGTCCGAATAAATGTTTTTCGGCCTTTTCTTTGACTTCTCCCAGTTATTATGAACAACCCAAGAACACCCAACGGCCGTGTAATAACCACTGTAAAGCTTATTCATTCCCTTTTGGATGAATCAAATTTGAGGGGGGTATAATGAAAAGAGTGCTATCGTTTTCGAAAAGCGAGTTGTGTACCTTTTTAATATTTATATAACATTACGGGAGAACGTCAGCATCGATTCAAAAATACTATCAAATATCATTTTTCTTTCGATTTCACAGCTTGTGTCGAGTACCTGTGGTCTTCATTTTTTCATAGGACTACAGATAACTTCATTAATTTAATCGAAACAAAGGTAATTTCTGGAATGGTGACACGAGCAAGATGCCCCTAATTTTTTTTTGTTCACGAACAGGGCACATACATGTATATAAACTGTGCTGTTGAGGTCCTTTGTGTTTTATTGTTATACTTCCAATAGTGATACACAACTAACACACGCGCTTCAGAAAAGATCTATACCATCCTATATTAGCTAGAATGGTTATCATCAGGGTCATGTTTATATGGGGTGGACCAAAGGTCGTCCTGGGTAACCTAAAGAGGTTGTGTTTTTGTTGTTGTTGAAACATTATCCATTTCTACTCATCGATGAAAACGGATCGCACAACTTCTTTGAGTTCGCTATTTCAACCGCTCATGTGAATCTCAACTGACCATAACAGTCCAGGACTTCGGGAAGACGATACACGATCGCGGCCAAACGGATGTCATCCTGCTTGAGTTTTCTGAAGCTTTTGAAAAGGTGACTCGCACAAGACGGTTGCACAAGTTAAGCCGCTATGAAGTGAGGGGGGAGGGGGGGCAGCAGACGGGTTGATCATTGATTTTCTGAAAGACAGATACCAACAGGTTGTTCCCGGTGGTAGCACGTCACAGCCAGCTCCGGTATATTTCAGGTGTTCCACGAGGCAGTGTCCTAGATCCGATATTATTTCTTTTATATATTAACGATCTGTCAGACTACGTCACGAACAATTCTACCGTTCGACTCTTTGCTGACGACTGCATCTTATATCGGGAAAGCAGATCAACAGGTGACTCATCCAAGCTTCAACGGGATCTGGATTCTCTCCGAGTCTGGGAAATAGACTGGTCAGTGGAATTACATCCCAAGAACTGCTAGGTCCTCCATGTCACCAGTAAAAAAGTGCCCATTAAACACCAATATACCACCCATGGTCACACACTTGAAGAGGTTTAGACGTCTAAGTATCTGGGCTTTAACATACATTACAGTCTCAGCTGGAAGACGCAAATCAATCATGTGATGAATAATAATAACACTTTGGCCAGCCGGTGATTTGTCGCGGTTCTCGGACGAGAAGGCCTTGGTTACCCCTGAACTCCCAACTGCCTCCCTATTCCCACGCTTCCCCTCTCCTCCCAACACTCGGAGACGAACTGCTTGATGACATCCCTTGCCCCATTCTTCCCAATCTATCCAATTAGCATATTAACCCTCTCCTTTGAGTCTCCCCCTAACCACGTGTTCTTCATTCTCCCACCCCACTTCCCCATTATACTCCCAGTGAATCTCATTCTTTTAGACTGATACTTTGGGCATTCTAGAAGAAAGTATTCCAGGGTCTCCACCATGCCCAGGTTACACATCTGGCACTCCCTTTCACCGTCTTTCTCAATTTTTCCCCTCAGCTCCAGGGATCGCGACCTCAGCTTGAACAACAGTGCCCCCCCCCCCCCCCCCAAAAAAAAGGTGCCATCAAGGTACTCTTCAAAACCTGGCTTCTCTTTATCACGCAGGTCACCCAAAGACCTCTTTATACATGAAGAAAGCCAATAACGCCAGGGCATTCCTACAAGAACATATACCAGTGTCCCCCGAAAGACCAAAAAGCTACCTTTCAAGACACTCGTTAGGCCTCAGATGGGGTATGCAAGCAACTTATGGGACCAGACTGCTGTCAATATTAACAACCCGGAGATCGTACAGAGGAGATCAGCTAGGTTTGTTACCAGAGACTATCGCCGGACCAGCAGCGTAACCAACGTGATGAACAACCAACAGTGGCCAACCACCACGCCAAGTTCGAATATACGCCAGAAGGCGGTCTGAACTTTGTAGGAAGAAGAAGCACTCGATGGTGTGGGTTCGATCTTCGACTGAAGATCTGTATCTGTATCTGTACGTCGCAAATATCCCTCCTATTGGGCTTTGGTGCGATGGGGAGGGCGCATTATTAGTCGTGATGGTCCAGTAATGCGGTTTTGAAGTTTTCTTTCTTCCAGATGGTTCCAGTTTACTGCCGTGCAGACGAAGAGAGAGTTTCTATATTGTTCTGTTCTGCTTGATGGAATTTCCACTGGTCTACAGTTGTGTCTTGCAGGTGAACTTACGATGTTTGATGTTTGGCAGTCTGTGTATTGTTTAGCTTTAATTTGGCGTTTTGGTATTTGGAATTTTATAAGACTGTTTGTTGGTATTCCAGGTAGGCCTATCTGCCCTCCCCCCCCCCCCACCCCCAAACACTTTATAAAAGAATATCAGACGATTTTGTTGGCGTGTAGGGTTGGTAGTTTTAAGTCCCCCAGCATTCTCGTCATACAGCCGTCTTCCCTAGATTTGTACGGGCACATACATATATGTAAAATGTGCTGTTGAGGCCCTTTGTGTTTTATTTCTATACTTCCAATAGTGATACGCAACTAACACATGCGCTTGAGTTTTCTGAAGCTTTTGAAAAGGTGACTCACACAAGACGGTTGCACACGTTAAGCCACATGAAGTGAGGGGGGGGGGGAGCAGACGGATGGATCATTGATTTCTGAAAGACAGATACCAACAGGTTGTTCCCGATGGTAGCACGTTGGAATTTTATAAGACTGTTTGTTGGTATTCCAGGTAGGCCTAGCTGCCCACCCCCCACCCCCCAAACCACTTTATAAAAGAATATCACACGATTTTGTTGGCGTATGGTTTGTAGGGTTGGTAGTTTTAAGTCCTCCAGTATTCTCATCATACAGACGTCTTCCCTAGATTTGTAATCTTTGGTGATGAATCTAGCACTTCTTCTTTGGATGTTTTCCAGTTTAATTATCTCATTTTTAGTATATGGGTCCCAGATGGTTGCCCCATATTCCATGTTGAATCTAACTAGTGCGATGTATGCTGTTTTGCGACATTCCCTTGGGCAGTGTTGGAGATTTCTGCGAAGGAACCCAAGGGTTGAACTGACCTTTTTGCTGTTGTTGTTAGTATGTTCTTTCCATTTTAGGTCCTAGGATATTTGTAGACCTAGGTACGGATTTGATGTTACTTGTTCTAGAATGTCGTTGTCAATGATGTAGAATCTGTGGCTTTTCTTCTTCACTTCAGACTTAGAATATAGCATTTCTTCTATAATTATGTACAATCCTTTTGCACCTAAAATCCAAAGCCGACATTTGTTAATTGATGCTGTCACACTACACCTCACCTTTCTCAAATTATATGTAGCCATTTTGAATCATTTGAACAATTTAAAATGTCCTTTTGGGCCCAACAATTCAAATACTGTTCGACCGAAAAATTCCGCTCAATTAGCGGTGCGTCAAATTTTCGTCGAGCTCCGCAGTTGGTCGGGAGAGTCCGATAAATTACTACCGGAAAAATGAATCACCAACGAGTCGAACCAGTCTAACTTGTGAAAAAATGGCGACTTACATATCTGGATGTGTCCTATCTTCGTTATGTTTTGAACAACTGAACAGCGAAGGAGATCAGGTTTGCTTCAGTAGCTAGTGCCCAAAGTAGTAGGAAGGCCACATACTCAGCAGCGGGTTGTTCGGAACATCAGAAAGTCGAAAGAGCTTAGCTTGCGTATCAATAATGACTTCAGCCTGTGTGGTTGATAAACCGAAAACAGGAAATCTGGCACTTTTCCTTTTAAATTTTAATTTGATCCAACTGAAGAATAAAATAAAGGGTTTTAACACTGACTGACTAATCGAAAAAGATTTTGTTCTGTGACTTTTTCGATCAAAGTAAACACAGAAATAGGGGGACATTTCAATTTAACCCTTTCTGCGTCGCTGATGTTTGTTTTTTTTTTGTGCCAATGATGTATCGCCCTGGTTACAGTACAATCGCAGTAGGTACATTGTCTGCTCGGCCCACAACCTACATTGTACTCGTCCCCATTGATGAGTCGGCTTAGTCCAACTTGATGGTCCAGTGGTCTTATGTCAACAGTCTACTTGGTCCCTATAAAAATAGTTATAGTTATGACAGGCATCTATGTGTGTGTGGGGGGGGGGGGGGGGGAGTCTAAGTTACATATGATTTTTATGCTCCCCAAAAAATTTAGGGAAGCATATTGCCATATAGTTGCCACTTTGTCCGTCCATCCGAAACAAAGGTTTCCAGAATCCAGATGATAACTCTAGTTTGCTTTGATATACACTACGAGTCGGAAGTAGTTGTAGGAACAACCGCAGTATAATCAGGAATCGAAACGCGGTTGTGAACTTTCAATAAACGCGTTCATCGTTTTTTTCGCGGTTATTCTCCAGGAGTATCGTTTGACAGTTCGTTTCTGTTCCCGGTTGTAAACGAAGATAAACGCGTTTATCCTTTTTTCTGGTTATCCTCCAGGGATATCATGTAACAGTTCGTTTCTGTTCCCGATTGTAAACGAAGATAAACATTCATCCGTTCGGCAAATAACGAGCATTGGCACGTGTGCTTCAACTTGAATGTACAAGAGCAAACTAAAAGAAAAGACAGCAGCACAGAAATCGCATGCATAGCATGTACATGTAACTATTTTATCTCACAAAAATTCTCTCCAAACATCTCTCCCCATTTATCACTTAACACCATCCCCCGCCCCTTACAAAAACCACCACTTTGCGATGTGCCCCCCCCCCCCCCCCAGCCCCCCCAAAATGCCAATTGCCTACCTATTAGTTATATTCACGGACGAGGTCACCTGAACCACTTGCTGGCTAAAAAATAGCTAGCGCAATATGAAAAATTCGCCATTCAAATTCAAAACGACATGAACATAGTTATCCATCAACTGTCCCTCCCACCAACTCCCAATACCCCATTTCACGAGTCTTCTCCGGCCTCTATTGCGCCATTCACCAAAACTCTGGCGATTAAATGCCCTGAAGTTTCCAATTTGATAGAAAAAAATACTTTCTATTTCATTGCCGCAGTCTTGTCTTAAATGACTTGATGCCGTAATACGCTTAGCTACGTCGGATGTCATTTACCACTTAATAAAGGCTTCAGTGCCCCTGTATATGACACCCCACCCCTCTCCTCTCCATGCACACCCCACCCTCTCATTCTGAACTCTGAAGGACTAAGGACAGTTCCAAACATAACACATGCATGTGCAAACCCCAGGTTTTTACATGTACCTCCCCTATCATATGGATGTCAATTTGAGGTAAATTGATATTCTGTTTGCTTTCCTTCATTGGACGAAGATGTTTATGTGATAAAAAAAAAAACATAATGAGTTTTAGTTATTTATTCGCCATAATATTTAAAAAATGTGCCAATTTCTAAGGGTGGAGATTGCCAAAAAAATAACGCACATGTGGATTGAACGTGACAAGATCGTTGCTCGACACATGCGCCTGGGAACAAAGACAATTCGTCCCTATTCAGTTTGACCCATATTCTGCAAGGCTTTCACTTGAATTTTTCATTTGAAATAATGAAACAAACTGAGTTTCTTCATCTAGAGAACTTGTCCCCTCCTCCCACTCTCCCTGAAAATTTTGCCATTGCATATTGCGAGCGTAGTGGCACCCTTTTGTCAGATTCCACCCCAAACATGCACAGAATAAGGGTGTTTGGGTTGAGGAGACAGTAATGTCGTTTCATCCCATTTTCTGTAACACTTGTTTGCAGAGTTTCTCATTTGGATCGTAGATTTATCAGTGAAAATAACATGGTCGACGTTTTCTGAGTTTTATACAATACTTCCATTGTACATTATACAAAATGTTTCAATGTCTGAGTGCATTTAGATTTTAACGCCAACATTTTTAAAAAATGTCAATCATTTAAATGCAGCAGATCTCCTTTTGCCATTCAAATAGTGCAAATAGTGGGTAGTTCAGATAAAAAGGAAACAAAAACAATGGAAAAAGCAATCTTAGAATAGCAGTAAGCGTCCCTCTTTCGTGTTTCCACAGGTGGTTAATTACAGTAGTTTGTTTTGTAATTAAACTGGTGGCAATTAGACACTCACCGAAATTGGATTAAGAGCCGGGCATACAAATCAATCAGCTTCCTTTTATTGTGCAGGCCTTCTGAAGTTATTGTTTACAAAAAAACAATGCTCTGGATCTCACAATGCACCCCGAAAAGTAATTAAGTATTCATGCAATTGAATTAAATATTTTGAGAATGGCATTAATTAATCCATTCCCGACTTGTGTATTGTTTCCCGACGCTCTGCATTTCTTCAGTTCAGTGTACTTACAGTGACATTTTATTCTTTTCACATTCAATAGCAGCCATACCTTTATTCTGAATTCATGACACATTTGAATATTGAAATTCCATTGCATCTTAATACGAACGCTTATCATTTCGACATTTCGAGTCTGAGGATTTTGCAAGAGCGTGGTGAGAGAAGGGGAGCCCATCGGGAAGAATAACATGTTTGAGCCTTTTACCCGATCCAGGTATCGACGAGATGGGGGCGAGTACAAGAGGAAGCACCCCTCACTTGATGTGCGTGTGTGTGTGTGGGGGGGGGGGGGGTGGTTGCCCCTGAAACAAATGTGAAATTCAAGACAAAAAAACTCAATTTTCTTGACTGAGTCTGCTTGTGTCCATAATTTATAAGTCGTGAAGGGCATCAATAATTAAGCCACATGACCGGAATGGGGGGACGACTAAAATGGGGGGGGGGGGGGTATGTACTCCCTCCCCCCCTGGCTACACTACTGAAATGCCCTCACGAAATATATTTTTTTAAATTATTTAAAAAAAAAAATGTTGCATCCCTCTCGACAATGAGCCTGTGGAGGAAGTTTCAGTATGCCCACTCTCACCCCGCAATCTCTTTGGTGCAATAGATAAATGTCTACATCTGTAGAGCAGCACTCTTTGCTTCCAAGGGTTCCCGACAAGGATGTGTATTTATTTAAAATCATGGTGTGTGTATGTACTCCTCTAAGGTTTCTCTTGGAATGGAGTATTTTAAATGGAACTTGGTTTCAACTGCATGCAGGTCCGAACTTAGGTGGGCAGAAGATGTCTCGTGTTTTGTACAGAGCACGTGTTCAGACGAGAATTAGCATTTTCGTGTTTAGCACACAAATAAACAAATTAAGGCTGGAACCATTCTTCGTTGTTTTTTTTCTGTTCGATGATCATTTAATTTTTAACGTGCATTATCCCAACAAAACATATTTCATTAGATTAAATGGTCATTCGCACATTTCTTCAAATGTTTATTCACCACAAAACAACCGCCTCACAAACATTTAATTCGAGTATATTTGGCTTTTGCACTGGTGAAAAACACAGTAGCCCACACGTTATTCATTTGAATTTCCTTGTTACCTGGCATGCCAATTAATGTACTAGTAAAAAGTTTGCCCGTGTAGTGGAGATTCAGGAACCAATGCATCAGTGAACTTAACCCACGCCTGGGAAACTCTTAGTTGAATAACGTTTAATTTTGGAGTTCTGTATTTTTCTTGGATGTGGTTCAGACAGTAGATGTGTGCGGGTTAGTATGGTAACACTGGGTGGGCAGTAAAAAATTACGAAACATTACTTCTGCTTTATGCTAAGGTGTTGTTCATGACTCCAGTGGTGAAGATAAAGGGGATGGGGGGGGGGGAGGGGGGGCGAAGGCCCCCCACCAGAAGTTTTGTCGGAGAATTTTTTGGGGACCATTTTTAGGCGAATTTATGCCTAATAACATTAAAATGCTGGCTTTGGGGATAAAAACATGCCATTTTAGGTAAAAAAGACCAATTTTCAGTACATTTGCAGTAAACAACAGATTCTTTCTGTTTGTTTGGGTTTTTGTTGTTGTTACACTGTCGGAAAATTTTCGGTCTGTCGGAAAAATTTGGGCTTGCCCCTCCGCCAGTGAAAAGCTGTCTACGCCACTGCATCACTCATCGGTCACTCAGATACGCTTTGGAAAGTGAAAGTGGTGTTTTGATAGAGGATAATTTTTTACGTGTGTTGGAAAAACGTGTTATTCTCTTCCATTAAACTGTGACAGATTATTGGGCATGAGAGGCAAAGAATACTGGGTAGTGGGACAGAATTTTTCATCAAGAAATAAAGCCCAACAATGTGTTGTTGAATTTGTAGTTTGTTGTGATCCAGATGCAGCGGTATTGAGATTTTGAAGGCTTTCTTTGCCTTTGGTGGGCCGACTTAAAAACTCGCGACCGACAATAACACTGAAAAAATATTTTCAATTTGACTTTTAACTTGTTCAAATATACAATGGATTATGCATTATATTCACATCAGATGATTTTTCAAGATAATTTGGGCCACTCGTTGTCGCAGTGATCAGATCCATACGTTATTTATTAAATATTTGACAGTCTGCAGTATGACTTGTGAAATTGGAAATTTTGTACGAAAAGGCAGACAATGGACAATATTTCGAATGGAATGACGTTCTAAATTTTTGATTGCTCGACTTGAGCATTGCAAATGCCAACAACAGATTTTGGATTTTTGCTTTACATGTGTATAGATCGTATCATAAGTGATTGTTGGTATCGTTTGTTTGCGTTTATGACTGAATGCCACAATGCAGTTTCATCAAAGCTCACGTCTCGTTTCTTCCCACAAGACTAACACTATCGTTTATTTACGTTTCGCACTCCGGTCGCAAACGATCGGCAACCGCGGTTATCGTTTTTATTAGTGGCACGGAAACGAAACTCACGTGTTTGTGTAGTTTATAACCGCGCACAAAACCACGAGATAATTGCGGTTTACATACAACTACTTCTGACTTGTAGTGTATGATCTTATAATTTTGCAACAGTACTACTACTATCAGTACCAACCATGAAATGCAGATGAAGTTTGATTTTCACCATAATTTCATTTACTATGCCCCTTGAAAAATCAAAATTGTGAAATCAATGGTTTCTGGAGGCTAACTCTTGTTCGCTTTCATGAATGACCATATAATTTTGATGCGTTACTCTACACCATGAAATGCAAGTCAAGTTCAATTTTCACCTTTGTGACATTTACCCTTCCATAATTATGCCCCTTGAAAAGTCTCAAAATGGTAAAATGAAAATCAATGGTTTCCGGATGATAACTCGAATTCACTTTGATATGCAACCCTATAATTTTGCAACATTACCACCTACATGTACCATGAAATATAGGTCAAGTTCGATTTTTACTATTATGTCATTTACCATTCCAGAGTTATGCACCATGAAATGTGGCAAAATGGTAAGGTGATAAAACATTTTTTACTCTATCTTTTTAAATGCTCAGAGCATGTATAAAAGTTAACAAAAATAGTAATCTTTGATCATTCATTTTATTCTACGCGGTGGAAAAAGTCTGCAGAAATCGCACCGAGTTCACCTGTGAAGTGCAACGATACATGTTATCACCTCTCTCATTTGAAGTTACCACTCATGACTAGTGTTGAAATGAATTTTCGACTAGTCGACGCCAACGCGATTAGTATTAAACAAATCTATTAACCAATTAGTGAATTACTTGTCGATTAGTCGCCTGAGTGTATTCTCTAAAGCCTTGAAATTTCCACTTTCTGTTCCTTTAAGAAATTTAATTTTATTAAAATTAATTCAGTGCTTTTGATTTGAGTTGCGCTATTGCATTCGCGCTTCTACATTGGAAACAAGCGCTCTGTTTCGTGCTTCTCTAATTTTCAAGAAAATAGATTAAATTACTGGGCAAAGTTTCGAGATTACATTGCACTGATTAAAACACACAAATGAGTTGTGAACAGTATACCTGTAAACTGTTGTGTCATTTTAATTAATGCTGACAGTGGAAGTACAGTTTTGGAGAGTGTATTATCACTAAATCACCCACAGAGTGGAGATTCCACCCAAGCAATAATTGCAGATCTGTTGCAAAGCAAAACAAGCACATGCAAAGATCCAGCCAATGGAACTCCGGGTTATACCCAGAGGTCCATTGGCTCGAACTTTGCTTGTGTTTTTTTTATCCACGTGTACAAAATTTGAAAGTGGTACTTTGGGTGATAACTCCACTCCCCGGGTGATTTAGTTACAATCCACTGTCCACGTACATGTACTGTACATCTACAGATGTTCATACTTTTTCAACACGTTCTTGTTTTGGGTAAATGTTGCGGTCACAAGATTGGTCAGAAAAGAAAACGTCACATAATATTTACTATTGAATGAAGTTTTACAACTCGCATTATGTGGTGCACATACTGACCAAACAAGTCACACTGTTTGGTCACGTGATGTATTTAATATTCAAGGAGGCTACTGTTTTTAGTTTGTCTAGCTTTTCATTGGGAGTTGATCAAGTTATGCAGGTCACGAAACAATCATGTCATCAGAGTACACTTCTTCAGTGACCTGTTTTCTGCTTTCAAAGTTATTTCAACACAATAACAAAGTGCAGAAATTTCTTATTAGATCACAATATACAAGGGAATTTTGAGGGAAAAGTTCAGTTTTGTTTAAAAATATCTGACAGAACCAAATATTGGAATACCAAGGATTTATTATGAGACCAATTTATTTTTTGTAGCACCGGTTGTTTGGCCGTAAGGACATGGAGACATTGACTCTGTAATGTCACGCAGTTAGACCCATAAATTGTATCGTAATTTGGAAGTCATTCCAGCCAATGAACTTAGTTAAAACCACAGTTTTGTAGAATTTATTGCTTAGTTTAGCATCTGACATTGCATAACCGACTACTAGTAGTCGATTAATCGTCGACTACTACCTGACGATTAGTTGATTAGTAAAAATCCAAATGACGTTAATCGTTTCAACACTACTCCTGACCAGATGCATGTCGCTCTGAGTAGCTCTTCCAATGGTTGGAAGCCATGCCGAGTCATTGTGACAATTACAAGTTCACAGTAACAGTATATTCCTGCCTGAGTAGTACTGTGGATTCATAAATCTTTTGGGAAGAAAAAGCATGTTAAAGATATGTTGAATGGTTATATTTATTCTTTGCCAATTTTATAAAAACAAACTCATCTCCTTTCCTTTCCGATTTTGGACTTGAGAGTGCTGAATATTGATCATCTTTAAAGACTTAGGGAGTCTGTTAGTGGTTAGACAAATGGCCTAACTAGTCGACTTTGAGTTGATTATCCCACCTGACTAGTTGACTCCTGAAAATCGGCAATCATCCCAACATTAGTTACTTACAATGCTACATGAATCATTGATCAAGTATGGTTCATTGACTGACATCATTGATAGTACAGTACAATCGCCGTGGATTGGTTGCAATCCACACATGGGCAGTGATTTCCATGCAGGTGTTTATCAGATAATAAAAACAATCATCAGCAAAATTTTAATTAATGAAGCACCGGGTATCGCCCGGTGCTTCATTAATTAAATTTTTGATGCTTATTCCTATAATTAGTGTTTGAAATCTCATAATATTGCGTCCGTGGAAATATTACCCGCCTGTGGAAGGTGACCAGTCCACGGCAGCCGTACTGTACAGCCAAACTTTTTTCCCCCAAGGCACCAAAGGGTTGTGCGGCTTGCACCCCAACATTTTATCCCCAGAGGAACCCTGAGTATACACCTATAGTTAAAACTAGAAGTCCTGTCCCGAACGGTGCGCTTATCTAGGCTTAATTGCACATAGGAATTGTGTGCAATTGCCATATCGAATGGCATCCAAAGCACGGCAGGTTCTCCTGGTTACTCATAGCAAACACAGGCAATGTTTCTGCCAATGGACCTCCGGGTTACTCGGAGGTCCATTGGCTGAAACATTGATTGTGCACAGGCCATACATGTACATGTATGTACAGAATTTGATAGCCTTACTATGGTCATATCGCGTAGATGTAACCCGGAGGTCCATTGGCTGAAACATTGATTGTGCACAGGCCATACATGTATGTACAGAATTTGATAGCCTTACTATGGTCATAACGTGTAGATTAATGCGCAGATCGACATGCTATTTGTGCGCATTTCATGACGGGACTTTTTGTTTCAACTGTAGTAGGGTCTAGTTGAGTTATGATTGGAACAAGTGGACTTACATGTAGAACTGTTTTAGGCCGAATTGTCTTCAGTTTGGGATGTGATGACTTACTTCTGTTTGGGATAAGTGGGTTTTGGGCCAAGAGTGCATTGAGCCGACAGTAAATGTCAATTCTACAACATGTAAGTCGTTCTGCTTTAGTCTATCGACAGTAATGTCAGTCCATGTGGTGTTGAAATTTCATGAACAAAATTGGTGTTGAAACAGGGAATTTTGTAGATGACTAGTCGGTGGCCATTAATTGGTAACTTATTGTCAATGGGGCTGTGCGATATTCTAAACTGAATACTGGTAATGGTTTTCCAAAAATACTGCGATATACCAGTATATTGAAAGACTGTTCAGATATCTGTAAAATACGTATCACAATTGGGAGTTAAACCATCACAGTAGAACAAACTAGCATGCCTTGATGATGCAGTTCGAATAACCCTTTCCCCAGCGCATGATATCAAACCAATATCATGTGACCCCCCCATTGGAATGAGCTTGACTAGCCTGTTCCAATGAGGGGTCACATGATATGGTTTTGTTGAATTTTTTTTCAAAATATTTTTTCACCTGAGCACTGAATCTGTATATTACTCGGAGAATGCAGCCAATTTGTTAGATAAAGGGATTATGTTATTCATTCAGGACTACAGTTAAAATTCAAGACATTTTGAAAGTTAAATTGTGGAAAATAAATAATGACGATTAACCAATATTTTTAGCTTAACTTGACAGAGTCAAGATAAGCTATTGCCATCACGCGTATGGAAGTCTGAGTCTGCTCACAATTTCCTTTAGCACGGGCTACACCCCGCAGTTCTTGTCTGATCATCACAAAATTTTATATATAGGTTTGGGGTCATGTCTAGATGAGAACGTCCCCTTTTGGTCACGATCGGTCAACCGGAATGGCTGCCCGAGCCCAAAACCCGAAAACCATTAGCACAGTCTACAGGTCGTATTTATGAAGGGATTTCATTGTAACTTGGTAGGATGCCTGATCATGCCTCTGTATAATGCCTAGATGAGAACGTCCCCTTTTGGGCATGATCTGTCAACCGTGATGGCTGCCCAAGCCCGAAACCCAAAAACTTTTAGCACAATCTGCAGGTCATGTTTAATATGGAGGGATTTCATTGTAACTTGGTACAATGACTCCTTATGATGTCTAGATGAGAATTTCTCCATTTGGGCGTGATCTGCCAACCGTGACGACTGCCCGAGCCCAAAACCCAAAAACCTTTAGCACAGTCTACAGGTCATCTTTATTGAGGAATTTCATTGTAACTTGGTGGGTTGACTTCATATAATGTCTAGATAAGAAAGTCCCCTTTTGGACTTGACTGAGCAACTGTGATGGCTACAGGGGCCCGAAGCCCAAAAACCATTAGCACAGTCTAAAGGTCATATTTATGAAGGGATTTCATTGTAACTTGGTAGGATGACTCCAAATAATGTCTAGATGAGAACGTCCTATTTTGATCGCGATCATTCAGCCTTGATGGGTGCCCGAGCCCAAAAACCTTTAGCATAGGCAAAAGGTCATATTTATGGAAGGATTTCATTGTAACCTGTTTGTTTGACTCCATATAATGCCTAGATGATGACATCCCCTTTTGGTCATGATTGGTCAACTGTGATGGCTACAGGTGCCCGAAGCCTGAAAACCTTGAGCACAGTCTACAGGTCATATTTATGAAGGGATTTCATTGTAACTTTGTAGGATCACTCCAGATGATGCCCAGATGAGATTGTCCCATGTGGTTGTGATCATTCAACCATGATGGCTGCCTGAGCCCGAAGCCCAAAAACCTTTAGCACAGTCTACAGGTCATATTTATGAAGGGATTTCATTGTAACTTGGTAGGTTGACTTTCATATAATGTCTAGATGAGAATGTCTCCTTTTGGACACGATTTTGGCAACTGTAACAGCTACAGGGGCCCGAAGCCTGAAAACCTTTAGAACAGTCTACAGGTCATAATTATGAAGCGATTTCATTGCAGCTTGGTAGGATGGCTCCAAATAATGTGTGGATGAGAACGTCCCCTTTTGGTCGCGATCATTCAGCCTTTATGGCTGCCCGAGCCCAAAGACCTTTAGCATAGTCTATAGGTCGTATTTATGGAAGGATTTCATTATTGACTCCATATAATGCCTAGATGATGACATCCCCTTTTGGTCATGATTGGTCAACTGTGATTGCTAGAGGTGCCCGAAGCCCAAAAATCTTTAGCACAGTCTACAGGTCATATTTATGAAAGGATTTCAAAGCCTGAAAACCTTTAGCACAGTCTTCAGTTAATATTTATGAAGGGATTTCTTTGTAACTTGTAGGCTGACTTCATATAATGTCTAGATGAGAGCAGCCCCTTTCGGACACCATTAGGCAACTGTGACGGCTACAGGGGCCTGAAGCCCGAAAACCTTTAGCACAGTCTACAGGTGATATTTATGAAGGGATTTCATTGTACTTTGGTAGGATGACTCCAAATAATGTCTAGCTGAGAACATCCCCTTTTGGTCGCGATCATTCAGCCTTGATGGCTGCCCGAACCCAAAACCCCAAAACCTTTAGTATAGTCTATAGGTCATATTTATGGAAGGATTTCAATGTAACCTGTTAGTTTGACTCCATATAATGCCTAGAAGATGACATCCCCTTTGGTCGTGATTGGTCAACTGTGACGGCTTCAGGGGCCGAATAGTCTACAGGTCATACATGTATTTATGAAGGGGTTTCATTGTAACTTCGTAGGAATGTCCCCTTTTGGTTGCGATCATTCAACCCTGATGGCTGCCCGAGCTCGAAGCCCAAACACCTTTAGCACATTCTACAGGTCATATTTATGAAGGGATTTTATTGTAACTTGGTAGGTTGACTTCATATAATGTCTAGATGAGAACGTCCCCTTTAGACGCAATTGGGAGACTGACGGCTACAGGGGCCCGAAAAGCCCGAAAACCTTTAGCACAGTCTACAGGCCATATTTACATGTATGAAGAGATTTCAATGCAACTTGATAGGATGACTCGCTTTGGAATAATTTCACTGTAACTTGGTAACTTTCGTTGATATACGTTAACTGTGAGGGCCACATACATTAACTGTGAGGTCATATTAACCCACCCCTCAGCTCTTTAGTACAGTGTACACCTCATATTATTTTTATCAACAACATAGTGTACAGTGAACAGAAATGAACATATTCCCAATTATCACAATTCTTGTCTTATTTCATAATCCTTTCATAAATATTGAACATTATCCTTTTCATCAAACACAACACACATTGTCATTGACACTTTCATTGTAATTACACCGGTATTGAATAGATACTGGTTTGAATACTGGTATGCATTGGTGTATTGATATACCATGTAGCCCTAGTCTGTCAGTGACACCCAGCACCACAACATTATTATAGGGGCAGGCAGCACCTATCGTTACACTCAGCCCAGACAGTAAAATACAGGCGATTTTCACATCAAACTTTGTGGTTTATAGTTCATTTTTAGGTGGAAATGATCTTTGTAATATGCAGGAATGAACTGCTAAATGTCTTCTCACATATTTTAAATGTACATGGAAAATCCCTCAGCCATTGAGTTACTGTTTATCGTAGCAATGATAGTTGTTGAAATGAAGTACCCATTGAATAATTTCTATTAGAATATCAACACCAGCCTGCGTCAGTGGTAGAGATGGGCAATATACCGAAAAACCGAACCGATACCGATATCATGGGAACACCGAAAAACCGAACCGACCCAATCTTTGAATACCGAAACCAACGATATTTTCAATTTTCCCTGTGCATTCGCTATTTATAAGGCCTTGATGAGGACTGATAGTAGTTGAAGTGTTCATTTTCTTGAAAGAAGTGACTGATTTTATTTTTCAGTTTTGTTAAGCCTTAAGGACCAGGGCAGTTGTACTAAATTATCAATAGTCTACCACCTGTACATGTCCAGTTGCTTAGCAGTGATTTCTATCCAAGTCTTGGCTGCCTTAACAGGCAGCCAAGACTTGGCTAGAAATCACTGACCAGATAATTTTACTACTGTCATCAGGCCCACCTAAAGATGACATCTTCAGGACACACATTCTGTGATTACAGACGCCTTAAGTGAGCTTGAAAAGTTAAGGCGTATTTAGAACAAGTCACCAAATTACTGCAGATATGATCTGGGTTGACAAAAGAATGACAATGTTGAGCCCATCAACAATGGCATGTGTAGCACTGTGATAGAATGATACAAGAACAACTTATTCTGTATTTTTGCTGACATGGATTCCCCTTTGGTACTATCAGTGAATCTGAAGTCACATACCGAATACCGAACCGATACCGCGGTATGCCCACACAAAAATACCGAAACCGATACCGAACTCAAAATTCAAATACCGCCCATCTCTAGTCAGTGGTGAGTATGGTGACAAGATAATAATTACGTAAGACAATTGAATTGAACATAAAAGGTGCTGACAAAAGTTTGCAGACTGCAGTTTTGTGAAAACGTGATTGATACGCTGCTCACTCACGAGGTGATGACAACAGTTGACTGTGTTTACATGTAAGTACGTGGGAGGTAGAGCTTGGCAGTATTGAAATTTCAAGTTCGGTTTTGGTATTTTAGAATGATTTACCTCAGTATCATAAAGGTATTCGGTGTCAACATACATGTACCCACACCGATACAAATATCAAATGGTATTTTGAAATACTGTCTGGCTGCAGATCCCCGTTTTACAACAGACAAAGCCATCGAATTGTCAAAATGTTGGAAGTAACGCAGGCAATAGCCATCAGTCATTAGATGTAACAAAAAAGCTGAGAGAAAATACCCCTGGGTATTTTTTCTCAGCTTTTTTGTAACATCAAATGACATATGGTGACTGCTTTTAGAAACACACAGTCCATGGGTTCTTCTTGTCATGAATTTTGCGTAACATTCTGTTCTTTACCCTTTTATTTTTTAACAAATGTCAGGAATATTTTTTAAACCAGAATATCGGTATTTTGAGATTCCGTCGATACGGTAGATCGGTATTGACTCGATACCGATATCGAAAGCTATTTACGGTATATCGCCCATCTCTAGTGGGAGGAACATCAAAGGGCAAAGAGCCTCGGTGACTCGAGAATCTATTAACCTTCTCCATCTGCATGTGTGTTACTAAGTAAATTAATAACCCTTGTTTGTGTTGTGGATACATGTAACTACATGACTTTGCTGCATGAGTGATAATATGTTGTCACTGTTGTGGTTGGTAGAAGGGGCTAGTCAATGGGTGATTTTGCTATTCGCTGTCGATTAATCGTTACAGCACTAAAAATATTCCAAATTTATTCGTGGCCGGCACAAACTTTTCTGTCAACTTTTCAAGGTTTGTAATCACTGTTCTACAGTTAAAACTAGAAATCCTGTCATGAATTGTGCGCGTATCTAGGCTTAATTTCGCATAGGAATTGCCATATCGAATGGCATCCAAAACACGACAGGTTCACCTGGTTACTCTAAGTAAACACAGGCAATGTTTCTGCCAATGGACCTCCGGGTTACCTTGTTCTTGAAAATGCAGAAAGAAGACAAGGAAACTGGAAAGCCATGAAAAGTTGTGTGAAGGTCATGGTATTTTATCTAGAGGTGGGAGGTTTTGATTTTTCAGATTCGTTTCGGTTTCAGGAAAAAAACCTTTGTTTTAGTTCGGTTTTACTGTGTGTTAAGAACAGATAGTAAATAACACTTAAGCATCCTTAACTTGGAAAATATCCACAATATAGTTGAAACTAGAAGTACTGTCACTGTATTGTGCTCTGTTTCAAAGTAATAGCACACTGAGTAAGGGCACTTATTGTCCCTATCATGCTCAAACTACTCCACTAGTATAACTCAATTCCTGTAGAAAAACAGTGCGCCCAACAATTCTATACTAGTAAACAGAGATCATTAATATCATTCCTAACCTCTACTGGGATACATGTATATGTAATAACATAAATAGATATTAAAATTGACTACGTATACTCTCGAATGCCTAATAATAGTACAGGGCGAAAAAATAGTACAGTTAAAACCAGAAGTCCTGTCACGAACTGTGCGCTTATCTAGGCTTAATTGCATGTAGGAATTGTGCGCAATTGCCATATCGAATGGCATCCAAATCATGGCAGGTTCTGCTGATTACTTATAGCAAACACTGGCAATGTTTCTGCCAATGGACCTCCAGGTTACCCAGAGGCCCATTGGCTGAAACATTGCTTGTGCACAGGCCATATGCAGATAAATTGATAGCCTTACTATTGTCAAACCGCGTATATTAACGCGCCGATCGACGTGCAATTTGTGCGCATTTCAGGACAGGACTTCTAGTTCTAACTGTACAGGGTGGAAAATTTCTGAAAATTAATAATAGTTTAGGGTGGAAAATTCCAAGATGTGAGTCAGTCGCTATATTCAGAACAGTTTTTATAACATAGATGTCTGATGCTCTTAAAGTGGTGAAGGGCTAAATTACTTTCGGTTATCATAATTTTTCACATGGATTTGACTTGTTGCAATTTATGGGAGAGTGCCTATAGGCACTCTCCCATAAATTGCACCAAGGCAAAACCTTATAGACTAATTAATTCTGTTTCAGCGATGGTATGAAGCATATCCACTGAGTACTAGGTCTTTAAGTTATGGTAACAGCACTTCAGAATATAACTCAAATATATGCTTCCAGATCTCTACATGTACAGGGACCGACCTGGGCACGCGCCAGTGCGTATTTGGTTCGGAAACATCAGGACCTGGCTCTTAAATTTCAGAAATAGGCTTCTCAGTTGGCGCGTAACTTCTCAGATCATATTTTGATATTCTTTCGATGGATAATCGAGAGAGACACTCTTACATGTATTATATATATGATTATCATTTATCATTGTTGTAGAGTGCTTAAGTTAATACTTCAAGTCTTAATTACCAAGCATTAATCTTCACTGTGGTTTCTGATCAAGTCTTGGCTGCCTAAATAGGCAGCCAAGACTTGATCAGAAACCACAGTGAAGATTAATGTTTGCTATAGTGTACTAAATGAAAATGATGAGAGCTATTACATACTTGCAGTGTGTGTTACAAACAGCAGTGTGACTCCGTAAATTGAAATCTGGCGCATGAATTGAAAAAATAGGCTCCGAGGCTAGAGCGCATTTTAAATAGTCCTGATCGGTCCCTGCATGTACCAGTTAACATTTCCATTGCATGCTGTGTTCGCTTGTACATGTACCTTACTGGTTTGTTTTGGTGAACTTCTTGAGATAAGCGGCTGCTCTGCTCATTTGATTGCTGAAAATTAATAATCATACAAGGCCAAATAAGAATCAAACAGGTGGGAATTTTGTTCGAAAAAGAATAATCATACATGTACAATGTATGATTATTAGGCACTCAAGAGTACAGAATGAAGACTGAAGAGAGTGGATTTCTTCTTAATCACAGCGCCTTATTTTCTCGATTTGAAAAGTATTTATAATTGTTCATAACACCACAAGAAGCGCTAGCAAACTTTCATCACATGGACCACTGGGTTCAACCATGCGGTGGTCTACATGTATGCAATGAAAGTTTGCAAGTGTTTCTTGTGTCTTGTCCTCAGAAGTTGTAAATAATTGCTGAGTGAAAAATCTATCCCTCAGCAATTTAGTTGTAATCAGCTCAATGAGCTCGTTCCAATGAGGGGTCATAAGGTATGTTTTTGAGACGAAAACTGAAAACATAATAAATTTGAATGGAGATTTTTGTATATACATGTAGGCCTAGTTGGTTTTGCTCGTTACATTGGGTAAAGGGTTCATGCTTTAAATCATCAATGGTATGGCAATTATTTAGATATCTATTTGGACAAGTCATTAATCAGTTAACGAAGGTTAATCCATGTGGATAATCGATCAAGAATACCCCTTAATCGTTTCAGCTCTACGGCCTACATGTAACTTCCTTTTGTTTTGATCATTCTTAGGGGTTCTACAGGATCAGTTGCTAAGCCTATTCAGTCAGAAAAAACATAAATCAGAGTAACAGTTTACTAACAAATTAATAAAGTCCATTGAGGCCTGAAAAAATAAAAAATCTGTTTCTCATGCCCTCCCGCGTGGTCTTTTTGGTTGCCGTATGCTTTCTTTTTTAACAAGTGTAAACTTAAAAAAAAAAATTAAATGGTTTATGTCAGATATTTTGCCCAAGTTAATAAAATTGATAAATTTGTCCCTTGAGTGCAAGAAGGCTTTGCAATGCTTTAGCATTGAAAAGCCTTCTTGCTCTCAGGGACGAAATACACCACCACCCATGCTATTTCGTAGATTATGAGGCCTAAAACATAAACGAAGAACATGAACTTTTGATGACAAAGAAATAATTACAGAAATAAAAAAAAAAGAAAAAAACGTTCGCCCGCATGCTATTTTACAAATAATGGCCTGAGAAACAGAAGATCTACTTTGTGTGGCCTAATTTATGTTGTGTTCTCATTGTCATATTTTCTCCCTTTTTGACTCGTCCACTGGATGAATCAACAACAGAGAAACTGTGACAAATCGGAACAGGACATATTTGCCCTTTTGCCGGATAGACTAAAGGGATGAGAGGCCATAGTGGTTTTGAGTCCTGTTTCCTACAGTAAGATTATTTGATCAGTGTACATGCACAAACAGTAAAACCATTCGGCTGGTTTTTTCGGGGCCGAACTAAAACCAAACCGAAAATTTGGCGAAAAACAAAACAAAAATGCTCATCCTTAATTTTATCTCTGAGAATCTGTATGAATAAGGTCTGTAGATCTCAGACATGCGATCTCCCTCACCCTCTACATGTATAACCAGTCTGATTTGAAAATTGGGAGAGCAGTAAATGTCAGCCTTTAAAAATCTTTGATAAGGCCTAAAAAAATAAAAATTCTGTTTCTCAGGCCCTCCCACATGGTCCTTTTGGTTGCCGCATGCTCTCTTTTTATAACCAATTTAAACTTAAAAAAATAAAAATTAAATGGTTTAAATGTCTGATATTTTACCCAAGTTAAAAAAATTGATGAATTTGTCCCTTGAGTGCAAGAAGGCTTTGCAATGCTTTAGCATTCCAAAGCCTTCCATTGCTCAAGTGATGAAATACACCACCACCCATAGTATTCTGTAGATTATGAGGCCTAAAACTTGAACCAACAACATAAACTTTTGATGGCAAGGAAGTAATTACTGAAATAAAAAATAAAATAAAAAAATGCTTGCCCGCATGCAATTTTACAAATAATGGCCTGAGAAACAAGATTTACTTTGTGTGGCCTAAGATAAAGGATTCTAGTGGTTAGTAAACCGGCCCCCAGATGAGGTAAGTATCACCAGAAAGAGGGGAGAAATTCTTATGCTTAATTTCATAAACAGTGATATAGAGGGAACGTGAAACACTTAGGTATCTGGGCCAAAACTGGTGGAAAACATATTTTTTTCGAATATTTAAGGAATTGCACCCCCAAATTTACCTGAAAACGGAAATTTTGACTTACAGAAGTCAGATTGCGATAAAAATGTTCAGCAATACATCCTGTTTGATGAGGTTGGATAGAGTATCCATAAAAAATAGGCTAAAGATAATGTATTATCATATTTTTTGGTATTTGTGAAAAATAGTGCAATTTTGGCCCATTTTTCCAGTTTCATTTCAATTTTTTTTTCTATTTTGCATACTAGGTTATCCATATGGCATTTAAAACTGTCCAAGTATATACTAAAGATGACTGTACTTTAAAATAAAATTGGACTTAAGATAAGACATAAACACACAAAGTGTAAAAACTTAAACTTACCCCTAAAAATGGCAATTTTAAAAAAAAATTCATTTTCACATTTTAATGCATCATTTAGGCATTTGCAACATTTGGCAACCTCAAGAACAATAAAAAAGTAAAATGGAGTAATTATAACTAAATTTAAATGGATTAATTTGTATAACTGAAGAAGTCAATTTTAAAAATGTATTTTGGTCCAGATACCTCAGTGTTTCAGGTAGTCATAGTTGTTTATGAATAAAACATGGAAATTTCTCCGGTGATACCTACATGTACCCTCCTCTTTGCAGGTCAATAAATCGAATATAGTGATTTGAACCAAATCAATGAAGTGATATCAGCTATACATGTAATAGCAGTAGAACCAGGGCCAGATTAGAACATCTTGGGATCTCTAAACCATTATTCCATATGGGACCCTGAATGAATGTCAAGTTCAAAACAACCGTGCTGCAAAATACCTGCCACAGACATAATTACAGTATATTAAGGTACCACCAGAGTAATGCCAAGGTTGATCCATCATAGCCAACTATATATCCCATTAGGAATTGTACCAACCGTAACAAATAAGGTTCCCTGCGGGAACCCCAGGAAGTGAAGCAGTGCCTGTTTATTGCGGTAAACAGGCTCTGCTTTACTGGTAAAATAGGACCCAGTCACCAATGCTTGGGAGGTACAAACCCTCTCTAAAATGGGCAACATGGCTTATTAACGCTCACCCCTGGTCTTGAGTTGATACTCATGTTGTCATGATTAGTCATTGTGCAGAAATATGTGACCTTAAACACCAATAAATAAATATAAATATAACAAATAAGGAAATGTACCAACAATGCCAAGGAATCTTTACAATAAAACTATACAAATATGGATGTCATATAGGATCGGTGATCCAGTTCCTATATGACATCCATATTTGTATGGTGACATAATGACATATGCTACAGTACGTGGAGAGTGTATTATCACTAAATCACCTGCAGAGTGGAGATTCCACTCTAGCAATAATTGCAAATTTGTAGCAAAGCATAACAAGCACAGGCAAAGTTTCAACCAATGGACCTCTGGGTTAAACCCATTGGCTGAAACATTGCTTGTGTTTTTTGTCCATATATACACAATTTGAAAGTTATAGTTTGGGTGATAACTCCACTTCAGGGGTGATTTAGTTACAATCCACTCTCCACGTACTGTATATGGTAACTGTAAATAATGTCAATTTGCGAGTCGCAACACAAGTCACAGTGGAAGAAAAGTGTGTTGATGAAGGAGAGAGAGAGAGAGTCTGGTTAGCCTGGTTATAAAAGCTTCTTGATGTTTTGATGGGTCCCATCATTAGTGGGGCCCTAAGGCACGGCTTAGTTGGCTTGATGTGTAATTCGGCCCTGAGTAGAAATATGCAAATGTGGATGTCATTGGAATCAGCTCATTGAACTGATTTAACCCTTTACTTAATGAATCGCCCGCATCAGCCCGCGTAATATGTAGGGCTGGGCGATATTTCGATATACCGGTAAATACCGGTATTGAAATCGGTACCGGTTAAATATCGTCTATTTTTTGGCAATACCGGTATATCGTCTGTAACGATATTGGTTTGGGTCACATGATAATAAAATTTCAACATGTGTTTTTTCGTTAAATCGCACAGAAAGTTGCTTTGAAAATACAGGAAGTTTATCTTTCCTTATTTCGTGAACAAATGATAAACAGCGAGAGATGATGAGAGTAACATTCTATCTCGTTTATCGTCACCGACATGCAAGCATTCATGGAGAAATTATGAAATAAAAATGTAATACTTGTTTGCTAAATTTGTTTGATTATTTTTAATTACTGAATAATTAAAGTAGCACACATCACACAAATAGTTTGTTGTTACATGGAAAACACACCCGACTGTCACGCTGTAAAAACACGGTCACCTGCTGTTGGTCGCATTTGTTTGAACTGTAATCCGCAAGCCATACTTATCGCTTAATTCGTCGTCAGCAATCTGACACAAAAATGTTTCAAATCACACATATTCACAATTGCGAAATGTGCAACAATTTTTGTCAAATATGACAGAGGTGTGATGCCATCACTGGGAGAAAACATTGTCGGCTGGTGATTGACACCTGCAGATTCTCATGAAAGTGAAGGGTGATCACGTCTTGGAGGCGTGCTCAATATCAACAGACCGACTGGCCTGACATGTGACAGATTACATTTGACATTGTCATCTGAGGAAGTTCACTGCTGGAAGATAGGAGAAGGGGAGGAGCTACTTCTGGTTCTTTGTGAAACCAGGCCCTCAGAATCCCATCAACTGGATACCCATTGTTTTGATAAAAAGTTTTGTTTGCCACTGTTTTCATGAAGCCACACATACGCAATTAACACAATGTGACAATTGCCTGGCTCAGTAATTAAATGCTTATCAGTCAAGAGAGGCTGGCCATGTTTTTACAGGAATTAAATTGACAAAGACTAATTTACTTGTATCCCAGATTCAGATGAAAGCCAGTAAACCCATGATAATTTTATGGCTTATTTTCGTATTAAACAATAGGTTCAATAACTTTGTAGACATGGATTATTATGGTCTTCCATTCAAATCACTCATTTTTCCAGAGCAGTAAGTGATACTTCTATCTTTTGCTCCAAAAATATATTTTTTATTCATGATATCCCTTGCACTTAATATGCGTTTCACACACTGCTGCACGATATACCGGTATATCGCGATATTTTTTCTGATATCGTTACCGGTATTCAGATTCCCATATCGCCCAGCCCTAGTAATATGCAAATTTTATTCAGCAGCTGAAAAAATATTTTTCGAAAAATTTCAACAAAATCATATCATGTAACCCCTCTTTGGAATGAGCTCGTCGAGTTCATTCCGAAGAGGGGGTCACATGATATGGTTTTGTTGAAATTTTTTTTAAAAATCTAAAAAATGATATTTAAAATAATAAATTTTGAAATCGTCTGCGTTGGTTAAAGGGTTAATAACATCCATGTGTGAATAGTTCCATCAGAAAAAAATAAATGACATTTTTGGCCCTTCTGTTTTGTACAGTACGTGGAGAGTGTATTATCACTAAATCACCTGCAGAGTGGAGATTCCACCTGAGCAACAATTGCAAATTTGTTGCAAAGCATAACCAGCACCAGCAAAGTTTCAGCCAATGGACCTCCGGTTTAAACCCGGAGGTCCATTGGCTGAAACATTGCTTGTGTTTTTTGTCGATATATACACAAATTGAAAGTTATAGCTTGGGTGATTACTCCACTCCACGGGTGATTAAGTTACAATCCACTCTCCATGCACTGTATATCTCTCTGCATTTTTGCCACCATGTAGATTACAGGTAACCAGAGTGTTGAGATTTAACTTGTAGAGTGCTGAAAGCCCTTATCCGGGTGCTATGTAAAATGCTGGAAGTCGGTACTTGGGCTTTACACTTCACATAAGTCTTTACTTTTCATATGGTATTACATGTAGTTGTTTTCATAATTATTGTCAAAAGGTCTAATATCCACAATCGCCAAATAACAAATCATCATACAGTTTTGGGTCAAGCAGCTTCATTTCAATGAAATTAGATTTCTGAAACTTCTTGACAACAAAACATTGTGACACACTCTTCTGTCTCCTTGGAATTTGTGATTTGTTGGGTCATAGTATGTACATGTAAAGGTTCAAGAGCGAGGTTAATGGTTTGTGCTATACATATTCAATGCTAACAAATTCCCGAGAGCAGTGTAAATTCAGACTTCTACAATCTTGATTTCAAAGGAAAACTACATATAATTGATGCGAAAAGTCAACAATAAGGTCATTCTTGATTTATCGTTGCAGCCCTAACTCACAAGGGTATAAAATATTCGCATTTTCTGAATAATTTAACTGGCTGAGGGCTAGATTATTTTTGGTCGTCTAAATTTGTTATGCAAAATATGTTTTATTACAAATTATTTGAGAGTGCTCACAGGCACTCTCCAATAATTTGTAATAGAACAAACTTATATAACCAAAATATTATTTGCATTTCACTAAATTGGAATCATGGGCAAGGAAAATGTTGGGTTTTCCCTTGGTTACCCTCATTTCTTTGAAAGCCCTGATACTGGCTTCTAGCACCCAACCAGTTAAGAATCAAAAATTGATTCTCGCATCAGGAGTCTGCTAGAATCACTGCTGAATCTTACAAATTGGGACACATTTTAGGGCCTGCAGCATTTATGCCATTGAGCAACATGTACCCAGCATCTTTTCTTTCTTGACTTTGCATGTGAATAATGTCGTTCTAATACATGTATATTAAACACTTATTTTTCAAAACTCCATCAACATGTATCTCAAATGTTTTACAATGTATAGTTATGTTTTATTTTTCAGGAAGGATTCTTATTGGGCAGAGTTGAAGATCATGTTTGTGATACAATAAGTGACTCTCAAATCAGCAACTATAAAGTTGAGAAGAGAATCTGTAAGACTTTTAGTTTTTTCGTACAGTGGAGAGTGGATTGTAACTAAATCACCCGTGGAGTGGGGTAAATACCCAAACTATAACTTTCAAATTTTGTATATTTCGACTAAAACACAAGCAATGTTTCAGCCAATGGACCTCTGGGTTTAATTATTGCAATTACTGCTTGGGTGGAATCTCCACTCTGTGGGTAATTTAGTGATAATACACTCTCCACGTACTGTACATGTAAACCCTTTCAGCACGCCTACACTTACATGTAAATTTACTTTTGCTAGTGATGAACCGATTATCAAAACTTGCTATCGACCGATTACCAGTTATTTCTCTGCCTATTATGCGATGGTTGAAGTAGGACACTGAGGAAAATCTGTTGTGCCTGTTATAGTACAGAATTATGTTGATAAATCATCAATTGTGAGCTTAATACCACATAAGTTCTCAGAGTAGGCATATTTAGTGTTGGGCAATATTAGCCAAAATAATATTTGCATTTTGGTTGGGATGTGGGGAAAAGATTTTTATTAACGATACAGTCACACGATTTTGTTTTCATGAAGATTGTGTTTTATTCCGGTAAATAGTGTTAATACGGTTTTGTGTAAAGATACAATGCACTTGGCTGTATTAACCAGGAATATACTAAGTACACATTCTTTGTGTCTTAAATGAATAATAATTTTGATGTTAATGTGTGTTGTGAAGTCAGATGACACATGGTTTACACATATGTCGGTATGTATTATTCAATGTTCTTTTTTCAACCTGTTACCTTCCCTGATGTGTTTGGGTTCGTGACCTTTCGGCTTTGAGACATTTCGACCTGGGACATTTTGGCCGGGACGTTTCGGCCCCATGGAAGGCCGAAACGTCCCTCTTTAGGAGGCCGTACTGTCTCATGTTTTAAGCTTTTACCAAGTCATTTCGGCCCCAATAAATAAATATTTGCTTATGAGTCAATAAATATTTTTAAATATTATTCAACATTTACACCTCCAGAGGATTTTTTTCACAGCTCAGTACAGAATTAACCACAGTGATAAGCTGTCAGTTGTCGTTCATATAGATGATTCTTGAGTTTGGTTTTCGCAACTCAGTTTGTGTTGAAAAACAGCAAATCATATACTACTCAAAGTTTGCTAAGCACCAAATATTTGAAACATCATTGTGAAATTTGCTTGTGATATATTTGCAAAATTTTTGGTGGATATGATTGAGGAATGTATTGAGATGGTCCCCAGTGTTTACTGTTTACATTAGCTCTCTTGACAGGCAGACTTTTCATGACAGTCGTGGAATGCTTGATATTTTTATTCTGTACCAATGACCCAGACATAGCTGGTGCTAACTCTTAAAATATAGGGCCAAACACAAATTTTGCCCCCCAATCCCCAAAATTTGCATCTAAAACCAAAGAAAACATGTCCTGAATGGCCCTCCACACTTCACCTCTACTGCGCATGCGCAGTGTCAAGGACGTTCCGAAATTGGCGCCATTAATCATTCTAAGTTTGGCCCTTCATCAGTTAACATCTGACTGATCTTTGTGCTTGTAAATCTCAGTTTAAATGATGCCAGACACATAAATATTAGTGAAATGGTGATTCTAAGGAGGATAGAGAAGAAGGAGAGGAAAAATGTGTGACAGAATATTATCAGGGCTGTAACTTAAAATTTTTTAATGAAATTATGTTAAGTTACCTATTTTCGAGGCAGCAGCCATTTTGTTGTCATTCTGATTATTTAGTTACACTGATTTTTCAGTGTTTTCCTCTCTCCCTGTCCTTTAAGTCCCCCCTTGCTATTCTCCCATGCTTTTGGCATAGTTTTTGTAATTATTATTACTAAATTTTCTTGGGAGTTTTAGCTGAATAACAGAATGAATTCTGTTCTTTTCCCCATGTTTACGTCTTCACCTACGGGTGGTTAGGCATTGTGTTCTGCATCTACCATCTGATGTTCTGCAGTTTCTTCCCTGGAAGTCTCTGTTTTGCATCAGATAGTGTATTTTTGGTAACTGATTCCGGGCCTGGGTGCCTGGAGTCTTATTTTAGTGTTTTTACATTCATTATTTACATTTACAACAGCCCTCTGTGTGAGGGGGGGGATTTCTTGAAAATAATATCTTGATGTTATTTTAATCATAACTAGATACATTATTATTGTTCGTAAGTGTTGAATAAATTGTTTAAAATATTTTTAAAATTTTTGTCCACACTTAGGCTTGGGATCCATTGGGGCTCAACGTTACTTTTCAGAAACTTGGGCTGTTCTGAAAAAATATTTTTTCAAAATATTTTGATTTCAATTATTTTTTCTATATTACAGTACACGGAGCTTCCGGCGGCAATGCATCATAAGACCGCTACTGCACAGGCCTCGGGAACGGACGTGCTTTCCTAAATAGCACAGTTTATCGCAGCATCCCAGCATCAACTGAATCTGTCGCATATTTTTTATCCGACGGTGCTGGGTCGGGACGCTCCGCGGAAGCGGGTACGGACGTCCGAAAATTTCATCCGGTCCGACGGGATACCGAAAGGGATTTGGAGGATTTAGAGTTTTCCCTTTCGGAACAACATATGCTGTTGTGTATGTCATCTGACTTGGTCTTCTACAGCTTCTTTCGTCGGACCAGAATGCTGTGATGCCGGATAAGAAACTGATAGCGTTGGTGGACTTAGAAATTTTTGGTTCGGTTCAGGGACATCGTCCCTCAGTTCCGACATAGTCCAATAATGTCACACAAACTTTCGAATTATTGAACAACGCTATATATATTATTATTATATGCTTGCTATAACCAAGCATTTCTGGTTTCTTGTTCGCAAAGTTACGGAGATGTCTTTCAAAAGTGTGCCTCTGTCGTCATAGTTAATGAAGAGCTAGCGGCAATAAGTGCTCATGGAATATGTCTATCGCCTAAGAGATCCCTTGTAGGATTGATGGAGTGACATTCGCTAGCTCACCCGGTGTAGCGTGCATTCATCGAATGGTTCGGCTGCCGGGTTCGTCCGTTGCGGTCTAGGAAGGAGATTTGGGTGATGCGAGCACTATAATTACTTTAGTACTCACCCAGTGACGGCAGATTGAGGACAGATCGGAGGAAGCCTGTTAGTCCAGTTCCTGGCTTGTCCAGGTCCGTCCGGGCTGTGAGCGAGAGAGGTCCCTCTCTCGACCAACAACATAGGGGACCGCATGTTGTGGTTCAGATATTTTACATTCGGAGCATATGTCTGTCGGTCGGGACGCTCCGTTATATTGACAGTCCGAGAGGCTGTCGATAATGCTTCCTCATCCTCACAGCAGGGCACACGACCGCACATTGGCTACGTGACCTCGAGTATCTGATCAGTTTCGTCATTCAGTGATTACAGCGGCGAATAGGTCACGCCATCCGGAAGCCAAGGGACACGAGGCCTATACACTCCGTTTGCTCGCATATTGGTAGTATGCATGGGGTAACGATCACGGAGCTTCCAGCGGCAATGCATTGTAGGACCGCTTCTCCTCAGTCCTCAGTGACGGACGTGCTATCCGAGTTAGCACAGTTGTTTCGCAGCATCCCAGCAATCAACAGTTTCTTACTCGAATCAGGAATTATCTGACGGCGTTGGGTCGGTGCGGCCCGTGGTTGCATCAGGTACGGACGACCGAACGCTTTATAGGGTCCGACAAGATGGCGAAAGGGATTCGAAAGATTTCAAGTTTTCCCTTTAGTAGCATCGGAAGCTGCCATTCATATCTTCTGGCATTATCTTCCAGTGATTGTTATTTCGGACTACATTGCTGCGATCTTGGATAAGAGACTTATAGTGTCATTGGACACGGAATTTTGGATCGGTTCAGGGACATTGTCCCTGACTTACCGACGCAGTCCAATAATGTCATTACAACTTGTGTTTTATTTTTCGACGCTATATATGCATATAAGCCTGCTACCAAGCATGATAGTTTAGTTTCTTGTCCGCATTGCTCATTTCTGCCGTTTTATCATTTATACGGATAATTTATTTTGGCAGAGCAGGGCATGCCGAGAGTTCATATATATGCGTCTAGACGGCGTGGTTAAAGACTGGAAATATTCTTTTTCGCCATCTATGTCTTTTCCAACCACAATGTTGGAAACGACAATGATGTCTAGTAGACTTAACTTAGACGCTTTATCATACGTAATCCACCTTACTGAGGCGTTATCATTACGTCTTCAAGAAAAGATTTACGGGATATTATTCTCAATGTGATTTCTTTTGAGGGCAGTAGTTTGTTCACGTATAACTCCGCCCTTCAGTGGCTGATTGGAGTTGGTTACACGTGATGCAGCCCTAGCTACATCCACGCGCATGGATAGTAAGGTGAAGAACTCTCTCAGAGTCGCTTCGTTCTCGGAGAAGCCTCTCTTCGACGGCAACTTTTCAGCAATCCATGAATTGCTCGATTTACACGTTCTCTTGTCTATCTAGTGTTACAAGAGATTCAGACTGGGGCAAACATTCGGTGGTTGACTCAGAGAGTACCACTGCAGTTGCCGGATCCGAGTGTTATAGTTATGACGGTTGCCTGTCAAACAGATTGGGATATAATATTGATCCCAACGGATTCGAAGTGCCAGGGTCTTTGGGTTCCGCAGTCTCTAAGCAAGCAATTATCTTCCGCGGAATAATGTTTTTTAGGCTTGCTTTATGTCATTGCATGAACATTATTCAGAAACGCGTGTCCGTTAATTCGACAGTAGTGGCGTATCTCCGGAACCAGGGAGGCACTCATTCGTTTCCGTTATTCAATTTAATGGAAAGAATCCGTCTGTTGGTTATAGTACACCAAGTTCTGTTTCGGTCCGTCATATTCCGGGTCGTCTGATTGTTTTACCGGACTCCCGTTCACTTAGGAGTCGCTTGTTGCTGTCAGAATGGACTCTCAACAAACAAGTATTCAATCAGATTTGCTATCTATGGGAGCGCCCAATGATGATTTATTTACGACACAGCTTGCTAATCAATTGCAGATGTATGTGTTGGTTTGTCCGGATCTCTGAGCTAATGTTGTTAACGCTCTATTGATCTAATAGGACGGAATGATAGGATACGCGTATCCTCCGGCGCTGTTGTTTCAGCAGGTATTGCTAAGATAAACAACCACAATACATTTCTGTTGATAGCATCTCTATCTTCACAGAGACCGTGGGTAATTTACTCTGATGTCTACTGTGGGACTTAACGCGAAATCTTCCTTAATGAGAGGATCTTTTTTCGCTGGGTAAATCGTGTCATTTTTATCACAACCCGCAAGGTCGTAACCTTCACGTATTCCGTTGTGTGGTCCGTATTGCATTGTAAGCATTGTACTGGACGAGCTTTGGACGCGATTTCTTACTATAGGAGATCCTCTTCTTCGCTATTCCATGCGGCTAAAGTGGAGGCTCTTCCGTCGTTGGTGTAGGGATCACTATGTTCATATTGTTGATCCCTCCATACTACTCATTGCAACTTTTTAGTATACTTGTTTGACAAGATCTACTACAGCCTGTTATTATTAAGGTTATAGGTTTATGTTACCTCATACCTATGCACTCTATGATAGTTTACAATTGAGTCTTATGTCTCTTTATCTAAGTCAGTTAGTAACTTTTTGATAAATAGACTTAGAATCTTTAGATTAAATTCCTATATGGAATTTAACTTCGGTTCTTATTTAGCTAAGTAATCATTTGAGCCTCTGGAAACAGTAGTTTTCAAATTCTGACCTTTTAGACAGTTATTCTGTTGGCTTCTCTTTTACTGAAGAGTCAGTGAGTTTCATGCACTATCGATGGATGATTTTCACTTTCGTAGTTTCGGAATCACTACTTCCTTTACTATTTAGGTTGGATTTTTGCATAAGAGTTAGGCTCCTAATATCCGGAACCTATTGTTATTAAGGTCCTTCCGTCTTCGTACGGGCATAGGCCTTTACTCTGTCCGGTTAGAGTTTATGTATTTACAAACAGATATCTGTTTATTACTACGGGCGTAAGCTTCTTCTGTCTTTGATGCCTAATAGAAGGACGTTACGCTCCATTCTATTGTTAATGGATTCAATTAACTATCGGTACTGCTTATGGCATATCATTGACTCAGCAGTTGTGCTTAAGATTTCGGCTCATGAAGTAAGAGTTCTTCTACATCTTGGGCTTACATTAATAGTGTCGCTTTTATAGATTTTTGAAGGCTGCTCTTTGCGCTCAGCCATCCACATTCATGAATTTTTATCTCAGAAATATCGAGTCCATTTCTGGAGGCCTCTATTGTTAGGTCTATTATCTACTGCTCAGAATGTCATTCACTTAACAGTTGCTACTATAGCTAGGTAGGCTGTCTGTTTCGGCAGTGACTCCGTTCTGCTGCCCTCTTCGCTCTGGGCTATTTGACCCAGGGCAAGAAAAGGGGGTGGGGGGGGGAGGTTGTTCCCTTGGGTCACCTGTTTTACTATGAAAACAAGGGGATACCTCAACCGGAGTTAGTAATTCTGAGCTGTTATTGGGATGGTTGTTTAGTGAGAAGTTTATGTTTTAAAAATTCATTCAAGTCTTAGTTTTTAAAGTATAGCTTTTGAATATAGCACGTGTCAACGGATATGATTATGCAATCCTCAGACACTTTTAAGGAGTATAAGAGTCTCTATTCTCTAGACTTACTTTATTTATTGGCTTACTTTAAAAATTATTAGTATAAGATTATATTGGATATTAATAGAGTACATGGATGTATGATGCTCAATTTTGGAAGGTGTTGTATCTTTCTAATTTATCATAAATAAGAAAGATAAATGTAAGGCCTATTACTTCTTTTTCCCTAGAGGGGATGACTCTATTTTATATTATTGAGCGTATTCCATCTTGCTGTATGTCCTTGGCCCTCCAGCCTTTTTACTATTCAGCTATGTCTGGGTCATTGGTACAGTATAAATATGTTAAAAAATTTATAGTAATTTCTATATTTTTTATACTTACCAATGACCCAGACGGGGATGGTCCTCCCAGGAGTTGGGAACTCTTGCCTCCCCGCTGAGTACATAGCGCTTACCAGGCACTGGTTATTGAATGATTAATGGCGCCAATTTCGGAACGTCCTTGACACTGCGCATGCGCAGTAGAGGTGAAGTGTGGAGGGCCATTCAGGACATGTTTTCTTTGGTTTTAGATGCAAATTTTGGGGATTGGGGGGCAAAATTTGTGTTTGGCCCTATATTTTAAGAGTTAGCACCAGCTATGTCTGGGTCATTGGTAAGTATAAAAAATATAGAAATTACTATAAATTTTTTAACTTTCCTGATGTTTTCGTGTACTGTCTACATGTACATGACATGTGTAGGGTATTCAATCTTCATTTCAACACAAACCCTTCTGATTTAATGATTGGATATGGCAAATGCAAATTTAACAAGACATTTTCTGAAGCAGAAATGTGGCGGGCTGTAGGGATGGTGGAACAAGGGGCTACCCATTGTCAGGTTGGTGAAGCCCTTGGTGTGCACCATATGGTGATCACCAGAGCCTGGGCAAGATTTCAGCAGTATGGCACACCAGTAAGACGGCATGGTAGTGGCAGAGAGAGGGCAACATCTGCATCTGAAGACCAGTTTTTGATCATTCAGGCCCGTAGGAACCGCTTTGCCACAGCAACTGAGCTTCCTAGTGACCTTCAGAATGCATCCGGGGTAAATATTTTGACGCAGACTATCCGGGCAAGGTTGTGTGAATGTGGTTTCCGATCGAGAAGACCATGTATTCGCATTCCACTGTCCCTGAACCACTGCCAGGCACGATATGAATGGGCCATGGACCACGTTGGATGGACCCGAGAAGATTGGCGACCTGTCCTTTTTACAGATGTCAAGGTACTGCCAATACCACACAGATAGGCATTCTAGGGTATGGAGAAGACCAGGAGAGTGATTCCATGCAGCCAACATTGCTGATCATGACCGCTATGGTGGAGGGTCAATCATGGTCTGGGGCGGCATCAGCAGGGATGGACGTACAGAGCTCTGTGTCCTTGAACATGGTACATTGATTGCACAGTGGTATATTGATGAGATCCTGGGTGTCCACGTCAGATTGTATGCAGGTGCAGTGGGTGATAGATTCATTCTGATGGACGATAATGCCCATCCACATGTTGCCCATGCTGTCGGGAAGTACCGACAGAGGGAGGGGATTGAGCTTATGGACTGGCCAGCAAGATTCCCTGACCTCAATCCAATCGAACCTGTCTGGAATGAGTTGCAGCTTACAATTTCAGCCTGTCCAGTCCAGCCAAGAAGTGTCGAGGAGCTTGGTGCCATGCTGGTCCAAGAATGGAACAACATCCAGGAAAGGACCACCAGGAACCTGATTGAGAGCATGAGTAGGCGTTGTCAAGCTGTAATTAACAGTAATGGGTCTCATACTTGATATTGAACCCATACCAGTTCGTTCCGTCAACTTTTTGGCAAATTGAAAAATTTCCTCTTTTACCAAAAATATCCATATTTTTATACTGTACCAATGACCCAGACTTAGCTGTTGCTAACTCTTAAATTCTAGGGCCAAACACAAATTTTGCCCCCCCCCCCCCCCCAATCCCCAAAATTTGCATCAAAATACCAAAAATATATGTCCTATGTGGTCCTCCATACTTTTATCCACTGCGCATGCGCAGTGTCAAGGAAGTCTGAAATTGGAGCCAAATCCTCATTCTTTGTTTGCCCCTTCATTCAGTAACATCTCACTGATATCTGTGCTTATAATCTCCGTTAAAATGATGCCAGACACAAAATCATGAAAGATGTGGTGGATCTAAGGATGAAATAAGAGGATGAGAGGTAGAAACAGTGGAAGGATGTGTTCAGGGCTGTAACTTATAATATTTTTATACTTTACCAATGACCCAGACTTAGCTGGTGCTAACTCTTAAAATATTCTGGGCCAAACGCAAATTTTTTCCCCCAATCCCCAAAATTTGCATCTAAAACTGAAAATTACATGTGCTATATGGTCCTCCAAACTTTTACTCCACTGCGCATGTGCAGTGTCAAGGAGGTCTCAATATTGGCGCCAAATGTCATTCTTTGTTTGGCCCTCAATACAGTTACACTTCACTGTTATTTGTGCTTGTAAATCTCAGTTTTAATGATGCCAGACACATAATTATGAGAGAAATGGTGAATATAAGGAGGAAATAGAAGGAGGAGAGGAAAAAACAGTGGAAGGAAATTTTCAGGGCTGTAACTTATAATTATTTTTACGAAATTATTTCATGTTACATATTTTCGAGTCATGACCTTGTTGTGGTCATTCTTGCTATGAATGTTCCTTTGTTTAATCAGTGTTTCCTCTCTCCCTTTCCTTTATTCCCCCCTAGCTATTCTCCCATGCTTTTGGATTATTTTTAGTTCACCTGAGCAAAGCTCAAGGAGAGCTTTACTAATCACTTTCTGTCCGTCGTCCGTCCGTCCATTGTAAACTTTACATTATCGACTTCTCACAAACTACTGGACCAAATTCAACAAAATTTGCTGTGCATGTTCCCTATCATATTTCAATTCAAGTTTTTTTCAAATAAAGTTGCCACGCCCACAGAGGGCACCACAGGGGCATAACTCTGATAGCACCCATGAACTTCTTTTCAAAATCAAAAAAAATCTTCTTCAGATCCACCAGGCAGAATTTTTTCATATTTGGTATACAACATCTCTAGGGGGTCAGATTCATGTTTGTTCAAAGCGAGTCCCTGAGTTCATATTTGGGCTCCCTGTGGGAGCTCAAATTTGAACTTAGTGCAATATGAGGATTATTCTTTAAAAATCTTCTTCTTCTGATCCACCAGGCAGAATTCTTTCATATTTGGTATACAACATCTCTAGGGGGATCAGATTCAGGTTTGTTCAAATCGAGTCCCTGGGTTCATATTTGGGCTCCCTATGAGAGCCCAAATTTTAACTTAGTGCAAAATGAGGATTATTCTTTAAAAATCTTCTTCTTTAGATCCACCAGGCAGAATTCTTTCATATTTGGTTTACAACATCTCTAGGGAGGTCAGATTCAAGTTTGTTCAAATCGAGTCCCTGGGTTCATATTTGGGCTCCCAGGGACCGATCAGGACTATTTAAAATACGCTCTAGGCTCGGAGCCTATTTTTTCAATTCATGCGCCAGATTTCAATTTACGGAGTCACACTGCTGTTTGTAACACACACTGCAAGTATGTAATAGCTCTCATCATTTTCATTTAGTACACAATAGCAAACATTAATCTTCACTGTGGTTTCCGATCAAGTCTTGGCTGCCTATATATCTTTTGATATTATGCAAAAACAGTTTTACCCATATGAATCCACCACCCCCTCCTATACCCTCTGGGGGTCAATAAGGAGGGAACTTTTTTTTACTCCAAAATGTAATATCCTTAAATAGGCAGATTCAAGTTTGTTCAAATCCATTCCTCGGTGTTCTTCCCTCAAACTGCAATGGAATAAAACCCCTTGGAAGTTTGGTAGTACTGTCTTCAGCTGGTAGAATTGAACCCAGTCAGCAAGACATATGATAATAATCATCTGACATGGCACCAGAGTAACAAATAATTTCATGACTTCTTTCCTATGAATGGTGATAAGCCTTAGCCATGGCTAGCTAATTTTGATCCCAAATACTTCTTTGAACTACTTTGTCAGGTGAGCGATTAAAGGCCCCTTGGGGGCCTCTTGTTTATAATGTTTATTACTAAAATTTCTTGGGAGTTTTGGCTTGGAAACAGAATTATTTTCTGTTTTTTCCCCATGTTTACGTCCTCACCCTTTGGTGTTTAGGCGTTTTGGTCTGCATCTACCATCTGATGTTCTGCAGTTTCTTCTCTGGAAGTCTCTGTTTTGCATCAGATAGTGTGTAAATTGGTAACTGATTTTGGGCCATGTTTATCAGTTCTTGTAGTCATGTTTCCGGTTTGTTTACACTTTTTGTTTATGTTGACAACGGTTTCTTCTTATAGTGATTACTTGTCCTCTGCTTAGTTCAGTTCATAGCAAGATACATAAATATTGTCCGTAAGTGTTACATTAATTTTTTGAAATGATTTTAAAATTTTTGTCCACACATAGGTTTTTTTGGGATCCATTTGGGCTCATTGTTCCCATTGGGAACTTGGCCTCTTCTGAAAATTTAAAAAAAAAAATTTGGGGGGGGAAATTATTTTCTTTTGAAATGTTATAATGGATTATAATATATTATGTATATTTATTTCAAGGGTTAGGGCGAGTAATATGTCTGTGTATATTTTTTCATGTTGAAAAAATATTGTTCAATTGTAATGCGAGGATATCTTCCTCTAAATTCTTATACTCAATGTATTCGCACTAATTCTTTCATCTGTGTGGGTTGATTGATATGACAACGTTGGAGACATGTGTCACGGTATTTTGTTAGTGGTTAGGGGTCCATTATGGTCCTCTCTCCATAGGGTCACTCTATATTATCAGTTTCTTTTTCAGAATTCAGAGTGATGTTTCCTTGATGTCTTCAACAAGTGTGTCTCTGTCGTTGCAATATTAGGGCTAGCGGGAAGTGCTCAAGGTATTACAACAATTGCCGGGAATTCCCTAGTTGGATCGAAGGCATTGATTGCCCGCTAGTCCGCCCGGTGTCGCGACCATTCACTGAATGGCTCAGCACCCGGGTTCGTCTGTCACAGTCCAGGGAAGCAGATTGGGTGATGCGAGTACTATAAAACATCGGATGTGCACACCCAGCAACGACGGATCCGAGGATAGTACGGAGGAAGTCTGTCAGTCGGATAGCTAGCTCATCCAGGTCCACCCGGACCGCGAGCGAGGGAGGCCCCCTCTCTCTTGCATCAACATCTGCGCCGCGATGTTGTTGTATGTTTGTTTGCTTAGTCGGAGCTTACGTCCACTCCTCCTGCTCGGGACGCTCCGTCGCATGACAGTCTGACGCGGCTGTTATATTGGCTTCCTCATCCTCTTCAATACACATGACCACACCTTGGCTATGTGACCACAGATTTCCAGTGGACGTTCGCATATTATATAAATGCAGGATTGAACGTCCTTGGTTCTCCTGCTTCGCCGACCAAGGAAGACACGTCGACCAGGTCACTCCATCTGCTAGCCAAGGATACGAGACCTTTCTAGTTGGGATGTTCGCATATTATATAAATGCAGGAATGAACGTCCCTGGAGCTTCCAGCGGATAATTTACGTAGGAGCGCGGCTCCACAAGTCTCATAGAGTAAGATGAACAAGGTGTTGTCACCCTGATGTCTTCGTAAAGTGTGCTTCCGTCATCACAGTCAAATGAAGAGTTAGCGGCAAAAGTGCTCATGTAGATGCGTCAATTGCCTGGAGTTCCCTAGTAGGATTGATGGCTTTGGCGTCCACTAGCTCGCCCGGTGTCACGACCATTCACCGAATGGCTCAGCACCCGGGTTCGTCTGTTGCGGTCCAGGAAGGAGTTTTGGGTGATGCGAGCACTATAAAATACAATGTGCATACCCAGTGATGAGGGTACGAGGATGGTACGGAAGAAGCCAATTAGTCCGGTTCCTAGCTCGACCAGGTCCATCCGGGCTGTGAGCGAGAGAGGTCCCTCTCTCGTACTACAACATCTGGGCACAGATGTTGTGGTACGAAACATTCCTCAGTCGGAGCATACGTCCACCGCTCGGGATGCTCCGTTATATAGACAGTCCGGAGAGACTGCTCTTTCGGCTTCCTCATCCTCACGGCAGCACACGCGATGCTCCTTGCCTACGTGACCAGTCATATTCAACCAACATCGCCGGCGACCAGGTCACGCCATCCGGTAGCCAAGGATACGAGGCCTTCATACTCCAGATGTTCGCATATAAGAAATATGCAGGAGTCAATGGCCAAGGAGCTTCCAGCGGCTAAATCCTGTAAGACGCAGCTCCACAGGCCTCCGTTACGGATGTGCTATCGCAGATAGCACAAATTATCGCAGCATCCCAGCACCTGACAGTAACTCTGTCGGATCAAGAATTATCCGAGGAATCTGGGTTGGTATGTTCCGCGGCAGGTTCAGGCACGGATGACCAAGAATTACAAGTGATCCGACAGGATGGCGAAAGGGATACAGATGAGTTGTATTTTCCCTTTTGGAACAACATAATTGCTGTAGAGTGCATCCGGCATTATCTTCTGACGTTGTTCCTCCGGACCAAATTGCGGAGTTGCCGGATAAGAGACTGATAGCGCCACTGGACTCAGAATTCTTATCGGTTTAGGGACATCATCCCTCAGTTTCCGACATAGTCCAGAAATGTCTCCTGGACATTTGAACTGTTGAATAACGCTATATATATATATAACTTGCTACCTAAACGGGCAAGTCAGGTTTCTTATTGGCAAATGCTCTACATCTGCCTTTCATCAATTCAAGGAATAATTTGAAACGGCAGGACAGAGCATTCCAAGAGTTTCTCTGCGTCTTAGACGACCAGGCCAAGACCTAGTATTGTCTATACCGTTGTCGATGTCAATTCCAACCATGATGTTGGAAACGACAATATCATCTAGCAGGGTTAGCTTAGACGCATCATCGTTTGCAGATCACCTTACCAGAGCGTTATCACTACATCTCAAAGGAAAAAGAATTCCAGGATGTACAACCTCCTTAAGAGTTCTTTCAAGGGCCTCACGTAGAACTCCGCCCTTTTAGTGGCGATATGGAGTTGGTTAGTCGTGATGCGGCCCTGGCTACATCCACGCGGGTGGAGAGTAAGGTGAAAAACCTGCTCAGAGTCGCTCCGGTCTCCAGAGAGTTTCTCTTCGATGGCAAGCTTTCCACAGTCTATGATCAGATAACTAAGAACGCTTCAGACTCTCTGCTATTCAAATCCGCTTCCATATAGTCGGATTCAGCCGAGAAAAGTAGGACGGACACTTCTGGGGCGAATACGTCCAAGGGAAGTTCCTATAGAGGTTCCTATGCATCCTCTAGGTCTTGATCTAGAGACCATCAGAGTAGCGACTCAGGTAGGGGCTGTAATACTGGCCGAGACATCCGGTCAGATGCCCCTAGGTCGACGGGGTGAGGTGCGGGCCGTGGAGGACATGATTTCTCCTTCCGCAAGCCTCGCAGGACCAGGAGGTAATGGTATTATCCTCTGACATGTACCAGTGAGCGGAAGACTGTCGAGTTTCTCAATCAGTTGGGAGTAAATTACGGACGTCCCTGGGCTTCGAGGGGTGATTTCGGAAGGACTAAATTGTCCTTCAAACAAAACCTCCATTAACTCGAAGTCCAAGATGGACTCAGCTTCTGTCAAGTCCGCATTCTCGTTCATCTGCCGTTAACCAGAGCGAAATTAATCAGTTGTTATGCTTGCTAATTGTCTTCATTCAGACAAGGTCTCAGCGAGAGATCTCATGAGATTGATATGTTTGTGCGGAGCTGCCGCGATTTTATTCCAATGGGCGGTTACGCACTTGTCCTCTTCAATTTCTTCTGATCCAGAATTGGAGGGTGAAGATTCTTTCGCTCGATACAGACATCTTCTTGTCAATCAAGTGAATAAGAGATTCAGACTTGGGCAGGTTTTCAGTGGTTAACTCAGGGAGTTCCACTGCAATTGCCGTATCCGAGTTTTACAGTTTTGACGGATGCCAGTCAAACAGGTTGGGTTGTATCATTGAGCCCAACGGATTTGAGGTGCCAGGGTCTTTGGGTTCCGTAGTTCCTAATCAAGCACATAAACATCAAGAATGATGTCATTTTGGTTTGCGCTACGTTATTGGATGAACGTTATTCAGAATGATCACATGCTAATTCTGTCTGACAATTCAACGGTATTAGCGTATTTTCGGAACTAGGGAGGCACTCTTTCCATTCTGTTATTCATGTTAACGGAAGGAATCTTTCTGTTTGTACTAGAACATCAAGTTCTCCTGTCGGCCCGTCATATTCCGGGTCGTCTGAACGTATTAGCGGACTCCCTTCACAGAGGGGCCGCTTGTTGCCGCCAGAATGGACCTTCAACAAACGAGTATTCAATCAGATTTGCTACCAAGGAGAGCGGCCAATGATCGACTTATTCGCAATGCATCTCAACAATCAGTTGCAGGCATATGTATCACTGTGTTCGGATCTTCGAGCATTTGCAGTAGACGCTCTATCGATCTCGTGAGACGGAATAATAGGATATGCGTATCTTCCAGCGCAGTTGATTCAGCAGATATTGCTCAAGTTAAATATCTCAATGCAAAATTCTGTTGGTAGCATTTCTAGCTCCACAAAGACCGCAGATTAATCGACTCAGGCATCTGTTGTGGGACATGCCGTGGAAGCTTCCTCCACATTTTGGTCCATTCTGTGGTCAGATGGATTCAGTTTACTATCAGTACTGCTTATGATAATATCTTCAAACAGCAGTCTGTGCTTTAGTTTTAAGCCCATGAAGTAAGAGTACTTTCTACATCATGGGCTTACGCTAATAATGTTGCTATTACAGATCTAATGAGGGCTGCATATTGGGCTTAGCCCTCCACTTTTGCGAATTTGTATCTGAGAAATATTGAGTCCATTTCTGCAGATTTGAATTGTTTAGGGCCGTTATTTTTCACTCAGAATGTTGTCCACTAAACAGTGGCAACTATATATGTGTAGGCTTTCGGTTTCGGCAATGACTCTGTCCTGCTGCCCTCTTCACTCTGGAGTATTTGATCCAGGGGAAGGGGAGGGGACGGGTGTTCCCTTAGGTCACCTGCTTTATAGTGTAAAGCAAAGGAATACCTCCCTTGGAGTCAGTAATTCTGAGTCGGTACCAGGATGGTTTTAAAGTGTAAAGCTAATGTTTACTCATCTATGTAATATTTTTTAAGTGTTGCTCGGTGTGAGACATTTGTATATGTCACGTGTTAACCGCGCGTTAATATACAATCCACGGACACTTTTAAATGAGTATATAGAGTCTCATTTCGCTGGACTTCCTTATTTATTGGCTTTCCTTTAAAAATATTAGTATAAAGGGTTATACTGGATGTTAATAGAGATCATTGATGTTATTGCACTCAATTACAGAATGGTGTTGTGTCTTTCTTTTTGATATAAATAAGAAAGATACATGTAAAGCCTATCTCTCCTTTTCTCCTTGAGGGGATAGTTCTGTTATATGTAATTGAGTCTATTGGATTTTCCTTTATGTCCTAGGCCCTCCAACCTTTTTACTATTCAGCTAAGTCTGGGTCATTGGCACAGTATAAAAATGTTAAAAAATTTATAGTAATTTATATATTTTTTATACTTACCAATGACCCAGAGGGGCATGGCCCTCCCAACCTCCCTGCTGATTACATAACGCTTACCAGTGGAGTAAAAGTATGGAGGACCATATAAGACGTGTAATTTTCGGTTTTAGATGCAAATTTTGGGGATTGGGGGGTAAAATTTGCATTTGACCCTAAATATTTTAGAGTTAGCACCAGCTAAGTCTGGGTCATTGGTAAGTATAAAAAATATATAAATTACTATAAATTTTTTAACTTTTTTTGAAAAATTATTTCATGTTCCCTAATTTCAGGGCATGGGCCTGATGTTTACATTCTTGTTATGAAATTTCCAAGTTTGTTCAGAGTGTCCTCTCTCCTTTTCCTTTATACCCTCCTTGCTGTTCTCCCATGCTTTTGGCATAATTTTTGTAATTTTTTTACTGAAATTTCTTGGGAGTTTTGGCTTGGTAACAGAATGTTTATTCTGTTTTTTCCCCATGGTTACGTCCTCACCCTAGGGTGGTTAGGCATTTCAGTCATGCATCTACCATCCGATGTACTGCAGTTTCTTCTCAGGAAGCCTCTGTTTTACATTGGATAGTGTTAAATTGGTTACTGATTTCGGGCCATATTTTCAGTGCCTGCAGTCTTGTTTCCAGTTTTTATTCACTTTTGTTTACGTTGACAACGGTTACTTCTGACAGTGATTCCTTGTCTTCTATTAGTTCTGCTCATAGCCAGATACATTAATATTGTCCGTAAGTGTAACATTAATTTTTAGACATGTTTTAAAAGAGGAAGTGTTCCTCTGATTCTCATGTTCATTGTATTTGCTGTAGTCTGTGTACTCGAACTAATTCTTGCTCAGTGTGTGCCAATTCGGATGACAAACGTCGGAGACGTGTGTCACGGTATATTGTTAGTGGTGAGAGGTCCATGCCAGTACTCTCTCCACAGAGTCGCTCTAGTTTTTAGCTCACCTGAGCGAAGCTCAAGGGGAGCTTTACTAATCACTTTCCGTCTGTCGTCCGTCGTCGTCCGTCGTCGTCGTCGTCCGGCGTTAACTTTACATTATCGACTTCTCCTCCTAAACCACTAGCCCAATTTTATTCAAATGTTGGCTAAATGTTTATTACCTAATGCCAATTCAGATTTGTTCAAATGAAGTTGCCCCTCCTCCTGGGTGGTGCCACACCCCCAAGGGGCACCAAAATCTTTGTAAATCTTCTTCTCATGAACCAGCAGTAGCAGAGACTTGATATTTGGTGTGCAGCTTCCTTTTGAGGTGTAGACTCAGATTTGTTCAAGAGAAGTTTGTGGGGCTATACTTGACGTTGTTATGAGAGGGGCAAAAGTTTTTGCCCCGTCCAAAATTTCTATTTTCCAAACCGAGAGGCTGATTTGAACCAAATTTTATGTGAGGGCTTATTGGGTCATGAGTACTTGATTTATGCAAAAAAAAATTTTCGCGCAGCCCCGTGGGAACCGCAGGAGCTAAAAATAGAAAAAATTTAAAACACCCATATCTCCAAAACTGCACGGCACTGAGAATTTTTATTTGGTGTGCAGCTTCCTTAGGACCAACAGAAAGGATTGGTAGAAAAAAATTGCCATCGGTTTTATCATAGGGTACAGTTTCGGGACTTTGAAAAAGTGCTGAGTCAGCACTTTTTAACACTGTAGGCAATGGGAAAAACATTAAAAAATCTTCTTCTCCAGATCCAGCAGGCAGAATCTTTTGATATTTGGTATGCAACATTGTAGGGTGGATCTGATTCAAGTTTGTTCAAATCGGCCCCCTGGGTTCATATTTGGGCTCAGTATAGGAGCCCGATTTCGAACTTAGTGCATTTCAGGCAAATTTCTTAAAAAATCTTCTTCTCCAGATCCAGCAGGCAGAATCTTTTGATATTTGGTATGCAACATTGTGGGGTGGATCTGATTCAAGTTTGTTCAAATCGGCCCCCTGGGTTTATATTTGGGCTCAGTATAGGAGCCCAAATTTGAACTTACTGCATTTCAGGCAAATTTCTTTGAAAATCTTCTTCTCCAGATCCAGCAGGCAGAATCTTTTGATATTTGGTATGCAACATTGTAGGGTGGATCTGATTCAAGTTTGTTCAAATCGGCTCCCTAGATTCATATTTGGGCTCACTATAGGAGCTCGAATTCGAATTTAGTGCATTTCAGGCAAATTTCTTCAAAAATCTTCTTCTCCAGATCCAGCAGGCAGAATCTTTTGATATTTGGTATGCAATGTTGCGGGGTAGATCTGATTCAAGTTTGTTCAAATCGGCCCCCTGGATACATATTTGGGTTTACTATAGAAGCCCGAATTTGAACTTAGTGCATTTCAGGCAAATTTCTTAAAAAATCTTCTTCTCCAGATCCAGCAGGCAGAATCTTTTCATATTTGGTAAGCAACATTGTGGGGTGGATCTGATTCAAGATTGTTCAAATCGGCCCCCTGGGTTAATATTTGGGCTCAGTATAGGAGCCCGATTTCGAACTTAGTGCATTTCAGGCAAATTTCTTAAAAAATCTTCTTCTCCAGATCCAGCAGGCAGAATCTTTTGATATTTGGTATGCAACATTGTAGGGTGGATCTGATTCAAGTTTGTTCAAATCGGCCCCCTGGGTTCATATTTGGGCTCAGTATAGGAGCCCGATTTCGAACTTAGTGCATTTAGGCAAATTTCTTAAAAAATCTTCTTCTCCAGATCCAGAAGGCAGAATCTTTTGATATTTGGTATGCAACATTGTGGGGTGGATCTGATTCAAGTTTGTTCAAATCGGCCCCCTGGGTTTATATTTGGGCTCAGTATAGGAGCCCAAATTTGAACTTAGTGCATTTCAAGCAAATTTATTAAAAAATCTTCTTCTCCAGATCCAGCAGGCAGAATCTTTTGATATTTGGTATGCAACATTGTGGGATGGATCTGATTCAAGTTTGTTCAAATCGGCTTCCTAGATTCATATTTGGGCTCACTATAGAAGCTCGAATTCGAACTTAGTGCATTTCAGGCAAATTTCTTAAAAAATCTTCTTCTCCAGATCCAGCAGGCAGAATCTTTTGATATTTGGTATGCAACATTGTGGGGTGGATCTGATTCAAGTTTGTTCAAATCGGCTTCCTAGATTCATATTTGGGCTCACTATAGAAGCTCGAATTCGAACTTAGTGCATTTCAGGCAAATTTCTTAAAAAATCATCTTCTCCAGATCCAGCAGGCAGAATCTTTTGATATTTGGTATGCAACATTGCGGGGTGGATCTGATTCAAGTTTGTTCAAATCGGCCCCCTGGATTCATATTTGGGCTCACTATAGAAGCTCGAATTCAAACTTAGTGCATTTCGGGCAAATTTCTTCAAAAATCTTCTTCTCCAGATCCAGAAGGCAGAATCTTTTGATATTTGGTATGCAACATTGTGGGGTGGATCTGATTCAAGTTTGTTCAAATCGGCCCCCTGGATTCATATTTGGGCTTAATATAGAAGCCCGAATTCGCACTTAGTGCATTTCAGGCAAATTTCTTCAAAAATCTTCTTCTCCAGATCCAGCAGGCAGAATCTTTTGATATTTGGTATGCAACATTGCGGGGTGGATCTGATTCAAGTTTGTTCAAATCGGCCCCCTGGATTCATATTTGGGCTTAATATAGAAGCCCGAATTCGCACTTAGTGCATTTCGGGCAAATTTATTAAAAAATCTTCTTCTCCAGATCCAGCAGGCAGAATCTTTTGATATTTGGTATGCAACATTGTGGGGTGGATCTGATTCAAGTTTGTTCAAATCGGCTTCCTAGTTTCATATTTGGGCTCACTATAGAAGCTCGAATTCGAACTTAGTGCATTTCAGGCAAATTTCTTAAAAAATCTTCTTCTCCAGATCCAGCTTCAGAATCTTTTCATATTTGGTAAGCAACATTGTGGGGTGGATCTGATTGAAGTTTGTTCAAATTGGCCCCCTGGGTTTATATTTGGGCTCCGTATAGGAGCCCAAATTTTAACTTAGTGCGTTTCAGGCATATTTCTTAAAAAATCTTCTTCTCCAGATCCAGCAGGCAGAATCTTTTGATATTTGGTATGCAACATTGTAGGGTGGATCTGATTGTGATTCATGAACGTATTTATTTGTAAAGTTGATAGAATCTTAGACAAAATTTGCAGAAAAGATCTACTATAGAAGGGGTGGTATCCAGGGTGAACCGTTTACCCAAATCTAGCAGTACTAATGCATTATTCACACAAATCTTCGTTCAAATTTTATGACCCCTCATTGGAACACACGCATTCAGCTCATTCCAACAAAGGTCATATGCCATGTTTTCGAGACAAAGGAATAAAAATTTTAGTTATTCATGAAATTTTTAGGCAACTGTTGTCTGTTATTCACATTGCTTCATGAAATTTCAGTACTTTTAGAAGTTACCTCAGTAATCAAGGGTTAATTCCCCTTAATTAAATGTCGCCTCTAAAAAACAACCACTTTGCATATCTTACCTTTTTACCAGCATAACTGCCAAAACTTGTCAGCATTCTTCGCAAAAATCGCTATTCAAATTTTAATTTTTGTCTCTTAAACATACATGTACTTATCGCTTGTAAATACCCCATTGGAATGAGCTTTTTGAGCTCATTCCAATGAGAGGTCGCACACCATGCTTTTTGAGTCAAAAAAGCAATTTTTTTAGTTATTCCAGAATTTCGTACGTAAAACACAGCTTTATGACTTCACATTAAAATGAGCTCTCTAAGCTTGTTCCAATCAACATTCACGCACTATGTCTTTCACACAAAAAATAAAATTTTCCATTTATTCAGGAATTTTGTTTGCAAGAACACTCTTACCCCCCCCCCCCCCCCCCCACACACACACACGCACACACACACACAAACACACACACACACACAAACACAGACACACACATCTAAAAGTTCGTCAGCAAAAAAACAGTTACTTCAATTTTTAAATGCATTATAGGAACAACTTGCCTAATCAAATTTAAATACTTTTGCATCATTCTGTATCTAGAACAAACCATTTACCATATCTTTACGCAAAATTCTCCAGCATCATTCACAAAAAAACACCATTATTTATATATTCACATTTCTGTCTCAAAAATATACCTGATCTTCCCATACCCCTATTGGAATAAGCTGTTTGAGCTTGTTCCAATGATGATAAAAAAAAATAAAATTTGTGAAAATTTTTGTTTTCTTGCATGCAAATATATACATGTAGCACATGGAAGATATCCACAGTTGGGGAGAGATGTCCAAGGCTATCTCTTCACATTCCTTGTTTGTGCTTCATGCTAAACCAGTTTGTCTGCAGAGATAAATTTGCTTTATTAAAAATCATTGGAGATTGGCCACACACCAATGATTTTAAATAAAACTAATTTTAGGTAACAAATGTTGAACTTCAAACAAAATCTATCACTCAACCAGTTAATGTTGATGAGGCATGACATGGTGAAGGTAACCTAAAATACTTCTTAGAGTCACTTTGTCAGGTGAGCGATTAAGGCCACGTGGGGCCTCTTGTTTCAGTCTGTTTTTCAGAGGAACAAGAACAGGGTGATGTTTCCGTGATGTCTTCAAAAGTGTGCGTCCGTCGTCGCAATAAAGAGCTAACGGCAAAGTGCTCAAAGAAATACGGCAAGTGCCTGAGATGTCCCTAGTAGTATCGACAGTCACTTGTCACCCGCTAGCTCCCCCGGTGAAGCAATCATTCACGAAATGGTTGTGACGCCGTGTTCATCCGTTGCGGTCCAGGAGAGGAGAAGGGGTGTTGCGAGCACTATAATCTCGGATCACACACACCTGCGACGATGGATCAGAGGATGAAACGGAGGAAACCAGTCAGTCCGGTAGCTAGCTCGTCCAGGTCCCCTGGGCCGCGAGTGAGAGAGGCCCCCTCTCACTTACAACAACAACATCTGGGCCCAGATGTTGTTTGTAACGTTCGTCAGTCGGAGCATACGTCCACTCCACCTGCTCGGGATGCTCCGTCGCATAGACAGTCCGACGCGGCTTGACTATTGGCTGCCTCATCCTCACGTCAGCACACACGACCGCACCTTGGCTATGTGACCACAGATATCCAGCCTGCTTCGCCGACCAGGGATTCCACGTCGACCAGGTCACGCCATCCGCTAGCCAAGGACACGAGGCCTTTCCAGTTGGGGTGTTCGCATATAAGAAGTATGCAACGTCCCAGGAGCTTCCAGCTGCTAAATTACGTAAGACCGTGGCTCCACAGGCCTCCGTGACGGACTTGCTATCACAGATAGCTCAATTCATCTCAGCATCCCAGCAGCCATCAGAAACTTGTTCAGAAAAGAAACTGTCAGCTCAATTCATCTCAGCATCCCAGCAGCCATCAGAAACTTGTTCAGAAAAGAAACTGTCTGAGGAAGCTGGGTGGGTTCGCTCCCCTGCAGAGTCAGAAATGGCCGACCCGAGATTTTCATGTGGTCCAGTCGGATGGTGAAAGGGAATCAGCGGAGCTGAAATTTTCCCGTTCCGAACAACTTAAGGTGGCCGTAGATTTCATCCGGCAACACCCTTTAGAAGTTGTTTCTCCGGACCAAAATGCTGCGTTACCTGATAAGAAACTGAAAGCGTCACTGGACACAAATTTATTCGGCCGGAATAGGGACATTGCGCCTGACTTTCCGACCCAGTCCAGAAATGTTGCGTGGACATTTGAACTTCTTAATGATGCTATATTCAAGCTAGCCTCTAAGACTGGCAAATCCGGTTTCTTATCATCTCGTGCTCTACAGCTGCCTTTCATCAATCAAATAGATTTGAAACGGCAGGACAGGGCGTGCCGAGAGTTCCTCTGCGTTTAGACGACCAGGCAGACGACTTGCAGTTGTCATTGCCGGCGTCTATGTCGATTTATTTCAGTACGCTGGTGACGACTATCCCGTCCTAACAGAATCAGTTTAGACGCATTATCTTATGCAGATCACCTTACCAGAGCGTTATCATTACGTCTCAAAGGAAAAGAATTCCAGGATGTTCAAAACTTCCTTGAGAGTTCTTTCGAGGGCCATAGCATATTCTACGTATAACTCCGCCCTTTCAGTGGCAATCTGGAGTTAGTCAGACGTGATGCTGCCCTGGCTGCATCCACAAGAGTGGATAGTAAGGTGAAAAACTCTCTTCCAGTTGCCCCGGTTCCAGGAGAGCTTCTCTTCGATGGAAAGCTTTCTATAATCTATGATCAGATTACTAAGAAAGCTTAGGATTCTCTGATTTTAAATCCGCTTTGAAAAAGTCGGACTCAGCAGAGAGGAGTAAGGCACGCACTTCGGGGCGAATACGTCCAAGGGAAGTTCCTATAGAGGATCTAAGAAAGCCTCTATGTCTTACTCTGGAGACCGTCAGAGTAGCGACTCTGGTGGGGGTTGTAATGCTGGCCGAGATAACCGGTCAGATGCCCCTAGGTCGACTGGGCGAGGTGCGGGTCATGGAGGACATGGTTTCTCTTCCCGTAAGCCTTGCAGGGCCAGGAGGTGATGGTCTAAACCTCTATTGCGTTACAGTGGGCGGAAGGCTGTCAAGATTCTTAACCAATTGGTTGTCAATTACGGACGACCCATGGGTGCAAGGGGTTATTTCCGAAGGTCTAAAACTGTCCTTCAAGGAAAAACCTCCATTAACTCGAAGTCCACGTTGGACTCAGCTTCCATTAAACGTTCAGAAGAGAGATTCGCTTCTATCAGAAGTTCAGTCTCTTCTGGACAAGAACGCTATAGACGTCGTAGAAAACCAGGAATCTCCAGGTTTCTACAGTCACCTGTTCCTGGTTCCAAAACCAGACGGCTCGTTTCGTCCAGTTGTAGATCTGAGCTGGACAAACAAGCTGATCGTGGCTCCGAAATTTTATATGGAGACCATCCAATCGGTCAGAGCGAGCATTCGAGTGAACGATTATGCTGCGAGCATGGATCTCAAGGATGTGTACTTTCACGTCATGGTACATCCGGCATTCAGAAAGTATCTTCGCTTCGCTGTCCTAGGAGTCGTTTATCAGTTCCGATCAATGTGCTTTGGTCTGAATCTAGCGCCCTGGGCCTTCACTCGAATAATGAACTCGGTAATGACTCATTTCTGAGCTCATTCGTCTGTGGTAATGTCGGCCTACTTGGACGAATTCTTCAGAGGTACGGCAACAAGTTAATGCTTCAGAACGATGTTCAGAGTCTGCTTCAATTCGTCCAATGTCTCGGTTTCATAGTAAACGAAAAGAAGTCGGATCTAGTGCCGTCCAAGTCATTCACCCACCTGGGAATGAGCTTCGAGATGCACAACAATCTCGTTCGTCTGCCGTTAACCAGAGCGAAATTAGTCAGCTGTTACGCTTGCTTTTGTCTTCACTCAGATGTAGTAACAGCGAGAGAATTCATGAGACTGACAGGTTTGTGCGGAGCCGCTGCAGATCTCATTCCGATGGGGCAGCTACGCACTCGTCCACTCCAGATATTTTTTACTCAGAATTGGAGTGTGAAGACTCATTTGCTCGAAACGAACATCGACTTGTCGAATCATGTGAAACATGAGATTCAGATTTGGGCAGATATTCAGTGGTTAACTCAGGGAGTACCACTGCAACTGCCGGATCCAATTTTTACGATATTGACGGATGCGAGTCAAACAAGTTGGGACGCAACTTTGAGCCCATCAGATTCGAGGTGCCAGGGTCTTTGGGATCCGCAGTTCCTAAACAAGCACATAAACATCAAAGAGATGATGTCAATTTGGCTTGCGCTACGTCAGTGGATGAACATTATTCAGAATTTGCATGTTCAAATTCTGTCTGACAATTTGACAGTAGTAGCGTATATTCGGAACCAGGGAGACACTCATTCCATTCCGTTGTTAAATCTAACGGAAAGAATCCTTCTGTTTGTCCTAGAGCATCAAGTTCTTCTATCGGTCCGTCATATTCCGGGTCGTCTGAACGTTCTAGCGGACTCCCTTTCTCCGAAAGGTCGTATGTTACCGTCAATATGGACTCTCAACAAACGAGTATTCAATCAGATTTGCTACCTATGGGATCGTCCTGTGATAGACTTATTTGCAAAGCATCTCAACAATCAGTTGCAGACGTATGTGTCGCCATGCCCAGACCCTCGAGCGTTTGCAGTAGATGCCCTCTCAATCTCTTGGGATGGAATGATAGGATACGTGTATCCTCCAGCTCCGTTGATTCAGCTGATATTGCTAAAAATCAAGCAATCTCACTACAAGATTCTGTTGGTAGCATCTCTGTCACTCCAGAGACCATGGATAAATCTACTCAGGTGTCTGTTGTGGGACATTCCGCAGAAGCTTCCTCCACGGGAGGACCTTCTTTCGCAGGGGAAATCGTGCACACTACATCACAACCTGCAAGGTCTCAACCTTCACGTATTTCCGATGTGCGGTCCTTCTTGCACGGCAAGCATTTTACAGGACGAGCAGTGGACGCAATTTCTAACTGTAGGTGGACCTCCTTTTCGCTAAATTATGATGCTAAGCGGAAGGTTTTCTCTCGATGGTGTAGGGATCATTCTGTTGATTTTTAGGATCCCTCCATTCCAGACATTGCTAATTTTTTTTGATAATTGTTTGACGAGATCAAACTGTAACCAAATACTATTTAAAAGGGTTATTGGTCTATGCTATCAGATACCTATGCTCATCATGATAGCTTACAGATTGGATCTAATGTCTCTTTATCTAAGTTAGTGAAAAACTTTTCGATAAATAGACCTAGAACCCTTAGGTTAATTCCTAAGTGAAATTTAGCTTGGGTTCTTCTGAAGCTAAACGAAGCTCCATTTGAACCTCTTGATACAGTGGATTTCAAATACTTATCTTATAAGACAGCTTTTCTCTTAGCCTTCTCTTCTGCTAGAAGAGTTAGTGAGCTTCATGCACTATCTGTTGATGATTCTCATACTATTAAATTGACTACTAATGTTGGATTTTTGGCTAAGTATCAGGCTCCTAATAAGTACCCTGTTATTTAGGCTCTTTCGTCTTCAGACGGTCAAAGGCCTTTGCTTTGTCCAGTCAGAGCTATGCATATTTACAAACGTAGATCTGAGTTTATCAGAAAGGGACGTAAGCGTTTCTTTCTGTCTTTGCTGCCTAATAGAAAGGACATTATGGTCCATTCTATTTCAAGGTGGATTCAATTAACTATCCGTACTGCTTATGATAAATTATCTTCATCTCAGCAGTCTGTGCTTAAGATTTAGGCGCATGAAGTAATAGCGCTGTCTACATCTTGGGCTTATGCTAATAGTGTTGCTATTACCGATTTAATGAAGGCTGCATATTGGCCTCAGCCTCCCACGTTCACAAATTTTTATCTTAGAAATATTGAGTCCATTTCTGGCGACCTGTGTTGTTTAGGTCCATTTTCTGTTGCTCAGAATGTCGTCCACTAAACAGTTGCAACTACAGTTATGCAGGCTTTCTGTTCCAACAGTGTCTCTGTCCTGCTGCCCTCTTCGTTCTGGGGTATTTGACCCAGAGCAAAGGGAAGGTGGGGGGATGGTGTTCTCTTATATCACCTGCTTTATAGTGAAAAGGAAGGGAATACCTCCTCTGGAGTCAGTAATTCCGAGTCGGTGCCAGGATGGTTTTAAAGTGTAGAGCTAATATCTACCTCATTTATGTAATATTTTTAAAGTGTAGCTCGGTGTGAAGCACTTGTATATGTCACGTGTCATACGAGCGTTAATGTACAATCTTCAGACACTTTTAAATGAGTATAAAGAGTCTCATTCTCAGGACTATCTTTATTTATTGGCTTTCCATTAATAAATTAAGTATAATGGGTTATACTGGATGTTAATAGAGATCATTGATGTTTACGGAATGGTATTGTGTCTTTCTTTTTTGGTATAAACAAGAAAGATACATGTAAAGCCTGTTCTCCTCTTCTCCCTGAGGGGATAATTCTGTTTACATGTAACTGAGTCTATTGGATTATCCTTTATGTTGTAGGCCTTCCAGCCTTTTTTCTATTCAGCTAAGTCTGGGTCATTGGTACAGTATAAAAATGTTAAAAAATTTATAGTAATTTATATATTTTTTATACTTACCAATGACCCAGACGGGGATGGCCCTCCCATGAGTTGTGAACTCATACCTCCCCGCTGATTACATAACGCTTACCAGGCACTGGTTGTAAGAATGAGGATTTGGCTTCAATTTCGGACTTCCTTGACACTGCGCATGCACAGTGGATAAAAGTATGGAGGACCACATAGGACATATATATTTTTATACTGTACCAATGACCCAGACTTAGCTGGTGCTAACTCCACAAAAACCAGGGCCAAACACAAATTTTGCCCCCCAATCCCCAAAATTTGCATCCAAAACAAAAAGAAATAATGTCCTAAAGGACCTCCATAATACGACTCTACTGCGCATGCGCAGTGACGCAGTCGTCCCGAAATTGGCGCCAAATATCATTCTCTGTTTGGCCCTTCATCAGTCAACATCTCACTGATCTTTGTGCTTGTAAATCTCAGTTTAAAGGATGCCAGACACGTAATTCTTGGAGAAAATGTGATTCTAAGGAGGATAGAAGGAGGAGAGGAAAAAAGAAGTGGCAAAAAATAATCAGGGCTGTACTTAAAATTTTTTGTTAAAATTATGTTAAGTTGCCTATTTTCGAGGCAAACGCCTCTTGTTGTCATTCTTGCTAATTGTTGCACTGCTTATTCAGTGTTTCCTCTCCCCTAACCTTCTAAAGTCCCCCCTTGCAATTCTCCCATGCTTTTGGCATATTTTTGAGAAGTTTCATTTCTAAAATTTCCCTGGGAGAGTTGCTTGGTTACAGAATGTTTTCTGTTATTTTCCCCATAGTTACGTTTTCACCCATGGGTGTATAACGTTTGTGTTCTGCATCTTCCATCTGATGTTCTGCAGATTCTCCCCTGGGAGTCTCTGTTTTGCATCAGATAGAGTGTAATTGAGGACTGATTCCGGGCCAGTTTTTTCAGTGCCTGGAGTCATGTTTTCTTCTGTGTTTACACTGTTTGTTTTCATTGGCAACAGCCTTTTTTGAGGGGGGCTGTTTGTCTTTGAGGTAGTTTATCTCATTATAAGATACATTTATATTATCCGAAAGTGTCTCATTAATTATTTTATATAATTTTAAAATTTTTGACCACACTTTGCCATCGGATCCATCGGGGCTCAACGTTACTTTTCAGCAACTTGGGCTTCTCTGAAAAAATATTTTTTCAAAATTATTTTGTTTTGCAATTGTTTTTTCATTTATTAATGGATCATGTTATTATGTATCTTTGTGTCAGGGGTTTTTGCGAGTAACTAGGACTTATTGTTGTTCCTTCACAATGAAAGGAACTTGTTCAAATTGTAATAGGAAGAAATCTTCCTCTGACTTTCATGATTATTGCATAAATTGTAGTCAGTGTTCTCGCATTAATCCCTGTCCTGTATGTGAACATTGGGATGAGAAACATTGGAAACGTGTGTCACGATATGTTGTTTCTGGAGAAAGAGCGATGCCGGCTCTTTCTCCACAAGGTCACTCTACTCTCTCAGTTTCTATTTCAGAGGAACCAGAACAGGGTGATGTTTCCATGTTATCCTCTTCAAGTGTGCGTCCGTCGTCACAATTAAATACAGAGCTAGCGGCAAAAGTGCTCATGGAGATTAGACAAATGTCGTCCGCTAGCTCGCCCGGTGTAGCGTCCATTCACCGAATGGTTCGGCAGCCGGGTTCGTCCGATGCGGTCCAAGAGGAAATTTTGGGTGATGCGAGCACTATAAAAATAATAGATGCACACCCAGTGACGGCGGATAGTGAACGAGAACGGAGGAAGCCTTTTAGTCCGGTTCCTAGCTCGTCCAGGTCCAGCCAGGCCGCGAGCGAGAGAGGCCCCTCTCTCGTACAACAACATCTGGGACCAGATGTTGTGGTACAAAATGTGTCTTTAGCGGAGCATACGTCCGTCGCTCGGGACGCTCCGTTGTATAAGCAGTCCGCAGAGACTGTTAAGGCTTCCTCTTCTCGCCGGCGCACACGACCGCACCTTGGCTGCGTGACCTCCGATATCTTGCCAGCTTCGCCGAGGAAGGATTATTCGGCGACCAGGTCACACCATCCGGCAGCCAGGGACTCGAGACCGATGGACTCCGGACGTTCGCATAGGAAAAGTATGCGGGAGCCATCCGATGCGGAGCTGCCCTCGGCAAAGCAGCGAAAGACCGCTCCTCCGCAGGTCTCGACGTCGGACATTCTAGTGCAGATAGCACAGCTTATCGCAGCATCCCAGCAGCCGACAGAAACGGTGTCGGATCGAGAATTATCCGACGGCGCTGGGTCGGTACGCTCCGCCGAAGCATCGGGGACGGACGACCGGGAACATCGGGAGGTCCGACCGGATGGTGAAAGGGATACGGATGAATTGGAGCTATCCCTTTCGGAACAACACAAAGCTGCCGTAGACTTCATCCGGCACTTTCTTCCTCAAGTTGTTCCGTCGGGCCAGACTGCTGCACTTCCGGACAGGAGAATTATAGCGTCATTGGACTCTGATTTTTTCGAGCGGTTCAGGGACATCGCTCCCGAGTTTCCGTCGCAGTCCAATAATGTTGCAAGAACATTTGAATTATTGAACGACGCTATTTTTAAACTTGCTTCCAGGACAGGGAAAGCAGGCTTCTTGTCCGCAAATACTCTCAACCTGCCTTTCATTAATGCAAGGAATAAATTCGACACGGCAGGTCAGGGTATACCGAGAGTTCCTCTGCGTATGGACGACGAGGCGGAAGACTTAGAGCTATCATTACCGTCGTCAGCTTCTATTCCAACCGCAGTGTTGGAAACAGCTATTGCGTCTAACAGAGCCAATTTAGATGCCTTATCTTACGCAGATCACCTTACGAAGGCGTTATCACTGCGTCTTCAAGGGGAAGAGTTTCAGGATATACAATCCTCCTTAAGACTTCTTTCAAGGGCAGTAGCTTATTCCACGTGTAACTCCGCCCTTTCAGTGGCTAATCTGGAGTTGGTTAGACGTGACGCAGCCCTGTCTACATCCACACTAGTGGATTCTAAGGTGAAGAACTCTCTTAGAGTCGCTTCGGTCTCAGGAGATCTTCTCTTTGACGGCAAGCTTTCCGCTATTTATGATAATATTAAAAAGAAAGCTAGTGATTCTCTGTTGTTTAGATCCGCTCCTAAAAGGTCGGATTCAGCAGACACGAATAAGGCGGGCACTTCTGGGTCTTATCCGCCCAAGAGAGGTTCCTATAGAGGTTCCGGTGCGTCCTCTAGCTCTTATTCGAGAGACCGTCAGGATAGCGACTCTCGTTCGGGACGTCCTTCAGGCCGGGACAATCGGTCGGACGCCCCGAGGTCGACGAGGCGAGGTGCGGGTCGTGGAAGACGTGGTTTCTCCTACCGCAGGCCTCGCAGATCCAGGAGGTGATGGCTCAAACCTCTATCGCGTTCCGGTTGGCGGAAGGTTGTCAAGTTTTTCTCAAGAGTGGGCGTCGATTACGGACGACCCTTGGGTGAGAGGAGTGACTTCGGAAGGTCTAAAGATATCCTTCAAACGAAAGCCTCCATTAACTCGAAGTCCAAAGTGGACTCATCTTCCGTCAAACCCTCAGAAAAGAGACGCTCTGCTATCAGAGGTGCAGTCTCTTTTAATGAAGAACGCGGTAGAGGTCGTAGAAAACCAGGAATCGCTGGGATTCTACAGCCATCTGTTTCTGGTTCCGAAACCAGACGGCTCGTTCCGTCCAGTCATAGATTTGAGCTGGATAAACAAGCTGATCATCGCTCCGAAGTTTTATATGGAGACGATTCGATCGGTCAGAGCGAGTATTCGGGTGAACGATTATGCAACGAGCATAGATCTCAAAGATGCGTACTTTCACGTCATGGTACATCCGACATTCCGAAAGTATCTACGCTTCGCAGTCCTAGGAGTGGTGTATCAGTTCCGGGCCATGTGCTTCGGATTGAATCTAGCACCCTGGGCTTTCACTCGAGTAATGAACTCGGTAATGATTTACTTCCGAGCTCATTCGTCTGCGGTAACGTCGGCCTACCTGGACGACATTCTTCAGAGGTACGGCAACGAGTTAACGCTTCAGAACGATGTTCAGAATCTTCTTCTATTGCTCCGACGTCTCGGTTTCATAGTAAACGAGGAGAAGTCGGATCTGGTGCCGTCCAAGTCATTCACTCATCTGGGAATGAGCTTCGAGACGCACAACAATCTCGTTCGTCTGCCGTTAACCAGAGCGAAATTAGTCAGTTGTTACGCTCGCTATTGTCTAAATACAGACAAAGTCACAGCGAGAGAATTTATGAGACTGATAGGTCTGTGCGGAGCCGCTGCGGATCTCATTCCGATGGGACGGCTACGCACACGGCCTCTTCAAATTTTCTTGACTCAGAATTGGAGTGTGAAAATTCATTCGCTCGATGTAGACGTTCTCTTGTCAGATCAAGTGAAACAAGAGATTCAGACTTGGGCAAACATTCAGTGGTTAACTCAAGGAGTTCCGCTGCAGTTGCCGGATCCGAGTTTTACCATTATGACGGATGCCAGTCAAACAGGTTGGGGTGCATCATTAATCCCAACGGATTCGAGATGCCAGGGTCTTTGGGATCCGCAATTCCTGTGCAAGCACATAAACATCAAGGGAATGATGTCAATTTGGCTTGCGTTACGTCACTGGATGGACATTATTCACGATGCTCATGTCCAAATCCTATCCGACAATACGACAGTAGTGGCGTATATACGGAATCAGGGAGGCACTCATTCAGTTCCGTTGTTCAATCTAACGGAAAGAATCCTTCTGTTTGCGTTGGAACATCACGTTCTTCTTTCGGTCCGTCACATACCGGGTCGTCTGAATGTGCTAGCAGACTCCCTTTCTCGAAAGGGTCGCTTGTTGCCGTCGGAGTGGACTCTCAACAAACAAGTATTCAATCAGATTTGCTACCAATGGGAACGGCCAATGATAGACTTATTTGCGACACATCTCAACAATCAGTTGCAAACGTATGTGTCCCCGTGTCCGGATCCAAGAGCATTTGCTGTAGACGCTCTATCGATCCCTTGGGACGGAATGATAGGATATGCGTATCCTCCAGCGCCGTTAATTCAACAAGTATTGCTAAAGATAAAACAATCTCAATGCAAGATTCTGTTGGTAGCATCTCTGTCGCCACAGAGACCGTGGATAAATCTACTCAGGTGTCTGTTGTGGGACCTACCGCGGAAGCTCCCTCCACGAGAGGATCTTCTTTGGCAGGGGAAATCGCGCCAACTGCATCACAACCCGCAAGGTCTCAACCTTCACGTTTTTCCGTTGTGCGGTCCTTCTTGCATGGCAAGCACTTTACAGGACGAGCAGTGGACGCGATTTCTAACTGTAGGAGGACCTCCTCTTCGCTAAACTATGCGGCTAAGTGGAAGGTTTTCCGTCGTTGGTGTAGGGATCATTCTGTTGATATATTTGATCCCTCTATACCAGACATTGCTAACTTTCTAGTATACTTGTTTGACGAAATCAAACTGCAACCGGTTACTATAAAGGGTTATAGATCTATGTTATCTGATACCTATGCACATCATGATAGTTTACAAATTGGATCTAATGTCTCTTTATCTAAGTTAGTTAGAAACTTCTCGATAAATAGACCCAGAACTCTTAGATTAATTCCTAAGTGGAATTTAGCTTGGGTTCTCCTTAAATTGAAGGAAAAGCCATTTGAACCTCTTGGGACAGTAGATTTCAAATTCTTATCTTATAAGACAGCTTTTCTCTTAGCTTTCTCTTCTGCCAGAAGAGTCAGTGAGCTTCATGCACTATCGGTGGATGATTCTCATTATCGTAGTGTTGGGAACACTATCACCTTCACTACTAACGTCGGTTTTTTAGCTAAGAATCAGGCTCCTAATAAATATCCGGAACCTATTGTTATTAAGGCTCTTCCGTCTTCAGACGGGCGTAGGCCTTTACTCTGTCCTGTTAGAGCACTACGTATCTATAAACAGAGATCTCAGTTCATCAGAAAGGGACGGAAACGTTTCTTTCTGTCTTTGATGCCTAATAGAAAGGACATTTCAGTCCATTCTATTGCTAGATGGATTCAGTTAACTATCCGTACTGCGTATGAAGATTTATCTTCTTCTCAGCAGTCTGTGCTTAAGATTTCTGCTCATGAAGTAAGAGCTCTTTCTACTTCCTGGGCTTATGCTAATAGTGTTGCTATTACAGATTTAATGAAGGCTGCTTATTGGTCTCAGCCATCCACATTTACTAATTTTTATCTCAGAAATATTGAGTCCATTTCTGGAGACCTGCATTGTTTAGGTCCGTTATCTGTTGCTCAGAATGTCGTCCACTAAACAGTTGCAACTATAGTTATGCAGGCTTTCTGTTCCGGCAGTGACTCCGTCCGGCTGCCCTCTTCGCTCTGGGCTATTTGACCCAGGGCAAGGGGAAGGGGGGGGGCGGGTGTTCCCTTAGGTCACCTGCTTTATAGTGAAAAGCAAGGGAATGCCTCCTCCAAGACAGTATTTCTGAGTCGCTTCCGGGATGGTTTTAAAGTGTAATATTAATGTTTAATTTCATTCATGTCTTATTTTTAAAGTGTAGCTCGGTGTGAAGCATTTGTATATGTCAAGTGTCAAACGGGCTTTAATATACAATACTCGGACACTTTTAAATGATTATAAAGAGTCTCAATTCTCTGGACTACTTTATTTATTGGCTTGTTTTAATAATAATTAGTATAAAGGTTATACTGGATATTAATAGAGAACATGAATGTTATTGTGCTCAATTATTAAGGGTAGTGTATCTTTCTAATTTAAATATTAAATAAGAAAGATACATGTAAAGCCTAATACTCCTTTTCTCCTTAAGGGGTTATCTCTTTATTTTATAATTGAGCTTATTGGATTTTCCTCTATGTCCTAGGCCCTCCAGCCTGTTTACTATTCAGCTAAGTCTGGGTCATTGGTACAGTATAAAAATGTTAAAAAATTTATAGTAATTTATATATTTTTTATACTTACCAATGACCCAGACGGGGATGGCCCTCCCTGAGTTGGGAACTCTTGCCTCCCCGCTGAGTACATAGCGCTGACCAGGCACTGCCAGTAAGAATGATATTTGGCGCCAATTTCGGGACGACTGCGTCACTGCGCATGCGCAGTAGAGTCGTATTATGGAGGTCCTTTAGGACATTATTTCTTTTTGTTTTGGATGCAAATTTTGGGGATTGGGGGGCAAAATTTGTGTTTGGCCCTGGTTTTTGTGGAGTTAGCACCAGCTAAGTCTGGGTCATTGGTAAGTATAAAAAATATATAAATTACTATAAATTTTTTAACTTTTTGGATATTCAATTTACAGGAGAGAATATTGGTTAAATGCTCCAAATTTATACTATTTCTGTGGTAAAAGATTTTGGTGTTCTTGGCCGGAATATCTGACAGCAGCATGTAATGAATTAAACACTATGAACTCAACCAAACAGTCAGCCAATCAGTGAATCCTCCATTAAGTTCCTTGAAATAATATCCTGAAATTACACACAAATCAGTACTGGTTTAGATTTGGTCAGCATTGGAGACCATTATCATATCTTTGTGTTTCAATTGCATATTCTGTACTGATAATCAGTTGGCAGGCAAACTCAGTTCACTTAAGGTACTTTGATCATAAAAGTGATACTATCTCGACAAAGTCACAATCTGGTTGCAACCGCTGATCTCTATAGAGCTGGATTGCTGGGATGTCAGTGAAAACGTCACTACTCAAACTGAGGATTACATGAGAATTGAAACATATTTTTAGCCTTGTATACAATTCTTTTCATGCTAGGTAAAGGGTTAAGGCCTAAAAAAGTTAAATAAAAAAATGTTAAAGATTGGTTTCTCAGACCCTCCTGCATGGTCCTTTTGGATGCCGCATGCTCCCTTCTTATAACCAATGCAAACTTAAAATATTAAAAATTAAATGGTTTATGTCTCATATTTTACCCAAGTTAATAAAATTGATAAATTTTAACCTTAAGTGCAACAAGGCTTTGCAACGCTTTTGCATTGCAAAACCTTCTTGCACTTCAGGGACAAAATACACCCACCCATGCCGTTTTGTAGATTATGAGGCCTAAAGCATAAAACAAACCAAGAACATGAACTTTGATGGCAATGAAATAATTTCAGCAATAAAAAATAAAATAAAAAAATGCCTGTTCACATGTAATTTTAAAAGAAAATGGCCTGAGAAACAGATGATCCACTTTGTGGGGGCCTAACATACATTTTGTGTTGTTTACCTCTCATGGTGACAGGAGGACTTATAAAAATATTTCTATCCTTGAATGAATTAGTCATAGCCTCCCTCTTGTAAATCTTGTATTGTCCATTAGTGTATTTCTCCTTTGTAAAACTGGTGGTTCCCTGTCACCATGACTGCCATGGAAAGAAATGTTATTTGCAAGCATGCTATGTTTATTGTTGTTTTGTGAGATCTTTAGTAGGGCTGAAATGGTTTGCTCATTGTCACAACCGACTATCTGAGAGCTGTAACTGGATAATATCTGGTTTTATCATATGACTCGTCCGTTTTGTTCACTTTAAAACATTTGATATTTTGTTTTCATATTAATCAGTGATAAATAAAGCCTTCCGTCAATTTCATTGGTCAGTTTCAAAACTAAACAATTTGATTGGCTGAACAAAATACAACTGGGCCACATTTTCATAATTTGCACAATTAGAGTTGGGAGCTTTCATTGGTCAATTTCAAAACTGGACAATTTGATTGGCGAAACAAAATACGACTGGGTCACATTTGCTTAATTTCATTAGGGAGAATTTATGTTATCTGTCCTATTTAGGGTGGGTTATATTGTATTAATATTTTACCAACAAGAAAACGCCATTCATTTTTTTTTTATATTTTCACTTTTTGCTTCCAAACATAGGTTATGACCCCTCATTGGAACGAGCTTGTTCCAATGAGGGGGTCATAACCTATGTTTTGGAAGCAAAAATGAAAATTTTTAGTTATACAGGGATGTTTTTTCCAAGTGCCGTCTGCAACTCAAGTTAGGTGATGCGTTAAAAGGGTCATACTAAGTGGCTAATTTGTGTGTGTGTGTGTCATATGATAAATATGATAAACGAGCTCGTTCCAATGGGGGGTCAAAACATATTTTTTTGGAAGCAAAAATTGAAAATTTTTAGTTATACCGGGAATCGGGGATGTTTTTTCCAAGTGCCGTCTGATGGGTTAAAAGGGTCATACTAAGTGGCTAATTTGTGCATGTGTGTGTCATATGATAAATAGAATATGAAATGAGTGTTTTTCTCATAAAATATTTATGAAAGTCGTTCAAATTTTCTGTTTGGACTCGTTTCATAAATATTATATGAGAAAAACACTCATTCCATATCCTCTATATCTGCGGCCATTATTTCACTGAATATGGGATCAAAACTATAGGAACTATTGGAAAGCAGTATTCTCAGAAACTATTCCATAGTGTGTATACAAACGAACATTGTCGAGTACTCGACAACATTCATTTGTGTACATACTACGGAATAGTTTCTGTGATTACTCGGTACTGATGGAAATTGCCGATCATTAATGAAGTCTTGAATGCCAAACTCGATTATTTCTCAATATATACAACGCAGCTTCAAGGTGTAATCTATCATAAATGAGAAGTGGCAGATTTACTTTGTTTTGACCATGGAATGATGATCACTATCGATATTTCGGGTAACCGGTTGACAGATTTTTCTAATTGGTTAGGTAGGTAACCGGTTTCAAACCCGTTATCTGGTTAACCATTTCAGTACTAATCTTTAGATTTCCCTGTCTTTTGATTTTGAAGTGCCTGTTGCTCTTGTGCACCACTGTACCTGCAATTTTTACTTTTTGCAAGTAGACAACAGTACGTCTTGGTTCCACCTAGTGAGCGATTAATCTAACGAATCGGCCTGCATCAGTTGTGTAATATACAAATGGTGCAATACAAAAAAATTCAATAAATCCATACATGTATATGATTTTGTTCAAACCTGAAAATAAGCAATCTGTCATTTGCAGAATGAAGTCTCCAGAGGGTGAATTCGGTGACGCTATCTCATACAGTGGCTAGAATCCCGCAGTTTTCCTCTGGGCACCCCTTCTGTTTAGGCCCTGGACCTTGATTCAGATTGAGGTTCACAGAGGATTCACAGAGGGTAAACTTAGTAATGCTACCCGGATGTGCAAATTCACCCTCTTGGGACCTCATTCTTCAGAGGGTTCACAGAGGGTAAACTTAGTAATGCTACCCTGATGTGCAGATTCACCCTCTTGGGACCTCATTCTTCAGATGACAGCCTGCTTATTTCCTGGCTTGGTTTTGATGAAATTTTTTTAGAATTGTGAAAACAAAAAATATTGGAAATCCTTACTTACTGTGCACCAGTGGAGTGAATGGTCAGCAGATGTTTGTTGATGTTCATCTTGAAAACTTTTACCAGTGCAGGGACTCAACAATAGTACTCTTCACTTCGGTGTCTTCCCACTAGACCAATTCCCTTTAGGCCAATTCTCAAAAGACCAATTCCCCTTAGACCAACTACATACTGTTGTTGATTAAGGGTTGATTAAGGATAATTAAGAAAACATTTATTTACTGATAAGCACTTTATTTGATAAAAAAAAATATTTATATGCATAACATACAAAAAATATAGGTTTATAACATTTCAGCATAGCTCAGTACATATAACATTTTACAAAAAATGAGGTCCCCAGAGGATGAATTTGGTGATGCTACCCTGCACAGCAGGGTAGCATCACTAAATTTGCCCTCTGTGAACCTCAACCTGAATCAAAGTCTCAAACATAAACAGAAAGAGGTACCCAGAGGATAAACTGGCCCACTGTATGGGATAGCATCAGCAAATTCACCCTCTGGGGACCTCATTCTTCAAATGAACGACTGCTTATTTTCAGGCTTGAATATCAATAACATTAAACACTTTTATAAATATTTATAAATATATCAAATTATTGATATAGAATTATTTTAAAAGTAGAACACATCAGTTGATCTTAGGGAATTGGTCTTTTCGGAATTGGCCTCGTGGGAATTGGTCTAAAGGGAATTGGTCTAGTGGGAATGAACCCTTCACTTCAAATGATAGCAAGCAGTATACAGCTCGTCTCCTATTTTAAAAAAAACCGAAAGACTAGATTTCCACACTGAAGTGGGTGTGGGTTGGTCATAGCATTACTCATGTACATGTAATCTCATATTTTCTTTCAGACATTTACTCTTATCGACGTTGGTCAAAAATAAACAGAGTCTGTAACAAATATGGACACATTTCAGAAAATATCTTCAACAGATTTTTTAAAGATGTTAAAAAGGTGAGTCTTTTTTTTTTTATTCCCCACAAATCATTTGGGTATGGTTATTACTATTGTATTGTGTTTTCATTCTTTTTAATTTCAAAAAGTGGCTTTTGTTATGGTTTCAGTATTTCGATGAGTTTTCCCATTTGCTTGAAATAATTTGAAAAAAAAACTGAAACTAAAACACAACTCTTTTATCACAAACAACACAAAGAACGAATACAGGGCAAAATTTCTCAACCGAACACATTTCTATGTATGTTAGAAACTTAATTTATTGTGACTAAAAATGTTTATTATACCTGTACTATCATCTCTTTGTTTCAAGTAAAATCCTGCTGGACTAATAATGATGATAAAGTTTTGTATAATGCACATCACAATGATAAAAGTTTCAATTTGTAAAATACACTGTAGATGCGGCTGATTCGTTAGGTAAATGGTTAAAATCTTAACCCTTTACCCAATGTAATGGCAAAAACCTAGCAGCACTATTCACAAAAATCGCCAATTAAAACATAGGTTATGACCCCTCTTTGGAATGAGCTCATCAACCTCTGTCCAATGAGGGGTCATAACCTACGTTTTTTAGACAAAAAATGAAAAAAATTAGTTATTCACGAATTTTGTTTGCAAGTATCATCTGCTTTTCATGTTAGGTAAAGGGTTAAATAAAATTGGTGTTTTAATTGACAATGGTTGTTGTAAAACCGAATCATTGAGGAGCTCAGCAAGCCTGTTCCAGTGAGGAGTCACATGATATTGTTTTGTTGAAATTCTTTGAAAATGTGTAAATTATACTAGTAGATGCAGCTTATTCCTTAGGTAAATGGTTATGTAGACAAAGTCTTATGCCTGCAATAGCAGGTCCCTGTACTCATCCAAAAGCACATTATGATGAGTACAACTTGATGAAGTCCTCCTCATTAACCTCAGCATTTATTATGCTATACAATTGAGCCCGCTTAATTGTCTTTCTCTATATTGAATAATCCTGTTTAATGAATATAATTTCTAAACACCAAACCATTTATCATACCTTCAGATCAGTCCCTGTGGGAAGCCTGGGAAGCAGAGCAGTGCTTGTGTACTGCAGTAAACAAGTTCTGCTTTACTGGTAAAATTGGACATGGAACCAATGTCTGCGATGGAAGTCCTCTAAAGTGGGCAGCATAGATATAAACAATCAGCTAATCTTGACTTCTTACATACATGTATGTTGTGGTCATTGTCTGAAACTTTTCTTGTCCTTCTTTATCTATTTCACAGATTATTAGTTTTTTCGGTCAAAAATTCCTCTGCGTTTTTTTTTGTTGGTTACATGTTAGAGCTGGGAAGTTTTGACTTTTTGTATTTGGTTTTGGTTTTAGTTTGGTTTCAGGAAAAAACGTCGGCTTTGGTATGTTTTTTTTTATGTATTATGAACATATATAATAGTAAAAAAATATGCTGTAGTTTGTATGACACAACTCACCACAAAAAATCCCTGTCTGTAAGTACCTCAATTGGGTTCAACCAAGTTGTCTTGGAGATTTTTCCTGAACACAAGGAATGAAATTAGGCTCAAGTGTTATCAGTGATGTAAATTTAAGAAGCTTTCTTCATGTTATCCTGTGAGCATGGTGACTCAGTGGTTACAGCATTGGACCTAAAACTGAATTTTGATTCCAGCCAAGGGTAACTGGATTGTATCCTTTGGCGAGGCACTTACTCCCAATTGTCCACATGGGAACACAGTGCCACTGTGTCCTACTGTACGTCCATGGTACACTTGTCTTCAACCAGTGCTAACCCTGCTTGTGTGGAGTTAATATGTTGGACAGTATGACAGCTGCTTGCCACTGTTTGCTTGTCCTCTCCAGGTACTCTGAGCTCACCAACTTCTTCCACCCATCATCAAAAGTATCATTAAAACCCCAATAAATAAAATAAATCAATAAATAAATAAATAAAGATTGTAATTCTGCAACTTGCTATGCCTGGTATTCATCTTCCCCAAACACAGGTCTTAAAATTTATCCCAATTCACGAAAATCAGTTTTGATTCTCTGATCATTCTCGTGAACTGCTTTGAAAATCAATTTGCACTTCTCAGGTTCGAGTGTACTGTTATACTATTGTGAGTGTAACCGGCTGTCCAGCACATATTCCAATGTTCCAATAAGAGTAAATCCTTACTCTCTGATTGAATGAGAGCTGGCGTAGTTTCTTTTATGTTTATGGCTCCAGTAGCACCGTGTGTGTTACCGTCGTGACGTCACAACGCAAAATATTTGAAATGACGTCACCTGTTTCAAAATTGCTTCATCAACGGAGTGCCCAGCTAGCTGCTTCATTTTTAGCTCAACTTTGACGAACCGATCTTTACGAAACTTCTTGGGTACCTTTGTTATGACCGTGGGACGAGAACGAGTGTTTTTGGGTGCGGTCCGAAATTCAAGATGTCTGCCAGCCGCCATTTTGTACCGATGATGCAGAAATCTGTTTTTTGTACAGAACTTCCATATGAAAGCTCTGATTTGAATAATTTTTTGTATGAATGTTTAGTACCATGGGGTACATCACATATAATACGGGTTTTTTTCTCGTGCGTAAATTGTGCAAATTAGACTAATTTTGATGTTTTTTGGTGTTAATTTCAGCACTGTAAGTGCAAATGCCAATACGGCTCGGGCTAGAGGCCGTATTTATGAACCGATCTTTACAAAACTTCTTGGGTACCTTTGGTATCACCGTGGGATGAGAACGAGTGTTTTTGGGTCCGGTCCGAAATTCAAGATGGCCGATGGCAGCCATTTTGTACAAAATTAGGTGCAATCAGATTTTTGCACAGAACTTCCATATGAAAGCGCTGATTTGAATAATTTTTTGTGTGAATGTTTAGTACCATGGGATACATCACATATAATACAGGTTTTTTTCTCGTGCAGAAATTATGCAAATTAGATGAACTTTGATATTTCAGTGCGACTTACACACATTAAGTACACATGTCAATACAGCTCAGACTTGAGTCTGTATATGTGAACTGATCTTCACGAAATGTCTTGGGTACCTTTGTTATCACCTTGGGACGAGAACGAGTGTTTCTGGGTGCGGTCTAAAATTCAAGATGGCTGCCAGTGGCCATTTTGTACCGAAATTAGGTCTAATCAGTTTTTTGTACGCAACTTCTATACAGCTCAGACTAGAGGCCATATTTATGAACCAATCTTTACGAACCTTGTTGGGTACCTTTGTTATCACCGTGGGATGAGAGCGAGTGTTTTTGGGTGTGGTCCGAAATTCAAGATGGCCACCAGCAGCCATTTTGTACCAAAATTAGTGCAATCAGTCTTTTGTACAGAACTTCTGTATGAAAGTTCTGATTTGAATAAATTTTTGTATGAATGTTTAGTAACATGGAATACATCACATATTCTAAGGGTTTTTTTTTTCGTGCAGAAATTATGCAAATTAGATGAACTTTGACTTATTCAGTGCTACTTGCACAATGTGAGGCTGTATTTATGAACCGATCTTCACAAAACTTCTTGGGTACCTTTGTTATCACCTTGGGACGAGAATGAGTGTTTCTGGGTACGGTCCAAAATTCAAGATGGCTGCCAGTGGCCATTTTGTACCAAAATTAGGTCCAATCAGTTTTTTGTCACAAGTTCTATACAGCTCGTATTTATGAATTGATCTTCACAAAACTTCTTGGGTACCTTTGTTTTCACCTTGGGACAGGAACGAGTGTGTTTTGGGGTGCCTTTGTTATCACTGTGCTATGAGAACAAATATTTTGCGGTTCAGTCAGACCCATTCTGGGACTCAAAGTTTTCTTTTCTAGTTTAGCATTTGACTGTCACCCACCTTTACAATACTTTACCTATACATTTGTTACAGGCAACGGTCAGTATTTATGTACAGACCATTACAATACTTTATATGTACCTTTGTTATCAGGTCATTACCTAGATGTTTGTCATTGCTGTGTCACATACTATACATGTGCATGTCTTTGTCTTGACAAGTTGAGCTACAGTGTCATTGACACTTTCATTTCTAGATTTCTCACTTGTGCAGCAGGCAGACGGTGTTCCAGATAGAGTGTTGTTTAAATTACAGACCGATTTATGATTTGAACTAAGATGGAAAGAGATCTGGTTTATTGATTATTTATCCAGTGCCATCGTGGAAACACAAGATGTTTATTTTCTAAACCTGTGTTTGTTTAAAGTTGCCTTGCAGAAGGCAACTTTTAACGATCACAGGTTTAGTAAATAAACCTCTGGTGTTTCACAATGTAGGTTTTGGGCTATGAGTAGAGTCTTATTGGAACACATACGTTATTGTGATGAGTTGATGATAACATTGTCTGAGGTTTGTGGCTCGGATACCCAAATAGACCTGACAATCCCCTCTGTTCACCAAACCCAACCCCAAATCACTTGATTGGGCACACATTCCACCAGAATCCTCTTTTTTCCATAACAGGTGTGTTCCTTTGTATAAGAGTTAATCTCATTACCCAGAATCCTCAGTTAGAATTACCACAAACAGCCCGACAAATGTACTGTTCATATTCCTTGAGAATCCTTATTTTAATAGAAGCACATAGTACTATAACACCATATAGGCTTCTGATATCACTTAGAGGCTTATAAAACTATCATGTTGTGGTATAAGGTGCATTTCTGTGTATAAGAGTCAATTTAATTATCCAGAATTACCACAAACAACCCAACAATTGTTTTACTAGTTCCTATTCCGTCGGAATCCCCTGCGTCTGCCTATCCTAGTCTATTCCACAGCTTATTATTAGTCCCCTACTGGCATTGCCGGAGGGGACTATAGGTTTGCACTCTGTCCATCCGTCAGTCTGTCAGTCACACTTTAGTTCTCCGGAGTTTTTTTGGAAACGCCTCAAAGGAATGAATTCATTTTTAGCTCAACTTTGGCGAAGCCAAATTTGAGCTTTTGTCATGGCCCGTCGTCCGTCTGGCTGTCTGTCCGTCTGTCCATACGTCAACAATTGGATATGGCTCGGGCTAGAGGCCGTATTTATGAACCGATCTTTACGAAACTTCTTGGGTACCTTTGTTCTGACCGTGGGACGAGAACGAGTGTTTTTGGGTGCGGTCCAAAATTTTTGTCCACACTTAGGCTTGGGATCCATTGGGGCTCAACGTTACTTTTCAGAAACTTGGGCTGTTCTGAAAAAATATTTTTTCAAAATATTTTGATTTCAATTATTTTTTCTATGTTAATGGATCATATTATTATGTATTTTGATTGTCAGGGGTTGGTGCGAGTACTAGGACTTTGTTTTCTTTTCACATTGAAAGGATTTTGGTCAATTGTAATAAGAGGAAGTCTTCCTCTGACTTTTATAATCATTCTATATGTAGTCAGTGTACTCGCATTAACTCCTGTTCTGTATCTGATGATTTTGATGACAACATGGGAAGCGTATGTCACGGTATGTTAGTGGGGAATTGGACATTCCGGTCCTTTCCCCGCAGGGTCACTCTACTTTATCAATTTCTATTTCAGACGATCAAGATTAGGGTGATGTATCCGTGATGTCTTCCAACAGTGTGCCTCCGTCGTCACAATTAATGAAGGGCTAGCGGAAAAGTGCTCATGTAAATACGCCAATTGCCTAAGAGGGCCCTAGTAGGTTCGACGGCCTTTGACGTCCGCTAGCTCGCCCGGTGTAGCATCCATTCATCGAATGGTTCGGCAGCCGGGTTCGTCGGTTGTGGTCTAGATGGAGTTTTGGGGTGATGCGAGCACTATAAATCAACCAAATGCACACCCAGTGACGGCAGATTAGAGGGAGAACGGAGGAAGCCTTTTAGTCCAGTTCCTAGCTCGTTCAGGTCCATCCGGACGGCGAGCGAGAGAGGCCCCTCTCTTGTACAACAACATCTGGCCCCAGATGTTGTGGTACAAAATGTTTCGCATTCGGAGCATACGTCCGCCGCTCGGGATGCTCCGACATATAGTCAGTCCGGAGAGACTGTCAATAAGGCTTCCTCATTCTCATGGTAGCGCACACGACCGCTCTTGGCTACGTGACCTCGGATATCCAGTCAGCTTCGCCAGTCAGAGAATCATCGGCGACCAGGTCACACCATCCGGTAGCCAGGGACACGAGGCCTGCACACTCCGGACGTTCGCATAAGAAAGTGTGCGGGAGTCAACGTACACGGAGCTTCCGGCGGCAATGCATCGTAAGACCGCTTCTGCACAGGCCTCGGGGGACGGACGTGCTATCCCAAATAGCACAGCTTATTGCAGCATCCCAGCAACAACTGAATCTGTCGCATATGTATTATCCGCCGATGCTGGGTCGGGACGCTCTGCGGAAGCAGGTACGGACGTCCGAAAATTTCATCCGGTCCGACGGGATACCGAAAGGGATTCGGAGGATTTCGAGCTTTCCCTTTCGGAACAACATATGCTGTTGTGTATGTCATCTGACTTGATCTTCTACAGGTTCTTTCGTCGGACCAGAATGCTGCGATGCCGGATAAGAAACTGATAGCGTCGGTGGACTTAGAAATTTTTGGTTCGGTTCAGGGACATCGTCCCTCAGTTCCGACATAGTCCAATAATGTCACACAACCTTTCGAATTATTGAACGACGCTATATATTTATTATTATATGCTTGCTATTACCAAGCATTTCTGGTTTCTTGTTCGCAAAGTTACGGAGATGTCTTTCTAAAGTGTGCCTCTGTCGTCATAGTTAATGAAGAGCTACGGCAATAAGTGCTCATGGAATATGTCTTTCACCTAAGAGGTCCCTTGTAGGATCGACGGAGTGACATTCGCTAGCTCACCCGGTGTAGCGTACATTCATCGAATGGTTCGGCTGCCGGGTTCGTCCGTTGCGGTCTAGGAAGGAAATTTGGGTGATGCGAGCACTATAATAACTTTAGTACTCACCCAGTGACGACGGATTGAGGACAGATCGGAGGAAGCCTGTTAGTCCGGTTCCTGGCTCGTCCAGGTCCGTCCGGGCTGTGAGCGAGAGAGGTCCCTCTCTCATCCAACAACATAGGGGACCGCATGTTGTGGTTCAGATATTTTACATTCGGAGCATATGTCCGCCGCTCGGGACGCTCCGTTATATTGACAGTCCGAGAGACTGTCGATAATGCTTCCTCATCCTCACAACTGTGCACACGACCGCACATTGGCTACGGGACCTCGAGTATCCGACCAGTTTCGTCATTCAGTGATTCCACGGCGAACAGGTCACGCCATCCGGTAGCCAAGGGACACGAGGCCTATACACTCCGTTCGCTCGCATAATAGTAGTATGCACGGTGTAACGATCACGGAGCTTCCAGCGGCAATGCATCGTAAGACCGCTTCTCCACAGGCCTCAGTGACGGACGTGCTATCCAAGTTAGAACAGTTTTTCGCAGCATCCCGGCAATCGACAGTTTCTCGGTCGGATCAGAAATTATCCAACGGCGCTGGGTCGGTGCGGTCCGCGGTTGCATCAGGTTCGGACGGCCGAACGCTTTATAGGGTCCGACAGGATGGCGAAAGGGATTCGGACGATTTTGAGTTTTCCCTTTCGTAACATCGGAAGCTGCCATACATTTCTTCCGGCATTATCTTCCAGTGGTTGTTCCTTCGGACTACATTGCTGCAATGTTGGATAAGAGACTTATAGCGTCATTGGACACGGAATTTTGGATCGGTTCAGGGACATTGTCCCTGACTTACCGACACAGTCCAATAATGTCATTAGAACATGTGTATTATTTATCGACGCTATATATATATATATAAGCCTGCTACCAAGCATGATAGTTTAGTTTCTTGTCCGCAATGCTCAATTCTGCATTTTATCATTTATAGGAATAATTTTTTTTGGCAGAACAGGGCATACCGAGAGTTCATTTGCGTCTAGACGGCGTGGTTAAAGACTGGAAATAATCTTTTTCGCCGTCTATATCTTTTCCAACCACAATGTTGGAAACGACAATGATGTCTAATAGACTTAACTTAGACGCTTTATCATACGTAATCCACCTTACTGAGGCGTTATCATTACGTCTTCAAGAGAAAGAATTCCGGGATATGATCCTCAATGTGATTTCTTTTGAGGGCAGTAGTTTGTTCACATATAACTCCGCCCTTCAGTGGCTACTTGGAGTTGGTTAGACGTGACGCAGCCCTAGTAACATCCATGCGCGTGGATAGTAAGGTGAAGAACTCTCTCAGAGTCGCTTCGTTCTCGGAGAAGCTTCTCTTCGACGGCAACTTTTCAGCAATCCATGAATTGCTCGATTTACACGTTTTCTTGTCTATCTAGTGTAGCAAGAGATTCAGACTGGGGCAAACATTCGGTGGTTGACTCAGAGAGTGCCACTGCAGTTGCCGGATCCGAGTTTTATAATTATGACGGTTGCCAGTCAAACAGGTTGGGATACAATATTGATCCCAACGGATTCGAAGTGCCAGGGTCTTTGGGTTCCGCAGTCTCTAGGCAAGCACTTATCTTCCACGGAATAATGTTTTTTAGGCTTGCTTTATGTCATTGGATGAACATTATTCAGAAACGCATGTCCAAATCCTGTCCGATAATACGACAGTAGTGGCGTATCTCCGGAACCAGGGAGGCACTCATTCGTTTCCGTTATTCAATTTAATGGAAAGAATCCTTCTGTTTGTTATAGCACACCAAGTTCTGCTTCGGTCTGTCATATTCTGGGTCGTCTGATTGTATTACCGGACTCCCTTTCACTTATGGGTCGCTTGTTGCCGTCAGAATGGACTCTCAATAAACAAGTATTCAATCAGTTTTGCTATTAATGGGAGCGCCCAATGATAATTTATTTACGACACAACTTGCTAATCAATTGCAGACGTATGTGTTTACATGTCCGGATCTCTGAGCTTATGTTGTTAACGCTCTATTGATCTAATAGGACGGAATGATAGGATATGCGTATCCTCCTGCGCTGTTGTTTCAGCAAGTATTGCTAAGATAAACAACCATAATACAATTTCTGTTGATAGCATCTCTGTCTTCACAGAGACCGTGGGTAAATTTACTCTGATGTCTACTGTGACTCAACGCGAAAACTTCCTCCATGAGAGGATCTTTTTTCGCTGGGTAAAATCGTGTCATCTTCATCACAACCCGCAAGGTCTCAACCTTCACGTATTCCGTTGTGTGGTCCTTATTGCATTGTAAGCATTGTACTGGACGAGCTTTGGACGCGATTTCTTACTGTAGGAGAACCTCTTCTTCGCTATACTATGCGGCTAAAGTGGAGGCTCTTCCGTCGTTGGTGTAGGGATCACTATGTTGATATTGTTGATCCCTCCATACTAGTTATTGCAACTTTCTAGTATACTTGTTTGACAAGATTTACTGCAGCCTGTTACTATTAAGGTTATAGGTTTATGTTATCTCATACCTATGCACTCTATGATAGTTTACAATTGAGTCTTATGTCTCTTTATCTAAGTCAGTTAGTAACTTTTAGATAAATAGACTTAGAATCATTAGATTAAATTTCTATACAGAATTTAACTTCGGTTCTTATTTAGCTAAGTAATCATTTGAGCCTCTGGAAACAGTAGTTTTCAAATTCTGACCTTTTAGACAGTAATTCTGTTGGCTTCTCTTTTACTGAAGAGTCACTGAGCTTCATGCACTATCGGTGGATGATTCTCACTTTCGTAGTTTCGGAATCACTACTTCCTTTACTATTTAGGTTGGATTTTTGCATAAGAGTCAGGCTCCTAATAAATATCCGGAACCTATTGTTATTAAGGTCCTTCCGTCTTCGTACGGGCATAGGCCTTTACTCTGTCCAGTTAGAGTTTACGTATTTATAAACAGATATCTGTTTATTACTACGGACGTAAGCTTCTTCTGTCTTTGATGCCTAATAGAAGGACATTACGCTCCATTCTATTGCTAATGGATTCAATTAACTATCAGTACTGCTTATGGTATATCATTGACTCAGCAGTTGTGCTTCAGATTTCGACTCATGAAGTAAGAGTTTTTTCTACATCTTGGGCTTACATTAATAGTGTCGCTATTATAGATTTTTGAAGGCTGCTCATTGTGCTCAGCCATCCACATTCATGAATTTTTATCTCAGAAATATCGAGTCCATTTCTGGAGGCCTCTATTGTTAGGTCTATTATCTACTGCTCAGAATGTCATTCACTTAACAGTTGCTACTATAGCTAGGTAGGCTGTCTGTTTCGGCAATGACTCCGTTCTGCTGCCCTCTTCGCTCTGGGCTATTTGACCCAGGGCAAGAAAAAGGGAGGGGGGGAGGGTGTTCCCTTGGGTCACCTGTTTTACTATGAAAACAAGGGGATACCTCCTCCGGAGTTAGTAATTCTGAGCTGTTATTGGGATGGTTGTTTAGTGAGAAGTTTATGTTTTAAAAATTCATTCAGGTCTTAGTTTTTAAAGTATAGCTTTTGAATATAGCACGTGTCAACGGTCGTTATTATACAATCCTCAGACACTTTTAAGGAGTATAAAGAGTCTCTATTCTCTAGACTTACTTTATTTATTGGCTTACTTTAAAAATTATTAGTATAAGGATTATACTAGATATTAAATGGGGGCGCGGTGGCTCAGTTGGTAGAGGTGCAGGCTGCAAGCCGAGAGGTCCTCGGTTCGAATCCCACCTGCGGCAACCGCGTTGTGTCCTTGGGCAAGACACTTCACCCCGATTGCCTACATGGGGGCACGATGACGCTGTGTACTGAGGCGTACTGCACGTCGATGGTGCGCATGTCTTCAACCAATCTAACCCTGCCTGTGCTGCGGTGCAGAGTTCAGAGTTACGATGTTGGGGAGCTGACAGCTGCTCATCGTTGCTCGGCGGTTCTCTCCGGTTACTCCGGCTTCCTCCACCCGTAAAACTGTCACGGTCACGATTAGCCATTGTGCATAAGTATGTGACCTTAAACACCAATAAATAAATAAATATAAATACTAGATATTAATAGAGTAAATGGATGTATGATGCTCAATTTTGGAAGGTGTTGTATCTTTCTAATTTATCATAAATAAGAAAGATACATGTAAGGCCTAATACTTCTTTTTTCCCTAGAGGGGATGACTCTATTTTATATAATTGAGCGTATTCCAACTTGCTCTATGTCCTTGGCCCTCCAGCCTTTTTACTATTCAGCTATGTCTGGGTCATTGGTACAGTATAAAAATGTTAAAAAATTTATAGTAATTTATATATTTTTTATACTTACCAATGACCCAGACGGGGATGGCGCTCCCAGGAGTTGGGAACTCATACCTCCCCGCTGAGTACATAGCGCTTACCAGGCACTGGTTATAAGAATGATTAATGGCGCCAATTTCGGAACGTCCTTGACACTGCGCATGCGCAGTAGAGGTGAAGTGTGGAGGGCCATTCAGGACATGTTTTCTTTGGTTTTAGATGCAAATTTTGGGGTTTTGGGGGGCAAAATTTGTGTTTGGCCCTATATTTTAAGAGTTAGCACCAGCTTTGTCTGGGTCATTGGTAAGTATAAAAAATATATAAATTACTATAAATTTTTTAACTTTCGTGACACCAGGGCAGTTTCACGAATTAGGTGTTGCGTAATGTTGAATTTGTGCTCAATGCCTCATTGTTCTTCACAGTCTTTCCCATCATGAACCAACTCGAAAAACTGACATGGCGGTATCACATCAAAACACCAGGAAAAAATTTGTGTAACACTGTGCCGTCGTGGAAAATGCAAAATACACGTTGAGAGTACTGTAGACAGCCAAGACTTCACTAGACACTACTGCTAAGACCAAGTGTTACCTTATTATGAGGGAGCAGAAAATAAGTAGAATTCTCCAAGCCTTTAGCTTGTTGAGGGCTGGATTATTTTTGGTGATCTGAATTTATTAATCCTTTACCCAATGAATCGCCCGCATCCGCCCGCGTAATATGCAAATTCAGCAGTTGAAAAAATATTTTAAAAAAAATTTCAACAAAACCATATCATGTGACCCCTCGTTGGAACGAGCTTGTCGAGCTCGTTCCAACGAGGGGTCACATGATATGGTTTTGTTGAAAATTTTTGAAACATGATGTTTAAAATAATAAATTTTGATATCGTCTGCGTTGGGTAAAGGGTTGACATTTGTTTTATTACCAATTATTGGAGAGTGCCCACAGGCAAAACAAGAACAAATTTATATAAACAAAATATTATTTGTGTTTGACTGAATACGAAACATGAGTAAGAAAAATGTTGGCTTTTGCTCTGGTACCCCTATTTTTTTAAAGCCCTGATAGTGGCTTCTAGCACTCAACCAGTTAAAGACACTTTCAGAATCTATGACAAGAATCAAATGAACATTTTGTGAGAATCAAAGTTGATTATCATCACTTGTCTTGCGAAAATATTTGCTTAAATCGATTCTGATTCTCGCACGGATTTTAAGTCCTGTAACAACAGGCCCAGGGAGGTAAATTTGTCCTAATTTACAGCTATAATTGTCCCCCCCGAAAAATTTTTCGGGGGACTAGAGAATTCAGCAGTGTCCGTCCCACTTGGTGTCCCCATGATAACTCCAGTTTGGATCATTTGATTGGAACCAATTTTGGTATGTGACCTTCTTAGCCCAAACCACAGGTCAAGTTTGAATATGGGTTCGGCCAGATTATTTTTATTAGAGTTATACCCCTTTTTTGACTTAGAAATTTCAAGATTTGCAGTGTCCGGATGATAACTCCAGTTAGGATTATTTGATCGGAAAGAATTTTGGTATGTGACTTTCTGGGGTAATAATACAGGTTAAGTTTGAATATGGGTTCAGACCGATCATTTTTCTAGAGTTATGCCCCTTTTTCGACTTGTTTTTTCAGGGGACATGTGGCCGGGCGGCCTTTTGTACTCAAAAAGTGGGCATTATGTTTGTAAATAATTTGCTAAACTTGTCTTTAAATTTGCTTTGCGGTGATGATACAGCAGCCTTAGATGTTGAGGGTGACATCAATACCTCACAAAATTAATAAATTAAATTTACTCAGTTATGCATTTTTTACTTTTCTTTTCCAGGACATAATTGGATGGTACAAATTTAGAAGAAACTCCTCGATGAGAATGTCAATGAAAGAAATTTCAGTACACAAAAATATTTGCTATGACTCACTGTTGCCAAACACAAGTGATTTTCAGTTTATGTTATCCTGTTTCTCTTCAGCCACCAACTCGTGTACACATAGCCTTGATTATAGTTTTCACGCCATGAATGATAGGTTAGTATATGATATTTTCAATAATCAGGTCAAGCTGTCAGGCCACCAGTCTAATTCTGCAAGGAATTCAGTGCTGTTATGAGTTATTTCTTCACCCACTTTTCAAGAAGTTTTTGCGCAAACTACGGTTAATTTAACCTGTCCCCAAACTACGGTTAATTTAACCTGTCCCTTTACTCACAAAGATACACAGATATTCTTTCATGATCTAGTTAACAATATTCCAGTCAGTTGGTATTTAATTCACATTAATCCTTAACTCTGCACTCTGTTTTTAAAATGCCTTAGTTTGAAACAGCAAATTTTTCCCACAATGCAACCGAGAATTTTATAAATTATATCTTGTTTGACAGAGCTCATTAAGATCTATCAAACAAGGTACATTTTGTTAAATGTTTCATTCTACCTGGACAATATGGAGTCAATGATGAAAAGTTTGAAATACGACCAGAGTGCTTGGACTTAAAGGCCTATTTCTAACTTTTAAGACCTCAGAGCAGGTGCCCTCAAAATGCCTTCTTGAGTAGGTTCTGCTGACAGTAAACAAATTACATAAGTAGTGGTTTCTAGTCAAGACTTGACTCGAAATCCCTGTTAAGCCAATGGCCATGTACTCTTGTGTTCCTAATAAACATTCATGTATGTTTATTAATTTTGGGGAATTTTACCACCCTGTATGCACCTTATTTGGGCCTGTATGTTTATTAAAATTGCCCTTCCAATTGGGAGGAGATCTTCAAATTAGTAAATCTTCACTAGATTGTGAGATAGTCTTTTGTTTAGCACACTGTATTCATTCATTGTTGCAATCAAGATGCCTACATGTAAATGCCTATTAGTTTTCTTTAATAGAACTAACTGTAATACTGGAAATAAGTTGGCTTTTAGATAAAATTAACTAGCATTACTCCCCCACTGTCAATGGATTTCCACCCTGTACTATTATTTGGGTCTGTACTTTTATTTAATTTTGATAAATGTTCCAACCCCCGTACTTTTATTCCCACCTGTACTTTTATTTGGAACACAAGAGTACTGGCTGTGGTCAGGTGTGCATTCAGGACAATTGTCCAGGCCCTCAAGGGTTAAGATATTTGTACAATTAGTGGAACTATGTGGCATAATCATAAAAATATGACTGTGTTGAGTCTTCATTCATAAGGATAAAGTCATTAAAGATTTGGTCAAATCAATAATCGATTGAAAAAAACTTTTTCTTGCATTGATTCAAAGAATTAATGTCTGTTGTTTTTTTTAGATTCAATCATCTAGAATATTTCAGTTGGATCTGAAATGCAAACCATAGATTCGCTTTTCCGACCAACTGAAATAATCCAGATGATTTATTCATTTAAACTAGGGCTGAAACGCTTGGCTCATTTCCACAACCAACTAACCGAGAGCTATAACCAGATAATATCGAGTTATCCATGGCTATTATTCCACCGAATATGGGATCAAAACTATAGGGGTTGGAAAGCAGTATTCGCAGAAACTATTCCGTAGTGTGCATACAAACGAACGTTGTCGAGGACTCAACAACGTTCGTTTGTATACATATTACGGAATAGTTTCTGCGATTGCTCATGGAAATTGCCGATCATTAACGACGTCTTGAATGCCTGAGTCATTTATTTCTCAATATATACAACACGGCATCAAGAATTAATGTATCCCAAAGGAGAAGTGGCAGATTTCCTGCTTTTCAACTGTGGAATGACAATCACTACCGATATTTCGGATAACCAGTTGACGGTTTTTCTAATCAGTTGGGTAGGTAATTGGTTTCAAACCGGTTATCCGGCTAACCATTTCAGTACTAATTTAAAACCAGGTGATGGACTATTTCAGGACCAGACTGGCTCCAGGACATAGCAGTGTTGAATTCCAAATAGAATTAGACTGCTTTACTGAGAGCTTGGCATCATTCCTTTATGGTTTTTCTGAAATTTTGATTTGGGGTTTTTGTTGACCAAATTTGAAGGTTTATTAACTGGTAGAGTGCTAAATCATTTTTGGTCATCAAAGTTTTTTCACATGTCTTGGCCTTGTTACAATTTATGGGAGAGTGCCTGTTGGCACTCTCCCTTAACTTGTAACAAACCAAATCAACACAGGCTAAATGATTTTATCTCCAAGATAATATAAAATATATCCGCTGAGTATGGTGTCTTTATGTTATGACTCCTGCACGTTAGAGTAAAGCCCAAATATGGGCTTCCAGCATTCTACCAGTTAAACATCCAAAATTGATTTGCAGTTTGCATTAGTTGTTTAATAATTCGTAAATTCATAACTAAAACTAAAAAAGGCTAAGTGCCTCAAATCAAGTAGAAAACTTTTAACTTTTAACCCTTTACCTTCCATAATGGCCTAAACCTGCCAGTGTTATTCATAAAAATTACCATCCACTTTTCATTATTATCCCCCGCCAAAACAAAGTTTTGCGGTGGATATAGAAGTGGGTTCATCCATCTGTCCATAAGGCCTAGGGCTACACAGTATTCAAATTTCAATACCGGTATTGGTATTGAAAATATACCTCTATATCGTAGACTAGTTCAGACTCTAAACGAAGTTATCAGTACCTGTGACTGATCAATACTGATGATTACCTTCAAATTGCTGAACTAATTAACAAATTATACAGGGGCAAAATTTCGACACGAATCTGCATATCGATTCGCGTAAAAATTTGTCCAAATCTCCAAATACGCGATTCTTAGTGACTTCACATAAAAAAAAATACATTTTTGATTGTGGAACACTTGCTACTTTCTGTGTTGTGGCTAGTTCATAACCGCAATATGTGTATAAAGTCATGTTTATCCAGCCTGTGTATAAGTCACACTTTTTCCTCAAAAAAATCCCCCCCAAACTAAGGGTGAATTCATAAACAGTTTACAACACAGTTAGATTTTGCATCATTTTGGGCGATTAACAATTGAATAAAATTTACTGTACTCGCTACCTTATGTTCAACTGAAAGCAATAGCTTTAATAAAGCATTTATTACGAATAGAGCTGGGAGGTTGTGGGATTTACACTGCGGTGCTCTTTTGGTTTTTTAAATAAAAAAACTTAGTTGCGGTTTCGGCTGTCCATGAGCATGTAGAAACTATCTGTATATACCTATGAGATCGGCCCTATAATTACATCTTCCACTAACAACTAACAAGGCATCTTCTGTTGATTGTATCAGTTGAATAAATAATTATAACATATCTATGCCTGTAATGTTATAAAATGTCAGGCAAAAAAAACCCACAAACTGTGTTTAGGATAACTCGACTGACTCGAAAAAATTATGCCGACCCTCAAAATTTTTTCAAATAAAAGTCGCTCATTTAGGTCAATGTAACCCTAAATTTTCATCTGAATTCAACTGTAAATTTGAAACCAATTCTGATTTTCATGCTTTCAAAATTACGTGTAGAAATAAAGGTATTGGACAGTACAGTAGAACCTGTCTTGAGAGACCGCCCTTTGGACTACACAAAAGTAGTCTCTCAAGACAGGTGGACTCTCATAACAGGTTTCAGGTTTTCTCAAGTCAGTGAATAACCAACCACAAAATTCAGAAATGGAGAAGAATGGATTTTTGTAATTACTTTGTAGTTCTTTTTTATGAATTTCATTGAAGATTTTCAACACTAATTTATTTTTATAATTTTTATAACAGTCCATTTCAATTTGTTACAAAAAAAAAACAGAAATCTATATTTATTTTTTTATTTATTCCTATCTGTCACATTTCAGGTTTGTACGAAATTGTTTATACAGCAATAATCCTAATCTTTTCTCAGGGGTCTTATAAAAACATCTTAATCTTCAATGAGTTAGCAATTGAAACCCAATTAAGAGCTTTTAATACTTTTAATTATGTTAGTATAACCACAATGGATTTTCCAATTCCAGAACAGGTAAAAAGTTGTTGTCATGGTTCCAGTCTTCAAAGGGGCTGTCTCTCAAGACAGGTCCATTATGGCATAAGAATACAAGTAAGTACCAGGTCACAGTGGTCTCTCAAGACAGGTTGTCTCATAAGACAGGTTGTCCCCCATAGCAGTTCCAATATAGAGTAAAACCAATCGGTGCCTGGCAGATGTCTCTCAAGACAGGTTTTACTGTATAAATGAAGAGCAAGTGGCAAGTTATAGTTTATCAAAGGAGACCGTATTTGATGAACATTTGATGAACATTTTACAGTGCTTCATCCTTGGTGTTAACAGGTCATGAATATTAATGAATATCATGTTGAGCTTTGTGTATTGATACTGGAAACCTCAAATCTTGGCTTACTGTCTTGAAATTGTCATTGGTGCAAGTATAGTGTACAACAGTTTTGTTTTTTAATTCCATTCAGATGTATACAGAAATTATTTGACAGTGACCAGCAGATATGTAGACACTGCATTTATTATAAAGTGAATTATGTGGTCATTCTGGTAATTCGATATTACGCGCAGTATCTTAAAACATGCTGGAATTTTAAAACCCAATTTGCGGTTGTGTTTATTGGAGTGCAGTTGCAATTTTCGGTAGTCTCTCACTACCAATCCCAACCCATGGTTACGATTAACCTCTGAGCTCTATTTACGAACATGCACAGCATTATTTTATTTTGATTTAAAATCACATCACAGAGACAGCTCAGACATGAGGGAAAACAATTAAGTGCCACAACTTTTTTGATTGAAAAAAAAATATCCCACAATTCATCTCTTTAGTGTTTATTTTTCTTTTGTTCATGAATATTAATTAATACAGCTCTTTATGGAGTGTGTGCAATTCGCACTCTGCATTTTCCCCTCCATTGTTTGGCTCTTCTTATGACCTATTGTATTTTAAGTGTTGATAGATATGATCAGTGGTATGTTTGTGTTAGTAATTAATGTTTTTGTAAGCGACCATTGTTAATATCTGAATGGATTATCGTTGTGCCGGTTTCCCTTTCCCTTTGTTTATTCACCATGTACGTACATACCCCCAAAACTGCACCTGATGTGATGCGTGGTTAGCACAGTTCTAAAAGGGTTGAGATATAAATATTAGGTTTGTTTGAATTCAATATTAATTTCTGGTATAACATCCGTATTTCAAATAATATTTGAAGTTACAAAAAATAGTTAATTTTTTTGTAACTTCAAATATTTTGAATATTTGGGACGAAAAGTGACAGGGACGTCCAACCCACTCCTTCATTGCCATTGAACAGCTTATTAATGTTCATAAGTTCAAAGTTCACAATGACTGTGTCGATGGAAATGTTGATCAACTTTGCTTCAGGTTTTATCTGTTTTTCAGAGGGCTAGAATAAATAAAACAAACACCCCCTATAATGATTTTGTGAGTAATTATATTATCCACATGGGAAAACGTGAGATTACAAACACAAATGTGTCAAAGTACCGGTATGCATTCCCTGAATTGGACGCACTCCCAAAATATTCAAGTTTCAGTTTCAGTTTCAAATTGCTGGTACAGGTATACTTATTTATAACTTACGGAGCTCAAGTATACTGCAAACTGCATTTTCATTGGTCAAATGAAGATTGATTGACATGGACTTTATAATAGAAGTTGTCAGTCTGGGCCGAGTTTCAAGTAGTATTCATTTGTTTTCTATGATTGACATTTGGGGAATGACAGACATTATAGAATACAGTGACTTGTTTTGTTCCCCCAATAATATATCAACTTCAACTTTGATAATACCAGTACTTTTAAAAACAATACCGGTATTCATCCTCTATCATTCTCAATACCAGTAATTATCGATATACCGATGTACCATGCAGCTCTAATAAGGCCTCAGGAAACCAATGGTTTTCTGAGGCCTTATAACTGCATGTGCCCAGTTCAGGGCACCAGTTGTGCTTTAAATTTCTGTTTGAGTGGAAACTGTGATTGAGAAATTTGGGGTTAAGAATTGGGAAAAATCATATCCAAATGTCATTTGGAAAGGGTCCCATAAACAGTGCCTGTAAATACCCCAAATAATCCCTGGTGTAATATGTGAACGCCAGTTACTGGTGTGAGTTTTGTTGAATTTTAATGCCTGATAAAACTGTCATCTGGGATGTAATACTGTGACTCCCATTATCAGTGACATACATTGTCTGAGGATTGGTGGAAGCATAATAAAGATTCTAACATGTTCGGTAGAATGTCTAAAGCATTTTGACTATGATAACCAAGCTTGCAGAGCTGCACTAGTACTGTCATTGACCCATTATTAATTAATTTCTCTTGGTGACATCTCAAAGAGCCTGAAAAAGGAAGGAGTGAATCAATTTATGAATAGTAAAATTATCTAATGTCAGTAGGGCTATCACAAATATTTGATTAACAGCATAATCGATTAGCATTTTCCTTAGTTGAATAATAAGTCAATTTTTTCTCTCTTTAAATGCTTAAAAATTGAACGATAAATTTACAAAATAAAAATTGTTTCCTGAGAAAAATGTGAAGAATTATTAATTTATTAAGTATGCCACAGACCTGAAAAATTCAGTTTTTAAGACCGCTTTGTCAGTCATATGTTTTGTTCTACATGAACGATTTCAAAAAAATAACAATGTATTGACTATTCCTAAAATGCAAACCTTAAAAATGTACAAAAATCATCTTGATACATTGCCATATAATTGAGAAAGAATATTTTCTTGAGGTACTTGTATTCCTCGAATAAAGCACTCTACTAATGTTTGTTTCACAACAGATATGCTGAATATCTTCAAAAATACATTCATATCATGCCAGAATTATTCATTAAAAATGAAAGTAGAGAAGTGCTATTGGTGTTTCTCACACAGAACATGTTTTGCAGGAATCTTGTTTTTTAAAGTTAAGGGTGATCAAAATCCAAACTAGCTGTTCTAACTTCTAAAACAGGATGTATTACAGTTCTTTTCAAAATTCAGTCCTATATTGAACATGCAGTATGACCGTCACAGACTGGTCACTTCCATGGTATGGGCAATATTTCCACGGACACAATAATATTAGATTACAAACACAAATTATAGGAATAATTATCAAAAATTTAATTAATGAAGCACTGGATTGTAATAATATGAGATTGCAAACACTAATTATAAGAATAATTATTAAAAGATTTGTTAATGAAGCACCGGATCCAACTTGATGCTTCATTATATAAAATTTTGCTCTTGATGATTTTTATTGTCTGGTAAGCACATACGTGGACATCGCTGCCCAAGTCTGAATTGTGACCAATTCACAGTAGCTGCACTGTATTTCATGTGGAAAAAATTGTCACAAAGAGGTTAGGGGTGGCTCCTTTCCAGTGCCCTCAGAGTTCTTGGGACATTTATTAGTGGTTAAGTGCATGTATTCTTATACAGATCTAGAGAATTTTTCATGCAAAATGCACTGAGACAGGCTGTTGTGCAAGAATTGTTTTAATTAGAGTTGAATCAGATGACAAGGTTGCAGCTATAGATAATGAGGAAGAAGTTACTATTTTGTCCCACCAGTTCGTCCCCCAAACAGACATAGATTTGACATTTTAATATTTTTACCACTTGTGACTATCACTCTTTGGAACTCTTTAAGTTAATACAATACACAAACAACTTGTCTATTTCGTTTTACCAAGTAATAATGTCCATCAATTTGTCCACATATATGTTTTTCTCCCCCCACTATACGTGAAACATACACGTGTCCTGGGTGAGACAGCAGGGTGGGATATTTCTATCCCAACCATCCCACGTGACATACATGTACTCATTTGCATATTTTATTAGGTCGCCAGTACTAAATAGTTCTAATGCATTAGTGTTCACAAACGTTCAAACGCTTCTTAAATTGTGTTCATTTATTACCTATTTATCTGTTCCTTGTTGATATAGACTCAATATTTAATTATTATTCAAATATTAAACTTGATTTGTTTCAACCCCATGTTTCTCTGCAGATTTAATAATATCACAGCACGAATTTATCGATCAATCAATAATCTCACAATGCCATTTACATTAGAGTTTGACACATGCAAATTCTTTAACCCCTTAATGGACAATGTTATAAATCAATTTTTTAGTATATACCTATGATATATACCTAAGTTTTGTACGATCTTTCCGATGAAATTGTTCGTTTTTTGAAAGGACTATGACTTTATAAATTGGGTATGTCAGCATGTGACTGCCAGTTATTTATAATGACGTAATCCTCATGTGGGGGGGAGAAAAATCATCCTCGATGAGTCTGAAGGTGGGAATGGGGAAATCCCACCCTCGGGGCAAGATATTTGAACCAGACCCTCGGCAAGCCTCGGATCTGGTTCAAATATCTTGCCCCTCGGGTGAGATTTCCCCATCCCACCTCCAGACTCATCGGGGATCATAATAGTCCCTTCATACATCCATATATCTCAAAGTATGTCTGACGTGTATGTCTGTCTTTTATCCCTATTATTTTCTATTCACAGTGGATTTGAAAAAGTGCCTGTCACAGTTGTGAACTTGGGAGATACTACACATTCAGAATATAAACTTAAAAAAATTTCATCAGTCAACCTCACGTCTGGAGTATTTCCTTCTCTTGTGAAACAATTTGAGTGAGTATTTATACTTTATACGATGATTGCCTTGTGTATTCAGCATTATGCGATACAATGTAGACATTGGGAAATGTTCTTGGTACAGTTAAAACTTGAAGTCCTCTGTCACATTAGCACAGAAACTGCTTGTTATAGTTAATGCACTCCTTACTGCAGAAGAATGAAATAATATGAAGTACACAAGAGCATTTACGCTATGGTATGCAAAATATAATGCGCTATTAGCGAGGTCAGTAGTGAAATCACAAACTGAACTGATCAAACAGAAAGAAAATATTGAGACTACAGTATTTATAGGGTGGATTACTACTAAATCGCTGTTGGATAGATTTTTTACTTCGTAATTACTTACAATTTCTGAGGACAAAACACAAGCACTTGCAGACTTTCATCACATGGACCACCGGGTGGCACCTGGTGGCAGTGACGAATGGGAGCAAAATGGAGGCGAGTGAAAATCGCTCACCTCAAAGTTTGCGAGAGTGAAAACTGTGAGGAGAGTGAATTTGATTGAGTGTTGATTTCAATGTTTACCTTCAACTGACAAGCGTCCTTCGAAACAAATGCATGAATACAACTGAACACGGATGGAAATTTTGGCGGTGAAAATATATGTAACACACTAAAATTAGTTCTGGATTTTAAATGGCAGATTATTAAAATCATGGAAAATGGGTGCATAAATTCCAAATCGTGCACATTAATTCGTGTCACTGGTGAATTGGAGCGACAGGTGTCACAAATATAAAAGAAAACAAGGAACAGGGCAACGTTCCGCATGTCTTTGATAAAAAAAAATACGGAAGTATTAAAACATTTCTCATATCTCAGAATGGGCACCGTTTTTTAATCTGAACATGCGTGTTCGTTTTGTGGTGGGAGTAAGCTCTGGGCGAGTTGTCAATGTGCAACTCTCTTACGTTTAGCGTGTTGTTTGTGTATGTTTTAGCAAACTGCTGCGTGTCATGTTCATAACGACGGAAAGGAAATTGTTTGCAATTGTACTTAAAATGCTTCTAATTGTGAGTGATTGCTAAAAATTTCCCAACATCAAAACTTAATTGAATGTTTCTGTTGACACAACTCAAAAGGATGAAAACACACCCAAGAATAGAAGCGAGTGATTATTCGTGCATCTCGGACAATTTTTATGTATACCCATACTATGTATCGTACACATAATGCCGGCATCCGGGGTGACCATCCGTCGTTCCTCCATCCTTTGTCCGTCCGTCTGTCCATCCGTCTGTCCGTCCGTCCATCCATCTGTCCGTCCGGCATCCGTATCCATTTCTTTGGCATTCGATAACTTGAAAAATATTGCGTGGATTGTCAAGTTACTTTATATTTGTGTTCAGGTTACTGATGTACTGAGCTGTATAGTTTTTGGTGTAAATCGGATAATTTGATCCTGAGATATTAACCCTTTATCCTTCAAATTGAAAATTCCTCCAATCCCTTTGGCATTCGATAACTTGAAAAATATTGCTTGGATTGTCTGGTTACTTTATATTTGTGTTCAGGTTACTGATTTGCCGAGCTGTATAGTTTTTGGTGTAAATCTGATGATTTAATCCCGAGATATTAACCCTTTATCCTTCAAATTGAAAATTCCTCCAATCCCTTTGGCATTCGTTAGCTTGAAAAATATTGCTTGGATTGTCAAGTTACTTTATATTTGTGTTAAGGTTACTGATGTACTGAGCTGTATAGTTTTTGGAGTAAATCTGTTATTTTGATCCTGAGATATTAACCCTTTATCCTTCAAATTGAAAATTCCTCCAATCCCTTTGGCATTTGATAACTTGAAAAATATTGCTTGGATTGTCAAGTTACTTTATATTTGTGTTCAGGTTACTGATGTGCCGAGCTGTATAGTTTTTGGTGTAAATCGGATAATTTGGTCCTGAGATATTAACCCTTTATCCTTCAAATTTAAAATTCCTCCAATCCCTTTGGCATGAGATAACTCAAATCCGATTGTCATGTTTCTTTATATATTTATTCAGGTTACTGATGTGCTGTGCTGTATAGTTTTTTATGTAAATCTGATAATTTGATCTTAACCCTTTATCCATCAAATTAGACACTCCTCCAATCCATTTCTATATGTACCCATACCTTGTATGGTGTACATAATGTCAGCATCCGTGGTGGCCCTCCGTCATACAGCTTTCTACTAGTTGCGCGTATGGGTACACATCTGACAATTTCATCGGCCTATTTTTCTACAAGAAGTGAGTTACTCTAATGGTGCAGTGAGACATGGACAGAAGTACACTTACTCAGCACTCTATTACTTCAAAATAATGCACAATACAGTCACATGACTTCTAGTCTCAACTGTACACCATACAAGAAATCTGGATTTTGCAGAAGAACATCATTTTAGAATGCATCTGATTGGATGTTACGTGTCTGAGTCACGGTATGATGTGAATGAAATGCTTAGACACAAAACAGTGTCAAGCAAGAGAGTTATCAGACCTCCGGAGTTAATATTTTTCTTTAAAGTCTATAGGAACACTGGTCCCTGAATAGACAAAAACAAAAGAGTTCCAAAACAGTTTAATGAAACAGTTTTCGTAGAAACAGTGATAGGCAATGAGATTGTTTTGATCCAAGTAACATTTTCAGTGCTGAGGTTTTAACCTAAAAAGTAATCTTATTGTTGAAAATCAACTTTTAAATTGCAAATTGCTCTAACAACAGAATCGAAAATTCACACACAGAACACTTAAATTAATGAATTGAAAATTAATCCTAAACATGTATCTGCAGCAATTTACCAATAAATGAACTTTGAGGTGCTTTTAAAATTAATTAACCCTTTACCTAACATAACGGCCAAAACCAGCCACAGATATTCACAAAAATCATCATTCCATTTTCATTTCTTTTTTTTCATTTTTTGTTTCAAAAACATAGCGTATGACATTCATTGGAACGAGCTCATTGAACTCAATCCAGTGATGGGTCATAAGCTATGCTTTTGATGCAAAAAATTATTTATTTCAAAATTTTGTTTGCTGGTGTTGTCTGCCTTTCATGTTAGGTAAAGGGTTAAAGCACATTTTCATTCTCCATTCACAAATAATTTTTTTATCCCCACCAAACGAAGTTTGTGGGGGATATAGAAATGGAGTTCATCCATCCATATGTTTGTTCGTCCATTCATTTGTCTGTCTGTCCATCCATAACAACTTTGGACCTTCATATCTCTGTCAGTGAATGTTGGATTTAAATGATCTTTAGTATGCTGATAGACCACCATGGGGGAAAGGATATTCACAAGTAACAGGTTTTGTCCATTTTTTTTTTAGAGTTATGGGCCTTTTCCTGCTTTTTTCAACTTAGAATCCCTTCAACTTAGAATCCCTTGTCTGGAATGGGCATTCCACCTAAAGATATGTAACCTTAGGAATGAATACTTTAGATTCACTGTGGAGCATTCCACTTTCAATCAGCTCTGTTATTCATCAACTGAACAATGCTTTTTCATCCAGAGAAAATTCTTGTCCAGTCAACTGTGTCACGTTTTGCCATCTCAATAGAAGGTTAAACATTGTGCAGCTCTGCCAGTGTTAGATGTTTGAAATTGGAAATCAGTGTTGACTGACATTCATGTATTTCTGTCACAACAATATCAATCCAGGTATTCTGTACACCTTGCATGTGCCATTTTATCTTAAAGTAGTATGTCTTGATGTTTATACTGGAAAAATGCTTTGGAATTGTCATTAAAAACATGTTTTATTTAATTTTAAGAGTGTCTCCGAGTTCATTTGTCGGTAAAGTGCTGTAGATATATGTTGATGATTAATTTTGGTTTTGTTAAGTTAAGAGTACCGTACAGGAATTTTCCGTTCTGTTGTTAGTACAATTTACAATATAAAATATAATTTTCAACAATAAAATTACTTTTCAGTTTAAAACCTCAGCACTCAAAATATTCTTTTGAGCAAAATAGTCTCATTGCCTGTCATTGTTTTGACAAAAATCATATAATTAACAAGTTTTGGCACTCTTTCGTTTTAGCTCACCTTGACAATGTCACCTGATCTGTTCCAAATTTCATACGTGTTCTTTGAGGCAATGTCTAGCTGGGAGCTATCAAATTTTTTTTTTCAGTGGCCATCTTAGTTTTAGATATAAATTGTCCAACCATTCCTTTAGTACACTCTACTGTCCACAGCTCTCACCCGATCAGTCCCCACCCTATCAATCCCATATTTCATATGTGGCTTCGGTGCAGTGTCTAGATGGGAGCTATCGATTTTTTCTGAATTTCATTGAAAAACATGACCATCTTAGATTTGGCATATAAATTGTCAACAATTCTGTTTTAGCACACTCTACAGACCGCATTTCTCACCTGATCTTTTTCAGATTTCATATGCTGCTTTGGTGTGATGTCTAGATGGGAGCTATTGAATATTTCTGAATTTTGTTGAAAAACATAGCCGCCGGAATCCATCTTGGATTTGGATATAAATTGTTCAACAATTCCATTAGCACACCCTACTGCTCTCACTTGATCCATCGCAAATTTCATATGTGGCTCTGGGGCAATGTCTAGAGGGGAGCTATCAAATTTTTCCAAATTTGGTTGAAAAATATGGCCATTGGTGGCCATCTGAGATTTGGCATATAAATTGTCAACAATTCCATTAGCACAGCCTACAGGCCGCATCTCTCACCGGATGTTTTTCAAATTTCATATGTAGCTTTGGTGTGATGTCTAGATGGGAGCTATCAAAGTTTTCTGAATTTCGTTGAAAAATATGGCCGCCAGCAGCCATTTTGAATTTGAATTGTCAACAAATCCATTAGCACACTCTGCAGCCCACATCTCTTACCCAGTCTTTTTCAAATTTCGTATGTAGTTTTGGTGTGATGTCTAGATTGCAGCTATTGAATTTTTCTGCATTTTGTTGAAAAATATGGGTGCCAGCAGTCTTCTTGGATTTGGCATTTTAATTGCCAAAATTCTATTAGCACACCTAACAGGCTGCATCTCTCACCCAATCTTTTAGAATTTCATGTGTAGCTTTAGTGTGATGTCTTGATGGGAGCTATCAAATTTTTATGAATTTCGTTGAAAAACATGCCTGGCAGTGGCCATCTTGAATTTGGCATATAAATTGTCAACTATCCCATTAGCACACCCTAAAGGGCTGCACCCCTCACCCTATCCTTTTTGAATTTTATATGTAGCTTTGGTGTGATGTCTTTATGGGGGCTATTCAATTTTTCTGAATTTCGTTGGAAAACATGGCTGGTAGTGGCCATCTTGGATTTGGCATATAAATTGTCAACAATCCTATTAGGACACCCTACAGGCAACACCTCTCACCCGATCTTTTTCAAATTTTGTGTGTACCTGTTGTATGATGTCTAGATGCAGTCCTTCCCATATAGCGGGCGCATATGCGCTTGCACCTGTAAGCGCTCGCATTTTCCAATGAACAAGCGCTAAAAATTGCGCCCGTCAATTTTTGGCTCGAACTGTACAACTGTATTCGCTTGATCTTCGTTCTGAATGAATTGTGTTTTACTCCAAGCTTCTCATTCGACAGACCTTTGATTTTGGAAAACAATGCGTGCATCGTGTTTAGCGCTAATAATTTACCCTACGTGTGCTTTTTTTCCGAAGGCAGTGGGTTTTACAGTGTGATTGTTTCAGGGCGATGGTTTTCATTTGTGTTGTTTTTGACCTTGACCGTGTTCTCTCCGAGGTCGGTATTCTATTTGACAATAATCCTTCAGTGATGATGTTGCACATCAAGGGAACTAATTTCATTAGCAGCGAGGTCGGCGCTTCTTATAAATCATGATATCGATTGTTAGGTTCCGTTCACACCTGAAATCCTGTCGGATAACCTGTATTTTATCCAAACCGTCCCCCAGGTACCGTCAGAGACGTCTGATACTTCTGCTGACTGATGTCATGAAACAAATTGTCCCCAGACCGAATCGTCCCGAATTAAACTTTATTTCACCCAAACCATCCAACAGGTCTGATACTCCTGCTGGGTTCTGACTGACTGTTAACCCTATCTATTCACGATGATTCACGGGGATATACATTGCCTTGGAAGATTTTCCTGTGGGAACCCCGGAAAATGAGGTAGTGCTTTCTTTACTATGGTAAACAAGTTCTGCTTTACTACCCAGTCACTGATGCTTGGGGTGGAAGTCCTCTAAAATGGGCAACATGGGGATAAACGATTGACTAAACTTGACTTTATGTCCTGTTGTGTCAAGCTTAGCTATTGTGCATAAATAGGTGACATTAAACACCACTAAATAAATACAAATTGTTTTGATGTTGGACAACATGGTTGGCAGGCTCAAGTTGAGCTCGCAAGTGATTTCACAAGCTCATATTATTGCTCTCGCAACATTTTCCATAAGGAAAGCACTGTAGATGAGAGCCATCAAATTTTTCTACATTTCGTTGAAAAACCTGGCCCCTGATGGTCATCTTGGATTTGACATATAAATTGTCAACACCATTAGTCCACCCAACAGGCCACATCCCTTAAACAATTTTCTTCAGATTTCATATGTAGGTTTGGTGTGATGTCTTTTCTGTAGAAACTTGAGTAAATGACTTGGCATTACTGGACCATTAGGACACCCCACAGGCCACACCTCTCTCCTGATCTTTTTCAAATTTTATATGTACCTGTTGTATGATGTCTAGATGAGAGCCATCAAACTTTTCTGCATTTCGTTGAAAAACCTGGCTGCCACTGGTCATCTTGGATTTGACATATAAGTTGTCAACACCATTAGTACACCCAACAGGCCGGATCCCTCAACCGATTTTTTTTCAGATTTCATATGTAGGTTTGGTGTAATGTCCTTTCTGTAAAGCCTTGAGTAAGTGACTTAGCATTACTGGATTTTTATATTTAGTTCAGTCCCTTCTTGGACAAGTTGAGCTGCAGTGTCATTGTCAGTTTCATTGTATATTTGAGGAAATTCACCGGTTCTGTGCCAATAGACCTTAAAAATATCAGTGTCAGTCACTTAATTCAAGTTTAATCATGATATAATTACAGAACACAATTTCGGGTAGCGAACTGGGAACAAGAATTGATGACCCTTGGCACATTTGAAATACAGAAAAAAGGCTCCACCTTGGGTCATTGATTTCCCTGCCCTATTGGCTGTGCTGAGTCCAAATAGGTCTATAGACAACAGGAATTTAGTGACTGTCAGTTTCATTGTATATTTGAGGAAATTCACCGGTTCTGTGCCAATAGACCTTAAAAATATCAGTGTCAGTCACTTAATTCAAGTTTAATCATGATATAATTACAGAACACAATTTTGGGTAGCGAGCTGGGAACAAGAATTGATGACCCTTGGCACATTTGAAATACAGAAAAAAGGCTCCACCTTGGGTCATTGATTCCCCTCCCCTATTGGCTGTGCTGAGTCCAAATAGGTCTATAGACAACAGGAATTTAGTGACTGTCAGGGTAATTTGTCGACATATTACAAGATTTTTAATTCAATTAACAGGAGTTTACTCTATAACCTAGATGCAATTAATAGGTCAAATATGTACTGATGGTATGGTAAATGGTTTTGTGTTTGGAAGTTATATTCAAATTTTAAATAAATACATGCATTTGTTTTCTAACTAATGTGTGAAAACTCTCCTAGAAGAACTCGCCCATTTCTAAAATTATAGGTGTTTGGCACAAGACGAAAAATGATTGATAGCACAGGCCTGGCATTCTTTAGGAGTGCAGGAGTGCTGCATGCCTACTGCACACTTAGAAAAAATTGAGGAGGGCAGTTTTTTGCACCCATTGATTTTAAGGAATGCCAGACCTGTTTGGGACTGCCTTTAAAATCTATTATCATTTCGCCCCCTGAGTTCTAATGTGTTCTCTGTCCCTACTGGCACAGAGAACACATTGGAACTCAGAGAATGATTTGTCAATGTTGTATTGATTCGCAATAATTCATGACCCATTCTGTGTTGCATTTCGATACATTTTGAGTGTAGAAGACAGTCACATAAAAATTGAATAATGAGGAGATGTGTGTGCCAATTTTTCCACGATGTAGCTGAATGTAGTACAATATTTTTATACTGTACCAATGACCCAGACATAGCTGGTGCTAACTCTTAAAATATAGGGCCAAACACAAATTTTGCCCCCCAATCCCCAAAATTTGCATCTAAAACTAAAGAAAACATGTCCTGAAAGGCCCTCCACACTTCGCCCCTACTGCGCATGCGCAGTGTCAAGGACGTTCCGAAATTGGCGCCATTTATCATTCTAAGTTTGGCCCTTCATCAGTTAACATCTGACTGATCTTTGTGCTTTTAAATCTCAGTTTAAATGATGCCAGACACATAAATATTAGTGAAATGGTGATTCTAAGGAGGATAGAAAAGGAGGAGAGGAAAAGAATGTGTGACAGAATATTATCAGGGCTGTAACTTAAAATTTTTTAATGAAATTATGTTAAGTTACCTATTTTCAAGGCAGCAGCCATTTTGTTGTCATTCTGATTATTTAGTTACACTGTTTTTTCAAGTGTTTTCCTCTCTCCCTGTCCTTTAAGTTCCCCCTTGCTATTCTCCCATGCTTTTGGCATAGTTTCTGTAATTATTATTACTAAAATTTCTTGGGAGTTTTAGCTGAATAACAGAATGAATTCTGTTCTTTCCCCATGTTTACGTCTTCACCTACGGGTGGTTAGGCGTTGTGTTCTGCATCTACCATCTGATGTTCTGCAGTTTCTTCCCTGGAAGTCTCTGTTTTGCATCAGATAGTGTATTTTTGGTAACTGATTTCGGGCCTGGGTGCCTGGAGTCTTATTTTAGTGTTTTTACACTCATTGTTTACATTTACAACAGCCCTCTGTGTGAGGGGGGGATTTCTAAATAATAATATCTTTATGTTATTTTAATCATAACTAGATACATTATTATTGTTCGTAAGTGTTGAATAAATTGTTTAAAATATTTTTAAAATTTTTGTCCACACTTAGGCTTGGGATCCATTGGGGCTCAACGTTACTTTTCAGAAACTTGGGCTGTTCTGAAAAAATATTTTTTCAAAATATTTTGATTTCAATTATTTTTTCTATATTAATGGATCATATTATTATTATGTATTTTGATTGCCAGGGGTTAGTGCGAGTACCAGGACTTGTTTTCTTTTCACATTGAAAGGATATTGATCAATTGTTTTAAGAGGAAGTCTTCCTCTGACCTTATTATCATTCTATATGTGGTCAGTGTACTCGCATTAACTCCTGTTCTGTATCGTATGATTTCGATGACAATATGGGAAGCGTATGTCACGGTATGTTGTTGGGGATTTGGACACTCCGGTCCTTTCCCCGCAGGGTCACTCTACTTTATCAATTTCTATTTCAGACGATCAAGATTAGGGTGATGTATCTGTGATGTCTTCCAACAGTGTGCCTCCGTCGTCACAATTAATGAAGGGCTAGCGGAAAAGTGCTCATGTAATACGCCAATTGCCTAAGAGGACCCTAGTAGGTTCGACGGCCTTTGACGTCCGCTAGCTCGCCCGGTGTAGCGTCCATTCACCGAATGGTTCGGCAGCCGGGTTCGTCCGTTGCGGTCTAGAAGGAATTTTGGGGTGATGCGAGCACTATAAAATTAACTTAATGCACACCCAGTGACGGCGGATCGGAGGGAGAACGGAGGAAGCCTTTTAGTCCGGTTCATAGCTCGTTCCGGTCCATCCGGACGGCAAGCGAGAGAGGCCCCTCTCTCGTTCAACAACATCTGGCCCCAGATGTTGTGGTACAAATGTGTCGTTAGCGGAGCATACGTCCGTCGCTCGGGACGCTCCGTTGTATAGGCAGTCCGCTGAGACTGCTAAGGCTTCCTCTTCTCGTCAGCGCACACGACCGCACCTTGGCTGCGTGACCGCCGATATATTACCAGCTTCGCCGATCAAGGATTCTTCGGCGACCAGGTCACACCATCCGGCAGCCAGGGATTCGAGACCGATGGACTCCGGACGTTCGCATAGGAAAAGTATGCGGGAGCCATCTGATGCGGAGCTGCCCTCGGCGAAGCAGCGATAGACTGCGCCTCCGCAGGTCTCGACGCCGGACATTCTTGTGCACATAGCACAGCTTATCGCAGCATCCCAGCAGCCGACAGAAACGGTGTCGGATCGAGAATTATCCGACAGCGCTGGGTCGGTAGCCGGGGTCTCGAGGCCTGCAGACTCCGGACGTTCGCATAGGAAGTGTGCGGGAGTCAACGTACGCGGAGCTTCCAGCGGCAATGCATCGTAAGTCCGCTACTGCACAGGCCTCGGGAACGGACGTGCTTTCCTTAATAGCACAGTTTATCGCAGCATCCCAGCATCAACTGAATCTGTCGCATATATTTCATCCGACGATGCTGGGTCGGAACGCTCCGCGGAAGCGGGTACGGACGTCCGAAAGTTTCATCCGGTCCGACGGGATACCGAAAGGGATTCGGAGGATTTCAAGCTTTCCCTTTCGGAACAACATATGCTGCGATGCCGGATAAGAAACTGATAGCGTCGGTGGACTTAGAAATTTTTGGTTCGGTTCAGGGACATCGTCCCTCAGTTCCGACATAGTCCAATAATGTCACACAAACTTTCGAGTTATTGAACGACGCTATATATATTATTATTTTATGCTTGCTATCCAAGCATTTCTGGTTTCTTGTTCGAAGAGTTATGGAGATGTCTTTCAAAAGTGTGCCTCTGTCGTCATAGTTAATGAAGAGTTAGCGGCAATAAGTGCTCATGGAATATGTCTATCGCTTACGGAGTGACATTCGCTAGCTCACCCGGTGTAGCGTACATTCATCGAATGGTACGGCTGCCGGGTTCGTCCGTTGCGGTCTAGGAAGGAGATTTGGGTGATGCGAGCACTTTAATTACTTTAGTACTCACCCAGTGACGGCAGATTGAGGACAGATCGGAGGAAGCCATCAACATAGGGGACCGCATGTTGTGGTTCAGATATTTTACATTCGGAGCATATGTCCGTTGCTCGGGACGCTCCGTTATATTGACAGTCCGAGAGACTGTCTTTAATGCTTCCTCATCCTCACAGCAGGGCACACGACCGCACATTGGCTACGTGACCTCGAGTATCCGATCAGTTTCGGCATTCAGTGATTCCACGGCGAATAGGTCGCGCCATCCGGTAGCCAAGGGACACGAGGCCTATACACTCCGTTCGCTCGCATATTGGAAGTATGCATGGGGTAACGATCTTGGAGCTTCCTGCAGCAATGCATCGTAAGACCGCTTCTCCTCAGACCTCAGTGACGGACGTGCTATCCGAGTTAGCACAGTTGTTTCGCAGCATCCCAGCAATTGACAGTTTCTCGGTCGAATCAGGAATTATCCGACGGCGCTGGGTCGGTGCGGTCCGCGGTTGCATAAGCTACGGACGACCGAACGCTTTATAGGGTCCGACAGGATGGCGAAAGGGATTCGAAAGATTTCGAGTTTTCCCTTTAGTAGTATCGGAAGATGCCTTTCATATCTTCTGGCATTTCTTCCAGTGATTATTTTTCGGACTTCATTGCTGCGATCTTGGATAAGAGACTTATAGCGTCATTGGACTCGGATTTTTCGATCGGTACAGGGACATTGTCCCTGACTTACCGACGCAGTCCAATATTGTCATTACAACATGTGTTTTATTTTTCGACGCTATATATTTATATATATATACAAGCCTGCTACTAAGCATGATAGTTTAGTTTCTTGTCCGCGTGGCTCATTTCTGCCATTTTATCATTTTTACAAATAGTTTATTTTGGCAGAGCAGGGCATACCGAGAGTTCATATGCGTCTAGACGGTGTGATTAAAGACTGCATATATTCTTTTTCGCCGTTTATGTCTTTTCCAATTTCAATGTTGGGAACGACATTATGTATAGTAGACTTAACTTAGACGCTTTATTATACGTAATCCGCCTTACTGAGGCGTTATCATTACGTCTTCAAGAAAAGATTTACGGGATATTATTCTCAATGTAATTTCTTTTGAGGGCAGTAGTTTGTTCACGTATAACTCCGCCCTTCAGTGGCTGATTGGAGTTGGTTAGACGTGACGCAGCCCTAGCTACATCCACACGCGTGGATAGTAAGGTTAAGAACTCTCTCAGAGTCGCTTCGTTCTCGGAGGAGCTTCTCTTCGACGGCAACTTTCCGGCAATCCATGAATTGCTCGATTTATTCATTCTCTTGTCTATCTAGTGTTACAAGAGATTCAGACTGGGGGCAAACATTCGGTGGTTGACTCAGAGAGTGCCGCCGCAGTTGCCGGACCCGAGTGGGGCTGTTATGACGGTTGCCAGTCAAACAGATTGGGATATATACTGATCCCTATGGATTCGAAGTGCCAGGGTTTTGGGTTCCGCAGTCTTTTAGCTATCAGTTTAACTTCCGCGGAATAATGTTTTTTAGGCTTGCTTTATGTCATTGCATGAACATTATTCAGAAACGCATGCCCAAATTCCTGTCCTTTAATTCGACAGTAGTGGCGTATCTCCGGAACCAGGGAGGCACTCTTTCGTTTCCGTTATTCAATTTAATGGAAAGAATCCGTCTGTTGGTTATAGTACACCAAGTTCAGTTTTGGTCCGTCATATTCTGGGTCGTCTGATTGTTTTATCGGACTCCCGTTCACTTACGGGTCGCTTGTTGCTGTCAGAATGGACTCTCAACAAACAAGTATTCAATCAGATTTGCTATCTATGGGAGCGCCCAATGATGTTTTATTTATGACACAGCTTGCTAATCAATTGCAGACGTATGTGTTGGCTTGTCCAGATCTCTGAGCTAATACTGTTAACGCTCTATTGATCTATAGGACGGAATGATAGGATACGCGTATCCTCCGGCGCTGTTGTTTTAGCAGGTATTGCTAAGATAAACAACCACAATACATTTCTGTTGATAGCATCTCTATCTTCACAGAGATCATGAGTAATTTACTCTCTTGTCTGGGAGCGCGGTGGCTCAGTTGGTAGAGGTGCAGGCTGCAAGCCGAGAGGTCCTCGGTTCGAATCCCACCTGCGGCAACCGCGTTGTGTCCTTGGGCAAGACACTTCATCTCCATTGCCCGCGTGGGGGCACGATGACGCCGTGTACTAAGGCGTACTGCACGTCGATGGTACACATGTCTTCAACCAATCTAACCCTGCCTGTGCTGCAGTGCGGAGTTACGATGTTGGGGAGCTGGCAGCTGCTCGTCGTTGCTCGGTGGTTCTCTCCGGGTACTCCGGCTTCCTCCACCCGTAAAACTGTCACGGTCATGATTAGCCATTGTGCATAAATATGTGACCTTAAACATCAATAAATAAATAAATAATACTCTCTTGTCTACTGTGGATCTTAACGTGAAATCTTCCTCTATGTGAGGATCTTTTTTCACTGGGTAAATCGTGTCATCTTTATCACAACCAGCAAGGTCGCAACCTTCATGTATTCCGTTGTGTGGTCCGTATTGCATTGTAAGCACTGTACTGGACGAGCTTTGGACGCGATTTCTTACTATAGGAGATCCTCTTCTTCGCTATTCTATGCGACTAAAGTGGAGGCTCTTCCGTCGTGGTGTAGGGATCATTATGTTCATATTGTTGATCCCTCCATACTACTCATTGCTATTTTTTAGTATACTTGTTTCACAAGATCTACTGCAGCCTGTTATTATTTAGGTTATAGGTTTATGTTACCTCATACCTATGCACTCTACGATAGTTTACAATTGAGTCTTTTGTCTCTTTATCTAAGTCAGTTAGTAACTTTTTGATAAATAGACTTAGAATCTTTAGATTAAATTCCTATACGGATTTTAACTTCGGTTCTTATTTAGCTAAGTAATCATTTGAGCCTCTGGAAACAGTAGTTTTCAAATTCTGACCTTTTAGACAGTAATTCTGTTGGTTTCTCTTTTACTGTAGAGTCAGTGAGTTTCATGCACTATCGATGGATGATTTTCACTTTCATAGTTTCGGAATCAATACTTCCGTTACTATTTAGGTTGGATTGTTGCATAAGAGTTAGGCTCCTATTATCCGGAACCTATTATTTTAAGGTCCTTCCGTCTTCGTATGGGCATAGGCCTTTACTCTTTCCGGGTACAGTTTATGTATTTATAAACAGATATCTGTTTATTACAAGGGCGTAAGCTTCTTCTGTCTTTGATGTCTATTAGAAGGACGTTACGCTCCATTTTATTGTTATTGGATTCTATTAACTAGCGTACTGCTTATGGTATATCATTGACTTAGCAGTTGTGCTTAAGATTTCGGCTCATGAAGTAAGAGTTCTTCTACTTCTTGGGCTTACTTTAATAGTGTCGCTATTATAGATTTTTGAAGGCCGCTCATTGCGCTCAGCCATCCACATTCATGAATTTTATCTTAGAAATATCGAGTCAATTTCTTGAGGCCTCTTTTGTTAGGTCTGTTATCTACTGCTCAGAATGTCATTCTCTTAACAGTTGCTACTATAGCTAGGTAGGCTGTCTGTTTCGGCAGTGTCTCCGTTCGGCTGCCCTCTTCGCTCTGGGCTATTTGACCCAGGGCAAGAAAAAGGGGGGGGGGGGAGGGTGTTCCCTTGGGTCACCTGTTTTTACTATGAAAACAAGGGGATACCTCCTCCGGGGTTAGTAATTCTGAGCTGTTATTGGGATGGTTGTTTAGTGAGAAGTTTAAGTTTATAAAATTCATTCAAGTCTTAGTTTTTAAAGTATAGCTTTTGAATATTGCATATGTCAACGGACATGATTATGCAATTCTCAGACACTTTTAGGAGTATAAGAGTCTCTATTCTCTAGACTTACTTTATTATTGGCTTACTTTAAAAATTATTAGTATAAGGATTATATTGGATATTAATAGAGTACATGGATGTATGAAGCTCAATTTTTGGAGGGTGTTGTATCTTTCTAATTTATCATAAATAAGAAAGATACATGTAAGGCCTATTACTTCTTTTCCCTACAGGGGATGACTCTATTTTATTTTATTGAGCGTATTCCATTTTGCTCTATGTCCTTGGCCCTCCAGCCTTTTTACTATTCAGCTATGTCTGGGTCATTGGTACAGTATAAAAATGTTAAAAAATTTATAGTAATTTATATATTTTTTATACTTACCAATGACCCAGACGGGGATGGCCCTCCCAGGAGTTGGGAACTCTTGCCTCCCCGCTGAGTACATAGCGCTTACCAGGCACTGGTTATTAGAATGATAAATGGTGCCAATTTCGGAACGTCCTTGACACTGCGCATGCGCAGTAGGGGCGAAGTGTGGAGGGCCTTTCAGGACATGTTTTCTTTAGTTTTAGATGCAAATTTTGGGGATTGGGGGGCAAAATTTGTGTTTGGCCCTATATTTTAAGAGTTAGCACCAGCTATGTCTGGGTCATTGGTAAGTATAAAAAATATATAAATTACTATAAATTTTTTAACTTTTCGGTCACAATATTAATACCTTGAAGTGAATATAACCATAATAGCATACAAGTTTTTTCATTGAAAATTTCAGGTGCAATTGCACACCCAAGCAATCTGAGGAGGTCAACTGTTTTGCACTCCTTGATATTTTTATACTGTACCAATGACCCAGACATAGCTGGTGCTAACTCTTAAAATTCTAGGGCCAAACACAAATTTTGCCCCCCAATCCCCAAAATTTGCATCTAAAACCAAAAGAAATCATGTCCTGAAGGTCCTCCATACTTTGCCCTCACTGCGCATGCGCAGTGTCAAGGACGTCCCGAAATTGGCGCCAATTATCATTCTTTGTTTGGCCCTTCATCAGTTAACATCTCACTGATCTTTGTGCTTGTAAATCTCAGTTTAAATGATGCCAGACACATAAATATTGGAGAAATGGTGATTCTAAGGAGGATATAGAAGGAGGAGAGGAAAAAGGAGTGACAGAAAATATTCAGGGCTGTAACTTAAAATTTTGTAATGAAATTATGTTAAGTTGCCTATTTTCGAGGCATGGGCCTGTTGTTGTCATTCTTGCTATGAAGTTGCACTGCTTATTCAGTGTTTCCTCTCCCCTTGTCCTTTAAGTCCCCCCTTGCTATTCTCCCATGTTTTTGGCATATTTTTAAGTAAGATTACTACTAAAATTTCTTGGGAGATTTAGCTTGGTAACAGAATGAATTATTTTCCCCATGTTTACGTTCTCACCCATGGGTGTTTAGACGTAGTGTTCTGCATCTACCATCTGATGTTCTGCAGATTCTTCCCTGGAAGTCTCTGTTTTGCATCAGATAGTGTATATTTTGGTAACTGAATTCGGGCCAGGATTGTCAGTGCCTGGAGTCATGTTTTCTGGTGTTTATACACTTCTTGTTTACATTGGCAACAGTCTCTTTTGAGGGGGGCTCAACGTTACTTTTCAGAAACTTGGGCTTTGCTGAAAAAATATTTTTTCAAAATTTATTTTTGATTTCAATTGTTTTTTCAATGTTAATGGATCATGTAATTATGTATGTTTGTTTTCAGGGGTTCGTGCGAGTACTAGGACTTATTGTTGTCTTTTCACAATGAAAGGATATTGTTCAAATTGCAATGAGAGGAAATCTTCCTCTGACTTTCACGATCATTGTATTAATTGTAGTCAGTGTACTCGCACTGACTCCTGTTCAGTATGTGAATATTGGGATGACAAACATTGGAAACGTGTGTCATGGTATGTTGTTAGCGGGGAAAGGGCTATGCCGGTCCTTTCTCCGCAGGGTCACTCTAGTTTATCAGTTTCTATTTCAGAGGAACAAGAACAAGGTGATGTTTCCATGTTATCTTCCAAAGGTGCGCTTCCGTCGTCACAATCTAATGAAGAGCTAGCGGCAAAAGTGCTCATGGAGATATGCCAGTTGCCTAAGAGGTCCCTAGTAGGATCGATGGCGCTGTCGTCCGCTAGCTCGCCCGGTGTAGCGTCCATTCACCGAATGGTTCGGCAGCCGGGTTCGTCCGTTGCGGTCCAGGAAGGAGTTTTGGGTGATGTGAGCACTATAAACATACAAGGTGCACACCCAGTGATGGCGGATAAGAGGAGAGATCGGAGGAAGCCTTGTAGTCCGGTTCCTAGCTCGTCCAGGTCCAGCCGGGCCGCGAGCGAGAGAGGCCACTCTCTCGTACAACAACATCTGGGACCAGATGTTGTGGTACAAAATGTTTCGCAAGCGGAGCATACGTCCGCTGCTCGGGACGCTCCATTATATAAGCAGTCTGGAAAGACTGTAAGGCTTCCTCATCCTCTCAGCAGCGCACACGACCGCACCTTGGCTACGTGACCGCGGATATTCAGCCAGCTTCGCCGATCAGGGATTCAACGGCGACCAGGTCACGCCATCCGGTAGCCAGGGACAAGAGGCCGGTAGACTCCGGACGTTCGCATAAGAGAAGTATGCGGGAGTCAGTTGATGTGGAGCTTCCGGCGGCTAAGCAGTGAAAGACCGCTACTCTGCAGGCTTCGATGACGGACGTGCTAGCTCAGATAGCACAAATTATCGCAGCATCCCAGCAAACGACAGAATCGTTGTCGGATCAGGAATTATCCGACGGCGCTGGGTTGGTACGCTCCGCCGAAGCATCGGGTGCGGACGACCGGGAGCATCATGAGGTCCGACCGGATGGCGAAAGGGATACTGAGGACTTGGAGCTATCCCTTTCGGAACAACATAAAGCTGCCGTAGATTTCATCCGGCACTACCTTCCTCAAGTTGTTCCGTCAGGCCAGACTGCTGCAATACCGGATAAGAGACTGATAACGTCATTGGACACTGAATTTTTTGAGCGGTTCAGAGACATCGTCCCTGAGTTTCCGTCACAGTCCAATAATGTCACAAGAACATTCGAATTATTGAACAACGCTATCTTTAAGCTTGCTTCCAAAACAGGCAAAGCTAGTTTCTTGTCCGCCAATGCTCTTAACCTGCCTTTCATCAATTCAAGGAATAAATTCGATACGGCAGGACAGGGCATACCGAGAGTTCCTCTGCATCTAGACGACGAGGCGGAAGACTTAGAATTGTCATTACCGTCGTCTGTGTCCATTCCAACGTGGCGTTGGAAACGACAATTACGTCTAACAGAGCCGGCTTAGACGCTTTATCATACGCAGACCACCTTACAAAGGCGTTATCACTGCGTCTTCAAGGGAAAGAATTCCAGGATATACAATCCTCATTAAGACTTCTTTCAAGGGCAGTGGCTTATTCCACGTATAACTCCGCCCTTTCAGTGGCAAACCTGGAGTTGGTTAGACGTGACGCAGCCCTAGCTACATCCACATGCGTGGATAGTAAGGTGAGGAACTCTCTCAGAGTCGCTTCGGCCTCTGGAGAGCTTCTCTTCGATGGCAAGCTTTCAGCAATCTATGATAAAATAACTAAGAAAGCTTCGGATTCTCTGCTTTTTAAATCCGCTTCCAAAAAGTCGAATTCAGCAGATAAGAGTAAGACAGGCACTTCTGGGACAAATATGCTCAAGAGAGGTTCCTATAGAGGTTCCTTTGCGTCCTCTTGGTCTTATTCTAGAGACCGTCAAGGCAGCGACTCACGTGCGGGACGTTCTTCGGGCCGAGACAACCGGTCTGACATCCCGAGGTCGACGGGACGAGGTGCGGGTCGTGGAGGACGTGGTTTCCCCTCCCGCAGGTCCAGGAGGTGATGGTTTGAACCTCTATCGTGTTCCGGTTGGCGGAAGGTTGTCGAGTTTTACAGAAGAGTGGGCATCGATTACGGACGACCCTTGGGTGAGAGGGGTGATTTCGGAAGGACTAAGAATATCCTTCAAACGAAAGCCTCCATTAACTCGAAGTCCAAAATGGACTCAACTTCCGTAAAATCCGCAGAAAAGAGACGCACTTTTATCGGAGGTACAGATGAAGAACGCGGTAGAGGTTGTAGAAGACCAGGAATCACCGCGGTTCTACAGCCATCTATTTCTGGTTCCGAAACCAGATGGCTCGTTCCGTCCAGTCATAGATTTGAGCTGGATAAACAAGCTGATCGTCGCTCCGAAGTTCTATATGGAGACGATTCAATCGGTCAGAGCGAGTATTTGTGTGAACGATTATGCTACAAGCATAGATCTCAAAGATGCGTACTTTCACGTCATGGTACATCCGACATTCAGAAAGTATCTACGCTTCGCAGTCCTAGGAGTTGTATATCAATTCCGGGCGATGTGCTTCGGATTGAACCTAGCGCCCTGGGCTTTCACTCGAGTAATGAACTCGGTAATGATGTATTTCCGAGCTCATTCGTCTGCGGTAACGTCGGCCTACCTGGACGACATTCTTCAGAGGTACGGCAACGAGTTAACGCTTCAGAACGATGTGCAGAATCTGCTTCTATTGCTCCGACGTCTCGGTTTTGTTATAAACGAGGAGAAGTCGGATCTGGTGCCGTCCAAGTCATTCACTCATCTGGGAATGAGCTTCGAGATGCACAACAATCTCGTTCGTCTGCCGTTAACCAGAGCGAAGTTAATCAGTTGTTACGCTCGCTATTGTCTTCATGCAGACAAAGTCACAACGAGGGAGTTCATGAGACTGATAGGTCTGTGCGGAGCCGCTGCAGATCTCATTCCGATGGGGCGGTTGCGCACTCGTCCTCTCCAAATTTTTTTGACTCAGAATTGGAGTGTGAAGATTCATTCGCTCGATATAGACGTTCTCTTGTCAGATCAAGTGAAACAAGAGATTCAGACTTGGGCAAACATTCAGTGGTTGACTCAGGGAGTTCCGCTGCAGTTGCCGGATCCGAGTTTTATGATTATGACGGATGCCAGTCAAACAGGTTGGGGTGCAACATTGATCCCAACAGATTCGAGGTGCCAGGGTCTTTGGGATCCACAGTTTCTAAGCAAGCACATAAACATCAAGGAAATGATGTCAATTTGGCTTGCGTTACGCCATTGGATGGACATTATTCACAAAGCTCATGTCCAAATCCTGTCCGACAATACGACAGTAGTGGCGTATATCTGGAACCAGGGAGGCACTCATTCCATTCCGTTATTCAATTTAACGGAAAGAATCCTTCTGTTTGCTCTAGAACACCAAGTTCTACTTTCGGTCCATCATATACCGGGTCGTCTGAATGTACTAGCAGACTCCCTTTCACGGAAGGGTCGCTTGTTGCCATCAGAGTGGACTCTCAGCAAACAAGTATTCAATCAGATTTGCTACCAATGGAAATGGCCAATGATAGACTTATTTGCGACACATCTCAACAATCAGTTGCAGACGTATGTGTCACCATGTCCGGATCCACGAGCATATGCAGTAGACGCTCTGTCGATCTCATGGGACGGAATGATAGGATGTGCGTATCCTCCAGCGCCGTTAATTCAGCAAGTGTTGCGAAAGATAAAACAATCTCAATGCAAGATGCTGTTGGTAGCATCTCTGTCTCCACAGAGACCGTGGATAAATCTACTCAGGTGTCTGCTGTGGGACTTACCGCGAAAGCTTCCTCCACGGGAGGATCTTCTTTCGCAGGGGAAATCGCGTCAACTTCATCACAACCCGCAAGGTCTCAACCTTCACGTATTTCCGTTGTGCGGTCCTTCTTGCATGGCAAGCACTTTACAGGACGAGCAGTGGACGCGATTTCTAACTGTAGGAGGACCTCCTCTTCGCTAAACTATGCGGCTAAGTGGAAGGTTTTTCGTCATTGGTGTAGGGATCATTCTGTTGATATTTTTGATCCCTCCATACCAGATATTGCAAACTTTCTAGTATACTTGTTTGACGAGATCAAACTGCAGCCTGTTACTATTAAGGGTTATAGGTCTATGTTATCTGATACCTATGCACACCATGATAGTTTACAAATTGGATCTAATGTCTCTTTATCTAAGTTAGTTAGAAACTTCTCGATAAATAGACCCAGAACTCTTAGATTAATTCCTAAGTGGAATTTAGCTTGGGTTCTTCTTAAACTGAAGGAAAAGCCATTTGAGCCTCTTGGGACAGTAGATTTCAAATTCTTGTCTTATAAGACAGCTTTTCTCTTAGCTTTCTCTTCTGCTAGAAGAGTCAGTGAGCTTCATGCACTATCGGTGGACGATTCTCACTATCGTAATGTCGGGAACACTATCATCTTCACTACTAATGTTGGATTTTTAGCTAAGAATCAGGCTCCTAATAAATATCCAGAACCTATTGTTATTAAGGCTCTGCCGTCTTCAGACGGGCGTAGGCCTTTACTCTGTCCTGTTAGAGATTTACGTATTTATAAACAAAGATCTCAGTTTATCAGAAAGGGACGAAAATGCTTCTTTCTGTCTCTGATGCCTAATAGAAAGGACATTTCGGTCCATTCTATTGCTAGATGGATTCAATTAACTATCCGTACTGCTTATGATAATCTATCTTCTACTCAGCAGTCTGTGCTTAAGATCTCGGCTCATGAAGTAAGAGCTCTTTCTACATCTTGGACTTACGAAAATAGTGTTGCTATTACAGATTTAATGAAGGCTGCTTATTGGTCTCAGCCATCCACATTCACGAATTTTTATCTCAGAAATATTGAGTCCATTTCTGGAGACCTGCACTGTTTAGGTCCGTTATCTGTTGCTCAGAATGTCGTCCACTAAACAGTTGCAACTATAGTTATGCAGGCTTTCTGTTCCAGCAGTGACTCCGTCTGGCTGCCCTCTTCGCTCTGGGCTATTTGACAAGGGGAAGGGGGGGGGGGGGGGCGGGTGTTCCCTTAGGTCACCTGCTTTATAGTGAAAAGCAAGGGAATGCCTCCTCCAAATCAGTATTTCTGAGTCACTTCTGGGATGGTTTTAAAGTGTAATATTAATGTTAAAATTCATTCATGTCTTATTTTTAAAGTGTAGCTCGGTGTGAAGCATTTGTATATGTCAAGTGTCAAACAGGCTTTAATATACAATACTCAGACACTTTTAAATGACTATAAAGAGTCTCAATTCTCTGGACTACTTTATTTATTGGCTTACTTTAAAAATAATTAGTATAAGGGATATACTGGATGTTAATAGAGAACATGAATATTATTGTGCTCAATTATTAAGGGTATTGTATCTTTCTAATTTAATATTAATTAAGAAAGATACATGTAAAGCCTAATACTCCTTTTCTCCTTTTCTCCTTAAGGGGTTACCTCTTTATTATATAGTTGAGCTTATTGGATTTTCCTCTATGTCCTAGGCCCTCCAGCCTGTTTACTATTCAGCTAAGTCTGGGTCATTGGTACAGTATAAAAATGTTAAAAAATTTATAGTAATTTATATATTTTTTATACTTACCAATGACCCAGATGGGGATGGCCCTCCCAGGAGTTGGGAACTCTTGCCTCCCCGCTGAGTACATAGCGCTGACCAGGCACTGCCAGTAAGAATGATAATTGGCGCCAATTTCGGGACGTCCGTGACACTGCGCATGTGCAGTGGGGGCGTAGTATGGAGGTCCTTTAGGACATGATTTCTTTTTGTTTTGGATGCAAATTTTGGGGATTGGGGGGCAAAATTTGTGTTTGGCCCTGGTTTTGTTAGAGTTAGCACCAGCTAAGCTAAGTCTGGGTCATTGGTAAGTATAAAAAATATATAAATTACTATAAATTTTTTAACTTTCTGTGGATTTCTCTAAAAACATCCTGTAGGTTTTCAAGAAAAATTGACTACTCGCAGGTCTTTGTGTGATATTACAAGTTGCATGGACAAAATATTCCGGTGAGCGTTTATTAACCCTCTAGAGGCTGCCAAGCATCGTAATTTTATTGAAATGGGCTGTTTTCAGGCACGCACATCACCCAACGTGTACCTGAGAAATAAACATAATCTCCTTTGTTGGAAGTGGAATTCACCAAAGACCATTTTTGTAAGTAATAAGGGTGGGGGGGGGGGGGGGGCGGGGTGCGGTGGCTCAGTTGGTAGAGGTGCAGGCTGCAAGCCGAGGAGTCCTCGGATCGAATCCCACCTGCGGCAACCGCGTTGTGTCCTTGGGCAAGACACTTCACCCCGATTGCCTACATGGGGGCACGATGACGCTGTGTACTGAGGCGTACTGCACGTCGATGGTGCGCATGTCTTCAACCAATCTAACCCTGCCTGTGCTGCGGTGCAGAGTTCAGAGTTCCGATGTTGGAGAGCTGACAGCTGCTCGTCGTTGCTCGGTGGTTCTCTCCGGGTACTCCGGCTTCCTCCACCCGTAAAACTGTCACGGTCACGATTAGCCATTGTGCATAAGTATGTGACCTTAAACACCAATAAATAAATATAATAATAAGTAATAAGGGTATTCAAAAAACCAAGTGTTAACCCATTTTGTGGTTGTTAATAGTGATACCCATCAAAGGCTTAAAAATTTATGTTTTCCCTGGATTTCTTTACAAACATCTGGTAGGGTTTTCAAGAGAAAATGGCCATTGATAGGTCATGGTGTCACATTACCAGTTGATTGGATAAATTATTCCGGTAAGCATTTGTTAACCCTCCATGGGCTGCTAAATGTCAAAATTTTGAAAAAATAGTCTGTTTTTGAACAACAACATCAAATGGGAATACAACAGAGAAACGTAACTTCTTTTACCGGGCGCAAAACTGACAGGGAAACATTTTTGTAAGTACTAAATGTATTCAAAAATCGAGGTCTTAACCCATTTTTAACTGGTTAAGGAGATATACCCCTTAAAAGCTTAAAATTTCAGTTTTCTGTGGATTTCTAAAAAAAAAAAATCAAGAGCAATTAACCATTCGCAGGTCTTCTAGTGACATTACAAGTTGCATGAACAAAATGTTTCGGTAACCATTTGTTAACCCCCCCAGAGGCTGCCAAGCATTGACATTTGGAGAAAATGGGCTGTTCTTGGGCAACCATAACACCAAATGTGTACCTACGAGATAAACATAACCTCCTTCATTGGAAGTGGAATTCACCGTCGATCATTTTTGTAAGTAATGAAGATATTCACAAAACCAAGCATTAACCCTTTAGAGCTGGTTAAAGAGAGATACCCCTCAAAAGGTTAAAAATTCATGTTATCTGAGGATTTCTTTAAAAACATCCCGTAGATTTTCAGGAAAAAATGGCCATTCTCATATCTTAGTGTGACATTACAAGTTGCATGTACAAAATATTCCTTTAAACATTTGTTAACCCTATGCAGGTTCTCAAACATCAAAATGTTGATAAAATAGGCTGTGTTTGCATACCCACAGCATCTGAAGTTGGGAGGAGAGATCAAAATAAGTGGAAGTAGAATTCACTGAGAATTATTTTTGGAAGTAATAAGAGTATTCCAAAAACAACACTTAACCCGTTTTGGGCTGGAAAAACAATGATACCCATCAAAAGCTTAAAATTTCTGTTCTCCCTGGATTCCTCTGAAAACATCTTGTAGATTTTAAAGGAAAAATGGCCACTCACAGTTCTTGGTGTGACATTACAAGTTGCATGAATAAATATTCCTGTTGGCACTTGTTAACCCTCTACAAGCTGCCAGACATCAATATTTTGGATACATTTGAGATAAAATGGACCATTTTTAAATTGACACAGCACTCAGTGAGTATGTGTCAAACAAACATAACTCCTTTTGTCGGTCATTGACTTGTTGGACGACGATATTGACATTAACTCGCTCCACCGTTAATGATGGTTTTTACCTAAACAATTTTTTATCAAACTGTGTCATTTGAGACTACTATCTTCACCTTTCTCATAACATCAATGAAGGAACTTCAGTGAGACAGTTAAAAACAATTCATCAGACACTGTGGGGTCATGAAAAATCATGGAATCTCATTGGGAAAAGCCATGATTCTCCAGAATCATAAAGTCTAGTCTTTTGTTCTGTCTTTGTCAGTCACTGAACATTGTTTTATTTGAACCGTGGACATTACCGGTGATGTAGAGCTTAAAATTTGTGCTAGAATCTGAAAAAATTCCGAAAATGAAGCTGACCATGTCAGGTGCAACTTGGAGAATGGGTGACTATTAAGTACAGTATATTGGACACAGGTTTAGTGGGCCATCGACTTTTAGCCCCAGGTTGGTTCAGTTTGGTCTAATGTTTGCATTTTGACTTTTTTCCAGTTATCTAAAGGTATTTTCTCTTAAGGAGCTTTCAAAATCGCTCTTATTCACCGGAGAAATAGGATGAGGATCAGACACGTGGTAGTTTGTTAAGTATAATAAGTAATGAAATTTGGTATAAAATTTTGATTTTCAGAATTGGCACAAAATGCTCATGTAGACAGTAGCACCGATGGTGTTGGAGAGGGTTTAAAGGAGCAACTTCCCCAGGAATTTTGGTGTTCTAAAAAGCTGAAAATCGTAAGAAAGCTTTTTGTACAGGCCTCTGACACTGGTGTAGTATGTAGTTGCATTACTGACCAGGTTCCATTCATATAAAAAAAACCCCACTTGTTCCAGTGTGTTCGTTTTCCACCAGTTTTTCCTGTATCTTGGTGGTCTTTGATTATCTTTGGAGAAAAAATGCACCATACACACAAAAATACAGGTAATAAATTACCCAAATTGTAATGAAATAATTGAGTAGATATTGTCAATAAAATGCAAGAGAATGCTTCTCCTATCACTAATTTAAATAAAATTTCTGGGGAGGACCCCCTGACCTCCAGACCCCCCCACTTATTGCTTCACGCCTTCAGCACTCACAGAACCTGTCGCACCCATTCTATACATTGCCTCAGGCACATCCTCACTCCTGGCAGTCCTGGACGCAGAAAACACAAAGTATTTGGCATCAGGCATGTAATTAAAAGTCCCATAGCTCCTGGATGAAAATTTACAGAATACAATTCACTATAGATCTCTGTGCCAGAGTCTTCCATCTGGTTTTTTGTATGTACCTTAAAATGATATTAGTTATCTACCCATCAGGCTGAAACAAAATGGCCCCCGCAAATCATAGATGACCCTACTGGGGTCATTTTGAGGCAAACCATAACGGTCCTCCTGCAATTTTCAAAATGACGAGCCTGACTCTCTGCACTTTGATGTCGAAATATCAGAATTTTAAGGAACAATGTTTCCCTTCATGCAGCTAGGAATTTAAGCAATTCATTGTTGCTCGACAGAGCTCAACGTATTACTCAATAGCATTTCTGAAGCATTAACTGGTAGAGTGCTGAATTATTTTTGGTCAGTAAAATTTGTTCATGTGTCTTTGCCTTGTTACAATTTATGGGGGAGTGCCCATAGGCACTCTCCCATAAATTGCAACAAGGCAAATCCTTACAGACTAAATAATTTCACTTCAAAGATAATACGAAGCACATCTACAAAATAAGAAACCTTTAACTTGTGGTACCTGCTCTTCTGAGTAAAGCCCAAATTTGGGCTTCCAGCACTCAACCATTTAATAAAGGTACAAAATTATGTTGATCTCTCGTCAGAAGTCCTGTTATTGAAGTGGCTTGGCTTGTCTTATTCAGGTATGTGTGTTATTGGGTTAATGCCAGTGGTAGTTAGTTTAAAAATACATACATCATGCTGTATCTTCTAGTTGAAACAGAGCATTTTGTTGTAAAATAATGTAGTATTACCAGTTAACAAGCTGCTGACCTTGTAAAAAAATCAAGAACATGATTGGCCAGAAGATTAGCTAAATGAACAGTTAGCCATATTGAATTCACATAACCGATCTGTAGGTCAGTGTCAGTTACAGAATTTTGTGTTCTATATATATGGGCACTGAACTTTTTGTAAGTGGTTTTGATGCTAGCATTTATTTGTATTTCACATGTCTTTGTTTTTAACAGAAATGCCTTCTTAGATCCAGGTGGTCGAGTAACTCAACTGCAACAAGTGGGACAGATGAATACATCTCTTCAGAATAAGTTACAGGTTTGTTAATCCTAAAATTAGTTTCAGAATTTCAGTGAATTATCAGAAAATGTAATCAATGACAAGTATTTAATTTCTTGCAAAAAATTGTAAGGAAATATTTATTTATTTTTGCCTTTTAGCAAACATGAGTAGCAGGCACAATTTTCAAAATTGCAAAAAATTTCTTGAATAACTGAAAATTCATACTTTTTGCCTCAAAAACGTAGCTTAAGACCTCCTTGTCGGAATGAGCTTAAACTCATTCCATTGAAAGGTTAGAAGCTATGTTCCTCAGTTAAACAAGCACTGCTGCTCTTTATTGGGTTCCCAAAGTATTTTTCATGAAGAAAATCATGTTTCTGAGCAAAGTTTTTATTGCTAGGAACATTCCAGTGTTCTGTACCCTCATTGTTTTCAGGGATGCTTCTGCAGTGCTCATACATTTCCCCAATATTCGTACTCGTACTTTACTCGCACATTTCCAGAGTACTCATACTTGAGCACTGAAGTTTAGTACTTGCCCCAGCCCTGTTCTGCACTCTTTGGGAAAGGGTCCATGGCCCATGCCATTGGGAAAATTAGTGTCATGAGGTCTCCAATTGGGAAATGGTTTTGGGGGTGAAGAAACATACAAAGACTATAATTTTACATTTGAATTGAACAGAGAATTTAAAAACTGATACCTAACTAAGCAACTGTATGTATACTACAAGTAATTCCTAGAACAAAGACTCACATGGAATCATGTTCACCACACTCTCTGTAGTCTCTTTTAACTCTTTACCTGACATGAAAAGCAGATGGCACTTGCAAAAAAACTATGCTTGAATTAATTTATTTTTATACTGTACCAATGACTCAGACATAGCTGGTGCTAACTCTTAAAATATAGGGCCAAACACAAATTTTGCCCCCCAATCCCCAAAATTTGCATCTAAAACCAAAGAAAACATGTCCTGAATGGCCCTCCATACTTCACCTCTACTGCGCATGCGCAGTGTCAAGGACGTTCCGAAATTGGCGCCATTAATCATTCTTAGTTTGGCCCTTCATCAGTTAACATCTGACTGATCTTTGTGCTTGTAAATCTCAGTTTAAATGATGCCCGACACATAAATATTAGTGAAATGGTGATTCTAAGGAGGATATAGAAGGAGGAGAGGAAAAATGTGTGACAGAAAATTATCAGGGCTGTAACTTAAAATTTTTTAATGAAATTATGTTAAGTTACCTATTTTCGAGGCAGCAGCCATTTTGTTGTCATTCTTGTTATCAAGTTACACTGATTTTTCAGTGTTTTCCTCTCTCCCTTTCCTTTAAGTCCCCTCTTGCTATTCTCCCATGCTTTTGGCATATTTTCTGTAATTATTATTACTAAAATTTCTTGGGAGTTTTAGCTGAATAACAGAATGAATTCTGTTCTTTTCCCCATGTTTACGTCTTCACCTATGGGTGGTTAGGCGTTGTGTTCTGCATCTACCATCTGATGTTCTGCAGTTTCTTCCCTGGAAGTCTCTGTTTTGCATCAGATAGTGTATTATTGGTAACTGATTTCGGGCCTGGGTGCCTGGAGTCTTATTTTAGTGTTTTTACACTTATTGTTTACATTTACAACAGCCCTCTGTGTGAGGGGGGGATTTCTTGAAAATAATATCTTGATGTTAATTTAATCATAACTAGATACATTATTATTGTTCGTAAGTGTTGCATAAATTGTTTAAAATATTTTTAAAATTTTTGTCCACACTTAGGCTTGGGATCCATTGGGGCTCAATGTTACTTTTCAGAAACTTGGGCTGTTCTGAAAAAATATTTTTTCAAAATATTTTGATTTCAATTATTTTTTCTATGTTGATGGATCATATTATTATGTATTTTGATTGTCAGGGGTTGGTGCGAGTACCTGGACTTTGTTTTCTTTTCACATTGAAAGGATTTTGATCAATTGTAATAAGAGGAAGTCTTCCTCTGACTTTTATAATCATTCTATATGTAGTCAGTGTACTCGCACTAACTCCTGTTCTGTATATGATGATTTCGATGACAACTTGGGAAGCGTATGTCATGGTATGTTAGTGGGGAATTGGATATTCCGGTCCTTTCCCCGCAGGGTCACTCTACTTTATCAATTTCTATTTCAGACGATCAAGATTAGGGTGATGTATCCGTGATGTCTTCCAACAGTGTGCCTCCGTCGTCACAATTAATGAAGGGCTAGCGGAAAAGTGCTCATATAAATACGCCAATTGCCTAAGAGGACCCTAGTAGGTTCGACGGCCTTTGACGTCCGCTAGCTCGCCCGGTGTAGCGTCCATTCATCGAATGGTTCGGCAGCCGGGTTCGTCCGTTGCGGTCTAGAAGGAGTTTTGGGGTGATGCGAGCACTATAAATCAACCAAATGCACACCCAGTGACGGCGGATTAGAGGGAGAATGGAGGAAGCCTTTTAGTCCGGTTCCTAGCTCGTTCAGGTCCATCCGGACGGCGAGCGAGAGAGGCCCCTCTCTTGTACAACAACATCTGCCCCCAGATGTTGTGGTACAAAATGGTTCGCATTCGGAGCATTCGTCCGCCGCTCGGGACCCTCCGACATATAGTCAGTCCGGAGAGACTGTCAATAAGGCTTCCTCATTCTCATGGTAGCGCACACGACCGTTCTTGGCTACGTGACCTCGGATATCCAGTCAGCTTCGCCAGTCAGAGAATCATCGGCGACCAGGTCACACCATCCGGTAGCCAGGGACACGAGGCCTGCAGACTCCGGACGTTCGCATAGGAAAGTGTGCGGGAGTCAACGTACACGGAGCTTCCGGCAGCAATGCATCGTAAGACCGCTACTGCACAGGCCTCGGGGACGGACGTGCTATCCTAAATAGCACAGCTTATCGCAGCATCCCAGCAACAACTGAATCTGTCGCATAATGTATTATCCGACGATGCTGGGTTGGGACGCTCCGCTGAAGCGGGTACGGACGTCCGAAAATTTCATACGGTCCGACGGGATACCGAAAGGGATTCGGAGGATTTCGAGCTTTCCCTTTCGGAACAACATATGATGTTGTGTATGTCATCTGACTTGATCTTCTACAGGTTCTTTCGTCGGACCAGAATGCTGCGATGCCGGATAAGAAACTGATAGCGTCGGTGGACTTAGAAATTTTTGGTTCGGTTCAGGGACATCGTCCCTCAGTTCCGACATAGTCCAATAATGTCACACAAACTTTCGAATTATTGAACGACGCTATATATTTATTATTATATGCTGGCTATTACCAAGCATTTCTGGTTTCTTGTTCGCAAAGTTACGGAGATGTCTTTCAAAAGTGTGCCTCTGTCGTCATAGTTAATGAAGAGCTAGCGGCAATAAGTGCTCATGGAATATGTCTATCGCCTAAGAGGTCCCTTGTAGGATCGACGGAGTGACATTCGCTAGCTCACCCGGTGTAGCGTACATTCATCAAATGGTTCGGCTGCCGTGTTCGTCCGTTGCGGTCTAGGAAGGAGATTTGGGTGATGCGAGCACTATAATAACTTTAGTACTCACCCAGTGACGCCGGATTGAGGACAGATCGGGGGAAGCCTGTTAGTACGGTTCCTGGCTCGTCCAGGTCCGTCCGGGCTGTGAGCGAGAGAGGTCCCTCTCTCGTCCAACAACATAGGGGACCGCATGTTGTGGTTCAGATATTTTACATTCGGAGCATATGTCCGCCGCTCGGGACGCTCCGTTATATTGACAGTCCGAGAGACTGTCGATAATGCTTCCTCATCCTCACAGCAGTGCACACGACCGCACATTGGCTACGTATCCTCGAGTATCCGACCAGTTTCGTCATTCAGTGATTCCACGGCGAACAGGTCACGCCATCCGGTAGCCAAGGGACACGAGGCCTATACACTCCGTTCGCTCGCATAATAGTAGTATGCACGGGGTAATAATCACGGAGCTTCCAGCGGCAATGCATCGTAAGACCGCTTCTCCACAGGCCTCAGTGACGGACATGCTATCCAAGTTAGCACAGTTTTTCGCAGCATCCCAGCAATCGACAGTTTCTCGGTCGGATCAGGAATTATCCGACGGCACTGGGTCGGTGCGGTCCGCGGTTGCATTAGGTTCGGACGACCGAACGCTTTATAGGGTCCGACAGGATGGCGAAAGGGATTCGGACGATTTCGTGTTTCCCCTTTCGGAACATCGGAAGCTGCCATACATTTCTTCCGGCATTATCTTCCAGTGGTTGTTCCTTCGGACTACATTGCTGCGATGTTGGATAAGAGACTTAAAGCGTCATTGGAATTTTGGATCGGTTCAGGGACATTGTCCCTGACTTACCGACACAGTCCAATAATGTCATTAGAACATGTGTATTATTTATCGACGCTATATATATATATAAGCTTGCTACCAAGCATGATAGTTTAGTTTCTTGTCCGCAATGCTCAATTCTGCCTTTTATCATTTATAGGAATAATTTATTTTGGCAGAACAGGGCATACCGAGAGTTCATATGCGTCAAGACAGCGTGGTTAAAGACTGCAAATTATCTTTTTCGCCGTCTATGTCTTTTCCATCCACAATGTTGGAAATGACAATGATGTCTAATAGACTTAACTTAGACGCTTTATCATACGTAATCCACCTTACTGAGGCATTATCATTATGTCTTCAAGAGAAAGAATTCCGGGATATGATCCTCAATGTGATTTCTTTTGAGAGCAGTAGTTTGTTCACGTATAACTCCGCCCTTCAGTGGCTACCTGGAGTTGGTTGGACGTGACGCAGCCCTAGCTACATCCACGCGCGTGGATGGTAAGGTGAAGAACTCTCTCAGAGTCGCTTCGGTCTCGGAGAAGCTTCTCTTCGACGGCAACTTTTCAGCAATCCATGAATTGCTCGATTTACACGTTCTCTTGTCTATCTAGTGTAGCAAGAGATTTAGACTGGGGCAAACATTCGGTGGTTGCCTCAGAGAGTGCCACTGCAGTTGCCGGATCCGAGTTTTATAATTATGACGGTTGCCAGTCAAACAGGTTGGGATACAATATTGATCCCAACGGATTCGAAGTGCCAGGGTCTTTGGGTTCCACAGTCTCTAGGCAAGCATTTATCTTCCACGGAATAATGTTTTTTAGGCTTGCTTTATGTCATTGGATGAACATTATTCAGAAACGCATGTCCAAATCCTGTCCGATAATATGACAGTAGTGGCGTATCTCCGGAACCAGGGAGGCACTCATTCGTTTCCGTTATTCAATTTAATGGAAAGAATCCTTCTGTTTGTTATAGTACACCAAGTTCTGCTTCGGTCCGTCATATTCCGGGTCGTCTGATTGTATTACCGGACTCCCTTTCACTTATGCGTCGCTTGTTGCCATCAGAATGGACTCTCAACAAACAAGTATTCAATCAGATTTGCTATCAATGGGAGCACCCAATGATAATTTATTTACGACATAACTTGCTAATCAATTGCAGACGTATGTGTTTACATGTCCGGATCTCTGAGCTTATGTTGTTAACGCTCTATTGATCTAATAGGACGGAATGATAGGATATGCGTATCCTCCTGCGCTGTTGTTTCAGCAAGTATTGCTAAGATAAACAACCACTATACATTTCTGTTGATAGCATCTCTGTCTTCACAGAGACCGTGGGTAAATTTACTCTGAGGTCTACTGTGGGACTTAACGCGAAAACTTCCTCCATGAGAGGATCTTTTTTCGCTGGGAAAAATCGTGTCATCTTCATCACAACCCGCAAGGTCTCAACCTTCACGTATTCCGTTGTGTGGTCCTTATTGCATTGTAAGCATTGTACTGGACGAGCTTTGGACGCGATTTCTTACTGTAGGAGAACCTCTTCTTCGCTATACTATGCGGATAAAGTGGAGGCTCTTCCGTCGTTGGTGTAGGGATCACTATGTTGATATTGTTGATCCCTCCATACTAGTCATTGCAACTTTCTAGTATACTTGTTTGACAAGATCTACTGCAGCCTGTTACTATTAGGGTTATAGGTTTATGTTATCTCATACCTATGCACTCTATGATAGTTTACAATTGAGTCTTATGTCTCTTTATCTAAGTCAGTTAGTAACTTTTCGATAAATAGACTTAGAATCATTACATTAAATTTCTATACGGAATTTAACTTCGGTTCTTATTTAGCTAAGTAATCATTTGAGCCTCTGGAAACAGTAGTTTTCAAATTCTGACCTTTTAGACAGTAATTCTGTTGGCTTCTCTTTTACTGAAGAGTCAGTGAGCTTCATGCACTATCGGTGGATGATTCTCACTTTCGTAGTTTCGGAATCACTACTTCCTTTACTATTTAGGTTGGATTTTTGCATAAGAGTCAGGCTCCTAATAATATCCGGAACCTATTGTTTTTAAGGTCCTTCCGTCTTCGTACGGGCATAGGCCTTTACTCTGTCCGGTTAGAGTTTATGTATTTATAAACATATATCTGTTTATTACTACGGGCGTAAGCTTCTTCTGTCCTTGATGCCTAATAGAAGGACGTTACGCTCCATTCTATTGCTAATGGATTCAATTAACTATCGATACTGCTTATGGTATATCATTGACTCAGCAGTTGTGCTTGAGATTTCGGCTCATGAAGTAAGAGTTCTTCTACATCTTGGGCTTACATTAATAGTGTCGTTATTATAGATTTTTGAAGGCTGCTCATTGCGCTCAGCCATCCACATTCATGAATTTTTATCTCAGAAATATCGAGTCCATTTCTGGAGGCCTCTATTGTTAGGTCTATTATCTACTGCTCAGAATGACATTCACTTAACAGTTGCTACTATAGCTAGGTAGGCTGTCTGTTTCGGCAGTGACTCCGTTCTGCTGCCCTCTTCGCTCTGGGCTATTTGACCCAGGGCAAGAAAAAGGGGGGGGGGGTGTTCCCTTGGGTCACCTGTTTTACTATGAAAACAAGGGGATACCTCCTCCGGAGTTAGTAATTCTGAGCTGTTATTGGGATGGTTTTTTAGTGAGAAGTTTATGTTTTAAAAATTCATTCAGGTCTTAGTTTTTAAAGTATAGCTTTTGAATACAGCATGTGTCAACGGACGTTATTATACAATCCTCAGACACTTTTTAGAAGTATAAAGAGTCTCTATTCTCTAGACTTACTTTATTTATTGGCTTACTTTAAAAATTATTAGTATAAGGATTATACTAGATATTAATAGAGTACATGGATGTATGATGCTCAATTTTGGAAGGTGTTGTATCTTTCTAATTTATCATAAATATGAAAGATACATGTAAGGCCTAATACTTCTTTTTCCCTAGAGGGGATGACTCTATTTTATATATTGAGCGTATTCCAACTTGCTCTATGTCCTTGGCCCTCCAGCCTTTTTACTATTCAGCTGTGTCTGGGTCATTGGTACAGTATAAAAATGTTAAAAAATTTATAGTAATTTATATATTTTTTATACTTACCAATGACCCAGACGGGGATGGCCCTCCCAGGAGTTGGGAACTCATACCTCCCCGCTGAGTACATAGCGCTTACCAGGCACTGGTTATAAGAATGATTAATGGCGCCAATTTCGGAACGTCCTTGACACTGCGCATGCGCAGTAGAGGTGAAGTGTGGAGGGCCATTCAGGACATGTTTTCTTTGGTTTTAGATGCAAATTTTGGGGATTGGGGGGCAAAATTTGTGTTTGGCCCTATATTTTAAGAGTTAGCACCAGCTATGTCTGGGTCATTGGTAAGTATAAAAAATATATAAATTACTATAAATTTTTTAACTTTTCATTTTTTTGTCTCAAAAACATAGGTTATGACCCCTCGTTGGAATGAGCTCATCGAGCTCGTTCCAACGAAGGGTCATTACCTATGTTTTTGAGACAAAAAATGAAAAAAATAATGAAAATTATTTGGTGATTTTTGAGAATAATGCTGGCCGGTTTTGTCTGTTACGTTGGGTATAGGGTTAAACTATTCTTACACTATTCAAGAAGAACTTGCCGTTTGCCTTTGAACTTTCTAAGCTTTGTAAGGTAAGAAATTTAAATAAATTTTAATGCCCTGTTGGTGTCCTGAACTGGGTGGTTGTAACCATTGGTTTTGTGGGTGTGGGCCTTGCGACCACCCAGTTCTGAACACCAGTTGTGCATTTCATTTTTCTTTGAGTTGAGACTGAGATTGAGAAACACTCAAAAGAATCTCCGTTCTTGCATGTTTTTCTAGAGCAAAGCATAACTGTTGTAAAGTAGCCATGTTTTGTTTGGAGTAGCATTTTTTGAGAAGATGCTACTCATTATAATTGCTTGCTCAAATAATATTCTTAACCCTATACCTGGGGGCCATGGTGGTGCCGTGTTCTAAGGCGTACTGTACGTCGATGGTGCACTTGTCTTCAACCAATGCTAACAATGGTAATAATGTAAGTCAGAGAGCACTGCGGTGGATTCTAGACGTTAGCATTGCATTACTATTATTATTATTAACCCTGGTTGTGTCGAGTTAGTACTTTGGGGAGTATGGCAGTTGCTGTCATTTCTCGGTGGTTCTCTCCAGGTATTCTGGCTTCCTCCTCTTGTAAAACTGTCCGACATGAGGTGACCCTGGCTGTCGAAAGTGTTGTGGAATCCCAATAAAAAATTTAACCCTTTGCCTAATGAATCGGCCACATCCACCCACAAAATTTTCGAATTAAGCAGTTGAAAAAAGTATATTTTTCAAACAAATTCAACAAAACCATATCATGTTACCCCTCACTGGAGTGAGGTCATCAAGCTCGTTCCATTGAGAGGTTACATGATATGGTATTGTTTTGAAAATATTGAAAGAAACAATACTTAAAATAATAAATTTTGATGTCATGTGCGTTGGGTAAAAGGCTAACAGTGATTGAACAGGCATAATGATCTTTTGATGATAGAAGAAGAGTTCAAGGAGGATTAACTTCCACAACTACATTTTGTTGATTGACTTGTCCAAACAGAGGACTCATCACTGATTGCAGTACTAAGTGGGGACTGATAATGTTTACTATACCCCATGGTTGTAAGGTGTAATATCACAACTTGAAAAGCCGTAAGAGTCAATTTGTGATTCAAGATCCTCTGCCCATTTGATTTGATCAAAATCAAAATTTGAGAGGTACAGTTAAAACTAGACATCCTGTCACGCACTGTGCGCTTATCTAGGCTTAATTGCGCGTAGGAATTGCACGCAATTGCCATATCGAATGGCATACAAAGCACAGCAGATTCTCCTGGTTACTCATAGCAAGCACAGGCAGTGTTTCTGCCAATGGACCTCCGGGTTACCCGGAGGTCCTTTGGCTGAAACATTGCTTGTGCACAGGCCATATGTACATAATTTGATAGCCTTACTATGGTCATAAAGCATAGATTAATGCACAAATCGACGTGCTATTTGTGCACATTTCATGACAGGACTTCTAGTTTTAACTGTACCTATCAGAATTTATAATTCCTCTCAAATAACGATGGAAGACACTGTGCCCAAATAAGTTAATTGTGCCAAAATTACGTAGCGTTTGAAACTTTTTCCAAAATCTTGCCGTGTTTCAGCTATATGTAGTTTGCCCAGTTTAGGCCTATTTGTCAAATGAAACAATGTGACAGATAAATTTAAAAAAAAAAATGCAGAGTTCAGAGAAAAGCAATCGTTGTCCGACAGTTATAAAACACTGTCGACGCCGATTGCTTTTCACTGCCAAACGCTGTATATGATCATGTACTTTAAGCTTGTGATCTAATATATTCATGCTTGTGGCATTTTCTATTAAATGTCATGCGTAATTTACATGTAAATAGGACTTTGGCTCGACGCTGGGACCCAGAAGCCTTCTCAAGTAAACTGTTCCTCAATGAGGTGCGCCAATGATAATAGGGAAGACCCATGACAAGGGACTGCAAACTGTCATTCTAAAGGGGAAAAACATGAAATCTAAAACAAACAAGAAGAAAAAAGCACTGGCGCTTTTTTCTCCAACCGTGCAGGTCAGTATACATAGAGGATATCTAGTGGATACCAAAAATTATCTCATGAGTGACTGAGACAAATGAGCGAAAATAACCATTTGTCTCAGACACAAGTGAGATAATTTTCGGTATCCACTCAAAAACTCTAGATTTTCTTTTTATTATATGCTTTGTATAAGAATCTGATAATTCCACTCATTTCAGCCTTGAATTGATACTTGAGAGTAAACAGCGCATTGAATCACTGATATGTGGAAGTGATTTGATTGATAATCGGAACAGACAGCTTCTTAACAGACAGCGTCTTGCAATCTATTTCAGCTGGCGGGTTTCTTATCAATCTACTCATTCTAAGCAATTTGGGAAAGAAAAGTGGTGCAAAAGCACCAAGAAAAAATAAGCCAAAACTGGGTCGAGTGCAACCGGCACAGACCCAGTACGGGACGCTCTCTCTCAAGTACAACTCCACGACTTCCGTTGCCAGTGTGCATATACCGTCTCTAAAGACTCATTCCTTTTATCATCCGCTTCGTGTCGAGATGTTTCTGCACGCTTATCAGTGTTTATCCAGCTCGTTGTTTGATGATTCATCTCGTGGCCGTGCCTCCCGCTCTTGCGGGAAAGGAGAACGTGGTCGTTCGGGGGCTCCCGAGCCGACCTTGTCTGGTGAGAGTTATTCCTCCTCTGTGGGGGATGTGCAGTCTTTTCCTGTAGTGGATACTGCGGGAGCCGTTGAGTGTTCTGGTGAAGAGGTGCCTGGTTCCGGGACTTCGGTCCCCCTACAGTCGACATCTGAGGCTGTCACTAGGGTTGTGACTCCTCCTTCGGAGCCGAGCAGGTGTGCTCTCTCCACTATTCCACCAGCCTCAAGGACTCCCGACGTATCTACTACTACTGCTGGTCCGTCTGCTTCGTCGTCAGTTTCAGCCGGCCTCGGCTTTTCGCTGCAGGGGGCTGCAGGAATGTCTGGTACTGTAGACGTGGGATATCGGCCTCAGCCTTCCCTGACTTCAACTCGGCGAAGTTGGAAGGGGCTGCCGGCCGAACCCATCTCTGTGGTCTCTACGCCATCGAGCACCACAGTTGTGTCTTTGGATTCGGATGTTCTTAGTGGAGACACTATGAACTCCGTGACGTTTCCGTCCACTCATTCTGGCCACACGACCAGTTTTGGGGGACCAACGCCTTTTGTGCAGCCTGGACCTTCTGCCCCGCAGAGGTCCGCGGTGACTCTCATGAGTTCTCGCCATATTGATCCTCGGGGTGCCTCGTACCCCTATACACATCTGCCTTCAGATGTTTCGGCTGCCGCCCGTCGTCCCGCGTCGGTTGTTTTGGAGGATGGTTACCCTTCGCTGGTTAAGAGGGTCAGAGGTGAAGCCACTTTGCCGGTTCGCTCCCCTGTCGAACTGGCCGGTATGGGCAGTGAGCTTAGGGAGGCCCTCTCCTTACTCACTCAGGTTCTATCTAAGAGCCTTCCTGTTGCTTCCAGCGAGGCAATGAGTGGTTTCCAGGTGCCTCCTATGGCGCCGCCTCCTGGGATTGGAAACAGGCCTGTTTCTGATTCCCCTGGTGTCCCGACACCATGGGAGGCGTCGGCTGGTTTGCCCACGATGGGCTATGTGTCTTCCAACTCTGGGGAGGAGTCCGACATGCTTGATGTCGAGGGCCAGCAGTCTACGGACTTGGGGGCAGCTCTTGACTTTGTGTTTGGGTTTCTGCCTGATCTCAAACCTACTAACCAGCCGACAGTGTCAGCCTGGCCGCGATCATCGGTCACGTGCCTACAGCCTATGGAGCAACCTGCTTCTGGGCGCATTCAACCGTGCCAGTCGGTACAGATGGTTGAAGCTTTTTCAGCATTGGACTCCAAGCTGAATTCCAAGGCTCTGAAGACTTCGTTCTTCACCAGGGTTGACACCTTTTTGCCTCCTGTGGATTATCGTTCCTACGATTCTGCCAATCCGTCGGTCTGCCAGACTTTGACGGTTCTGGATCAGGACTCCACTTCCCTCGGGCTTTCCAAGCCCAAGTCTGCAGTCATTCCAATGACGACTCTGGAGTCCACATTGGGCTTATCTAGAGAGATGCTTGGCATGCTTTCTCTCTCAGATCACGTCGTCCCAGCTTTGGCTGCTTATCTACCTCCAGATAAGTTTGACGAGGTACAGGCTCCTTTGCGTATGCTGTCCAAGGCGCTTATGCATCTTACTCACACGCATGCCTGTAACACGGCTAATCTGGAATTAGTTTGAAGGGACGCTGTGCTGGACACAGGATGATCCCTTCCCGAGGAGCAGCGTGCTGCTCTTCGATCTGCTTCTTTGGCAGGTCCGCAACTTTTTCATGGTTCCATGTCGACGGTCCGGGATGACATCCTACGTCATTCCAAAGATCAGCTGCTGTTTCGTCAGCTTGATCAGCCTTCTAGGGGAGGCAAGGGCCATTCCAAGCCTAACAAGTACCCTTCTGCTTCCTCTGTGAAGCAAAAGGCTGGTCCTTCTGCTGCCGCCTCTACTTCTTACTCAAGGGGTAAGGGTAAAGGTCGGCAGAATCGAGGGAAGTCTCAGGATTCTTCATTTAGTAGAGGAGGTGGTTTCTCCTCTCGCGGGCCTCGTCGGGGCTCGAAATGAAGGTCCTCACCTCGACTCGTCCCAGGTTGGAGGAAGGATAGCAGAGTTCGCAGACCATTGGGCCACCATCACATCCGATCCGTGAGTGTTAGATGTTGTTCGGTCCGGGCTGCCAATATCCTTCCGATGGCACCCCACTCTGTCAAGGGTGCCTCTTCCAACCACAGTTCCTTCAGACGTTTTACGTCTGGAACTTTTGTCCACGGAGATTGGCAATCTCCTGGCAAAGGGGGCGATCGAGGTCGTCAAGAACATTCAGTCAGTGGGTTTCTATTCCCGCCTGTTCTTGGTGCCGAAGAAGGACGGCCGACTCCGACCGGTTATCGATCTTGAGTATCCTGAACCAGTCTATCATTGCTCCCAAGTTCAGCATGGAGACTTTCAGGTCGGTTCGCCAATCAATTCTCCAGGGAGATTTCGCTGCCAGCATCGACCTGCGAGACGCTTACTTCCACGTTCCGATGCATCGGGCGTCACGGAAGTATCTCAGGCTTGCTTTTCTGGGGCAAGTTTACCAGTTCAAGGCCATGCCTTTTGGCCTCAACCTGGCTCCTTGGGCCTTCACCAGACTGATGTCGCATGTGATAGCGTTCCATCTCACACAGTCCAGGGTGACTACTTCGGCATATCTGGACGATATCCTCCAGAGGCATTCCAATGCTGCCTTACTGGAGTCGGATGTCGCCATTCTGTTGAGCTTGCTCACGTCGCTAGGATTCAGAGTCAACGAGGAGAAGTCGGACCTGGTCTCTTCTCAGTCGTTTTGTCATCTGGGGATGTCTTTCCAAACCCAGTTCAATTTGGTAGCGGTTCCCCAGGCCAAGGCTGTGATTCTCTCAGCTTTTGCTCTGACTCTGTCCCAGTCCACGTGCGCGACTGCTCGGAGTTTTCTCCGGCTGATCGGTCTCTGCGGTTCGGTGACGGATCTCATTCCTCTAGGTCGGCTGCGTGTCAGACCTCTCCAACACTTTCTGCTCAGTCGTTGGAGGCCGAATGTGGATTCTCTGGATCAGGTGCTTCCGTTTCCGGAATCTCTGTATCCTCACCTTCTTCCCTGGACAGATGTTCAGTGGATTACGCAGGGTGTTCCATTGGACTTACCCTCGTCCGATCACGTTCTGACGGCAGATGCCAGCGATCTTGGATGGGGTGCAACGTTGGATCCTCTCGGTCTTTCCCTACACGGGATGTGGGACCAGGATCAAGCAGCTCTACACATCAACCAGAAGGAGCTTCTTGCTCTTCTTCTGAGTTTCAGGCAGTGGATCCCTCACCTGTCGAATCGCCAGGTCCTTCTGCTGTCCGACAGTTCGACAGTGGTTGCTTACATTCGGAACCAGGGCGGCACGCACTCGGTTCCGATGTATGAATTAGCTCGGGATCTACTGCTCGCTCAGGATGTTCACGCTGGAGTGGTTGTTCGTCACATTCCCGGTCATCTGAACATCCTAGCCGACTCTCTGTCCCTACAGGGCAGGGTTATTTCCACCGAGTGGATGCTCCACAGGGCAGTGTTCCAGTCGTTTTGCGATCTCTGGGGACGTCCCCACATCGACCTCTTTGCGACTCGTTGGAACCATCAGGTGGACACTTTCGTGTCCCCGTGTCCAGATCCTCTGGCTTTGCCGTGGACGCTCTGTCACTCGATTGGAACAGTCTAGTCGGCTACTCCTTCCCGCCGTTTCAGATTCTTCCTCAGGTTCTAGCCAAAATTCGAACCTGCAGTTGTCAAATCATTCTGATCGCTCCCCTGTCGCCTCAGCGGGTGTGGATCAATCAGCTCCGCTCGCTGATGGCGGCGGTTCCGGCACGTCTCCCGCTACATCGCGACCTTCTTTGTCAAGGTCGCCCGAGGATGTTTCACGTTGACCCGACTTCATTGTGCCTTCACGCATATATTTTGTCAGGTCCTGTCTCCTCCGTAGAGGTTTTTCGAGATGAGCAGTGGAGTTCATTTTTTCTTCAAGGAGGCACTCCACTGGTTTAGCTTATGCAGCTAAATGGAAGGTCTTCTGTCGATGGTGTGCTGGTCACTCTGTTGATTATGCCAATCCTTTGATTTCACAGATTGCGGAGTTTCTGGTATATCTGTTTGATTCTCGTGGTCTCCAGCCTGTTACCATCAAGGGTTACAGGTCCATGCTTTCAGAGACTTTTTCTTATGTGGGGAAGCGTCGTATCGGCACTAATCCTTACCTCTCCAAACTTGTTTGGCACTTTTCTTTGAAAAGGCCTCGGACTTTGCAGCTTACTCCACGATGGAATCTTTCGTGGGTGCTGCTTTGCTTGGGGGGGAGGGGGGGGGAGGGGGGGCGCCGTTCGAACCTTTATCCCAGGTGGATGTGCATTTTCTCACATATAAGACGGCTTTTCTGATGGCATTTGCTTCGGCCAGACGGGTTAGTGAGCTTCACGCCCTCTCGGTTGACCCGGCCTTTTTTAGGAGCTCTCCCAACAGTGTTACTTTTACCACTGATTGCTCTATTTTGGCGAAGAATCAGTTACCAGATACTACTCCTCCTCCTATCTGTATCAGGGCTCTTCCTTCTGTTGAGGGTAATCGCCCTTTGCTCTGTCTGGTTCGTGCTATTCGCATTTATCTCGATCGGACACGTTTCATACGGAAAGGCAGGAAACGTTTTTTTCTGTCTCTTATTCCAGGTCGACAGAAGATCTCTCCTCAATCCATTTCTCGATGGATTTGTCTTGCTATTCGTACGGCTTATGGTCATTTAGCAGCTGGCAATTGTATTACCAATCGTATTTCTGCCCACGAGGTGCGGGTACTATCCACCTCTTGGGCTCATTCTAACTCTGTCAAGTTGTCGGATGTTATGCAGGCAGCCTACTGGAGAAATGCTTCTACTTTCTCCACCTTTTATCTGTGCCAGTTGCAGGAGCAGTCGGAGGACCTTTTTGCCCTGGGTCCTCTTTCTTCTGCTCAGGCTGTTGTCTGCCATAGCCATTAGGCTTCTTGAAGGTCAGTTTCAGCCTTGTGCTGTTACTGCCCTTTTTCTGTCTGTGTGTCACACAGGACCATATGTCTCCTTTCATTGCCCTTTACCAATGATTGCGACGTTATGGTTGATAAGTCTCGGGACCTCTTCCTTCTGCTTCACGGTTCCAGTGCACTGGGGTTATGTGTGGGTTGGTTATGCGATTCCCTCCAGCCTATTGTCTATTCAGCCTGTAGTAAACAATTGTGAGTAGGTTGATAAGAAATCTAAATTTTATAGTCAATTTCGTTTCTTATTATACCTACCACAATTGTTTACATGGAGGCCCTCCCGTCTTCTTTACGGGTAAAGAATCTTTCCTCCCCGCTGATCACATAACTCTAACGTTGACGGATTCGAAAAGAATGAGTCTTTAGAGACGGCAACGGAAGTCGTGGAGTTGTACTTGGGAGAGAGCATTCCATACTGGGTCTGCGCCGGTTGCACTCGACCCAGTTTTGGCTTATTTTTTCTTGGTGCTTTTGCACCACTTTTCTTTCCCAAATTGCTTGGGAAAGACAAAATAGAGAGTATTTTATCTGAGTTAGGGACTTCCACTGTAGTGCAAGCCTGTAGTAAACAATTGTGGTAGGTATAATAAGAAAGGAAATTTAGATTTCTAATCCAAACATTGCCTGAAAGTCTGTAATATAAGTTTTGGGTTTGGTACGTCCTATTACAGACTTTCAGGCCATATTTGGACTAGAGGGTTTCATGCATCAATTCAAGGTGAATATGTGTTGAATTATTGCTGGAAATGATCGGTGTTCACTCAAAACCACTAGATTTTATTTTCATTATATGTTTTTAGAACAAATTGATCATTTCCAGTGATAATTTGACTCATTTTCACTTTGAAGTGATGCTTTGAAAGCCACCATTTTGATTAATACCGAGAAAGTGAAAATTTCTACATCTTCTCTGTGGTGGATACGATTTCTATCTTTCCACAATTTCTTCGATAGTCTATCATTTAGCGTATATTAAAGATCCATATTTGCTGTTGTGTCCAAATTGGACTATCTAAAGGCCTGCTGTTGATAGGGTCAATTCATATACATCACAACCTTATTTAGAGTTCTGACAAAATCGAGTGAATCATTTGTTTATTATTTAATACAGGAACTTTCCAACTATGTGAATACAAGTGAACAACAGGTTGGTCAGTTAGAGCAAGAAATAAAACAATTAAGTAATGAACTAAAGAAGAAAGATGAGGAAAAGAAAAAATTGTTGCCTTTGCCTAACCTGCCTATTTCTCCAGAAGAGTTGGAGATAGCTGCCTTAGAAAAGAAATTGGATGCACGTATGGATATGTTGATATCTGGAGTAGATTCTTCAAAAGGAGAAACTACAGCTGGAAAAGTAGCTAATACCAGGGTTCCTGATACAAAGACGAGTAGTTCAAGTAAGTAGACTTTTGGGTGAGAACATGTTAAATCCTTTTCTGAACACAAGAGGCCCTATGGGGCCTGAGGTGCTCACCTGACTATAGTTGTTTAAAGAAGGATTTAATTAGCATCTATGGCCAGTTAACACTACAGAGGAATGAAGTTATTTAATTATTTATAACTCTGTTGTCCATGCCAGATGATTTTTGTGTAGTACTGGAATGCTACCACAGAAATGATGCCCTGATTTCAAGTAATTCAAAACTTGGGAGTCCAAATATCAACCTGGGAACTTAACTTGAAAAAACTTGAGTCTGAGCCCTTCCCTTCCACCACCAGGATGCTGCATACCGAATGTGAAAACATTCTGACTGGGGGATCTGAAGAAGAAGATTTTTAAAGAAATTTCCTTATATTGCACTAAGTTGAAATTTGGGCTACCATAGGGGGCCCAAATATTAACACAGAGATCCGATTTGAATAAACTTGAATCTGACCCTCCCCCCCCCCCCCCAAAGATGTTGCCTTCCAAATATTAAAGCATTCTGACTGGTGGATCTGAAGAAGAAGATTTTTAAAGATCATTCCCCATATTGCCCTAAGTTAAAAATTCGGGCTCCTGTATTGAGCCCAAATATGAACCAAGGGGCTTGATTTTAACACACTTGGATCTGCCCCCCCTGGATGCTGTATATCAAATATCAAAAGATTCTGATCAGTAGTTGTAAATTTGCAAATATGCTGACTCAGCATTTTTTTTATTCCCCCCACCCCCACCCCCCATGGAACACCCTGACACAACCGATGGCAATTTGTTTTTACCATTTAATTCTACTGGTCCTTAGGATGCTTCATACCAAATAACAGTTCACTGTTCCGTGTTGTTTGGGAAATATGGGCATTTGAATATATTTCTATATTTTTATCCTATAAACCAATGGCCCAGACTAGCTGGTGCAAACTCAAAGTTATCAAGGGCCAAACACAAATTTTTAACCCCCCCCCCCCCCCCCCCCCCCCCAATCCCCAAAATTTGCTTGCGAAACCAAAAATTAAAAGTCCTATCTGGTCTTTCATACTTTTACTCTCCACGCATGCGCAACCATAAGGAAGTGACCGGAAAGGGCGCAAACACCATTCTTTGTTTGGACCTAAAGTCAGCAACAATGAACTGACTGTGCTTTAAAATCTTCTATTTTTATACTGTACCAATGACCCAGACATAGCTGGTGCTAACTCTTAAAATATAGGGCCAAACACAAATTTTGCCCCCCAATCCCCAAAATTTGCATCTAAAACTAAAGAAAACATGTCCTGAAAGGCCCTCCACACCTCGCCCCCACTGCGCATGCGCAGTGTCAAGGACGTTCCGAAATTGGCGCCATTAATCATTCTAAGTTTGGCCCTTCATCAGTTAACATCTGACTGATCTTTGTGCTTTTAAATCTCAGTTTAAATGATGCCAGACACATAAATATTAGTGAAATGGTGATTCTAAGGAGGATAGAAAAGGAGGAGAGGAAAAGAATGTGTGACAGAATATTATCAGGGCTGTAACTTAAAATTTTTTAATGAAATTATGTTAAGTTACCTATTTTCAAGGCAGCAGCCATTTTGTTGTCATTCTGATTATTTGTTACACTGTTTTTTCAAGTGTTTTTCCTCTCTCCCTGTCCTTTAAGTTCCCCCTTGCTATTCTCCCATGCTTTTGGCATAGTTTCTGTAATTATTATTACTAAAATTTCTTGGGAGTTTTAGCTTAATAACAGAATGAATTCTGTTCTTTCCCCATGTTTACGTCTTCACCTACGGGTGGTTAGGCGTTGTGTTCTGCATCTACCATCTGATGTTCTGCAGTTTCTTCCCTGGAAGTCTCTGTTTTGCATCAGATGGTGTATTTTTGGTAACTGATTTCGGGCCTGGGTGCCTGGAGTCTTATTTTAGTGTTTTTACACTCATTGTTTACATTTACAACAGCCCTCTGTGTGAGGGGGGGATTTCTAAATAATAATATCTTTATGTTATTTTAATCATAACTAGATACATTATTATTGTTCGTAAGTGTTGAATAAATTGTTTAAAATATTTTTAAAATTTTTGTCCACACTTAGGCTTGGGATCCATTGGGGCTCAACGTTACTTTTCAGAAACTTGGGCTGTTCTGAAAAAATATTTTTTCAAAATATTTTGATTTCAATTATTTTTTCTATATTAATGGATCATATTATTATTATGTATTTTGATTGCCAGGGGTTAGTGCGAGTACCAGGACTTGTTTTCTTTTCACATTGAAAGGATATTGATCAATTGTTTTAAGAGGAAGTCTTCCTCTGACCTTATTATCATTCTATATGTGGTCAGTGTACTCGCATTAACTCCTGTTCTGTATCGTATGATTTCGATGACAATATGGGAAGCGTATGTCACGGTATGTTGTTGGGGATTTGGACACTCCGGTCCTTTCCCCGCAGGGTCACTCTACTTTATCAATTTCTATTTCAGACGATCAAGATTAGGGTGATGTATCTGTGATGTCTTCCAACAGTGTGCCTCCGTCGTCACAATTAATGAAGGGCTAGCGGAAAAGTGCTCATGTAATACGCCAATTGCCTAAGAGGACCCTAGTAGGTTCGACGGCCTTTGACGTCCGCTAGCTCGCCCGGTGTAGCGTCCATTCACCGAATGGTTCGGCAGCCGGGTTCGTCCGTTGCGGTCTAGAAGGAATTTTGGGGTGATGCGAGCACTATAAAATTAACTTAATGCACACCCAGTGACGGCGGATCGGAGGGAGAACGGAGGAAGCCTTTTAGTCCGGTTCATAGCTCGTTCCGGTCCATCCGGACGGCAAGCGAGAGAGGCCCCTCTCTCGTTCAACAACATCTGGCCCCAGATGTTGTGGTACAAATGTGTCGTTAGCGGAGCATACGTCCGTCGCTCGGGACGCTCCGTTGTATAGGCAGTCCGCTGAGACTGCTCAGGCTTCCTCTTCTCGTCAGCGCACACGACCGCACCTTGGCTGCGTGACCGCCGATATATTACCAGCTTCGCCGATCAAGGATTCTTCGGCGACCAGGTCACACCATCCGGCAGCCAGGGATTCGAGACCGATGGACTCCGGACGTTCGCATAGGAAGTATGCGGGAGCCATCTGATGCGGAGCTGCCCTCGGCGAAGCACCGATAGACTGCGCCTCCGCAGGTCTCGACGCCGGACATTCTTGTGCACATAGCACAGCTTATCGCAGCATCCCAGCAGCCGACAGAAACGGTGTCGGATCGAGAATTATCCGACAGCGCTGGGTCGGTAGCCGGGGACTCGAGGCCTGCAGACTCCGGACGTTCGCATAGGAAGTGTGCGGGAGTCAACGTACACGGAGCTTCCAGCGGCAATGCATCGTAAGTCCGCTACTGCACAGGCCTCGGGAACGGACGTGCTTCCCTTAATAGCACAGTTTATCGCAGCATCCCAGCATCAACTGAATCTGTCGCATATATTTTATCCGACGATGCTGGGTCGGGGCGCTCCGCGGAAGCGGGTACGGATGTCCGAAAGTTTCATCCGGTCCGACGGGATACCGAAAGGGATTCGGTGGATTTCAAGCTTTCCCTTTCGGAACAACATATGCTGCGATGCCGGATAAGAAACTGATAGCGTCGGTGGACTTAGAAATTTTTGGTTCGGTTCAGGGACATCGTCCCTCAGTTCCGACATAGTCCAATAATGTCACACAAACTTTCGAATTATTGAACGACGCTATATATATTATTATTTTATGCTTGCTATCCAAGCATTTCTGGTTTCTTGTTCGAAGAGTTATGGAGATGTCTTTCAAAAGTGTGCCTCTGTCGTCATAGTTAATGAAGAGTTAGCGGCAATAAGTGCTCATGGAATATGTCTATCGCTTACGGAGTGACATTCGCTAGCTCACCCGGTGTAGCGTACATTCATCGAATGGTTCGGCTGCTGGGTTCGTCCGTTGCGGTCTAGGAAGGAGATTGGGGTGATGCGAGCACTTTAATTACTTTAGTACTCACCCAGTGACGGCAGATTGAGGACAGATCGGAGGAAGCCAACAACATAGGGGACCGCATGTTGTGGTTCAGATATTTTACATTCGGAGCATATGTCCGTTGCTCGGGACACTCCGTTATATTGACAGTCCGAGAGACTGTCTTTAATGCTTCCTCATCCTCACAGCAGGGCACACGACCGCACATTGGCTACGTGACCTCGAGTATCCGATCAGTTTCGGCATTCAGTGATTCCACAGCGAATAGGTCGCGCCATCCGGTAGCCAAGGGACACGAGGCCTATACACTCCGTTCGCTCGCATATTGGAAGTATGCACGGGGTAACGATCTCGGAGCTTCCTGCGGCAATGTATCGTAAGACCGCTGCTCCTCAGGCCTCAGTGACGGACGTGCTATCCGAGTTAGCACAGTTGTTTCGCAGCATCCCAGCAATTGACGGTTTCTCGGTCGAATCAGGAATTATCCGACGGCGCTGGGTCGGTGCGGTCCGCGGTTGCATCAAGCTACGGATGACCGAACGCTTTATAGGGTCCGACAGGATGGCGAAAGGGATTCGAAAGATTTCGAGTTTTCCCTTTAGTAGTATCGGAAGATGCCTTTCATATCTTCTGGCATTTCTTCCAGTGATTATTTTTCGGACTTCATTGCTGCGATCTTGGATAAGAGACTTATAGCGTCATTGGACTCGGATTTTTCGATCGGTACAGGGACTTTGTCCCTGACTTACCGACGCAGTCCAATATTGTCATTACAACATGTGTTTTATTTTTCGACGCTATATATATTATATATATATATACAAGCCTGCTACTAAGCATGATAGTTTAGTTTCTTGTCCGCGTGGCTCATTTCTGCCATTTTATCTTTTTTACATATAGTTTATTTTGGCAGAGCAGGGCATACCGAGAGTTCATATGCGTCTAGACGGTGTGATTAAAGACTGCATATATTCTTTTTCGCCGTTTATGTCTTTTCCAATTTCAATGTTGGGAACGACATTATGTATAGTAGACTTAACTTAGACGCTTTATTATACGTAATCCGCCTTACTGAGGCGTTATCATTACGTCTTCAAGAAAAGATTTACGGGATATTATTCTCAATGTAATTTCTTTTGAGGGCAGTAGTTTGTTCACGTATAACTCCGCCCTTCAGTGGCTGATTGGAGTTGGTTAGACGTGATGCAGCCCTAGCTACATCCACGTGTGGATAGTAGGTTAAGAACTCTCTCAGAGTCGCTTCGTTCTCGGAGGAGCTTCTCTTCGACGGCAACTTTCCGGCAATCCATGAATTGCTTGATTTATACATTCTCTTGTCTATCTAGTGTTACAAGAGATTCAGACTGGGGCAAACATTCGGTGGTTGACTCAGAGAGTGCCGCCGCAGTTGCCGGACCCTAGTGTGGCTGTTATGACGGTTGCCAGTCAAACAGATTGGGATATATACTGATCCCTACGGATTCGAAGTGCCAGGGTCTTTGGGTTCCGCAGTCTTTTAGCTATCAGTTTAACTTCCGCGGAATAATGTTTTTTTAGGCTTGCTTTATGTCATTGCATGAACATTATTCAGAAACGCATGCCCAAATTTCTGTCCTTTAATTCGACAGTAGTGGCGTATCTCCGGAACCAGGGAGGCACTCTTTCGTTTCCGTTATTCAATTTAATGGAAAGAATCCGTCTGTTGGTTATAGTACACCAAGTTCAGTTTTGGTCCGTCATACTCTGGGTCGTCTGATTGTTTTATCGCACTCCCGTTCTCTTACGGGTCGCTTGTTGCTGTCAGAATGGACTCTCAACAAACAAGTATTTAATCAGATTTGCTATCTATGGGAGCGCCCAATGATGTTTTATTTATGACACAGCTTGCTAATCATTTGCAGACGTATGTGTTGCCTTGTCCAGATCTCTGAGCTAATACTGTTAACGCTCTATTGATCTATAGGACGGAATGATAGGATACGCGTATCCTCCGGCGCTGTTGTTTTAGCAGGTATTGCTAAGATAAACAACCACAATACATTTCTGTTGATAGCATCTCTAACTTCACAGAGATCATGAGTAATTTACTCTCTTGTCTACTGTGGATCTTAACGTGAAATCTTCCTCTATGTGAGGATCTTTTTTCACTGGGTAAATCGTGTCATCTTTATCACAACCAGCAAGGTCGCAACCTTCATGTATTCCGTTGTGTGGTCCGTATTGCATTGTAAGCACTGTACTGGACGAGCTTTGGACGCGATTTCTTACTATAGGAGATCCTCTTCTTCGCTATTCTATGCGACTAAAGTGGAGGCTCTTCCGTCGTGGTGTAGGGATCATTATGTTCATATGGTTGATCCCTCCATACTACGCATTGCTAGTTTTTAGTATACTTGTTTCACAAGATCTACTGCAGCCTGTTGTTTTTTAGGTTATAGGTTTATGTTACCTCATACCTATGCACTCTACGATAGTTTACAATTGAGTCTTTTGTCTCTTTATCTAAGTCAGTTAGTAACTTTTTGATATATAGACTTAGAATCTTTAGATTAAATTCCTATACGGATTTTAACTTCGGTTCTTATTTAGCTAAGTAATCATTTGAGCCTCTGGAAACAGTAGTTTTCAAATTCTGACCTTTTAGACAGTAATTCTGTTGGTTTCTCTTTTACTGTAGAGTCAGTGAGTTTCATGCACTATCGATGGATGATTTTCACTTTCATAGTTTCGGAATCAATACTTCCGTTACTATTTAGGTTGGATTGTTGCATAAGAGTTAGGCTCCTATTATCCGGAACCTATTATTTTAAGGTCCTTCCGTCTTCGTATGGGCATAGGCCTTTACTCTTTCCGGGTACAGTTTATGTATTTATAAACAGATATCTGTTTATTACAAGGGCGTAAGCTTCTTCTGTCTTTGATGTCTAGTAGAAGGACGTTACGCTCCATTTTATTGTTAATGGATTCTATTAACTAGCGTACTGCTTATGGTATATCATTGGCTTAGCAGTTGTGCTTAAGATTTCGGCTCATGAAGTAAGAGTTCTTCTACTTCTTGGGCTTACATTAATAGTGTTGCTATTATAGATTTTTGAAGGCTGCTCATTGCGCTCAGCCATCCATTCATGAATTTTATCTCAGAAATATCGAGTCCATTTCTGGAGGCCTCTATTGTTAGGTCTATTATCTACTGCTCAGAATGTCATTCACTTAACAGTTGCTACTATAGCTAGGTAGGCTGTCTGTTTCGGCAGTGTCTCCGTTCGGCTGCCCTCTTCGCTCTGGGCTATTTGACCCAGGGCAAGAAAAAGGGGGGGGGGAGGGTGTTCCCTTGGGTCACCTGTTTTTACTATGAAAACAAGGGGATACCTCCTCCGGAGTTAGTAATTCTGAGCTGTTATTGGGATGGTTGTTTAGTGAGAAGTTTAAGTTTATAGAGTACATGGATGTATGAAGCTCAATTTTTGGAAGGTGTTGTATCTTTCTAATTTATCATAAATAAGAAAGATACATGTAAGGCCTATTACTTCTTTTCCCTACAGGGGATGACTCTATTTTATTTTATTGAGCGTATTCCATTTTGCTCTATGTCCTTGGCCCTCCAGCCTTTTTACTATTCAGCTATGTCTGGGTCATTGGTACAGTATAAAAATGTTAAAAAATTTATAGTAATTTATATATTTTTTATACTTACCAATGACCCAGACGGGGATGGCCCTCCCAGGAGTTGGGAACTCTTGCCTCCCCGCTGAGTACATAGCGCTTACCAGGCACTGGTTATTAGAATGATTAATGGCGCCAATTTTGGAACGTCCTTGACACTGCGCATGCGCAGTGGGGGCGAGGTGTGGAGGGCCTTTCAGGACATGTTTTCTTTAGTTTTAGATGCAAATTTTGGGGATTGGGGGGCAAAATTTGTGTTTGGCCCTATATTTTAAGAGTTAGCACCAGCTATGTCTGGGTCATTGGTAAGTATAAAAAATATATAAATTACTATAAATTTTTTAACTTTTTGTGGATGCCAGACACAAATCAATGCAAGAATTGGTGGATCCAAGGCTGTTATTGGATGATGGAAGCGTTCAACGGTGTTAGACGTTCAGGGCTGTAACTTTACAATAATTATGGAATTATTTCATTTTTCCCAATTTCGGGACATATGCCTGACGTCATCATTTTTAGCTCAACTTTGACGTAAATTAAATTTGAGCTTATGCCATGGCCAGTCGTCCGTCTGGCTGTCTGTCCATCAACAATTCAATACGGCTCAGGCTAGAGGCCATATTTATAAACCGATCTGTATGAAACTTCTTGGGTACCTTTGTTATCACCATGGGATGAGAACGAGTGTTTTCGGGTCTGGTTCGAAATTCAAGTTGGCTGCTGGCAGCCATTTTGTACAAAATTAGGTGCAATCAGATTTTTGCACAGAACTTCCATATGAAAGCTCTGATTTGAAAATTTTTTTGTATGAATGTTTAGTACCATGGGATATATCACATATAATACAGGTTTTTTTCTCGTGCGTAAATTAAGTAAATTAAGCAAATTAGACTAACTTTGATGTATTTAGTGTTACTTTCAGCACTGTAATTGCAAATGCCAATATGTCTCGGGCTAGAGGCCGTATTTATGAACCGATCTTTACGAATTCGAAACTTCTTGGGTACCTTTGGTATCACCGTGGGATGAGAACGAGTGTTTTGGGATCCGGTCCGAAATACAAGATGGCCGATGGCAGCCATTTTGTTCAAAATTAGGTGCAATCAGATTTTTGCGCAGAACTTCCATATGAAAGCGCTGATTTGAATAATTTTTTGTGTGAATGTTTAGTACCATGGGATACATCACATATAGTACAGGTTTTTTTCTCGTGCAGAAATTATGCAAATTAGATGAACTTTGATTTTTTCAGTGCAGCTTACACACAGTAAGTACACATGTCAGTACGGCTCGGGCTAGGGGCTGTATTTATGAACCGATATTTTTATACTGTACCAATGACCCAGACTTAGCTGGTGCTAACTCTAACAAAACCAGGGCCAAACACAAATTTTGCCCCCCAATCCCCAAAATTTGCATCCAAAACAAAAAGAAATCATGTCCTAAAGGACCTCCATACTACGCCTCTACTGCGCATGCGCAGTGACGCAGACGTCCCGAAATTGGCGCCAATTATCATTCTCTGTTTGGCCCTTCATCAGTCAACATCTCACTGATCTTTGTGCTTGTAAATCTCAGTTTAAAGGATGCCAGACACGTGTGATTCTAAGGAGGATAGAAGGAGGAGAGGAAAAAGAAGTGACAAAAAATAATCAGGGCTGTACTTAAAATTTTTTGCTGAAATTATGTTAAGTTGCCTATTTTCGAGGCATGGGCCTCTTGTTGTCATTCTTGCTAAATGTTGCACTGCTTATTCAGTGTTTCCTCTCCCCTAGCCTTCTAAAGTCCCCCCTTGCAATTCTCCCATGCTTTTGGCATATTTTTGAGAAAGTTCATTTCTAAAATTTCCTGGGAGAGTTGCTTGGTTACAGAATGTTTTCTGTTATTTTCCCCATAGTTACGTTTTCGCCCATGGGTGTATAACGTTTGTGTTCTGCATCTTCCATCTGATGTTCTGCAGATTCTCCCCTGGGAGTCTCTGTTTTGCATCAGATAGAGTGTAATTTGATGACTGATTCCGGGCCAGTTTTTTCAGTGCCTGGAGTCATGTTTTCTGGTGTTTTTACACTGTTTGTTTACATTGGCAACAGCCTTTTTTGAGGGGGGCTGTTTGCCTTTGCTGTAGTTTATCTCACTATAAGATACATTTATATTATCCGTAAGTGTCTCATTAATTATTTAATATAAATTTAAAATTTTTGACCACACTTTGCCATCAGGGCTCAACGTTACTTTTCAGCAACTTGGGCTTCGCTGAAAAAATATTTTTTCAAAATTATTTTGATTTGCAATTGTTTTTTCATTTATTAATGGATCATGTTATTATGTATCTTTGTGTCAGGGGTTTTTGCGAGTAACTAGGACTTGTTGTTGTTCTTTCACAATGAAGGGACATTGTTCAAATTGTAATAGGAAGAAATCTTCCTCTGACTTTCATGATCATTGTATTAATTGTAGTCAGTGTTCTCGCATTAATCCCTGTCCTATATGTGAATATTGGGATGAGAAACATTGGAAACGTGTGTCACGATATGTTGTTTCTGGAGAAAGGGCTATGCCGGCTCTTTCTCCGCAAGGTCACTCTACTCTCTCAGTTTCTATTTCAGAGGAACCAGAACAGGGTGATGTTTCCATGTTATCTTCTACAAGTGTGCGTCCGTCGTCACAAATGAATTCAGAGCTAGCGGCAAAAGTGCTCATGGAGATTAGACAAATGTCGTCCGCTAGCTCGCCCGGTGTAGCGTCCATTCGCCGAATGGTTCGGCAGCCGGGTTCGTCCGATGCGGTCCAGGAGGAAGTTTTGGGTGATGCGAGCACTATAAACATAATAGATGCACACCCAGTGACGGCGGATAGTAAGCGAGAACGGAGGAAGCCTTTGAGTCCGGTTCCTAGCTCGTCCAGGTCCAGCCGGGCCGCGAGCGAGAGAGGCCCCTCTCTCGTACAACAACATCTGGGACCAGATGTTGTGGTACAAAATGTGTCTTTAGCGGAGCATACGTCCGTCGCTCGGGACGCTCCGTTGTATAAGCAGTCCGCGGAGACTGTTAAGGCTTCCTCTTCTCGTCAGCACACACGACCGCACCTTGGCTGCGTGACCGCCGATATATTACCAGCTTCGCCGATCAAGGATTCTTCGGCGGCCAGGTCACACCATCCGGTAGCCAGGGATTCGAGACCGATGGACTCCGGACGTTCGCATAGAAAAAGTATGCGGGAGCCATCTGATGCGGAGCTGCCCTCAGCGAAGCAGCGAAAGACTGCGCCTCCGCAGGTCTCGACGCCGGACATTCTTGTGCAGATAGCACAGCTTATCGCAGCATCCCAGCAGCCGACAGATACGGTGTCGGATCGAGAATTATCCGACGGCGCTGGGTCGGTACGCTCCGCCGAAGCATCGTGGGCGGACGACCGGGAACATCATGAGGTCCGACCGGATGGTGAAAGGGATACGGATGACTTGGAGCTATCCCTTTCGGAACAACATAAAGCTGCCGTGGACTTCATCCGGCATTTTCTCCCTCAAGTTGTTCCGTCGGGCCAGACTGCTGCGGTTCCGGACAAGAGGATTATAGCGTCATTGGACTCTGAATTTTTTGAGCGGTTCAGGGACATCGCTCCCGAGTTTCCGTCGCAGTCCAATAATGTTGCAAGAACATTTGAATTATTGAACGACGCTATATTTAAACTTGCTTCCAGGACGGGGAAAGCAGGTTTCTTGTCCGCTAATACTCTCAACCTGCCTTTCATTAATGCAAGGAATAAATTCGATACGGCAGGACAGGGTATACCGAGAGTTCCTCTGCGTATGGACGACGAGGCGGAAGACTTAGAGCTATCATTACCGTCGTCGGCTTCTATTCCAACCGCGGTGTTGGAAACAGCTATTGCGTCTAACAGAGCCAATTTAGATGCCTTATCTTACGCAGATCACCTTACTAAGGCGTTATCACTGCGCCTTCAAGGGAAAGAGTTTCAGGATATACAATCCTCTTTAAGACTTCTTTCAAGGGCAGTAGCTTATTCCACGTGTAACTCCGCCCTTTCAGTGGCAAATCTGGAGTTGGTTAGACGTGACGCAGCCCTAGCTACATCCACACTAGTGGATACTAAGGTGAAGAACTCTCTTAGAGTCGCTTCGGTCTCAGGAGAACTTCCCTTTGACGGCAAGCTTTCTGCTATTTATGATAAAATTACAAAGAAAGCTTCGGATTCTCTGTTGTTCAAATCTGCTTTTAAGAAGTCGGATACAGCAGACAAGAATAAGACAGGCACTTCTGGGTCTAATGCGCCCAAGAGAGGTTCCTATAGAGGTTCCGGTGCGTCCTCTTGGTCTTATTCGAGAGACCGTCAGGGTAGCGACTCTCGTTCGGGACGTCCTTCAGGCCGGGACAATCGGTCGGATGCCCCGAGGTCGACGGGGCGAGGTGCGGGTCGTGGAGGACGTGGTTTCTCCTACCGCAGGCCTCGCAGGTCCAGGAGGTGATGGCTTAAACCTCTATCGCGTACCGGTTGGCGGAAGGTTGTCGAGCTTTTCACAAGAATGGGCGTCGATTACGGACGACCCTTGGGTGAGAGGAGTGACTTCGGAAGGTCTAAAGATATCCTTCAAACGAAAGCCTCCATTAACTCAAAGTCCAAAATGGACTCAACTTCCGTCAAATTCGCAGAAAAGAGACGCTCTGTTATCAGAGGTGCAGTCTCTTTTAATGAAGAACGCGGTAGAGGTCGTAGAAAACCAGGAATCTCCGGGATTCTACAGCCTTCTGTTTCTGGTTCCGAAACCAGACGGCTCGTTCCGTCCAGTCATAGATTTGAGCTGGATAAACAAGCTGATCGTCGCTCCGAAGTTTTATATGGAGACGATTCGGTCGGTCAGAGCGAGTATTCGGGTGAACGATTATGCATCAAGCATAGATCTCAAAGATGCGTACTTTCACGTCATGGTACATCCGACATTCCGAAAGTACCTACGCTTCGCAGTCCTAGGAGTGGTGTATCAATTCCGGGCGATGTGCTTCGGATTGAATCTAGCTCCCTGGGCTTTCACTCGGGTAATGAACTCGGTAATGATCTATTTCCGAGCTCATTCGTCTGCGGTGACGTCGGCCTACCTGGACGACATTCTTCAGAGGTACGGCAACGAGTTAACGCTTCAGAACGATGTTCAGAATCTTCTTCTATTGCTCCGACGTCTCGGTTTTATAGTAAACGAGGAGAAGTCGGATCTGGTGCCGTCCAAGTCATTCACTCATCTGGGAATGAGCTTCGAGACGCACAACAATCTCGTTCGTCTGCCGTTAACCAGAGCGAAATTAGTCAGTTGTTACGCTCGCTATTGTCTGCACGCAGAAAAAGTCACGGCGAGAGAATTTATGAGACTGATAGGTCTGTGCGGAGCCGCCGCGGATCTCATTCCGATGGGGCGGTTACGCACACGTCCTCTTCAAATTTTCTTGACTCAGAATTGGAGTGTGAAAATTCATTCGCTCGATGTAGACGTTCTCTTGTCAGATCAAGTGAAACAAGAGATTCAGACTTGGGCAAACATTCAGTGGTTAACTCAGGGAGTTCCGCTGCAGTTGCCGGATCCGAGTTTTACCATTATGACGGATGCCAGTCAAACAGGTTGGGGTGCATCATTAATCCCAACGGATTCGAGATGCCAGGGTCTTTGGGATCCGCAATTCCTGTGCAAGTACATAAACATAATGGAAATGATGTCAATTTGGCTTGCGTTACGTCACTGGATGGACATTATTCACAATGCTCATGTCCAAATCCTATCCGACAATACGACAGTAGTGGCGTATATACGGAATCAGGGAGGCACTCATTCAGTTCCGTTGTTCAATCTAACGGAAAGAATCCTTCTGTTTGCGCTAGAATATCACGTTCTTCTTTCGGTCCGTCACATACCGGGTCGTCTGAATGTGCTAGCAGACTCCCTTTCACGAAAGGGTCGCTTGTTGCCGTCGGAGTGGACTCTCAACAAACAAGTATTCGATCAGATTTGCTACCAATGGGAACGGCCAATGATAGACTTATTTGCGACACATCTCAACAATCAGTTGCAGACGTATGTGTCTCCGTGTCCGGATCCAAGAGCATTTGCAGTAGACGCTCTGTCGATCCCTTGGGACGGAATGATAGGATATGCGTATCCTCCAGCGCCGTTAATTCAACAAGTATTGCTAAAGATAAAACAATCTCAATGCAAGATTCTGTTGGTAGCATCTCTGTCGCCACAGAGACCGTGGATAAATCTACTCAGGTGTCTGTTGTGGGACCTACCGCGGAAGCTTCCTCCACGAGAGGATCTTCTTTCGCAGGGGAAATCGCGCCAACTCCATCACAACCCGCAAGGTCTCAACCTTCACGTTTTTCCGTTGTGCGGTCCTTCTTGCATGGCAAACACTTTACAGGACGAGCAGTGGACGCGATTTCTAACTAGGAGGACCTCCTCTTCGCTAAACTATGCGGCTAAGTGGAAGGTTTTTCATCGTTGGTGTAGGGATCATTCTGTAGATATATTCGATCCCTCTATACCAGACATTGCAAACTTTCTAGTATACTTGTTTGACGAAATCAAACTGCAGCCTGTTACTATAAAGGGTTATTGATCTATGTTATCTGATACCTATGCACATCATGATAGTTTACAAATTGGATCTAATGTCTCTTTATCTAAGTTGGTTAGAAACTTTTCGATAAATAGACCCAGAACTCTTAGATTAATTCCTAAGTGGAATTTAGCTTGGGTTCTTCTTAAATTGAAGGAAAAGCCATTTGAACCTCTTGGGACAGTAGATTTCAAATTCTTATCTTATAAGACAGCTTTTCTCTTAGCTTTCTCTTCTGCTAGAAGAGTCGGTGAGCTTCATGCACTGTCGGTGGATGATTCTCACTATCGTAGTGTTGGGAACACTATCACCTTCACTACTAATGTGGGTTTTTTAGCTAAGAATCAGGCTCCTAATAAATATCCGGAACCTATTGTTATTAAGGCTCTTCCATCTTCAGACGGGCGTAGGCCTTTACTCTGTCCTGTTAGAGCGTTACGTATCTATAAACAGAGATCTCAGTTTATCAGAAAGGGACGGAAACGTTTCTTTCTGTCTTTGATGCCAAATAGAAAGGACATTTTGGTCCATTCTATTGCTAGATGGATTCAATTAACTATCCGTACTGCTTATGAAGATTTATCTTCTTCTCAGCAGTCTGTGCTTAAGATTTCTGCTCATGAAGTAAGAGCTTTTTCTACTTCCTGGGCTTATGCTAATAGTGTTGCTATTACAGATTTAATGAAGGCTGCTTATTGGTCTCAGCCATCCACATTTACGAATTTTTATCTCAGAAATATTGAGTTCATTTCTGGAGACCTGCATTGTTTAGGTCCGTTATCTGTTGCTCAGAATGTCGTCCACTAAACAGTTGCAACTATAGTTATGCAGGCTTTCTGTTCCGGCAGTGACTCCGTCCGGCTGCCCTCTTCGGTCTGGGCTATTTGACCCAGGGCAAGGGGAAGGGGGTGGGGGGGGTGGGTGTTCCCTTAGGTCACCTGCTTTATAGTGAAAAGCACGGGAATGCCTCCTCCAAGTCAGTATTTCTGAGTCGCTTCCGGGATGGTTTTAAAGTGTAATATTAATGTTAAAATTCATTCATGTCTTATTTTTAAAGTGTAGCTCGGTGTGAAGCATTTGTATATGTCAAGTGTCAAACGGGCTTTAATATACAATACTCGGACACTTTTAAATGACTATAAAGAGTCTCAATTCTCTGGACTACTTTATTTATTGGCTTGCTTTAAAAATAATTAGTATAAGGGATATACTGGATGTTAATAGAGAACATGAATGTTATTGTGCTCAATTATTAAGGGTAGTGTATCTTTCTAATTTAATATTAAATAAGAAAGATACATGTAAAGCCTAATACTCCTTTTCTCCTTAAGGGGTTACCTCTTTACTATATAGTTGAGCTTATTGGATTTTCCTCTATGTCCTAGGCCCTCCAGCCTGTTTACTATTCAGCTAAGTCTGGGTCATTGGTACAGTATAAAAATGTTAAAAAATTTATAGTAATTTATATATTTTTTATACTTACCAATGACCCAGACGGGGATGGCCCTCCCAGGAGTTGGGAACTCTTGCCTCCCCGCTGAGTACATAGCGCTGACCAGGCACTGCCAGTAAGAATGATAATTGGCGCCAATTTCGGGACGTCTGCGTCAGTGCGCATGCGCAGTAGAGGCGTAGTATGGAGGTCCTTTAGGACATGATTTCTTTTTGTTTTGGATGCAAATTTTGGGGATTGGGGGGCAAAATTTGTGTTTGGCCCTGGTTTTGTTAGAGTTAGCACCAGCTAAGTCTGGGTCATTGGTAAGTATAAAAAATATATAAATTACTATAAATTTTTTAACTTTCACGAAATGTCTTGGGTACCTTTGTTATCACCTTGGGACGAGAGTTGAGTGTTTCTGGGTGTGGTCCAAAATTCAAGATGGCTGCCATTGCCCATTTTGTACCGAAATTAGGTCTAATCAGTTTTTTGTACACAACTTCTATACGGCTCAGGCTAGAGGCCGTATTTATGAACCGATCTTTACGAAACTTCTTGGGTACCTTTGTTATCACCATGGGATGAGAACGAGTGTTTTTGGGTGTGGTCCAAAATTCAAGATGGCCACCAGCAGCCATTTTGTACCAAAATTAGTGCAATCAGTCTTTTGTACAGAACTTCTGTATGAAAGTTCTGATTTGAATAAATTTTTGTATGAATGTTTAGTAACATGGAATACATCATATATAGTATAGGTTTTTTTCTCGTGCAGAAATTATGCAAATTAGATGAACTTTGATTTTTTCAGTGCAGCTTACAAACGGTAAGTACACATGTCAATACGGCTCGGGCTAGGTGCTGAATTTATGAACTGATCTTCACGAAACGTCTTGGGTACCTTTGTTATCACCTTTGCGACGAGAACGAGTGTTTCTGGGTGTGGTCCAAAATTCAAGATGGCTGCCAGTGGCCATTTCGTACCGAAATTAGGTCTAATCAGTTTTTTGTACACAACTTCTATACGGCTCAGGCTAGAGGCCATATTTATGAACCGATCTTTACGAAACTTCTTGGGTACCTTTGTTATCACTGTGGGATGAGACCGAGTGTTTTGGGGTGTGGTCTGAAATTCAAGATGGCCACCAGCAGCCATTTTGTTCCAAAATTAGTGCAATCAGTTTTTTGTACAGAACTTCTGTATGAATGTTCTGATTTGAATACATTTTTGTATGAATGTTTAGTAACATGGAATACATCACATATAATACAGGTTTTTTTCTCGTGCAGAAATTATGCAAATTAGATGAATTTTGATTTATTCAGTGCTACTTATACACTGTAAGTGCACATGTCAATATGGCTCGGGCTAGAGGCTGTATTTATGAACCGATCTTCACGAAACTTCTTGGGTACCTTTGTTATCACCTTGGGACGAGAAGGAGTGTTTCTGGATGCAGTCCAAAATTCAAGATGACTGCCAGTGGCCATTTTGTACTGAAATTAGGTCCAATCAGTTTTTTGTCAACTTCTGTACGGCTCGTATTTATGAACTGATCTTCATGAAACTTCTTGGGTACCTTTGTTATCACCCTGGGACAGGAACAAGTGTTTTTGGGTTCCTTTGTTATCACTGTGCTATGAGAACATATATTTTGGGGTTCAGTCAGACCCACTCTGGGACTCAAAGATTTCTTTTCTAGTTTAACATCTGACTGTCGCCCACCTTTACAATACTTTACTTATACATTTGTTACAGGCTAGGGTCATTATTTATGTACAGACCATTACAGTACTTTATATGTACCTTTGTTATCAGGTCATTACCTAGATGTTTGTCATTGCTGTGTCACATACTATACATGGACATGTCTTAACAAGTTGAGCTACAGTTTCATTGACACTTTCATTGATAATGATTATTCCACTGTTTGTTAAGTATTCCTTCCCTATCCTTCCATGAACCCTTCCTGTTAAACTCTTAAGCTTTTTGGCTATTTTTATTGAAATTTTTTATTCAATTTCTTGGGAGTTTAACATGTATAACAGAATATTTATTCTGTTTTTCCCCATGGTTACGTCTTCACCCAAGGGGTGTTAGGTCATTTAGTCGTGCATCTTCAATCCGATGTATCTTTTTTTCTTCATTTGAAGATCTAGCTTTGCATCTAGTAGCATTTAAATTGGTTTCTGATTTTGGGCCTTTTTGTGTGCCTGATGTCTTGTTTCCGTTTTTTCATTGACGTTGTTTACATTGACAACGTCCTCATATATAGGTAGTATTTTATATTCTATTACTGTAGAATTACTGTAGGATACATGGATTATTATTCTGGTAGTGTAGCTCAATAAATTTGGATTTTGTCCACACTTAGGCTCTAGCGGGATGCCTTTGGGCTCTTTATTTAATTTTGAATTTAATTTTGCTTGCTATTATTCATGTATTTTAATTATATATTTTGTTGTGGAGTTTGGAGGAGTGGTATCGACTTTAGTTGATGCACTTCTGCAGACTCTTGTCATACTTGTGATCTCTGGGATGACTAATGTTGGGACGGGTGTCGCAGTACGTTGTTGACGGTGAGGTTCTGAGGCCAGGCCTCTCACCGCGTTGTAATTCATTTTTTCAGTTTCTATTTCAGAGGAACATGAACATGGTGATGATATTGTGACACCCATCCAAGTGTGCTACCGTCGTCGTGCTCCGTTGAGCAAATACAGCTAGCTACAGTGCTCATGATATGCAAGGGATAAGGCCTGTAGTTAGTGTTCTTAATCTCTTGCAAGCAGCTAGCTCGACCAGTGAAGCAGTTACTCTGTCTGTGGGAGCTGTGACACCGGGTAAGTCCGTTGCGGTCGAAGGAAGTGTTGATGTGGGTACAACGAGCACTTAAATATAAATAAGGTCACCCAGCGATGACGGAAATAGGGAGGAAGTCAGCAAGTTTCTTGTTGGGAGGCTCAAATAGATCATGAGCGGGAGAGGCCCTTCTTTAACCTAACAACATTTGGGGCCAAATGTTGTTATGAGAAACTTGCACGAGCCGGAGCATACGTCCGCCCACCGCTCAGGACGCTTGGTCTCATATGCAGCCAGGGTTGGCTTCAGTCACGGCTTCCTCCGCTATGTTTCACAAGCCAAAATGAAGTTTTCTTGTTGGGAAGCTCAGTGAGGTCGTTGAGGCCGCAAGTGGGAGAGGTCCCTCTCAAACCCAGCAACATTTGGAGCCAAATGTTGTTATGAGAAACTTGCACGAGACAGAGCATACGTCCGCCAGCTGCTCAGGATTCTCTGTCTAGTCTGCAGCCGGGGTTGGCTTCTGTCACGGCTTCCTCCGCTATGTTATTGAAGCATGCATGACCGCAGGCTAGCTACACGACTTCAGATCTCCAGTCAGCTGCACAAAGACGAAGCCATTCTTTGCCCCTGAAGTCGGCCTATCCGATAGCTAGTGATCTGAGGCATCGATCAACGGGACGTTCGGAGAAGAGATCTATCTTCGTCCCAGGAGCAGCAAGCGGTGGGAAAAAACAAGACCGCTGCTCCTCAAGCCTCGGGAACGGACTTGCTGTCACAGTTACACAGCTATTAGCAGCATCCCAGCTAATGCAAGAGCAGACTCCAGTGTTGTGCTGTCGGGCGGTGCTGGGTCGGTCCAGTCAATTGTGCATGTAGAAGAAGCCAGAAGTTTCTCTTCGGGACGCTCGGCTAGATGTGGGGTCAGATCTCCGTTTGGAGAACCCTCTTTCTGTCCTGTTAACAGTTGACAGTTATGGTTTCTTCTACTTACATGGAAGCGCACTAAAGAGGATTAGTCTAGAAGTTTCTAAGCAAAATACTCTGCGAGATCTGGCGGCAGATCGCTAGTGCAGAGCGTTTTTTCATCCCATGAACAGTCGGGGATGACTGTTTGTGTTGTAAGAAACTTCAGTGAGGAGGAGCATCCGTCCTATGTGACGAGTCAGGATGCTTCTTCCGCACTTCAGCCAGAGTCTGCTGTGGTTACATCTTCCTCCTCTTAAATGGATATGCATAACAATTCCCTTGTTTCATTAATGAAGCGTGTTGACCACAGACTAGCTATCTGACTTCACAGGTTCGGGTTGCAATTGATAGCCAGTTGTTTGAGACTAGTACTACAGTTTAACAGACTCCGATGGTGAGCTGCCAGATTGTGCTGCGTTGGTCCAGTCATCCGTTCAGTTGGATGGAGTTAACCATATTTGCGGATGGAACATTTGGGTGGTGAGAGGGATATGGAGTGTGAGTCTCCATCTCTCACAGAAGGTCACTTTAAGACTATGAAAAGTCTTAAGCTCTTAAGAATATTGTTCCATCTGAATATAAGTCTGTGTTTAGATGAGCAGGCCGGGGATGAAAATATGTCCCTACCTGCATCATTTAATATATGCTCAGAAATAATGGAATGTGCTATTTCATTGAAAAGAGCAAATCTGGACGCAATGTCCTAAGCAGATCACCTTACCAGAGCTATGGCGCAACGTCTCAATGGAAAGAAATGTGAGGACGTGGTTCCTCGCTAAGAGTTCTTTCCAGGGCAGTCATGCATGCAACGTACAACTCCACACGGACAGTGAATTTGGAGTTGATAAGATGTGATGCTGCCTTGCGTCGTCATCAGTTATAGATGACAAGATGAAAAGCTCTCTCTGAGTCGCTCCGGTTACTGGAAATATACTATTTGACGACAAGCTTGCATTGATATAGGAGCAGGCTACAAGAAGCTTCCAGTGCTCTGCTATTGAAGTCCCTGTCTCATCAACACACTTCAGCAGACCGGGGTAAGCAGGGCCATTCTGCTTCTTAGAAAGCATCATGAGAATGTCTCGTGAGGGTACAATAACCCTCTTATATTTACTCTGGAAGTCGTCATTATAGTGACTCGGGAAAGGGGCACAGGTCTGATCGAGGCTATGGATCAGACCCCCCTAGGCCGACGATTAATGGAAGGTTATCATCTTCACGAGCAACTGGACGTTAATCACGGAAGTTCCTTTCAAAGAGAGTTCCTTCTAGTGGAGGTAGATGGTCTCTTATTGAAGGGAACAATTGAGGTCGACGAGACGAGCTTCTTTGCAGGGAGGACATAGTTTCTTCTCCCGTAAGCATCGAAAGCTGTACAGGTGATGAACATGACCTCTATTTCTTGCCAGTTGACGGAAGATTATCAACTTCATGAGAAACTGGACGTTAATCACGGAAGTTCCTTTCACAGAGAGTCGCTCCTAGTGGAGGTAAAGGCTCTCTTATTGAAGGGAACAATTGAGGTCGTCGAGAATAGATTTCGGTTGCTTGCCACATGGTGGTAGGTTATCAACCTCGCAAATGTGGATAAATTGTGGAAGATCAGTGGTTGAGAATGTAGTCTCGGCAGGCCTGCAGCTACAGGGTTTCCGCTAGGGGAAAATTTGTGGGTCCAGTAGTTTAAAGAAAGTGAAACTGAGACGGCGAAGACGTCTGCCACATGTGCCGAAGGCGTATAGAGGGGGGGGGGTCTTAATAAATAATAATAAATAATAATAATAATAAATTTTGATTTTTAGGTGCTCTCTGGTGGCCTCTGGGGGCATTCTGGCCACTAAAATGCTGAATAATTGAAGTGGAAAATATGTATTTTTTCCTCCTACAATTCTCTAAATTCCCACAGGACACACAATGCTACATCTGGTCGGAGGTTTCATAAAAATACAAACCCAAAATAACACAAAATCCACGAATCCTGACAGTGACTGTGACGCTTGCCCTCAATTTTTTTTATACAACCCGATACGTGCCAATGTAAATAACTGGAATTGCAGAGAGAACAAAATATTCGAAAAGAACCATGATACAGACGTGTGATGTCATGCAGGTGCAATTACATCATTTATCGCTTGAAATAAAAGCCAGTGATTTCGGACCAAACATGACAATTTGAGTCCGAAATTTTATAGGCGACATTTAGGATTTGAACTTTGTTTTCCCCTCTTGTCTGGGGGTTATAAAGTATCAGGTTGTCGCCTGTAATAGTAGGCAGAGTATACAACATAATTATGCCTGTATTACATGGAAACAAAGGATCCTGAATGTCGTTACCATACGGCATTGTACTCAACATTTTAACCACCAGCTTTTCTGACTGATCATAGTATGATTGGCGGGGGGAATGGGTCCGGTCGACGGACCCGCAGCCGGTCTAGCGGAAACCCTGCAGCTATCAGCCCAAGCAAGCTTCACTTATAAGAATACTTGTTAGACAAATCTTCCAAGAGAGGCTTTCCTTCTGGAGGTATAAGCTTTCCTATTGAAGAAAAGCATCAGACGTCATCAAAATTATTCTCCAGTTTTTTATTATCACCTGTTTCTTGTCCTGAATCCGGATGGATAGTGCGTAGATAGGCTGAGATATGCCTTGGCGTCAAGACGATTATGTCATTGTGGATGCCATAGTAGCCTTCTGTATGGTTACAGTGGTCTCTTGGGTTAGGCTCTGTCCGCTGTCTTTTGAGAATAAAACCGAAATAGATACTGTGCTTTTTGGTTTGTTTTTATGTGTACTCATACCATGTGTGGTACACATAATGCCGGCATCTGGGGTGGCCCTCCGTCGTTCGTCCATCCTTTGTTTGTCTGTCTGTCTGTCCATCCGTCCGGCAGGCCGGCCGGCCGGCCGGCGTCCATATCCATTTCTTTGGCATTCGATAACTTGAAAACTATTGCTTAGATTGTCATGATACTTTATATTTGTGTTAAGGTTACTAATGCGCCGAGCTAATAATAATAATAATAACACTTTGGCCAGCCGCTGATTTGTCGCGGTTCTCGGACGAGAAGGCCATGGTTACCCCTGAACTCCCAACTGCCTCCCTATTCCCACGCTTCTCCTCTCCTCCCAACACTCGGAGACGAACTGCTTGATGACATCCCTTGCCCCATTCTTCCCAATCTCTCTGATTAGCATATTAACCCTCTCCTTTGAGTCTCCCCCTAACCACATGTCCTTCATTCTCCCATCCCACTTCCCCATTAAACTCCCAGTAAATCTCATTCTTTTAGACTGGTACTTTTAGACAAGTTACACATCTGGCACTCCCTTTCACCGTCTTTCTCAATTTTTCCCCTCAGCTCCAGGGATCGCGACCTCAGCTTGAACAACAGTGACCCCCCCAAAGGTGCCATCAAGGTACTCTTCAAAACCTGGCCTCTCTTTATCACGCAGGCCACCCAAAGACCTCTTTGATTTGACCTCCTCTCGCCAATTACGGTTACAATCCTCCATGCCCCTTTCTCTGACGATTTTTTTACCCTGGTTTGCCCCAACGTCCAGGTCCGAGATCTCCAATGAGTAGTTCTCTACTAGCTCCCTCACTTGGACCATCCACCCCATTTTGATATTTGAGTTGAAAATTCTCAGGAACATAACTTTACACCATTGGCTGTCAGGGAGATTTACCAAATAATTAAGATAACCGAGTTTCAACAGGTCTATCCTGTCCTTGATCCTCATCCACCCAAGCTCACCCCTGATTGCTTCTAGCGCTGTGGCATTACTCGACCCCGTTATCCATCGGCCTGCATCGTTCTGCAAGATTTCCAAGCTCTTTACGGCCGTCTGGTTTAGGGGTACCACTTCCGTACCGTATGTTATACTTGGCAGCCCCACCATTTCCCAAATGGTTTTCCCCACGAAAACCTTATTGAAACTGTTTCTCCCTATAAGTTTTATTTGGTTAAGGATTCGCTTCCCCTTCAGAATCAGTTTATTTGTGTGGTTTCGGAAGATGCCTCTTCCTGTAATGTTTATATTTACCCCCAAATACTCGTAATCACCTGTCTCTTCTACACTGAGAACTTTGCTGCTCCCTTCCGGAATGCAGAACTCACCCACTCTCCACCTTCGAGTGGGGTCCACTTTGCGGCCCACAGGTATAACTTTGCTCTTGCTTTCATTAAGTTCGAGTCTCCATTTGCTCCCATATTTCCCAACAATTCCCAGCAATTTTCGTTAGCCCCTCTTTGCTTTCTGACACTAGAAGCATATCGTCTGCAAAAAATAGCCCTGGGATCTTCAAGTCCCCAACTGGTACCCCTCGTCGCTACGCAGGAGTTCATCTCCTAAACCTTTGATGTACAATGCAAACAGGATTGGCAAAAGAATACACCCCTGTTTTAGGCCTATCTCTATAGGCACACGTTTTGTTGTAATGTTTCCCAGGCTAAGTTCACTCTGTACATCTTTATATAATGCTTTATAGTTTTTGCTGAAAATCTGATTTTTCAATACTGAGATATTAACCCATTACCCATCCAATTAAGCATTATTCCAATCCATTTCTTTGGCATGCGATAACTAAAAAAATATCAATCCTATTGTCATGTTACTTGATAGATATGTTCAGGTAACTGATGTGCTGGGCTGTATAGTTTTTGAAGTAAATCTGACTATTCGATCCTGAGATATTAATTAACCCTTTATCCATCAAATTAAGCATTACTCCAATCCATTTCTTTGGCATGCGGTAACCTAAAAAATATTGATTAGGTTGCCTTGTTACTTCATATGTGTGGTCAGGTTTCCAATGTGTCGAGCTGTATAGATTTTGGTGTAAATCTGGTAGTTTGATCCTGAGATTTTAACCCTTTATCCATCAAATTGTGCATTTTTCCAGTCTATTTCTTTGACATGCGATAACTCAAAGAATATCAATCTGATTGTCTTGTTACTTCATATAGATGTTCAGGTTACTGATTTGCCGAGCTGTATAGTTTTTTATGTGTACCCATACTATGTATGGTACACATAATGTCGGCACCCGGGGTGGCCCTCTGTCGTTCGTCCATCCTTTGTCTGTCCGTCCGTTTGTCCATCCGGCATCCGTATCCATTTCTTTGGCATTCGATAACTTGAAAAATATTGCTTGGATTGTCATATTACTTTATATTTGTGTTCAGGTTACTGATGTGCCAAGCTGTATAGTTTTTGGTGTAAATCTGATAATTTGATCCTGAGATATTAACCCTTTATCCTTCAAATTGAGAATTTGTCCAATCCCTTTGGCCCTTTGGCATGAGATAACTCCAAAAATATCAATCCAATTGTCATGTTACTTTATATATATCTTCAGGTTACTGATGTGCTGCACTGTATAGTTTTTGGTGTAAATCTGATAATTTGATTCTGAGATATTAACCCTTTATCCTTCAAATTGAGAATTCCTCCAATCCCTTTGGCATGTGATAACTCAAAAAATATTAATCTGACTGTCATGTTACTTTATATATGTGTTCAGGTTACTGATGTGCTGAGCTTTATAGTTTTTGGTGTAAATCTGATAATTTGATCCTGTGATATTAACCCTTTATCCTTCAAATTGAGAACTCCTCCAATCCATTTTTTCGGCATGCGATGACTCAAAAAATATTAATCCGATTATCAGGTTACTTTATATATATGTTTAGGTTACTGATGTGCCAAACTGTATAGTTTTTGGTTTAATTTGATCCTGAGATATTAACCCTTTACACAAAATTGGTCCTGAGGTAATAACAGCTTTCTACTAGTTGCACGTATGGGTACTCATCTGATGATTTAATCAGCCTATTTTTTCCTAGTGTCATAGACTTGAGTCTTATTGTTACTCCATAGTACCCTAGCTAAAAGCATGAATGAGATTTTTTTCAGTATTATGCAGTGGCATAACTGAATTTATTATCTCTTGGGAATTGGGAATTCAGGGCTGTTTATATAGTGGCTCTTCATTCCCTACCTTGCGCGACGATAATTGTAAGTCTCCATTAAGTGAGCCTTCAGGGTCGCAACTTACACCGATATATCTGTCTTCACGAAGATGAAGACTTATAAGCTATAGCTGGTGTTGTAAGTCTCCTTAGTGAGCTTCTAGGGCCTCAGTTATCAGCTTTTAATGGTCTACACGTACAGGAAGACCTTTAGCTGCTTCAGCTTGGCTGAGTTAGTTGTCCTATCGGACATGATACCATTTGTTAGAGGAGCTTATTCTCTTCAAACCAGTATGGTTTGGTGTGAGTTATTATGTTAATATGTGTATTTGTTCTTAACGTCCTTCTCCACCCTTAGTGGCATTATGGAGTCGGTCAGACGAGAGGGAGCCTTGTGGTTCCTATACTGTTTGATGACTAACACAAGAACGATTCAAGTAATGTGGGTGAGGGGGGGGGGGGATTCGATATGATTTCAAATCCCTCCCCTCCTCCCCACGGCCAATGTGTTAAGAGGCGATTACCGGGCAAGACGTAGTTTTCTTCCCGTAAGCCTCGTATGCATTTAAGTATATACATGCATTTCATGACTTCTCGATTGGCGGCTGGGTCGTGTTCTATGGCGACCTCATTGGCACATCCACTTTTTAATTGGTTTGTTTCCTGTGGTTGTTCGTCTGTATGTCATATACGAGCATATGATTCGTCAATAAATTGCTAGCCTTGGAGTACCTGTAAGGCTGTCTAGTCAGTTAACTGGTATTCAGATGATTACATGCGGGATTTCAATGCTCGTGTGCATAATAAGTGTATTATTAGGCAGACGCATTATTGTATGTTATGGACCTTAGAAACAATGAATTATTTCGAGGGCAGTCCATGAAGAGCCTGTTAATCATAGCTGGTTCCATTTCTAAATCCAGGTTTCTATAAATTTTGGTACCCAATCGAATATAACTTGTCTATACATTCTCGTATATTCGCATGTTTCTGGGAGCATAGATATCGAATAGAACACTTCTGGAAGTGTTATTTATTGGAATTTAATGTACACCTGAACGGGGTCACCTGTGGGTTACCTTAGAAGTGTGTTTACTCTCCAGAGATCGTCCATTGTGATTCTATTGGACATGTGTATGTTGTGTATATTATATCACTGGTTTTCGACCTATCTTTGTATGCCGACTCCAGTATATGTTACAAGTGGGCGCTATTAATTACTGGGATCGCCGCGATAGCCTTAGCTTCTGAAGTAGCATTAAGCACCAATTTATTAATAATAATTAATATCTGGGCGCCTGTTCAACGAATATGTATTGTTATTTGGTGCTGCTTTTACTGATTCCAGAGCGCTCCCCTCTTTGTTTTTGAAGAAGATTCCTTCAAAAAGGGGTGGGGGGGGGGATTTTTTAAATCTCCCCCGGCTCGATAATATGTAAGTATGAGTGAATCTGTTTTGTCTGTAGATTATTTCCTGGATACAGCTTTGTGTTATTGTATATGGCGTATGTTTGTGGGGGGTTAACCTCTCACTCTCAAATACACCATCATAATTTTTAGGGCTTAGTCCGGACTAGCCTTAAAATTGGGAACTTGTTACATCCTTTTAGCATAGTCATTCATGCTAAGAATACGGAATTACTTGAATTTGGCTCCTTATTTATGATATGTCTTCTCTATTACTATATAGAGAGACATACATGTAATTCCTTGTAAATTTAATTTCCTTTCAACAAATTATGGGGGGGGGGGGGAGGGGTATACTGGAATAACTTTGTCAACCCGTCCATCTGTCCCTCCATCCGTAGACATAGTTTTATCCAGAGATTTTCTCAGACGTTTATGGACCAATCTGCTCAAAACTTGGTATAAATGTTCACCATCATGGGAATCTGTGCGCCTGCTTTTACAGTTTCAGTCAGATTATTTTTGCCAGAATTATTTCCCTTTTCGACTTGAAAGAGCAGGCCTAGAATTTTGTCCGGCAATTTTCTCAGATATTTATGGGTCAATTCCTTTGAAACTTCGTATAGATGTTTACTACCACAGGAACCTGTGCATCTGCGTTTATAGTTTCAATCAGACTTTTTTTTGCCAGAGTTATGTCAGTTGTTTATGGTTTGATTCCTTTGAAACTTGGTATGGATGTTCACTACCATGGGATCCTGTTCACCTTTGATTATAGTATTGATCAGACGTTTTTTTGCCAGAGTTATGCCCCTATTTGTCTAAGAATGCCTGAGTTGCCTAAAAATTTGTCCTGAGATTTTCTTGGATGTTTATAGGTTGATTCCTTTGCAACTTGGTTTAGATGTTTACTACCATGGGAACCTGTGCACCTGTGATTATAGTTTTGATTGGATTTTTTTCCCAGGGTTATGCCCATTTTCATCTTTAAATGCCTGAATTTTGCCCAGAGATTTTCTCAGATGTTTAAAGGTTGATTCCTTTGAAACTTGGTATGGATGTTTGCTGCCATGCGGACCTGTGTATCCATGATCATAGTTTTGGTCAGACTTTTTTTGCCGGAGTTATGCCCCTTTTCACCTTAGAATGCCTGAATTTTGTCCAGAGATTCTCTCGGATGTTTATGGGTCAATTCCTTTGAAACTTGGTATGGATGTTAACTACCACGGGAAACTGTGCACCTCCAATTATTGTTTCGATGAGATATTTTTACTACAGTTGTGCCCCATTTTGTCTTCAAATAGTCATGGTGCTGGAGGCGACAAGGTATGGACAGGCCTCATCTGGGACAGTCACACTTCTAGTTTATTTTAGTAATTATTTCCTTGCCATCAAAAGTTCATGTTCTTGGTTTGTTTTATGTTTTAGTTCTCATAATCTACAGAATAGTATTGGAGGTGGTGTATTTCATCCCGTGAGTGCAAGAAGGCTTTTTAGTACAAAAGCATTACAAAGCCTTGTTGCACACAAGGGACAAACTTATCAATTTTATTAACGTGGGTAAAATATCAGACATAAAGCATTTAATTTGTATTTTTTTATAAGTTTGCATTGGTTATAAAAGGAGAGTATGCTGCAGCCAAAAGGACCATGGTGGAGAGTCTGAGAAACAGATTTTTAATGTTTTAGGCCTCAAATTATGAGATTATCAGCTTATTTCATTTAATCCAGATACTGTCCTCTCTCATCTCTGCATTAAGGTAGTTGGTTAATTATTCAAAATGTCTGGATTAACTTGAGTTGATAAATTGTCACTAAAATATAGTTGTTTTATTTTCAGGTGAAATTTCACGATCATCTAGTTTTCAGAGAAACTCTGTTTTCAGGAGGCGTCTTTCAGAGACTACGAGTCACCCTCACAATAGTAGAACTCAAAAGTTGAAGCCGAAAAATGTGCCTATTGGTGACATACTGTCAAACGATAACCTAACTATTCCAACATCAGATGTTTCATTAATAGACTTCACCAATGAGACAACTATGCAGACAGAAGGCTCAAAAAATAATTCTGCCACAGGTGATTCATTCAATGGGATTCGTCCTCAAGAAAATACAGAGACAAAGAAAATTGTTGCATTGACATTGAGAACTGATGCAGAAGAGGAAAGCAATAAAAATTCTGTGCAAATGTCTGAGACTAATGATCATTTTTCTTTCATTGCATCAGTAGTGCAGCAAGAGAAAGACAAAACAAACAAAAACAGTTCCCTGGACACACAGAAGAAGACCAGATCCAATACAGTAAGGCCTTTACACAGTTCATTACAAGAGAACACAGATAGCTGTACAGATGATAAATTTTTAAAGCATGACCCTGCAATGTACATAATGGATGGAGAAGTTCCTGGTACTTCTGAGCAATCATCTGGTCGCAGACTTAGATCAAGAGCATCAAGGGCAAAGTCAAAACCTAAGCAGTGTCAAGGAATGAAAATTGATAAATCTGCTGAAAAATCTTCTGCAGGTGCACAAGAGTATATTAAAGGGATTGATGATGCGAATGATATTGCTCAGCAGAAGTGTGGCGTGGTGTGTAATGGAGAGGAACACAAAACTGACAAGTCTGAAAAAATTCTTCTCTCATCTTCTCCAGTGTTCTGATTCTATACAATCAGTGGTGTAGATTTTTATGGATCAGTGTTGCTGGGGTAGGAAAGGGTGGAGTTGGCTTGATAAATTCTGAGTTTCAGATATATTCTGTGTTAACCCTTTACCCAACGAATTGCCCGCATCCGCCCGCGTAATATGCAAATTCAGCAGTTGAAAAAAATTAATTTTCAAAAAATTTCAACAAAACCATATCATGTGACCCCCTCGTTGGAATGAGCTCATTCCAACGAGGGGTCACATGATATGGTTTTGTTGAAATGTTTTGAAAAATTTGAAAAAATGATATTTAAAATAATAAATTTTGATATCGTCTGCGCTTGGTAAAGGGTTAATAGCCTGAACAAAGTATATACATATTGTATACAAAGGAAAAATCATGTAAACTCTCCCCCTATTTGTCTGGGCCAAAGATCTGGTAAACTAGATGAACAAACAATGGGTTGCCACAAATGTTTTTAGGCAAGCAATAAGGAACTGACAAGACCAATTACTTTATTTGTGCAGGCCTGCTCCATGGGTGTTTCAATAACAATCCACTCCCAACTTACTGGACAGTGGAACCCTGTTAACTGAATAGCCACTTTGCCAGTGAAAATTATTCAATTAACAGGAGTATTCAATTAACAGGGATTGTGTCACTTGCCTGTATTCTAGAGATAAACTTAGCATTTATTCTATTATATCTTGTTTGACAGAGCTCCATGAGCTCTGTCAAACAAGATATAATAGATTGAATGCCTGTATTGGATGTACTGAGGATAAATAGTTCTATAAACAAAGGAAAACTGGGGAGAGTCGGCAATTTCTCGACAATTTACAAGATTTTTTATTCAATTAACTGTTTACTCTATAACCTATTTTCAATTAACAGGTCAAATTTGTGCTGAAGGTATGGTAAATGGTTTTGTGTTGGGAAATTATATTCAATTAACAGGGTTATTCAGTTAAGAAATATCCAATTAAGTAGGCACCACTGTATTAGATTCTCTCAGAAATTCATTTTGTTACTCTTCAAAGGACCATGATATAATTTGCAATGTTGACTAAACTCAGCATCTTTTAAAATACTGTAATGTAGGACCAGAGTTTTGATTTTGAGGTGACCTGTCTCTCTTGCATGCCATTGCACCTGCAATTTTAAATTATTGCAAGTAGACATTATCATCCCCCAGTTCCAAATGGTGAGTAATTAACCCTAACTGATGAAATGACTCCAGCCATCACTTAATAAAATTGTGCAATAGAAAAAATTCAATAAAACCATATCATGTGACCCTGAGGGGGTCACCATATGGTTTTGTTGAAATTTGCCAAATAATACAATGTGTGCATGAAACTGTGAACAATACACCGTGAATTATAAAATGTAACAATTCAAGACTTCAAACTAGTCAAGCTTCACTTTCCAAGAACTGGTACGTAAACAACATAATTCGACAAACCTCAAAGGAATGTAATGCTACTCGCTATCTTTTCACTGATGCATTCCATTGACTTACAATTATTCCATTGAAGGTGCATTTAATATATTATACCAAACTCAAATTTGATTATGCTTCGAAAAGCTTATTTACAAAATCGGGTTATATTTTTGGAATCCCAACTTACTCTACACCAGTGGAGTGAACAGCTTTCAGGCGTTAGCTTATATTTTTCTTGAAAACTTTCCCCGGTACTCAACAATAGTGTGCTTCACTTCAAATGGTAGTGAACAGTATGATATGCGTCTCCCATTTTCAGAATTGAAAGACTGGTAGTACACTGTTGGAAAGGGCTCTTTAAGCACTTACCAACAGTGTAATAGAACAAAGGATATCAATGGCTTAATATAAGAGACTTGTGAAAGAAGCTTCAGCTGTTTTTGGTTTCTCATCTCTTGCACTTTACACTGGCATTGATGAAGTTGTTAGTTTTATTTTGCCTTTTCTTTTTCTTAACTGGTAGAGTGCTGGAAGCCCATATTTGGGCTTTACAATGAAGTACAGGTGCCTCAGATTGAAAGCTTCATATTCACTGGATGTTTATCATATTATCTTTGAAATGAAATTATTTACTTTATATGGGGGTGGGAGGGGGGGGGGGCATGGTGGCTCATTAGGTAGAGGTGCAGGCTGCAAGCCGAGAGGTCATTGGTTCGAATCCCACCTGCAGAAAGCGAGTTGTTTCCATGGGCAAGACACTTCACCCCCATTGCCCACATGTGGGCACAGTGGCATTGTGTACTACAGGGGTCAGCCGAGGGGGCGACTTGGGCGAAGAAGTCACCTGGTCATTCCTAAAGTCACCTTGGCTAACAGTGGGGTGCAATTTAAGTTGCCCTCCCAAAATTTATTGGGAGACATGGCGGTTTTGGGCATTTATTATGTTTTATTTTCAAATAGAAACACTTCTGCATTCTGACGGTCATGATAAAATAAACATTTTTGCAGTTGTGGTTAAAATCCGACACATGGCTCTGAAAATAGCCCAAACTAGCCCAATTTAATGTAACTCAAAAGCGTTGTAATGGCCTATTGTGGTGTTTAAACAATTCACCCTTAGGCAAAAAAAAAAAGGTTTGGTTCTCAGGCACCACCGTGTTTGAAAAATATCCCCCGCATTGAATTTTTTTATGGAGGTTCGAGATTTTCCCCAAATTAAACAATGCACCGCCGACCTCAGAAGTTTATTGCGGTATAACAAAAATAGGTATTTAAAGGTTCAAACAACTCGGACTTGGCATAAACAAACAACGCAGTTGATCTGTGGTGGCCGAGCAGTGATGAGCCCCACCCCCCCCCCCCCCCCCACCCCCCCCCCCCCCCCCGGACTTGATAGGGTTAGGGGCCCCGGATATACCGGGAGAGAAAACTTTGGATTTTATGTTTAAAAGAAGCCATTTCCTTGCATCTAGAGATAGAATTGGTGATTCATTCACATCCACGTGAAAGGGGCCTGGTTTCATGTAGCTTCCCACATTTGCCCGCCCCCTCCTCCACCCCTGGACCGGGGTTCCCTGGAGTTGTCCATTGTACTCCTAATGGGGTGAGCCACCACTGCAATTGACATGCATTAAATAGTTGCCTTATGCATTGAAACATCTATTAAATGGTCTATCAATAACATTACAATCACATTATTTTACCACAAGGGCGAATCCAGTCATCGGTGCACTTTGTATGTGCCTTCCCCCTACCCCCCCCCCCCCCCCCACCCCCCCACCCCCCTGCACCCCTATTTTCTCCCGCAGACGGGTTGTGCATTGTGGATATCTGCTTCGGGTGCGTGATAATCGCATCTTTTGTGATTAAATTTCAAAATTTGGTTGACAATACACTCCGGCAAACTTGGGCCGAGGTGCAGGACCCCCTCCCCCCCCCCCCCCCCCCCCCACCCACCCCGGCCCTCACAGCTTTTAGTAAAGGCCTTCATCTGCCACGGAACCAACACTGTTCGAAGCGTCATTGGGACGTATAAACAGCACACCAGAAACATTAAAAAGTGTATTTTTGTACTGTTGAAAGGTAACTAATGTAAGGGAGGGAATCAAATTAGCTATTGAAGAACTTATTTTTTTTCATGCAGTGGAAATTGCTGATAGTGCTTATGCCTAATGTGACCTCCCTTCCCCCCCCCCCCCCCCCCCTACCCATATGTCTCGCCAAATTTAATTTGCTTTGTTCCATGGCTGATTTTAAATAATTTTTAGTGATCTCAGACTTTGATATCATGAACTGTTTTTTAAAGCCTTTATAAACATCACGCTGGCCACCATTTTAGTGTTGTTAAGCTGACAAGTCACAACAACAGAACAAACCTTTTCACCTCAAGTGAAGTTTAAGACGCCAGTATTGCAGTCTCTCTGGTGGATTGCTGGTTTGGGGTTCCAGCCTTAAAACATCCCCCGGGCAAACACTAAACTGTGACTTAGTTTATTCTTTTTCAAACAGAAATGTATCTTGTTTGTCTTAAAATAAAATTCCAAAGGTCCATTGTGGGTATTGTGAGGCTGGTGTAATCAGCTGGTTTCAATAATATCCATATTTGTATGGTTTTATTGGGAAAGCTCTGTTAGAAATTGAAGTCTGAGGGAGACTTTTTTAAGATAATCTTTCCAGGTGTTTTATGGCAGTTTTGTTGGGAAAAGGGTGAACAGGGGAGATTTCTAATAAGTTGCCACAGAAATTAAGGTGGAAACTATTTATTTGCTATATCTGTGAACAATACCGAATTCCCAATCTCTTGAATCCATGCTCAGAGGTTAAAGGTTTTAAAATGAGGACCATTTGTTCTTTTTCATTTCAGAGAGGAGCAAACACAACAACAAGTTAAATATATGTTAAAAAATATTTGTTGTTTTTTTTAGTAGAAATTTAACCACAAAAAAAACAACAAATAAAAAACAATAGCTACTATAAAGAATATATATATTTCAGTATTTGATACTTCTGCTGATATACAGTAGTACTGGTACTTGTCCTACAAAATCTTGAAACTTTTTGTATGAATTCTGATGGTTGTGAAACTGAGTATAGTATCATTGTGGGGTAAAATTTCAACCTCAGAATGAGAGATGACATCTCTAACTGGTTTGGTGCATTTCGTCTGGCCTGCTATGAACTGCTGTGTTGATCTGTAGTGAAATCCTTGAAAAACACAATGAATAGTTAGGGTATACTTGGTGTGGTAAAAAAAAAAAAAAATAAAAACCGCCCTCCCTCACTGAATTTGGAAAACCAATTGCCTGAGAACCAAAACATTTTTTTTTGGAGGGGGGGGGGGGGGGGGGGGGGGGTGGGTGGGTGGGGGCGGGCTTTACTGGTAGCAACCAGCACAAAAATGGCTTTCTAAAAAAAGAATGTCCATTCTGACTCACCAGGCTGTGATTATAAAATCACAAAATATTTGGGAGGATGAGAATGGCAGGTCTCCATAGCACCAATCGCATGTATCAATGTACGATGGCCGTCAGAAACTGTCATTTTTCTGTACAGTGGCAGTGCATTGGAAAAATTCTAGTGCAGAAGAGAAGGGAGACAACTGAAAATATTTGTCAATTACCCTTGATCACCTCCGAACTAAATTAACTTAAATTGTTAATAATGCTCAATTAACGAAGAATATTGAAAACTTTTTTAACTGCACTTTTCAATTTAATTAAGACATTCAGAAAAAACACGGTACACCCAGCTTGTTATATGAATTTGAAATTTATTTTAAATATTAAAAAAAAATAAATATCTTCTGTGATGAAGAACACTCTCGAAATATATGATAAATTTCACTTTCACTGCTCTTAGGAAAATTTAAATCAACTTGAGTGCTTTTGAAGATTAAATGTACATCTTTGTTTTTATGCCCCCCCGACTTGGGTCGGGTGGCATATAGTGATTGAAGTGTGCGTGTGTCCGTGTGTGTGTCCGAGCCAATAACTCAAAAACTGTTAGGGTCACAGTCATCAAATTTCACACAATTATAAAGGACCATGGGAGGATGTGTCACACTCCATAGCTGGGTTTGTACCTTCAAGGTCAAGGTCACATTTCAAGGTCACACTAAAAATCGGTCAATATTCGTGTCTCGGCCATAACTCAGAAACGAATCATAGTACAATTGTTAAACTTTTTACAAATGTTAAGGACAGTCAGAAGGTGTGTAGCGTATAATAGTTTCCGCCGCATCTGCAAGGTGAAGGTCACAAGGAAGGGGGGGGGCATGTGTTACCTTAGTAACATTCTTGTTTAGTTAACTGGTTGAGTGCTAGAAGTGTCTATCATGGCTCCATTGAAAAGTGCTGGAAGCCACTTTAGTGGCTCAACACTGTATACATTAGCTTGATGTTTGCTCAGCAGAAGAAATTTTTTTATATAGAAGTGATTGTTTGCAATTTATTGGGAGAGTGCCTATTGGCACTCCCCAATAAATTGCAACAAAACAATTTATGAACAAAATCTTGCTACACTGTGGCCACTATTGCTGGTAGTGTGGAATCTTTGACAAAAATACCCAGGTTTCAAATCACCTTTAAAAATAATTTAGATCTCAACCAGTTAATAAAACTAACTTTTAAGTGGTCAGTTCATATTCACCACTACCACCTTGCCGTAATATATGATATGTCTGGTTGAACACGGTATGAATGAATGAGGACTTGCCTTAACTCTTTCCCTACCAGTGATTACAATAGTTTCCATGCTTTGAATTTCACATTGCCTCAAATAAATAATGTGAAGGGTTGAGAATGTTAAGATTGGAACTGTACTGCCTGGCGGCAGCAGATTTCAAATTTTAGATTGCTCATTTGACAGTCAATCTACTAATCTACTTCACAGTGCCATTAAATGTAGTGGCAAACATTTTTTATGTTTTTTTCTGACTTCTCCCTCATGTCCACTGACTTTTCCCTCCTAGCCCCTGACTTCTCCCTAAAATCTCTGGAGGGAGAAGTCACTTCTCCCTAAAATCAGCTGCCAGGCTGACCCCTGGTGTACTGAGGTGTACTGCACATCGATGGAGCACTTGTCCTCAACCAATGCTAACCCTGCTTGTGTGAAGTTAGTATGTTGGGGAGCTGACCGTTACTCGGTGTTTTCTCTCCGGGTACTTCTACTTCCTCCACATGTAAAACTGTCATGGTCATGATTAGCCATTGCGTAGAAATATGTGACCTTAATCACCAATAAATAAATAAATAATTCTCTATATGAATTTGCATTGTTACAGTTTATGGGAGACTGCCTATAGGTACTCTCGCATAAATTGTAACAAGGCAAAGACATGTGAGCAAACTTTAACAGCCAAAACATAAGTTAGAACTCTACCAGTTAAAAATCATTTAAGGTAACCCTTTTTGGATTGCTTTTTTAAAAACCTTTGTTCAGGCCTAATGAAGTGGAGTTTCCACCCTGCCCCCCCCCCCCCCCCCCCCCCCAATAAGTTGAATTCTTCGAAAAAGCATAAGACATACAGGCAAGACTACAACCTATAGACCTCCAATCCTGTGGAAATATGAGGTCTTCAGACTGAAGTTTTGCTTTGACATTTTTTTTTCCCAAGAGCTTTCTTGTTCAGTATGGCCCACTTAATTGGATATTTGTTAATTGACTAACCTTCTTAATTGCTTCTTGCTTCCAAAAATCAAACTAATTGCCATACTTTCAATGCCGATCTGATAAATTAGTTGCATATAGATTAGATAGTAAGCTTCTGTTGAATGACAATTCTTATGCTCTTGCTCCAAATTCTAGAGCTACTTGATCTCAGTACTTCCAATATTCTTTGACTGATGAATCAGCCGGGAGCACGGTGGCTCAGTAATTATGGCATTGGACTTCAAACCAAAGGGTCCATGGACAAGGCACTTAATCCTGATTGCCCACGTGGGTGCATGATGGCATTGAGTTTTAAGGCATAAAACACCAGTTGTTATTCATATTAGCAATTAGAAATAAATTTGAGTGCACTTAACTGAAGAATATCATGTGAACAGCATTTAAAAGTAAATTTAGCCAAAATAATAATGGCAGTTTTTTAAGAGAAGGTCATGTTTAATGATATAATCACAATATTGTTCTCTTGTGAAGGTTGTGTTTATTCTGGTAAATAGCATTAATACAGTTTAGTGTATGAATGCAATAGACTCAGCAGTATTAACCAGAAATATACTGAGCACATGTACTGTCTCAGTTTAGTAATAACTTTGATATAAAATATGTGTTGTGAACTAGTGTCTGCGCATGGTCTACAGATAGAAGGCATGGGACTTATCAGAATGTAATCTTCATTTTTCAACTTTTTACTTGAATGTGGTTAACATTAGAGAGACACATCAAGGGATCTAGGTAACAGTATTGAACAGTGAACTTTACATACTGAAAACATGTCCGTGGCAACCATTCAACATATTGATGCATTTTACAGGCCTGGCTATCTAGAAAATCCAGGAGTGCAAAACAATTGCCCACCTCAGATTGCCTAGGAGTGCAATGGCACCTGAAATTTTCAATGCACAAATTTGTACGATATTTTGGTTTTATTCACTTCAAGGTATTAATATTGTGACTGAAAAAGTGTACTACATTCAGTTACATAGTGGGAAAATTGGCACACACATCTTCTCATTATTCAAAATGTTGCATTCAATTCTAATGTGACTGTCTTCTACACTCAAAAATGTATCGAAATGCGACACAGAATGGGTCATGAATTATTGCGAATCAATGCAACATTGACAAATCATCCCCTGAGTTCCAATGTGTTCTCTGTTCCAGTAGAGCAGTAGGCACAGAGAACACATATTTGTTCTCTGTTCCAGTAGAGCAGTAGGCACAGAGAACACATTGGAACTTAGGGGACAAAATGATAATAGATTTTAAAGGCAGTCCCACACAGGTCCAGAAAATCGAGGGGTGCAAAAAATTGCCTCCTCAATTTTTTCTAGGCGTGCAGTAGGCGTGCAGCACTCCTGCACTCCTAAAGAATGCCAGGCCTGATTTTATGTAACAAATCATTAGCCAATGAAAAAAAATTGGGCATTTGTCTATTTCTCCATTTTATTCTGTTGTGTTGTGATGTTTACATCGTGAAATCATACTGCAGGCAACTGGGTGAACACATTGCATTAACTATTATTTGAGGCCGAATTTTTAAGAAAACTCTTCATAAAAGCACTTTATAAAGGGACCTGGACCCTTTCCCAATCAGGGTGTGTGGACATCTAATGCAAACTGTTCAGATGGTGCCTTGGATATAAGTTTATTGATATCTTCGAGTGCTTTATGTTTGAAATGTGCAAGCTAGGCTACCACTTTTGGCAAGGTGTGAGACGTATCAGGGGTCTGAAAGAAATCGGAGAGTGCACTTGTGTCAAGTGACACTCTGATACCTTCAGTCCTTTCAATGAAGAAGCTGGAAAATCAATTTGCAATGACCTGCCGATTTCTCAGGCAGTATGGTGGTCTTTCGTCGATGCAGAAACTTCTCAGTGATAATGGACAGAACATGTGGAGTATTTACAATATCAGAAAAGTATTATTGCTTTGCCAATTTAACATAATTGTTAACAGCATTTTGTTGGCTGACAAATATCTCTCTGTGAACAGACAGCTTTGGTTGTTGCCACTGATGTTCAAGTTTATGTTTCGAGGATTTGGCATTCCTGATCTCATCAGTGAACCAAGGAGTGCATGGGCATACACTAAATGTGTAACTTTTCATTGGTGCAAACTCATCAAAGACTTGAATTAAAATAGTCAAGACACATTCAATGGTGTGCAAGGGTTGTCATCAGCTCACAGAAGTGACTGGTGTGGAAGCAAGATCCTCTATAAGTTTGACGTGGTCAGTATTATGGAATTGATGCTGTGGAGCCCACTTAATTGGATATCTCTTAACTGAATAAGCCTGTTATTTGAATATAATTTCCCAACACAAAAACTCTTTATCATACCTCCAGTACAAATTTAAGCTGTTAATTGAATATAGGTTATAGAGTAAACTCCTATTAATTGAATAAAAAATCTTGTAACCTGTCGAGAAATTACCCTGTCTCTCCTTGGTTTTCCCTTGTCTATGTACCTTGCATAGAATGTGGGTATATTGAAATGTTCTCTATGTGGACTGCCAATGGCAGTCCACATAAAGAACATTTCGATATACCAGGTCTATTTTGCCACTGATCACTCAGATACAAGGAAACAGTGTTCTTTTAATTTGAAAAATCAACATTTTCTCCTATTGGGTTGAACTGTGGTCGACCCAATTGGTCTGCACCCATGCTGATACCATTCTTGCCAAATAACTGATGAAGGAACAAATGCCATTGAAATGTCCTCTGTGTGAACTGCGATTGATCGCTCAGATGTTAGGATGCAGCTTTCGGTCAGTTCGAAATATCAAAATTTTCTCTGGGGTCTACCTTGCATTTCCTTGTTACATTTCTTGGCCCACTTCGCTTCTGAGGCCAGATGGTTTTAAAAAGGAGGAGAATTTACTGATTACAAGATATAATAGAAAAAATACCTGTATTGGATGCGCCAAGGCCAAAAAAGTCCATAAACAAGGTGGAATTTGTTGAATGTCAGGATAGATTTCTCAATACATCATAAGTTAATTTATTCACATCAGGCCTGAAAATAAACCATCTGACATTTGCAGAATGAGGTCCCCAGAGGGTGAATTTGATGATGCTATCCCATACAGTTCGCCAATTTATCCTCTGGGTACCTCTTTCTGTTCTGTTTTGAGACCCTGATTCAGATTAAGGTTCACAGAGGGTAAATTTAGTGATGCTACCCTACTGTGCAGGGTAGCATCACTAAATTCACCCTCTGGGGACCTCATTTTGCAGACGGTAGTCTGCTTATTTTCTGACTTGATTCACATATCAGGGGCGTACTCTATAACCTATATGCAATTATTAGTGGTAAAATTTGTTCTGAAGGCATGGTAAAGAGTTTTGTGTTTAGAAGTTATATTCAGTTAACAGTTTTATTCAATTAAGAGATATCCAGTTAAGTGCACCCAACTGTAATTCATTTTGTGATGTACTTAAGATGCCCAACTGTAATGCGTTTTATGATGTACTTAACATGTAAATATAAATTCACACTTAAGACGACGTAGATAGCAGTTTGTCTGATTCATCTACTTAATATTTTCTGATTCTGAGCCAAGGATGGCTGATGCAAAACGGTGCTCCAAAGTATTGTTTATCCCATATTGCAAACCTGTAAAAATTAAAATAGAAAGGCATTCATATTAAATTTGTTGTCCTGGATTTTGTATTTCAAATAATATCCATGTGCATTAATTGGGGCCCGGTAAATCAGATATTGGACTTCAAATTGATTATTCAATCACACATCTCCTTTTTTTTTAATCATATTGACTGAATAATAATGTCCCTGTTTGCTCCATGTTATTTAGTGGATGTGATGACACGTTCAGCATTCAGAAATGCACCCAATTCACCAGTTTCTCCTGAGAATAATTCACTCTCTCTATTGGTAAGGGCATTGATGGAAAAATTGCTGCCATTACCGTATTTGTCATCCCTTGAGTGCAACAAGGCACAATCTGCAATGCTTTAGCATTACAGATGCTGCATTGTTTCACTCAAATGAGTGATGTGTTCGATTAGAAGATGTGTGAGTCGCAGACGACACTGAAAATTCGTAGCCCATTTCACTGCCAAAATTGCATCATCCAAATTGCATCATCCAAGCTAAAACTTCATGGATATTCTGTGTTTACAACATTACATAATGCTAAACCTACCGCAAAGATAATGACATCATGACTATGGTGGGAATTTTGCAAATCTTTGAGAAATTAAACTTTTGGCATATCAGACTTGTGTGATAGTTGTCATGTTGTGTCAGAATTGGTGCATTATGACATTCACCCCCCAAAAATGAGTCTATGGAGGTGGCTATTATCACTGTTTAGTTAAAAATAAGTGAATTAAATTAGCTAATATGGTATGCAAGCCTGGAAATGAGCAGACTCATCTGGATCCCCAGAGGGTGAATTTGGTGATGCTACCCTGCACAGCAGGGTAGCATTACTAAATTTTCCCTCTGTGAACCTCAATCTGAATCGGGGACTCAGGCATAAACAAAAAGAGGTAACCAGAGGATAAATTGAGGGATTCCAGCCCACTGTATGGGATAGCATCAGCAAATTCACCCTCGGGGAACCTCATTCTGTAAATGGCAGATTGCTTATTCCCAGGCTGGATGGTATGTGAAATGTTTCTGCTTGTACTCTGAATTTCCCACCCTTTCAAACTTGAAACACTTAACACAATCACTGTTCATCACAGCAGATGTGATTTGATTTGATTGCGTGTCTGCAATTTAGTAATGGATTGAAATGAATTTGGAGGCAGAATCGAGAAATGATTTGAAATTCAAATAATCACAGGGCCTGATCACATTAATGGTTATCTTCTCATAAACAACACAAGTTAAGATTTATCTCTGACTATAAACAAATTGTTCATGTTTTTTAATTCCAAACTTAACGATGGAATTCTGTTGCCGATTGTTGTGTTAAGCCAACCTATTATATGTTGATAAACTAGCCATTTCCTGTGTAAATTGTCCAACGTGAAGAAAATATATATCAGTTTTTTCACTTGATCATCTTCATGTAGCCTGTTACAGAAATATTGTTTGCAACACATCTAATGAACATGTGACATTAAGAGTCAGTATTTAAAGGTTATTATTTGGTTAGTTCATATCGGCTGAGATATCAGTCTGAGGTAACTTCATATCAACCTGAGACTGAAGGGAGGATATCTCAGCCGATATGAATCTAACAAAGGAGTAACCTTTTTATTATCCCCCCACAAGGGATGGATACAGCAAAGACGTCCGTTCATCTATCTGTCTGTTGTCTGTCCATCCATCTGTGATTCTGTCTGTCTGAACTTTGTTTATGGCATAACTTGAACAATAGTTAACGGATTTCAATTCTTTTTGGTATATGTCTATATCAACAAGGTCTACCTAAACTTCGACGACCACCAATGTCTGATGAAAAATGTGGGAGTTATTGCCCTTCGTTGAAAAAATATCATTCCTGTAAAAGTTGTTTATGGCATAACTTGACCAATAGTTAACAGATTTCAATTCTTTTCACTCCGTTTTCCCACTATAACCCTTTACCCAACATAACGGCCAAAACTGGTCAGGACTATTCACAAAAATCGCCAATTAATTTTCATTATTTTTTAATTTTTTGGCTCAAAAACACAGCTCATTCCAACAAGGGGTCATAACCTATGTTTTTGAGACAAAAAAAATGAAAGAAATTAGTTATTCAAGAATTTTGTTTGCAAGTGTCATCTGTTTTTCATGTTATGTAAACGGTTAACCCATCTCTGCTTATTACACAGACTATTAGTTTGTGTTGAATTTTCTGCACAACTCTCTTCTTTCTTCTCTTCACCCACCTAATCATTACTTATTACAGTGGAGCCCACTTAATTGTATATCTTTTAATTGAATAATCCTGTTAATTGAATATAATTTCCAAACACAAAACCATACTTTCAGTACAAATTTGACCTCTTAAATGAATATGGGTTATAGAGCAAACTACTGTTAATTGAATAAAAAAATACTGTATTGTGTCGAAAAATTATCCTGACAATCACCAAATACCAAATGTTTAGAGACCTATTTCAGTGCATCTAATATAGACATTTATTCTATTATATCTTGTTTGACAAAGCTCTATGAGCTCTGTCAAACAAGATATAATAGAATAAATGCTCAATTTATCTTTAAAATACAGGAAACTGACCATATCCCTGTTAATTGAATACTTCTGTTAATTGAATAATTCCCACTGGCAAAGTGGTTATTCAATTAACAGGGTTCCACTGTACCATCTTTAATTCCTCCTCATACAGATACTCAGCTTCAAGTCACTCCATTATAACTGGTCGCACCAATTCTTTCTGATTGCATTGAGTGAAAACGTTGAAAGGTTGCATTTGAAGTCAGTTATTTCATTTACTGTTTATCTAACATGTCTGGTATGAATAACTAAAAAAAATTATTGGTTGAGCCCGGGCGTCCTTGCTCTATTAGTGCCATACCTTGAACAAATGTTCTCAGATTTGACTAATATTTGCTATACAGGTCTTTTGCAATAATATCGCAAAGCAAGTTCAGAAACTGGACAGCCTGTTTTTCTTTAGAGTTATGGGCTTTAATTCATCATTTCCAAAACATTTTGAGCGTGTTAGTGCAATAACTTGAACAAACGTTCTCTGATTTGACTAATATTTGCCATACAGGTCTTTTGCAATAATATCTCAATCAAGTTCAAAAACTGGCCTGGCCTGACCCGATTTTTCATTATAAAGTTATGGGCCTTATTTCATCAAATTTGGAGCGCGTTAGTGCAATAACTTGAACATACGTTCTCTTATTTGACAAATATTTGCTATACTGGTCTTTTGCAATAACATGTCAAGTGAGTTTGAAAACTGGTGTGGCCCAGATTTTCTTTACTGAGTTATGGGCCTTAATTCGTCAATTTTTACAAATGTTTAGCTCGTTAGCGCAATAACTTGAACAAACATTCTCTGATTTGACTAATATTTACCATACAGGTCTTTTGCAATAATATTTCAAGCAAGTTCAAAAACTGGCCTGGTCCGAATTTTTACAAATTTTGATCTCAGCACGGTAACATTTCTGATTTTCAATAGACAGTACATGAAGAAAGTAGTGACAACTTGATGCCTGCATCTCCACTGTGCACCTCTTGTTTTTCTTTGCTTTAAAAACATAGCTTATGACCCCTCACCAGAATGACCAAGAAAAGGGCAGTTCCATGGTAACGGACATAGCATTCAAACAGAAAAATGGCATTTCACTAGCTTTCCACCTGAACAATGATAAACATTTCTTTGCTTTCTTTTATTAAATTGATAGACCACAGGGGGGTGGATTAAAAAAAAATTCAATCCATTTTTATCTTGTTGAGGACCATGGTTGAGATGAAATCTTAAAAGTTAGATAATGACTGTACCTGATTTGGACATGTGTTTTAGGGTCACCAAAGTGAAGGGCAAAACTCTGTGATTGTTTTGGAGTAAAAGGAGTGTGTTGTTGTTGGAAGTGTAAGTAAAACAATTCATTCAAGATTCTGAACTCGTTCAAAAGAGTTGTTCAATAGTCTGTGGTGTGTGAAAACGTGATAACAGACATACCTTTTTGCAGTAATGGACATAAAAGCAACATGCACAAAGGATGGATTTGCAGTGAGCAGCTATTGAGAAGTTTTCCAAAAGTGTTAAAATCAACACTTAAATATCAAGAAGTTAACTCTTGAAGGCCTATTTCCAAATTTTATGGCTTCAGAGTATGTGCACTTAACATGCCATCATGAGAACATCCTGCTGATAATACAGAAATTGCATAGGCAGTGGTTTCTAGTCAGATCTTGTCTGCCTGCTAAGGCAACCAAGACTTGACTAGACTAGAAATCACTGTTAAGCCACTGGACATGTACAGGCTGTGGTCAGCTGTGAATTCAGGACAGTTGTCTGGGCCCCTATGGGTTGAAATATATAAGTGGTGAAAGTTCAATTAATATAATAACCAGGAATCAAAGGCAGAACCATGGAACTGGGAATGTTTTACTTTAGTTTCATTACATATTGAATGACAATGATATTTAGAGAATTTTCCCATGGGAACCCCAAGAAGAGAAGTAGTTCATTAGGGACTGGGAATTGCCAATTTTGATTGAATTGAATATCGAATCGAATTGGTAAAAACAAATCTCATTTTGAATTGAACTTTGAATCGAATCATAGTTAATGGATACAAGAAGTTTTTTCTAAAATAATACCCCTGATTATTCAAAGATACATAGTTATGTAGAGTGCATTGTTCGCCTCACCACTCCACATGCTACAAACTGAGATATAAACCAATATACTAGCTATTGTTTGAAACTTTTTAAATTGTTGACTTCGTTGCTTCGAAACTGCAGCAATAAACATTTTTAAATGAACCTATCTGATAGGGCTCATACCTCACATTTGTCACTTTTTTCTCAGAAAAAAACACGTTTTCAATCGGATCCACTCCATTACGGTGGTGAAGCTATTTGTTTTAACTAAAAATGCAGAATTTCTAAAATGGAACGACAATTCACCGCCGAACGGAGTCGATTCGCTTTTAAATTAAAGCCTGCTCAACTTCTGTTTATACAATAATCAGGGGTATTCTTTTAGAAAACCATTGCTTTTGATGATGTATCCAGTAACTGTGATCGAACAGAGCGATACTTAATATAAAATAATGTGATCATGTTGTGGAACAAATCATTTATTGAAGTTGAACAGCTGAATAACTTTTCAAAGTTTGAAAATTAAAATTTTAATAAATGCTCACTGCTCTTAATGCACAATAAGTTGAAATGAACAGTTGTAGCAGTAACTCTGTAGCAATGTAGCTACTGTTGTAAGTTGTAGTTACATTACTACAAAAACTGTTACCACTGCAAGCCAGTTTTATTTCTACTCAGAACTGTCACAAACTTATGGCTGAAGTATATTCGAAAATATTCAAATTTCCAATTTCGAATTGAATTGAATGGAATATTGACTTTTGAATCGAATTTTAAATCAAATTTCAAATTTTTGCAGGAGCCTACAGTGCATGTTTACTGTGATAATAAACAAGCTATGTTTTATTGGCAAAATTGGACCCAGTCACCAATGCTTGGAGCAGAAGTCCTTTAAAATTGGCAATATGGGTATAAACAATTGACTCAACTTGACTTTTTTTCCATGTTGTGTTCACAATTAGCCATTTTGCAGAAATATGTACCCTTAAACACCAATAAGTAAATTTAGAGAATCTAAAGAAAAAAAAAATTTAGAGCAGTTGGAGTTTCAGTTTAAAGTCTTACCAGACTTTTATCTATGTAGGTGAGAATGAACAACATCATCATGTGAATGGGGCCACCATTATGACAGAGAGTTATGGTGCTAAGATAGAATGTGAGCCAAAGATGGAACGATAACCTCTTCTATCTAACACACAGGAACATAGCTAGTTATTTTATACATGTACTTGGACTTTGTTTCTATATCTGTCTATGACAAAGTGATTTGTGAGAAACAGTCATTGAAAGTAGGTACCATTCTTCTGACATACCCCAAAAATGGTATTTTTTGCAGAAAAATTACTGAATGTTTGTGTGAAGTGTATATACACAGTAAATGACTTGGACAGGTTGAATCCCAATCCCATTATCTACCTAACAGAAAAATATAGTTCTGGTCGCTGAAAATAGAATTTAAAATTTAATATATGCATCCACTTTTTCATGGAATTACCAAAAAGCCTGTATGCTTGTCCATTCGGAACTGTAGAAGGACAATTCTTCACCCTCTGGAAAATGAGTTTGTGATTACTGCCATTGTGAAACTTCGTGGCCTCACTCTTCTCCAATACTACAAAGGGAGCTTGAGCCTTCATGGAGTGTGTCTCTCTGCACATGGGTCGGACATTTTATGTCCCCATCCGGTAAGATGGTATTTAGAAACAGCATCAGCCCCACAATGTGATGCTGCCAGAGAGTTTTCAGATACCTTGAGAACTTTCCCAACCAAGGATTGATCCCAGGACTCCTTGCAAGAGAGCCCAGTTCACTTATCCACTCTGCCAGCACTCAATTTAGTTTGCTTTTCAAGAGTATATACCTTTCCCTTTGAAAAGGATCAGAGCCTGCCAGACTGATGTTTCAGACTAGAATTTTTTTTTTTTTTTTTTTGAGCTAAAAAATGTAATATTATTATTTTGACTTGGTCACAGTTTGTCCACTGGCTTACCATATGCTGACCTTGATTGAGGTGGGCAATAAAACACCCTTCTTCAATAAAAATAAGATGGGTCATAAGGCTAAAGGGCAATTGCCTGACTCATGTGGACAAATCTGAGCTTGTTTCAATGAGCAATATTTGAGGTAAAAATTATAAAAATTATTATTTTGTTCGCAATTTTTGTGAAGAGAGCTGGTCGGTTTCTGATATCAGATACAGTGTTAAAGAGACAATAGGGAGCTAATTTGGGCAAAAAATTGTATATTGATGTTTAATGACATTTTCAATATCCAGAGTCACACTATGTGGAACAGTTCCCCTGTGGGAACTCTGAGAGGTGAAGGAGTTCTTGTTTACTATGGTAAACCAGCACTGTTTTACTGGTAAATAGGACATATTCATCAATGCATGGGGTGGAAGTCCTCTAAAATGGGAAACATAGGTATAAATGATTGACTTAACTTGACAGGCCACGCTTAGCCATTGTGTAGAAGTATATGCCCTTAAACACCAATAAATAATAACAGACAGTTTTATGGGTGGAGAATCGGGAGTGCTTGGAGAGAACCACTGAGCAGTGGGAATCAACTGTAAGACTCTTCAATTTATGAACTATGGTCAAGCAGAGTTAGCCGCGGTTGAAGGCAAGTGCGTCATCGATGTACAGTATGCCTTAGTGCACAGTGCTGCCATGTGGGGAATCGGAATGAAGTGTCTTGCCTAAATATGCTATGCAGACCTGGCATTCTTTAGGAGTGCTGCACGCCTAGAAAAAAATAGAAGAGGGCAATTTTTTGCACCCCTTGATTTTATGGAATGCCAGACCTGTTTAGGACTGCCTTTAAAATCTATTATCATTTCGTCCGGCTTAGTCGTAGATTGTTGGACTTCTATGCTGGAGGTCCCTGTCTGGGACGACATGCGTTGTGTCCCTGGGCAAGTCACTTTATCCCGGTTGCCTACACAGGGGCCCGATGACGCTGTGTACTAAGGCGTACTGCATGTCTATGGTGCACATGTCTTCAACCGCTGTAACCCTGCTTGAGCGGAGCTTGAACAGAGTTAGAATGTTGAGGAGCTGACAGTTGCTCGTCGATGCTCGATGGTTCTCTCTGGGTACCCCAGCTTCCTACTCCCGTAAAACTGTCACGGTCGCAGTTAGCCATTGTGCATAAGTATGTGACCTTAACACAAATAAATAAAATAAATAATCACTTTGTCCCCTGAGTTCTAATGTGTTCTCTGTGCCTACTGGCACAGAGAACATATTGGAACTTCGGGGATGATTTGTCAATAATAATAATAATAATGCAATGTTAACGTCTAGAATCCACCGCAGTGCTCTCTGACTTACATGAATACCATGTATCACAGGTGTTCACACCCTTTGTTGAATTGATTCACAATAATTCATGACCCATTCTGTGTCGCATTTCGTGTGTAGAAGACAGTCGCATTACAATTGAATGCAACATTTTGAATAATGAGAAGATATGTGTGCCAGTTTTTCCATTATGCAGCTGGATGTAGAACAGTTTTTCAGGCCTTGATTGTCTAGATTGCCAGGGCTGGCTATGCAGTTACAGCTGGTCAGGAAACACCCGTCGACCTTTTCGGTTTCATGTCCGAAATGTGCTCTAGCCACGATGAGTTGTTGAAAATTGATAGATTTTATTTACCCTTTGTGCATTCTGTTTTACTTTAATATTTGATGTTCATGTGAAAACTTTAAAAGTAATCCAATCATCAGATTTCCATAACTTTTCACATGTTGTTTTATATTAACATTGTCTTGAGCAAGTTTGAAAATCATGGAGATTTGTTGAAAATTAATGCCCCTTCTTTGTTTTTATTTGATTATGTGATAACTTGAACAGTATCATATTTCATAAAGGTTTATCTCATTACACTTCTGCTTATGTCAAAGTTCACTGGAGATGGGGAAGTTGCTTCATTGTGATACTATTTTCTTGTTGTTTATTGTGGCTCCTTTTTATCTTATAAGTATGTATTGAGTCCCTTATTATCCAAATATATCGTGCATGAGGAAAAAAATTTGTATCCTGCAATATACAAGTGAATACTTAGTTGTAAGTTGTTTACATTTCGATTGATACAACATTTCAAGATTCCAAAATGTGTTTGCGAGAGACCTAAACGTGTCTTATGAAAGTCAAAAAATACTTCTCAACAGTATAATTTTTAACACTTAACTGATCAGCTTAAATTTAAGGTAATAACTACCAAACATACATTTACATAGCTGCAGATGACTTAACCCTTTACCCAGTGTAACGGTCAAAGCCGGCCAGCGTCATTCACAAAAATTGCCAACGAGTTTTCATTCTTTTTTTCATTTTTGACTCAAAAACATAGGTTATGACCCCTCTTTGGACGAGCTCGTCGAGCTAGTTCCAATGAGGGGTCATAACCTGTTTTTGAGACTAAAAATGAAAAAAAATATTAGTTATTCAAGAATTTTGTTTGCATGTGTAGTCTGCTTTTCATGTCAGATAAAGGGTTAACAGTGTTTCTACACTATTGTTGGCTGCCTATTCAGGCAGCCAACAATGCTCATGTTTCCGTAGTCCATTCCAGAATACATGGTTTATTCCGGGCATGCGCAGACAACTCGGATTACCAATCTGGTTGTTTTCTTTGCAAACCGTCATTCTGGAATATCATTCCGAATCGTTCTGAGTAAACCACCTACCTTTTATTCCTGACAGGCGCAATTATCAACAAATAGTGGAAAATATTTCCCTGTTCGTTGTATTCTCCAAAACGTTTGAGTGATCAAGACAATAACAAATATGTTAGGTACATGGAATTCAGCAAAATATTTAAACATAGTATGCCCACAAATATTTGATGAAAATAAAGAGAAAGAACTATGGAGTTAGTTCAATTAAACAACAGGGCCGTTGACCCTCCCCCAAATTGAATAAATGATTTTTTTGAACCCTGGAATTCATTTTTTTGCGAAGCGACCACTCTTGACCGCTCATAACTGACTCATTTATTTCCCCTTGACCCGAAACCCTGATTATTGTGACAGAACATTACATCTGGATGTGAAATCCTAAAATGATGAACATTGAGGGAGGGGGGGGGGGGGGGGGGGGGGTACAACCAACTTGGTTACAAGGCTCAAATCCTACGGACGCAAAAATTCTGAAAACTGAAGATCTGGAAATCTTGAGGGGTGTGACCACACCCCGCCCCATTTTAACGCTCCAGCCAAGCTGCGTGGGTTTGCCCCCCCCCCCCCCCACCTTCTCCCTGGTGAGATCGGATATTGTTACTGAACCTTAACAACGCAATCATGACCTTCTTGTTCACGGGAATTCTGTGGTGAGAGTGCACAGACAGGCTTTGCTGGTTCTCAGTATACTCACATAACCAACAAATAGTGGACACCAAATACTGAATTTTTTTTTTTTTAAATTCTCTCTCAAATAACGTCAACGAGCAGAGTTGAATGGACAATGGCGAGAATCTGTCCCCAATCTCCCGGCGTATGGGCCAGTGGCGTAGCCAGGGGGGGGGGGGGGGGGGGTGCTGGAGGCTCAGGTTAACCTAAAGCTTTAGCATCCCCCACCTAAATAAAAAAAAATATTGACCCAAATGCTCTCCAATATAGGGCTACACAGGTTACAATTGCCTCGTATTCGATCTTGGAGTACTAAATTTTCTCGAAGGCCTTGTCCAAACTAGGCCCCCGGGTGCTAGCTTGGACCAGGCAAGGACCCCCGAAACCCCACAACATTACAAATATCATGGTATGCCCCAGCCCCCACAAAAAAACGGCTAGAAATGGATACCACCCTCCCCCCCCCCCCCCCCCCCCTCAATTATTGAATCCTGGCTACGCCCCTGAACAAATGGGAGTCGAAATAATAATAAAACTCAAGTGCTCTGTCCACCGTTTCTTTGTAATTTTTTTTTGTTTCTTTTTAATGTGGTCATATTGACCTACGTATCCATAGGAGAGCTATGCTGTTTTATACAGATGTGGCACTGCGATGAGCAAAAACAGCATCTATGTTGTCATTGACAACATCATCAACAAAAATTGCGAGCGCCACTTCCTCAAATTCCATTCTGGTTTATATTCCAAGTGCAATTTGCTGTTACCCTCGCGATTACTATTCTGTATCTTCACTGCGCATGCCACACTATTCCATGTAATCCGGAATAGACAACGGAAACATAAGCAATGATGTAAAAACACTGTCAAGATAAATGCATCCTACAGGTAACGTTAATCTAATTATTGATACTACAGTTAGAAACAGGAAGATAAATCTATATATCATTCTATGATGGTGTTATATTATGTTTATGTGCAAAATGAATCAGATTCTTTTGCTCTTGTTTTGAAGGCAGCATCCTTGACTCGCCCCCCCCCCCCCCAAGTGGGAACTCCTGGAAGTGAAGCATTGCTTGTTTACTGTGGCAAACACGCTCTATTTTACTGGTAAAATAGGACCCAGTCACCATGCTTGAGGTGGAAGTCCACTAAAATGGGCAACATCAGTATAAGTGATTGACTAAACTTGACCTTATCTCCACGTTGTAGTCATGATTAGCCATTGTGCACAAATACGTGACCTTAAACACCAATAAACAAATAAATCCTTGACTTGTTGAGAATTGAGATATGACCTTAGAAACAGGAGCTTGACTCAGATAATATATGTTTATGCTGACCAAACACTTCTTTACGTAAAAGTACATGCTTACAAGTTGAAATGGTTCATGTGGCATGAACCCATTGGCAGAAAAAGGTGATAAAAATCTCTCAAATTAGACATTGGATGCATTCTCATATCAAACTGCTTCACTGCGCAGTCATCTTCCATCAATTTGTATCAGACTTGGAGGCTTGTGTGCTTAACTTGAAGGCTTGACCAACCAATTCCTCAATTATTAAAAAATTATATTATTTCGTTCATATCATGGCTAGATGTACATATAATTGCAGTAGTGTGGTTGAATTTAACAAAATAAATTAATCTATTATATGTGATTCCATTATTCCATCCAGCTAGAAATCCATGTGTTAATTATCACCCTTGGCATGCAATGGACCACTTTTCCATCACAAAGGTTGGTCTTCCCGTGGACCACTTTTCCATCACGTTGGTTGGTCTTCCTGTCTTGAAACAGGTGGGTCTGCGAGTAAATATATATACAATTCAAAATAAACCAGCAAGAGGACATCATACTGTGAAGCAAAGCCACCCCCGTGTACCTCTATGAACCATGACATGAGCGAAAGTTTAAGAACAACTACAGTGCAGCTGCTGTGAACTGGTCATCCATGAATGGGCATTATTTCCATGGGAACAATAATATTAGATTCTTGACACTAATTATAGGAATGATCATCAAAAATTTAATTAATCAGGGATGAGATTTTTCAGCAAATTCGCTGATTTCAGCGAATTCTTGCCCAGATGCTGAAATTTTATTTCTATAATTTTGCAGAAATTAAATTTATAGAAATTAAATATGTCTCAATCAACATGTTCACTCTGTGTCCTTAGATGTTTTTAAGAAACCCGATTTTTACAAATTTATTCTAAAAATGTGGGAATTTTCACAAATTTCAGTGAATTTTGTTGCTTGACATTCTCATCCCTGATTAATGAAGCATCGGGTAGAAATCTGGCTGAGGATGATTTTTATTACCTGGTAAACGCATGGACATCACTACCCACACATGGACATGAATTACGATCAGTTCACGGCGGCTGTGCTGTAAGATGTAGTGAAATTTGATAAATTACCGTTCATTTTATAACCTATAATCTATAACCTGAACATCAAAATTTCCAGTAAAATGGAATAAACAAAGGACAATGACCCTCCCTTTTTTGACAGATTGCCATGGTTTTCACACTTTTTGATGACTGTGTTCACATAAAATCAGCAATAACTCTCAATATTTGAGAAGTCTTTGCGGTTTGCGAACTCGTCCAAACTAATATCATTATAAATCGAACAGGATATCCCAAGTTATTCAAATCTAATGATTAGTGTAGAAGTTTGGCATAAACAGTAAAATTTCATGCAAAATTGATTGAACAAAGGGCTGCAACTCTCTTAATTCTCATCAGATTGTGGTAGTTACTAAAGTTGCCCAAGACATTGTCGATATGAAGTAAAAACAAAACTTTTTTATATATAATAACTATTGTTCAAGTTATCGCATAAACAAACATTTTAGATGGGAGGGCAGACAGTCACAGACCTCTCCACTATACCCCTTCATTGCAGGGGATAATATATTTGTTTTCTATTTAACATTTTTGTGTCATTAATTTCTGTCCTTTATTTCATTGTTTTACTCATTTATTTACAAAAATGATATGACTAGGTAGTAATTAACTTCTGAGTCTGAGCCTTCAATTTGGTGTCTTAGTACCTGCATCCCCTTTTAAGTGAGATCACAAAGGGGAAAATATCGGTAAAATAGCTGGAAGATGTTTTAGAGTTATGGAAGACGATTTGGCTAGTGCCGGAATCTGATTTGTCCTTGAAAGTGCTTAAGTTATAAAATATAAAACCAAAACCCAAGGCTTATGGAAGCTACTCGAAAATAGGCTTGTAATGGAAAGTCCTGGTAAAAGATATATGGATAATTTCCTGTCACATTTTGGTCTGATAGTTTTCTTATAACTGTAGTTTTGTGTTTTGTTGTGTAAGTCTAAAAAGGGTTTAGCTCACAGGCAGTCCCTCACAGAAATTGCCCCCCCCCCCCCCCCCCCCCCCCGTTTAAGGTATTTATTGACTTGTAGTGTCTTCAATAATTTGCAGAAATTGTGAGACTTTTAAAATATTTTTGATTGATGTATTACTATATTTATTTGCATGCGTTTGCAACAAAGCATGGTTAAAATACAGCATCTATTTATTATGCTAGTGGATGAACTCGTGATACGCATCTTTACGATAATCTGATCACACATTTAATGGGACAATTCAATTTTGAGTCACCTCCCTTATACCATGGAGTGTCCGAATTCATAAACTGTTTTACCTACAGAAGATACACTTTTCTTGTGACACAATGCCGATTTTAAGTAAATAACGGAAAATACTGCCACCATTCATGTCGATTTAGTTACATCGGATAGAAATACAAACACCTCCCTAGGTTGAAGTCAATCAGACTCATAGAGGGCATGGAGACAGGGCATGTCACTCACAACCCCCCCCCCCCCCCCCAGAATACACGACAAACAGAATAATTCGAATTATATTATTTATTTTGTAAACATCCAGCTTGCTCTGTTCTGCCGAAAATAACCCAAATACCATGTGGACGGTATTTATTTTTCGAAAAAGATGCATAAACATAACAAAATAAATGAATAAATAAAAACTTACCCCCCCCCCCCCCCATCATTGATTTGAAAAATGAATTGCCCCCCCCCCCCCCCCCCCCCATCATTAATTTGAAAAATGAATTGCCAATGAAACGAATGTATGTTTTGTATGGCCTAAATTCTGTTTTTATTCGCTGAAAAAAATACTTGCAGCTGACACTGACTCTTAGGAAGCTCTGCGAGAGAAGCCAATTGCCAGTGTCATGTGCAGCTGTACGGGTTTACAGTACATGTACATGCATTAGAATTGTTAACAGTTATGTATATCAGCATTAGAAATGCTTGAATAAATTTAGATAAGGTGCTGCAGAGATGCGAGTGTTCAGTTTATCAGCTGATTTAATAACTATTTCACTGAAATATTCAAATTTTATGTCTATAACGTTACTTTCTATAAAATCAGAGATATATTAATCATAATCAATACTGCTTTTAAGTAATGGATACATCAGTCAATATTGTTTTTAGATATCGATTTGTTTTTGTTGAAAGATGATTTTTCTTAAATCTTTTCTGCATAAAAATAAAGGAATTAACATCGATTTCAGTTTTCTTGAATGATTTGCGCCAGCTGGCAGCATTGTTAATCAGCTCTTCTTACTCTGAACATTTTTAGTGTTTTGTCAGATTTCTTCACCTTCGGAAATCGTATCAAAAATTTTCTGTTCATTCATAGAATTTGATCATCTAGTTTTTGCAGTGATATGGGATACAGTTTTTCGAGGATTTTTGAATTTTGTATCCTTTACTGGATATTTTCTGGTTTCTGTGAACTGATATCAGTGAAAGGTTCATTGTCCTGTTCAACTATGTGTGACCATTCTGAACCTAAACTTTCTCTAATCAATGGAAATATTCAACAAAGGCTACTGTCTCAGTCACACACGACAGAAGACAACATTTTCTTGAACTGTGCTCACGAGTATGAACTAGTCAATGACCAGCACTTGGTGTACTCTTCCAAATTTCTACACCAATTTAACCCTCACCCACCTGATAGACTTCCATCAAATATTCTATCCAGGATTCGACAGTTGGGAATTGGCTATGAGAAGACTACGAAACGCGGATTGCGTGGTGGTAGACATAGACACATACCCATCATACGTTCTAACCCAAAACAGGTTGGAGTTAACCCTTCCGACACTGAACCACATGTAAACTCTTTTCTGGACCAATCATCTCCTAAAATCGAGACAAATAGGGATAAACTTATAACACTTAATCTATCTTCTGATCATACAATTTCTCCTAACGAACTCGGTGTCTCATTTGGACTTTTCAATGCACGTTCGGGCAACAGGAAGGAACTAGATATCCATGACATGATTACCGACAATGATTTTGATATACTTGCTCTGACGGAAACCTGGCTTAGGGGTGATGAACGCGACAACTACTCCACTGGTAATTTACTGCCGCCCGGATACCGCCTTCTGCAGAAAGCTAGAGGTAGTCGGGGTGGTGGAACTGCGGTTATTTTTAAAAACGACATTAATATCGTGCTAGGTAATGAATCGACAAACCCATCTGAGTCATTTGAATACATTGACTGCTTGGTGAAAAGCGACATTACAGTCCGTTTACTGATTGTCTACCGCCCTCCACCTTCGAAGCGGAATAAGCTCACACAGTCCCAATTTCTCACGGAATTCAATGAGTTTCTCTCGGCATTTGTGTCTTATGGTGGCAATTTAGTCATCGTTGGTGATTTTAATATCCATGTGAATGTTCTAAGCGATGGCTATGCTCAAAAGTTTCTAACTCTCATTGAGTCTTTTGGCTATACACAACTTGTGCATGAACCAACTCACAAGAGCGGGCACACCCTCGATCTCATAATGATCAGACAAGGTGACACGCCACTGATGAAAAACATTACGGTACATGATCCAGTAATATCTGATCACTTTAACGTTTCGTCACTCATGCTACTGAAAAAACCAAGTAACCAACGGCGGCATATACAGTTTCGTAAAATTAACTCTATTGATCGCCCATCCCTTGAAAAAAACATTAAATCGACACAGCTAATTAACTGCAGCGCTGGGCCATCAGATGTTTTGTGCTCCATGTATAATAACACACTTTCTGCTATTTTGGATAAGCACGCCCCATTGAAATCAAGAACAATCTCTCAAAGACAACCTGCTCCCTGGTTTACGGATGCCATCATGGATGCAAAACACAGTCGCCGTAGGTTGGAGCGGCTGTACAATAAGACCAAACTTGAAGTTCATCGTCAAATGTTACACCAGCAACGTAACACAACAAATGCACTGATAAAACAGGCTAAACGTCAATATTACAACGATCTGATTACAGACACATCAGATAGTAAATCTTTATTCACTATCACAAAGCAGTTACTAGGCAACACAAAGAACATAATTCTTCCTGAGCATTCATCTGTAACCGATCTCCTATCAAGATTTAGTGACTATTTTATTTCAAAAATCAAGCTTATTCAAGAAAGCATTAATGATGCTGATACGCCTGTGCTATCTAAACTGACGATAAAATCAAATTTTTCGGATTTTTCAAAAGTATCTGAGGCTGTGGTGTTAAAATGCATTAACTCTTCGCCAAACAAATCTAACGCTCTGGACCCAATTCCCACATCACTTGTGAAATCTATGGCGTCCACTATTGTGCCCATCATCACTAAAATTGTTCAGGCTTCACTTATGGAAGGAAATGTCCCGGATGTGATGAAAGACGCTCTGGTATCACCTCTAATTAAAAAACCATCATTAGACCCAAATAATTTGAAGAATTATAGGCCAGTCTCAAACCTATCTTTTATATCTAAAATCACTGAAAAGATTGTAGTCGATCAATTGAATAATCATCTTAACCTGAATAACCTTTTGGAGCCATTTCAGTCAGCTTACAAACCAAGACATAGTACAGAGACTGCTCTTCTAAGCGTACACAATGGCATAATCTGCGCATTAGCAAATGGTAAAGCCGTTCTTCTCGTACTTTTGGACCTCTCCGCCGCATTCGACACGGTCGATCACGACTTTTTGCTGGACATTATGAAACAACATGGTGTCACTGGGACTGTTCTTAAATGGTTTCACAGCTATTTGTCACATCGTTCACAACAAATCTCCATTGATAACACTAGGTCTGACAGAAAACATTTAAAATGTGGTGCACCCCAGGGTTCAGTGCTTGGCCCTGTACTTTTCACACTATACACTGCATCGCTGGGCCGAATGCTAAGAGATCTCGGTGTGCCATATCATCTCTATGCTGATGACACACAGCTATACTTGGTATTCGATCCAGCCGATGTCTCTGACACGGTTGCTAGCGTGTCCGAAATGGAAACATGCGTCAACTCTGTCAGACAATGGATGTGCAGTCATAAACTGAAAATGAATGATTCTAAGACAGAGGTTTTAGTTATTTCTAAAAAGCGAACCTCATTTTCTCATCCCGTTAGATCAATAAGCGTTGGTGACTCTGTCGCTAAGGTAAGCGACAGTGCGAGAAACATCGGCGTCATATTCGACTCCAATATCACATTGGAATCGAATATCAAAAAGATTTCTAAATCATGTTTTTGGCAACTTCGAAATTTGAGTAAACTGCGTGCTTTTCTCAGTGAGAAAGCATTGAAACAGCTAGTTCACTCTTTCATAACATCCCAGTTGGATTATTGCAATTCTCTATTCCTTGGCCTGCCACTTAACTTGTTACAGCAGTTGCAAGGAATTCAGAATATTTCTGCCAGAATTGTAACTGGCGCCAAACGGTCTGACCACATCACTCCTGTCTTAAAGGAGCTCCATTGGCTTCCAATACAGAGCAGAGTACATTTTAAAATTCTCATGTTGGTATTCAAATGTGTCCATGGCCTCGCTCCTGCATACTTGAGCGAGCTGGTCTCCCGCCACATTCCGAAACGATGTCTACGTTCCTCAAACAGTCTTTTACTGAACGTACCATTCACTAGGTCTGGCCTGGCAAGGGAGAGAGCTTTCTCAATTGCTGGCTCACGCCTATGGAATATGCTTCCTCCTGAAATACAACTACAAACAAATTTAAATGTATTTAAGAAACAATTGAAAACGTATCTGTTCCAGTCGAGTTTTGCATAATCTGTTTGTAAAGCGTTTTAGAGCACCTCTGGTGGTTTTACGCTATAGAAAATTTATTATTATTATTATTATTATTATGAATAATGCTTTCATGCCTGATCCCGGAAAGTGTTTGATTATTCCCCCATAAATGTCCTTGAAACCATGTATTATCTTTATCAGAAGTATATTCAAAGAATCCAGAAGTCCATTAGTGAGTCAGGGGCGTCGCGAAAATTATCGAATGGGATGGGGGTGAAAGCATGATTTGTCCCAACAGTGATGACTCAAGTACCGATTGATCAAATATTCCAATTATATTCACAAGACATGCCTTAAACGAAGGGATGTCTTGAAGATATAGTTGGAATATTAGTCTGTCTGGATTATGGTTAAAAAAAACTCCAGACTTGGGGGCGCGGTGGCGTTGCGGTAACCGGTTCTCGTTAGATCACCGAAGTTAAGCAACGTCGAGTCTGGTTAATCCTCGGATGGGTGACCGTCTGAGCGATCGATTCGGACTCCCGCGCTGCGTCCTTGGGCAAGGGACTTAACCCCCATTGTCCACGTGGGGGCACTTTGGAAAATTTATTTCTGGATGACACCGTGTACTAAGGCATACTGCACGTCGATGATGTGCATGTCTTCAACCAATCTAACCCTGCCTGTGCTGCTGTGCGGAGTTACGATGTTGGGGAGCTGGCAGCTGCTCGTCGTTGCTCGGTGGTTCTCTCCGGGTACTCCGGCTTCCTCCACCCGTAAAACTGTCACGGTCATGATTAACCATTTGTGCATAAGTATGTGATCTTAAACATCAATAACTAAATAAATAAATAAACTCGAGACTTTTTAAAATTTATTTCTGGATACGTAAAATATGCATATAGGAGTCATGGTGCCAAAAAAATGGTACAATTTAGCAAAAACGTTGCGAACAAAATTTGTTTTATATTGATGATACACTCTCGGGGCACATAAATTCTGTATCATAAATAAGATATGCTGAGATCTCCAAAAAAATTGTTTAAAAATCTTAATATGCAATAAACGCTCTTTTAAAAGACTATTTTGTTCCAGATACTTATTTTCATTGTTGGGAGGTACAATCTCCACAAACCAATGTCAACAATTGTCTCTTTATACCCCCTGCAAACAAAGTTTTTTTTTTTTTTGGGGGGGGGGGGGGGGTTATATAGGAATCACCCTGTCCGTCCATCTGTCCGTCTGTACGTCCGTCCATCTGTCCATCCTTGTAAGCGCAACTCCTCCTAAACCGTTTGAAGAATTTTCATGAAACTTTACACAATGGAAGAACTCCATATGAAGATGTGCATGAAGCAATATAATTCCGTTCTGACATTCCCAAGGGGAGATAATCTAACTTATACCGTCTGTCCATCCTTGTAAGCGCAACTCCTCCTAAACCGTGTGAATAATTTTCATGAAACTTTACACAATGGAAGAACTCCATATGAAGATATGCATGAAGCAATATAATTCCATTCGGTTATTTCCAAGGGGAGATAATCTAACTTATACCATCTGTCCATGCTTGTAAGCGCAACTCCTCCTAAACCCGTTTGAAGAATTTTCATGAAACTTTACACAATGGAAGAACTCCATATGAAGATGTGCATGAAGCAATATAATTCCGTTCTGACATTTCCAAGGGGAGATAATCTAACCTATACATTTCAGGCGTGGGGAGGGGGAGGGGGTATCACTTTGTGAGTTTGCTCACAGTACCTCTAGTTTTGTGGTATATATGAGCTGAGAACTGGAATTTTTATGTATTGTCTCAAAAAAGAAATAATAGTGAACGTTTTGTAAATATGTTAATGAAGCTGGTGTAAACATAAAACAGACATCTTGATGCATGCTGGGATGAAGGGTTTTCAAACACTGGGGTTGAAAATACCATTCAGTGTTGCTATCCAAGGTGTGTTTGGTCCCGATATCATAAAAAGATCACCACCAAGCCTAGAAATAAGCAGACTGTTATCTGCAAAATGAGGTCCCCAGAGGGTGAATTTGGTGATGCTACCCTGCACTGCAGGGTAGCATCACAAAATTTACCTTCTGTGAACCTCAGTCTGAATCAAGGTCTCAAGCCAAAACAAAAATGTACCAAGAGGATACATTGGCCCGCTTTATTTGATAGCATTAGCAAATTCACCCTCTGGGGACCCCATTTTGCAAGTGACATGTTGCTTATATTCAGGCCTGATCACTGCAGAGTTACTACAATTTCATGAAATGACTGGGTCTCTGTTTTTTGAGAAAGCTCGGTGATTGTCTAAAAACAACACCCTTCTTGTCTGAATGTAATGTCACTTATACAGTCATGACCGCATTAAGGTGCTTTTTTAGTAAAGAGAATTTTGTTTACTTTGAAATTCCCACCTCTGATGTTCCATAAATATAAATTACATGCACACATATTATACATAAAAATGATTTATTTGTTATTGCATTGATTATTTTTTTTATTATTTGGATTTTCCTAAAGGGAAAATCTATTTGTTATTGCAGTGATTATTAATTTTTTTTTTTTATTATTATTATTCTTCCACACTTTTATTTTCACTATTTCTCGAACACGCTCTTAACGATGTTTTTTTTAAAGTTTCTGTACTCATAAAGGGTCATAAGTTGTAAGCCCTCGTCATATTCCCATTTTTATGAAAATGTTTTTGTTAACCCTTTAACAAAAATTGTCGGCAGCTCATATCTTTGGACTGGAAAGGGCGATTGACTTGAAATTTTCACTGACATGTCAGCAATACACCCCTCTATCAGCATATGGTACAAAAATGTATGTAGTTAACACCTTTGTGCCAAAACATTTTTCGAAACGAAAAAAAATTTCAAAATTTGACCATTTTTGAACTCAATCTCGGGACATGGATATGCTGAACCACCCAAAATGGCTTAGAAATGAAGACTGTATCACCGAATTGTAAAAAACATCGAAAAAATTTCGATTAGAATTTCCGACAATCCAAAATGGCGGCCGAAAAATCGTATTTTTATTTTCGGTTTTTTATGCGTTTCAGGCCATTTGGAGACGAAAAAAAAATTTTTTTTGCACCAGAAAAATTTTCGGTTTGGACTTTTTGTTGGAAATTTTTGTTTCGACCGAGCTACTTTGCCGTCACAGTACTCAACAAGAGGGACGATTTGAAAGCTTCTAAGGTTAGAAATGTTGAAGTCACAGTGTACATGAACAGTTATCATCTTTTGGAGATAGAGTTCTTAATTTGGCCTCTGCTAGCAGTCAACCATGGCTTCGGAACACTGTGACCAAAAATTGAAAAAAAATTTCTTGTGTTTTTAGCTCAACTTGACAAAGTCAAGCTGAGCTATTGCCATCTCTTCTCGTCCGTCGGCGTACGTACGTTAGCACGTTAGTACGTTAGTACGTACGTCCACAATTTCCTTTGGCACACCTCACAGGTCGCATTTATGATCAGTTTACTTTGAAACTTGGTATGCTTGTTTGGGGTGACCTCTAGATGGGAGCTATCGATTTTCTTCAATTTCCGTCAAAAAATGTTGCCGCGGCCAACGTTCTTAGAACTTAGTTTAGTCAAACCACAATATTTCCCTTTGGCACACCGTACAGGGCACATTTATGCTTTGATTGCTTTGAAACCTGGTATGCTTGTTTAGGGTGACCTCTAAATGGGAGCTATCGATTTTCTTCAATTTCCGGCAAAAAATGTTGCAACGGCCAACGTTCTTAGAACTTAGTTTAGTCAGAAGACTCAATATTTCCCTTTGGCACACCCTACAGGGTACATTTATGATGGGATTGCTTTGAGACCTGGCATGCTTGTTTGGGGTGACCTCTAGATGGGAGCTATCGATTTTCTTCAACTTCCGTCAAAAAATGTTGCCGCGGCCAACGTTCTTAGAACTTAGTTTAGTCAAACCACAATATTTCCCTTTGGCACACCCTACAGGGCACATTTATGATTTGATTGCTTTGAAACCTGGTATGCTTATTTAGGGTGACCTCTAGATGGGAGCTATCGATCTTCAATTTCCGGCAAAAAATGTTGCCACGGCCAACGTTCATAGAACTTAGTTTAGTCAGACCTCCATATTTCCCTTTGGCACACCCTACAGGGCCCATTTATTATCAGATTGCTTCGAAACCTGGTATGCTTGTTTGGGGAGACCTCTAGATGGGAGCTATCGATTTTCTTCAATTTCTGTCAAAAAATGTTGCCGCGGCCAACGTTCTTAGAACTTAGTTTAGTCAGAAGACTCAATATTTCCCTTTGGCACACCCTACAGGGTACATTTATGATCGGATTGCTTTGAAACCTGGTGTGCTTGTTTGTGGAGACCTCTAGGCGGGAGCTATCGATTTTCTTCGGTTTCTGTCAACAAATGTTGCCACTGGCAAAAAAAAAATGACATTGGTACCAATGATCTTCAATTTTGCCATTTCATTTATAACTTACCAAGTTCAAGTTTGTCAAGTTGAGCTACAGTGTCATTGACACTTTCATTTTTTTTACTTTATTATGTCTAGATTCATTATTTCTCATAAATAAAAATGATCAATGACGACCAAGAGTTTTAATAAATAAAACCATCAGTATTTGGGGCAAAATGTTTCTTGTTGGGCAAAAACGTCCAAAAACGCCCAAAGCTTCATAGGCTAATATCTCATGAAGGAAAAAAGCTATCCACTTAATTTCGCGACAGACTTGTCAGAATTACTCTTGTCTAAAACAAACATAATCGGTATGTTTTTCCATTTTTTTTGTGTTTTCTGCCAAAATTTTTCACAAAACGGAAAGTTATCTAGAAAATCGGCCATTTTGGATTGAAATATCGAGATTTAAATATAATGAGCCCTCTAAAAGGGATTCAAATTGAAGGCAGTAATATCGCTTTATAAGAAAAATCGAAAGAATTTCGTTTCGATTTTTCGTTAATCCAAAATGGCGGCCAACAAATCGAAAAAATTTGTTCCGTTTTTTATGCGTTTCGTTCAATTTTGAGAAGAAACATTTTTTTTTTTTACACTGAAAATTTACGGTCCGCTTCGGACTGAAATTTTCGACCAAAAGTCGGAAGTTTTTGTTACGACCGGGCTACTTTGCCATCAGAGTACTCAACAACGGAGATGATTTGAAAGCTTCTGAGGTGAGAAATGTTGAATTCACAGTGTACATGAACAGTTATCGTCTTTTGGAATTGGAGTTGTTCTTCGTTTGGCTTCTGCTAGAAGTCAAACATGGCTTCGGGACACTGTGACCAAAAATTGAAATGAATTTTCTTGTGTTTTTTTTACTTTATTATGTCTAGATTCTTTAGTTCTCATAAATAAAACTATCCGAATACTACGGAGAATGTTTTTCCAGCCAAAGCCGCCCAAAAACGCCCAAATATTCGGGAGCTGATATCTTTGGACTGTAAGGGGCGATTGACATTAACTTTTCACAGGAATGACTGTAATACACTTCTCTGTTAATCAAGGGCACAAAATGGTAGTTGGTTAACACCTTTCTGACAAAACATTTCACAAAACCGAAAAAAATTCAAATTTTTATTTGGTATCGAGCTCCCTTAGGACTTGCCGAGTAGAACAGTGAGTAAACCCACTGAGTAAAATCCTGTGTATTGTTCCGAAGGAACAATCACTTCCTCCATTTATTATTATTATTATTATTCCACACTTTTATTTTGACCTTTCCTCGAAAACGCTCTTAACGATGTTTTTTAAAGTTTCTGTACTCATAAAAGGTCATAAGTTCTAAGCCCTCGGCGTATTCCCATTTGTCTGAAAATGTTTTAGTTAACTCTTTATGCCAAAAAACACAAAAATATTCGGCAGGTCATATCTTTGGACTGGAAAGTGCGATTGACTTGAAATTTTCGCAGACATGTCAGCACTACACCCCTCTATCAGCATATAGTACAAAAATGTATGTAGTTAACACCTTTTTGCCAAAACGTTTTTTGAAACGAAAAAAAAATTCAAAATTTGACCATTTTTTAACTCAATCCCGTGACAGGGATATGCTGAACCATGTAAAATGGCTTAGAAATGAAGACTGTATCACCGAATTGTAAAAACCATCGAAAACACTTCGATTCGAATTTCCGACAATCCAAAATGGCGGCCGAAAAATCGTATTTTTATTTTCGGTGATTTATGCTCTTCAGGCCATTTGCAGACAAAAAAAAAAAAAAAATTTCCACCAGAAAAATTTTCAGATTGAACTTTGAAATTTTCGACCAAAAGTCGGAAATTTTTGTTACGACCGGTCCACTTTGCCATCACATAATAATAATAACACTTCGGCCGGCGCTGGTTTGTCGTATGAGAAGGCCTTGGTTACCCATGTTCTACCAACTGCCTCCCTATTCCCGCGCTTCTTCTCTCCTCCCAACACTCGGAGACGAACTGCTTGATGACATCCCTTGCCCCATTCTTCCCAACCTCTTCGATTAGTATATTAGCCCTCTCCTTTGAGTCGCCCTCTAACCACATGGCCTTCATTCTCCCATCCCACTTCCCCATTACATGTATACTCCCCGTGAATCTTGTTCTTTTAGACTGATATTTTGGGCATTCTATAAGAAAGTGTTCCAGGGTCTCCACCACGCCCAAGTTACACATCTGGCACTACTTTTCACTGTTTTTCCCAATTTTTCCCCTCAGCTCCAGGGACCGCGACCTCAGCTTGAACAACAGTGACCCCCCAAAGGTGCCATCAAGGTACTCTTCAAAACCAGGCTTCTCTTTATCACGCAGGCCACCCAAAGATCTCTTTGATTTGACCCCCTCACGCAATTACGGTTACTTTCCTCCATGACCCTTTCTCTGACGATCTTTTTGCCCTGGTTTGCCCCAACGTCAAGGTCCGACCCAACGTCAAGGTCCGAGATCTCCAATGAGTAGTTTTCTACTAGCTCCCTCACTTGGACCATCCACCCCGTCTTGATATTTGAGTTTGAGGCTTCCCAAGAGTTCCTCTCCCCCTTTTTTCATAAACTCGTTAGGAATTTCATCCACCCCCTCCCGCTTTTCCATTCCTTAATTTCGAGATCACCCTTCGCACCTCCTCGGTTTTGATTTCGCTGCACACGAAGTTCGATAGATTTTCCTCGACCTGGTTCGGACACTCTGGTGGGTTCCCCATGCCCCATCGCTTATCATTTACCTTTTCCCAGTGCTTGACTAGTTCTAATGCGATTTGATCTCGCTCTTCTGTAACTCTGCCATCTACTTTAATGCTCTGTTGGTTATTCCCTTTGTTACGTTTGTTCACCAATTTCCAAAATACGCTCAAACTCGACCCCCCCCCCCCCCCCCTGTCGTTCTTATCGTCCTAATAAGACTGCTATTTCGCACTCTCCGGTTGTCGTCTTTAATCTTGTTTACTTTATTTCGTGCTTGTTGGTATTCTTCCTTTGCCACCATGGCCTCATTGCTTTCCGCCCCCTTAAGTTTTCTACTTCTCCTGTATGCAGCTCATTTAGCTTTTCTAACCTTTATGGCCCTTTTCAGTTCTTCGTTCACTCTGTACCAAGTTCCCGTGTTGGCACCCTAATCTTTCCCACACTTTCCTTCCCTGCCTCCACTTGGCTCGCAACTATGGCGTCGGCCATCTTCTGGACACTGCCCCCCCCCCCACCCCCCCCCCCCCCTTGTGTACGGCTGCAAGCTTTGGTTTAAGTTTTTCTTCGAACTTCGCCCAGTCGGCATCCTTTTTGAGTTCCCAAACCTCCTTGAAGCTTCCTTTGCTTTTCTCTAGGTTTTTGGCCCTCATCGTCACTGTAATCAAGTTGTGATCACTATCCAACTCCATTTTTCCCTCATCGTCCGCTTCTACCCCTATCACCTCCCTCCATAAATTCATATCTGTGAGAATGTAGTCAATTATTGATTTTCTGTCGTTTCTCTCCTAGGTCCATTTCCCCTTACATCTAGCGTCCCTGTTCAGAATCTTCAGACCGAGCTCATTTGTGAAGTTCAACAGCTTCCTTCCATTCCTGTTGACTTTCTTGCCCCCCCCCCCCCCCCCCCTCTAAGCCTTCTTCCTTATCACCTATGTGTCTATTAAAGTCGCCCATCAGAATTATACCGAGCCCCCTGTTTGCTAGTTCAGTGATATTGGACCTTAGTGTTGAGTATATCGAGTCATTCCACTCGGGTTTACTTCCCTCCACCGCACAGTACACAATCCCAAGGGCAATACTTTTGTTTCTCTGACTGATCTTTACCCATCCAATTTCTTTTGATACCTCAGCCGTACTCAACAACGGGGATGAGTTGAAAGCTTCTAAGGTTAGAAAGTTTGAATTCACAGTGAACATGAGCAGTTATTGTATTTTGGAATTGGAGTTGTTCTTCGTTTGGCTTCTGCTAGCAGTCAAACATGGCTTCGCGACACTGTGACCAAAAATTGAAAAAAAAATTCTTGTGGTTTTTTTTTACTTTATTATGTCTAGATTCATTAGTTCTCATAAATAAAACTATCTGCGTATTGCGGAACATGTTTTTCCAGCCCAAACAGCCCCAAAACGCCCAAATATGCGAGAGCCGATATCTTTGGACTGGAAGGGGCGATTGACTTGAACTTTTCACAGGAATGACTGTAATACATTTCTCTATTAATCAAGGGCACAAAATGGTAGTTGGTTAACACCTTTCTGCCAAAACATTTCACGAAACCGAAAAAAAATTCAAATTTTTATTTGGTATCGAGATCCCTTAGAACTTGTCGAGTAGAACAGTGACTAAAACCACTAAGGCAAATCCTGTGTATTGTTCCGAAGGTACAATCACTTCCTCCAGTTTCGATGTATAATTTGTGCATATTTAATTTGAATTTATGTGGGATTTAGTTGGGATTTTCAAAGTAGACAAATTTCTCTTATATGATACCTTAAAAAGAAGTGTGAGCTGGGGAACATATTGTTTGATAAGAGTAGTATAGCTCGTATGTTTGAGGGATAGTTTGGGGGACCCCGGTGGGGGAACCCGGAAGTGACGTCATGTCACGTGACGTAGTGGCGCCATGTTGTGTTGTCATGGTAACCCGCGTGAGCGGCCATGTTGTGACGTCATCCCCATAGTGATACGTGGTTTTAGTGCGGATGCGCAGCGCGTGTTGTTAGGGTGACACGTGTTTCCGTCGTCCATTTTGTATACTGGAGGCCGCCATCTTGGTTTCTATGGTAGCACGTGATTGCTATGTTACCCCATTGTTCTGCAATTGGACGGGGTATGTTCGGAAGGTGTGTTCGATTGTAGAAGAGTAAATCTAATTACCACAAACAACCCGACAATCCCTCCAAATCACCAAAATCCACCCGAAATCACAGAAATTGACTTTATTTCCCCATTTTATCGGTTTAGCACGTAGTGCTATAGTACCGAGAGGGTGCCGGGGTACATTCGACTGAAGTGGAGTAATTTTCTGGTTCGGATTTTCCCAAAATCCTCATTTAATTACCCAAATAAACCCGTCAAGTTGTATTATTTCGAATTCTTTCAAAATCCCTTTTTTTGGATACCATGACGTGTTATTTCCCTATTAAGAGTAGCACGTGGTGCTATAGGACAAATTTACCCAGAAATCCTCTGCTTCTACTTGGAACTATATTTTTATAAATTCCTACGCTCTATTTTTAGTAACATCCTTAACTGACCCCCTAACTAATTGTTAGGGTCTATATTTAGCAATTTCTTTAAATGACCCCTCAAACTACATGATTTTAAATAATAAAATTAATGAGGATCAAGATGTTTTTACACTAACCAATCAGAGCGAAGTTAATCCACCAATCAGATTTCTGGATTCCCATTGTGTTTCTTTCCCATTGACTTCTATACTAATTTTCTAAATTTCCCAACTTTAACCTATAATCCTATAGGAAACAAACACAAACGCCCATTGAGAATGAAAATATAGATGAAAAAACGTTGTGACGTCGTGACGTTTTCAAAAACGTCCGTCACGTCGAAATAAATTCCGAAGAAGAATAACGTCGCGTCATTCTTTTTCGATCCTTCGAACTGAACACATCGCTAGAGAGTTTTCTATAGCAATTTTGCCTTTGCAAAAAATTTATGAAGATGGAGTCTGAAGCTGCACTGCCGTTACCAGAACTGATGTCTACGCCTGTGAAGAGTGTGGAAAGACCTTTACGGACCGTCGGAACCGGAATCGCCATGCGCGCACCCAGCACGCCGCCGAAGAGAAGAAGATCCACGGTTGTACCAACTGCAACAAGACCTTTACGAGGAAAGAGAAGCTGGATCATCACCTGATGAAATGTTTGGAGACATATACATGTATGGAACGCGGCCAGGAGTTTAACCAACTCCTCCATTTTAATCGACACAAGAGCGTTGCCCACCGACCAGTTCCCGTACCATCTAAAAGGAAGACTGATGAACCGAAGAGAGGACCACCTAAACAACCACGGACCACGACGACCACCCATTATGATGTTGACCCAATTGAGTTTGAAAAGAATATGATGTCTGAAGAAGAGCCAGATGAGATGTTGACCGTGTACGAAGATAACTGGAGTTCTATTAGAACTCGCCACATGATGAACAGAAGAGTCCAGGACCAATATAACTACCGGATCAACGATGTGAACCTGAAGATGATGACTGATGAATTGATGACTACCATATTTTTCTGCCACAACAGCTAAGATTTAAAATTAATCTGAGTTTTGGTTTTATCCTGCGACACAATGAAACGAATGAACTGAAGTATTACCATCCATCACAAAACAACGCCCGGGTACTTGATGTTCCACAACTAGTATGCTGCCAAGAAGACTTTGAAGAATTCCTTGATGATATCATGGAAGAAGATATCCTGGAATAGGCCAAATTAAAACGACCCAACACCAAATGGCTTGTCGTGAGAGTTACCAACGTCACATTTTATGTGAATAAGCTGAAAGACCACCCAATTGGAATGGTAGAAGATCTTCCTGACCACATTCTCCAGAACAAAGCAGTAAATGCTTTGGTGAAAGATAGAAATCGCCATTTTACCTACGAAGACAACCTGTGCATGTTCCGCTGTTTAGCTTTATGGAATGGTTCCACAACAGACAATTTGAATAATACAACAGATGCCATGTACAATAAGTATACAGAGAAGCCAAAGAATGAATTCCGTGGAGTAACTTTAGCCGAATTACCTGACTTGGAGAAATGTTTTGAAGTAAATGTCCAAGTATATGAACTTGTCAAGAATGATGATGACCAAATTGTTGCCAAATTAGTACAGAGATCTCACAGAAAGTATGAAGATACCATGTATGTGAACGTTTACAAGAATCATTTTAGCTACATCATCGATATAGACCAATACTGCAAATCCTTTGAATGCCGCAAATGCGGCAAATTATGGAAAGATGGATTTCTACTCAATCGTCACGAGAAAACCTGTACAGATGAAGTAAATTACCAGTATGTTGGCGGTGTATACCATCCATCCCAGTCCATATTTGATCTGTTAGAAGATGAAGGTATAGAAGTATCTGAAGAAAAGAAGTTTTATCCATACCGTGCAACGTTTGATTTTGAAAGTTACTTTGTCAAATCCAGTCTACCTGCTGACAGTGATGAACTGATATGGGAAGAAGAACACCGACCATTGTGTGTGAGCATATGTAGTAATGTTCCAGAATACCAAGAACCGAAATGTTTTATTACAAATGGAAATTCTCAAGAACTTGTTGAAGAAATGATGACATACCTCACAGCTATTTCATCTCATTGCCACCAACTGATGCAGACCTATCATGCTTGGACCTTGTTTAAACTCAGACAGAAAATTGATGAAACGCTGGAAGCGGAAGCCAGAACTACTGGAGAAGATACTCCAAGATGCACCCTTTACAAAAGTTGGAGAAGAAATTTCAAGACTACCTGCAAGAGATGCCCGTCATCGGATTCAACTCTGGAAAATATGATATGAATGTAGTCAATCGTGAACTGATGACATACCTGAAGAGACAGAATCCACTCAAGTTCGCAGTGAAGAAATCGAATACCTACATGTGCGTCTCGACAGAATCTTTCAAGTTTGTTGATATTTGCAACTACCTCGCTCCAGGATTCAGCTATGACAAGTTTTTGAAAGCATTTGGCTGCTCCGTGACGAAGGGATTTTTACCATATGAATGGATCGACAGCTTGAACAAATTGGATCAAGACCACCTACCAGACCATGACGCCTTCTACAGTTCTCTCAAGAAATAAAATATATCCAATGAAGAATACCAGTACTGCCAGCATGTATGGAACGACCTGTAGATGACAACTTTCCGGGATTTTCTGATCTGGTATAATAACCGAGATGTAAAACCATTCCTCGAAGCAGTTGACAAGCAGTTTGCTTTCTACCAAGAACGCCATATCGACATGTTTAAAGATGGTATCAGTGTTCCGGGCCTCACGTTGAAATACCTGTTCCAGACCATGAATGATGACACTTACTTCACATTATTTAACCAGAAAAACAAAGACCTGCATCACTTAGTGAAAGACAATATCGTTGGTGGACCTTCAATTATCTTCAACCGATACCACGAGAAAGATGTTACCCGAATCAGAGAAACAAAATATGGCAAAGAAGCAAAATCATGTGGAAGTATTATAGGCTTTGATGCGAATGCATTATATCTTTGGTGCCTAATGCAAGAGATGCCAACTGGTTGGAGTATTAGACGTCGTGAAGAAAACCAGTTTAAACCAGAACATCCAATGAAGTATGGTAAAATGGCTGAACAATGGTTAGAGTTTTTATCAATGAGAGGTGACATCCACATCAGACATCAGTTTAACGGAGCTGAAAAAATGATTGGTCGAAGACAGTTGCCTGTTGATGGTTGGTGCAAAGAGACACAGACTGTATACCAGTTCCATGGCTGCTTCTGGCACGGACAGTATGATCAACTGGACCAGATATCCTAAATGGCTTCTGTTTCCATTGAGTATTTCTTGCATAAATAGTGTCCATAACTCATGCTCGGTGCAGGCGATTTTCCAACTGTTGCACATCACAAGACCTGTCATGCGTTTGCGTTCGAACAGATGAAAATAGCTGTTCCACCTGATCACTTCCAAGTTGATAGAAGAGCAGAGGTTTGTTTGGAAAATCCAACTTGTATTTTGCTGATGTAAAAAACATTTCTTGCACTGTTGCCTGTAGGTCATTATACAAAACATTAGGCATCAGTCTTGGATCTTGTCTGTACAGATAAAACAACATGTGTCCTAGTGAACTGCTCTCGATTAACATTTCTTGAACAGATATACTTGGTCGTGCAAAGAGTAAGAGTACTCCATCACAAATCACCTTCAATGCTGTAAGTGTTGGCATCATATCAATAATTCCTGGTGATAAATCTTTCGGACGCCACGAATCCTGTTTTGAAAATATTTCCAAGAGTGTCACTGCAGCAGGCACATTCTGCTTGTCTTTTGGATCCAGAAGCTGAGATATTTGTTGCTGACTGTATGAAAGTTTAGTCAGAAGTGGTCGAAGGTTAAACGAATTCAGATTGGTATCGATAATAGTAATTCCACCAGAAATCAGATTGTTTCGGACACGTTTAGCAATGTGCTTCGGATCGAAGTTGACTGTAACATTCATAGGACCCACACTGTGATCAAGATATTCAAGATCTCTCAAATCCATGTATAATGGCGTTACTGGGTCGAGTTCTCTGTTGCTGATGTGATGCAGTACTTTCCTTCTTACATTGTCGCCATCCGATCCTATGTTGAGGAGCGTCCCATTGTTTGATTGCCAACTGTTCAGAACTGTACTAAAAATATTCTTTTGTTCTCCTTCCGTCTTATGACTACATATTGGGAGAACTAACACTGGGCGTCCATGAAAATTGAGTTCACCAACACATGATAGGGCGAGAACACATGCTTCATTTGCTAGATGAGTAACTTCTATATCTCGCTTATCTTCCAAATTCTTTAGTGTGTTCACTGTTAAAGACGCAGTCTCCTTTAACGGAATGATTTACACACAGTCCAACTATTTCGTTGGTCACTGGATCCCAACGCAGCCTTCTCTCAACAGACACTTCATCAATTTTCAGAGACCAGCACTCATCCTTTGATGAATCCTTCACAATTGTCTGAATGTTCTCTTGAACCTGTTGAGTTATGTCAGATGAACAGTTCACAATAAGCTTAACAGAATGTAGCTGGTACTCATTGGAGAGAACTCTGTACGTGTGTGAAAGGCTTGGTAGGCCACATGTTTGGTGAAGCATATGCAAAAGTCGTGGCCCTCCGATCAACAAAACTAGGCCTGCAGTGTCAAAATCTCTGGATGTGTACCCCTTTGGTGAATATACACCTTTGATAGCTTCATTCATTTGAGAAATGATGAACCCGATGCTCCTCTTCTGTCGAATACAGACAGCGATTAGTTGTTGGACTCTTGGAATGTCGTTGTCTGCAAGCAGACCTGTCAATTTTTTTTTATAAAGGCCAAGTTTGTTTTCCATGTGGGCGATCTTTTTTGATACAGTTAATCTCAAAAGTTTCTCATGATTGACCAATTCAGACCTTTCCCTGATGCGACCCACAAGTTGAAGATAGTTCAAGTACGTAAAGTTTGTGTATTTCAGGTCCTCAGATGTTTTCTCACAGCGAGTTCTTATTGTTGTCAATTTTGTATTGTACTTCAATGTTGAACAGTCACTACACATGTCAGAATCACTGCTAGTTTCTAGGCGCAAGTTTCGATTGAGACACATTTTAGCATGAACAGCTCCATTGAATGGCAAGAAGTCTAACTTCGTTGATTCTTCTGAGTGTAGTTGAAAGGGGTACTCCTTGTAAAAATTCACATGTGAGTCAAATCGGAACTCTTTACAAAACCCATTGTCATGTACAGTAGCACCAGGGATTTGAAGCTCTGTCGCCGGAGTGATGACATCTGTTGTTTTTACTTCACTGTCTGCTGTTGGTTGTGATCCGGGTTTACTGGTTGACTGCAATGCTTTTTCAGGTACGCTCCTGTGTCCTGACTGGCTGATGGTAGACTAGCTTGACATTCCGTTGATTGTGACACTGAAAACTGTTGATGCTGGTCTGCTTTTGGTACTTTAGAAAGAAATCTCATAATATCTGATGTTCCTGGTGGAGGTCGTTTGCGGCATGCAACTTCATGTCTCTGCCAGTTCACTCTGTTGTCTATTTTTTTTCTACAAAATTTGCGCTGCAAATGTTCTTCCTCGGCTTCCTTTGATGTCTCTGAAGTGGCGTCATTCATTTTTTAATTTTCTGCAACAAACAAAAAGGAAGGTAGTATGAGCTGGTAGTATCAAGAAAAGAGAGGAAACAATTATCATACAGACAAACCGGAAATCCATACAGAGTGTGAATCCATCCCTCATAAACTCTGCTCTGTTGCACCATGGCCGATGTGAATAGTGCTTTATTTGATGAAGCAGTTGGACAGCTATAGTCAGGCAGTAAGCAAGAATCCCAACCATGTGGCCCATTTTCAGCCCAGGGGAACCACCATTAATGTGAAAGTAATAATGACATTTTGTGTTGCACGCGTTAGCGGTGGTTTTTCACCTGGGTGGTAAATGGGCCACATGGTTGATATTCTTTCTTAATGCTTGACTAAAGCTTACAGACTGCTCCATCAAATGAAACACTACTTACATCAATCGACCAGTGTTCAAAATCGCAGAGTGTATGCGGGATGGAATTCCCATTTGTCTGATTTGAGACACACACGTTATCCAAGAATTGCTCAATATCGTGTATAGCTTTCTCCATATATCATTCAAATTGAGAGTGGTTAATCGGGATTGATCAGACTAATTGTACTTGTAGTTACTGTAACTGCACATGTTTTGTCTAAGGTCTATATTGAAGAGTGAGACATCAAGGTCACAGGTGACTTTACTCCATGAGTAACATATCTAAAGTGTTCTACCAGTATAAGCCGCCTTTTAAAATGTATTCAGACATACTGGTAACCTCTCTCCTACACTAGAGCAGATTAAATTATGAAAGCTATAGTTAATTTAAGTATAATAGCAGATTACAGCAGATTATAGTTTACAATTTGGTTGGCCTTTGTAAGTCATGTCTGACGTTCAATGTATTCTCTACTTTTGTAAACTCAAAACCTCTTTTCTAACACACCATAATTATGTCTGTATTTACTATCAGCGGGGTACTTACCAAGTTCCATCTGCTTCTGCATGTCAGTGTAATGCATACCGGTTACAAGTCCATTATCATATTCAAATTAAAACAAACAAAAATCGAGGCTGAAATTAAACAGAGTTAATCAGAAAAGAGTGAAGTGAACCAAATAAAAGTGAAAGTGTTAGGAAGAAAGATTAATCAATTGCATGGAAGTGAACAGCAATACAGCAAAATAAAAAAAATAAACAATGTGTAAACTGGTGTAAAGGGAAATTAACTTAGGCATGTGTTCCATATCTGTTTTCATTTAGGAAAATATATCTATATAGGTACAGTGTGAATGATAATTCATTGCTACTTCTGGTATAGCTTGACTGCATAACAGTTACCAATATATTTATTTTTATTTGTGATACATGTATTTGGTAGCACCCTTGTTAGTTTGACATCAACTTTGAATGAGAAAACAGCAAGCACTGATCATCACAGAAGAATTACTCAGTGGCAGTGCTTTGTTTTTTCACAACATCAACAACACACTACATCATGGAATTTGTAATAAAGCACCATTTTATTTCATAAACATACACCAAAATACTGCCAAAACAACTACAATTCTGGTATCTATCAGTGACCAGTGTATCAATCAGTTCCTCGAAAGTTTTCTCACAACGAAAAATAACAATGAAATTTTCCCCAGTAAAAATAAATGCGTGCTTGATAACAAAGGAGTTAATAACAATTTTCTTTAGTGAAATCTAAATGCTTCTGTTGATGCTGGTTGATGTGTACATAATTAGTTTAGACAGTAGATTAGGATTCAAATTAAGGCAAGGATTGACAACTGGAAGCTCAGTGCAATAATTTTTCATTACCCACTGTGGTGATACACTGAAAATATATAGGTGGTGGGGTGGGTGTCCAAGTGGTCAGAGGAAAAAAATATTTTTTTTGCACGTGGGTGGGTGGGTGGTGGTCAAAAGGTGGAAAAAAATATTTTAGGCCTTGTGTCCTGAATTTTTTGGAAGACCCCCCCCCCCCCCCTGCCCCCCTCCCACAAAAAGAAGAACAAAACAAAAAAACTGAAAACAAAAGCAAACGGACACCCCCCTGCCCCTCCCCCCCTGTGCTCCTCCCCCCACCTCGGGAAAAATAACACAAAGCAAAAAGTAAAACAACCCAAACACACAGACTATACGCCACTGTCGCCAGTCCGAGTTTCCACTGAAAACTAAAAAAAAACTAACATCAGCTTCTATAAACAGTTTTTTATTTAATATCAATTAATAAACAGCTCGCTGTTTCAAAGGTTTCTTCAGTCAGTATAAAAACAAGTTCAGTGCAGTCACTGTTCATAAGCTCTTTTATACAGGTTGCAACGACTACTTCCTCAATTGAGGCCATATTCATCCAAACTACACTTGCAAGGTAACAGATTATCGTTCCCTTGAAAAACTGTTTCTCAATCTCGATTACCAATCCAGATTAATCTAGACTGTTCACGGAAATGCACCCAATGTACCATTTTGCCATTTCTTTTATTTTTTACAGATTTTGCAAGCTAAAGTTCAAAGGTTACAACATCTTATCTATTTGAAAGACATGCGAATCGAAGATTTACAAAAGAAATTAGAACAAATAAGACCAACAGGACTGAAGGGTTGAAACAAATGTGTTCATTGACAAATGTGTCCACTGACATTTCTTCAATATTTTCGAGACCATACAAGAAGAATGTATTCCACGTGAACCACATATAATGGTGTTATGCAAGGAACAAGCTGACATTTTGATAGCTTTTGATAGCTCGATGAGCTGGTTCTAATGATATCCATATTTGTATGGTTTCATTGAGAAACGTCCGGAATATTTTAGACTGTCATGGGCTTATTCTGGTTACTTTTCTGGCTGTTTCTGGCTGTTATGTTAATTACAGGGTTAAGCCTTTACCCATATTACACGATATTAAAATTAGTTATTTTAATTGTTTTTTTGTTTTTTTTCTTTAATTTTTATTGAAAAATGTCAACAAAACCATATCTTTGTCCCAGCATTGGAATGGGCTCAACAAGCCCGTTCCAATGAGTGGTCACATGATATGGTTTGTTGAAATTTTTTGAAAAATATATTTATTTAACTGGTCAGTTTGGAAATTAGGTGGCAGATACAGCTGATTCATTAGGTAAAGGGTTAACCCTTCATGTAATGCATCAGATTCACAAAAGATTCAGAAATTCACCAAAATTATCATTCAAATTTTATTACTTTTTAAAATTTTTTGCCTTCAAAACAGAGCTTATTAAGAAGCTTATGCCAATATTAAAGGGTTGCAGCTATATTTTTGATTAAAAAAGAATAATTTTTTAAAAAATGTATTTTGAAACTGTTCTGTTACCATCGTGTTAGGTAGAGTTAAACTACACTTGCTCTAATGGGAATCAAATGTAACCTGCATTGAATTGACAAGCAGATGGCCATGGTCTGTTGTAAAATGAAAACAATGCCTTTGTGTATCTGTCAATAGTAAATGGATTGGTGACACATTGTTGGAAATAGGTTGAGAGTCGTTTCCAGTAGTGCATCACCTAACAGCACTTCATCAGGTTGTGAGAAAGAAATCTGGGACATGTTGCTGCAGGTCCCTGAAAACCTTGAAAATCCTTTGAATCAGCAATGAAATTTCAAGGCCTTGAGAGGACATGAAAATGGCTTCTGAACCAAACTTGAAAGTTGAAAGTGCCGAACAAAGTGTTATGAATCGATGATACTCTGAAAAAGGAACTTTTTAAGAGCACTGGCAATGAGACCTGGCGATGTGAATTATTGACCCCCTCAGATATCCAAAATATTGCAAACACCAAATCTATCTCGAATAAGCACATGCTTTTTTAAATATTTCATTACAAGAACTAAACAAGACAAACTCTGTGAGAAGTCTTTTGTATCAAGCATTTGGGCTTCCCGCTTTAGAGAGCTTGACACACTTGTGAAGCTCACTTGGATTCCCGTGCTGAGGTATAACAAATGGAGGGTCCTTTTTAGGACTATCTTTACATGTCACAGGCTCTATAATGTGGGAAACCCACATGCCAGATGATGACAAGCCAATGTGGTACATGTGCCAACACAACAATCAAGTTACTGATTTGGTAGAGCAAATTCTATGTTTATGATTACGATGTGACATCTTGGAATTCAATTGTGGCTTCTCCAAAGGTAGTGGTGAAGACTGTCACAGACAATTATTCTCTACTTGGGCCATTAAAAAAAAATGTCTTATGTTCTCAGGCAAGTGAGCCTCAAATTTTTGATGAGGACGGGAGGCTTTTTATTTATTTTTTATCCTGAAATCTGAAAAGATGCCTTAAAAAATATATATTCACATTTCAGGAAGAAATCACTCTGGACTGGTGAGCGGTGTTATCTTATCGCATATATTGCGAAATGCTTCAGTCAGCTTGGCTGTTGACAACATGCCAGAGACACTCCATTGCAGGATTATGTGCAGTCTGGTACTTATTTGAAATGATAAAGGGGCATTTTCCTCCAAAGTTCTTATATGTATCAACATAGAAACCATAAATCAGAGAATGGAGAAATCTGAAGCAAAATACAGAGGAAAACATGAGGTTACAATACAGTGTTTTCGGGCAAACAGTCCTCTAGTGGGCTTGTTGTTGTTTGGAATCAGTTTGAAGGGCAAAATGTAAAAAGTGACTCATGACTTTTTTTCACTCAACCAGTTGGGATGGGTTAATTGTAATGCTGATAGATTAGGCAAAGAGCATTGAAATTTGACAAAAAGATATTTAATATATTAGACAGTATTTTTTCTTCAATTTAAACCCATAATTACATACATTTTTATCGACTTTGTAGAAAGTTTAGGTTACAATACAGTGTTTTCGTGCAAACAGTGCCTCTAGTGGTTGACAACCAACCTTCAATGGAAGATAGAAGTTCCTAGAATTATCGGATTGGTGGAAAATGAACCGAGCTTGTAAGTGTGAATAAAATGTTTAAAGTGCATGCTTTGGAAAAGATATAAAATATTGGTGACTATTGTCTTCTGAAATGTGTGAGAGAAGATTAAAATTGGGCGGGAGTAGGTAAAAATATGTCTATTTCATTCAGTGCGAAACTGGTCGGGGGTATAGGAAGCTACAAATTTAAATGCAAAATTCACGTGGCAACCTATATTTTTTTCAGTATCTTTTTTCATGAGATGATAAACTAAAAGGATAGATGGTTGCTTTTGCCCAAATCAGCATGATGAGATGGGGAGAGGAGGAAAGATTAGTACTGTCGTCAATGGAAAAAAACACTGTATTGTAACCATGAACAGGAAGTTGAATACTATGGGAAATGTAGACTGGTGCCGGTGCTCAAAATTCCGATCTGAAAATACTGACCAGGTAAATGTTTTTTGACGGAGCAGAATTTTTTTTTTTTGACTGGGTATTAAAAAGTTTTCAGACGGCGGGAATTTAATGATACAGACAGTGCCTGAGAACATAGACTTTTTTTAATGGCCTTACTTTACAGGCAAGCTAAAAGTTTTAGTCTGATATAAGGTGTGCATCATGCTTGCACACCTTAAAAATGCCAGGCTTGATAAACAGTTTCAATTAAACATTTTGTGATGGTTGCAAAAGTGAATTTGACTAATGATATCTAGTTCTACCTTACAACAACAACAACAACAGTGTATTTTGCCCAGTAGAAGTAAAAGCATCTAGACAAAATACAGTTCTTCAATGAGGGTAGCAACCGCATGAGCGATCATTCGATAAAGAAAGAGGGCGCATTTTACCTGCGCTCAGTTGGCATTGAGTTATTACAAATGTTAAGGCTACTGTTTTTGATAACAGTAATTAAATGATAAATACATCACCAACTCAACGAGATAAATTAGACATCATTTTTGCCTGATGATATTTATACATAGGCCTACCATACATTAAACATGAAAAATAAAATAAAGAAACACACAGCTGAAAAACTACTATAAACTTCAGCAGTTATAGTACAAAAGTAGAACAATGAATGGGGATTACGCCATGTACAGAACAAGACTATGATGTCATGATCTTCATCTCATATAAATAAGTTCATTGGCACTAAATAATAGTTAAAATATATGCGAACAAATCAAGAAAGGGAGGAATATTGTAAAATAAATTGGTTATTACCACCAAATGGGTTTCTGAGATGGTGTATTAAAGCCTCAACCTTGCCTTTGGATGATATATTATAAGTTAGGGGGCTTTCAGTGGGTGGACATGGTGTGATATAAGGCGAAAGTGAGATCAATATTAGGCGAGGCCGAAGGCCGAGCCTAATATTGATCTTGCTGAGCTATATATCACACCATATCCGCCCACTGAAAGCCCCATAATGTGTTTATTATGCCAGTCCTTTGAAAGAGACACAACCATAAGTGTACCCAAATTCCTAGCGCAAATGTTCTGGTATGACTATCAGGGAATTTGCGGGTTTTACGTCATGTGAAGGTCACGCTAGTAGCAGGCGCTGAAACAACGGAGTTTTCTTCTAAAAAAAAACAGGAATTTATATTAACAATTCCCAACTTGAATTCAATGTTAAGTACTGGAAAAATAAAACAACTGGAGCAAATTGATCAACATTTCTTTCAAGAAGGTAAGTGGGAAGAGTTTCAATCATTATTTGTTCTTAATGGTGATATTAATGTTTACGACGATGTTTACATATGCAACAAGGGGAGTAATTTTGCTTCCGCAATATAATAAATCACTCGTGACTTGTTCTATAACCGCCAATGTTTTGGGCTGGTTTGGCATTTTATTATAACAGTTTCATTCAGTCGAATGCAATGTTTATACGATAGGGCTATTTTATATGGTGGGTCTTCTGTATGACTGCGCTGCAGCATGTACGTATGTGTAAATTAAAAGCTGAGGCGTGTGGATATAATGATAAAACAAAATGGCTGACGGGCACCTAATATTTAATTAATATTGGATGATTTTCAGCCATTCCGAACCTAATATTGCGTAGTCTATGTCTCTTAGTAACTTCATTTGATTGGATAAACAAATTTACTAGCATAATAATGACTTGTTCTAACAGACTCATCGATATATATATGCCCAGAAACGAGGTCTCGACTTCAATACATCATCTCGGAAGCCCACATGGTGGTAATAACCTATACTGACAGACCTTGTAAACCATTAGTGTGTGGATAGTCTGTCCTGGGTATGTCTTACAAGTATCCACCGTTCCTGTACTTTGTTATACATTACATCTTGGATAGGACTTGATGTAGGGTAACTTACATACAAATGATTTTAGGACTTGCCTTTATAATAACACAGTAACATGATGTCTAAGGGCAGTATTCATAATTATGAGATGAACCCTTTAATAATTGATACTTTTCTGCATTGTATGACGTACATATACATTATCATGACCATGTGCATGTCCTGTAATTTGTATCAGATTCGAGGTCGTGTTTACAATCAGATTGCAACGAGCCCGTTGGGCGAGTTCTGATCTGATTGTAAACACGACTGAGAATCTGATATATATTACAGGACATGCATTTGGTCATGATAATACATTTATCTAACAATCCTGTTGAATAAAGCCCGTTTTTCCATTTAAATTGGGTTGGAATTGGTCAAAATTTTGAATTTTATATTTTAGTGTGTAATAACAATGCATATAATGATATTATTTGTTACAGTGCGGTGTTTACCGGAAGTTGAATCTATATGATACAGAATCGGAATGAGTAGTCTATATGATTCGGAATCGGAACACGTTATGTGATATGTACCGTTTCTCATGGTTTTCTGGCCAAAATCTATATGCTTGTTAGATAAAAAATCAAACCGCATGTTGATACTTTGTGGTCATTTTTTTGTTATTATTTTTCGATTTCTTTACTCCTAGCACACTGGTAGAATTTCAAAAGTTTTGTCATTGACACCATATTGCCCAGGTAGCATGAAAAATTTGACAAATTATTTCTTGTTTGACAGAGCTCAATGAGCTCTGTCAAACAAGAGATAATTTATTAAATTCTCAGTTGCATTGTGGGAAAAATTTGCTGCTGTAAACTTTGTATTTTGACATCGGAGTGCAGAGGGTTTAAGTTTTAACTTCAATTCCTATTTTCTCCTGACAACCGTTGAGCCAAATGTTATCGCAGCTTAAAATACGAATATAATCCTGTTGTCAAGACTTCCTAACTGGTTGAGTGCTACAAGTCACTATCAACTATCAGGGCTTTCAAAAAATATGGATACCAGAGCAAAAGCCAACACTTTCCTTGCTTTTATTTCATATTCAGTCAAACACAAATAATGTTTTGTTTATATAAATTTGTTTTATTATTACAAATTATTGGAGAGTGCCTGTAGGCACTATCCAATAATTTGTAGTAAAACAAGTTTTGAATAACAAATTCCACCAAAAATAATCTAGCCCTCAACCAGATAATCACTGATGTGAAAAATATCTTGTTATGTTGTTTTACAATTAATTTACTTTTTATTTTTTACATAACCCAATTCTTTGGGGTATCTGTTGTGAAACTTTGGTGGGAAGTGTTTGTTTTTCCATGTCAGTAAGGTGTAGTTCTATATTGGAAATTAGAAAGTGGTCTTGCAAATACTACTTTTTGTATATTTTGATGAAGTAGGTGTGTGGGCAGGCAGGAGAGTGGACAGGCATAACCTTTTTTGTTAGCAAGACAACCTAAACAAATATCAATGGATTTGGTCAATATTTGGTATGTGAGATATTCTTAACAATGTCTTGAATGTATTTCAAAACTGGTAAGGTTTGGCCATACTGAGTGGAGTTAATTTAATTTAATAAGTTAATTTTTGACTGTTTTTAGTTCATTAGTGCTATAACTGGAACAAATATCTATGGATTTTGGTTAATATTTGGTATGTGAGACTTTCTTAACGTTTTGAACAAGTATGAAAACTGGTATGGGTTGGCCATAATGAGCAGAGTTATGGTCCTTAATTAGTTAATTTTTGCCTGTTTTCAGCTCGTTATCTCGATAACTTGAACAAATTTCAATGGATTTGATATTCTTATAATGACAAGCCTTACAAGTCCGAAAAAATTGAACCCTGCATCGGCGATGTGTAATCCTTAAGTCATGTTATTGATCAGATTTAAAATCAGCCCCCCCCCCCCCCCCCTCAGTGAAGGATTGATTTAGACAGAACCCAGAACCTTTAATGGCTTTACCAGTACTATTGAACATGTTTGTGTACTAAATACAGTGGAACCCTGTTAATTGAATAGCCACTTTGCCAATGAAAATATTCAATTAGCAGGGATTGTGTCACTTTCCTGTTTGAGCTCTGTCAAACAAGATATAATAGATTAAATACCTATTTTGGATGTACTGAGGCCAAATAGGTCTATAACCAAAGGAAACCTGTGGAGAGTCAGGGCAATTTCATGACATTTTATGAGATTTTTTATTCAATGAACAGGAGTTTACTCTATACCCTATATTTAGTTAACAGATCAGAGTTGTACTGGAGGTATGGTAAATGGATTTGTGTTGGGAAATTATATTCAACTAACAGGGATATACAATTAAGAGATATCCAATTAAGTGGGCTCCACTGTAATATGAATGAAGTCTGATCACACCTGTAGTTTTGTGCTTCATAGTTCCATGAATTGTGTTAATATCTTTATGTTTTCAAGGCAGATTAAATACTTATTGATTGGAATATCAAAAAGTGGAGCACAAAAAAATATCTATATCTTTGTGCAAAAAGGGACATCACATTAACTCAGTGGTCGCCTGCATGCAGCTTCCATGGAAAGTAAACAGACAGTCAGTCCATAGCATGGTTTCCTTATGGAATAAGCCTCGTCTTCTGAGAGCTTAACTTCTTCCCTACATTTGACATGATTGCACACTAAACTTGAAATTTTGAGGGTATGAGTTAATATACAGGAACTCTGTAATTTTGGTAAATGTGTTCCACAATGGAACCAAGGAAGTGAAGCAGTGCTTGTTTACTGTGATAAGCAAGCTCCATTTTACTGGTAAAATAGGATCTGGTAATCAGTACAGGTCTGGGGTGGAAGTCCTCAAAAATGGGTATAAATAATTGGCTGGATTTGAGTTTATATCCATGTTGCTGTCAGCCACAATTAGACATTATGCAGAAATATGTGACCTTGCACACCAATAAATATGCACAAATTTAGTTGCATTTGGCCAGTTAATTTTCTGTGCTGGGTCTTTCTGTTTCTTCATAATGGTTTCGAATCGAATCAAATGAGTGAAAAGATTCAAAACCAAATCGAATCTCAAACATAAGCCAGAGCCAGGTTATTGTAACAATAATCAGTGATCAGTATGGCCTAATAGCATGAAGTACCCATTGCAATACAGCACACAGGCCTTCAAATTTGTCCAGGTAGCCCATGCGGGAACCCCGGGAAGTGAAGCAGTGCTTGTTTAATATGGTAAAATAGGACCCATTCACTAATGCTTGGGTTGCAAGTCCTCTAAAATAGGCAACATGGGGTATAAACGATTGACTGACCTTGACTTTATCTCCATGTTGTGGTCATGATTAGCCATTGTGCAGAAGTATGTGACCTTAAACACCAATAAATAAATATGGGAGCCAATATTTTAACTTCATACAATATGAGGAAATTCTTTAAACATCTTCTTCTTCAGATCCACCAGTCAGAATGCTTTCATGTTTGGTGTACAACATCTCTGGGAGGGATAGATTTAAGTTTATTCAAATCGGGTCCCTGAGTTAATATTTGGGCTCTCTACTGGAGCCCAAAGTTTAACTTAGTGCAATATGAGGAAATTTCTTTAAAAATCTTCTTTAGATTCACCGGTCAGAATCCTTTCCTGTTTGGTATACGACATCTCTAGGAGGGTTAGATTTAAGTTTATTCAAATTTGGTTCCTGGATTAATATTTGGGCTCTCTGTTGGAGCACAAAGTTTAACTTAGCGCAACTTTCTTCTTCTTCAGATCCACCAGTCAGCTTTCTTTTATATTTGGTATATAACATCTGAAGTGGGATCAGATTCAAGTTTGTTCAGTTTGAGTCCATGGCTTAATATTTGGGTTCTCTGAAGGAGGGGGGGGGGGGGGGCGGGGGGAAGGGAGCAGGTTAGGTTCAAGTTTGTTGAAATCCATTCCTTAATGTTTTTCCATAAAATTTGCCTTTCATGACTTCATTCCTTTGAAGTGTTGATGAACAATGTCTAACTGAATGTGACCCCAAATACTTGTTTGTTATCCTTCTGAGAATCATTTGCGAAATCGATTCTGATTCTCATAAAAATATTAAGCTCTACGTGGATGACTAGATTTGATTTCATATCACAGACCACATTCATTCATAGTTCCCTGTGGGAACCCCAGGAAGTGAAGCAGATCTTGTTTACTGTGGTAAACAAGTGCTATTTTACTGGTAAAATAGGACCCAGTCACTAATGCCTGGGGTGGAAGTCCTGTAAAATGGGCAACATGGGTGTAAACAATTAGCTGGACTTGACTTTATCTCCACGTTGTGGTCATGATTAGCCATTGTGCAGAAGTAGGTGCTCTTAAACATCCATTAAATAAATTCATTCATAGTAAAATAAAGGATATAAATTTATAGTAGTTGGAGGTGTTAGGAAGAGCTGCATCCTAAAGTCAGAGACAGTAATTTCAACCAAGGTTCGATCGCATATATCTCTCCTCTTTTTCCAGTCATCCATGTTTTATTTTGGGGGTGGGTATGGATTTCCTTCCTCTGAAAGTGTCAGTGACTTTAAGTATCAGATTGACATTAGCGACAATTCACCCTAAACAGTTTATTTACGTGTCCAGACAAAAGCTAGACCACCAGTTCTGATATTTACATGCCACACTCTTTGAGTCATTTGTTTAACTGTTTATAATTTCTTTGGGCTCACTGTTCTCATCATGGGTAATTGCATCTTGTTAGTTAACCAGTTCAGTGCTAGAAGCCACTATCAGGGCTTTCTAAAAAGTGAGGGTTCCAGAGCAAAAGCCAATGTTTTCGTTGCTCATATTTCATGTTCAGTCAAACGCAAATAATATTTTGTTTATAGAAATATGTTATATTACAAATTATTGGAGAGTGCCTGTGGCCACTCACCAATAATTTATAATACAACAAATCTTTAATAAATTCAGACCACCAAAAATAACGTAGCCTGCAACCAGTTAACACCACATCTCTCAGTTCGTACCTGTGACATTTATGCCTCTTGTCCCTCAGAGTACTTGGGTTTCATATTGGATCATATCGCCATTGAACTGAGTCTGATGCCAACATCCATGGATATCTTCAAGAATGAAGCTACACTGCAAGATCTCTAAATTTTCCAACAAGGTGGGCCAAGAGTTGGAATTTTCGAACAGTATTCCCAGGTCTTTGACTGCAGATGCAAACTTGAAGCCTAACATAATTTTCTTCTTTAAATGGAATAGTGCACATTTTTAGCTCTCCTGACTGAAAGTCAGTGTGAGCTATTGCCATCAATTGGCGTCCGTCGTCCATCATACGTTAGCTTTCACAAAACAATCTTCTCCTCACAAACCAATGGCCCAATTTGAAACATATATGGGCCACGTTATCTTGGGGGTATTCTGTTTTAGTTTTGTTCAAATGGGGTCTCCGCCCTTTTTGGGCATGGTCTTCTGCCCAAATATCGTGAAATTCTTTAAAAATCTCCTCATGAACCACAGGTGGGAATGCTTTGATATTTGGTATGAAACTTCCTCTGGTATTCAAGATTAAAAGTTGTTCAAAGAAAGTTGATAGGTCCATATTTGGGCTCTCCAGGGGATGGGCTCACTTTTGAGTTCCCCTGAAAATTTCTATTTCAAGAACCAATGGAGCGATCTGAACCAAATTTTTATATGTGGCATTAGTTGGCCCTAAGAACTTCATTCATGCCCCCAAATTTTTCTCAGTTCCCCATGGGAAACCTGGCGCTGAAAATAGAAAAAAATGAAATGTCCAATATTTCCCAAACTGCGCGGACTAAAGATTTTGTATTTGGTTTGAGGCTTTCTTCTGAGCAGTTGAAACAATTGGACAAAAAAAAATTGCTGGCGAATCTGTCATATGGTTCATTCAGATTACATTTTCTCCATACCCATAACCCTTACAGTTTAGGACAACTTGGTCCAGGTGAGCATTTTAGGCTCTCTTGAGCCTCTAATTTATTAGCTCACCGAAGGGAGCTTAACTTATCACCGGCCGTCCGTCGTCTGGCGTCCGTCGTCGTGAACATTTTTCAAACGACTTCTCCACTGAAACCACTGGTCCGATTTTCACGAAACTTCATGTGGATGTTCATTACTATATGGCAATTCATGTTTGTTCAAATGAAATGGCCACGTCCCTTAGGGGCTCTGTATGGGGCATAACTCTGATAGCACCGTATGAATTATAGAAAAATTATTAAAAAATCTTCTTTTCAGAACCAGTGGGCAAAATCTTTTGATACTTGGTATGCAGCATCTTGGTGTGGGTCTGATTCAAGTTTGTTCAAATCGGCCCCCTGGATTCATATTTGGGCTCACTATAGAAACCCAAATTCGAACTTAGTGCATTTCAGGCAAATTTCTTCAAAAATCTTCTTCTCCAGATCCAGCAGGCAGAATCTTTTGATATTTGGTATGCAACATTGTGGGGTGGATCTGATTCAAGTTTGTTCAGATCGGCCCCCTGGGTTCATATTTGGGCTCAGTATAGGAGCCCAAATTTGAACTTAGTGCATTTCAGGCAAATTTCTTTAAACATCTTCTTCTCAAGATCCAGCAGGCAGAATCTTTTGATATTGGGTATGCAGCATGCTTAGGGGGGTGAGATTCAAGTTTGTTCAAGCCAAGTCCCTGGGTTCATATTTGGGCTCACTGTGGTAGCCCGAATTATAACTTAGTTCAAAATGAGGAATTTTCTTTAAAAATCTTCTTCAGATCCAGCAGTAAGAATGTTTTGATATTTGGTATGCAGCATCCTTAGGGGGTGAGATTCAAGTTTGTTCAAGCCATATCCCTAGGTCCATATTTGGGCTCACTGTGGGAGCTTGAATTGTAAATTAGTTTGAAATGAGGAATTTTCTTTAAAAATTTTCTTCTTCAGATCCAGCAGTCGGAATGTTTTGATATGTGATGTGTAACATACTTAGGGGGTGAGATTCAAGTTTGTTCAAGCCAAGTCCCTGGGTTCATATTTGGGGGCTCACTGTGGGAGCCCGAATGATAACTTAGTTCAAAAATGAGGAATTTTCTTTAAAAATCTTCTTCTTCAGATCCAGCAGATGAATGCTTTTGATATTTGGTATGCCGCATCCTTGGGGGGGAGGGGGGGGGGATAAGATTCAAGTTTGTTCAAGCCATGTCCCTAGTTCCATTTGTCTCTCATGACTTCATTCCTTTGTACTGTTGAAGAACCATGTCTAACTGAATGTGAACCGAAATACTTCTTTGAACCACTTTGTTTGAATCACTTTGCCCGGTGAGCGATTAAGGCCCCTTGGGGCCTCTTGTTTTATTTTTTATTTCTATAATTATTTCATTGCCATCAAAAGTTCATGTTCTTGGTTTTTGTTTTGGGCCTCATAACCTACAGGATACCATGGGTGGTGGTGTATTTCGTCCCTTGAGAGCAAGAAGGCATTGCAGTGCTAAAGCATTGCAAAGCCATCTTGCATTCAAGAGACAAATTTATCATTTTTTTTCACTTTGGTAAAATATCAGACATAAACCGTTTAATTTTTTTTTTAAGTTTACACTGGTTATAAAAAGAGAGCATGCGGCTACCAAAAGGGCAATGTTGCTCGTTTCGTAGTTATTTCACCAAGGAACGGACTTGCAAACTGCCTCATTTTTTCTAGACATTCCACACGAGCACGAGACGATGTGGGGTGTTGTTTGTTTAAATTGCAAATCAGTTTACGATTTTGGCACAACATTATAAGTTATTGTGACGAATTGACGGTAACATGGTCAGAGGTTTGTGACTCGGAGCTTATGTTCAACCGAGACGCGAAGCATCATGAACAAGGCAGCTTAACATCAACAAAGTTAGTAAATAAACCTCCTGTGTACCTCCGACGTCACTGGACAACAAAATAATCAATGACTTGGATGAAAGTCGAGGGTTCTCCAACTCAGTCCAAATCATGAACAAGTTCATGATTTAAACTGTGATGGAGTAACCACGACCTTTTAACAAGTGGGCTGTGAGTATGCATTCATAGAATGATCACTGATCTCTAAACTAAAAATATATTTTTTATAGACAGCATGCACTTTGAATCTTCTTCCATTGTATCATCGTTTCAAATATTTCACGTGGTGACATCAGAAGATAGCATTTGCCACTGGAGCGGTAAGCATAGACAAAACTAATAAGCTCTCTTTCAATCAGAGGACGAGGGTTTTAGTCTCATTGGAACATTGAGTGACCTCAATCTATATCTGATTTTTTGATTATTTGTCCAGTCCATACGAGCGGTAATTCGGGTTTATTTACTAAACTTGTTGTCGTTAAAGATTGCCTTGTTCGTTTCAGGATGTGGGTTTTGGTCTATGGGTAGTGTCTTATTGGAAATATACGTTATTGTGATGAATTAACAGTAATAGTGTCTGAGGTTTGCGGCTCGGAGCCTATGTTGAACGAACATAAGCTCCGATCCGCAAACCTCAGACCTTGTTACCGCCAATTCATCAAAATATAATATTTTCTGGTAAAATTAAACTGGTAGCGACCGCCTTTGTCTTCAATCCATTAAAGTGGTAAGCAAAATAAACAATTGACTAAAGTTGACCATTAATACCTTCATTCAAAAAGAAAAAGAACGACGGTAAAAAGACTCCCAATCCTCTGCCGGTGTCTCTATTGTAAAATGTTACGATAATAGTACTATATTGTTGACCGTGATGACCCATATTTGACCGAGGAATTAAGTTTACTGACGATTCAAAGTTTATTCAGGTTTATAGAGCTACTTACACATCCAGTCGCTCGGACCCTTTGTGGTGTACTTACTCATTTGGTATGGACCGACTGCCTTACAAGGTTTCGCCCAAAAAGGACATGCACAATCCAAATTACAGAGGAACTATTTAGCACAACGTGTCAATATCTCGAGATGTCAAGCGTCTTTGCGTTAAGCGCCTTACAGGCTTTTTGCTCCGTTGATACTTTCGTTTCGCAAGATTTTACTTCTTTCGTCTGATATGGTTTCTTTGCAATGGATTTAGGTCCTGTCAGTCGAAGTTTGTTATTTGCTACCTCGCGTACATATGTTGATCTGCCATCGTGTTGGTCCGCCCTGTGGGAACTCCGGGGAGTGAAACGCTGCTTGTTTATTGTGGTCAACAAGCTATGTTTTACTGCTATAATAGGACCTGGAAACCAGTGGTTGAGGTGGAATGGTCAACATGGGTATATTTATTTATTATTTATTGGTGTTTAAGGTCAAATATATATCTGCACAATGACTAACCGTGGCCGCAACATGGTTGTAAAGGCAACTCCTGCCAATCGTTTATACCTATGTTGCCCATTTTAGAGGACTTCCAGCCCAGGCATTGGTGACCTGGTCCTATCTTACCAGTAAAATAGAGCTTGTTTACCACAGTACTGCTTCACTTCCCGGGGTTCCCACGGGGAAACATGGGGATAAAGGATTTGCAGGACTTTACTTTATCTCCATCTGGCGGTCACGATTAGCCATTTTGCAGAAGTATGCGACCTTAAATAGTGTTCAACCGATTACCAAAAATGGTTGCTTACCGATTATCGGTTATTTCAGCTCACAATCGGCCGATTCTGATACCGATTCCGATTGTAATGCCATGCTCATCTAGACAGGTCGGGGCACAAAAGAACTACATTGAACTGAACATTTTTGACAATTTTAAAATTCGTTGACTGGGGTCGCAGTAAAATTACCAGTCGCGCAAACTTGGGTGGCAAACGAGGCTCTCAGAGCCACGTTTACCGCCCATGTGCGCGCGTTTGGTAATTTTTCTGCGACCCGAGTCAATGGAGTGAAACTTTTCCGGTATGAACTGGCGATTATGTACGCTCAGTTGTAAACATTGCATGTCGTTTGACTTGAATATCCCGTAAAGGGGCGTCTGGAGAGATTAAGAATATACACTGCGGTTGTTTCTCAACTTTATTGAATGGTATCAGCGACATCGTTTTAAATTAACAGTTGAACAATTGCAGAAGATAATAAAATGCGGTTATGAATCATCACAAAATGCTTGTCAACAATCGGATGAAACGATGTTCCAGGAGTCGTTGCCGTTGTCATCCGATTGCCCACAATCGACCGATTATGGTAGCCGGTTCTGATCATCGGTTGAACACTAACCTTAAACAGCAATAAATAATAAGCATGTTGGTCCATACGTCATTTTTAATTTCCAATGCATTGTCTGCTTTGCTAAGTCAAAATTACCACAACCACGGAACACTTTCCCGTAGAATGTCCCAAATACCAATATGATAAAATAAGATTTACTGGCAGTATAAGAGCGGCAGAGGCGGACTGGCTGTATGGTCCACCGGGACAATTCCCGGTAACCCCTCCCTCCCCTATAGGGTGCCCCCGGGCCCCAAAAGATTATTGCAGTCCAACACCTGTTGGTGCATGAATTTCGGTAAAATGACCAAACGGCAAAATGGATCTGACTGCAGAGATTGCACGTATATCGAAATGTTCTCTATGTGGACTGTCAATGGGAACATTTCGATATACCAGTAGTCATAGCCACGCTCTAGCCTCCGATGCTGATGTAGCGATAAGCACCAATAAATAAATAAATGCCAGCAACCTTGTCTGCCATTGATCGCTCAGATGCAAGGAAACAGCATTCTTTTAGGTTGTAAAATCAAAATTTTCACCCATTGGGCCGAACTATGATCCTACCGATGGGTCCTCCCCCGGTACAGCCATTTTTGAGGCCTGCATGGTTGGAGAAAAAAGCGCCGGTGTTTTCTTCTTCTTGTCTGTTTTAGATTTCTTGTTTTTCCCCTCCTTAGAATGATAGTTTTCAACCCATTCCCACGGGTCTTCACCATTATCATTGGCTTCTTAGTTTCCCAGTGTCGAACCGAAGTCATATTTAAATATAAATTACCTATAACGTTCAATAGGAAGTGCCACAAACATGAATATATTAGATTTCAAGCTTTAAGTACATGACCATGCTGACTTCGGCAGTGAAAAACCAATTGGCGTTGACAGTATCGTGTACGACATTGACAACGCCAATTGCTTTTCTCCGACTAGGTCTGTATTTTTAAAAATTATTTATGTGTTGCATTGTTTGATTCGACAGGTAGGCCCAAGCATCGGGGAAACATGGCCAAACTGCATATGGTCGAAACACAGCAAAACTTTGTTAGTACGTTGGGGAGTCTGGCAGTTGCTCGCCACTGCCCTGTGGTTATCTCCGGGTACTCCGAATTCTCCACCCGTAAAAATGTCAGTAGTATGTCATGTATCGGGCACCCCAAACCGCAGGACACCGGGAAGGACCCTGGAAGTGACGTCATAGTCACGTGACTCAGTGGTGCGATGTTTGTTTGTCATGGTAGCCCGTGTGAGTGGCCATTATACGGGCTACCATGACAAACCAAGTGATACGTGGTCTCAGTGCACATGCGGAGCGCGTGGTGTTAGGGTGATGCATGTTTCCGTCGTCCAATTTGTATACTGAAGGCCGTCATCTTGGTTCCTACTGTTGTACGTAGTTGCTATGTGACCCAAAGGCCTACAATATGACAGGAGTGTGTTCGGGGGATGCGTTCAATTGTATAGAAGTAAATGTAATTACCCAAGTAATCCCACAATTTCCCCAATCACCAAAAAAACACCCAATCACTTTATTTGGTATGGATTTCCCCAAAATCCTCATTTTTCCAATAATAGGCGCGTTCCTTTGTACAAGAGTCAATCTAATAACCCAAAAGACCCGAAATTCACTCTAAATCACAAAAAATGTCTAAAATCATCGAAACGGACTTGGCGAAGCCCCATTTTGGACTTGGAAGAGGAGGATGTGGCTATAAGGTGCATTTTATTATAGTGTTTATTTTCAGCCTATTACAGACGCTATTATTGCTATTCTTACCCTAGCAGTTCATCTAGTCCTAGCTACTTTTGACTACCACTTGTTACGACCACTGCTCTCGTCCTCGTCCAAGTCTAACAATCACCAGTCAGATGCTTGATTTCCCATAAGCTGTACCTTTGTGTACAACGAAGGCCTATATGATTCTCAAATCCAAAAGACAATCGAGCAGGGATAGGTATTACTCGAACAACTCGAATCCTATTGAGAAAATAAGCTATTGAGCAGTTACTGAAAAAGTCATTGCTCGATCTACTCGAATCTCATCGACCAAAATTTAATGAGCTATTGAGCAATTGCTAGAACGAGTGACTCCACACACTGCTCGACCACTCACCTCGGTATTTTCCTGTAAAAGAGGTATCCTCCAAAAGATATCCTCCATTAGGTATCCTCCAAAAAGTATTTTCCAATAGTACGCCGCCATGTCATAGGTAGCCACAATACCCAGTTGAGCATAAGAGTCGTTCGAGTAATTACTCGATGGCTTATTTGCTTGATTAGATTTGTGTCGTTCGCGCAGTCTGAGATAGCAAACCTGTAGTTGTGCTGCAAATCAGTAGTGATGGTACAAGACTGCAAGGGTGGTAGAAGACTATAGTATTGGGTAAATATAGTGGATGTTGATCATCGGACAGATGATAGTACCACGGATAAGTCAGCAGTAGTGGCATAGATGAAAGGAACTGAACAGACATTAGAAGACATAATATATCCAGATAGATATCCACCGATAAGTATCCTCTGAAGAGTACCTTCAAAAGGTATCCTCCTGTAGTACATCGCCATGTCATAGGTATCCTCCAATACCCAGATGAGCATAAGAGTCGTAAAATGAGACATACGTTAGAGCAGTTACTCGATGGCTTATTTGCTCGATAAGGTTCGAGCAATATCCGTTCTTGCTCGATTGTCTTTCGGGTTGAAGAGTCAAATATGGTTTCGCTATACACAAGGGAGATAACTCCGTATGGGTAGGTACAGATAACGTGGAATGAAACACACTGATTAAACATTTTGAGACTTGGAGAAGGATAAAGGTAGAAATCAGCGACAGTTAGGACTAGATAGACTATTAGTTTAGTTTAACCCTTTACCCAACGCAGACGATATCAAAATTTATTATTTTAAATATAATTTTTTTAATTTTTCAAAAAATTTCAACAAAACCATATCATGTGAACCCTCATTGGAACGAGCTCAATGAGCTCGTTCCAATGAGGGGTCACATGATATGGTTTTGTTGAACTATTTTGAAAAATTTAAATTTTTCAACTGATCAATTTGTATATTACGCGGGCGGATGCGGGCGATTTGTTAGGTAAAGGGTTAAACATATTTTATTTGCCATAAATTTGCAAAAAGGGTCGGCGTGAAAGTTATACAACTTATGTTAACTCATCTCCACAAACACAATAGAATAGAAAAATCTATACATGGATGCGGCAGTAGATAGTAAAGGAGTGTTCGAGCCCAGCAAAAATGTATTTCGAGTCCACCCCAAAATTTAAGCTTGAAAGCAATGTGAATTTACTTTGAGTCCAGATTTGGTCAATTTGAGCCCAATTTGCGCCTGGACTCGTATTTCGGCTAAGGTTAATCCAATGAGGATTTATTTTAGAAAAGCAAAAACAAACTAAACTCCAAGCGGGCTCGTAAAAAAATGATCTTTTTCCAATGCCAATCTCCATAGGAATTTGTAAAAGTTTGAAGATCGCTTGCCTCGGACATTTGCGAAAACGAACGTTTCTGCACATCACTCAGTGCAATTCGAATGAGGATTTTCATAGAGCGTAGCTATGCGCTCCCTTCGTTCTCGCCTCTCTCGGCTCGAAAAGACGAAGCCGAGAATGCTCATTATTATTTATTGGTGTTTATGGTCACATATTTCTGTACAATGGCTAATCATGACCACAACAGTTTTACGGGTGGCGGAAGCCGGAGTACTCGGGGAACCACCGAGCAACGGCAAGCAACTGTCAGCTCCCTAACTTACTAACTCCACACAAGCAGGTTAAGCATTGGTTGAAGACAAGTGCACCATCGATGCGCAGGACGCCTTAGGACACGATGCCATCGTTCCCCCACGTGGAGAATGGGGGTGAAGTGTCTTGCCCAGGGACACAACGTGGTTGCTTCAGGAGGGGGGATTCGAACCCAAGACCTCTCGGCTTACAGCCTGCACCTCTACTTACTGAGCCACCGCACCCCCGAGAATGTTCATTTCCAACGGAAAAATTTCACAGGAAATTGTAATGAGCGACGTTCTGGGCACCTGGCGATTTTGCACTCATTGCCGTTTTGCTCCATGCTATTCTAATGGGGTTTTCGTTATATTTCTAATTGATGGTGCATCACTGAGAGAAAAAATTAAACATTGGAACTTAGAAAAAATATATGCATTTTTAAAACAATAAATAAAATAAAGTGGATAGATTCATAGACGAAATGAAAAAACCAAAAGGAGTAACTGTTTACACTGCAAAATGTCTCCTCCAGTTTTTTTTATGTTTTTCCACTAAGAGTCATTAAACATTTCCACCTGCTGTGTCTAAGAGCAGTACACATAATTTGGAAAAATACGCAAAGAGAATGAAATTAAAGACATATCGTGGATTGCACCAAAGACTGAGAGGTCGAATCATAAACTCTTTCCTCAAAGCATAAAAGGATTGATAATAGGAAAATCGAATTGTGGAATCCCGAATACAAATTACTGCGAAAAGCTCGGAGTGCAAACTTGCCGAAGGACGTTATAATGAGAATCTTCGATCACCGTGACAAATTCAAAAAATGTGATCCATCACTTGCTGCGATCTTGGAAGAAACGTCGAGAAAATTCGGAAATGATAAAACATCAAATGTGGAATGTCAATTTTACGAAAATGCGAACGACATGCCAGATCATCGAGACTTGAATTTGGTGCACAGAAATCTCATGACATTCGATGACTTATGTTGGAGAAACAGAATCGGTGTGAATCTTACTACGTTCGAGGATGTCATAAAACGTGGACTGTTTCTATCTCAAAATTATTTTAGAGACTCAATCACATTTACGACGATCACGTGGCCAATAACATGAGCAAAAAAGAATTCAAGAGGTTTTGTAAGTTGGTGTGGGATTGCACACCTTATAATTTCGTTGTCATCGATCTGACGAATAGTAAATATTATGGAAAATATTGGAACAAATTCGACATTTTTTTTTTATTTTCCTACGATTGCAATTAATAAATAAAAAAAAATCTAATCATATTAAGTAGAAAATAAAAAAAATAAATAATTAAAATAAAATATACAATTATTAAAAAATATTTGTAAAAAATGTTTCAAGACTACAAACTCAATTATTAGAAAGGATAGCCGTGAACAAGAAAAGAACTACCGATAATACTACAGCAAAAGATTCTTTTTTGATAGTGGTGAGCGATGACAAAACTGGATTCATGACAAAATTCAATCCACCGATCAAATTAAAGAGAGATAAGAAGTACGAGATGGCACTGCTAAATCTGAAGACGTACTATTAGTTTCCCAATGAAAAATAATACATTCAGATATTCGAGCGGAACGGATTGGTGTACGATTCGCATTCCCAAAGGCAGTTTCGCCATAGTCAATTTGAACGAACTCATTCAGACTAGTATGACCGGGCCATCTGTAGACTGTTGCAAATATTTCCACACTTGAATTGAAGGTATTCAAAATTTTATGTTTTAAATGTAAGGTATAATTAGTTGATTTTCAATCGAACTTTGTTCACTGCGAGGCGCCAGCATTCCGACGCTCAATAAGGTACTATTGTTTTATTTGAACTACAAGACGCCTATGTGACTCACACCCCACGTAGCGACCACGGTGGGCTGCTAATTATCTATAGAAAGTTTATCTCAGCTCCCAGCACTTAGACTTGCATCATCATGTTTAATCTGGAGTTGGTAAATCAATTTCCTTATTTACCACTATTAATATTGTTCGCTAATTTGCAGTATTAGTAAAATTGTATGGTAGAATTAAATCCTTTTTTAAATATTATGAATATAAATGATATCGCAAATGTTCAATACTAACTTTGGAAGCACAAGTTACTGACCACGTTATACAGCTCTCGCAGCTTGGATTTAACGTTTTACATGTTATTGTTATTCTTGGAGACGTTCGCTGGACATTAATAAATATTATATATGTGTCATATCATTTGGACATTCTTTGATCCCATAGCATTCAATACAACGACCCCCTGGTCACACTAGAATGAAGATCGATGGTCAAGACAGAACTACCATCAACATAACTGCTAACGTCAACACTCTGTAAACGATATTGGACATGAGAGAGAGTTATTGAGTGGATTTTATAGGATATGACACCTTTGGAAAGATGTTGGGATTCGATCGAAACATGTATGAAGGACAATGTGGTGAACATTCTCCATGTCAACAGCATTTTGGTGAGCGTAGACGTGGTCTCTGGAAATTACGTGAAGGGTGGCACACAACCCACGATCTACTCGTATTTCCTCACATTTCCCCAGGCTATAGGATCATAGAGCGAGCTCGAAATCTAGTCTGTTTGCCCTTGATAACTCATACTTTATACAGTATTAACACCCAATTAACAGAACAAAATGGAGAGTTATTAAGTCTTCGTGGTGAACAATGTGATGATACGATTTCATATGAGAGAAATTTAAGAAAACGAAATCTGTTTAATAGTTTATTAAACAAACAAAAAATATATTTTTTGATAATTTTTCTGCAGAATAGGACCATGAATTAAATTAACAGATTACTTTTTAAAAATAATGAAATCAATTTATATCTATAATAGGAAGTAAAAAAAAATAAATAAATTAAATAATTTTTTTTTTTAACAAAATTAAAATTGAAAAAAAAATCAAATAATGATGAGATACTTAATACAAAAAGTGAACATATCCGAAAGTCAGAAAGACGAACTTCGAAGAGCATTAGAAAATCGAGGTGAAGGTGTGAGACTGACATTAGGTCATCAAGACTTGAGCAATGAACGCAACAAAATCACTTGGACCAAAACGTAAATTAATAGAAAAGCCAAAGCGCATTGTAATCGAAGAGGATTTACCATGAGATTGAGTCTGATGGAATTGAGATATAATTTGAATATGAAAGGTGATTTCATAGGACTGTTGGTGGGATTGGCGACCAGGGCATTACCCATTATCACCAAAAACGTGTTGCCGGCTTTGGGTATTGGAGCTCTGTCGTGATTGGCCAGTTCTGGAACGTGGAAAATAATGGGGAGCAGATTGTTTCTGAAGCGAGGAGGAGTTGTGTGTCGAGTCGAAACGGGTGGTAAAGGATTGTATCTGAAATGCACGAAAGGTAGCGGTGTAAGTCACGCTTGTGGTGACGATCTCTATTTGAAGAGGGGAAAGAAATTGATCGACAGCCGAGGACTGTTATTGGGTCTGAATTCGCCTTTTAAAATCGTGCCCATTCTCAGTTTGTTATTATGAGATATTGTTTTGTCATGAGAAAAATATAACATAATATTGTAATATTTTTTTGTGTGTATTAAATAAGATAGGAAGTAAAAAAAAATAAAAAATAAAAAAGAAAAACGGAATTAAGAAGTGGCAAAATATATCCCGACTTACCGACGACGTATTACCGATGGCACCTCCTTTAGAGGATAGAGGCAACGCGTTTTTCATCGATCAGATCCATAGAATTCAATACAATTTAACGGTGGAAAGAGATAGACATCAATCGCTCAACAAGAAGTATGCTTGAATGACTAAATTGGTGGAAGGTCTGGATCTGACTCTCAACACCGCATATATGGGTTTGGGAGCTGCTGGAGTGGGCCTCTTATCGACCATGGCTATCATCCAAGCCGTGTTGGTTGTAGAGGGCGTTGCTATCGCGACAGGATTCTTGAGAAAGGTTGAAAAATTAGTGAGTAAGAAATTATCGTTGAAGGCCGAGAAACACGAAAATATCAAAGTGTTCGCCGACGCGAAAATCAATTCCATAAGTGACATCATATCCACTTTTTGAAAGACGGAAAGATTTCAGATGCCGAATATCACTTCATTCTCGCAGAAAAGGCTAAATTCGGGGCATTGAATGAAGGTATGAGAAAAAAAAATCTTGTGAGATTCTCAAAGAGGAGCCGAAACATAATCTGATAGAAAAAAGGTCGAGAAGAAGCCAGGGAATCATTTTGTAAACTCTTGGGAAAAAATAAAGGCCGGGTGACAGATTTAAAATAAAACAAAAATATAATTATATTGTATATAAGAAAGTAATAAAAAATAAAATAAAAAAAATAAAAATGAACAAAACAAAATGTATTGTGTAAAATGTAAGAAGTCGACGGATACGGATAACTTGTGAAAAGTGCAAACTAAAATAATAGGCAGATGCTTCGCGGCACTTGTAAAGTGTGCAGTTCGACTAAAACTCAATTGGTCAAAAGAGGTGGACGATGAACGGTCAACAGTCTCATCAATAATCTTCGAAATGCATCTGCCTGGACATCAATTTACAGGCCCGGGCACGAAATTGAACAAGAGGTTGAATAAATATCTGTCTCCGAAATCTTGGAGCAAACCCATCAACATAGTGGATCAAGCTACCTACGGCCACGATCTCTGTTATGCTAAACACTCCAACACGAAGACTCGAAACGATGTGTGCGACAAGAAAATGTTGACAGATTTAAAAAATATAGTCATTCCCACGATGAGAGAGAAATTCGAATGTCCTGTAGTCGGTAAACTGATCGGCACGAAACTTCGACTCCAAATGGGAAATAAAAAAAACCCACTAATGCATTAACAAATGAACTACACAAGCCCATAGTGCACAGATTTCAAAAGAGGAGAGTATTCATCAAAGGATTGGATCGGGTGTGGGCTGCAAATCTGGTGGACATGCAATCGCTGTTCAGACATAACAAATGTATAAAAAACCTATTGACAGTTATAGATGTGTTTTCGAAATACGGATGGATGAGAGCGTTTAAAATAAATCGGGAACGAGTGTGGCTGAAGATTTGGAAAATATCTTCACCACTTCTTTGTGAAAACCTGAGAAATTATGGGTGGATAAAAATCGAGAATTTTACAATGTTTACATTTGTAGACTCGTCAACATCTATTCCAGAGAAAACGAGGAGAAGGTGAGCGGGTCGAACGATGGAATGGAACTATGAAGGGGAAAATATATGCACAGATATTTCACAGCCAACTCGACTGAGAAATACTTGAATGTCTTAGACGATTTGGTTGACGACTATAACAATATTCGCCACAGTTCCATCAACATGACACCCCTAGCAGCTAGCGATCCTCAAATCGAAAAGGAATGTCTTAGACAATTTGGTTGACGGCCATAACAATACACGTCACATTTCCATCTTTATGACACTCATGGCAGCTAGCGATCCTCGATACGAAAATGAAGTCTACGCGAATCTTTATCCATTAAAGATGGCGGCAGCGACAAGATGACCGAAATTTGCCGTGGGTGATGGAGCGAGAATTTACAAGTGGAATAAACATTTTGAAAAAGGTTATATGCCAAGATGAATGGAAGAAATCTTCATGGTGGCTCAAGTATTCTGCAGTGATCCCATCACTTAGAGATAGAAGCATTATACAGTGAAGAAATCACGGGAATGTTTTTTGAACAGCAATTGCAAATGACAGCATTTTAAAAAAATTAAAACAAGAAGGCAAACTTTTTTTATGCATATATATAAGTAATAAATAAAAAAAAAAATTAAAAATAAATTAAAATAATTAAACAAAAATTACAGTGAAATAAAAAAAAAATGAGAAACATATTACACATAATGGAAGGTATAATAATAGACAAAGGTATTCAAGCATATGAAGTGCAAGAATATTTACCTGTGGCTGGAACTAGTCTCAATAATAAACGAGAAATAAGACTCAATATTGAAATGCAAGATCTCTTTCTCCATCCAGGCGAACGTTATCTCCAGATAGAAGGATGATTGAGGAAAGAGGATGGTAGCGATTACACTGATGATGGCGTCATCACATTAGCTCATAATGGCATGATGCATCTTTTCAACAGTATATCATATAAATGCTCAGGTCAAGAGATAGAAACCATGTTTCATCCCGGTCAGACAACCACGATGTTGGGACTTTTGAAAAATCCAGATGATTTTTCAAACTCCAAAGGACTCAATCAACTGTGGATGAAAGACACTACCTCTGATGCGATTGTCGAGAATGTGGATGCAGGCATGAAATTTAAACACGTCGTTCAAGCGTCTTTGCATAGAGGAATGTTCTCGTTTAGGATTCCTCTGAAACACATCTTTCGATTCGCCGAAGATAACAACAAAATCGTTTGCAGATTAAAACACAGTCTCACATTAGTTCATATAAATCACGACGATATCATCGTGAGAGCTGCCACAACAGATCTGGGCAAAGTGCATCTAAACAAGGTGTTGTGGTTCATGGCACATGTACTACCGAATGACGAGAAAAGAATGAAACTCTTCAAGGTCATCGAATCAGAAATCAGTTTTCCTGTTGTCTGAAGAATGAGACAGTGCGACATAGCAAATGTTCCGATGTCGACTCAGTTCGATTGGAGACTGTCTGTGAAATCTTCTTTTAACACATTGCACTAACACTCTACTTTTTTCAAAACTTGGCATTCTTAATTTGATGACCTCTCTGTAACAAGTTACTTTCTTCTCTTGTTTATTTTCATAAACATAGAAAAAAACTTACGTTGCATGTACATACATGTAATTGCCAACAGCAGATTTTAGGATGCAACTGCTTTCGGCCCCCAGGTGCCATTAGTTGAAGCAGTCACTGTCAGGTTATGTGAACACCTGTAGAAACTTTAGTGACAGTGATCATAAGGTTACAGCTTTCGGTCACTGCCCAATTTGATCGTGTACAGACAATTCTTTTAATATTGCTAACCAGATTTAGTTAACTGTCGTTATCGGTCAAGACGAATTATATTTGTGTACATACATAATGTTTTACTATTGATATGGTTACAATGAAATAGCCCACGTAATGGAGCATATTTGCACTCATCTCTCAGCGAAATTTTATACACAAAACTTGATAGCTTATTTAGCAAACTTCATTTGAATATTAAAAGTTATTTTGTACTATTAATCGTCTTGTTAGAAAACGAAATTATAGTTTAGTTTCACAAAATGGGGAGGTGTGTAGTGAGAACGTCTGCTGGGGGTGGGCTTTTCTGGAGGTAAACATTTCCAGTGGTTTGATTATCTCCTGTGATATGCTCTTGATGGAGATTAACTCTATTCTAGTCATTCATTAAAGTTACTTCGTACCAAAGAGACGTGTCATTAGATTCCTAAACATTGGTAATTCTTTAATCTGGACGTAGTGTTGCTATTTCTTTAATGGGTCATTGGTAAATTATCTACCAAATTTACCACAATATGTTATTTATTTACTAGGTTCTCGCGCATCAAATCCCTTTTCCATGTAGATTAAGCGGTTTATTATTCGCTTTGGCATATCTGTGAGATATCATCGACTCTCCACCCTTCACACTCTTATCGACCATGAGCAACATGTCCACATTGGATAATAATTCCAAGTGGATTTCAGTTGTCTTCAACAGATCGTTCCAGCCCAAGCTGGGAGCAATGTAATATCAAGCCAGATCTAAACCATACTCCAACAAACATCTCAAAAATTTTCAAACACATCTACCAAGAGAAGGACGTCCGTTTTCCGAGAGGGATCGTGACAATCTCTCATGGATTTTATGCTGAATATTTCCCACGCTGTTTGAGCATGTTCATAGTTGACGTCGGAAATGTTAGCATCATATAATTTTGAATAAAAATGATCTTTGGAAGGTAGCTTTGACTCATCGAATCTATGCAAACCATCCATATAATCATAGGGATAGACTCTTTCTGCACTCCAATTTACTCTCTCCAATTGACGCTAATTTTTAAAGTCTTCAGTCGTGATTTCGAATTTCTCCTTTCCAAAATTACCAACTAATTTTTTGAGACTGGTCGACTTGAATTTAAAACTACCTATGAAACGTATTTCTCGTCTGATATCGACTGCTGACAATTCCCCATCTATTTGTTTTACTCTTTTTATCTATGACTGTCCATTTCGCGAAAGATATGTATTGTTCATTTCTTGCACTTAGGTGCCGAAGTTTCAGTGAATAATTCTCTACAGATGTGACATTCGGTGGCTCACTTATAGTGTTTCGTTTACGTGCCTGTGATGATCATCTTCACAGGAGTTTTAAATTGATCGTATATTTTTTATTTGAGATTCCAAATCTTCCACGAATTTTCGATCCATGTCGTCATCGTCTGACCGTTTTGTGTAGGTGTATGGACCGGAGGAATATCTATCATCAAAAGAACATGTTATGTAAAAACAATAACCAGACTGATATTTTTTGGTGTGACTCTGCCGCTCGTCGATCTGACATGAACTCTTTTTCACCGTGAAACTCTCAGTCTTGTGTTGTGATGTATGAATTTCATGCAAGTGTGAGGTTTGGGCATGTCAAGGCAATGCATTGATCTGAGTCATAATACTCCTTGTGACATTCCAGCGATTCTTTGCATTTGAAGAAATTCAAACAGTTAAAACAGAAAAATCTTTTAACTTAACCTCAGAGGAAATAATTTTTCTTTTCGAATTGTTGTATCCCAAAACGTTGATGCCGATTGTAGGATTTTGGTTTTTAAAATGATCGATGTCACATAGTTGAGTTGGAAAATTTATTACTGATCAATTTAATTTCTTAGAAGTTTCCACATTTTTTGATACTGTCTGTGGATGCGTTCCAACAGGATATAAGGCAGATGTGACAGCCCATTTGAAGCATTGACTGTCTTTTTTTTCCACGTTGATTACAGCTTCTTTTTTCCTATGAAATGAAAGCAATGGATCACACTTGTCGATATGAATTCCAAGATTCAATACTTCACTGAATCTCCAATTGCTACCTTCGTTGTGGTACTGCGCTAACAAATGTATTATTTTTTCCTTGATATTGTTGAGGATATTGGATTTTCTCCATCCGCCCCTTAATACCATTTTTGTTTTGAAACCATTGCCTTGCATTCAATGAAATAAGACCAACTAAAATTTTAGTATATCGATCCAAAATGCATAGATTTATAGATAATGCTTTAAATAATTTGATGGATTATTGTTATAACATAGATTCATAGATGATGTTTTTTTATTTTGTTTTTCTTTGTTGTAATAAAATATATTACAAGTAATAGATTTTGTTGTTTTTTCTTAATTTGTTATTCATATATGAAAGGAAAAAAAAATGTTTTCCACTAAGTTAAAAAAATTCTTTTTTAGTTAAAGACTTGGGGGCGCGGTGGCTCAGTTGGTAGAGGTGCAGGCTGCAAGCCGAGAGGTCCTCGGTTCGAATCCCACCTGCGGCAACTGCTTTGTGTCCTTGAGCAAGACACTTCACCCCAATTGCCTACATGGGGGCACGATGACGCTGTGTACTGAGGCGTACTGCACGTCGATGGTGCGCATGTCTTCAACCAATCTAACCCTGCCTGTGCTGCGGTGCAGAGTTCAGAGTTACGATGTTGGAGAGCTGACAGCTGCTCGTCGTTGCTCGGTGGTTCTCTCCTGGAACTCCGGCTTCCTCCACCCATAAAACTGTCACGGTCATGATTAGCCATTGTGCATAAGTATGTGACCTTAAACACCAATAAATAAATAAATAAATAGTTAAAGACTTTAAATAAGTGAACAAAATTTATATATACATAGGAAATAAAAAAAAATAAATTTTTAAATTAAAAAAAAACATGTTCTCTTATGATATATATATATAGGAAATAGAAAAAAAAATAAAAATTAATTAAACAAAATGGCAATGGAAAAAAGATCGAATTGAAAAGAATTGCTTCACACAATGATAATAAAATGCATTATTTGAAACCAAATCCAATCCAATTGAATGATGTAGAAGTAATAAAGGTCGAATATAAATATGATAATCACAGAATGGGATTAATACTGAACGATGACCAAGAAGATTTATTTTCAGATTTAGAAAATTTGTCGCAAACTCTTGAAAGAAGAAGGGGAAAAAATATCAAGCTCTTCAGTCTGAACTACGGCAAAAGCAAAATATATCTGAAAATTGATAAAGGTGTCATAGACTAACCTGGAGAAAAAGCTCAAAACAATGTGAAAAAATTAACAAAAGTAGACATGATCATTCTACATCTACACAAAAATGAGGAGGGGAAAGTGACAGCCCGCATACAAATAAAAGAAGTGACTTTGTAAAAAAAAATATTTGGAAGTTATTTTCTCATTAATTAATATTTATGATTTTTTAAATTTGTTGCTTTTTCTTTGATTTTGATTTTTTTTTCTTTTTGATTTTTTTTTGAGAAAATTTATTTTTTCTTTTCATCTTCTGACAAATTGGATACGAAATTATTCACTTCTTTCATCTTTCGAAAAATCTGTTGTGAGGATAAATATTGTCACACTCATTTATGCAAACATATTCAGGTGAAGTCTCTGTAAAATCGTTTTCCATACTCTTGAGAAGATTTTGTTTGTGTTCTCTATAATATTCAGTCATGATATCGATATTTTTCATATTTTGAATATTCCATGTATTTTATTTTAGTATTTTTTTTAATTTAGTGATTTTTTTTTTATTTGATTTTTTTTGTAAATTTTCCTTTGTGTTCTTTAATTTAGTATTTTTTAATTTTTTTGTTTACTTTAGTGATTTTTTTTCCTCCTTCACAAGATCTGAGTGGGATATTCTCTATCCAGTAAATAATGCAAAATACGCTCTGAATTTTCAGTTGTGAGATGAATCGGACTCAATTGAAAATTCGAATATTCAAATTCATTGGCTCTCGGTTCTCCTTTGAGCAAAACCGTCTCCATCCAAATTCTCATCACATCACGCTTGCTGACCATATTTAATGCTGGCATGAACCACATAACGATCACATCTCTGTATTCCGTGTCTTGACAGTCGTGTCCACAGTCCCATCCGAACTCGTAACAGAACATCTTTTCTTAAACGCTCTGGGAATGTTTTCTTTCGGAAGATGGGCAAACATTCTGTAAAGCACTTCCTGGAGAAATCCATGTCACTCTACTCCTTTTTGTTTTTTTCTTTTCGTCTATGAATCTATCCATTTTATTTTATTTATTTTTTAAAAATATATTAATTTTATTTCTTAGTACCTATTTTTATTTTTTTTTCTCTCGGCGATTAACCATCAATTACAAATATAACAAAAATCCCCATTGGAATAACATGGGGCAAAACGCAATGTCTGCAAGAATGTCAGTCTGACAAGTGCCCAGAATGTCATGCATTACAATTTCCAATGGAATTTTGCCATTGGAAATGAACATTCTCGGCTTTGTCTTTTCGAGCCCACTTGCGAGAGGTGAGAACGAAGGGAACGCATTACAACTCTCTTTTAAAATGTGAGTGAATGATGTGCAGAAAAGTTCGTTTTCGCAAGAGGGATGTGATGGATGTGTAGAAAAGTTTGTTTTCTTAAATATCCAAGGCAAGCAGTCTTCAAACTTTACAAATTCGGATGGAAATTTGCATGGAAAAAAGATCGTTTTTTCGAGCCCACTTCGAGTTTATTTTGTTTTTATTTTTCTAAAATAAATCTTCTTGTTGAAAGACCCAGTGCGAAGTAAACGTTGTATGATTTCACAACATACACTGGAACATTCCTGGGATTTTACTTACACTTGTGTTATTTATATAAGAGTGATTCATTGGTTGTACCTCACATTCTACTTTAATATGTATCACAATTGTCTACCAAGTGAACTTCTTTTCATTGAATATTCCATCGTGCGAGAACCATAAGGTTCTATCTTTCACTGGAAGATAGAACCTTATGGTTCTCACGCGACGAATTTTGCCTACCAATTGTACTTTTTCTGTTGCATTTTACTCTCATGTAACTGAACTTGCCTGATGTTTGCCAAACGTTATTCATATTAGAGTGTTTCAGTAGTTGTACCTGATATTCTACTTTTATATTTGTCATATTTGCCTACCAACTGAACTTATTTTCATTTGATATTGGTCTGATGTTTGTCACACGTTATTGAACTTGATCATATTAGAGTGCTTCAAAAGTTGGACGTCATATTCTGCTTTGATATTTGTCATAATTGCCTAACAACGTCGGGCAGAACCTGCTAGTGTAGCCACGATGGGCTTGAACAAGTGTATAATATATGGAAATGATGACCAAGACCTCAAGTGTCCAGCTGGCGGAGAAGGACAGTACTTATAAAGACTTTTCTAGAAAATGCGAAGGAGTTTTGATCTCTTGGTGCTCTTCCAACCACGTTTTGTTTTGAAGACCTCGGTGCAGACGAACTTCTAGAAATCAAAGCAAAGTGGCAGAAAGTTTGTCGCCTTAATCCTTTGAACTCTGGTAATATCTTCCATATCAGTTCAATGGCAGCAACGGGAAGAGTCCATGTTCTTTATTTGTGGGTAGACCAATTAATATTTTCGACGTGCAGCCTTGGGGCTACAGATTGAAAATATTGATTGGTCTACACCACATCTTCACTCAAAAGTCAACCTACTTGAAATTATTAAGTATCATGTTACTGGGTCGGAAAAGCGGCCTCTGGGTTCAAAGGGTTAAGTTTGCAGCTTCTAAGCTGGAAAGAATAAAGAAGAGGCTATCGAACAAGGGAAGGAGTGGAGATGATCAGTGTCCGAGAAAATCAAAACGGTTGTCATTGTTCTTTAGTGAAAACTGTCTTTTTCTGTACTGAAGGTGGTGGTGTTTTGCACAGTTGTTGTAAGATTGAACTTGATAAAAGTATCAGATAGATGGCAACTAAACTGGGTGAGGCAGAGTTGTTATCACGAATAGCCAGAGGTAATTTAATTGCGATCGAGGCCAAATACCACAATAACTGTCAACGAAGATTGAAGAATCGCTACCGAAGTCTACTTCTGTGTGAAGAGAAGAGAGATGACAACTTCCAGTCCTTAAGCGAACATGATAAAATAGTTCAAGGATGGTCGTGTGATGAAATGGTGTCACACATACAAGACAAAGTTGAAGCAGGAATCTTCCTGTTTGAATTATCTGAGCTCTATTCACTTTTTGAACTGCCACTTTCTGCTTTGGGAGACGAGAAAACGACGGTAAATAAAACCAGGCCAAGCATTAGGCTGCTCATTTTGGTACAGAATGTCAAGAACAGGTGGCCGTAGAAAAACGATGCTTGTATTCAGGTAAGGCCTTCAACAAATCCTCAAGTCTACATTGGAGTCTCGTGACGTTGATGAAGAGGCTATGGCCATGAACCAAGTTGTAAAGACCGTAAGAAAAGAAACGTTTACCGAAGAAGGCTTTAAGTTTCATGGTTCGTTTCCCGAAGGCTGTCGGGATGCATCTAGTTCGACAAGCCCCAAGACACTAGTGTCAATGCTACTATATGGCAGAAACATTAACGAACATGAAAATATGCCAACACAGGCTCGTTTAACTATCTGAAAGTCTTTGTACGTTGGTCACAATGTTCATAATCAGACACAAAGCAAGAAAATGTTGTCGTGGTTTTATGAACTTGGTCTGAGGGTCGGTTATGAACGAACATTAGTAGTGGAAGATTGACTAACTGATGCTGTTTCTCAATGATTTGTGCTTGATCAATCGGTAAGCCCTGTACAGATGTGGGGGGGGGGGGAGGGGGGTATTCACTGTGGAAGTAATTGATAATATTGACCATAACTGGTCATCTACAACAGCTCAAAGGTCATTTCATGGTATTAGCATCAGTCTCCTGCTGTACCCATCAACTGTCTCCTGCAGTACCCATCAACTGACGATTGTGGTCGAAGTAGACAACCAACGTCAGTGCCCCCAGAAACAACAAATGTACCACCACTCCCAGATCATTATCACACTGTTCCAAATGTTGTGTGTAAAAGTGATGCCACAAGCGTTGAAGCTGATATTCTAACACAGGGTAGAACTTAGTCGTTGCACCGAGCCAAGAAAAAGAGTAGGTCTAAGATTGTTATCCACAGATACTCTTGAAATAGATCAGAAATTTGCTTGGGTGGCTTTCCATGCAGCTTGTCAACCAGAACCAAAAAAAACATCCTGGTATCAGCGCATTTCTGCCCCTGTTTTCTAAGAAGGCTGCAACAATATCTATGATAAGACAAGGAATGAATATCATAAAGCATGAAACAGCAAAGTTGAATCCTGGCCAAATACCAGTGATAGCAGGAGATTGGCCACTCTACGCTTTATGCAAATATGTGCAGAGGGCCTGGCCCGAGAGTTTGGGCGAAAAGTCTTTTGTTGTTATGTCTGGGGGCTTCCATCTTGAAATGGCACTGTGGAATGTTCTCGGTAACCACTTGGAGAACAGTGGCTGGACAACTGTAATAACTGAATCGGGTAATCTTACCCCAGGTACAGCAGAATCCTTTCTTCGCGTTTCTCACTTAGCAAGGACAAGACACGCACATCAGGTAACAGCTCTGTCCCTTTCCAAATTACATAAGGACTCATGGACTGTTTCAGATGTCAATGAAAACCCTGAACAGTTTGAATCTTGGTGTAAAGATATGTGCGCACAGAGCCCAACTTATGCAATTTGGGATCTAACACTGCAGTTTGAATTGCTAGTCCTCATCTTCATACGTTCCTTAATGTATTGGAGGAACTTGCAACTTAGTTCTTCGTGTTTGACCACCACAATTATGCCAGTTTGGTTCCTATTATATCAGAGATTGCTGGTGACATAATGTGTCAGATAGAATGATTCTGGGACTCTCCGAAATCACATAGGAGTTTTTCGACCATGCCACTAGATCAAGTCCATGACCAGAATATCGCCAAAGTGAAAGATTCAGGAGAGGCAACTGGGCTCACAGATAAACCCAAAGCATTAAGGGGATGGTTGGCTTCTGGACCAGGGCAAGCAAGACTTCTGATTGAGTTCGAGGACCAGTTTCGTCGAATCGACTCTGAAATAATTGACCTCAAATGTCATTAAGAGGGATTTGCCACACAACAAACTTTTAAGGAACAAGTTTCTAAACTATGTATGGCAACAGCAGAAGTGCGCATCCCGTTTGCGATCCAGTCACAAGAACTAATAACCCTTGACGGCCACGACTGTGTTTACGGAGCAGTGGTGCAGAAATTTCGTACACTTGAGGTCTTCGGGAAGGTGAAGTATCAGAAATATGTAAAAAGGTTTTGGTTGATTGGACTTATCCGATTCGTCAGCCTATCTGCCCAAACAATACCAGAATATTCAAGCAGCCTGCCACAAGAAGCAGTTCAAAAATGACCCAAAAGATGGCAGACATTAAGAGCGACTGTAGCCTATTCTGTCGACTCTTCATCTCCAGTCGGACTCAGGGGCGAAACTTAGACGAATTCGTCATGCACGAGAACCATCTCTCGCCACCCTCCTAAAACCAACATGGCAAACTGCGTCCTCCAGGGTCCAAATCACAGCTTCTGAATTTACTGGAGAACCGCGTGCCTGAAGTGCCCACAAAATTTGACGTGAAGGTTTTTGATGGTCCTGCAGTTGTACATGGACTGCATCCAGGGAATGCGTCTACATTTGGCCATACTGTAAAAAAAAAATATTCATAACCTGGGCACGCCGTCAATTACAGAATTACCCATGTATTGTTTGGGATGTCTATAAGGTTTTGGCCACAGACAAACCTGCCATCAAATTTTGGGTTGTTTCTTCAGGATTCAAAGAACAAGGAAGCGCTCTTTGCATTGCTGACAGAAGGTGATGAAAGAACAGACTACCTCTTGATACACAGGCCTATCTATCACCAGGCGACTCTGTCGTTACAAAAGGGATGTGTGCACCAACTCAGCAATCCTGCCAGGAAGAAGCAGACACAAGAATGTGTCCATATGTTAAGCATGCTCTGGAAATGGGAGCAAAATATGTTATGGACAACACAGTCGACACCGATGTTGTTGTTATTCTTGTTAGAGTCTTTCACACTCGTCATGATCCAGCCAAATACACACCTATGGATAACGTTTGGAAAAGGAAAACATTTCCGCTATTTACATATCAACACTATATGTCAGGCGCTTGGTGAATAATGTTCGAGGGATTTGCCATTTTTCCACTCTTTCACGGGTTTCGATACAACCTCGCAATTTGCTGGTAAAGGAAAGAAGACGTGTTGGGATGCATGGAAGTCCATGCCTTCAGCCACAAAAGCATTCCTGTACCCTGTGTATAATCCTTTTGTCACAACAGGATTAGAGTGAGTCGAATTTCAGATCATTGAACACTATTCTTGCACTCTGTATGCCAGTGAAACTCGCCTTGAAAATGTGAATGATCTGCGAAGGGACTTGTTTCCATGCAAGGTCCATATGAAGCAGAACCTTCCACTAACTCCGAATGCCCTAGTTCAGTGTGTGGACCGATGTATATATCAAGCAAGTGTTTGGTTGACATGTTTACAAGCTAATCAAAACATACTGATTCCAGTTTCGGATGGACTAAGAAGGGCAGTGATTGGGAACCTTTCTGGGCAGAACTACCAGATGCTTCAAAAGCCAGTCGCCAACTTATGAAATGCAGGTGTAAGACGGAGCCGCTCTGCAACACAAGATGCACTTGCAAACGCGCCGGCTTTAAATGTACAGCTCTTTGTCAGTGTCAGGGACATTGTAGCTAAAGTCGGGAAATGTATTACTTGACTGTAATTCGATGCGTTCCTGCCAGCTCCTATTCCTGTGTCATGAATGGAATATAGAACATAACACTTCCAATATATTTTGTGTTGTCGGCCATCTTGTTTTCTTTTATCGTTCTAAATCATTTGTTACGGAATATTAATATCAGTGGATTCAACTTGGGAATATTATCAATAGGCTTATTGATACTGATATCAATAAGTTCCACCTTGAAAATGCGGGATTTGGTGTATATTTTAGAATCCAACTTTACGGAATCGGCTAGGAATCTCAATTACGGAATGCCTTATATAGCCCGTTTATATGTGTACAGGGGAAATGAAGCAATCTGACCGAGGGTACAGCCGAGACTGAGATAGGTATAGCTAGGAAGTAGTGTTATAAGTCAATTTAATGGATGATAGTTTAGTCAATAGTACTGGTACAAGGCCGCAAAGGAACAAGACTGCTATAGAAGCTAATGATAGGACAGATAGACCATAGACAAGTAGTGGCCTTGAAGCTTTGGAGATAAGATGGAAGCCAATGGTAAGACTACCTGTATAGGCGCTGGATCATAGGTATCCTTAAATACCGAAATGAGGCTAGAGAGCTGGTAAATTAGACCTCATTGGGGGATTTTTTCATGGGCCTCATGGCCTCAACAGAAATAAGGCTAAGAGGGATAGTAGAATAGACCTCATTGAAGGATTTCTCATGGCCATCATGGCGTCATACGACTAAAAAGGAGTGCCGAAGGCCAAACGTTTTCCAAAAAGGGGTGCCAAAATTGGGGTGCCAAAATTGGGGTGCCTGGTGATATGTCTGTTAAATACCGAGATGAGGCCAAGAGGGATAGTAAATGAGGCCTCATTGAGGGATTTTGTTCATGGCCCTCATGCCCTCAAAAAGAAAATAAGGCTAAGAGGGATAGTAAATGAGGCCTCATTGGGGGCTTTCTCATTGCCTTCATGGCCTCACACGACAAAAAAAGGGATTCCATAGCCACAGGCGTTTTCCAAAAATGGGATTCCATGAGATATGGCTGTTGAATATCGAGATGAGGCTAAGAGGGATAGTAAATTATACCTCATTGAGGGATTTTTTCATGGTCCTCATGGCCTCAAAAGAAAAGTAGGCTAATAGGGATAGTAAATTAGGCCTCATTGAGGGATTTCTCATGACCCCCGTGGCCTCATACGACAAAAAAAGGGATTCCATAGCCACAGGCGTTTTCCAAAAATGGGATTCCATGGGATATGGCTGTTGAATACCGAGATGAGGCTAAGAGGGATAGTAAATTATACCTCATTGAGGGATTTTTAATGGTCCCCATGACCTCAAAAGAAATGAGGCTAAGAGGGATAGTAAATTAGGCCTCAATGAGGGCTTTTCTCATATACCTCATGCTAAAAGGGATTCCATAACCAGAGACGTTTCACAAAACAGGGATTCCATGGGACGTGGCCATTGGATATAGAGGTGATGAGAATCGTATAGGACATCCTTGTAATAAGGGGAGATAACTCTACATAAAGATTACGGGGGATGAAGCAATCTGACTGGTTAGTTAGCGCCAGGAAAGTGAACTGATTGGGGGATCTAGATAAATAAAACAACAAGAGTACTCGAAATAGGGTCAGAACTAACAAGAACAGGCCAGAAATTGCTAAATATAGTAACAATATGCAGAGCTGTTCCAGTTGATAGGCTCTTCTACTCTACTGGAGTATACTCCTATTGAATTGAACGTACCCACGAAGGCCCCCTCGGTACTATAGCACTACTATTATAAGCCAAAGTTTGGCTGTCCTCAAAATGATTCTGAAATAGTACAACTTGTTGGGTTGTATGTGGTAATTCTACGAATTAAAAGAGGATTCTGGGGAAAATCCAAGCCAGAAAATTACTCATAGTCAATTGAACTCACCCCCTGTGCCCTTCGGCACAATAGCGCTACGTGCTAAGCCGACAAAATGAGGAATCTGTAGTAAATAAAGTCAATTTCGGTGATTTGGAGAGATTGTCGGGTTTATTTGGGTAATTCGTGATATTCCGATTCAATCGAACATACCCTCCGAACATACCCCTGTCTTGTTATAGGCCTTTGGGTAATATAGCAACCACGTGCTATTATAGAAACCGAGATGGCGGCCTCCAGTATACAAAATGGACGACGGAAACACGTATCACCCTAACAACACGAGCTGCTCATGCGCACTAGCACCACGCATCACTATGGAGATGATGTCACAAGGTGGCCGCTTACGCGGGTTACCATGACAACCAAACATGGCGCCACTGGGTCAAGTGACATGATGTCACTTCCTAGGTCCGGGGGTAGGTCCGGCTCAATTGGGCCCTTCGGGTACATGCTATTGTACTACTCTTGGTTTTCAGAAAGATATTTCGTTTTGTTGTGTTGTCAGTTTGGGTTTCTCGTAGAGGAGGTCGGTTTCGGATGATATATCAAAATTTTTAAGAGAATCGAATTGTGTATTCCAGGGGTCAAAATATCGAGGGCATGATCAGGAGATAGTGATGAGCATTTTCACAGAGAGTACCACACATACACTCTGGTGAGTCCAAATTATAGTTTTGGAATTTTTCCTGTACGTAATTTTGAATGTAAAATGTTTCCCTTTCTTTTACCCACACGGAAATAAAGAGGTGGTTTGGGGATGTAGTTTAATTAGGCATAGGCTTGTTTAAACACCGTTAATGTTGTGGTTCGGTTGAGTACATCTGGTAAGTTGTTCCAGCTTTTTGTGGTGGACAGGAAAGGATTTTTTTAAAACGCTCCGTTCTTGCCGGTTAATACGTGCATTTGTTGGGATTCCAAAGGCTGTACATTGAAATATCATGCGTTCTAGGGGTAACAACGCGTTGAGATAATTTGGAGTTTCGTTGTTGATAATTTTGAAAAGAGCACAGTATTTGTGTTTTTCAAGTCGCTTCAACAGGGAGAATCACCCGAGTTCAACCAGGAGTTGATCTGCTGAGATAGAGCGTGTTAAGCCAATGCTAATATGCGGAGTGTAACGCTGCAGTCTGTCAAGATTTTAAGTCAAATATTCGGGTGCACAGTCGCACAATACGTCGCCGCAGTCAAGCAGTAGTTGAAAAGAGTAAGATAGATTGGTTCCAAGGTTTTTCTATTCAAAATGAATTTCAGTTTGTGAAGCACAGAACGACGGGCGTTGACTTTCTTGCATATTTTAGTTATTTGGGTGTCCCAATTTAGATAAAGTTTGAGGATTAGTCCCACGTGCTTGTGATCTTCAGTGAATAAGACTGGACTACTATCGAAGATGAACGTGGGATAAACTGTTTCGTCTTTGCTGCCACAGTGGAATAGGATTGCTTTTGTTTCAGCAGAGTCGAATGAGACGAGCCATTGACGAGACCATGTGTTAATTTTTCCAAGGTTTCAATTGAGGGATACGATAAGGTTTTTAATAGTTTTGTTATTAGTTACACGGGTATCATCGGCATACAGTCGAGCAAAGGCATCGATGATCTCAGCAATGTCATTGATAGAGATCAGAAAGAGAAACGGTCCAAGAATACAGCCCGTGGCACTTCAGCTTGAATGAGTCTATAGTCGGAAAAAGGTAGTTTGGACACGCCTTTGCTTTCTTTCATGCAAGTAGTCGATAATCAATTCAATCAATTGGTGAAGTTGGAAAACAAGGCCTTTGTGTCAAACTTATTCAAACGTTTTTGAAATGTCGCAAAAAATTGCATAGGACTGAAGCCGTTTATCAGAAGAGAGACAAATGGAATGGAGCAGTTCTAATAACCGAAAAGTTGTGCAGTGGCCTGGGAGAAATTTCGGATTTCGTACAATAAATTGTTTCTTGGAATTACGAAATAGATACTTCAGAACTAGTTTTTCACAAAAAAAATGCCTGAGTCGGTAATAACGAAATAGGCCTATAGTTCGTCACTTCGTGTGGATTAACTTTCTTGAATATTGGGATAACATCTGCTTTCGTCCATTTAGAATGGAATTTATGTAAATCTAGAGATTTGCGGAAGAGGATGCTCAGTGGGAGTGGACCGAATTCACAGTTTCCTTAAGCATTCTGACATTAATTCCGTCGTACCCATGGGCTTTGTTACTTATAGGGACTTGGTTATTGAAATTATGTCATCTTCTGAAAAGAATATGTTTGAGAGATTGCGAGTGCATTTGGGAGCGAATTCAGGAAGGGTGTGATTCTGGTCATCGACATTTCCATTGCATATAAAGGTTCCATTCAGTAAATCTGCTTTATATGCATCGGTGAAAACATGTCAATAATGGAGTTGGGATAATGGTTAATGTGGATTTATTTGGATGTATGATTGCCGACGACATGCTTGATGATTTGCCAGAGTTGTTTGGGAGATAAACAATCAGTTATTTTATCTTGCAATTTTTCTTTGAATTGGGCTTTAGCATGCTTTTTCATGTTATTGTGGCGTAAGCCCCTCTTTGTAAAACCTGACACTGGGTTATATCACTACATTCCCATCTTTGGATAGTCATTTCTACATAATTCTGTTCCTATGACTTTTAAATTTAGTCACTGTTTTCTGAACTCAAATTTTTTGTGTCTGGTGAAATTATCCAAATTCCCTAACATTGCACCAGAGACACAATATTTGTTCCTAAAATCATTTATTTTATAAAGTAAAATATATTTTCATGCCACCTCTGATAAACCAACTATTTGTAAGACGATGTTAAAACAAGGTACTGCTATTAAAGATTGTCCCTGATAATTATATCATTTTATGAATTGACAAAAGGGTGATAATTATTTCCACACCTCAGGAGAGGAGTCTGATTTTTCAGATATTATTTCAAGCATCATCTGATGAGGAGAGGCTATTCCTTTGTTGATTGGATCATTAAGGTAGGAAATGACTAACGAATGGTCTGTCTATCTTGATTTCATATCATTTAATTAGGGCGATTTCGGGTGTCAACTAAAGTTTACAATTAACAGCTGCAGCTGCGTCGAACGGGAAATAGTTTACCGGAAGTGACGAAACAATTCTATCTTTTGTCGACTAGACACGCCGTGTACTAGATGTATAGTACAAAGATAGCGGAAAGTATCACGAAGGTGAAAATTGTAATCATATATTTGTTGAAAACTGACTGCAAATGAGTGAAGTGCGTTTGTTATCAGTAACAAACGATTTCTCCCCAAACATGAAATACAGAAAACGAACCAAAAGTTGTAATAATCACTAAATCAGCTTTAATAGACAAATAAATACGTTGATTGTGCTGGCATGCTCCGATTTTGTGGCATTATTGACAATGATTTCTAGACATCTCGTTCCCACGGCAACTCGTACCCGTCAAGTCGTACCCAAAATTGGACGACTCACCTATTTTCGGCTGGACAACTCGTACCCACAATTGGACAACTCGTACCCAAGGTTGGACAACTCGTGCCCATGGCTGGTCAACTTGTAATTGGTGTTTAATTGTATGGGCGAAGGCAGTTAATGGCCTAAGAACTATAGAAGCGGGGTTTTTGCTTTTGTTTGATCCGTTTAAGGTGCTATCATAGTAATGGAAATCAGTTTACTTTGAAATTCCTTCGTCAGATATTCCATGAATATGAATGAAATATACACAACTTTTACGAGTAAATGACGGCTGTGGTGCACAGAACAGGAAACATATATTCATTGACCGTACTTTGTTGATAGGAGGCACCAGTGGTTCCTGGAAGTCTGCAATCGTATTCGTACAAGAACTGGGGTGAATGACACCCCCCCCCCCCCCACCCAACCCCGACACCCGGTATCTGCGCTTCAATATTGGGAAATAGAGTACTGGAAAAAACTAAAAGGCCTTGCATCTAGGCCTAGGCTCTGCAAATTATCAGGGTGAAAACCATAGCCTTCGTCGCATTAACTCTTGCCTTTCCTAATTAATAATGTCAATCTTCACCTTTAGATTATTTTTCGTGTGGCAAAGTTACATCACTGGTGAGGATTTCATTGTAAATTGAGAGTCCAGCCGGATTTTGTACTTGTAGCGTAGCACATTTACCCGCTCGGAAGAAAAACGGAAAACAATGACCAGTGAAAGACTAAATCAAGAAGATCACAAGTGATGTTCATTTAAAAAAAAAATCCAAGTAAAAAGCTTCAAAACATCTCTCTCTAGGAGTCCACCAGCTCGCATCAACTGATTTCTGTCGGAAATTTTATGGTCAACACCGACACACCTGAAAACTCGACAGTCATTTAATTTAGACTTACCCGGCAGTGGCAGGTGTGAGATCATGAAGAATTATTTTCTATCATCTATTACCTTATAGTCGATTGGTGTTTAATTTTCTTCCAATTATCTGTGCATATTATTATCGCCAATTAAGTTAATCTTCCAGTTGGGAGGTGTGTTTTTCTAACAATTATCTTCCATGACAATAATGAAAATTGAATGATAATTAGCATTTTTGTAAGGTTTGCACTATAAAAGTTAATCTCTCTCTCTCTCTCTCTCTCTCTCTCTCTCTTTCTCTCTTTATAGGCACCTGTCTCTCGTGCCTCGACCGATCGAAACAAAAATTGGCACAGGTCTATATAGATGTAATTTGACCAGGAAAGGGACTTCTGATTGGCCCCAATCGCGTCCGACATCGCGTTAATCCTTCAACCAATGAAGGGGTGGGGTAGGGTGGGGAATGAGCCCCGATCGCATCTGATTTTGCGTTAACTCCTCAATATGTGAAATGCTGGGTATGACTACCAGGACAACAAAATATTACGTAGAAAAGCCCTCAGAAGTTTAAGAAAGAGTCAAAGATTACCCGATTTCTTTTTGTTTTAGGGGAGGGGGGGGGGGGGGGGTAGGGTCGTCTCCCGTATCTACACCACTGTATTAATTTAAATATTTCCTGTTTCCTTCGAATTGCTCTCTTGATGAAATGTTCATACCTGTGAAATTGACTTTCGGCGATGTTCTGCTGAGATAAATGCTAAAAATGGAAAGTTTTTGCCTTTATGCACACCCATTGGAAGCAGACACTCATCTTCTCAAGTCCTTCAGCCAATATTCGCCTTCGCCCATACAATTAAAGACCAGGTACATGTTGACCAACTGTGGGTACGAGCTGTCCAACCTTGGGTACGAGTTGTCCAGCCGAAAATGGGTACGAGTAATCCAATTTTGGGTACGACTTGACTGGTACGAGTTGCCGTGGGAACGAGTTGTCCTGATACCCTGACAATGACATGTGCAGCGGGCTTGTCTTTTCACGGATCGACTCATTAACATTCTTTGAACAGTAATTAAAACTCCACGTCACATTTGACTGACAGGTGCTCTCAACCCTTAGGCCTCTGTGCGGTGTGCCTGAACACCGCAGGGGATGGAGTGGGAGGTGAATCCCGAATTCATTCCCCTTTTCTCTGGACTGTCACCACTGCCCTCTTCTTCCCCGTTTTACTTGTCACCAGTTTCAATTTTACTCCCGCCTGACACAAATCCTGGCTCCCCGTCCCTTTATTCTCCGCCCTCTTACCCCTCTTCCCTCGCTGAATATTTTGGGGAACAACAATTTTACTGACATGGGGGGGGGGGGGGGGGGCAATTTTCGGTTGCCTCGCCCACCCCCAAAAAGAGAAAAAGGATTATATTTTCTATATCTGTGCTTACAATTGCTAATTTTGTGATTTGGAGAAAAAAATATGGGATTGTGATTTTTCAAGAAAATTCTGACTTGGTCTTTTATCCAAAATTGAATTTTCCGATTTGATTTTATGCGAAACAAAATTGTGTGCTGGGGAACGGGTCAAGTCGCCCTCGGGTCAAGTTGACCCGGGTCACAAGTCGACCCGTGTCAGGTCTCGCCCTAAAAAAGATCGGAAATATGGTCGGCAACTGGAGTGATGGCATGGAACTATTCTGTTGTCTTTATCAGAACAGTTCCATCCCATCTCTCATGTTGCCGACTATATTTCGGATTTTTTTCTGGGGAGACTTGACCACAGATCAGAAATATGGTTGGCAAGGCGTGATTGGATGGAACTGCTCCTGTTTCCCTGTAGTTTACGTGGGGGGTAGATTGAAGAGAGAGAGAGAGAGAGAGAGAGAGAGAGAGAGAGAGGGGGGGGGGCAAATCTTCGGAAAGCTCAAGTTACCGCTTTTATTCACTACTGAGAAGTCGACCGATGAAGCAGATAGATAAATAATAACAAATGACTTATAATCAGCAGAAAAAGAATATGGTTTCTTTTTTCTCTTTGGAAAATCAGACAACAGTTTATCACATCTACCATTCGCCTCCCACGTGAAGTAAAGGAGATGTGATTTTACAGAAAAACACCCATTTTAGGTTTTCCCGTCACACTATTTCCCGAGTTATTACTCTAAGAACAATATTATAATCATGACATGTTTGTCACAAACAGAATTCATTTGTCTGTTTTTACAACATTATATAACACCCCCACTGCATTTTTTTACAAATTCTAGCATGAAAACAAACGACTCTAAGTCCGCCATAATGGCAACTACAGCGGAACTAAACTGTGTTCGCATGCAAGACGAGTTCAAGCATGCGCACTGTCATTTCCTCTTTTAACTTTAGTTTGCACTCGAAGTCGCCCTAAGTTTGGTACAGAGTTGGACTGTACTTCAACACTTGTTGCCTCCCTTGACAACGTGCTAACTCTTTTGTGGCGCTCTGTTGTCAAGGCCCATTTTTGGTTTTCAGGTGTTTTTGGTGGTAATTTGCCACCTCACCCCATATTTTTACACCCATAGGTCTTATATTAATGCCCCAGGTATGAGCTTTTTGATCACTGGTGAAGTTAAAACAAGTAAACAGTTGTTCACAGTTGATGCATTAAATGGAGCTTTGTTTTATCTTTCTTTTGTTCATTTTATTCTTCATGTACACTTCTCTTCTGAGCCACAGGATAGGATTTCAAAATTTTTTGATAGTAAATGTATTGTGTTAAAATGGATAATTTAGAAGATGTTAGCAAAGCTTCCCCAGTTTGGAGTACTTATGAAATCATACCTCCTAACAGTGACAAAAGTATTTATTTGAATCATCAGCCTGACAAGAATTATTTCCCTTTTTGCAATCTTGACAGTAGTGATCAGAAGGCTCATGGAGAAGATTTGTACTCTGCAGACACTTAGAGGTGTTCTATCCTGTATGGGATCTTGAATGTTTGAAGGGTATTGAAACTAAGTCCCCACTTGAAATGCAATCTCTGCCTAAGAAAGTATGGTTCAGTTACTCAGTACTGATTCTGGGGAGCTATTAACTTCAGTTGGATTCAGGGAAGATTCTATTTTTCAAGATAGTTTTCCTGCTTCCCCTTTCTGCTATTCAAATAGAGAAGGGTCAAGATTTCATTTTGATTCAGAAACTTCTAGCAAAAGCTATTATAAGTTATCTCTGCCAACGTGTACGGTATATGGAGATTTAATACCTAGGTGTCGGTTTTTAAACATCGAGCTGCAGGCGAGGTGTTTAAATGAGACATCCAGGTATTAAATCTCCACGGGCAAAAAAAAACAAACTTTATCTCCGTCAACATGTATGGTATATGGAGTTTTACTTCTGCAAATAGATTAAACCGGTCTTGTTAAAGTGGTTCAGGTGCATATATGAGAAACAATAAAAAAATTCCATCATTTTATGATGTGCAAAATAAAACAGAATATCAATCACATAGTGTTAGTTCAAAATTAATTGTGCCAGATGCACCGGTTGAGTTTCATGAACAAAAGTTTCATAAGTGGGGTGGAATGGACCCAGATACCTTTTGGAGGGCCAGTGATCCATGTTCAAGTCCTGTATTTAAACAACAGTTTATCATTCCTGAAACCCCATATGGTCAGAGAAATGTACTTAGAAATAACTCTGAATGATCTGCTATACAAAACAGGAGGGAATCTTCCATTGACACTTTTGATGGGTCTGAAAGTTGGGAAGATTACATAGGACAGTCTGAAATAGCAGCAGATTATAACTATTGGTCAGATGTTGAAAAAGCTCAACAATTGTTAATGCATCTTAGGGATGGGGGGGGGGGGGGGGGGGGGGGCTAGAGGAATCTGTCAAAATTAGATAGAAAGGAAAGATATGATTTTCAAGCTGTTGTAGGATTATTCGAAAGGCAATATAAAATTAAAGATAATTCTTTGTGTTTTCCCTACAAATTCCATAACTGACAAAGGCACTTAAGGGAGACAATTCAAGACTATGGTCATGATTTAGAATGTTTATGTCGTTTAGCTTAGCCCAGTGTTCCTTCTGTTAGTAGAGATAAGAGTCTGACCCAACAATTTATTAGAGGTTGTGGAGATAGTGAGTTAGAGAGTTATCTGTGTTTTCAAAAACACAAGTCTTTTAATGCAGCTTTATCATTTGCGATTAAGAATGAATCATTTAAGGCTGCTACGAAAGTTCGTAAACCAGATGTTTTGAAACAAGTGTCTTTCATAGATCCAAAGTTAAATGAGGGTCGATCAAGTTCTAGTAATAGTGCTCAGGACAGTTCAGTAGACAACAGGAAGCCAGATAAAGTAATCTAACTCCTTGAGCAAAAAGTTTCAGCAGGAACTGACTCTGATAAGCCTTTTAATAGTGAGGTAGTTTGTCATTTTTGTAATGAGGAATACCACAAAAAACACAATGTCCCAAGATGATGGGAAATGGCAAGGGACTGAGTTTGTGGCCCAAAACTCAGTCCATAAAAGTAAGCCAGCGGCCATTTTCAAGTAGCTGTTTGTTTTTAGAAGTTTGTGTTCACTGTTTTGATGTGGAAATGTTGGTCGATACAGGATGTCCCTTCAATCTTTTGTTCAGAGAGATTGCCGAAAAGTTATCATCTTCACCTATACCTAAACCATGTGGGTTTCCAGGATTGGTGGGTATTGATGAAAATTCGCTGAAAGTAGAAGGAAGTCTCACAATTCCCTTTGAAGTTGATGACATACCTTTAGATCAGGAATTTTTTGTGGTAAATATGGCAAATTTGAATTTGGGTATGGAGTTTCTGCAGTCAAATAAAGCTGTAATAGATATAACTCGTAGCAATCTGCTTGTTGGTGGTGAATTTATCGCATTCAAGAAAAGAGTTCGGTTTGTGCATGAGTCAAAGTTGCTGAGAAGTGGTGATTCCTCCACATTCAGAGTTGGTTGTCCAAGGCAAAGGTGTAGGCTTAAGGCAGGAAGTTCGGTATAATTCTGAGTTTATTTTGGAACCATTTCAAAACTTCAGTGGTAAAGGTATTCTCTTTGTATGAGCCACGATTAATCCAGCAAATAAGTTTGTTTTCTGCCAAGTTCTTAATACTTCAGCAAAAAAAGTAAAACTTAATACAAATTTTTTAGTTGCTAATGTTCAGTTAGTGCAAAACATTCAGACGAAGCCAGTAAAACCAGCTTTTGAGAAGATCGGTTTGCCACCACATTTGCAAGATCTTTCAGAAGTTCTCCTTCTGAGTTATCTGATAGTGAGAAGTTGAAATTAAAATGTTTTTGATGAAGTACTTTGATCAGCTTGTGAGACCAGATTGGAAACTTGGTCAAACTAGTCTTGTTAATTACCTTATAGACACAGGCAATACAAGTTCCATTAAAATATCGTGTAGATGTGTTCCATCAATGAAAAGGGAGATAATAAATAATGCAATTGGTGAGATGTTAGAAAATGATGTGATTGATCACAGTAACAGCCCCTGGGCTGCTCCAGTTCATTTGGTTAAGAAATCTGATGGATCATATCAATTCTGTCTCGACTGCAGAAAATTGAACTCTGTTACAAAAAAGGATACATATCCTTTGCCGAGAGTTGAAGATTGTCTAGAAGTGGTTGGATCTTCTAAATGGTTCTGTACTCTTGATTTAGCATTTGGATATTGGCAGTGCGAGATGGATGAAGAGTCTAAGTTGAAAATGGCCTTCACCTCACCAAATGGCCAGTTCCATTTCAAGGTGCTCCCGTTTGGTCTTTGTAACAGTCTTACTACGTTTGAAAGGCCCATGGAGCTTGTTATCAAAGGAATCCCAGTGGTCTAAACGCCTCTGTTATATTGATGATCTTATTATTTTTGTAAAGATTTTAACCAAACCCTGAGTAATTTAACCCTTTACCCAACGCAGACAATTTCAAAATTTATTATTTTAAATATCATTTTTTAAATGTTTTCAAAAAAATTCAACAAAACCATATCATGTGACCCCTCTTTGGAACGAGCTCGTCCCAAAGAGGGGTCACATGATATGGTTTTGTTGAAATGTTTTGAAAAATAATATTTTTTCAGCTGCTGAATTGGCATATTACATGGGCGGATGCAGGCGATTTGTTAGATAAAGGGCTAACAGAAATTATGGAACTACTTAAGAATGCAAATTGGAAATAGAAGGCAAAGAAATGTAAGCTTTTTTGTAAAGAAGTTACTTTTCTAGGCCATGTTGTTAGTGAATCAGGGATCTCATGTGACCCATCTAAGATTGATAAGTTCATATCTTGACCAGTTCCATCTTCAGTCAAGGATGTTCAGTCATTTCTTGGAACTGCAGGTTATTACCGAAAATATATACCCCATTCTTCTGACATAACTGATCCACTTTTTCTACTTACTAAGAAGGGTCATAAGTTTGAATGGACAAGCAAGTGTTCCACAAGTTTTAAAACACTGAAATCTGCTTTGATAACTAGCCCTATTTTGTCTTACCCAATGTCTTTTGGCAGTTTTATTTTGGACACTGATGCTAGCAGTACATTGATGGGTGCTGTTTTATCTCAGATGCAAAATGGGGAAGAGAAAGTGATTGCTTATGGCAGTAAAAGTTTAAATTCAACTCAAAGAAATTATTGCACCACCCATCGAGAGCTCCTTGCCATTATTACGTTCGTGAAGCATTTTCACTATTATTTATGGAGTTGTCATTTTACTATCAGAACAGATCACTCTTCTCTCAGCTGGCTAAAGAATTTTTTCAAGAATCCCAAAAATATGATTGCATGGTGGTTGACAACTCTGGAAACATATGATTTTGATATTGTGCATAGGAAGGGTGTTTTGCATGGCAATGCTGATGGTCTCTCTTGTAGGTCAAACCATCCGTGCCAGAGGTCAGACTGTAAAGTTTGTTATGGTGAGGTTCACATTGCTCCATTGGTAGTACAAGAAGATTCTGGTAAGTCAGTGTCAGTGGATGTACAAGCAAGAGGTCAGTTGGAAGTAAAAGATCAGCCTAGTTTAGATAACGAACTGTCTGATGAGGGTAAAGATCAGTCAGAGCGACAATTCTTGAACTGTATACAGTTTTGGTCACAAGAACAGCTAGTCAATCTGCAAAAAGCTGATCCTGTTATTTCTTAAATTTACCAATTAAAGAAACATCAACTGGAAAACCCTGATCGTGCTGAAATAGTGCATTTTTGCCAATGTCAAAAAACTTATGGAGTAAGTGGGAGTTGCTTCATATTCAAAACGATATTTTATATCGGGAAAAAGCACCTCTTTCAGGAAATTCATTCTTGTTAGTTGTACCACAGAAACTCAAATATCTGTTTTTTGTAGAATTACATACAACAGGGATTGCCGGTCATTTAGGAATAAACAAAACTAAATCGTGTATTCAACAGCGTTTTTATTAGCCTGGGGTGACAGCTGACATAATTCTTTGGATTACAAAATGTAATATGTGTGCCTATGGATGTTATTGGAGTGGATATTATGGGCCTTTGCCAGTTACAGACAATGGAAATGAGTATATGGTAGTTTTTGTGATTATTTCAGCAAGTGGGTTGAAGACTTTGGCATTCCTAACAAAACAGCTTCAATTGTGGCAGGTAAGTTGCTTACAGAGGTGATTACAAATTTGCACAATTACACAATGATCGGTGTCCAGAATTTCGTTCAGAGCTTTTGTCAATTCTTTGTGAGAAACTGTAGATTTAAGACGTTTACTACTTCTTATAGGCCTTAGAGTGATAGTCTTGTTGAATGGTTCAATAAGATGGTTCAAACCACGTTAGCACCTTTTATAAATGAGAATAGTGATGACTGGGACGACCACCTACCATTCGTTTTAATGGCATATGATCTTCCGTGCAAGAGAGCTCTTGTTGTACCCCCAGTTTGTTGACGGCTGGTCGAGAAATGACGTTGCCAGTTGATTTAATTGCAGGTTCACCACCTGGTACACACAGTTATTGTGCTAATAAATATATTGAATGGGTGACTATTGCTACAATGGCAGCATTTAAATATGCATTTCAACAAATGAAGTTGTCTGCTCTTTGTCAGAAGAAAAATTATGATGAGTGGGTTAACCCTTTACCCAACATAACGACCAAAACCAGCCAATGCTATTCTCAAAAATTGCCAATTAATTTTCATTATGTTTTCAATTTTTGTCTCAAAAACATAGGTCATGACCCCTCATTGGAACGAGCTCGTCGAGCTCGTTCCAATGAGGGGTCATAACCTATGTTTTTGGGACAAAAAATGAAAAAAAATAATTATTCAAGAATTTTTTTTGCAAGTGTCATCTGCTTTTCATGTTAGGTAAAGGGTTAAAGGTTCGTTCATTTATACCTGGTTGTTTGGTATGGTCTTACTATCCTCCCGCAGATGTAAAAATGGGTCGTGCATGGATAGGTCCCTTTGAAGTTTTGGACAAATTTGGTGATGTGATGTATAGAGTACAGTTATTGGAAGATAGGTCAAAGGTTATGAATGTATGTCTAGACAATCATAAGTCATATGATGGAGAGCTTAGTTTATATGGCTTAGAATTCAGTTTGGAAGAGGAACATTTGGTGAATTATAGTGGAATTTTGGGGCACGGTGGCTCAGTTGGTAGAGGTGCAGACTGCAAGCCGAGAGGTCCTCAGTTCGAATCCCACCTGCGGCAATCGCGTTGTGGCCTTGGGCAAGACACTTCACCTCCATTGCCCACTTGGGGGCACGGTGATGCTGTGTACTAAGGCGTACTGAACGTCGATGGTGCACCTGTCTTCAACCAATGCTAACCCTGCTTGTGTGGAGTTAGTATGTTGGGGAGCTGACAGTTGCTTGCCGTTGCTCGGTGGTTCTCTCCGGGTACTCCGGCTTCCTCCACCCGTAAAACTGTCGAGGTCATGGTTTAGCCATTGTGCAGAAATATGTGACCTTAAACACCAATAAATAAATAAATAATAGTGGAGTTTTAGATGATGAGATTTCAGTTTTCAATGATGATAAACCATTGATTGAATCCAACTCATTTTTGAAAGCTGCCTCTCCTAAGGCGATTCGCGCTGGCCATAGGACTAAACCACCAATAAAATATAGTCCAAGTTAATCCATTCCTCAGTTTGGTTGAAATTTCTCATCAGTGTTTTAGGTTGTCAACTAGTACTTCTGGTAGTTTTGTTTTTGGGAAATGCAAGATGACTTGTCTGGTTGGTTTATATATATTTTTATTTTTGTCTAAACAAGAAGTTTGTTCTTGTGGTGATTGGCTGCTCTTGGGTTAGAAATTTCGCTATCTTATTATACTCAAATATTGGATAAAAAAGATGATTAGAGCGGGTATGCTTAATTAGCTATTAAACCAAGTTGGGTATGTAAAGGCCAATGATGACAGCATTAGTGAGAGTACTTCGTTGGGGGGAAAACTATTTGCAAATAAAATTGCTGTTAGGGTTCTGTAAAACCGATGTTTGTGGCAGAAGAAAATGCTTAACTTCTTGGTTATATTTAGCAAGATTTTTAAATCCCTTTACTTATCATTCATAATGTCAGTCTATACAAATTGTTATACAAATGGTTCATTATTTAAGAATAGTTTGTTTTGTTGTTTTTGTTTTTTTTTGGGGGGGGGGGGGGTGTGGGGGTGGGGGGCTGATGGTATCAAATCTGAAATTCTTTTTATTTTTTTTTTCTTTCTTCTTCTTTTTAGCCACAGTGTCTGGTACGATTGATTACAATCCCTATGAATCTGTAGACTTTCTAAATGAGGAAAGACCAGAGTTCGTGGAAGGACAGTGCTGTCCAGCATTTGTCTGTAGTGACTCACTCTTAATGTTTAATTAAACACTGGAAAAGGGGGCACCCTGCCTTTGTGCAGTCATTTCGATGCTTGAGGTGTACATTTGCTCCAATTTCAAGGAATCAGGAGCCACCGTCTAGCACCAGAGGAAGTTGAAAATTTGATTAAAGATATTGTTGTAATTACATTGTGCAACAGATTATTCATCAATCTTCAAAGAATGGTTCCACCCAAGAAAAAGGTTATCGCAAATGTGGAGAGCGGATACAGAGCTGCCAGGGAGAGACATAGTCGTGTAGAAGAACTTTCAGTCTCAAAGTTATTGCATGTTGATTCCGGTGAATACAACTGCAGGGGACGAAGATGTAGAGATTAGAGTGAATGAAGATGGCTCGAGAAATGTTAAAAAGATTGTAAAAGCTCACTGGCAACCCCAGCTTTAATTATAATTTTTATTTGAATATCACCATATAGTGGTTCTTGGGGAGGGGGTAGTGTGGCATAAGCCCTCTTTGTAAAACCTGAAACCTGGGTTTTTTCATGAAATTCCCATCTTTGGATAGTATAGTCATTTCTACATAATTCTGTTCCTATAGCGTTTGAATTTAGTCACTGTATCCAGAACTCAAATGTTATGTCTCTGGTGAAATTATCCAAATTACCTAACTTTGCACCAGAGACACAATATTTGTTCCTAAAATCATTTATTTTATAAAGTAAAATATATTTTCCGGCCACTTCTGATAAATGTCTATTTATAAGATGATGTTAAAACAAGGTACTGCTATTAAAGAAAGACACTTCACCCCCACTGCCCACGTGGGGACACGGTGATGTTGTGTTCTAAGGTGTACTGCACGTCGATGGTGCACCTGTATTCAACCAATACTAACCCTGCTTGTGTGAAGTTAGTATGTTGGGGAGCTGACAGTTGCTCACCGTTGCTCGGTGGTTCTCTCCGGGTACTCCGGCTTCCTCCACCCATAAAAACTGTCGTGGTCATGGTTAGCCATTGTGCAGAAATATGTGACCTTAAACACCAATAAATAAATAAATAATAATATTTTATAAATTGTCAAAATGATGATAATTTTTTCCACACCTCAGGAGAGGCTCCAATTGTTCAGTTATTATTTCATGCATCATCTGATGAGAGGCTGTTCCTTTTTTAATTGGATCATTAAGATAGGAAATGACTAACGAATAGTCAGTCTGTCTTGGTTTCATTTTGCCTCATTAGTTGGGTACAGATATGGCCTGTACTTCAAGACTTGTTACCTCCCTTGACAAAGTTCTTACTCTTTTGTGGAGCACTGTTGTCAAAGTCCATTTTTAGTTTTCAGGGATTTTGAGCGGGGATTTGCCACCTCACCCCACGTTTTTGTCCCCATAGGTCCTATATCAATCATGTATGAGCATTCTGATCAGTGGTGAAGTTAAAACATGTGAATAGTTGTTCACAGTTGATTCATAAAATGGAATTTTGTTATCTCTTTCTTTTGTACATTTTATTCTTCATGTGCATCTCTCTTCTGTGCCACAGGATAGGAGAAATATTACATTATTGACTTTATTATTTATTTATATATTTATTGGTGTTTAAGGTCACATACTTATGCACAATGGCTAGTCCATGCCCATGGCAGTTTTACGGGTGGAGGAAGCCGGGTTACGCAGAGAGGACGACGAGCAGCTGCCAGCTCCCCAATGTCGTAACTCCGCACTGCAGCACAGGCAGGATAGATTGGTTGAAGACATGCGCACCATCGACGTGCAATATGCCTCAGTACACGGCGTCATCGTGCACTCATGTGGACAATCGGGGTTAGTACCTTGCTCAAGGACACAATGTGGGCGTCCGAATCGATCGCTCAGACGGTCACCCATCCGAGGACTAACCAGGCTCGACGTTGCTTAACTTCGGTGATCTGGTGAGAATTGGTTACCGCAACGCCCCCCCCCCCCCGCTCCCCGCACCACCCCCCCCCCCCCCCAATTGACTTTATTGCGACACTGTTTAAGTGTTATCGGTAGCAGTTTGGGCTTCGAGTGATTGTTAGGACTTCACGAAATGGATGGCTGTGTTACCCAAACTAGACCAGGTTCTAGATATCACTAAATCTGAAATGGAATCTATAACAGTTTATTTTGTGAAATTTGTACAATTGTTTGTTTTGTCAGTTTTACTCTATAAAAAAAATATATAACTGTTCAAGAAGAAGTGTTTAAAAAAAACAACAAAAAACCCTTTATAAACATTGACTAAATCTGTTTAAACTGTAGATACTTTTAATCTGTCTTAATTTACTGGGGCATTATTTCAGTAAAATTTAGAAACTTTAATTTAGTTTTACAGACCTTAAATTATTTTTTTTATCTACATTTATTTATTTAACTTTGAAATTTTTCAAGTTAAATTGTTTAAAAGTAATTAAATCATTTTGTTTTACATTTATTTAAAGTACTGGAGTTAAATTATTCTAAAGAGGCATGGCTCAAAAGGCTGACCTTTGGGGCTAGTAACTGCCCAGGAAACAATCACCAACTGAATACTGAAGTGAGAAAAAACTACGAATTTATAGCCAAAATTCAACATGAAAAGTCCATGACTAGTTTCATTTTCTGACCAATAGTTCGACCAACACTCTGGGCCTATCAGTAGAAAGATTATTCCAGAGCTAAAATTATTTCCACTTTCAAATGTCTAAGCCAATCAAAATGCTTGTTTTACTTTACTTTTGGTGACCACGAAGAAAGCAAAATGGCGATTTTCAACCTTTGCCAAGTTCAAGAAATTTTACCAAACATTCTGTAACTTTTAGATTGCCAGAGAGTTATAAGTAAAAGGTAAAAAACTTAGCCAAATGAATGTGAAAAATACGTACATTTGATGGATATTATCGCCCATCCACACAATAATGATTTTAGATTGACTTTTGAGCATTACTGTGGAAAACATGGCAAAAATAGGAGAGTTGCCAAAAGCAAGCATTCCAAAACGCCAAACAGTTTTATATAAAAAGAATTGAAATAACCGCAGAAAATACGTGAATTGGATGGACATTACTGCCCATTTATGAAATAATACTTTTGGATAGAACTTTCAAATTTTCCTATGAAAATCAGGACGAAAATAGGTAAGTTACCAAAAAACCCGTGACTCTGTCACATATCCAATCAGTATCACTCCCAGTTCTCTTGGCTCTTTTCTTAAGTTTATCACGTCGAGGTATTCTGTATGTACCTTATTAGTCTCCAGACATATTTAAGTATAATTTTAAAACCCAACTCACCAAACTACTGCGGAGCCAATATTATGCATGCCTGCAGCTTGCCGCTATTCGAGATAGACCGTTAGGGTTATAATAGCGTGAATAGCGTCTGTAATAGTAGACAGTGGCAGGCTAGGTTTGGAATGTTCCAAGTTAAAGGTTCTTCCGCCATAAGAGAATACCTCAAAAGTACAAAATGAAGTAGGCCATTGTTTAGAACAGGTCAGCACGGACCAGGAAGCCTAATATAGTAACCACTTAGTTAAAACTCTTCCTAGCTTAAAGGCTCTTCTATGCTACTTGAGAATACTCTGAAACAACGGAACGCATCCCAGGACACCCCTCGGACCAATAACACTGCGTGCTACTCTTACAAGTAGGAGTCTCCAGAAAGCATGCTTGAAATGAACAGGTAGATACCGAGGATTTAGTTAGAAATCTGAGCCAAGTAAATAATTGTCGGGTTGCTTGTGGTAATTCTAGGACATAATCGAGGATTCTGAGAAACTAGATTAATTCTTACACAAAGAAATGCACCTATTACTTGAAAAAGAAGGATTCTGAGGACATGCGAACCCATTTCGGTAGTTTTGGGTGCTTTGTTTGTGATCTGTAGGACTGCCGGGACTATTTGGGTAATTAGATTTACTCTTATACAAAGGAACGCACTTTCCGAATATACCTCCGCCCCGTTATAGACCTTTGGATCGCATAAGAACCAAGTGCTACCATAAAAACCAAGTTGGCGATCTGCAGAATACAAAATGGACGACGGAAACAGGCGTCACCCCAACAACGTGCACTCTGCATGTGCACCAAGTTAGGAAGATTGAGGGGGAGCGATCACTGCCATTACCCTCTATTGTTATTAAAAATTTCGTGGCCCCCTGGCGGTTGGCGTCCGAATAGCTCCAAAATAACACTGAGCCTATGGGGAAACTTCGCCATTTTCATAGAAAACAAACGATTTTTTTTACAAAGAGTCAGTACAAAAAATAATAATTACACCCATTATGTGATAAATCGTGTGGAATGTACGTACAGGAGTCGAACGTACCTTCTTCAGTTCGTATGTTTAAGTACTATGTTACCCCAAATTTCAACCAAAATGCGCAGGCCCAAACACACACAATTGAAACATTTTGGATGTTGATGTTTCAAATGGCTCACATGATATGATTTTGTTGTAATTTTTGGAAAAGTAATATTTTTTCAACTGCTGAATTTGCATATTACGCGGGAGGATGCGGCCGATTCGTTGGGTAAAGGGTTAATCAAATAGCTGTGATCCAACACATATGAAACATCAACATCTGAAATGTTTCAGTTGTGTTTTGGTTGAAATTTGGGGTAACATAGTCCTTTAGTCAATAAACATGTATAAAAACAATACATATTCCCTAATTTCGTGTATATTTCTCGCACATTACCACAACGAGCACGATAGTTTTATTTCATAAGTCGGTCTTGTTGTTTACAGCCAAACGCATTCAAACATCTAATATACCATCACAAGTTGTAGAAATAAAAGATTAGTTTTGCTGTATGCTTTTGGCTGTACGCTAGATGACTCCCCCCTCTCTCCCTCTCTCTCCTCTCTCTCTCTATCTCTCTCTCACAGACATACACAAACACATTCTTAAAAGTACACATCACATTCTGAGTAAACATGCCTGAGACTCAATAAGCAAGTCTTCCCCTTTTATTGGAAGATACACCAATAAAATAAAAACGGATGGGCCCGAGCGGTAAAACAAATAATGTTTTTTGGTAAAATACACATTATTTTTTGTTAACTTAAGGGGACGTCCAACGTAAATTTGATCAGATTTCAGGTTATTGTTTCCAAAGTCCAGATTTGGTCAGAAAGGAACAACCCCAATAAATTATACATCAATTTGTTTGGAATGAAAGATAGATTTTGTGGAAAATAATATTTGCCATGGAACCGTTACCATGTGACAGAAAGCACTGCCTGAAAGTCTGCTATGGCATAAGGAAGAGATCAGATTTTATACAATAAAATACATTAAATTTATTGAATAGTTAAATTCTGCAATCCTTCTAGTACAGCCTCGGAGAAATCTTTTTATCATTCTTGCAAGGAACGGACCACGAGACCAATTGTAATTTAGGATACTTTGATTTCAAAAGGAATGCCATTTTTCATGTGTTTGTTTGTCTTTTATGAAGTTCACCAAAGGTCAAATCCACACATTTCAGAAGAACAAGTATGGAGTCATGAGAGATTGCACCAATGAAAAATGAAGAATGTCCAATGTGGCTTTTGTAAGTCTGCTGTGACCCCCCCCCCCCCAACCCCCACCCCCACCCCCACCCCCACAATCCTGTGCCATTTTGCATGAGATCTGTATCAAATTGGTAAAGTGTGGCCAAAATATCCAAAAATGATCTGTTCTGTGTGCAGAATACTTTCACCAATCGGCTCACTTAGTTAGAAATCCTGGCTTCCAATTCATTTATGTACATGATTTGGTATGCTTCATTTGTTTTGGAACTATCGGCCTTCCGAAGTTGCTGTTTGGGGAGGCTTGTCTGTTGTTTTCTCGTGAGATTTAAGAACATTAATAACTGATCTGCTTACCAATAATAATTTTATAGGCGGAGGATGACCGGCCTGAGACATATCGGTATTGTGTTGGTTATTAAATTCATTTATCTAAACACTTATGACACGTTGTTGTCTCATTTCGGTAATTCGTGTGAATTTTTGTCCGCCTAGAGAATTTTTTTCTATTTCTGTCTACAGAGTGTCAACACATATATATTTGCAACCTTTTGGGTTCTAACAGGGCCCAGAATCGACGCTGATCCGTCTCATACACAATGCGGTTGTACGAGAGAAATATTTAAATTTACGATGGCACGACATTTCTCTGTATTTGGTGAACAGGAAGAAACCTTTCTGATAATTCTCCTTGACATTGGTCTTCTTTTTTTCGTAACAGACTTCAGCAAGCCTTCTTTATGTCACTAATATAGTTCGGCGAGAGTAAAATTATTTTTTCGTAAATATACAATTGTGAGGACTGTAATGTATGTTGATGTGAATATATTTTTGTTTTCAAATATAATTTTCCACTTTTATGGTTTGATGATCGTCACCAACCAACTAATAGTAGTCGGTGGCGTATTAATCCCTTGCTGACACTTGCGTCACATTGTATATTGCAACATCCTCAATTCTGATCCTGTCACACAGTTCCCCATTGAGAAATGTCGTCCCAGACATTTACTCTTTAGTGATGAGAGACAGAACTGCCTGACATATACTACTACTGTTATTTTTAAAAAATCCTTCATCTGCTAAAGACTTTAAAGCACTGACTCTGTCTTTCCATTCTTCAGTAGTAGTAGTTTGTGCCATGCTGTATTCCCCAGATGTCATCCATGCTGGCTGTTTCCGTGACCGAGTGGAATATCTTGGTAATGCTACAGGTGGAGTATTACTTTCACCATGCATCACATCATGACTTTGAGCATTTCCAGGAGAAGCATCTGATTGGGTAATTTCTGTAATGGTTCTACACGACTATCTTCTACCCTGGGAGGCACAGATTCATTAGGAAATGATGCATTTCTACCAGGAATAAGATCAGCATCACCTGGAATGTGATTGAGGGCGTCCCCACGCTGTTTGTCTTTCTGGGTCTCCTCAGCAGAGCCAAGGTTGTCACTTGGTTACAGAGAGACAAATCATCCATTTTGGCCAGCCACTTCAGTATTTAATGGTATACTGATTTTTTGTATGAGGCATGATCATAAACTCATCCTCACTATCACTCTGACTTTCCTCTTCTTCCACTTGGTTCTTGATATCTGTAATTTCTTTACATTTCTTCTTTCGGGGTATTGGTGTAGGAGGACTTGGTTCTTTTAACACTTTACGGGGTGCAAGTTTAGGTGGTGTTGGATCTTTAAGCTTCTCTGTACTTCTTGAAATTTTATGAGGTGCTGGTTCTTGTGAAACAGAATTCTTTTCCAAGTCTTCATTTAAAATATTCACAGGAAGCAATAGGTTTCTGTGTAAAATTCTAGATTTTCCTTCTCCATCTTCTCTTTTCACTTCATAAACTGGTATGGTCACGTTCAGTTGGTCCACTATCACATAAACTTCATCACTCCAACGGTCTGCCAGTTTATGTCATCCTTCAAAGGCCATTCTTTTAACAAGAACTTGGTCTCCCACTTGAATATGAGCACATGTAACCTTCATGTCATATGACTTCTTTTGATGACTTTGAGCCTTATCGATGTTTCTATTCGCCTTCCTGTACGCTTCTTTAAACTTCTCCTTCAAATTAGTGGCATACTTGGATAAGGACTGTGACTTTTGGTTTTCCTCCAATCCAAATTCCATATCCACTGGTAGGCATGGCTCACGTCCAAACATCAAATAAAAGGAAGAGTATCCAGTAGTGCCATGGTGAGTGCTGTTGTAGGCTTGTACTAATGAAGTTATGGCTGTAGTCCAGGCTGCCTTTTTCTCTGTTTCCAGGATGCCCAACATGTCAATAAGTGTGCGATTAAATCTCTCACACATTCCATTGTCCATAGGGTGATATGGAGTTGTGCGAGATTTATCCATACCAAGAACTGACAGCATTTCTTGAATTAATTTTGATTCAAACTTTGCACCCTGGTCAGAATGAATTCGGCAAGGTAAACCATAGTGTTGTACAAACTGGTTAAGAAATACATCAGCTGTAGTTTTTGCACTCATGTTTCTGGTTGGATAGGCATGTGCATAGCAGGTATAATGATCTGTTACCATCAAAACATATTGTATGCCACCTTTCAATGTATCCAGCTGCAAATAGTCCATACAAACTAGCTCAAGTGGCTGAGATGTCTGTATATTCACCAGAGGTGCCTTTTGTCTCCCTGTTTCTCTCTCTTCCAGGATGTCCAACATCATTATGAAGACTGTTCAAAACATGATAAATAAATTCAGATGGCAAAACTAACTGTAAATGGTTAACTTCATCTGTACAAGTTTCCTTATAGAGAACACCCCTTACAATTTTCAGATGATCAAAGTTTCTGTACATAGCTGTGTGAAACAATGATAAGGGCAGTTTGGCAAAAATTAGTCTCTGTTTATCTGTTACAGCTGGGTACCAAACTCTTAAAAATGTATCATCCCGCTGGGCAGCTTTTATTTGCTTTGTCGTCTTTTGCATAACTTCCTGGCCTGTTGGCTGTCAATCTGCTGCAGTATTCTCTGACATTGACAAGGATTCAATATAAGTATGATGATGAACACCATGACAAATGGCTTGGATTCTGTCCTTGTTGACCACTGATGTATTCTCTGTTTGAGAGTGTTGATGTGGTAAAGCAGGGTGTTTTGAAAGAGCATCAGCATCCTTGTTTGTTTTACTAGGTCGATAAACAATATCATAGTTGAATGTTGAAAGGGCAGCAAGCCATCGGTGTCCAGCTGCATCCAATTTTGCTGTACTTAGAACATAGGTAAGTGGGTTGTTGTCAGTTAGAACAGTGAATTTTTTACCATACAAATAAACGTGGAATTTATCACTGACAGTCCAATTGAGTGCCAAAAATTCCAGCTTATGGGCAGGGTAACTGCTTTCTGCCTTGTTATGTTCTCAACTTGCATAACAAACCACTCTCTTCAATTTGCCATGGTTCTGATATAATACAGCTCCCACTCCTTTTTAGCTGGCATCGATGTGTAACTCAAATGTCTTGGCATAATCAGGGTATGCCAAGACTGGTGGTGTTGACTGCCTTTAAATTCTGGAATGCCCTATCTTGATCTGGTCCCCATTTCCAAGTTGTTGGTTTTCCAGATTTTCTTTTTCCTCTAATTTTTTTCTCTGGCCTGGGCATAAGTTCTGTCAGTGGTTTAGCGACTTTGGAGAAATCTTTGCAAAATCGGCAATAATAGCCAGCAAAACCAAGAAACTGCTGGACTTCTTCCAGTGTTGTAGGATTTGGCCAATCTTTAATTTTCTCCATCTTCATTGGATCAGTGTCAATTCCATTTGCAGATATGACATGACCAATAAAATTTACCTTCTCCTGGAAAAAAGAACACTTTTTCGGTGACAACTTCAAATCACACTCTCGAAGATGACTAATATTTTTTTTTAGTTTTTCATATGCTGTTCTATACTATTAGAAAAAAATGCTTAAATCATCAAGATAGATAAAACAAATTTTCAAGTGTAATTCACAGAAACATTGCTCCATATCTCACTGATATGTCATAAGTGCATTGGCTAAACCAAATGGGAGATGATTATACTAATAAAATCCCAGTGAACCAGCAGTAAAGGCAATTCTCTGTTTGTGGTCTTCATCTATGTCAATCTGGTAGTAGGCGGACTTCATATCTACAACACTAAAATATTTCGCACCAGCTAAGGAATCTAATACTTCATCTATGCGAGGAAGTGCATAGCTGTCTTTGACTGTCTTGTTATATAAAACTCGATAGTCAATACACATTCTCAGCCTACCATCCTCATGCTAAGATGACAGGTGATGCATAGGGAGAATATGATGTTCTGATCACACCAGAGGATATTAGTTGTGCAGATGTTCCCGTACTTCTTCATACATAGATGGGGGTATTCTTCTATATCTCAGCTTGAATGGTGTTTCATCAGTTAACTCTATCCTGTGTTTTACTTTTCGATAGTGACCAATATCTTTTTCATTTTGGGAGAAAACATCTTCAAACTTCATTAACAAATCAATGAAGTGCTGACACTGCCCAGCAGATAATGAAGAAGTTGAAATCTCCAAATCATCAATAAAAGTTCTGAGCTGGTCACACCCTTCAACCTCTCCATGTTCAATCATTACTGGCTGAACTTCATAAAGTATTGCATTTAGTGGAATTGTGACAGCTTTTGTTAAACAATTAGAGACTGGTACATCAACCAAACATTTTCCTTTATCGCTATAAGTAAAGATTGATGGACTCAAATCTAAATCCTTCATAAACACTACATCAGTTGTAGACTGTAAGAGTGCATTTGTTAAAGTGTAGTCCATAGTCTGAGTCATACATCCAGATATCATAGCAGAAGTGTTTGGTAGAATAGTTACACTCTTGCTCTCACAGCATTTCACTATTCCCAAAATATTCTTGTTGCACATTAAATTCTTCTCACACTGTAGAATACACTTAAAAATGATGTACCAAAGAGTAGATAAAGTTTTTGTCTGCATCATCTGGATCCATATGTATCTGTACAGAACTGTAATACAAGGTTTAAAATATTTGTTCCAACAAGTAATGGACCCTAAAATTATAATTTCTTGTAGGAACAACAAGAGCTATACAACTCTGATCTACTGGTTTTGGTAACCCTGAGAAACAAACATCCCATTCCTCACTTCCTTCATAAGGTAAAGTTTTTCCATCTGCACAATCAATGTTTAGAATACAGCCGAGAGACTTCATTGGAATATGTGACAAGTGTGCATCATAAAATTCTCTTGAAATCATCGATACAGTTGATACGGTATCCAATAGAGCATAGCTATCAACACCATTTATTGATACTTCTGTTTCAGTGCTGGAACCAACTAACTTTTCTGTACCTGAACTAGTTTCAGTATTGTTTTTACCTATGAATATCCCATTTTTCATAGATCTTCAATAGTTTAAATTGGATCTTGGAGATTTTTGCTGGTGGTCAAGTTGGACCCTACAGCCAATCTGTACATGTCCCATTTGACCACACCTATAGCACTGGACTTCATTTCTTGGCCATCTGTAATTGTCATCTTGTCCTTCTAAACTGTATTTTTGTCTTGGTGGATAATCTGTGTAATTTGATCTGGGTCTATTTTCCTGTCTCCAATTACAATTGGGTTCATATCGTAATGAACTACCAGCAGATTGGTAATCTGGTCTGAATCTCTGTTGGTGTGTTTGATCAGAATCTTTCTTTTCTATTTTTGATTTCAGCTCCTTAACATCAGAATGGAGTTGATTTACAACTCCTGTTAGAGACTTTATTGGGTCCTCTGAAGTTACGGCTGATTTTGTGCACGGTGCTAAGAATCCCATCTCAGACTCAAGTCTCCTCAGCACTACCCTAAGTCTATCAAAGCTAATAACCTCATGTAAACTTGAAGGCAGAAACTGATTTTAGTTGATGGTTCAACCCAGCATAAAGTGCAGCACAAAGCATATCATTTGTTTCTGTTGACTGAATGACACCAGCATCAACAAGTTTGGCAACAAGATCTTCCAATCTGCTGGCAAAAGCTGAAATGTGTTCACCTTCATTTTGTTTGGCACTATAAAATGCTGCCTGCAATGACTGTCGGATATCGACAGAACCAAACACAGAATCAAACTTATCAATAATTTGTTGAATAATTATGTTTTGTCCCATGTGCACCAACATTCTTGTGGCATTACCTTTAACTGACCTTCTAATAGCTAATAGTATATCGCTATCAGAATACACATGATCATTTACTAAAGAGATGTGACTTAATAATGCCTCAAGTCAAAGTCACAATCTTTTGATGGTTTATCACCAGAAAAGAAATATATTTTTAATGGTCCATAATGGTGAGGTCTGTGAGGTAAAGTCGGTTTAGGCTTGTCATCAGGTCCCGACTGACCAGAGCTGACTGCATCAACCATCCATTTTGCTAAGTCCTCAGAACTATCTACTTTAGACTTCACACCTAAATTTTCAAATGCTTCAGCAAGCTTTTCAAGCTCTGACCCAGTTAATTTTTCAGCCATTGTTACCAAAATGGTAATAATAATAAATAATTGTACTATAAATGTTTTAGACACCCTAATTTTTTTCAAAGAAAAACATGACATGTCTAACATATGATACAATATGTATAAGTAAACCCGTACATTTCATTTCTGGACACTATTGAGTTAAGTGTTCATTGCTCAAATTTTTCAATGGCTTAATGAAGTACAATGTGTGCCTAAAATTTTTGTTGAATAGTTTCAAGTTGGAACAAGTATCAAATCATTTTACCTCTAAGTACCAACTTGAAAATAAATGAATACTGATAGTCTAAAAAAAATATTATTAAAAATCTAAGTTTCACTGAAAATCAGAAACAAAATGTTTCAACCTGCACAAAAACATTATTCAGTGGTTTATGAAATCAAATATTTTGTTGATTAGTGGTGCACAATGTTATGTTAGTTCAACCACTGAATTGTTCAGCTGAAAACCCTATAGTAAATCCGTGTGTGCAAAATCATAATAAAACAATTGTACTGGTACAAACCATTAGTGGTCACACAAATAAAAATTAAAGTACAATCATTCTGAAAATGAAATGATCATTTCTGACATAAAACACCATTGAAAAATTTAAACTGCAATTCGGTATACCAATACATGATAATTTATAATAAAACAATTATATCAACAGTTGCTACACCTTGGGTTAACTGCAAGTATTTTCCCCCAAAAAATTATAAGTCGAGCTGTAAAAAAAAATTAAAATCAAATGAGTAAGTGGAGTCAGTGAATGTTTTTCAATTACACATCACAAAGATGTTCCAGTCCACTAAAGTACATATTGGTAACAGTATGTGAATTGTTTATCTACTAAGTCTCACTACTAGTGAAGCAAGGACATCAGCACATGAAGATAATGTTGACAAGTTCCACTCCATTGTTGACACAGGAAGTTGATGTTGTTGTTGTTGTTGAGAATCAATCACCAGCTGGGCACCATTTGTAACCTGTTCTTGTGTTGGGCAAAGTAAGCAAAACAAGTTGGTATAAGGTTTAACGTGGATTCAGTTTATTGTCCATCAACTAACACACATCATCAAACCTGACATCATATCATCAAAAACTGAACTCTACAAATAAAACAATAAAAGTTTCTTAAAATATATACAACCTGGATATTTCAGACTTCATCCTCATCATTTCAGTCATTTCCACACAAGAAGTGTAATTAACTGAGCTCCTTTCAATGAGTCATCATCTGATGTACAACACTGGAACAGACTCAGTGAGTTCATTCCAGTGGGGCACAGCAGTCAATGAACCCTTGACAATCACTGTGATGTAATCAACAGTCAGCTCATACCAAGAAAGTACAATCCAATGTCACACACTGGGGCAAGCTCCATGAGCTCATTCCAGTAAGATACAGCAGGTGATAAGCTCTTGGGATTAACCACAGTCCAACTCACCATAACATACCACCAAGAGGTAGAAACTGGCATACCACACCAGAATGATACATTCAAGCTCATTCCAGTGAGGCACAACAGCTGATGGACTATCAGTGCACAGGTGTAATACATCAAACCAAAACCTAATGTAAAAAATGATGAGGCCATTCATTAAGTGTCACTAATTATGACCAAGTTACTTCCCTTATATAAGATCCAGTAACTTGTAATAAAACAATTCAAATCAAACAAATACGGTCCACTCATGTGAACACCACAGAACAACTTGAAGACCTAAATCTGTCAAGAAGTTTCGTTGGTGCACCCATGTGTAAACCACACAGCATACCAGATCTTTCCAGCAACACACAATCCAGGTAACATTTCTGCACAAATATGTAAGTCCTAAATGAGACATGGTGGATAATTAATCCACAGAAATAACAATCAACTATGAAGTGCAAATTGACTTAGAATCAAGCTATTACTAAAATATACAATTTGACTGATTAGAGTTCAATGTTACCTTCAGCATATATGGCTATACTCAAAATACCAAAATAAGTCCTAATTCTATAAAAGTGATTCAACACAAATGACTCAATAATTTACTGAAACTCAGCCAACGAATGACCTATAGCTTACCACTGCAGTGTAGTAATACTGCACTATTTAACAACAACAAATAGTGAAGTACCAATATTTACAAGTATAAAACTAAGATGAAATGGATGCATACCATCAGTGTGATAAGCTCTCCTCCTGTGTCTGTCCCTCTACATCATGGTATAGTCAGGTCAGATTTCTCCTACTCAATGCTAGCACCTGAATATAATAAATTATAACACTAAGAGCTAGACTAAAATAACAATGGGAGAGTCAATAATTACATTGTCCTCAGTGCTATGTGCTCAATGCATTCTACAGAGAAGAAAGCATTGAATCACATACTCACTGATGACAATGCAATTGCAGATATAATTTCCAGCATCAACAGTGCTATACGAAACCAAAGTATTTCCATTTATGCCAGATTAATTAATATTTATTATAACTAAATATTACTTAATTACTACTAACCGCAGAAAACTATCAAGTTACAATTTAGAATTTGAAACAAATTAACCTTACACTATCACGGCCCGAAACAGGAATTATAATTATTTAATTTCATAACTTACTACTGATTATTCCAAATATTGTGGGTCCGAACACTAGTTGCATGATCAGACCAGTGTTCCAGGCAGTGGAGCACTGAATGGATCAGGCAATCAATGTGGCTCAAGTTATAAATTACCAGTTAATAAATAAATAAATAGATAAATATTAAGATATATATATATATATATAGCCTATGCAGTAATTTGACTGTATCTTGATTCAAGAAATCCTCAATCCTCCTTATTCCATGTTATTCTATTTTCCTGAAATTTTCCATGAATCACACAGAATTTAGAAATTAATAGCAAACAAATATAAATACAGATTCCATAAAATAACAACCGATCTCTCTGCACAAAACTGAGGGTATGATTTGAAAATCCTTTTCCAGTAAATTACCTGAACAGACAGGTGAGCAGCATACGAATCTGTCCAATGGTGTCACCTGGACAGATTTGACTGCCTAATAAGTTTATGTTTGTTAGGTTGATTAGTGAACAGTGCATGAAGTTTGTCTGAATTATATGTGGAGCAAACAAGATTGTAGGTCATTGAGAAAATCAATAGCCTGTAACTGGACATCAGTGAGCCAGATGCTCAGCTACAATATAAACACACTAAGAGGACACTTATATAAAAACAGTTTTCAAAGGAAATTATGTTCCATTCTACATCACAGTACTTCACCTAAAAATAAGACTAATTTCTGCTAGCTAAAAACAGTGATAAATAGTATGTACAGTCGAAATAAAAATATATTGCAACATCCTCATTCTGATCCTGTCACACTTATGGTTAAGCAAGGTTGTGTCTTTCAATGAATAATTGCAAAATTTTAAGATTATTAATCAAAGTTAATTAATATTCTATAAGTTTTGGTGCATTTCTTAATATAATTATTTCTGTAATCTATTTGCTAATAATTATTCATTGTTAAGCGCTGGTGGTGCAGTACAATGAGTAATTGTAAAATTAGAGGATTTTAATGGAACCTAATATACCATAAGTTTTGATGCGTTTCTTAATATAGTTATTTCTTGTAAATTTTAATATATAATATATCATAATAATTTTGCAATTACTCATTGTTATGTGCCAGTGATGCCTTTCAATGAATAATCGCAAAATTATAAGATTTTTCTTTTAGTTTTTAGTTTAAACAATATTGATAGAAAAATTGAAAAATGGCTAGGAGTTACATGGAACAAATATAATTTATAAATTATACATGAAGACTAGATGGTATTGTACTTTTGTATAGTTAATTGTAATAACAGAATTCGACATCAAGCCTGAGGCTTATGTAAGTCATCTTCTGAACATGTAAGGTTACAGCATTATAAATTATGGTTTAGTGTGATACAATACAGGTACATGTATTTTCAAACTGGTTAAAGCGATGGAGAAAAAACACATCAATTCAAAATTTTCTCCCAGCAGACGATTTTTCATAAAATTGTAGTGGACGAATTGGGTAAATTGCAACTGACAATTCGGTTATGGGTGTAATTCATCAAAACAAATATGCATTCAATTCCTAACCTCCAGGAATTTGATTATATGATCTCCAGGTTGTTATTCACAATTTTGTAATTTTTATTTACTTCAGAAGTTTATTATATATATTGCTTAGACAAACTGTTTGCTGATCATCCCATGTTGTTATGCCAGGTTGGTTTATGGAAAAAAAATCTTCTTTCATCTGAAAAGATCTGCAACTGATTAAGAAAAAGGACATGAATCAAATAGTTTCTACAACTCAGAAATTAGTTTCAATCCGATAAGACAAACTCAGGGACCGACCTGGGCATGCGCCAGTGCGTAATTGGTTCTGAAACATCAGGACCTGGCTCTTAAATCTCAGAAATAGGCTTCTCGGTTGGCGCGTAACTTCTCAGATCATATTTTGATACTCTTTCGATGGATAATCGAGAGAGACACTCTTACATGTATTATATATATGATTATCATTTATCATTGTTGTAGAGTGCTCAAGTTAATACTTCAAGTCTTAATTACCAAGCATTAATCTTCACTGTGGTTTCTGATCAAGTCTTGGCTGCCTAAATAGGCAGCCAAGACTTGATCAGAAACCACAGTGAAGATTAATGTTTGCTATAGTGTACTAAATGAAAATGATGAGAGCTATTACATACTTGCAGTGTGTGTTACAAACAGTAGTGTGACTCCGTAAATTGAAATCTGGCGCATGTATTGAAAAAATAGGCTCCGAGGCTAGAGCGTATTTTAAATAGTCCTGATCGGTCCCTGCAAACTGATATAGAGAAATTAAAATATTGATTCCCAAGAGCTGAATACCACATGTGACTAACTTGGGTTATTACAATCAAAAATGAATAAAAGATTTGTTTGCATAAACTTTCCTGAGATTATCTGTTTGACTTTGCAATATTTTCTGTATCTTGTAGTGTAACAGGCCATTAACATGGTGGATAAATCAAGTTCAGATACATATGAAATGAACTCAGAAGAGCACACACCACTTTCCACTGCTGTGAATGCTCTATGCTGAAGATGTTGAAGAAAAGAACCTAATACCACACAGATGAACGTTTTGCGCAGTTGCTGATCCATAATAGTTCTCAGATGTGCAAAACCTGCCACACCCGACTCATTCATCCCGCTTCTCCCCCATGACCCTCCAAAATGCAGACACTAATTCTCAGACTGTTGCACTTCCCTTCTCAGCCTCCCATTTACAGTAATGACCGTTCATCATTTGCTTTTTCCCTCATCCAACTAAGCCTCCTGTTTCAAGTCTCCAATTCCTCCAAGAATTGTATTGTTCAGTTTATGGAAAATGAGAGCTCCTTCAAAGATACTGTTCCAGGGTCTTCATTTGTCCTAAACCACACATTTTTGAACTTCATTCTTTCATCATTTCAGATCATAGATTGTACACTTGTGTTCCTAGAGTTTCTTTTGCAAGCCATTATCTAATGAACAAGTCAAATCTTCCTGTGTTATATGAAGAAATCTCCATTCCAATTTATTACTTCTTTTCTCAAAAAAAACCCCAAGAACCCCAAAAACAACAAAACTAGAGGGGTGTCATTTGTGTGCAAAGCACACTAAAGTATATCCCCGCATTCGCATTTGTGATTATTGTCGGGGCCGAATCAAAAATCCAAAACCTTTATGCACATCTACAGATGCTATTGATTAACATGAACACACTTTTAGTGTTTTGAATTGAAACCCCTAGGAGTTTTTCTCTGGAAACCATTCCTCTAATGACAAAAATGGTGCCCCTTGCACCCCTCGGGGCCAAATAAAAAATCCAAAACCTTTATGCACATCTACAGACTCTATTGATTAACATGAACACACTTTCAGTGTTTCGAATTGAAACCCCTAGGAGTTTTTCTCTGGAAACCATTCCTCTAACGACAAAAATGGTGCCCCTTGCACCCCTTGGGGCCGAATCAAAAATCCAAAGCCTTTATGCACATCTGCAGACCCTATGAATGAACATGAACACACATTCAATGTTTCGAATTGAAACCCCTAGGAGTTTTTCGTCGAAAACCATTCCTCTAACGACAAAAGTGGTGCCCCTTGCACCCCTCGGGGCCGAATCAAAAATCCAAAACCTTTATGCACATCTACAGACCCTATTGATTAACATGAACACACTTTTAGTGTTTCGAATTGAAACCCCTAGGAGTTTTTGTCTGGAAACCATTCCTCTAACGACAAAAATGGTGCCCCTTGCGCCCCTCGGGGCCGAATCAAAAATCCAAAACGTTTATGCACATCTACAGACCCTACTAATGAAAAGAACACACTTTCAGTGTTTCGAATTGAAACCCCTAGGAGTTTTTCGCCAGAAACCATTCCTCTAATGACAAAAGTGGTGCCCCTTATGCCCCCGAGGGCCGAAAAAAAAATCCAAAACCTTTATGCACATCTACAGACCCTATGAATGAACATGAACACACTTTCAATGTTTCGAATTGAAACCCCTAGGAGTTTTTCGCCGGAAACCATTCCTCTAACGACAAAACTGGTGCCACTTACGCCCCCGAGGGCCGAATCAAAAATCCAAAACCTTTATGCACATCTACAGACCCCATGAATGAACATGAACACACTTTCAATGTTTCGAATTGAAACCCCTAGGAGTTTTTCGCCGAAAACCATTCCTCTAATGACAAAAGTGGTGCCCCTTACGCCCCCGCGGGCCGAATCAAAAATCCAAAACCTTTATGCACATCTACAAATGCTATTGATTAACATGAACACACTTTTAGTGTTTCGAATTGAAACTCCTAGGAGTTTTTCTCCGGAAACCATTCCTCCAACAACAAAAATGGTGCCCCTTGCGCCCCCGACGGCCGAATAAAAAATCCAAAACCTTTATGCACATCTACAGACCCTATGAATGAACATGAACACACTTTCAATGTTTCGAATTGAAACCCCTAGGAGTTTTTCGCCGGAAACCATTCCTCTAACGACAAAACTGGTGCCACTTACGCCCCCGAGGGCCGAATCAAAAATCCAAAACCTTTATGCACATCTACAGACCCCATGAATGAACATGAACACACTTTCAATGTTTCAAATTGAAACCCATAGGAGTTTTTCGCCGAAAACCATTCCTCTAACGACAAAAGTGGTGCCCCTTACGCCCCCGCGGGCCGAATCAAAAATCCAAAACCTTTATGCACATCTACAAATGCTATTGATTAACATGAACACACTTTTAGTGTTTCGAATTGAAACCCCTAGGAGTTTTTTTCCGGAAACCATTCCTCCAACGACAAAAATGGTGCCCCTTGCGCCCCCGACGGCCGAATCAAAAATCCAAAACCTTTATGCACATCTACAGACCCTATGAATGAACATGAACACACTTTCAATGTTTCGAATTGAAACCCCTAGGAGTTTTTCGCCGGAAACCATTCCTCTAACGACAAAAGTGGTGCCCCTTACGCCCCCGAGGGCCGAATCAAAAATCCAAAAGCTTTATGCACATCTACAGACCCTATGAATGAACATGAACACACTTTCAATGTTTCGAATTGAAACCCCTAGGAGTTTTTCGCCGGAAACCATTCCTATAACGGCAAAAATGGGGCCCCTTACGCCCCCGAGGGCCGAATCAAAAATCCAAAACCTTTATGCACATCTACAGACCCTATGAATGAACATGAACACACTTTCAATGTTTCGAATTGAAACTCCTAGGAGTTTTTCCCCGGAAACCATTCCTCTAACGACAAAAGTGGTGCCCCTTACGCCCCCGAGGGCCGAATCAAAAATCCAAAACCTTTATGCACATCTACAGACCCTATGAATGAACATGAACACACTTTCAATGTTTTGAATTGAAACTCCTAGGATTTTTTCGCCATAAACCATTCCTCTAACGACAAAAGTGGTGCCCCTTATGCCCCCGAGGGCCGAATCAAAAATCCAAAACCTTTATGCACATCTACAGACCCTATGAATGAACATGAACACACTTTCAATGTTTCGAATTGAAACCCCTAGGAGTTTTTCACCGGAAACCATTCCTCTAACAATAAAAGTGGTGCCCCTTATGCCCCCGAGGGCCAAATCAAAAATCCAAAACCTTTATGCACATTTACAGACCCTATGAATAAACATGAACACACTTTCAATGTTTCGAATTGAAACCCCTAGGAGTTTTTCGCCGGAAACCATTCCTCTAACGACAAAAGTGGTGCCCCTTACGCCCCCGAGGGCCGAATCAAAAATCCAAAACCTTTATGCACATCTACAGACCCTATGAATGAACATGAACACACTTTCAATGTTTCGAATTGAAACCCCTAGGAGTTTTTCGCCGGAAACCATTCCTCTAACGACAAAAGTGGTGCCCCTTACGCCCCCGAGGGCCGAATCAAAAATCCAAAACCTTTATGTACATCTACAGACCCTATGAATGAACATGAACACACTTTCAATATTTTGAAATGAAACCCCTCGGAGTTTTTGCCGGAAACCATTCCTCTAACGACAAAAGTGGTGCCCCTTACGCCCCCGAGGGCCGAATCAAAAATCCAAAACCTTTATGCACATCTACAGACCCTATGAATGAACATGAACACACTTTCAATGTTTCGAATTGAAACCCCTAGGAGTTTTTCGCCGGAAACCATTCTTCTAATGACAAAAGTGGTGCCCCTTACGCCCCCGAGGGCCGAATCAAAAATCCAAAACCTTTATGCACATCTACAGACCCTATGAATGAACATGAACACACTTTCAATGTTTCGAATTGAAACCCCTAGGAGTTTTTCGCCGGAAACCATTCTTCTAATGACAAAAATGGTGCCCCTTACGCCCCCGAGGGCCGAATCAAAAATCCAAAACGTTTATGCACATCTACCGACCCTATGAATGAACATGAACACACTTTCAATGTTTCGAATTGAAACCCCTAGGAGTTTTTCACCGGAAACCATTCCTCTAACGACAAAAGTGGTGCCCCTTACGCCCCCGAGGGCCGAATCAAAAATCCAAAACCTTTATGCACATCTACAGACCCTATGAATGAACATGAACACACTTTCAATGTTTCGAATTGAAACCCCTAGGAGTTTTTCGCCGGAAACCATTCCCGGACGTACGGACGGATGGACGGACGGACGGACGGACGGACGAAGACGACCAATATATCCCCGCATTTTTTCAAATGCGGGGATAACAAAACAAACCTTATGCCCCTAAATGGAACAAGCTTTACATGTTTTCTGCAATGAGAAACTAGAGAAAGGTCATAAGCTATGGTACCCACAAAAAAGATTTCGAGGAGATTTATGAGAAAAATAATTATACTGTCATCTTCTTTTCCTATTCGGTAAAAGGTGAACATAAAGTAGAGGAGTTTTAACTTTCTCAAACCTCACAGCAGACTCACATTTCTGTTATGAATTACTCTCCAATCCTGAAGAATGATACTGAAGTTCAAACAATAAATAACCCAGTCACAATTAGATAAGAATTTGTAAAAAAATAGTTATATCTACAAATTACCTAGTCACAAATGAAAGGTACAAACAAATGAAACAAGAAATCAATTTGCTAACTGTAACTGTTGAATCAGAACTTGAATCTAACAAATGAATAAAAAACTTGAAAAAAAATACCCAAACTCCATCTTTCCCCACACACATAACCATTTATTTATTTATTTATTTATTTATTTATTTATTTATTTATTTATTTATTTATTTATTTTATTCATTTGATCATTTTATAATATATTTAAGAATTGAATGCAATTTTTATAATCTTTATTGGAGTATGAACGTGTGGAAATGGGTACAAATTATGTATGAATCCCAAAGGAATTCATACAATTTCTACCCATTTCCACACGTTCATACTCCAATAAAGATTATAAAAATTGCATTCATTTCTTATAATTACATTCCGTAACTGTTTAAACTACTTTTCTTTTTTTCGCCGTTGTTGAAAATCATACGACTTTCAGCCGTTGGAATCAAGAACTAGCGCAGGCCTTTGTTCCATCTAAATGATATCTCAAAGGCAAATAAGCTTTAATTTTCACAACTTTAGAAATGGAAATGAGTATTTTTGTAACGGGCTTTATGTCACAGTTGGGAAATATCACCAAAAGAAACAGCAGCGGAGTTGATCACTGCGAGAGGCGCTAAAAGTTAAAAACCCGCCCAAACACCACCCGAATTACATTCTGTCAACTGCGCTCTACCGTAAATGCGGGTCAAAGTTCGACCAAATGTATTTATTGGGAAATGAATTACATTTGGTCATGACGTTTTCATCCAGCTGACCAATGGGAATTGAGTATTTGGACCCAAAGTGTATAACTACATTAACAATGTAATTATGTAGGTTTCAATGTATTTCTGTATGTAAAAAATGAATTAAACTGATTTATTAAACAGTTTTCACAAGGACTATTTTGTATCTCTTAACGTCATAACTGGTCACCAGATAATGACATCATGAAGTGTAAGGACTAGGAACTGAACTGTAGTAATAAATTCTAGTCCTGTTTGCTTGTTGTTTTGTTTTCTGATTCATATAGTTTTGTTATATAGTCGACTCTTTTGAACTAATCTCTTAACGTCATGACTGGAACTATAATCCTAAACCCCATTGAGTCCAGTTTGTCCATACTGAAATTGATACACGAGAATGTCATTCAGTCTTAATTTCAAACCAATAAAAATTACATACATTTTAATCAGAAATGTTGGAAGATACTCCTCAGAGCTGTATGTCCCTACCACTGTTTCTGGGCCATTAACCGAATGTTTTATTCTTGTAACTTTTATATTACGTTTTATTGAAAAGTAACTAAATAAATTGTAACAGAAATAATTATCTAACTAAATATAAATTGCAAATGCTAAAATAAACATTTTAATCAACTGTTAAAACATTTTTTTTAAAGATGCATGGCTTTGGTAATTGTCCCATCTTGTTTGAATTTGTTTTGTCTTGTTTTAGTTCTTTGTAGGTGTCAAAGTTTTGAAATTCGACATTCCCATGTATGCAGATAATGGCAAAGAGCTCAGTGATATATTTGATGGCATTGTAGCAGAGTATGTTTTCCATTGTATAACCACAATAATATAATATATATGCAGAGCTATTAATTTGTTTTCACCTGTCCACCAGTCACCTTTCCTGTGTCCTGAAAAATGAAGAATGTTTGCAGATTTTCTGGTAGAAACAGAGAGGCTTGCTTCAAAATTTGATCAATGTTATTGTTTTCAAAATTTACCTTTTTAAACCGTTCAGTCTGTTTTTTAGCTCTACTGATTTTTACTCTTTGATATTGTATAAGCGCTCCCATTTGTTTCCTTTTGGAGTTTATTGTTATCTTCAATACATTGTGTTTTGAGCTGGGGACCTTGCGTCTGTCTGTTCGGTAATTTTCTTTTTCAGTTATTTACAGTTTAGGTGGATTGGGAACATAAAACAGAATTGGATTGGAACCATATTCCAAACCAGTTTTTTTTCTCATCATCAGGATTCATGAACAGAACATTATGTTCTCAAAATGTTCTGAGCAGTTTTGTATTTTTTATGTAATTTTTCAGAGGGACTTCCAATCAAATTTGTTAATTTGCGGTTTTGCGCCCATTTTTTGCACCTGTAATATTGAGAAGAAAAGATCACATGCTACTGTATTTAGCGCTATGAATTATTCTATAAATGATGGCTATTGAATTTCACTGACAACTATATACATATTTTATACATTTATTATGGTTGTGAAATAGTCTTACCTACTGAAAGTAACCTTAACCACTGATAAATAACTTCTTAGGGCTGGCTAGCTGTCATAATTATTTGAGAGGGAACCAAATTACAGGGGAGGAAACTGAAAATGCTGCTTTTACATACCTTCTAGAACTTTGGTCCTGGTAATTACTCAATGATTTTCAGTGGTTCTCTGCTACTGGTTCCCCGGTTTCTACCAGACATAAAACTGCCTGACGCGATACGACTCTAGCTGTTGAAAATGTCATAAAGCTCAAATGAATAAATAGATAAGTAAATGGAATAATTTGTGATATTTAATTATATACTTCATATATTAGATCTTGCCTTGGAATGGGAGTAGAAGAAGACATTTTCACCCACACCTTTTTAATACTAAAAAAACACCTTCAATAGGAGGCCGAATAGCACAGGACCATTATTGGGGCCGAATCGCGCGAGGCCGAAAAGCAAAGAAACCTGCAATGTTACACATTCAAAGTCGACCTCAAACAAAGCAACAAACACATGCACACATATACACCACACAAGTCGAGTTATTTTCGAGTTGCACTGCAAATACTTTGAACTTGAAGGTCAAACGAACATTTTCTTTTATTCAAGATTTTCACTCTACTCTCTAGCCTGCTGTAGCTGCCATTATTGTGTATAAATCTTGTTAATCTAGCTAACATGACGCGCGATTGTATTAATTGTAGTCGGAAATTATTCTGTCAACTAACTTATCGTTATCTTTTGGGAAGCGATAAAATGACACCCCCTATCCACGGTATGTTTTGAAGTATTATCGCAGTTGTCAGCAGCGCATTTGCAAGACAACGTTTTGTTTAAACTGACGCCTTCCGACAGGGGGCCAGGCACTGAGCCAATTTCACGTTTCGCCAGGAGTAGATTCGCCGGTAGATTCTCCGTGACTAAGACCAAATATCCCCCTATGATGATGTCACAAGATGCCCGATCACGCGGGATACCAAAACAACCAAACACGTCGCAACTAGGTCACGTGACTATGGTGTTACATGAGATCCATCTGAATTGGCCTGATCGCCACATCTGCTACTCACCCCGTAATTATAAAACTACACCTTTGCTGAGTTTTCATTTCTGATTGTAATTTCATCACAATGTCGATTAAAATTATGTCAAGATTGAGCAACATTTCTAGCTTTGATTCACAGAAAAGTAATCTTTATGATCTTTTTTTTAGATTCATTCGTCCAGAATATACTAGTTGGCCGAAAAGGCGAAAAGTAGGTTTTCCGACCAACTGAAATATTCCAGACTAGTGAATCCAAACATAGACGTCACAAGACGATGACTTATTTGAGGGCTAGACTAGTTCCAGCCCATAATAGCGACGAATGCCTTACATAATTATAATAGTGGCCCGAGAGCTTGGTTTACTTCGTTAGAACAGTTTTGCTCTAAATGTATAACATGACCAAGTTATCAGTGTTTTTGATCTATCTAAGATAGACAACATACATATAAACTATTGACTGTACATTCTTTTTGAGTTTGCAGTAAAAGTTATCTGCACAGCAAATAACCATATACTCCAGATCAAACCAGACAATATAATAAAAGTGCATTTTGAATTTGTGGGTGAGGGTAAGAAAATGAAAGGCAAGTCATTTATCAGACCGTGATGTACTCGAAACCATTAATGGTTTCGAGTCGATCCGTCCTAAAGAACGATCCACCCCCATTCACTCCGTCCCCAGATGATCCGTCCCCATTTACCGTAGTCGGCCCGGCCCCAAAAAATCAAGGTAATGGCCGTCATCTTTATTGTTAGTCGTGAATAATATTATTAGAAATAGTGTTAGAAATAGAATATAGTGTATCGAGTAGAGCACACAGGTTCAGTTTTATCGCATTTGCGGAAAAAAATTACAGTATTTACCGCATTAGTGTGAACATTTTGACATAATGTTACACTTACTAATGATTTACCAGACTGTGATGTACCAATGAATGATGACTTGACGACCTCGAGGCTTCATTAGGGTCAGTACCAGGACCAATATCACCGTCTTCATTCAATGGATGATGCACTTGACGAACTTGAGGCTTCGTTTTGACCAATATCACCGACGTCGGCCTAGCACGTTTAAAGTGATAAGCGACCCATTCTTTCAGTTGTTCACCATCCATGCATTCATTGTTTTTTTTTTATTTTTTAAACCCAAAATCAATACATGTCACAAACAATTAATGAATTGTGCATGGGACCTGTTCGGCTGGCGTGCGGAAACGGCCGAGGCCGGATCGTCTAGGGACGGGTCGTCTTTGGGGTCGGATCGACCTGTTACCGAATTTAATTACTAAACCTCCTGAAATTCATTTCTATTCATTCATTTTGCCGCTCCCAAATCGAGTATCGATAGGAGATATACACATCTAGTGAAAGGTTAAAAGATTCTTCCTAATACACGCATATGTGGTATGTTGTACCTGTTCTTATCGGTAGAACCCGTGTTAGTTGTGATAGCAGCCGCAAATATTGTTATCAGTTTAAAATACATTTTTTGAGTGTCACTTAGTGTGGAAGGAAGAATGGACGTTAAACTTTTCGTTTTTATGCTCTACCTGTCTGGCGCAAATGGACTCCAAACATGTAAGTTTTGTACGAACTAAAACTGGTATTAATGGCGTAGTTACGAACGAAGGAGAGGGGGGAGGGGCTGGAGGCCCTGGCTCCCCAAAATATTCGCCCCCCTCCCCCAAAGAAAAAAAACATTGACGCAATGAAAGTTTCACACAGCATGGAACACCAAAAATCGTAATGGATGACACTTGGGCGAACTAATTTAACAATGAAATTCCTAGACATTTGTTCGCCAGAGAAAATCCACGGTCATGTGTACTTGTTCCAACTGATTTAACACTGAAAATTCCCATAGAGTTTTGAACTTTTGGAAAAATTTGTGTCGTGTGTACTCTGGCGTACTAATTTAACACTGAAAAAAATTCCCATAGACATTGTTTCGCCAGAGTGCCATCGGCCGATGGCACTCTGGGAAAAAAATGGCTATGGGAATTTTCAGTGTTAAATCAGTTCGCCCAAGTACACACAGCCGTGGAATTTCTCCGGTGAACAAATGTTTAAGGGAATTTCAGTGTTAAATTAGTTCGGCTGACTAGAACCATCCTGACGTTACCCCCTCCTCCACTTCACTTCAGGGAAGTAGGAAAAGTGGAAAACAACTGGAGGGTTCTAGTTAGGACACGGGGATGCCCGCGAATCCCCATATAACAGCCTTTCAAATATCATCCCCACCCCAGAAAAAAAAATATAGTATTCTGGCTACGCGTCTGTGAGGCATTGATGGGAGTAGTTGACACTTTCGGTATAGGGACAGTCATTCAAAACAGGATCCCCCCTATGCCAGGTCTGTCGCTGTGGGGACAAATTTACAATGGGAATTCCCACAGACATCTTTTTCCTATACCGGCACTCCTGGATGCGGGGTTACAGAGACAAACTTCAAACTTATGGGTCCAAACTTATAGGGGCGGTCCCATGGGAAGTCTTATAGAATTTTTTGCAGTCGACTGTGTGTTGTGTTTCTTTGGATTGTGTTTCTTTAACAGACAGTTAAGTGTTATTTTTTCAAAGTGTTCCCCGTGTAACTGAAAAATTTACTATAGGATTTTCAATAGGACCTCCATCCGCCCCTATAAGTGTGGAGCGATAAGTTTGTCCTTATATTCCGTCAGTCATTGGGACAAAATGTTCATGAGAATTTCTACAGTACATGTGTCCATAGTCGAGGGGTATCGGGAACTCTATGCTAAATGCTTGTCCTACACCGACATTGTCTACTTTTAATGGGGTTGGATATGCAGGGGGTTGGGTGTTAGAGGATAAAATCGTCCGCTATATTTGTGTTGCGGGTTACAGTCTATATCAACCTTGTAATTAACTTTCGCCAAATCTAGTCTCGCAGTTTATATATACTGAGTCAAAAAAGAAAGTATAATAGAAACAAATGTGAAAAATAGCATAAAGGATTAAATATAATAGTTCTAATGTTGCATGTTTGTGGACAAGAAGTCGTGCAAAGAGTTTAATGACATGTTGTTGTTGTCCACCCAACCGTATACAATTTTGCTACGGATTTCAAAATAGCACGTGCTACCCGCGAATGTCAAATTGAATGGGTGACCGACGATTTTCTTTATGTTATGTTGTGCTAGAAAACACGCTAGTTTTTGTCTTCCGACATTTAAAAAGTGCCAAAGTTAACTGAAAATCTGAGGTTGAGTGTCATTGGTATGTATGAGGCTGGGATACCTCCAGATGAGCTCGCTGCTGAGTTCGGAGTCACTGTGGCCACTATTTACCGTCTTATTGGAAGGTATTGAACCAATGCATCTACTGCCGACAGATCGCGTTCAGGTCGACCAAGAGTTACGACCATCGCACAAGGCCGACACATAAGGACGTCTCGGTTGCGGGATCGCTTCCTTCCGGCAACGAGGGCAGCAGCAATTACTCTTGGTAGAACTAACAATAGAATCAGTGCACAAAGTGACTCACTGAACACGGCATCCGAAGAGGGCGTCCATTCCACGGACCAATCTTTACCCAACGTTATCGTACCGTCAGAATGGAATGAGTACGTCAGCGTGCTCGCTAGACTCGTTGGAGCACAGTTCTTTAGTGATGAATCACGACTTTGTCTACGGTGCGCTGATGGTAGGGCAAGAGTGTATCGCCGACGAGGAGAATGGTTTTCTGATGATTGTGTGTGGGAATGCGTCCGTTTCGGCGGGGGTAGTGTAATGGTTTGGGCAGGAATTTTCTTGTACCATCGAACGCAGTTGATCTTCATCGGTGGCAATCTGAATGAACAGCGATATAGGGACGAAATTCTTAACGCTGTTTTTGTCCCGTTGTTCAACGCTATCGTCGGATTGCAGTTATTCCAGTAAGACAATGCCCGATGTCACGTGGCGCGTATCTGTCGTGACTTTCTTGGGGAACAGAGCATCGAACGTCTTCCCAAGCCTCCACTTTCGCCAGATTTGTCGCCAATCGAGTATCTTTGGGATCAGTTGGGCCGTTGGGTCGATTTCATGATCTTCAGACGTTAGGCGATTTACGTAATGTTCTAAGGCAGGAGTGGAACGCAATACCACAGGGTGACCTCCAGAGACTTATCAGATCCATGCGCCGGCGATTTCTTGCCATCCAAGAGGCAAACGATGGACATACACGCTATTGACTGCATGCGTGAACTTTTCATTTCACCCCATGTCTGAAGTGCGACGTCCTGGCGTGACGCTGACAACAGTAAGAACATGAAATTATGCAGATTCATACAGCTGGACTCGAAATATGAATTTACAATAATTTGTTTGGGATTAAAGTCGATAATACTAAAACAATGGCTCCTCAAATTTATTATACTTTCCTTTTTGACTCAGTATATTTCATCACATCTTCATGTCTGTCATTTTGATTCGAGCGATCGCCCTTTCCATCTCCAGTCCACCTGTTTTGAAAAAATATTGAGAGCTGTAAATGCTATCAAAAAATCTTTACTAAGGCACTCTAAAATCTGCTTTCGCGTAATAACTCAAGCATCTAAAGAAAATATACCGGGTTGGTTTCTTTTGATCATTAAGAGTCTGGGTAACTCAGCATTTCTTCCATATCACACCAGTAGTGTGGGGAGATGAAATTTTAAGCTCTATCGCCTTCCCATCTAAACACTGATTTCTTCATTGACAACTACTGATGCACTTGAGAGCAACACGCTCAAGTGCATCTATGGTTGTCGATGGGAATTCACTGTTAAATGTAAGGAATGAATTTTACGTCATATTTCCCCAGATTACCACTGCTACACAGACTGACTACAATTGCTACACAGATACAGGCGCGTTATGGTCGTACTCTCGGTGACAGTTGATATTTTTACAATCAAGTTGTATATTGTGAATAATAGGAACCTAACACGTATATGGAACCTAACACTCACAGTAAAAAACCTAACACTCACAGTAAAACCGTACACTCACAGTAAAAAAAGAATGTGTGAATGTAATGTAAGAGGTGATGGAACTGTGTGTCTCAATTTTACGCCAGAATGTCCCCAGGATATCTAGTTTTCTACTTCTCTGATTGTTACAACACCGATATACACTCAATACCAAAACCAACAATCGACCAATACCAACACCAACAAGCATTCACAGTAAACAGAATGTGTGAATGTAATGTAAGTGTGCTCGAATCGCGTCTCTTAATTTTACGCAAGAGTGGCCCCAGGATATCTTGTTTCTACTTCTCTGATTGTTAAAAAACGCCCAATACCACTTAGTACAGGCGTTGAACTAAAAAAAGTGGTGTTACCTGGAAAAAAATTGATACAAGCTGATTTTGGTGTCATTCGACGCAGAATTTATCTGGGAATAACATCCAAAATCCGCTAAAATCCGCCTTGGGGAAAATTTTTCATAGCGTCTCAACTGAGGGTGGGGTGGTGGCCATTTTTACCAATTTCTCGATGTCATTTTCCAGGCGGTTCTGTATTAAGAGCAGGAATTTGTCACTTCTCAGATTTTTCCTGTCAGTAGAATACAATATAATGACTACAGTATTATACCAGCCCACGTAATTGATGTACACCGCGAATAAAGAGCGTTGTATAGCACACTGGAGAAAGATAATTACATCATATCAGACGCGGGTATTCCAGCGATTCTGTTACACACAGCACATCGCTATAAGCTTATCGCCACGTGCTCTCGAATTATTCGATTGTTTTGTCATTCTGTCAACGAGGAGAGGCTTTGGTGGTTTGAGGTACAAACCAGTAGTAGAGCTGCAATCACCACATACACTTCCATCTAGCCTGAGTACTGACGTTCTATGGCATTGTGGGTGGCTATCTAGAGCAGTAGATGACACTGTTCCTAATTGGTCCGGCTTCATGCAACTAGCGCATTCTGTGCACGGTTCAGAGCATCAAGCGAAATCAGATATACTCTTTCTTCCAATAATAGATCTCAGCCCAACAGACAGCACATGCATCTTTTCCACATTGAAATTCATCTCAGAGCAAGCGATCAGATTGAACATCCCATCCCCGTGCGTCACGTTTGACCAGCCTTTATGGTTGAAGGTAAATGAGATAATAACTGATCAATCCATGAACATTGTCTGCAGGTTGGGTGGTTTCCACACAATCATGAGCTTTCTCGGCAGTATCGGCTCGATGATGGCTGGATCAGGTCTTGATGAAGCTTTGCAGGAAGTTTATGGTCCACTAGCAGTTCGGTCGATGTTGACCGGCAAAGCTGTTTCCAGAGCTATGCGAGGCCACCTCCTAGTAGAAGCTGCACTGACGAAAAAATTATTGGGTGCCATAACCACATCCGAAATGAGCGCGAATGTTTCTCCTCCGATGAGCCCACCCACTGTTGAGAGTGTACAGACAAACCAGAGGGACTTAGATGGTGTGAAGGAGTTATACAAAGGTGTGCTTGAAGGCGCGGTCACCCTTTCTGATGTTAGCAGCTCATCAGCTCTCCTGACGTTTGAACACTTGCCTTGACAACTACAAAGCCAAACTGTCAAGAGAATCACGCACCGCTAAGCTATGGGTACAATATCTAGAATATATTCAGGTACTGAAAATGTTCATCCGTGGAGAACGTCTTGGCGATTGGAATCTCCATCTCATTGCTGTTGGTAGAATGCTGAACCTCTTCGCCGCAACAAGGCATGTACACTATGCCAAGAGTTGCAGAGTCTATCTGCAAATGATGCTTGAACTACCAAAAAACATCCTTGGTTGTATGAGAGATTCTACTGTGACGGCTTTCATGCTATACGTCGAAGTTCTAGGATTTGGGCAGGCCTCTCTAGTGATCTTGTTATTGAGCAAGTTTTTATGCATTCAATTAAAAGTCGGGGTGGGTTGACGCGAGGTCGTGGAGTGACGGAATCTGTACGACAGGAGTGAATTTACACGATGCATAAATGCGCAGAGATACATGAAGCTATGACAACGTTGACCGACCTAAAGCTCAATACCAGCGAACAGCATGTAGATATGGGCACATCTCGTCGAAAACGAGACAACTTAGACATGGCCAGAATACTAGAGTGGTTTGACACACACAACCCGTTCGATGGAAACGAACGATTGCGTTCTCTGTCATCTGGTTTGTTAGCTTCCGAGGGAGATGGTATCAACTGCGATATCACTGAGTCTGTAGGGGCAGAGATACACTCTAGATTAGACAACGATAATGTTTCCGATGCCACTATCAAACTAAGTGATCAAATCCGTACCCTAGCTCACCTCACCCCCGGGTTGAAGCTAGATGACCAGAGGGAGACAATTGACCCCTCAACTTTGTTTACTAGACTGGTTGCTATTGCCCAGAGAGAGCAAGACATGGCACAGTTCTTTGCGTATGAACTAACTGTAATACCAACAGCCCTCTTCAAAGATTTTTTCCTCAGAAAAGCAAACAAGGCGGACCTAACAACTGCAATAACTGATGGCTTATCCCTTACTAAACCACCATCTGATGGTCTGTACGTGCTCGACAGGGGCGCTCTCCTCCACAGAGTTAAATGGAAGACAAACACCACTTACTTGGAAGTGGAAAACCAGTATGTTGGATACGTGACGAAGAAATATGGGCAGAATTGTCGAATTGTCTTCGATGGTTATGGTCAACGACCAACAACCAAGACTCAGGAGCAGAGAAGAAGAGCTCTCCACGTTTGTGCTTATATCCGTTTGACGAACAACACGACTGCCCACAAAAATCAGGAACTGTTCTTATCGAATGGAAATAATAAAATGCAGTTTATAAAAATGCTTTCCACATCACTGAGAGAGGCTGGGCATATTGTCGAATGCAGTTCTGGAGATGCTGACACTAACATTGTTGACAATGCAGTTCAACTTTCGTCCCAGGGAAAAACAGTTGTCATTGTTGCAGATGATACAGATGTACTAGTTATGTCCGTATACCATTGGGATCGTACGTGGTCTGATATCTATTTCCAGGCAGAAGCACGGAAGTCACACAGGGGTGGAGATGCATGGAAAATCGCAGATATAGTAGAGAAGATTGGAGAAACAACTCAGAAGAACCTCCTCTTCATTCATGCATGGAGTGGGTGTGATGCCACATCAGCAACGTTTGGGCACGGGAAAACGTTGCTTCTCAAGAAGTTAGAGAAGTCATTGCCTATTCAAAATATATCAGAAGCAATGCACGACAGTACCATTTCTCAGACAGAGGTTGGGAAAATGGGGACTGAACTGTTCGTTATGTTGTACTCTGGCAAACATTCAGACACTTTGAATGGTTTGAGATATTCAAAATTTATGACAATGGTCACTTCCAGCAAATCGGGAATTGAACCACAAAAACTTCCCCCGACTGAGCGTGCAGCACATTTCCACAGCCTGCGAGTTCACCAACAAATAATGGTTTGGAAACTATTGGATAACGATGCCCTAGATCCTGAGGAGTGGGGCTGGGAAAGTCGTGGGAATGAGTTGATACCTGTGATTACTGACCTGGGCGCAGCGCCTGAGGCTCTTCTCAAAGTTATCCGCTGCAAATGCAAAATGACATTCAAAAAGCCATGCGGAACAAACATATGTTCTTGTAGAAAGAATGCGCTCAAATGCTTGTCTGCCTGTGGAGACTGTCGGGGTGAGAATTGCTTCAATGCCGAGCCGATTGAGATCGGGGAGAAAATCGGCGACAATGAATAACCGTGAAGAACACCAACAAATGTCTTGTTAGACCTCATCATGTAGTTAAATTCCTGTTATTATATTGGACCAGTCAACATTATCTGCACTTCATTGTATGCGAAAACATCGATCAAAGAACCATTTCTAGTTTTGTATTCTGTGCAGAAGTATCTTAAATCGGGAGAGAAAATTTGAGAAAAAAATGTGATTTTTGGGGTTATTAACCCTTTTTCCTCATAAAAAGTGTGAGGATTTCATCAGGCAATTGCCCCTCAATATAATTAACATTTGTATCTGGTCGCCTGCGACACAAAATAATATATAAAACTCAATCTGTGACATATAAACGGCCGAAACGCCGGAAACACAATTTTCCCCCTTCACGAACAACCCCCTGACGGGAAATCTGACGGGAAATCTGACATGAAAAATTTTCCCCAAGGCGGATTTTTGCGGATTTTGGATATGTTGTTCCGAAATAAATTCTGCGTCGAATGACACCAAAATCAGCTTGTATCAAATTTTTCCCGGGTTGAACCCTACTACGCCTCTACTAACTACCAAGAATCACTCAATACCAACACCAACAATCACTTACAGCAATGGAGTGTTGGAAACGGTGCACATGTATCTCTTTCTGTGACTTTGTGTTTTAGAGAACCTCTTTTTAACCCTTTACCTAACATGAAAAGCAGACATCACATGCAAAACAAAATTCCTGAATAACTAATGTTTTTCATTTTTTGTCTCAAAAACATAGGTTATGACCCCTCGTTGGAACGAGCTCGTTCTAACGATGGGTCATAACCTATGTTTTTGAGACAAAAAAAGAAAAATAATGAAAATTAATTGGCGATTTTTGAGAATAGCGCTGGCCGGGTTTGACCGTTACGTTGGGTAAATGGTTAATATTTTGAGGTAGCCCTAATAAGGGCTGTTTTCTGTTATTGTCAATATAATCGGTTATCCATTCTCTTGGACTATCTTCCAATTTCATTGAAATGTATACGCTTCCTAATATGATAGATTGAGGAGTATGTGACTGTTTGATAAGTTCCTCTTTCTTGCCTTCAAAAATCCCAGTCTGTGTTTCTATGTAGCCTATCGTGTTCGTTCTTCCCTTCTCGGTTTTTGTCGTGTTGGAGGAGCTTGAATGTGTATCAGATCATCTATTACATTGAATTTCACTGGTACTGTTAGTTTCTCTTTTGACATATTTGTTTGTAACACGATTTAATTTCATATGTAGTTTTAACCCTTTGAGACTTTAATTATCCTGACATTCAAACGTCACAGACACTGGGAATTCAGTTTCTTCAACGGTTTTCAAAATGCGACGTCAAACGTCGGAAAGTACAAATAACAAGATATTTTTCACATTTGTGATTATCTGGTTGAGGGCTAGATTATTTTTGGTGGTCTGAATTTGTCATTCAAAACTTGTTTTATTACAAATTATTGGAGTGCGCTCACAGGCACTCTCCAATAATTTGTAATAAAACAAATTTGTATAACAAAATATCATTTGTGTTTGACTGAATATGAAATATAAGCAAGGAAAGTGTTGGCTTTTGCTCTATTATCCTCATTTTTGAAAGCCCAAATAGTGGTTTCTAGCACTCAACCAGTTAAGAAGTCTTGACAGCAGGATTATGTTAGTATTTTAAGCTGCGATAACATTTGACTCAGTGATTCTCACTGAGCACTATTCGGGAGAAAATAGGAATGTGAGGTTAAAACTTTAAAAAATCGAAAAATAATAACAAAACAAATGACCACAAAGTATTAGCGTGCTGTTTGATTTCGTACGTAATAACACTTACAAAAGTATCAAAGGGTTAAATTAAACAAAAGAGTTCGATCGTAATAACATGTAGAAGAGTATCAAAGGGTTAAAATATCCCCCAGTATACACGCATTATAACCATTTGATGTTGGGGCGGTGAGTGGTGTCGACTCAGTGGTTATAGAATTTTCTTTTTCAGCTCCTGATGTTAGTATGGCAGGATCAATGCTTATCAAATCGTCCTAGTCAGATAAAAGATTGGGCTTTCCCAAATTTTCCTGATTAACGAAATACAAGCATCGGGGTTTATTGTTACGAAGTATTTATAGGTAAATAAAAATGTCATTCGGATACAAAATTATCCAAAGAACCATAACGAGCCCACTTTGTCTAAAAGGCGGTAGAAAATCTACCCCTTACGACGTTTACTATCACATCGTAGGAGTAACTATAGGATTAAAAACTGGAAAAGCTGAGGTATTTCTTGATACTGAACCAATCATGGGAATACAGCTATTCATAGACTCTGAGATATCAAAGAGTAGATATGGATTTTGGAAGAGGGGAAATGAAGTGGAAATCAGCCAGCACTATTCCAAGAAATAATTTACGACAACTTGCAAGAAGAGCTGGAGTCATGAGAATTTCACCTTCAGTATTTGATGAAATGCAACAAGATTTGCACCGATTTCTACAGAATGACATCAGCGATACCATCTGATACACAAAGGTGAACAAGCCATTGTTATTAAAAATGCTGTTAAAAGGGGGTGTAAGAAAAATGGAATAACTATGCTGTGATAGCTGCTACAGAGAGAGAGAGAGAGAGAGAGAGAGAGAGAGAGAGAGAGAGAGAGAGAGAGAGAGAGAGAGAGAGAGATAGACAACAGCTCTTTTCAGTGCCATCACATATAAAAGAGAAAACTCTTGATACACATGATTTGCAGTTTTACACTTTGAATCTTAGCGTCAAGACTTTTATTCAATCAAAAGTGGTGGAAACCTCACAGTTCCCACATGTTTTGACAATGTAAGTTTTTTTTCATTGTGGTGAAAAATTCTTGGAAAGAGAAAAAACTTAGATGTATTTCCTTGTATTCACTACCTTTGTGAATCACTTCATGCTAGTATGATTTTAACAAGCAAGTATTGCGTTTTGCAAACAGTATACTGCAAGACGTATTTGTGTGGCGCATTGCACAAATTCCGCCCCCCCCCCCCCCAAAAAAAACAAAAACAAAAAACGTATGCATGACATAAATGCTTTGCACTGCTCATTAAATTTCTAACATACAACTGTTTTAACTTTCATGAACAATTTTGCAGAAGAAAATAAATTTTTATGTACTGCAAAATCTATTTTGTATCACACATGAGTTTTTTTTATTTTAAGAATTTGTGCAATTGTACACAAATTCTGAAAAAAAATTATATGTAATGAAAAAAAAAGTTTTGCTGTACACCAAATTATTTTTCTAACATAAAATCATATGTTTCTTTCACGAATAATTTTTTCACAAGAAAATAAGTTTGATGCACTGCAAAAAACGTTTTTGTATTGCATACAAGTTTTCTTTTTGTTTTCAGAATTTGTGCATTGCACAAATTCTTAAAACTAGAAATACTTATGACTTCACAAAAAGTTTTTGTTTCCTGTACACCAAAATATTTTCGAACATGAAACTATTTTGTAATTGCAAGAATATTTTTGTCAGACAAAGATATGTTTGATGTACTGCAAAAACATTTTTAAGTCACACATATCTTTTTTATGTTTTCAAAAATTGTGCAATGCACAAATTCTGACAACAACAACAACAACAACAACAACAACAACAACAACAAAACAAAACAACAAAATAAAACACATATGTAATACAGAAGAAGTGTTTGCTACACACCAAATTATTTTTATAACTTGAAGTTTTTTTTACTTACATGAATAATTTTCTCAGAAAAAAATAAATTTGATATACTGCAAGATCTTGCAACAAAACAAAATACTATTTTAAATCCAGGTGGTGGTGGGTTTGGGGTGGTGTTATTATTTGTACTTTAATTTGATGGAATGGATATAAAACAACTAGAACCTTTCAGTCAATATTCCAAAAGACCCATAAGAAAAGAATGTCGCCTAAAAGAAGACCAAGCAATTCATCAAGTTACAGATAGATAAAAAAAATCAAGGAAAGGTGGGACCTTAATACATAAACACCACTTTTGAAATTTCACCTCATAATCCTCTAACAACCAAGTGTAAAAAAACAAGCATTACTTGTGAGAAACCTTCAAAAACGAAAAGTATCACAACTAAAGTTAACATGTGAGTGGCAATAACGAAAGATGGAGCAAAATACGTAAATCAGGAACCAATGCAGTCTGTACAAAATATCGAGTATGTACCACTAGAAGAAAATATTCCCACAATAGCAGATTTCACAGCTTTGAATCCCACTAAGTCTATTTGTGGAATAAGATCTTCTTACTTTAAGGGAGATGTAACTGTTTAAATATGTGTACTTTTTATTCAAATAAAGTCATTAATTGCACACTTCTTACTTGATGCACTTATATAAATAGCATTACATTTTATTTGTGTCATTCACTAGATACTGATACAGAAAGATGACGAGACAAAGAATTCCTTTAGTGAAAAATATGGTTATGTGTTATTGGCATTGAATCAAACTCCTCCAGCATTTCATTAAGATATAATAAAAATTCACCTTAAGAATTCATTAATTGTTTGCCAACATGTTCTCATAATTTGTTTAAATGGCAATGTATATTTAACGCCTATTCAGAAAGTAAAATTGTATCCAAAGCATGAACAACTAAGAACACTTGCTAGTAAATCGATATCACTTAAAAAAAAAAATCAAAAAAGTATTTTTTAAGATAACTTAGATTAATTGCTCCTGTTGTTGGATTTGCAACTGATCTTGAAAAGAAAATTAATAAGTAAAATATGAAGAAACTGGCTATTGTACCTTATCAAATGACAGAAGATAAGCAAAATTTTAGAAATGGAAAAGCTCAATATCCTTTATTACCACCCAATTCTCAAGTTACAAGTATAGCTCAACTTCCGAATAATTTGTCATTTGTGAAAGAAAATTCAGAGTTATTAGAAGGTGAGAAAGAACTTAAGTGTAGTGAAGCATTGAAACTTTTGACACCAAAAAGGTTTCAAACCTAGAGGTTGGGAAATATTCAGTTATGGATTGATATAATATTCCATATGATTTTGTAGGAATTCATAAACATTGGCCATGGATGCATAAACAACACACTCAAAATCCGGACGATAGTTGGTCAGATTTTCATTTTCAATATCTCCAACACGAAGAAATGAGAAAATACAGTTTAGTGAAGCTACACCAAAGTCATTATTAAAAAGTAAATTAAGTAAATGTAAAGTTTCTGACAAATGGGAGGCCCATTAAATGATTTATTAACTGAATTGAATTACAAAATACAAAACCACCCTCCTTGTTATGTTATGGTGGTGTACAACAATTGTATAAATCAGCACATTGAAAAGATAATTCTATTGAACTTGATCAAGAAAAAGATTGGGGAAAGGACATATTCTTTACAAAAACACATCCAAAGAAAACTTTCAAGACATAAAACTATAGTAGGTGGTATTGATTATCTGAAGCAAATCGGTTTAGCAGGTTTGAGAAGTTTACAATCTTACAATAATACGTTTCTTGGTTTAGGTTGTATCATTGATGTATTTTCAAAATATTCATGGGCATTACCTATCCATAATGATTCTGGAGAGACGTTAAAAAACTGTTTTCAGACTATTCTGAAAACTTTTGGTCACAAACCATTATAATTACAATCTGATAAAGGCTCTGAATTGAAAAATAAGGTTGTACAGAAATTTTGGAAAAGAGAAAATATTAATTTTTTCAAGACAGAAAACCCTGAAACAAAACCAAATATTGTGGAATGATTTCAATGTATACTGAAAACACATGTGTGGAAATATTTCACACATAAGCATAGTTTTTGATGAAGTATTCAAAGAACTCCTGCTTCTGTATGGTATGTACAGAAATGAAGTAGAAGTCTCTCAACATTTGTATAGTTAACAAAAAAAAAGTCAAAAGAAAAAACTTATATTTTCAAGTTGGTGATTTAGTGTGTATTAATAAAACCAAACGTACATTTGAAAGAGGGTATTTACCAAATTGGACAAATGAATTGTTTAAAAGTACACACGTTAGACGGACAATACCACCTACTTACAAACTTGAAGATTTAGGTGGAGAAAGGATTCAGATGGCACTTTATTCATAAGAAATAAAAAGTTTAATAGATGATAAAAATATATTATTGTATCAGTTCTTGACCAATGATCAAGACGTGTGGGTAAGAAAATTATTAAAGAATGCAAAGTAAATTGAGAACGATAGCCATGGAAATTTAATAGTTGGATAGTAGAATCAGATTTGATATAAAAAAGAGCATGCCATCAAACGAAACTTCATTACCTTGTGAAACCACAAGTGTTGAAGTACCAAGTCAACACAGTCAACAACTGAAACTTTGGTGTAGCCGTGTTGCAAAAAATCAAGATACTTAATTCAAACAGGTTATCATTATTAATGGTATTATAATAACTTCCATTGTACATCTTGGTTTAAAAAGTCAAATAAAGATGCTGAGAGATAGTTCCATGGATATGTTTCCAAATAATACACAATATTATTTAAAAACAATTACCTGAAAAACATTCATCTTGATAAAGAACGATGGGAAGCAGGTTTAGTTGAACTAATTTTACCTTCTGAAGAAAATCTGTTGCAGACGAAGAATTCGTTTTTACACTGTATCAATAGCCAGAAAATGGGACATTATTAACATTGTAAATCATCAACAGCGCGGCAGCTATTCAGCGATCTATCGGGACAACTGATTAATCGGTTAACTGAGGTTAATCCATGTGATTAATCGATTAAGAAAACCCTTTAACTGTTTCAGCTCTACTGGGTACCATGATTCCACAAATTTGGTAAACGATAATCTCTTCCGCCTATTGTTCTCAAAATAAATTTAAGGTTACCATTTTTCCGTCCGGCCGCTAGGCTATAGCTTCGCGATTTCTGCTCAGTTAACATTAATTTTGACAATTCTTTCGAAACTGGGATCTACCTATAGAAGGATCAAAAATGGCTTCCTCTGGCTATGACAAATGGACGCTGCATATGATGTAACACAGTTATATACTGGAATAATTCATCCGATAGATTTCCAATAGTACATATACATTGAAAGAATTTCATGAAATAACATGGAGTCTGATACTAAATTATAGGGAGCGCGGTGGAGAAGTGGATGGAGATGCAGGCTGCAAGCCAAGGAGTCCTCGGTTCGAATCCCACTTGTGGCAACTGAGTTGTGTCCTTAGGCAAGACACTTAATCCCAACTACACACGTGGAAGCGCGGTGCCGTTGTGTACTAAGGCGTACTGCACGTCGAGAGTACACTTGTCTTCAACCAATGCTAACCCTGCTTGTGTGGAGTTAGTACGTTAGGGAGGCTTCACGAAAAGTTACGTTCTTTCTAGCCTAAAAATGTCTTTTAATTGTGTCATTTGGGGCTTAATTTTAAAAACTCTCTCGAGGGTGGGGGGATGGGGAGGGTGGGGTGGGAGACCACCCTACTTTTTTTTTAAAAATACCTCTTCCACACCCACACACGAAGAACACCACCCCCAAAATGTTTCCCCAACTTAAGATTTACATTTTCAGGCCTAAAAATCCTTATCCTCCCCACTTCCAAAAAATAATCCTCCAAAATATATATACCTGGCAATGAGTCGGGTGTTACTGTGTAGAATTCAACCTTTCGTAGGAGTTCATTCCTAATCAAGCCAGTGTAATAACGGGTTATGCCTTATAACTTTGAAGCAAAGTAGATGCAAGGAAAGTTTTTTATTTTAAGATGATGTATGTACATGATGACATGTACACTTCGGATTTTTTTTTTTTGGGGGGGGGGGGCGGGGGGGGGGGGGTGCTGTTTGACAACAGTTAGCATGATTGCAGTACTAATGGAATATGTTGTAAGATAACCACTCAAACCTTCTGTTATCTGTTTTTTGAATAGTAGGTCTAATACTAACTTTAGACATTATTGCGCAGAAAATTTCAGGTATTTTAAACAAAACATGCCAGAGAAGCAGGTATTAGTAATAAGACTAATGCTGAAGACAATTGCAACTTTTTGAGGTTTTTTTAAAGTTATTCTATTCCATACTGTAGTCGAAAAAAGTTCAAATATCTATACACTGCATTCTCTATACAATAGACCATTTTTACATAACGCCATCTTACATCCATTTGCCCCCACAAACCGGCTTTTTGTATTTTGCGATGTTATATTCCATACTTATCATTTTCATGTGAACATTTTTACATAGCGCCATCTTACATCCGGGACTCGATTTGCCACCTCGAAACCAGCCATTCAGATTTGTTACTTAAAATGGCACCCATATCTGCTGTACAGTACTGAACGCTGCATTGATATCGTTTGTTTCCACTTTATAAATATTTGTTGTCATTGCTGTCGTTCTTTTGAAACAAAATTCGATTGTGTGCTTGCCTGCCGTTCTTCGAACGAAATATTTTAGCTTTAAAGAAGCTGAAGGTACAGTGTAGTTGAGAATTGTGAAGAACGTCGGAACAAACATCAAGGATTGTAACATGAAAATGATAAGTATGGAATATAAAATCGCAAAATACACAAATTTCTAACATCCAGCCTTTGTTCTCTTTGGGGATGAGACCAAACGCAGATTAGGTAAATTGTCGAATTTTAATTGATAAAACGGAGACGGAAAATGAAGCTTTCAATGCTGATCAGCAGTTCAAAACACGTGTGTGCAATGTTGACAAATAAAGCCGGTTTGTAGGGCCAAATGAAGTCCCGAATGTAAGATGACGCTATGTAAAAATGGTCTATACTCATGCGTTACTGTCGTCGTCGGTAAGTTTACAACATTAGGCTACCTTCTATATTCTTGTGAGGGTGCGTTGTAATATTATACTAATTTATAGAGAAAGGCAATATAACTCATTTTATTAACATTGTCGACTAATTACTGAGTTCCTAGCCGACAATCATTCTAAATATAAAAAGACGTATTTGAACAAAATGTAGGAAACTATTTTTTAGCCTTGTAGGCCTCAACCTTGACCTCAGGATAAATACATCTCCCGTGAAACCAAAAGCTGTCAACATCCCTATGACGTCGCATGTGCAGCATGGCGTCCCAGCGTCATTAGCAACGTCAACGATTTTGGGATAAAACTTTTCAAGAAAAATTTCAGCTTTCAAATCAATCTTCTATTACACAAATACACTATATACCCAAAGCTGTGCCATGCGTATGCAAATAAAGTATACCTCACTGTACTGAAGTGTATATCCAATACGCATACCACTTGCCAGACCCAGTTGGATGGAACGTAAAACACGTGTGGTGTCAGTTCCAATAAAAGTCCAATTTCTATTGAAAATTAACTCTGGCGGCTACACCAAAAGTCTGAATAATGAGGCCTGCTTCATACGCGCCATACTTCTTATGACTCTTTCCCTCTGGGTGTAGGCCTGGTCGGCTATTATTGGTTTTCGGGACCAGATGTTTGTTTATTGGGGTTAACGACATTTTCAACAGCCAGGGTCACATAGTGTGGGACAGTTTACGGGCGGAAGAATCTGATTTATCTCTTTATCTATATTCTAGAACTACATAGAAGCGACGATCGGCTGTCAGCCTCTCCAACTACTTACTAACTATTCACAAGCAGAGTTAGCAAAGATTGACGGCAAGAGCACCATTGACGTACAATCCGGCTTAGTGCAATACGCCACCGTGCCTCCACGTGTTCAATCGGGATTAAGTGTCTTGACCAAGGACACAGCGTAGCTACCTCTGGTCAGAATCGAACTGTCGACATTTTTATTTAAATTTCAATGCTCTAACCGCGGTGTCTCCCGGTAGAGGGAGGTATCGAAGCGGACTATTACATTGCCTGTTGCAAGAGGCTATAGTAGGTACATTACTGGAACAATTCGCTATTTGTTACTCTTTGGGAGCTGGAAAGAGAGAAATGTAGCATACACTTGTAAATCTCTCTGTAACTGAATTTTACTCGTATCGGGTGAAGATTTATTTCGGGAATAATGTGCAGGTTTGGGGGAGAGAAATAATGTTACTGGGTGATCTATTCAAGGTTGCAGTTGTTATCGTGCTAAAACCAGGCACTGAGGGATGATATCATAATTTTCCGACATGGTAGGGAAAAATATAAATTTTTTGACAATGTTTTCGGGTCGTTGACAGTAGGTATGAACTTTAAACTTACCACCACATACTTCTTTAAAAAAGTAATACACGAAACAGGCCCGAAACGTTTAACTTAATAATAATAAATGGACTCTCTTTTGCATACATCATACACAGGATGTATGACGAAACGTGAGGTTATTTCATCCGAAGTCCCACCCCCACCGGATACCCTCTTAGCTTCGAGCCTGGCACAGGCGATTCTAGTGTCAGTTCTTATCATCTGTACGCAGAAGACACCCAACTGTACATCACATTCAACTCATCTGTTCCAAGAGACTCATTCACCGTAGTCAATAACATGGAAACTTGCATAAATCTCGTGCGGGAATGAATGATAGACTTTAAACTGAAGATGGATGACTCTAAACTGAATTCTTAGTGATATCCGGGGTTCGCATGCCTAAAACCTCTGTTACATCAATCTGGTTGGAAACAACATCACTATGAAAAGTGAATCGGCCAGGAATATTGAACTGATTATGGACTCAAATTTAAAACTAGACATCCATATCAATAAAATATGTCAAAAATGCTCCTGGCAGCTTCGTAATGCTGGAAGACTGCGACCTTATCTTTACTAGTCAGCACTTTAACAACTTGTGCACTCCTTCACCACGTCACAACTCGACTATTGTAATTCAATCTTAGTGGGGCTGCCCCAGTGCCAGATTCAGAAGCTTCAAAAAGTTCAGAATACTGCTGCTAGGATAATATCTGGCATCAAACGCTCTGAACACACAACACCTGTTTTAAGACAACTACATTGGCTTCCAGTAAAACAGAGAATTGATTTCAAAACATTGATCTTAGTATTCAAATGTATCCACCAACTGGCTCCAGTTTACCTGCAAGGGCTCCTCATTGTATATAAACCAACGCGCAGTCTCAGATAAAAAAAAAACAAATTCAACTAGTTGTACCTAGTCAGATCTAATCAGGTTCGTGATCGTGTGTTCTCCATCGTGGGTCCCAGATTGTGGAATTCCCTGCCGATTAGTGTCAGAATTTCAGAAACTCTCGATGTCTTCAAAAAAAAACATTCTTATTTACTGAAGCATTCTCCTGAACCTCTCTCAGAGGCAACCAAAACAGATGTGACTCTTTATTTCAGAAAAGTGCATGGAGGTGTCTGCAAAAAATTCCAGACATAGGGTAGGGGTGGGTGGGTCCATTGGCCCGGAAAAAAACGTGGAAATGACCCAAATTGGAAATTTTTTCCTTCACTTGAATTTATTCAAAGAATGATGTTCTTATACCCTTAAGATGATTCAGGGTGTATAGAGTATTTTAAATAGAGTATTTTAAACATGTTTTGGAGATAATGTGGGGTATAGACAAGCTCAGAAGAGACAAAATGTTCTCAGTGAAGGTTCGCAAATTCGACAACTGAAGTGGACATTAGAAACATTAACATACACTGATCAAATTTGAATAATCTGCAATCTTTTTTTCAATTCAACCAAACTGACTCATGAAGAATTACCCAACTGAATTCAGCTATTAAAAAACTTTAACAAAATATGTCTTTGCTATATAATCTTTAGAACCAACTCACTTGAGGTTGCCTAATTTCACAGCTCATCTCTCCACATGTAAAATGCAAAAACTATCATATTCATTTTGATTAGTTTATATAAAATGTAAACTTAACTAAAATCAACAAAAACACATTCAACCATGACTAAGTAAAGAAGTTAACTCTATGACAAAATTAGGTTTCAGCAGTGTTTTGAACTCTGGAATAAAATATGGGGGTGGGTCCCCAAGGGAGGGGTGCAAAAAAATTACAGGTTTTGGGTGGTGGGTCCCCGGCAGGCGGAAAATTTTTTTTAGACCCTTTGTCTGCAATTTTTTTCCATTGAAACATTTTCTTTCATATATCTGAAAGAGTAACAAATTTCCCCTCAATGTACCTGTCATGACCCTTTGCTGCAGGTTATAATAAAAGCCGCTCCGAATGGTGCTGCCCCTTCCGAAAACTGAGATCGTTACCTATTCGGATACGCCCGCAACCACAGGCAAATATAATTCTGAAAACTGTGAACTTCATACCAGCAGAGGGAAAAGGACAGTTCTGTCCAACCAGAAATGCATTTCTGGCTCACAATGGGAATTTCCATTGAAACATTTTCTAATAATTTAATCATTTGCCCCGCCTCTCCGTTTGATTGGTTGAAAGCATACAGGGTGAAAGTTGTCAAAATCGTAAAAACCAAATCACGTAATGATTTGGAATGTATACATGTTCGCACACATCCGATCCAACTTTGAAGACTCTGGAAGCCCCGCCCACTCAACTCAAATTGTCTCCTTGAGGGCGTGACGGCAGACTGATAGATGGATAACAAGCTTGTAAACAAAGATCAATGATAGAGTTTTCATCGCCTCCATTCAGCGAGAATATAATGATAAATTTCTCGGGAACAATTGAATTTTATAAGATATACCGAAGTGGGAGACGAATAAAAAGATCATACATACAAACATGATTTTCGGGGAACTTAAAAAAATGTTTTTAATGCTATTGTTACGTGACTTGCTAAATATCTGTCGTCTGTGATCGAAAATCAAAACAACAAGCAATTTGACGATGACTGACGTGACCTGTTTGTAACACACTTTCCTGAGTTTGACTGTTGTCTTTTGCGAAAATTAAAAGTGTTTCGTTCACGTACACATAGTTTTTATATTTTAATATTACAGCCGGATTATTAAGCTTGTGCTGAAAATTTTCGGTTTATATCGCATAAACCGAAGGAAAACAACAGTTATTTCTTAAGTTCATCTAAAATCGGACTTAGTCGATTTTTTGCTTGAGCTCGTATTTCGGTTGAGGTTAAAGGGATGTCCAATGTAAATTTTGTCAAATTTCAGGAAATTTTCTCCGAAGTCCAGAGAATGTCAGAAAGGAAAAACCTCATTAAATTATATATCAATTTGTTTGGAATGCAACACAGATTTTGTGGAAACTAATATTTGCCATGGAACTGTTGCCAAGTGGCAAAAAGCACTGTCTAAAAGTCTGCTATGGAATAAGTAAGAGACCAGATTTTATAGAATAAAATACCTTAAATTTATTGAATAGTTAAATTCTGCAATCCTTCTAGTACAGGCTCAGAGAAATCATTTTCTCATTCTTGCAAGGAACGGACTGTGAGACCACTTGTAATTTACGATTCCTACATTTCAAAAGGGCTGCCATTTTTCTTGTGTTTGTTTACCTTTTATGAAATTCACCAAGGGACAAATCCACACATTTCAGAAGAACAAGTATGGAGTCATGAGAGAGTGCATCAATGAAAAATGAAGAATGTCCAATGTGGCTTTTTGTGAGTCTGCTGTGAACATACCCCGTCCACACAATCCTGTGCCATTTTGCATAAGATCTGTATCAAATTGGTAAAAGACGATGAGATTGATACACCAAAAAGGGTAACCTGCCAAACTTTCTCATTTAGTATTATATTTGTCCATTTCTGAGGTTGCATGAGCATTGACAGCTGCCAAGAGTGTCATTTGAATGATTCAAGTATGGTCAAAACAATCCAAAATGACCTGTCTTGCGTGCAGAATATTAACCAATCGACTACACTTAGTTAGAAACCCTGACTTTTAATGCATTAATAACTGATCTGCTCACCAATACTAATTTTATGGGAGGAGGGTTACCGACCTGAATAATATCGGAATTGTGTTTGTTATTAAATTCATTTATCAAAATACTTATGACACATTGTGGTCTCATTTCCGTAATTCATGTGAGTTTTGTCCGCCTTGCGGATTTTTTCTGTTTCTGTCCACAGAGTGTCAACACATAGATTTCTCAACCTGTTGGTGCTAACAGCGCTCAAAATCAAAGTTGATCCGCCTTATACACAATGCGGTTGCGCAAGGGAGATATTTAAATTTACGATGGTACGACATTTCGCTATATTTGGTGAACAGGAAAAAACCTTTCTGATAATTCTCCTTGACATTGGTTTTCTTTTTTGTAGCAGACTTAATCAAGCTTTCTTCTTCTTTACGTCACTAATATAGTTCGGCGACAAAAAAATTATTTTTTTGTAAATATACAATTGTGAGGACTGTAATGTATGTTTATGTGAATATATTTTTGTTTTCAAATAAAATTTTCCACTTTTATGTTTTGATCATCGTCACCAACCAAACAATAGTAGTTCGAATCGGTGGCGTATTAATCCCTTGCTGACACGTGCGTCACATTGTACAGTTTCTGAACTCAACAGCGCTACTAAGGACTGTATCCCGCAATTATAACATTGTCAGTTGAATATTTTCCTCTGAATATGTCGTGAGTTGCACATTACATCGCCTCCCACATTCAAAAACAGCAGTGAAATGTTTGAAGATTTCAGATCTTGTGAAATCAAATTATTTCCCAACTTTGCCCAAAACTCACGTGATCACAACAAACATGTCACCCAAACCACATCAAGCGTTTGTGGTCATCTATTTTCCCCTCACCGCGTTGGTGATGAAATGATAAATATGCTTTCTCCGAGTATGGAGTGTGGAGTCTTTCATTTACAACTCAGACATTCGAATTACCGATCTATTCCTTGTTAATCCTGACAGGAAGTTTTCAAAACGTTTGATGTCGAAGGTATAAAAAGGTTTCACCCTCAAAATTTCTTGAACGAAATAAAAACTAGCGTGTTGGATTTATTTGGTCGAATGCAAGTCAGTGGTATTAAACCAAAAATGGTACTGGGGTGTTGGATGGAAAAGATCGATCTGAACACAGCTGAAATCATGGAAAAATGGCTTGTATTCAATCTCGCACAAAACCTTGACCAAAGGCTGTTCTTTATCCGATATTTTCGACAATACGAAAGAAACAATACTATAGTCATTAGTGCAATATCAAATCGAAGGCAGCAATTGGAGATTCAGAAAAGTATTGATTCTAGAAATTCGAATCGACATGTTCGATGCATTGCGAACGACTTCATATATAAATTTGCATTTTTTGTAGAGGATAAAAAACTGTAATCAACGTGGAAAATAAAGAAGACAGTCAATGCTTCAAATGGGCTGTTACATCTGCATTATATCCCGTTGGAAAGAATGCAAATGGAGTATCAAAATATAGTAGAAACTAAGCGAAACTAAGCAACATCAATCATTTTGAAAATACAATCGCTATCAACCTTTTGGGATATGACGTTTTGAAAAAAAAAATTCCACTGAGGATAGGTTCACAGAAAAAAAAATCGCTAGAAAAACATTGATTTATTATTAATTTCGAATGATGAAAATCAACATTACTGTTGGATCAAATGCATGAGTCGATTATTGTCAGCACAGATTACAAGATCTGACAGAGAGAGATTTCTCTGTTGTAACTGTTTGAATTCATTCGAACGCAAAGAATCACTGAAACATCACAAGTATTGTAACTCAAATCAATGCGTTGCCGTCGACATGCCAAAACCTCACACTCATTTTAAATTCATACATCACAACAGAAGACGGAGAGTGCTATTTGTGGTGTATGATGATTTCGAATGTTTAACAGTAAACATGAGTTTGTGTCAGCCCGACGATCGGCAGAGTTACACCAAAAAATATCAGAAGCATACGCCACCTGGTTATTGTTTTTATATGAAATGTTCTTTTGCCAATCGATATTCCTTGGGTCCGTACGCCTACATGAAACAGTCGGACGATGATGACATGGCTCGAAAATTCATTGAAGATTTGGAATTTCAAATAAAAAAAATATATGAACAATTTAAAACTCCTGTGAAGATGATCATCACAGACAAGCAAACGAAAGACTATAAGAGCGCCATTGAATGTCACATCTGTAAAGACTTGTTCAGCAAAACTTCAGCACCCGAATACAAGAAAGTGAGAGATCACAATCACTACACCTGCAAATTGCGAGGTGCCGTGCTCAGTAAATGCAGTTTAAAATATCAATATGTTAAGTTCTTTCTGATGATATATCACAATCTGTCGGGTTACAACAGTCAGCTGTTCGTGAAGAGTCTCGGTAGTGTAAGCTGAGGATTTATTACACATCCATTCAACTTCAAACCCTTGTATTTAACGGAATAGCCGCTTTGACATAAATGATTCTGTATTCAATGAGTTATGTAGAAGCCGGGACTTTTTTCCCAGTACCGTTCATGCTAGTTTCTTTCCCATGAGTCATTAGTTATGCCTCAAAAAGTTTCCAAATTTCGTTATACAATTATCGACAGTCTGTCGCATAGCGTGAAAATGAAAACGTCCAAAGCAAAATAAAGTTGGTTCACAAAAAATTAGTTGACCAAAAATGAGATAATATTTTAAAAAAAACCCAGTCATTTCCAACCAGAACATTAACCCAGTCCCGTGGCCGTCTCGTTTTGTGGATCCGTTATATCAAAATTGGTCAACTTCATTTCGGTAAATATTCGTACATCTTGACATGCTTCGAACTTCTTTTAAAAATGTTTCTCCCAGCTGTTTTGCAAATCTGCACAAATTTGTACTTATATTTTTACTAACCGTAATAGCCACCAAATGGTTAGGCGTGAATGGGCACCAGCCGAAGAGAAACAGCGATACGAATTTCAACAAGCACGGGTTCGGAAAAGGTTGTTTTGATTTTTTTATCGATCCATTTGATCAGTCCAGCTTCAGTCAAAACAAACAGACTCTTCACCTTTGGGTTTAAACATCGGAATTAAAATTTGTTTATTTAAATGAATTTTAATGCATGGGTTGTGTAATAAACACAGAACGCGATGTGTGTTTGAATCGGTGGGTGTTTTCCATAACGAGTTGGAATGGCGTAGTCATATTTCGCGAGAGCCGTACCCACGATTCAAACACACATCGCGTTCTGTGTTTATCTACTCATAGCAAACACAGATATTCTACCTTATGAGATAGAGACCAAGGATTTTTATCGAGATGTATCTCCAGTTGTCGATGCATGGTTCAACATCAGCAATTATCCTAGTGCTCGCAGATCTAACATTCCTTTGGGTATGAATAAAACGGTGGTGGAGAAATTCAAGGATGAGGCCTGAGGGAGACAGATCACGGAATTAGTGGGGTTTAAAGTCGAAACTGTACACTTAACACTTAGATGGGAAGCCAGTTTAGAAATGTGAGGGTGTCAAAAGACATGTTGCCAATAATGACATCACTTTTGAAGAGCATAAACATTTCTGTTCGAAAGTTGAGATGTATACAAGATGATCAACATGATTCAATGTGACAAACACAATCTCTACAAGGAAATAATCAATAAAATTGCTTTATCGGCTGATGGCGATAAACGAAATCGTGCAATCGGATGGAATAAAGAAGTTTATTACTTTCCAAAGAGTGATTTACTACAATTTCCTGGTTTGATTATTATAAAAAACAACTTCACAAAGGAATTATGCAATCAATAATTGGGTCATGTATCCGTGCGCGTTAACGAAGACGATTTGTCGTTGGTGTAATGGGGACTTCCTTGTTTTTTTTTAACCCTTTACCTAACATGAAAAGCAGACAACCCTTGCAAAAAAATTCTTCAATAACTATTATTTTCATTTTTTGTCTCAAAAACATAGGTTATGACCCCTTATTGGAACGAGCTCATCATGTTTTAGAGACAAAAAATAATGAAAATTAATTGGCGATTTTTGAGAATAGCGCTGGGCGGTTTTGGCCGTTATGTTAGGTAAAGGGTTAAATAATATAATTATCGTTAATAATGAAAAGTAATAAACAGAGTAATCGCTTGACTGGACTGGTTACGTGAAATAATTCATTCGAGGCGAGAAATTATATTGTAAAACATTCGTGTGCATTCGTGCACTCGTGTTTGTACAACGTCCCTCACCTCTCATGAATTATTTCATGTAACCCGTCCAGTCAAGTGAATACTCTCTATTCAATGTGACAAACACAATATCTACATGGAAATAATCAATACAATTGCTTTATCGGCTGATGACGATACAACAAATCGTGCAATCCGATGGAATAAACATGTTAGATCATGGACATTATTCCACACTGTCAATCGTTCCCCAAAATTAAGAAGCATTAGATGATTACACAGAAAGGCAGATTGGTGAAGATATTCACATCGAAAATCTAGCAGATAACACATTGCACATTAATAATAAAGAGATAGGAAATATAAATGAGACAACTAATAGCCAAGAAAAGTAAATAAATAAAAGAATGAAACAAAAAATAAAGTGTTAGTTTTGACGAAACGAAAAATAAAATATATCCATATAGTCATTTTGGATTTTGCATACAAAGAAGTGCAAAAAGAAACTTGGCAACAAAATTATTTGGATGGCATGAGATTTAAGAAGGAAATAATGGAAGGAAAAATGTCGAAGAGACAGAACCAATTTTAAGATTTTGTTTTGGGGAGGGGGGGGGGGGGGCTTGTTGGGGGGGGGGGAGGGGGTAATAAAATTCCCACAGAAAATAAAATGAAAAATAAAAATAAAATTCAAAATAATATAAATTGGAAAATGGAAAATACGAATATACAGTAGTAGGTGCCATCTTACCTAACAAACCTCTGACTAACATTGATCTGTCAAAGCATTAAAAATAAACCCTTTTTACAGTTTTCTAGAGATGCATTACCCCGAAAACCGCGAGATGGTGTCGAATGCGAAATCTTGAACCTGTATGATTTTTGGGTGAGGGTACACATTGGGTAGCGTGGTTCAAGAACGTAAGAAGAAATTATTATTTTTACAGTTACAGAACCTCACCACCCAAAGAGTCGACGGATTATTTAAAATCGTCGATTTATTACAATATCGAAGGGGTGCAACCTCTCTATCAAGTGTTTTGTGGACCCTTGTGTCTCTACATTCTCCAGAGATGGTCTTTCCAACATCATTTTCAGGACATCCTCAATGATTTTCATTTAAAGAGAGAAAATATATTTTTCATATCAATGATAGGAAATAAAAAAATAATAATAAAAAATAAATTAGATAGAAAATTAAAGAAAATGACAATCAATAAATTTGGAAGAGCTGATGATGAAATTGTGAAAAAAAGAAATATTGGATGGCAGAGTGTCCGTTACATATTTGAACGATCATTTCGTGAGGAGAAATAAACCTCGAAATGAACCATCAAACATGAATAATCACAGGAATAGTAATGTCCCATAACTGATAGATCTTAGCGACGCTGCCACTTAAAAGTGTGCAGATCAGGCAGTTGCATATTTCGAGAAGTATTTGAGAGATTCTTACCTGTTCAAAAACATAACCTACAATCTAGACCCAAAATTTTAATGAGTGGAGTACGTGGCAGATCCTGTGGATTCGAGTGACGCAATCAAGATACATTATGCTGACAAATCACACAGACGTATCACTCAACGTCTGAAAGAACTCTCATTCCCAAAACCATGGATTCCGGGTGAATGCATATTCTCACAAATATCGAATCTAGGAGTATCTGGTGATGCTGCACCAAACAGTATGTAGACGTTGCCGAACGAAAGATCGTCGATCTTATGAATGAGAAAAATGAAACGAAAACTGATTTGAATGCCAGATTTAATAAGATCGTCAATCTGGCACAAGTCGGCTATGAGGATACCGAATCGACCACAGTCAAAAAAGGCTACATGGATTCTGCTCTCACCAAATCTCAAACCTATCTAAAAGAGCATGCGAATGATTTATATCTTAACGAGCAATCAGGAGGAATAATGGAGTCCGGCATCGACATGAATGATAATAAACAATTCGGTCTCCAGTACACACAATCCAGAATATTATGCAAGTGCAGTCAGCAGAAAATATGTGAACGACACTGACGTAAAAAACATCGGTGAAGTGATGGTGGGCGACCTGGACGTAGGTGGTAATCGAATCACGAATCTATCTAATCCCGAGTTGATGACAGACACCTGCACTTTGATTTGGGTCATAGAAAAAATTAAACCCGAGAGACAGTAAGCTGTGTGGACCGGGGAAAATGGTGCATTGGATTCTGGCGAATCGGAATAGTCCTTCGGAAATGGATCGCTGCACGGTCAGGTAGGATAACCTATGCCGATTGTTGGATGTATCGTTCGAATGACACTGACTTCTAATGAAAATAGGGCTCTTGTCAACTTTGTGGTAAATGGTATAGAAAATGATAGATATAAAGTTGAGAAGATGGCGAGTAAATATTGCAATATGAGTAAAGTCGAAACACGTTTGAGAGTTGAAGCGGGAGACAGAATTAATTTCAAGTTGAAGACGACTAATCCCAAAGCTATGTCTTCTTTTGTATCTGTGTTGATCGAATGTGATCCTTTGAATACATAAAAAATAAACTTTTATTAATCAAATTGAACATGTGAAATACTTGAAGGAAAACAAAAATAAGGGAGTTTGAGAACTTTATTAAAAACTTTTAAAGCTCTCAAACTTCCTTTTTAATGTTTACATTTTTTAGAAGTTTTTTCTTAGGTTATTTTCGGTTTTTATTAAGTTCATTTAAGTTTTTTTTAAGATTTTTGAGATCTTTAAAAATTGTTTTTTTTTGTTATTTCAAGTTTTTAAAGTTTTTTTGAAGTTATCGAAAGACAGACATTTTGCTTCCATCCAATTGCAACATCAACACTCGGTCAGATATGACAACTGTAAAGGCTTCAGTTTGTCTAGGTGGGTTTCTATCGAACTGCATCTGATGATTCCAAAACGGTGTTTTTGAGCTTTTCACTCTGTTGACGTCGGATACGAACAGGGGATAGAGTGTCATGTATTTGGTGGGTGTTACATTCGGATTGCTTATCAATTCGTAAGTGTGATGATATTTCGATCTGAAGTCCAAGACATTGCAGTATATCCTAGAAAAAGTGTTCTTCTCGAACGAGGCATTGTAATCTATGGCCGGATATCTCATGGAATTGAGAAACACTTGCATGTTTCTCAAGTTGCAATGATCAAAGAGAAATGGATTCTGAACCTGTCCATCTGAAATTCCACTATGATCAAACGCGTTTTTCCGAAGATTTCACAGTCAATCTCCATTTGAACTCAGTCGACGTCAGAACGCTTGCTACGTCACTCTGTCTCATTATCAAGCCAACAGGTAATCTGGTTTTTGATCTGATGATCTTGAAGAGTTTCATTCTTTGCTCACCGCTGAATATCGTCATCATTATTAAAAACTAGTATGAAACTGGGTTTTAATCCATAGACAATTTTGTCATAATCTTCGTTGAAGCGGAAGACGTGTTTCAGAGGAAACCTAAACGGGAACTAGGCAAAGACGCCCGAACGAAGTGTTTAACTCTCTTGTCTGCACCCCACATTTTCGGTAATCGCATCAGAGGTAGTGTCTTTCATCCACAGTTGACTGAGCCCTTTAGAGTTGGAAAAATCGTCTCGATATTTCAAAAGTCTCAACATCATGGTTGCCTGAGCGGGATGAAAAACGGTTTCTATCCCTTGACCTGAGAGTTTATTTGATATGCTGTTGAAAAGATGCGTCATGCCATTATGAGCTAATGTTATGATGTCATCATACGCGTAATCGCTACCATCCTTTTTCGTCAGTCGTCCTATCTCGAGATAACTTTCACTCGGATGGAGAAAGAGATCTTGCACTTTGATGTTGAGTCTTATTGTTACGAAGTTCGCCCACAGGGTTAATCAAGCTTCGGAGAAGAACCACAGCTCTTCTAAAGCCCCGTTAAGTGTTAAAGGGAAATGTTAGAGTCATGATAGTTTTCATGAACACTTTCTGTTTGGAGAAGTGGACTAGCATTTATTAACAGTTTCAAGTAAACCTAAATTTAATGGAATCACATTAACTGGCGATCAGAGTACGGGCGTACTTTTTGTACCCACAACGGGGTGGACGCCAGGTGTTCTGTGGACAATATTAGGCGTAACTCTGCGGGCCAATATTGTCAAAAAGCAGTAATATTGTAGGATTTGTTGATAGATAGTGCAATAACATTCTGCAGTAACTCCTGGGATGGTATGTTTCGAGCTGTCACCAAATCATAACATGCACCTGGTGCAATCTACTAGGACATTCCGCCAGTTAACAAGTACCCGGCGGAATACTATTTGCATGTAAAAGTACCATGGACTGCATGCAGACTGACCGGCAGTCTGCATGGCAGTATAAGAGTCCACAAAAAGGCGACCACCACATCAGGAGGTTTTCCCAAATAATCCGCTGACTGGTAGTCGCGTGATTAGATTTTGCATCAGAAAATTGGTGAATGGATGCACCGTTTTCTGGGTGAGCGAGTTATGTTGTCTCCTGACTCATCACGCGAACATTACTTTGCTGAAGAACTTCTTAAATGGATGCCGCCTTATATTAAGGTATGAAATTTGATGTTTGATTTTATTGTATTACAAGTTATATAATACACATAGGAGAGACGACGTTTGTTTAATTAACCCTTTACCTAACATGAAAAGCAGACGACACTTGCAAAACAAATTCTTGAATAACTAATTTTTTTCATTTTTTGTCTCAAAAACATAGGTTATGACCCCTCGTTGGAACGAGCTCGTCGAGCTCGTTCCAACGAGGGGTCATAACCTATGTTTTTGAGACAAAAAATGAAAAAATAATGAAAATTAATTGACGATTTTTGAAAATGGCGCTGGCCGGTTTTGGCCGTTACGTTGGGTAAAGGGTTAAGTTTCATTAAATTTATAGATAGTAAATAGAAAACGTTCAATGAGTTCGATTCTTTTCTGCACGACAAGATTCGTGAATTTACGGAAAACTGAACATTATCTGCAACCTGCGTCCAAGGTTCTTCTTAAGAAAACTCCTAACTGCCACGGGCTGGTGGAACTTTCTATCGGCTACACATCAAATAGTCCTAACCTACGGTCGAAAATCCATAGGTACTTCATTATTGAAACTAGTTCCAGCCATGGGTAAATATTCGTGTACTTCATACTCTTGAATACTTTCGTCTCTTATAATATCTTCTACTATGTCCAATATGTTTCTCATTTTTCTTTATTTGGCTCTAATTTTTTAATTATTTTATGTTTTTATTTCTTACTTATATATATGTGACAAAAAATATTCCCCTCCTCGTTTTTTTAAACGCTGTCTTTTGCAATTGCTGTTCATCAAACTGTCCCGTGATTTCTTCACAGCCCAATGCTTCTATCTCATAAGTGATGAGATCAGCATAGAACACGCGAACCACCACGAAGATTTCTTCCATCCATCTAGACATATAATCTTTTTCAAAATGATTTTTCCACTTGTAAATTCTCATTCGATCACACACTACAAATTCCGGTCGTTTTGTGACCGCCTCCCCCCCCCTCCCCTCCCCACCCCCTATTGTTAATGGATATAGATTCGCGTAGACTTCCTTTTCATTTCGAGGCTCGCTTGCTGCCATGGGTATCATCTTGATGGAACTGTCAGGCATATTGTTATAGTCATCAACCAAATTGTCTAAGACATTCAAGTATTTCTCAGTCGAATTGGCCGTGAAATATCCGTGCATGTTCTCCTTCATGATTCTGTTCCATCATTCGACCACGCTAACCTTCTTCTCCGCGTTTTGTTGTGGATAACATGTAAACAAGTTGACAAACGTGAACGTTGTAAAATTCTCGACCTTTATCCACCCATAATATCTCAGGTTTTCGTGAAGTGGTGAATATATTTCCCAAAGCCTCGGCCACACTTGTTCCCAATTTATTCTTCAACGCTCTCATCCATCAATATTTCGAAAACACATCTATGACTGTCAACAGATATTTCACACCTTAGTTGTGTCTTGCCAGTGATTTCATGTCTACCAGATCGGCAGCCCACACCCGATCCATTCCGTTGACGAATACTCTCCTCTTACGAAATCGGTACACTATGGGCGGTACAGTTCATTCGCTAAGGCATTATTGATTATTTTTTTATTTCCCATTCCGAATCTATGTTTCGTGCCGATCAGTTCAATGACTAGATGGCGTTTGAATTTCTCTCTCATCGTGAGATTGACTATATTTTTTAACTGGTTGAGTGCTAAGTTATTTTGAGTCATCAAAATTTGTTCATGAGTCTTTGCCTTGTTGCAATTTATGGGAGAGTGCCTCTTGGCACTCTCCCATAAATTGTAATAACGCAAACCCATATAGACTCAGTAATTTCACTTCTAAGATAATATGAAGCACATCCACAGAATATGACACCTTTAAGCTGGGGTACCTGCTCTTCATATTAAAGCCCTGATAGTGGCTTCTAGCAATCTACCAGTTAAATCTGTCAACATGTTCTTTTCGCACACATCGTTTCTAGTCTTCGTGTCAGAATGCGTAACATTACAGAGATCGTGGCCGTAAGCAGCTCGATCCACTCTATTGATGGGTTTACTCCACAATTTCAGAGTCAGATCTTTATCCAACTCTTGTTCAGTTTCGTGCCTGCTCCCTAAATTGATGCCCTGGCAGATGCATTTCGAAGGGAAGATTATGATGAGTCTGGTGACCATTTCTCCTCCACCTCTTTTGACATATGGAGTTTTAGTCAAACCGCACACTTTACAAGATGCGTGAAGCAACTGCCTATTATTTTTACTTTGCACTTTTCGCAAGTTATCCTTATCCGTAGACTTCTTACATTTTAAGCAATAGATTTTAGTTTTGTTAATTTTTTATTTTTTATTCAATTTCTTTTATTACTTTCTTATATGCATGTATAATATTATTATATTTTTGTTTTATTTTAAATCTGTCATTTTTTCCAAGAGTTTATGAAAAGATTTTCTGGCTTTTTCTAAACCTTTTCCTATCAGATTATGCTTCGTCTTCTCTTTGAATCTGATGATTTTCTCCTACCTTCTTTTAACGCCTCGAATTTATCCCCTTCCGCTAGAATAATGCGATATTCCCCACCAGGAATCCTTTCTTCTTTCAGAAAAGTGGATATCATGCCGCTTATGCAATTGATTTTTGCATTGGCCAACACTTTGATATTTTCGTGTTTCTTGGCCTTCGATGGTAACTTTTTACTCATTAATTTGCTCAAGTATCCTGTCGCGAGAGCAACGCCCTCTATAACCAACACGGCTGGAATTGTAGCAACGGTCGATAAAAGACCTACTCCAGCAACCAAACCCATGGATGCGGTGATGAGAGTCAGTTCCAGCCCGTCCACCAATTCAGTCATTTGCGCATACTTCTTGTTCAGTGCTCTTTTTCCATCGTCAAATAATGTTGAATTGTATTGATCTGATCGACGCAAAATGCGTTGCCTCTATCTTCCAAAGGAGGCGCCGTCGGTAATACAGTTGCCGATAAGACGGGATATATATTGCCACTTCCTAATTCCATTTTTATTTTATTTATTTTTTTACTTCCTATCTTATTTAGGAAATAAAAATTATAAAACTAAGTTATTTTCTCTCATAATTCATTTATTTAATGTTGTTTAAGGTCACATATTTCTGTACAATGGCTAATCACGAACACGACACAGTTTTTATGGATGGAGGAAGAGGGAGTACCTAGAGAGAACCACCGAGCAACGGCGAGCAAATGTCAGCTCCCCAACATAGTAACTCCACACAAGCAGGGTTAGCATTGGTTGAAGACAGGTGCACCATCGACGTGCAGTACGCCTTAGTACACGACGCCACCGTGCCCCCACTTGGGCAATGGGGGTGAAGTGTCTTGCCCAAGGCTACAAAGCGGTTCCCACAGGTGGGATTCTGACCGATGACCTCTCGGCTTGCAGCCTACATCTCTACCTACTGAGCCATCGTGCCCCGCTGTTTCTCATCGCAAAACAATATCTCATAATAAAATACCGAGAATAGGCACGTTAAAGGGCGAATTCGGACCCAATAACAGTCCTCAGCAGTCAATCAAATTTTTTCCTCTCTTTAGATATAGAGCGTCTCCGCGAGCTTGAAATACGCCGCTACCTTTCGCGCATCTTTGATAAATCCTTTACCATCCGTTTCAACTCGACACACAACTCCTCCTCGCTTCAGAAACAATGCGCTCTTCATTGTTTTCTGCGCAACAGAACTGGCCAATCCCGACAGCGCTCCTGTACCAAAAGCCGGAAACACTGTTTTGGTGAGAATGGGTAATACCTTGATGGGGCAAATCCATCCAACAATCCTAAGAAACCACCTTTCATTTTCAAATTATATCTCAATTGCGTTGGACTCAGTCTCATGGTCAATCCTCTTCGATTACGATGCGCTTTGGCTGTTCTATTAATATGCGTTTCGTAAAAGCAATTTTGTCGCGTCCATTGCTGAAGTCTTGATGCCTTAATTTCAATCTGACAGCTTCTCCTCGATTTTATTATGCTCTGCGAAGTTTGTCTTTCTGACCTTCGGATATGTTTACGTTTTGTATTATGTATCTCGTCATTGTTTGTTGTTTTTTATTTTTAATTTTGTTAAAAAAAAGTTTAATTTAATTTTTTTAATTCCTATTATATATATGAAAACAAATTTATCAAAACAATATATTTTTTTTGTTTTGTTCGTTTAATAAACTATTTAACAGATTTTGTTTTCTTAAATTTCTCTTATGTGAAATCGCACGTTCGCCTCGAAGATCTAACAGCTCTCCATTTTGATCTGTTAATTCGGTGTAAATACTGTATAAAGTATGGGGTATCACAGGCAAATAGACAAGATTTCGAGGTCGCTTTATGATCTTGTAGCCCAGAGAAACGTGCGAAAAAAAACAAGTGTGCCAACATTCACGAAAGTTCCAGAGATCACGTCCACGTTCACCAAAATGCTGTTTTAAGAGAGAATGTCCACCACATTTTCTGATATCACATGTCCTTCATTCGGTACGTGTTTCGACTGAATCCCAACATTTTTCCCAAGGTGTCATCTCCTCTGAAATACATTCGATAACCCTCTCTCGTGTGCAATATCGCTTGCAGAGTGTTGACGTTGGCATTTATCTTGATGGCAGTTCCGTCCTGACCGTCGATCTTTATTCTAGTTTTGAATTCGTTCTGAGTGCGTTCTAAACGATAATGCATGGCGTAACTGCATCTGGAAATGTGAATCGTGAACCAATCCGTTCCGTTTGAATATCTGAATGTATTATTTTCCTCTGTCGTGGTGGGAAACAAAGAGTGCGTCTCCAGATTTACAAGTGCCATCTCGTACTTCTTATTCCTCTTCAGTTCGATCGGCGGATTGAATTTTGTCATGAATCGAGTCTTGTCATCGCTCACCACGATCCAAAACGAATCTTTTGTAGTCGTAGTATCGGTCGTTCTTTTCGTGTTTTCGGCTATCTTTTCTAATAAATGAGTTTCATAGTCTCGCAACATTTTTTTTAAATATGTTTTTAATAATTGTATATTTTACTTTATTTACCTCACTTTATTCAAACAATAAAAAGCCTTGGATAAATCTTCGCTTTATTGACCTCGTAGGGTGATAAATTTTCTTCACAGGTTTTACACTGAAAGAATTTATTCCTGTAGTAGAGACGGACTTCTTGACCTGTGACCTCTACCGCATTCGTGTAGCATAATTAATAGTTCAATTGTTATTTTCTTTAAACCTTTTTGAAAGTATTGCACTATGCCAGTAGAAAACACCTCACACTGTTCATTTAGAAAAGTATTTTTGCAAGTGTAGCTCAAGTTTGTAGTGTAATTATATTTAGACAGAAATGTATTATTGCGCCTTGTTTATTTTTGCCAATTTTGCTGGTCAGTCGAATTGGACCAATGTGTTCCTTACTTCTTGCTGTGCTTTGTAGCGAGTAACTTCATGAGTTTTCCGCGGCTGCCCTGCAAAGAATGCATGGGATAAACAAAATAAACGTACAGTGTTTTCAAGTGAAAAATTTATTCAACTCGTAGAATTAAGAATGAAACCGACGAGCCAGAGGTTCGTCGGTTTCATTCTTAATCCTACTCGTAGAATAATTCTTTTACTTGAAAACACTGTACGTTTATTCTATATTTATTTATTTTTTATTCTCTACTTACTATGACTATATTTTTTCCTCTCATTCATTAATTTCAATCGTCAGGAAAATAAAAAAAAATGTCGAATCTTTTCCTATATTTTCCATAATATTTACTGCTTGTCAGATCGATGACCACGAAATTATAAGGTGTACAATCCCACACAAACTTACAAAGTCTCTTGAATTCTTTTTTGCTCACGTCGTTGGCCACGTGATCGTTGTGAATATGATTAAGATTCTTAACATCTTGACGAAACAGACACAGTAAATTCGCATTCTCTCTTATGGTGTGTCTCGGCAATCTAAAATAATTTTGAGATAGATAGAAACAGTGCACATTACTGTGACGTCCTCAAACGTAGTAAGATTCGCGCCGATTCTGTTTCTCCAACATCAAGTCATCGAATATCATGAGGTTTCTGAGCACCGAATTAAGTCTCGAGGATTCAGCACGTCCTTTGCATTTAGCAAAATTGACATTCCACATTGTACGTTTTATCATTTCCGAGTTCTCTCGACGTTTCTTGCAAGATTCGTCTCAGTTATCGAAGATTCTCATTATAATGTCCTTCGACAAGTTTGTGCTCAGAGACGCCTGCGAAACACGAACAATCTTCCATAAAACAACCACTCTGGTCGCAACAACAAATTCATCAACGGATTCGTCTTTTCAGAATTTGATTTTCCCACTATCAGCCCTCTTATGCTTTGAGGAAAGAGTTTGTGATTCGACCACTCAGCCGTTGGTGCATTCCTCGATAACTCCTTTAATTTCCATTCTCTTTGCATATTTTTCCAACTTATTTTTATGCTTTTATTTTAAAATTAATTTTTCTATTTTTTTATTATATGAAAAATAAATTCGTTTTTACGGCCGGTCTTTTTACAGTAAGTTCTTGAATTGCAGGAAGTTCTTGAATTGCAGTAAGTAACTTTGTGGAAGTTCCTCGGTGTGCGCGAAAGGTGTTATTAATCCTTTGTCTTGTTGGTAGTTAACTGGCTACAATGTTGCCACCTAGATCAGTCTTTTGTTAATCAATGTTTTTTTATTGACTGCAAACATTATTATCAAACAAGAGGCCCCACGGGGCCTGAAGCGCTCATCTTGTACAGAACACAATTTGAACAGAGTCCAAGAATGAGTCTACATTAAGCAAGCCATCTCCTTAGGCTACACTGTCAATCCTTGAGTAGCTCAGGAGTGACAAAAATAATCTGGGCATCATGCCTTTTCTTCAGTTGATCATAAGTAAAATGTAGAGCTCCCCTATGAAGCCCCTTGATACAACCTATGTGGATTAATCTTAGTACCTCTAGAGGGTACTGAATACAAAATTTTTAATTCTTCAGCAAAATGGCCAATTCCGGCTGCCATAGAGAGCCCAAATATTAACCCAGGCTCTTGATTTGAACACAGTTAAATCTGACTTCCCTAGAGATGTTGTGTACCGAATATGAAATCATTCTGACTGTTGGATCTGAAGAAGAGAAATTGTAAAGAAATTTCTTCGAATTGCACTAAGTTCAAATTTGGGCTACCATAGCGAGCCCAAATATTGACCTATGGATCCGATTTGAACAAACTTGAATCTGACCCCCCTAGAGATGTTGTATACCAAATGTGAAAGCATTCTGACAAGTGAATCTGAAGAAGAACATTTTTGAAGAAATTCCCTCATATTGTACTAAGTTAAATTTCATGTTCCCATATGGAGCCCAAATATTAACCTAGGCACTCGAATTGAACAACCTGGAATCTGATGATTGGTTCTGGAGAAAAGATTTTTTAAAATTTTTGCAAATATGCTGACTCAGCATTTTTTCGATGCCCATTACAGAACACCCTAACATAACCGATGGCAATTTTTTTTTACCATTCAATTCTACTGGTCGTAAGGATACTTCATACCAAATAAAAGCTCTCTGTTCCGTGGGGTTTGGGAAATATGGGCGTTTGAAAATATTTCTATTTTTAGCTCCCAGGGTTCCCATGGGGATGCGGGAATTTTTTTTTTGCATGGGTCAAGTACTTATGACCCAATACTACCACAAACCAAATTTGGTTCATACCGGACCATCGGTTCAGAAAATAGAAATTTTGGGCGGGGCCAAAAATCTTACCCCTCCTATTACAAAGCCAAATATTACTTTACGAACTTCGTTTGAACAAACTTGATTCTACACCTCATATGGAAGCTCCATAGCAAATATCAAGTCATTGTACACACTGGTTCTTGAGAAGAAGATTTAAAAAATATTTTGGAGCATTTTCCCCCACTCCCTCCCTATAGGGCTGGGCATGCTGAGTTGAACAAAAATGAAATGCCCCTTTGGAACCATCACTCACACAAACTTTCACTTGAATTGGCCCAGTGGCTTTGGAGGAGAAGACCAAAACATGGTGTTGACGGACGACGGACGACGGACGCCGGACGACGGACGACAGACGACGGACGACGGACGGAAAGCGATTAGATTAGCTCAGCTTGACTTTGTCAAGATGAGCTAAAAACAAAACAATGATTAACAATAGGTTTATGTTGGTGATAACATTGTAATTCGATTAACTTCCACACGGCAAAGGATTAATAACACCTTTCGCGCACACCGAGGACTTCCGCAAACTTACTAACTGCAATTCAGGAACTTACTGCAAATAGATCAACACAGTTTGTTATATAGAGATTATTTCCATTATGTGGATGTACAAAATATGTATCCGAGTCGAGCTCCGGGTTCTAAGGGCAGATCACGACGAGTGGAAGACGAGGCGTGATCTACCCTTAGAACCCGGAGCAAGACTCGGATACATATTTTATACATCCACATAATGGCAATAATCATTTTATCTTACAATATATTGAGGATAAGTCAAGAATGTAGACGAATATATAACGAACTATTTATTCGTACGGATGAACAAAAAGAAAAAAAAATGGAACTCACGCGAAAGGAATGTGCTTGTATCCGTCCCCTTGATACAAACATCTCTATCAAGGGGTCGGATACATGACAGTTGCGCGGTTAATACAGACAAAATGTATGCTGATTGTAAGATAAAATTCATTATGTATGAATACACGATGTTGTACACACCCTCGGGAGATTTGCATTTTGTTTACTCAGAGGCTCGTCTGGGGAATGACGTTGCGTTGTCAAATAAATCAAACCGTGTAATCGCGTATTGTGGGCGTAATATAAGACCGGCGCTCTGCTGAGAAAGTCGTTTGGTGCGGGTGGTCTCCCTTGAAATGTTCAACACGCACAACACGACGCTTATCACGTGCACTTGCTTAAATTGTAACGAGTATGTGAGTGTTAGTTTTTTACATCATATTTTTTTTAAGCATGAATTTTCCCAGAACATTCATCACGAGGAGTGGACAACACCGCTCATACATACTCTTCGGCGAAATGACCTTTCGGCCTCGGATATTTATTTATTTGTTTATTTATTTAGTTTGAGGGGATGAAGTTAGAACTTAATTTTATCTTATCTCGGAAATCGGGAGTACCTATTTCATATTACACATGATTGTGTTTTTAATCATAGAGAGCACAGACAGATCTCGTGGACGAAAACCAGGGGACAAATGGGCTTTTTTGATGATGTGGGGGAAAAACATAATTTACTTTTGAACAAGGACAATGACCCATTCCGAAAAACAACGTCCAAAATTTATTTCCGACGGAAAGGTGACTGTTTTGAAACGCTTAGATCATGTTGGAAATTGGACAAGGTGATAAAAATGCATTGTTAATTTGCCCCTATGGAACATAGAACATTCTAGCACTCAGGCGACGATATATTCAGCCTTATTTTCACAATAAAATTAAACTGTCGGAACTCTGAATGCCAGACAGTGAAATGCAGTGTAGTTACTTTCTCTTCGTTACAAAAGAAATGTTTTTCAACACGTGTATAAAGTTCACGAAATATGTCAGAGGCGACGGAAGCTCAAAAAAAAAAAATTGGGGGGGGGGGGGGTCACACCCAAAAAGTGGTTGTGGGGGAACACCAAAAAATGTGGGGGTCACACCTTTCTGAGTACCCTAGGGTGTATGATGGAAACTAATTTTCTTCGGAGGGGGGGGGGGGGCAATGTTGGTGGAGCAGGTTATTCATACAAAAATATACATTTATGTACGCTACCCCTCACCCTTGTTTCCACCTTTTTTAAGACACTCACCCCAGAAACCTCAACCTTATTATCACTACTTTGCGATACTGGATATTGACCGGTCAGTATTGAATCGTGTGACATCAGCTATCTTCATGTGTAGCATTGGCTGTCTTCGGGTGTTACCACAGCTTAAGGTAGTGGTAGCGAATTTATTTTTGTCGTTTTTCATTAAGAGTAGCATTCGTCTTTATATATTTTGCTTTTTTGGTGCACACTACAACCTACATGGCGTGCTCCCAAATCGCGTACTTTGGATTGAAGTGAAATGAGCTAGTTATTTGCCTTTGAATACACATTTATATTATGCAAAAATCACAGCGTAAAAGTGAAAGAGAAAAGAAATACGGTGTGAATCGAAAGAAAATTGATGAGAAAGAAATGTCCCCTGTGATCCCCCACCCCCGGCTCCGCTGCCCCTGAAATATGTCGATAGACGAAATTCAGGACGTTATGGAAGAGGCGAAGAAAGGACGATTGTTCATCTGGTGTCAAAGACATGGTCGTACAGTGGGCGGAACAACTGTCGTTCAATTGAACATCATGGGAGAGGCGTAGGAATGATGCAAGTTCATCTGGCGTCATATATATGGTCATGCAGTGGGAGGAGTAAGTGTCGTTTGATGGGACGTTCTGGGACTGGCGAAGGAAGGACGAGATATTTTTACCTGTACGACGGTTTGTGGAGGTAAATCCGGCGTTCTTCCGCTGGCTGCCGTCGCGTATTATTTGATGCACAAACATGACGTGCTTATCAGATATACTTGCTGAAAATGTAAACAATTTGTCACCAGTTTACCCAGATTACTACATTTCAAGTCTGTGCAAGGGTTGGGTGAGGGTAGTGTTTGGTTTCAGATCTGTGCCATCTGGGAAGTATTTGTTTTAAAGTATCTGGAATCCCCCCCCCCTCCTCCCCTATGACGTCCCTCAGTTGGATGGGAACACGATCCCCCCATACTCTTTGCCACTTTGGACTTCGGCCTTGGGGACATGCACACGACCAATTTACCCCTACCCAGCCTCTTCTGGAAACTACTTGTATCGTCCCTCCCCCAATATAGAGCTCTGGCTTCGCGCCTGTCTTGATCTGAAACATGAACTTGTTTTTTTTTAATTATGGTCAACTGGATGATCCATATAAAGTTGGCATCTGACCAGCAACAAAATGCTTCTGTATATGATGCTTTGATGCACTGAGTTCTTTTACCATCTTTTTCTGTTTTCTGGTTTCATTACTTTCTACTGATGTTTATTTTCTTGTTTTGATTTTGATTTTGTTTCATGTAGCTTTAAGGGCATGAGGTTAAAATTTATTTTCCTCGGAAAGTCTACGCTAATTGGGGTACCATTATTTCTTATTAGCTGATTATTTCCTATTAGCTGATTTGTCTGGACTCAGTATAAACATTTCCGGTGAGCTTTGTAAACACATTCCGTTACAGAGTCTGTGCATGTTTCATCAATATGAATTCACAACTGAGGCAGGAGAATAAAATATTATTTGGAGCTCAATTGAGATCATTGCTGGACATTTTTAATAATAAAATGGCCTTTTTCAACTTCCAGGGGCCATATTGGTAATCATTTTAGATTATGAAGACTTTTTCTACATAGGCATAAATGGTTGTTTAACCCTTTACCTAACGTAACGGAAAAACGGCCGGCGCTATTCTCAAAAAATGCCAATTAATTTTCATTATTTTTTTCAGAATTTTCTTTTGCAAGTGTCGTCTGCTTTCCATGTTAGGTAAAGGATTAAATATATTTATAAGGATACCTTAACACATCACGCTTTCGGAAAAGAGTTTGTAAATGTTGTCGACAGCAATTTTGTTGACCATTTTGGATTCTCACAGACGAGGCACTTTTTCATTTTGTCAGCATCTAAATTATCTTCAAAGACATTAAGTCTTTATGGAAGCTAACTTGAAAAAGGGATTTTATTTAGTCCTAGGGTGGAGTGCAAAGTAAGTCTTATAAACCTTCGACTATTTGAGTCGAGAAAACAGTGTGGCTAAAGGGTTTTGAATGGGGTGTGTCTGACTCCAGATTTTCAACTGTACCCCTACACACGGGTGGCTAAAAGATGTCCAACAATATATGGGTGTGGCTAAAAGGTTTTGATTGGAGGTGTCTATCTCTAAATTTCCAATTATATTATCCCTCTGCGGGTGACTAGCGAATTTCTAGAAGGTATGTCGGTTTGCACCCCACCCCTCAACTATAACCCACCCACACCCCCATACTAACACTTGTTGCGAGGTAGACATTTTTCGTCTGGGACCAGAATACGTGGGAGGGGTTGGGACACGCCTTACACTCCATATGTCGCCATATCCCTATTGAAGGCCATGAACTTAAACTTCGCCTTGAAACGAAAAAGAGAGCGATTACTTTCAGTACAGCCGCCGTAGGCAGTGATGACCAGGCATGCGTTTACCAGGTAATAGAAATCATCATTAGGAAAATTTTAATTGATGAAGCACCAGGTTGTACTGGGTGCTCCATTAATTGAAGTTTTGATGATTTTTCCCTGTAATTAGTGTTTGGAATCAAGTATTATTGCGATCGTGGAAATATTGCCAACCGGTGGAAAATGACCAGTCTACGGCGGTCGTACTATAAGTTCTTAAATTTGTTGGGTAATTTTTCAGAATAATCATGTTTCAATTCATAAGTTTCTTTTTTTTAAATTAGATTACATGGATGAGAGGTGCGGCTACGAAATTTCCATGGGCTTCAACTATGCAGGAAGACTTCGCCTAACGAGAAATGGAGATTATTCTTCTAATATGAATTGCCAACTTGCCATCAAAGCACCAATTGGAAAACGAGTAATGTTCGTGTTCAAAGATCTTTCAACGGAGAAGGACAACGATCGTTTATACTTCTTTAACTGCGACGACTGTACACTAAAGAGCACTGCGACGGGTGGTTTTATAACAGGTACGTTGACAACCTGCTCAATTTGGTAACCCAGATTCATTTAGACTTTGCGCTCTACCAAACACCAAGCTGGTGGGATGAGGGTGGCAAAGGAGGGCATCGTCCTAACACCGCTGTGGGAAAAAATAAGTCCTCTCAACGACAGCTAAACAAGCGAGCGAGCGAGCGTGCGCGCGCGCGCGCGTGCGTGCGTTAAAACACAAAAATATGCATTTCCTACTTGAACGTTTTTTTCTTTTGCTATGCCCTCGAAATATTGTTTTCTTAAAAATATATATTTATTGAACCATCATGCGTTTCAAACATGATAAGAAAATTATACAAATGTGATTTAAACTAAGTGTTGAGCTGAAGAACAGGTTAAACTCATTGGCAATTGTTAATGTTATTCACTGATGGGCTCCAGTTTAGTCCGAACAAGGATGTTACGCAAGCTTTTGTTTTTCTTGTAAGTGATGACAAGTCAAAGATTTAAAGGTTCTTTTTATTTAGTGTTTATTAATTTGAATTCATCTTTTTACTCTTTTGCAACGTCGATATTCATTCTGTTGTGTGTTAAAGTGAAAGGAATCATGGACCTCCTTTCGCATTCACCTCTGAACTGTCCATAGCAAATAACTTGAGGGTATGAAACGAATTGATCTAAAAAGTGTCACGTTTTTTTTCTTCTGAATTCTCCTGTTTCTTCTATTGTATCTTTAATTGGTGGTTGCTCAATTGGATGGATTTGAAAATCGTCTAAAGAATTGCCAGGAACGTTGAAATATTGTGCTACTGGGGCATCAGCATTATGTTTTATATCCTGTTTGTGTCGAGTGGCACGCATTCGAAAAGGAGTTTGACTTTGGCCCACATACTGCTTTCAACAGCGTTTACAAGTGATAAGGTAAATGAATTAGGTAAATCAAATGGAGGGAGTTTCGGAACTGATAATGATTTTTCGTTTGTCGTTTCTGATCAGGCAGAAAAGTATGCAACGAGGCGTTTTGCAATTCACCACCGCGCCGCTACAATTCTGCAACGATTTGTTGTGGTCAATTTCCAGTGCTTCGAAATCAGTAATTTCTGCAGGACGTTCCAGCTTTTCCAGAGTTTGAGATTTCAGGGTCAGTTCCTCCTCGACCTGAGGGCGGCAAATAGGGTAGAGCAAGCCTCGCTGAAATTTACCTTACCACTTGAATTGCGATGGAAACGAATGAGCTGTGATTTGATGATACCGTTAAATGTATGTGGTGGATGAATTGTTTTTGTGTGCAACAAATGATGTGAATCAGTTGGTTTAAAATATACCTTATAATTTAAATGACCGGTGTCTAGAATTCCTTTCTTTTATACACGGTCACATCGAGAAAATCAACAGAATATTGACTGGTAGTAGCTTTCAATTTGATGTTTGGATCATGAGTGCTCAAAATTTCCAAAAATTAAACAATATTCCCAAATGATAAAAATATCATCTAAATATCTGAGATACACGAGAGGTTGCTTTGTACATTTGCTTGAGGTATTTTCCTCCCATTCCGCTACATAAATGCTTGCAAAATTAGGACTGAATCTTTTGCTCATTAGACAATCCATTATTCCTAAATAATTTTCTCCATTGATTAAAAGTCGTTACCTTTTAAGCTCAGCTCGAAAATACCCCAGATTTGTTCATCTGGGCGCTTTGAATCCGGATATTTTTCGAATGCGTTTTTAACCGATTAAACACCTTTATCAATATCAATGTTCCTCTAGAAGCTGTCGATATCCAAGGTAGCCAAGGATTGCATGTTTCGATATTTTCAATTTCGAAATTTTTGACAAGAGGTCTTGTATATTTTTTAGATAGCTCGGATGTCTATTAGGTATAGGTTTCAGATGCAAGTCAACGAGTTCCGATATGGCATAAGATACCGAGTTACAATCTGAGGCTACTGGCCTCCCGGGTGGAGTTATGTCATCCGTCCATGACGAACTGTCGTTGTGGATCATTGATAGGATGTACAATTGTCCAGTTGGAGCACTGAGCTTAGCTGTTACATATTTCAATTGTTTTTTGGTTATGTGACCTTCGTCGAGGGAAAATTCTAAGATCTTACTGAAGTTTTCGATATTACTAGACCAAGTAGGTGAATCTATTGTCTTATAATGTTTAGTATTGCTGAATTGTCTCATGGCTTCCTTTATATAATTATCCCCCGAGATAGGACGACAACCGATCCATCGTTGTCGGCTGGTTTGATAACTATTTTCTTGTTTTTTCGAAGTTTCGTGGGGGCTCTCTGTTCACCATCTGTCAAATTATTTTTTCCGGAGAGTATGTTCACGCTGAACAACTTTTGGAGGAATCGTGTGTTAGCCTCAATAATTTCGGGATCTACTTCACTATCTCGAGGGGAAGAACCAGATGATTCTGTAAAGGCTGGGTGCTAATTTCATTTGCCTAAGAATATAACAGTGATAAGGTGGTACATTTGCGATCACCAGGTTTAGGCTTCGGTGCTGGTATACATAAGTTAAACCGCGATCTAAAAGAGACTTTTCTTGATCTGTTAGGTCGTTTGTGCCTGATAGGTTAGCCACATTACTTCCTAATCCCACATCTGTGAGGCGGTTCTTACCTTTACCTTTACTTAGTTTAAATCTAGATGATCCAACCAGTGACCGTACATTATATTGGCGGGTCTGGTGGTCCAATGAATCTAATCGAGGACAACATCAAATTTCGCATCTTCAGTTTTTGATATCACTTTAACGTGCTTCACTTTCCGAAAAGTTTCATTGATGCTGTCCAACGATCTCGGCGAAATCAATTTTTGCAGATCCGGCGAACTTGACCCTGATATCGCTTAACATATTCCGCAACTGCTCAGTTACCAGATCGATATTTTCATTTAGTGAGTTCACGTCAGTATTTAGTAATTTTTTAATTTTTTTTTTTGGGGGGGGGGGGGGGAGGGGGAGGGGGGGTGGACTGGCCAGTGCCCTTTAAACAAGGAGCGCGAATGGTTGAACTTGGCGCCGGCGAAACACTCCACCTGGAGGACTGGTGGGGATCTCGATCAATGCGTCCTAAATTTGAGCTACCAATCATAAGGATGTTATTACAAACCTCGGGGAAGCGCCAGTGTTTTTTTAGTCAAAATTAACTCCACTCGGATGACGAAATTTATCATCAAATGAGCGGCCCGAGTTATGACTCGGTGCTTTGCCTTTCTGTGAGTAAGATGTACCTGGTTGAACCATACTAGAACAGAAGTAGAAGTAGGGGGAGTAGAAACGGAAGCGGTAGAAGAAATGGAGGGACAAGTACAGGAAGAAGGACGAGTTCTAATGAGAGCACTAGGAGAACCAGAGAAAGAAGGCTGAGGAGGAGCAGTAGGAGGTAGAGGAATAAGACGAGACAGAGTTACTCAATTTGTGAGCATATTCAGTCACAATATGAACGGGAGGTGATTGCAAATTGAGGTGCTTACTCTGAGAGAAGATAGGGGGAAAGGTAGAAGGAAAAAGGAGAAGGCTGAGAAGTGCTTTGCTTTGATCTTTACTTATTTTGTTTTTCGCGTTGGGGTAGAGGGACAACACGGGTTGGAGTTTGTTTACTCCCTCCAGTATTGTTCCTTACTCCAGACGCTGGGCGAAATTCCGAAACGTAAGACTCGCAGGCCGAAATCGTCTTACCTGTCAATATATTTGTAATGGTTTTTCGAGCCCAGATCTTGGCACGCTGTCCCAAATGATAGAATCTGCGAAAGTAAAAAAGAAAAAGAAATAGATGTTTATCCCTTTACCCAACGAATCGCCCACATCCGCCCGCGTAATATGCAAATTCAGCATTTGAAAAAATATTATTTTTCAAAAAATTTCAACAAAACCATATCACGTGACCCCTCGTTGGATCGAGCTCGTTCCAACGAGGGTTCATATGATATGGTTTGTTGAATATTTTTGAAAAATTAAAAAAATTGATATTTAAAATAATAAATTTTGATATCGTCTGCGTTGGGTAAAGGGTCAAAGCCTTTTTGGATGCGAAAAAGTCATATGATAGAGTACAGAGGGAGGGTATGGGGCGAAAGCTTTACGCCCTGGGCCTGGAAGGTGAGTTTGTTGGAATTCTGAAAGCATTATATGGAGATGTACAAAGTGAACTTAGCCTGGGTAACATAACAACAGAACGTGTTCCTATGGAGATAGACCTAAAGCAGGGGTGTATCCTTTCGCCAATTCTCTTTAAATTGTGCATCAAAGATTTAGATGAAGCCCTGCGTAGCAAATGAAGGGGTAGCAGTTGGGGCCTGAATACCCCAGGGCTATTTTTCGCAAATGATATGGTGCTGGTGCCAGAAAGTGAATGGGGGGGGGGGGGGGGGAGGGGGACTGAAGAAAATATTGGAAATTATTGGGAGATATGGGAACAAACGGAGACTCGAACAAAACAAATGAATTATATTCGGGAGTCGTAGAGTGGAACTTGCACTCAAAGGTGGAGAGTGGGGAAGTTCTGTATTCCGGAGGGGAGAATAAACTAACTGTGGAGGGGATCGAATCCTTAATCAAATGAAACTTATAGGGAGAAACAGCTTCCATAAGATTTTGTGAGGAAAACAATTTGAGAAATAGTGGGTGTAGAAACTATAACGTATGGCGCGCAAGTGATACCTTTAAACCAAACGGCTTTAAAGAGCTTAGAAACCCCGCAGACGGATACAGGCTGATGGATAACGGGGTCGAGTAATGCCACAGCGCTATGGGCAATCTGGGGTCAGCTTGGGTGGATGAGAATCAAGGAGAGGATGGACTTAATGGAATTCTGTTATCTGAACTATTCCTTAAGTATCCCCGACAGCCGATGGGTAAACTATTGTTCCAGAATATTTGAAATTCAAATACAAAGACACGGTGGAAAGTAGGTGGTAAATGAGAGTTAAAGGACACTTTTTCAAAAAACCGTACACGTACACGTACGTGTACCGCCATAGGGATTCAGTGTTAAATCGTGTACAGAGTGTAAAAAATGTCATTTTTTCATGATGTCCCAGAACTCTCAGTTGTTTTTTGACCGCTCGGATCGCACTTTTGATCGATCAAACAGCCGTTGGCGAACGAGTGCGAATTCGACACATCGCTCGGAAGGCAAAAATGTACGAAATTCGAAGAAAACGTGAATTTAAAATTTTTCTCGACGTTCCCATCGCGGATCAGACCTTCGATCTATCGTTGGTGAACGCAAACAAAAAACGCTTTGAGAGTTCTAGGACAGCATCAAAAATGCGTTCTGAGAGGTCAGAGACACCAACGTTCGCGATCGCGTTTCGAGCGGTCGAGGGTGCGATCTGATCGATGAAAAAACGATTGAGAGTTCTAGGACAGGAAATCGATCTCAAAACGTTTTCTCGACGTTCGCCAACGGAGCGAAGTGGGTGTAAAGCGTAGTTACTCATCGAGGATTTTTTTTTAAAAACCGATTTTGGCTTCCGGTACCTCGAAAAATGCGGTTTGAGAGTTCTGGGACACCACCACGTTCGCGATCGGGTTCCGGACGGTCGAGGGTGCAATCCGATCGGCGAAAACGATTTGCCGATTCACCTAGCGAGTTTTAAGGTAAATCGTAATAGAATCGGGTTTGCCGAGAGGAAATAAAAAGTGATTGATATATATAGGAGAGAAAAAAATATATAAATAAATAGTTATTTAAAAAAATAAATATCGAATCGAAATAGATAATAAAATATACGTAAATCATGAACAATTCCCAGATTTTGAGAGCAAGGTTTCTTTTAAAAAAGCTGATGAGAGCATTTTGCGACTAGGTCGCCTCTTGTTAGAACGATGCGTCGGGTGTCGAGATCATCTAGACTTCGATCACGAGGATCATCCGTGTCTGACGATGGAAAGGGAAGATATGGTCCTCAAGTATTTCAAACCGGCGTTCGAATGCATTCAAATCGACGACGTGATCAAGTTTTGGAAGAGAATAGTCTTCTGTAGCGGGCGATATAAGCCCACAAATTCGGAGGAAATGAAATTGGCGTGTAGAAGTCTGACTTTAGAAGACAAGGGATGCGTCTTGAAATTATTGCTGCAGGAAGCATACGTTTTCTTGCTGATATAAATAAGGAGAATAGAAAATAAAAAATAAATACACACATAAATTTTTTATCTAATATTAGAAAGAAAAAAACAGAGAAAATGAGAACCAGAAATAAATTGTATCCAACGTTAGATGATGACGAGGATGAGAAGCCGAAACGGCGTTTTGCCAACGGCGCCGTCGCCAGAAGATAAAGAGGAGAGAGGTATCGCATCGATCAAATCAGTAGAATCCAATTGTATCTGACTCTAGAGAGAGATTTTCGTCGTTCTCTCAAGAAGAAGTATTCGCGTCTCCTGAAATTTGTCAATGCAGTCGACACGACACTCATCACGATTTCCATGGGTTTACACGCGGCCGGCATCAGATTGTTGTCGACCGTGGTCGGTATTCCGATCGGGTTGACCATAGAAGGAGTGGCTTTTGCCGCCAGATTGTTTAGCACGCTCGGAAACTTTTTGAGTACGAAATTACATCTGAAGGCAAGGAAACATGAAAAGATTCGCGTCTTGACTGACTCCAAGATCAACATGATATCCGAAATGATCTTGATTGCGTTGAAAGACGGTAGGATATCAGATGGAGAATACTTCACGATACTGGGTGAGAAAACGAAATACGATGCTATGAAAGAAGCCGTGAGAATCAAGACTCATCAGATCATCAAGGAAGAGATGAAGGATTCTCTCGTGGAAAAGGGGAGGAAAGAGGCCAGGGAGGAATTCGGTAAGTTGATAGAACTCAAGAGCAGCGATTAAAAATATATATATATATATAATAAGAACAGAATTTAAAAAAAAAAATATTAAATTTATATATAAAATAAAAAATAAATACGAAATTAATTTAAATAACCTTCAAAAAATGTATTGCGTAAAGTGTAAGAGAGTTACCGAAACAGGTAATGCTCGAGAAGAACGAACTAAAAATGACGGACAGATGCTTCGCAGAATTTGCAACGTGTGTGGTTCGATCAAGACTCGATTCGTCAAAAAATGAAAACGAGCAAAGGCAAAGGCGTCGTGAATAAAATGATCAAGAGTCTACCTTTCGAAATGCATCTGCTGGGTCACAGTTTCACTGGAACCGGAACGAAATTGAACAAGTGACTCAACGCCGATCTGACTCCTAAATCTTGGAGCAAACCTGTGAATAAGTTGGACGCGGCCACATATGATCACGATCTGTGCTACGCCAGACATCCCGCCACCAAGACTCGCAATGACGTCTGCGTTAAAAACATGTTGGCGAAATTGAGAGGTATATCGAATCCGACCAGGAGAGAGAAGATAGAACGTTCGCTGGTCGGCAATCTGATTGGTGCGAAACGTCGATTCGAATGGGGCGTTCAAAAAATAAAAGCGCATAGGAAAAGAAGAAGAAACGATTATTGACGAGCGAATTGGCAGAGGAGTTACACAAACCCATCGTGCGTAAATTTCAAAAGAGAAGGGTGTTTGTGAAGGGTCTGGATGACATTTGGTCCGCCGACTTGGTCGACATGAGATCGTTTTCGAGGTGGAACGAGGGCGTCAAATATCTATTGATGGTCATCAACATGTTTTCCAAAAAACGGTTGGATCAGAGCTTTGAAGAATAAATCGGGACCTTGCGTCGCCGAGGTTCTGAAGAGCGTATTTGATTCGTCTTCTCGAAAACTGAATAAATTATGGGTGGACAAGGGAAAGGAATTCTACAACAAGCACGTTCATCGATTAGTCGACCTCTACTCAATCGAAAACGAAGACAAAGCTAGCATCGTGGAACGTTGGAATCGAACGATGAAGGAAAAGATGTTCAGATACTTCACGGCGAATTCGACCAAGAAATACATATATGCTCTGAATGGTTTGGTCGAAGATTACAACAACACGTGACATAGATCAATCAAGATGATTCCCGCGGAAGCTAGCGATCCTCGAAACGAAAAACGGGTCTATGCGAATCTATATCCTGAGAGATCTGAGATCAGGAAGAAGTGTAGAACGCCGAAATTTGCAGTCGGCTATCGAGTGAGAAGCTACGCTTATAACAAGCACTTCGAAAAGGGTTAAGCTCCTCGATGGACCTCAGAAATCTTCGTGATAATCAGAATATTTCACACCAATCCGGTGACTTAGGAAAGCGTAGCTTTAGATGGTGAAGAGATCATCGGAAATTTTTACGAACAACAATTGCAGAAGACGAAGTTTTAATAAAGAAAACAATTTTTTTTTTATTTACTCTCTTTAACATTTTCTTGTTTACATATATATATAAAGGAGAGAAAAAATAATAATAATAAAAAATAATTAAAAGTATTTTTAGATAAAAAGCCAAGCTAATTAATAAACCAAAAAACAAAAAACCCTTCAAAAATGGCAAATATACTAGATATCACACAAAGCATAGTGAAAGATGAAAGTATTCAAGAATACGAGGTTCATGAATACAAACCGATAACTGGAACGAGTTTGAACAATGCGGGAGAGATAAGAATCAACGTCGAAACCCAAGATCTATTTGTTCATCCTAGAGAGAGTTACATAGTGGTGCATGGACGTCTCACCAAGGAAGATGGGATCGACTATGCCGACGATGACACGGTTACTCTAGCCAATAATGGCATCATGCATCTATTCAGTAATATAAAATACTTGCAATCCGGACAAGAGATAGAATCTGTATTTCATCCCGGTCAGGTCATCACGATGTTAGGACTCTTGACGTATCCGGATGAGTTTTTGAAATTCAGAGGACTTAATCAGTTGTGGGTGAAAGACACCGTCGGCCCTGCTAGCGCCGGCGCTGCCGCGATATTCGACTACGTCGTCAAGACGTCCAAACCTAAAGGAACGTTTTCATTCAGGATACCTTTGAAACACATCTTCGGATTTGCGGACAATTACAACAAGATCATGTACGGATTCAAACACAATCTGATGTTGATTCGAAAGGGAAACGACAACGCGATAGTGAGACTCTCTGTGACCGATGCGTGTAAGATAACTCTACACAAGATATCATGGTTTGTTCTGCATGTGCAGTCTTCGATCGTGGAAAAAACGCATCTCTATAAGATCATAGAATCCAAGAGTAAATTACCCATGGGATTTGGAATGAGACAGTGTGACATGGCTAGCATTCCACTCTCCACAAATCACTTTGATTGGAGATTGACTGTAAAATCCGCTTCCAAGAGACCGCGTTTCATCGTGGTCGCGTTTCAGACCGATAGGGATGGGTCTCTGGAAAAGAATGCATCGCTATTCGATCACTGCAATTTGAGAAACATGCAAGTGTTTCTGAATGCCACGAGATATCCAGCAATCGATTATGTGTCATTTGACACGAACGATTTCTGTAGACTGTACGGCGACGCCGTGGATTTTAGAAAGAAGTATCATGGTCTAGACGAATTGATAAGCAACCCTAATATATCTCCAGGTGAATACAAGTCGATGTATCCCATGTTCGTATTTGACTTCAGTAAACAGTGCAAACGACTCAAGAGTAGCGTCTTAGACATTCAGATCAAGATGCAATTCGATAGGAACGTGTCGAGAAAAACCGAAGTCCTTCACCCTGGTCCTGTCGGACAGAGAATTACAATTCGAATCGGATGGAAATAAGATGTCGGTCATTTGATGAGAGACATGTGTGTGAAAAAAAATAAAAAAAATATATAAATAAAAATTAAAAAAATAATTATGAAAATGAATGATAAAGAAAGAGAATACTTGAGAAGAAACAGGCGTGTTTTGATTAAAAATATTTCGCAAGATTCTCTAGCAATAATTCTAGACACTTTAGTCGAAACAGAACCTTTGATATTGTCTGATTATATGAGATGCAAAATCGAAAGTAAAATCTTGATAGAAGATAAGACCAGAAAACGTTTAGACACGTTGATGTATAGAGGACTGACTGCTTTTTGAGAATTTATAAAAGCTCTTTGAAATGCTAAAATAGATGTTGACACGTGTTTCGAGATAGGTGATTCAATTTCATGAGATGAAACATTATGAGAAATAACGTATTAAAACAAAAAAAAAAAACCCAAAAAAGTAATGAGATCTAGAGAGATTGAACATCTTTCTAAATCTCATTACTTTTTTTTGTTTGTTTTTTTTTGTTTTTAATAATCACTCATTATTTTAATTAATTATTTCCATGCGTTCACTGTTTGTTCAGAGGATCTAGTTTGATCAGTATGCTCACCACGGAAGTGGCGGCTTCGGAATTATTGTTTTTTGTAACGAAATTAATCCTGTCTCCGGCGTTCACTTTGAGAGGTGTGCCAAACGTGCTAACATTCGAGTGTTGATTCTCGGTCTTTTCGACGCTGTATCTCTTATTGCTCTCTACTCCATTCACCACGAGATTGACGACCGCTCTGTTATTCAAATCCGTGGAAGTCAGACTCATTCGAATGATTTCACCTCCCAATGGCATGGGATATCCCACCTGACCATGTTGCGATCTGCTACCTCCGTTTCCGAAAGACCACTCAGCTTTTCCCTCTCTAATGCATTGCTCTCCTCAGCCCACATGGTGATCAATTGCCTAACGTATTTGATTTTCTCTACCACCAAAATCAGGGTGCAGGCATCTGTCATGTTCACGGGGTCTGGTAGATTCGTGAGCGTGTGTCCGCCCATGTCTAGTTTACCCTCCATGATGTCACCCTTTCTCCAGACTGAGTTGTCATCCACGTACGTCCTGCTGACTGTGCTGGAATCGAATTCAGGATCGTGATCGAGACCGAATAAATTGTGACCGTTCATGTTGATGCCACCCTCCATGGTTCCGCCAGATTGTTTGTTCAAGTAGAGATCGTCCACTTGTGATTCTATGTATTCTTGAGATCGTATCACGGTGGAATCCACATAGGCCTTGTTGACCGCAATGGAGTCTGCATCCACGCTGTCAACCTTCGACAGATTCAATATCTTGTTGAATCACGCATTCAGATCCGATTTCATTTCTCGTCTGTCAGACTTTCTCTGTTCCAGATCTGCGTAGTGTTTAGTTGCCACGTCCTTGGGACTGGTGGGAGTGGCCAAGCTCGTTATCTTGTTAGAATTGGCGTTCAATTCCGATTGCATCGTTTTCTAAATGTATCTATTTCTCAGATGTTTGCCGAATCGCGCATGAGAGTCGTCCGCGTATTTCTTGGTTGTGGCATCAGTGGAATCTATGGGATTCACGACGTTCACCAAACTTTTAGATTTCAGATCAAGATCGTCGGTCATGACTTTATCCACGTAATTATCTAGCAGGATTCATTCAATATCCGCATTCCCCCTGTCGGCGTATTTGCGAGATCTATTAGCTCGGGAAGATTGTAGATCTTCTTATCTTTCATGTTCAAAGGTTCCTCTCGAGGTTTGTATCTCCGATTGTAACGTTCGTCCAAGTTGGCAACTTTGTAACCATCGCCGACTTCGAGCGTCTTACTCTTCTTTTTGGGTTGACTTTCGTCGTCACTTCTACTAAATTTATCGACTGGCATGTTGTTTTGAGGTTTTTTGTTTTAAAAAATATATTTCAAATGCAGTTTATTAAAAATGAATTATTTCACTTATTTTTCGTTTTTATTTGATTAAATTTTTTTAAATAATTTTTTTACCTTTATATATACTATAAAAAAAATCTCTCTCTAATGTAAATCATTGAGAAAGTCTTGAAATCGATCTCCTTCAGACCATCTCTTGAGAACGTAGAGACACAGGTGACCACAAAACACTTGAGCTGGCGATTGCACTCGTTCCGTGTTGTAACGAACCATTGATTTGTCAAAATAGTTCTTGATTTCTTTCAGCGGTGAGATTCCGTAGCTGCGGAAATAATAATTCTTGTTCTTCTCATTCTTGAACCATGCCACCCAGTGATTGCCTTCACCTGATAAATCGTCTAGATTTAAAATTCTGCATTCCGATTGTCGAGGTTTTCTCTTCGGCAAGGCATCTCTGGAAAACACGCCTAGAAAATCTTTTATTTTCAAATCCTTTGCTGCATTCGACAGATCGATGTTGGATAGGGGTTCGTTAGGTAAGACGACACCTTCTATGGATATCTCTATTTTCTTATTCATAAAGGTGTATATTTTTTTTTTATTTATTTATTTTATTATAATTCACTAAAATGACATTATTTTTTTATATTATTTTTTTCTTTTTCTTTTTTAAACCAACTCTCTTGATGTCTCTATCGACTTCCATAATCTTGAATCCGTCTAATTCCTCTTGATTTTCTAGAATCCCATCATCCTTAATCATATCTGAAATCCTATCTGGAATCCAATCATCCATAATCATATCCAAAGTCCAATGTCCGAGTGCCAAAGTGCGTATTTTATCGTCTAATACGAATCTCTTATCGTCGTTGGCTGTCAGTGAAATCTTGTTGACTATTTCGGTATACAAGTCATAATTTTCACTTCGAATTGAATTCATAGTCTTATACACTGGACCACTTCCGAACAGACAACCTTTATACTCTCGAAAAGAGATGTTTTTCTTCACCACACACGTTTTAACCCCTTCGCACTTCTTGATCTCTTCACATTCTAGACGATAAGCATACAGTTTGGGTCTCAAACCTACGAATTTGACGATTTGTTTACCGCCGCTCTCATTCTTAAATTTACCCAACACCTTTTTGTTGTCATTCGATTGAATGTTGGACAGGTGATCGACGGGATAATTGCTTGTGTCGAACCACACGGCCCCATCCGGAGATATATCTCGGTAGACGTTTTTTGTCTCTATCTCATAAACTAAACTGTCCATGTCGGTGAACAGTAGTTTGGCTTTCTCACCAAATTTCCATTTGACGTAATCATAGTGAAACTCGTACATCAATCGCTTGCTGATATCTAAGATGATCGGTCTGAGATAATAGGGTTTGTCGAACTTCAGGTTCGTCTTTTGCATGTGAATGGCCACTAGATTTTTGTTGTATATGGTTCGGTGTCTGTAATTGGGTTTCGCCACTAATTTTTTAGCTCTTTTCTCAGACGTGATGAGTCAAACGTCAGTTCTCTTCCTGATGTTTTCCATTGATTTACCGTACACGCAGTTGTTCATGAGTTTGAAGAAATCTTTTTCAAAATCGTTCTCGGCTCGAATTCTGAGATTCGTGTTGAGATCTATGTATTTTTCCATCCAAGGCTCTTCATCGAATCGAATGATGCAATGTATGTTGACTAATTTCATCCCCTAATCGATGTATTGTTTCAAATTCTCGCTGTAGACGACATACTTACATTTGTTAAATAAATTTGGAATGAGTTTTTCCTCATCTCCTTCGATCGGTTCCATTCGTTCGGGAGCCAGCGGATAATCATTGTGTAGATTGTGTACTTCTTCCGGATAGTTCAAATCGACTTCTAAAATGCAAGGATAGTCTCTCCATTTTTGCATCCCTTCCGGTTCTGTCACCCATTTGAAATTTCCAATTGGTAAAGGATGACTCATAGCCCAACTGTACAGATTATTAGCGTTCTAATACTGTATGTATTTATTCAATCGTTTCGAATTTAAACCTTCTTTCATGTAGGGATTGTTAGCTTCAGAATATCTGTGGGAGATCATCGAGATGCCACCTCTCACAGCCCTTTCAAACATGAGCAACATGTCCATGTCGGATAATAATTCCATTGGTCTTCAACAGAGTGTCCCACACCAGGCCGGGTGCGGTGAAATACAAGCCGGATCCAGATCGTAGTTTCGACGACAGACGTCCCGAAAATTTTCGAACACGTCTGCCAAGAGCAGAACGTCGGTCTTTAGATAGAGATCATGATAATCTCTCATGGTTTTCATATCGAATGATTTCCACACGTGTTTGGCGTGTTCGTAATTCTCGTCAGAAATGTCGGATTCGTATAATTTTGAATAAAAATCTTCTTTCAAAGGTAGTGCGGTGTCGTTGAATCTCTTTAGATCGTTCATGTAATCGTAAGGATAGACTCCTTTCCTCAACATGACATCGACTCGTTCTCCGAAATGTTCACTTGTGATTTTAAATTTATCCTTGCTCATGTTATTGACTAATTTTTCCAGAGCGGTCGACATGAATTTAAAACTGTCGATGAAACATGTGCCTCAATGAATGGATTTCGTTTTTTCTTCCAACGTCTCTCCGTTGATTACTTTTTTCTTCTCCATGAGCTTCCATTTCGTGATGGAAATGTATCTTTCTTCGCTGTTCGAGATGCAATTTAATTCTTCATTGGAGGTGCCGAGATTTTTCACGAACAGATGACTGTCGTAACCCGAGAGATTGTGAAATATCACTGGATAGAAAACGACGTCTCAATATTTTAAATTACACTTGCTGTGAGCCGGACCGCGATACAGACCTGTGTAATGATCATGGTCTCTGGCCTTCTTATTTTCCTTCGAATTCTCATTGAACGATTGTCTGCATATATGACATTCGGTGGCTCTGTTATTTTCATCCTGCTGCTCTCGTGTGATGATCATTTTCGACGGAGTTTTGAATTTGTTGTATAAAATTTGAATTTTCGATTCTAACTCTTCCATGAACCTTTGAGCCACGTCATCGTCTTTGCACCATTTCGTGTAAGTGAAGGCACACATGTCATGTTACGAGTCGAAAGTGCATTTCACGTAAATGCAATAACCCGAAGGTGTGTGTTTTTGATATCTTTCGACGTAACTTTGAAGAGAGTAGGGTTGGCAGGAACTCATTTTCATGGTGAAGCATTCGAAATTGGCGTACATGACGAATGGTGCTTTTAACCTTCTATTGTGATTTTCAAAGTTCATGATGGTGTTGGGTTTAGGCATTTCTACGGCGACACCTTGATTTTTGTTGCAATATTCCTGATGTTTCGCTAATGATTTTTCACTGTGAAACGCATTCATGCAGTTGCAATATAAATATATCTCACCATTATGTTTACTTCTCTGACTTGACAGTAATCGGCTCGGATGTTTAACCCAACAATAATGGCGATTGTTACCATTCAAAATCAATAATAAAATAATCGTCTTTTCTCTTTCGAGATACGAAGTCTGTCTGAGAGGATAGATCATTCGTTTTTCTTTGTCGTATCCCAAGACGTTCACCGCTACGGTGGGATTTTGAGCCTCGAAACGTCTGATGTGCTTTAACTGCATTGAAAAAGTCACTCCGGTCCAATCGAGAATTTTAGAAGTCGCCTCGTGATGAGAAACTCTCTCAAGATGGATTTTAATGGGGTATAAAGTGGAGGTGACTGCCCATTTAAAACACTGATCATCTTTATTTCTCACATTGACCACGGAGTGTTTTTTAACCAAGAAATATGGTAATTCCACGTAGGAAGATGCTTTCAATGAATCGTTTTTAGTTATATGAATTTCGAGTTTCAACACCTCATCGAACGTCCAATTACTACCTTGATGTTGATAATTCGTGAGAGACGTCAACATCTTGTCTTTCCTCATTTCGAAAACGACTGATAAATCTGAACCTCGAAATACAGGTTTGACATTAGATCTGAAATATGCATTTTTCACGATGCTCTCGCCGGAATTCACGTCGATTTTATTCATCACACAATGGAGTATCATCTTAATTTTTTGTCCCACATTCATGTGTTCACGAAACAAATCCAATACTTTTTTCTTCACCCATACCATAAACAATTTTGGATCGACTTTCTTGAACGAGGGAACCATGTCAAAAGTTTTAAAAATGCCTTTGATCGCACTCTCCCATTCTATGGGATTCGATTGGAATGCTTCCAGGATGACTCATGCTACATATTCTTCTCCTTTCCCTTTGTCGATTGCTCGTCGAATTTCGTTCGATATATCTCGTTTGTCTAGATTCTGAACTGCATCACTCGTTTTCGTTTTCGTTTTTTTTTCTTTTGAAAATTGAAGTTCTTCCATGGCTTTTCATTTAGTCGTCTTCTTATTTTTCACAACCGAAACATTTTTTTTTTCAATATCGGCATTTTGATTCCTTTTACTATCTTTTTCTTCTTCTCATTTTTCACAACAAGCATTTTTTGACGTCGTTGCTATCAATATTTCGTTTGCCTTTTCGTCGAGCAAACTACATACCTCCTCACGCATGATCTTTCTAATTTCATCACGCTCCACGTTTCATTTTCTATCATCAGGCGTTACTGTCACCGGCTTATTTTTTTCGCAATTCGACACTGTTTAAGTTTATCCACTTCCGATCTTTCGATTTTTTTCTTTCCATCATTTCGCAAACGATATTTCTGTATGACTTCAATTTTTTTTGATTTGGTTCTATGATTTTTGAAATGTGGAATGTTTAATTCTCTACACATCTCGTTTAACTGAGGTATGGTTTTCTCATTTAAATTTTCCATTATTTTATTTCTTTGCTTCATCTGTAAGAATAGTTTTTTTTTAATTTTGTATTTAAATAATAATTTGTTAAAAAGTTTTAAAATAGTTTTTTATATATATATGTTTTAATTCCTTCAAAAATTTTTTTTTGGATGAAATTAATCAATTTTTTTATGTTCCTTAACGTGAAAAAAATTGAATTAATATGAGAAAAAAGGATGTTAAATTTAAACTTTTTATTTATATATAAAGAGAAAAAAACTTTTACAAAAAAAAAATTTCACATTAAAAGAAAATTAAAAATTTAAAAAATTTTTTTATATACATATAGAGAGTAAAGAAAACAAACTTTTTTAACAAATTATTATTTAAATACAAAATTCAAAAATATATATTATTTGCAATAATTCATAAAACAAAAAAAACCCCAAATAATCGATCATGACAACAACACCTAAAAGATGCAAATTGAAATTGAAATGAGTCGAAACGTGTAAGAAATTCGGTTGTAAAATCTATAGATTACAATGACATGACGCCATCGAATTGAACAATGTTGAGATGAAGGGTTTAGAGCACAAATACGATAAATATAGCATGCCTTTGAAATTGGATGAATCCACGCTCGATTTGTTTTACGAGTACCAAAGCGATCTACAGAACATCGTCGTCACCAAAGACAGAGAATTCGACAAGGACGATTTTTTGTTGCCCTACGGAAGTTACATATATCCAAAAATCTCTCACGAACTTGTGAACAAATCGGGTGGTGAGAGCGCGTTCACCGATGTAAAAAAACTCACAAAAGTAAAGATAAACATTCAACACATTTTAGAAAAAGGAGACGACACGACCGTCAACATGCTAATAACAGACTTGAAAATATAAAACAATAGAGAGACTGATTTTTAGCGAAGAAGAAGGAAAAAAAAGTTGAACATCTCTAGATCTCATTACTTTTTTTTTGTTTTCCTTCTTCTTCTTCTTCTTCACTATCACCCATATATATTATAGTAACGTTTCCTTTTTTCTCAAATTTCGGCGTCGATTCTTTTCTTTTTTTTGTGATATATTACGTTTTTTTATAAGAACACATTTGTTTATCTGAATCATAATTATGAATGAATGTGGTGCATCTCTTGGTAACACTCGCATCATTACCATTCTCTTCAGAAGGTAGTGGTGACGGTGAAAAACGTCTAATTCTTTTAAATTTCAACCATCTATCCTACTATTTTTTCAGTTCTTTCCTAAGATATCCATCATTAGCGTCTAATTGTTTTTCCACATCTTTTTCCTACACTATCCCGCAATATTCATCATTAGCGTCTAAGCGTTTTTCCACATCTTTTTCACATTCTATCCCATGATATTCATCATTGTTTTTCCACCTTTTTATCCATTTTATATTATTTTTTATACTTTCTATGATTTATATTTTTATATTTTATATAATTATATAATTTTTATATTATAATAACATACTCAAAATTGGTATATTCTTAAACGGCAAATTCTCACCAAACAGCAAACCCTCACCGACTCGCTCAACGTTCCGTCCACTCTTCAGATAGAGACCGTTTCAACTGAAAGAGTTGCCACCTCTAATGGGCTCTAGATACAATTCTTCACCGTTGTCGTCTATGTGGACGCGACACACGGCTCCCCCCCCCCCTCTTCTTCAAAAACAGTCCACTGCCACCCATTAATTTATCAACTGCCGAACTCGCGAGTCCCCAGAGAGCTCCCACGCCGAGAGTCTTTCCGAGAAAGGGCAATGCTTTTGCGGCAAAGGGTAATGCTTTTGCAGCAATTCCATCCAATCGCGGTAGGAAACCGCCTTCCATATTGTATTTCAATTGAGCGCAACTCAATCTCACCCTCAACCCTCTTCCATCACCAATTGCTTTCTCCATCCTTTTAATTTGAGTTCTGGTCGAGGCGATTTGATCGTCACCGCCACTCGTCAGATCTTTGTAAGTTAATTTGAATCTCACCGGCTCGCCTCGAGTTAACGCTCTCTCAAGTTTTTTTCTCTGTCCTTTGGATATGTTCATGTTTTTAACCACGTATTCAGTCATATTTCTTTTTTTTAAAATATATTTTGTTCAATTTGTTTTCATGATAATTATATATATTAAATAATTTTTGTAAATTAATATTGCGTTTATTTTATTTTCTTATTTATATATATACACAATATTTTTTTTTTTTTGCTTTTTATATTTCTCTTAAGTGAAATCGTATCGTCACCCTCTCTCCACGAAGATCTAACAGTTCACCATTTTGATCCATCAACGTGGTTTTGAGACTATACAACGTGTCTAAAATCACGGGTAGATAAACTAAATTTCGAGGTCGTTCCACGATTTTATAACCCAGCGACACATTTGGAAAGAAGGAATAGATCGTCGGTTGAGCGCTACCATTCATGTAGCTTCCAGCAATCACGTCCACGTTCACCAGAATGCTATTGACTGCGAGAATGTCGACCGTATTTTCAGATGCCGCGTGGCCTCGATACATCTTTCGATCGAATCCCAGCATCTTGCCTATAGAATCGTCCGTGTTGAAATCCACTTGAAAATTATCTTCCAAATCCAACATTGTCTGTAGGGTATTAGGGTTGGGAGCGAGTCTGATCTTGTTGCTTCCTTTTCCATCCGTCTTCATTCGCGTCTGAATGTAATTGTTCAAATCATCTATGCTGTAACTTCCTTTGGGAATTTGAATCTCCAACCAATCTACTCCGTCGGAATACTTGAACAAGTTATTCTTTTTGGTGACATTGGAAAAGGAATAATAAGTCTCCAGATTCACCAACGCCATCTCGTATCTTTTCTCTCTATTCAATTCCATGGAAGGTTCGAATTTTGTCGCGAATTGAGTTGAATCGCCACTCACCACGATGTGAATGGATTGTTTTGCAGCCGTATTCTCGGCTATCCGTTCTAACAATTCTCCTTGTTCGAACATTATATTTTTAATTTTTATTTTTATTTTTTCAAAACTAAATTATTTGATGATTTATTATTTTCTAATTTTTGTTTTCGCTCTCTATCTTATTATCATAAGAAACATAAAACTTGTCCAATCCGCTCCGATATTTTACGCGATTAAATTCGCTAGTCAAATCGATCACAATGAAATTGTAAAGTCCTCCATCCCCAACGCTCTTGCAGAATCTCCTGAATTCCGCCACGCTCATGTCGTTTGTGACGTGATCACTGTAGATGTGATTGAGATTATTGAGATCCTGGCGAAAGAGACACAGTAAATTAGCGTTCTCCCTTATCGTCTGTCTGGGCAATCGAAAATAACTCTGCGACAGGTAGAAACAGTCCACGTTGCTGTGATGACCTCTAGCATAATACGATTCACATCGGTTCTGTCTCTCCAAAAGCAGATCATCGAAAATCATGAGATTCTTATCTTCCGATTTCAATTCTCTAGGATCCGGAACATCACTACCGTTCTCATAAAATTGACACTCGACGTTCGAAGACGCATTTCTCTTCATCAATTCCATCGCCGCACCGTCCAAAATGGTCGAAAGAGAAGCTTCACTTTTGTCGAATTCCTCCCTACTGTCAAAGATTCTGGCTATGACGTCCTTGGGCAATCGACGATCCATGCACTCTCAAAGCAATCTGTATTCGGGTTGAAACAAACTCTTGCCAAACACGAATAATCTGTCGTAATCCAACCAGTCGGTTGCGACAACAGATTCATCAACAGATTGGTCTTTCCACAATTCGATTTTCCCACTATCAAGCCTCTTATGCTTTTGGGAAAGAACTCGTTATTCAACCTCTTGGTCGCGGCGTCATTCCAAGACATATCTTTAATGTTCATCTTTGTTTATTTTTTGTTATTTTTAGATTTTTTCAAACACAATTTTAATGTTTTTTCAAACTCAGTTTTTATAAATATTATTATTTATTTATATTACACCGTCGCGAGTTCTCTTCAATCCAGATCCACTCGTCATTTTGGCTAAATCTTGTATGGATATCACAGCATCCCACAAAATCTTTCCAACTTTTCGGCGATCGCTCTAACGTAGCTCGCTTCGCCGGCGGACTGATCAACTTGTCGATCAACGTGTCGGCTGCCCTCTTGCCAGCCACAGAAGCTATCCTACCACTAGCTTCAGAAGCGGCTTTCTTACCAGCATCCAAAGCCGTCTTCTTACCGACCTCAAATGCGGTCGATGCGAGTTTTTCTACCTGCATCGATCGTGAACGCTCGCATTATAGAATCAACGATGCCAGAACCGCCTTGAGCATAAGTTCTAACGTATCCCCTTTTCTTTATCACCAACATATTTTTATTTTATAATATATTTTGTTTTTTTTTCACTGGTAAATCGTTTGTTGTTTAAATACTTTTTATTATTTTCTAGTGTAAAATTTACTGTTTTTTATTTTATATATTTTTTGTTTGTTTGTTCTCTCTACTTATTATATATATATATATAACTTCGTCAAATTGCCGTCATGCTCGGAAGTTTACTTCCTTCTAAGCGGCTTTCATTTTTGACTAATACTTATTCCGTTACGTTAAGTACCGTACCAATGTGTATCGCGTCATAGGAACGTAACATTTAGCGTCACGCTGATCCTAATTGTTGAATGGGAATTATAAAATCAAGAACCCGTCTATAAAATCGCCGATGCATGTCTTCCTTGGGTGGCAACAAGTAAAGATATGTTCCGCATTACACGTTCTTCACTGTTTTTAATTGTAAATTATGGACAAACAAGACCGTATCATATCTTCCTTAGGTGGTAACGAGTGGAGATATATTCCGCGTTATTGCGCGCATTTTTTGTTCTCAGCCTTAGAATTAGAAGCATTCAATCATTTATCTCAACCTCGCCCTGGTAACAGAGGCAGAAGCGAGTTCGCATGCAGTATTCACACATTCAACCATTCCTTGACCCGAATTGTTCAAACGCGTTGTTCTCCATATTCAAGTGTATTGCTTGTAAAACCACCGTATCATATCTCCCTTGGGTGGTAAAGATATGTTCCCCATTTCATGTTGTTCCCCGTATCCGAGTCTATTACGCGCAAAATAACTGTATCATATCTTCCTTGGGTGGCAACAAGTAAAGATATGTTCCGCGCTTCACTTTGCTTTTTGTATTCAAGTGTAAATTATGAAAAAATACCGTATAATATCTTCCTTGGGTGGCAACAAGTAAAGATATGTTCCGCGTTATTACGTAAAAAACAAATATGAATTAGACACTATTTCTAAAACCTCGCCCTGGTAACAGAGGCAGAGGCAAGTAAGTTCGTATACCGTATTCACACATCCAACCACTCCTTGGCCCGAATCATTCAATCATTTAAAAGCGCGCCTCCATATCTCCGCCCCAGTACCCAACCCGCGTCAATCAGACATCAATACCGCTGATGGAAAATATAATTTTTTTATACCCTCCTTGCGTAGTGATAACCCCCCCCCCCCGGACGATCCTTCCAGGATGTGTAAATGTCTTGTCCCCACCCACTATTGCAGCATATATATGCCCTCCACCACTGATCTAAGGGCAATCCCTCCTATAATGTCTACACCGACAATCGTAGGCCTAGGGTACCATACTCCCCCCCCCCCCACACACACAACATACACATGATGTACGCACTGACATATACCAAATGATCATAATCTCACAACATATACACGCTATGTTCAACACCAATGCGTGTTTAGGTGTAATTGCTCTGTACACTAATTTATATCCCCCCGCCCCCCCCCCCCCCCCCCCCCCCCCCGTTCAGCAAGTTTATAAATGAGAATATTTGGAATTATTCTTGTCTATTGAGCCCATTGGGTTCTAGTGTTTGAAGTTTGTTAATCCAAAATGCTTCACGACCCCTCCTGTAAGGTGTATTTTGTTTATTAATTTGTTCAATCCCAATAATCCTAAAATTGTTTATACTATGGTTTTTCGTCAGAAAATGATGTGGTATCGGTTCAAACCGATATGAACATCGGTATGAACCGATACCACATCATTTTCTGACGAAAAACCATAGTATAAACAATTTTAGGATTATTGGGATTGAACAAATTAATAAACAAAATACAGCTTACAGGAGGGGTCGTGAAGCATTTTGGATTAACAAACTTCAAACACTAGAACCCAATGGGCTCAATAGACAAGAATAATTCCAAATATTCTCATTTATAAACTTGCTGAACGGGGGGGGGGGGGGGGGCGAGGGGGGGGGGGCGGGGGGATATAAATTAGTGTACAGAGCAATTACACCTAAACACGCATTGGTGTTGAACATAGCGTGTATATGTTGTGAGATTATGATCATTTGGTATATGTCAGTGCGTACATCATGTGTATGTTGTGTGTGTGTGTGTGTGTGGGGGGGGGGGGGGGGGGGAGTATGGTACCCTAGCCTACGATTGTCGGTGTAGACATTATAGGAGGGATTGCCCTTAGATCAGTGGTGGAGGGCATATATATGCTGCAATAGTGGGTGGGGACAAGACATTTACACATCCTGGAAGGATCGTCCGGGGGGGGGGGGGGGGTTATCACTACGCAAGGAGGGTATAAAAAAATTATATTTTCCATCAGCGGTATTGATGTCTGATTGACGCGGTTTGGGTACTGTGGCGGAGATATGGAGGCGCGCTTTTAAATGATTGAATGATTCGGGCCAAGGAGTGGTTGGATGTGTGAATACGGTATATGAACTTACTTGCCTCTGCCTCTGTTACCAGGGCGAGGTTTTAGAAATAGTGTCTAATTCATATTTGTTTTTTACGTAATAACGCGGAACATATCTTTACTTGTTGCCACCCAAGGAAGATATTATACGGTATTTTTTCATAATTTACACTTGAAGACAAAAATCAAAGTGAAGCGCGGAACATATCTTTACTTGTTGCCACCAAAGGAAGATATGATACAGTTATTTTGCGCGTAATAGACTCGGATACGGGGAACAACATGAAACGGGGAACATATCTTTACCACCCAAGGGAGATATGATACGGTGGTTTTACAAGCAATACACTTGAATATGGAGAACAACGCGTTTGAACAATTCGGGTCAAGGAATGGTTGAATGTGTGAATACTGCATGCGAACTCGCTTCTGCCTCTGTTACCAGGGCGAGGTTGAGATAAATGATTGAATGCTTCTAATTCTAAGGCTGAGAACAAAAAATGCGCGCAATAACGCGGAATATATCTCCACTCGTTACCACCTAAGGAAGATATGATACGGTCTTGTTTGTCCATAATTTACAATTAAAAACAGTGAAGAACGTGTAATGCGGAACATATCTTTACTTGCTGCCACCCAAGGAAGACATGCATCGGCGATTTTATAGACGGGTTCTTGATTTTATAATTCCCATTCAACAATTAGGATCAGCGTGACGCTAAATTTTACGTTCCTATAACGCGATACACATTGGTACGGTACTTAACGTAACGGAATAAGTATTAGTCAAAAATGAAAGCCGCTTAGAAGGAAGTAAACTTCCGAGCATGACGGCAACTTGACGAAGTTATATAAAATATTTGATGAAGTGTATATATATATATATATATATATATATATATATATATATATATATATATATATATATATATATATATATATATATATATCAATCCTTCAATTCGTTCATCAGCCTTTTATAATCGTGTTTATTCAAAAAACCTTCTGCCTCCACAATTCGTTGCATATGCTCACTATCTCATTATCTAATCCAGTATTACCAGCGCGTCTACTTGCCATCAACAATCTCAATCTGTGAGACAGATCGTTAGAATCGCTCGGAAGAAAAGTGGTTCTCACCCCTTTGCCCGTCACCGATTTGACGAATTTCTTATTCATATCCCATATGGGTTTCACCACCTTCGTCCACTTGTAACCTCTATTAACTTTGGGTCTCGTTTCTCTAACATCATTATTTCTCTTCATGGCTGGAGTCTGAACCAGAATGTCGCCGTAATTGTAGAAATCCCGATCCATGTAATCTCCAGGCTTGTCGAAAAGGAGCAATTTGCGTAGTCCAGGAGTTAATTCGTAATTATTTGAACCGACGATTAAATTATCATCATCCTCTAGCACTTCGGTGTTGCCTATAAAGGTTCTACCGTCAGAATCCTTATAAGTTCCATACAACAGATCTCTCTTACAACCATCCTCGGACGACGCGACACTATCAGTGGTGATAGTCGAAGCGGCATCATCGCTTTTGCTCACTTCGGTTTCGATTCTCATGGGAACGTAATCTGGCGATGATCTTTGAAATGAAAACCCCCTGGCAACGAACCTGTTCTCAAAGAACTTTCTTTTATGGGCTTCAATTCGTCAATGATCTCTTTCTTACTTCGTTCCTGAACCTCCGTCACGGGTTTAAATAATTTTGTGGTTTCACGTCTTAATTCCATTTCTCCAAGTCGCCTGCTTCTGTCAGAGGATTGGATGCTTTTCTTGAGTCGTTGATATTCGTTGAGAAGCTGATCTCTCCGCTTGGAATCTGTGATGTGTAAAAACATTTTTTCGTTTTCTAAAATTATTAATATTACCTTTAGAGTATGGTAACGTGAGTTATTTTATTATTCTCAAAAATTAAATGTATAATTATTTTTATGTTTTATGTTTTAAGTAATAAAAGATCTTCTGTCTTTAATATATAATTACTAAAACCAGTAGAGGAAAAACCTTTTACAAAATAAAACCTCTATAAATGCGTTTTGCCCTTGAACATGTTAAAGATCACATCACCGATTATTCACTCCGTGACGAACAGAAGGACTTTTAAAAAGTTTAAAAGTTTAGCGCATAAGAACGGCACGTTTTTATCGTAATCCTCAAAACAGCATTTTAGAGGAAAGTGAAAAAAATGTGTTTTTTAAAACCACTTTACGAACTAAAAATGAAAAAACGGTTTCTGATTTCAAACCACTTTACGAACGAAAAATGAAAACCAGTTTCTGATTTAACGCGTTTGAGAATAATTATATCCATTAAAATGGTTCATTCATATCTCCGAAACATTATCACGAGTCGATTAAAATTCAATTTACCTCTTAAAAACCTGACTGAGTGGAAACGCGATTTTATTGACCATTTATTAAAATGAAATACCTTTCATTCACACCGGAACAAAACATGAAAAGGATTTTGCAAAGATTTCATAGTGTCAATTTAAAACACAATTTTTATCTATTAAAACCCATCTAAGTGAAACGCTTTATAGTTGAATTTTTATTTGAATGAAAAAAACAATTTTATTTATGCCGATTGCAATATTTGAAAAAACTCTACAAAACTGTTCTATTACGATTTACCTTAAATCTCGCTATGACAAAACGTGAACGAACGATTTCCATCGGTTCTAATTTTCCAAACTCGAGTTTTTCAATGTCATCCATTGAATGAAAACCTTTTCATTTATACAAGAACGAAAAATGAAAGGATTTTGCAAAGATTTCATAATGTTAGTTAAACACAAATTTTCTCACTTAAAACCCATCTAAGTGGAACGAATTTTATAGTCGACTCTACTGAATGAAAAAAAGCTATTTTATTTACACTAAGTACAAAAATTGAAAACTCCTCAAAACTAATCTATTACGATTTAGCTTTAAAACTCGCGAGGTGAATCGGCAAATCGTTTTCGCCGATTGGATCACCCCCTCGACCGCCCGGAACGCGATCGCGAACGTGGTGGTGGTGTCCCAGAACTCTCAAACCGCATTTTTCGATGTACCGGAAGCCAAAATCGGTTTTTAAAAAAAATCCTCGTTGAGTAACTACGCTTTACACCCACTTCGCGCCGTTGGCGAACGTCGAGAAAACGTTTTGAGATCGATTTCCTGTCCTAGAACTCTCAATCGTTTTTTCACCGATCGGATTGCACCCTCGACCGCTCAAACGCGATCGCGAACGTCGATGTCTCTGACCTCTCAAAACGCATTTTTGATGCTGTCCTAGAACTCTCAAAGCGTTTTTTGTTTGCATTCACCAACGTTAGATCGAAGGTCTGATCCGCGATGGGAACATCGGGAAAAATTTTTAAATTTACGTTTTCTTCGAATTTCGTACATTTTTGCCTTCCGAGAGATGTGTCAAATTCGCACTCGTTCGTCAACGGCTGTTTGAATGATGCGAGCGGTCAAAAAAGAACTGAGAGTTTTGGGACATCATGAAAAAATGACATTTTTTACCCTCTGTACACGATTTAACACTGAATCCCTATGGCGGTACACGTACATGTACGTGTACGGTTTTTGGAAAAAGTGTCCTTTGACTCTCATTTACCACCTTCTGTGGAATGAGTAAGTGAAGGAGTTCAATGACAATCTCAGAGTTAGAAGCGGGGACAAAACAGGGTAAAAAATTGTCACAGAAGGAGTCATGGTGAATTGTAACCTGAAATGGAAAGAAAGAGTCAAAGCAAAGAGGACTTTGGTGGCCTGCGTGATGAAGATAAGATCCACAGGGAGTACAATGGGTGTAAGTGGGGTGGAAGAATGAAGGGCACGTGGTTAGTTGGTGACACAAAGAAGAGGGTGTCGCAGGATTACAGGGGTTATATTGATGTTCGGAAAGATGGGGGAAAATTTATGTTCTTATCAGTGCTCAGCCGACAGCCAGTGACTGTCGCCTGAACCCCAGTTCGAACGTAAATCTTGCCACCTCATCAATGCCCTGTCCGCTTGGGACTCTTAGGATCTTTTACTTCTTTGGCTACTATGCCACTACAGTTCGCAACCGTTAACAAACTACTATCGGTTCCTTACAACCCTCACAGGGTTACGACAATACGCGGACTTTCAATCTCGGTGCCTATGGCCCTCGACTGCCAAGGCTAAACTCTGCCCTCAGGCCAACTGCCTCTCAGAATTCTGCTTCACTCTTTTTACAGTCGGAACTCAAAGTTAAAACATATTAATTCTGATTTAACGAGTGCTTTGTAATTCGATATGGATGGAGATATAAATGCGAATTTTGTTTGAGGTAAACCCTTTTGACATTTCGGAGACAGGATAGATGCGTAATATGGGTGTGTGTCCAGAACATGCGCAATGCACTGGTTTGCAACAATTAGATTTTAACTGGCTTCAATTACCCAGATAACTGATACAGAAGAGAATATTGTCTCTCTTACTATTGATCTGTTATCAGATAGCCCACGTGGCGTTCAACAAGTGCGCCATAATGGAAATTAAATTTCATACTTCATTTAGAAGCTCTTGAATGCACGTTAGTTTGACAAATCTGTTTTCGGGGTCCGTCACATACCTATCTTTACGCTTTACATTTAACCCAGGTAGAAATATTATCGAAAATATTTACACCTATAAACAAAAATATCGCAATTTTTAGCTATCACCTTGACAGAGGGTTAGTAAGCTTATCGGGGAAATCGGGAAGAATGGTACGGGATGTCATCAAGAGGTTTGTCTCTGAGTGTGGGGAGGAGAGAAAAGGCAAGGGGACAGAGAGGCATTTGGGAGCACAGTGCTAATGAAGGCCTTCTCACCTGAGAACCGCTACAAATCAGCGTCCGGACAAAGTGTTATTATGTTCTGATAAACCTAAAATCCTCGCCCTCTGGCTGGACGAGACCTCGCGAAGTTTTTTTCTATGTTTACGGCTCAAGTAGTATGTTACCGTTTGACGTCACACCACGCAAAATATTTGAAATGAGGTTTCCCGTTTCACAATTATTTCATCAACGGAGTAACTTGCTAACCGCCATATTTTTTAATTTTGTTCACATACAGCATAAGATGTTCCGAATGAAGTGTTGTTTAAATTTCAAATCTGTTTACGATTTGAACTAATATGGAATGACCTCGGCCTCGTGGGGTACACAAGAGATTTATTTACTAAATTTGTTATCGTTAAATGTTAACTTGCCCATTCGCGATGTTGCTTTTGGGCTATGGGTAGAGTCATATTAGAACATATATGTATTGGAGCGTCTCGGTTAACATAAACTCCGAGCCACAAACCTCAGACCATTTCACCTTTCATTCATCACAATAGCTTTTAATATTATTATTGTGTGTATTTTCACGAATGATAATAGGTATGGTACAGTGACCTAAAAGAATTCACACATTACTTACTTTTCTATTTCCCTGTTCACTTCAGTGGTGATCACTCTTCTCATACTCTCTCACTTCCATTTAGTTCATTTCCCTATTTGTTAGCTTGCTATCAAAGTCACCCAAAACAATGGAGATGACCAGCTTTACTTTTAACATATTTGCTTTGGTGACCAACACTGCAAATAATATAGGTTCTCTTTTGAACCAAAACTGGTTCTAATCTTGTCCCTGAGATGGAACCAGTTCTGTTTAAACAGTATTTATTTCAAATCAAATAAATTTACCAAGATTAGCATTCAATTTTAACAGAATATTACATGAACTGAAGTAGATTCAGCAGTAAAACAGGAGCTTATTCAACGCAGTCGCCAAATATTTTGAAACAAAGGAGATATGAACAGTTGGCATATCGAACCAGTTTTGGTTCTGTATAGAACCAAAACTGGTTCGATATGCCAACTGTTTATATCTCCTTTGCTTAATAATGATTTGAGACAACCTCGTATAAGCTCTAAACTTACGGCTGAAACCCCTCAATTTATGTTCAATTCTGTTAATATTTAAATTTATTTGATTTGAAATAGATACTGTTTAAACAGAACTGGTACCCATCTCAGGGACAAGATTAGAATCAGTTTTGGTTCTAAAGAGAACCTATATTTTTTGCGGTGCACTGGAGCAGACCTATTGGTATCTCTGTGTTGATTTCAATAGCTTTAATCTAAAAGATTCAGTAATACTTAATTACTGTTGATAAAGTTATATCTTGTCCTGTTATTTTTCAGTTTGCATTGGCATTGTCGTGGAGATTTAGTTATATAAAATAAAATATTTTATTGATAACTAATTTTCAGTCGATCCCAAACTCCACCCAATAAGGTATAAACACCCCCATGTCATCAGGGACGAAGGCTTTCCTGGCCACATTGGGGTCAGCGGTTCGTGTGTTTTTAGAAAAGACAACTTTTCATTAGATCATTACTTCATACCCTTGCGATTTAAGATGGTATAAAGTATTTATATAATTAAATTCTGTCGTTTGTAAAACTGATAACCTACAGTTTTATTGAAGAAGAAAAACAATGACACCGTGCCACTCACTAGCAGTAAACGTTGAAAGTTTGTCCAAACAACTTTTCTAACACCTTTTTTGTGTGTGTTTGTAAAAACCAGTTATTGTTTCCGCCATTCTTGCAAGCTTACGATTTTCTTGTTCTACAAATAATTAGAGGATATCTTGTCCACACGAATGAGATAATTCCCGATATTCACTAAAATAGCGTAGAGTTCCTTTTTGTTATATGATACGTGACATTTTACTGCGCAATATTCAGCCCAATTCGACTGCAAACAGTTTCAAGACAATAACAGAAGATCTGCTGAATCGTTCCGTCAAGGCGGCGTTCAAGGCGACGTCATGCGCCGAAGCCTGACGTTATTTAGGAAACTACTGAGGGATATTTCTCGATATCCATTGAGTCGATGGATAACGAGAAATACCTTTTAGATGATTTGCGATAATTTACAGGCTAGCATATAATAATAACGTATTTTTTGGTGGTTTTGTTTCGCCATCCACCCATCGCTCTTTTTACTGCTGTATTGGCTTTCCTTCACAAGTGAAAAGAATTTTTTGTTATCAACACAACAGGAAGATTTTTATGCCCCCGATAGGGGGGCATCTTAACTCCGAGTTGTCCGTCCGTCTGACTTTATTTGTCCGTCCGGAGCCATAACTCTATAGTGCTTTGGTGGATTTCCATGACACTTTACACAATTAAGGGTAAAGACCAATGGAATGCCTTTTTGCACAGCAACACCATGCTCGAGTGACAAAAATCAAGGACACGGGAATTTGGAAAACTCACAGACTGCATTTGTCTGTCCGGAGCCATAATTCAGTAATGCTTGGCTGACAAATTGTCGTCTGCTTGCACACTTTCGTCATTTACAATCCCTATGTGTATGGTTTCATTGTTTAAAAGCTTAATCTATATCAGTTAATTTCTTTGTCCAGGATTTAAAAAAAAAACAACTAAATTCCATTCTATGGTTATCTCGATTTTCCGATAAAACTATTCAGATAACGTTGTCAAAAGAACTTGCACGTTACAGTACAAGTCGAAATAAAGAATGTATACTGTTGCTTGTGTACTGATAAGACCAGAATCTGACATCATTTTCTGGAAAGCTCTCTGTGAGAGCTTTCCAGAAATTGATGTTAGTTTCTGGTCTTACCAGTGCAGGAAGAGAAAGATACACAGTTTATAGCGGTTATCCTACCTCTTTATTTTAACCTTATGGAAATAAGGTCAATGCAGCTTTTGATTGTTATGTTCAGATGTATTTTTTTAAATTCGAAACCTTATGGACCATAGTGAGCACTGAATCCGAAACAAATCTTTCAATTCCAGTATTATAGGCCATTTGGCCATAGTTCGAACGCATCCGTGGCCGGGCGGTCACATTTAGTCTTGTTTCTTGTAAATTAAAATGTTCAGAGCAGTTGGCTAAACCGTAATAAGGTAGTGCTACAGATAGGACTGTAGGATTAACTTCATGAAAAACTTCGGTAGACATGCAAAGTGCGTTCGCCCATTCACTTTAGCAATTATACCGCGATCTCATCCGGAAGTCATGCTTGAAATAGTTGATGCATCGTAAAAGGCCTATGCGTGACAGATTTTTATCTTTCAGCAGCTGGGATCTTTGTTTAAGTCCTAATGGGGATGTATTGGTTATTAGTTTAATACCCAAAGCGTTTTTATCTGCTCTTGCTCGTCCCTGTAGATAAAGCCCAAGGGAGGAGGTGCAACTCCTGGAAAAGAGTTCAGACGCCATCGCGGATATATAATAATAATATAACAACACTTTGGCCAGCCGCTGATTTGTCGCGGTTCTCGGACGAGAAGGCCTTGGTTACCTGTGTACTCCCAACTGCCTCCCTATTCCCACGCTTCTTCTCTCCTCCCAACACTCGGAGACGAACAGCTTGATGACATCACTTGCCCCATTCTCCCAATCTCTCCGATTAGCATATTAACCCTCTCCTTTGAGTCTCTCCCTAACCACATGTTCTTCATTCTCCCATCCCACTTCCCCATTATACTCCCAGTGAATCTCATTCTTTTAGACTGATACTTTGGGCATTCTAGAAGAAAGTGTTCCAGGGTCTCCACCATGCCAGGGTTACACATCTGGCACTCCCTTTCACCGTCTTTCCCAATTTCCCCCCTCAGCTCCAGGGATGGCGACCTCAGTTTGAACAACAGTGCCCCCCCCCCCAAAGGTGCCATCAAGGTACTCTTCAAAACCTGGCTTCTCTTTATCACGCAGGCCACTCAAAGACCTCTTTGATTTGACCCCCTCTCGCCAATTACGGTTACAATCCTCCATGACCCTTTCTCTGACGATTTTTTTACCCTGGTTTGCCCCAACGTCCAGGTCCGAGATCTCCAATGAGTAGTTCTCTACTAGCTCCCTCATTTGGACCATCCACCCCGTTTTGATATTTGAGTTGAAAATTCTCAGGATCATTACTTTACACCATCGGCTGTCGGGGAGATTTACCAAATAATTAAGATAACCGAGTTTCAACAGGTCTATCCTGTCCTTGATCCTCATCCACCCAAGCTCACCCCTGATTGCTTCTAGTGCTGCGGCATTACTCGACCCCGTTATCCATCGGCCTGCATCGTTCTGCAGGATTTCCAAGCTCTTTACGGCCGTCTGGTTTAGGGGTACCACTTCCGTACCGTATGTTATAATTGGCAGCCCCACCATTTCCCAAATGGTTTTCCCCACGAAAACCTTATTGAAACTGTTCCTCCCTCTAAGTTTCATTTGGTTAAGGATTCGCTTCCCCTTCAGAATCAATTTATTTGTGTGGTTTCGGTAGATGCCTCTTCCTGTAATGTTTATATTTACCCCCAAATACTCGTAATCACCTGTCTCTCCTACACTGAGAAGTTTGCTGCTCCCTTCCGGAATGCAGAACTCACCCACTCTCCACCTTCGAGTGGGGTCTACTTTGCGGCCCACAGGTACAACTTTGCTCTTGCTTTCATTAAGTTCGAGTCTCCATTTGCACCCATATTTCCCAACAATTCCCAGCATTTTCGTTAGCCCCTCTTCGCTGTCTGACACTAGAACCATATCGTCTGCAAAAAATAGCCCTGGGATATTCAAGTCCCCAACTGCTACCCCCTCGTCGCTACGCAGGAGTTCATCTCCTAAACCTTTGATGTACAATGCAAACAGGATTGGCGAAAGGATACACCCCTGTTTTAGGCCTATCTCCATAGGCACACGTTTTGTTGTAATGTTTCCCAGGCTAAGTTCACTCTGTACATCTTTATATAATGCTTTCATAATTCCAACAAACTCGCCTCCTAAGCCCAGAGCCCCCAGCTTGCGCCACATACCTTCCCTCCATACTCTATCGTATGCCTTTTTGACATCCAAAAAGGCCATAAACATCCTTTTCTTTTTGCTTTCGCGGATTCTATCATTTGGGATAGCGTGAAAAGATGGTCAGTAACTCTCCTTCCCTTCCTGAAGCCATTCTGGATTTCTCCCAAAAAACCCTTCTCTTCAATCACCTCCTCTAGTCTCCCATACAGGACTTTACAGAAAACCTTTCCAATGTTGCTACTGGCAGAGATCCCTCGATAGTTATCAAAAACGTCTTTTTCCCCCTTTTTGTGATTAAATGTCACTTTGCTCTCTCTCCACTCCTTTGGGACCTCTTGATTTTCTATGGCTAGATTGAATAGGGCAGTTAGGCTTTCCACGAATTCCTCTCCCCCTTTTTTGATAAACTCGTTAGAAATTTCATCCACTCCTCCCGCTTTTCCATCCCTTAATTTTGATATCACCTTTCGCACCTCCTCCGTTTTAATTTCGCTGCACCCGAACTTCGATAGGTTTTCCTCGGCCTGATTCGGACACTCAGGTGGGCTCCCCATGCCCCGTCGCTTATCGTTTACCTTTTCCCAGTGCTTGTCTAGTTCTGATGAGACTTGATCTTGCTCATCTGTAACTCTGCCATCTACTTTAATACTCTGTGGGTTACTTCCTTTGTTACGTTTATTCACTCATTTCCAAAATACGTTCGAACTGGACCCCCCTGTCGTTCTTATCGTCCTAATAAGACTGCTATTTCGTACTCTCCGATTGTCGTCTTTAATCTTATTTACTTTATTTCGTGCTTGGTGGTATTCTTCCTTTGCTACTGTGGTCTCGTTGCTTTCCGCCCCCTTAAGTTTTCTACTTCTCCTGTATGCAGCACATTTAGCTTTTCTTCCCTTTATGGCCATTTTCAGTTCTTCATTCACTCTGTACCCAAGTTCCCGTGTTGACACCCTGATCTTTCCTACACTTTCCTCCCCTGCCTCCACCAGACTCGCAACTATAGCGTCTGCCATCTTCTGGTCACTGCCCCTCTTGGGTACGGTTGCAAGCTTTGGTTTCAGTATGAGTTGAGTTACTGCTTGGTGGCAAATCCTTTCCACTGTTATCTTCATAACATTATGAATGCACCGTAAACAATTAAAAACAACAGATAAATGTTATAATCACAATTTTGGGCCCAGCGAACCTTCGAAATATGATTCGAGTCGACGATTCATTTCGAATCGAGTTAAGCTGATTTGGAAAAGATTAGGAAAAAATCGAATCGCATTTGAATACTATATTTGAACGGAGACAGACAATATTTATCGATTTTAGAAGGCATAGAATTTACAACTTGTAGAACGGTAAAATTCGTTTCGATTCGAAAGCTTCTGCCTGATTCGTTATTCGATTTGACTCTAAATTTGAGATTCGCTGGACTCTATCAAAACTATATTTCAGGGCCAGTATAGCCGAAATATGCTGAGCTAGCCTTCAGAGGCGGACTCGTCGCATGGTCCATCGAGAAACGTCCCGGTGTGTACATCTTCAGGTCCCTAAAACACCTGTTGGTTCGTGAAATTTCGTGAAAATAACCAAACGGCGAAATGGATTTGATTGCATAGACTGCTGGTTTATCGAAATGTTTTCTATTTGCAATCCACAAGATGGAATGCGTCCATGTTAACTGTTAAAATCAGGGGTGGACCGGTCGTATGTGCCATCGGGAAGCTTCCCGGTGGGCCCCCGTATTGGGTTCCCCAGGAAGTCCCCGAAAATGATGCAGCTCAACACCTGTTGGTGCGCGAAATTTCGTGGAAACGACTAGAAGGATAAATGGATGTACCTGCATGGACCGCTGGTATTTCGAACTGTCCTCTAAGTGGACTGCCAATATTGGCAGTCCACATAGAGGACACTTCGGTGTACCAGCAGTCTAGTCTGCCATTGGTAGCTCAGATGAAAGGAAACAGCGTTCCTTCAATTTTAAAAATCAAACTTTTCTTCTACTGGGCCGAACTGTCGTCTACCCGGTGGGTTCCCCTGGTAGAACGATTTTCTTCGAATGATCGATGAAGATAATACAAAAATGCCACCGAAATGTCCTCTTTGTGGACTGTCATTGATTGCCCAGATGCAAGGAAGCTGCGTTCGTTCAGTTCTCAAAATCAAAATATTCTTCGGGTATGCACCCCCCCCCCCCCCCCTCCCACCTCCCCCGGTGCATTTCCTGGTAGGTAACTTTTCGTGGCTCAGTCCGCTCCTGCTAGCCATGAATCAGAGACTCGAGGAGAGAATATTTGTTTTCAAGAGCTTTTGAATTCTTTTTATTTATTTCAGACCGGATTGGCTATCCCATAAGTGGCAGTAGTAGACCACTTACCAATATAGAATCATCGGGACGAACAATGACTCTAAAATTCGTCAGTGATTCGACTCTACAATACAGTGGCTTTGAAATTATATTTACGGCGTTTACCAAAGGTATGGCAAAATATGTTTTAATACGCATATACTTATGGAAACGTATTAACGCCATAGAAATTTAGTATTCCAAATTGTTATTTATTGATTTACTGGTGTTTAAGGTCACATATTTGTGCATATTTGCTAATCGTGACCGTGACAGTTTTACGGGTGGGGGAAGCTGGAGTACCCGGAAAGAACCACCGAGCATCGAGGAGCAGCTGTCAGCTCCTCAGCATTCTAACTCTGTTCAAGCTTCGCTCAAGCAGGGTTGCAGCGGTTGAAGACATGTGCACCATCGACGTGCAGTACGCCTTAGTACACTGCGTCATCGTGCCCCCATGTAGACGCCCGGGATAAAATGCCCTCCCATTCCAAATTGTTAAACTGTTATAATAGTTTAACTAAACTGTTATAACAGTTTAACTAAACTGTTATGTAAACTGTTATAGCCATTCACTAAACCGTTGTATCAGTTTACTGAACTTTTATAACAGTTAATATATTAAATTACAGTGACATCAATACACTGTTAGATTAGTTAATCTGTTATAACCGTTTAGTAAACTTCTATAACGTTTGATTAAAATGTTATAACAGTTTACTAAACTGCTGGAAGTCTCCTCAACTATCATAACAGTTTAATGTATGGAATAGCAATTGCGTTAATACGTTCCAGATTAGTTAACCCTTTACCTAACGTGAAAAGCAGACGACACTTGCAAAAATAATTCTTGAATAACTATTTTTTTTCATTTTTGTCTCAAAAACATAGGTTATGACCTATGTTTTTGAGACAAAAAATGAAAAAAATAATGAAAATTAATTGGCGATTTTTGAGAATAGCGCTGGCCGGTTTTGACCGTTACGTTGGGTAAAGGGTTAAACTATTTCAACACTTTATTAAACGGTTAAACCAGTTTAAGTAAATAGCTATAAACAGTTATAACAGTTTATCTAAACTATTATAACTATTTAACGATTTGTAATATTAAATTTCAATGGCGCTAATAAACTTCCGTACATACTGACGGACAAGGATATCGTGTCAACTATTTGAACTTGTAAGCTCGATTATTAAAGATGCCAGAGACATCTAACACCAATGCGTGGCAGGAACACATCAATGCCATCTTATGCCTCATCTTCAAAGTACAAAAAATCCACTGAATCAATTTCATGTCAGACTGAATTTACTCAGCTTGGACGCACGATTCCAACTTTGCTGCAAGCTTTTACCATAGGGGAACAACAATCAAACCCAGCCAATGTCAACACAAACAACACCAAAAACAACATAAAAGAAAATTTATCTATTTGTTTATTTATTGGGGTTTAACGACACTTTTGACAGTCAGGGTCACCTCGTGGCGGACAATTTAACGGGTGGAGGAAGCCGGGTACCCGGAGAGAACCACCGAGCGGACAAACGAAAAAAGAGCAACAAAACTATCATCTAATAGAAATCCAACACGCCTTCAAAATGTTGTTATGGTCGTGTGGACTAGTCATTTTCCACTGGTGGGCAATATTTCCACGTACGCAATAAAATTAGATTCCAAACACTAATAGTTGGTTTTATCATGAAAATTAATATTACCCGGTGCTTCATTAATTATAATTTTGCTGGATTACGACCAGTCCACGGCGACTGTATACGCTAAAAACTACACCTAAAGTGCTGTATTTAACACTTACGAAGTGCTGAACTAGCACTTTGTTCAAGTGTAGATATCCCAGAACCTGACAGGAGTTACAATAATACCACTTGACAAGTGTAATATCGTGACACTTAAAAGGAAGCAACGCAGATGACGCGGATCAGGCTCGAAATCTCGAGCCTGATCCGCGTCATCTGCGTTGTGTCCTTTTAATTATGTACCCACCAAGCTCAAATCAAATTATGAACGATTCTGGAAGAACCACCAATGCAAGTCACGTTTTCCAGTAAAATTTTCCAGTTCGTCGCTAGGTGGGTTCAAGAATAGAGAGTCACCTATTTATTTATTAACGTTTAACTACACTTTAACAGCCGCTGGATCAAGTTTTAGAGATAGTGTTCTTAATGTTTTATGTCTTTTTGTAATTCTTTAAAAAGTATGGAAATTTGTGTTACATTGGTAAAGATCTTGAAAAGTGTGGATTTATTTATTTATTAGGGTTTAACGACACTTTAACAGCAAAGGTCATATCGTGTCGGTGACAGTTTTTACAGGGTGTAAGAAGCCAGAGTACCCGGAGAGAACCACAGAGCAACGCCGAGCAGCTATAAGCTCCCCAAAATCGTAACTCCGCACTGCAGCACAGGCAGGGGAAGATTGGTTGAAGACATGCGCGCCATCGACGTGCAGTACGCGTTAGTACACGGCGTTATCGCGCCCCCATGTGGACAATCGGGTTTTGTGCTTTGCCCAAGGACACAACGCGGGGGTCCGAATCGATCGCTCAGACGTTCACCCATCCAAGGACTAACCGGGCTCGACGTTGCTTAACTTCGGTGATCTGACGTGAACCGGTTACCGAAACACCAATGCGCTCCAAGAGTCACCCAAGAAACCTACCGGGGCAGTTTCCCTCGCACGTACGCCATGTAGCATCTAAATATGGATACCAACACTAACAATATAATACAATGGAATTGTCGAGGTTTTAGAGCCAAATTCTTAGTCAAAAATATAAACCTACTGCTTTTTGCCTGAAGGAAACACTCCAAAAAGCAACCTGAAACTCAAGATTTTTCTGCTTTCAAGCATTTTACATGGCACAACACCTGGCAGACGAAAATGATCTTCATGTCTTTGCCAGAAAGGACATTATTCACAGTTCTGTATCTGTGCAACCAAATTTACATGCTGTAGCAGTGCGCCTACCTTTAGACAAGACGATCACGTTATGTTCAATTTATGAGTTACCTTCAGCAGATTGGTCTTGAACAACTGATTCACCAGCTCTCAATTCCATACATTCTGCTGTGTAATTTTAATGCTCACAGCTCTCCCTGGGGCGATTCATGCAGCAAAGAAGACATAAAAAAGAAAATAGAAGAGTTTATTTCAAAATACGACTTGTGCGTGTTCAATGATGAGACAGACACCTACTTGCATCCGGCATCTGGTTCATATACCTCCAACGATCAAACTATTACTTGACCACATATCTTCCTTCCTTTTTCGTGGAAGATCGAAGATGACTTGTGGGGATGTGTCCACTTTACAATTGTGCTGGAAAGTGTGGGTCCTGGTAAAGGAAGAGGAGAACTTTATAAAAGCAAACTGGGGCACGTTCTCTTCGCTTTATTCTGAAAGACTCACAGGGACGACATTTGAAGAAAGTCTTGAGGAACTGAAACGTTTAATAGTTTAAACTTGAAGTGATGTAACAACGTCAAAATAGCGATGACTAGAAAAACAAAAAAACAGCTATCTCCTATTTTCTTTACCGTTATACCACATTAAAATCTCTGAATAAAAGTCCGATGCATTTTAATTTTTGACGTTATGACCCTTATAACGTTACCCCAGAGTTCGATCATAACGGTTGGAATTTCATAGTGCCAAAACGTCCTTTCAAAGAACGTACCAAACCAAAAACTTATATTACGGACTTTCAGGCCATGTTTGGTCTAGCAGGTTTCATGCATAAATTCAAAGTGAATACATGTTGAATTATTGCTGGAAATGATCGCTATCCACTCAAAAACACTAGATTGTCTTTTCTTTATACGTTTTTAGACCAAATTGATCATTTCCAGTGATAATTTGACCCGTATTCACCTTGAAGTGATGCTTTGAAAACCGCCATTTTGAGTGATACCGTGAACGTGAAAATTTCTATACCTTCACTGGAGGATACGATTCTAGAGCTGTAGGTTAACCGAAACCGAACCGAGGTTTTTATTTTTTTTTTAAAAACCGAAACCGAAACCGTCGACATCCCGTAATCTAAGGTTTTTCGTTTTTTATTAAATACTCTCTTGCTGCAGAAATTCACAGAATGTAGCCATCCCAGAGTAGTGAGAGTACCCAGACACTGCCAATGGCAGTGTCTGGGTACTCTCACTACTCTGGGAAGGCAACATTCTGTGAATTTCCGACATTTCAGTTTAGTTGTGTTTGCAGCTTTCCTCAAGTTGCGTGTAGGTGTCCGACCTCGAAAAATGGCCAAGCACAATAAGAGTTCTGTATATATTTAGGTAATTATTATATTGGCCTTCCTGATTCTTCATGTATTATAGCTTATTTCGGGCATTCATTGAGTTTCACTCAATTTCACTACCATTCAGTTATGACTCCGCACATAAGAATGGGTTTATTGAATTTTACTTGGCCTCATGAACAAACCGAAAACCGAACCGAACCGAGGTTTTACTCCACCTGAAAAACCAAAACCGAACAAGAAATTTAAAAACCTACAGCTTTATGTAACGATTCTATCCACAATTTCTTCGATATTCTATCGTTTAGCGTATAATAAAAAAGTACGTGTATGTTATGTATGACCAATGATATCAGGTCAGAATTACATGATCTTTTCTTCAAAGGTTATTTGTCATTAATAGTTAGTCGAAAGCGATGGAGTTTGTTAAATGTCGCCCACCCCATACTGCCTGCCACTTAAAATTTATGTAGGTACTAATATGCGGTTTAAAGTCACTGAAAGGTATTTTAAAAGCATTATTAAGCTTGTTTAAAGCCTGTTTCGCTGCACAGTCTGCCCTGGTGTTAGCAGAGATACCAACATGTCCAGATAACCAGCAAAACACGATATCATATTGGTTAAGAGTTCTGTATATATTTAGGTAATTATTATATTGGCCTTCCTGATTCTTCATGTATTATAGCTTATTTCGGGCATTCATTGAGTTTCACTCAATTTCACTAACATTCAGTTATGACTCCGCACATAAGAATGGGTTTATTGAATTTTACTTGGCCTCATGAACAAACCGAAAACCGAACCGAACCGAGGTTTTACTCCACCTGAAAAACCAAAACCGAAACCGAACAAGAAATTTAAAAACCTACAGCTTTATGTAACGATTCTATCCACAATTTCTTCGATATTCTATCGTTTAGCGTATAATAAAAAAGTACGTGTATGTTATGTATGACCAATGACATCAGGTCAGAATTACATGATCTTTTCTTCAAAGGCTATTTGTCATTAATAGTTAGTCGAAAGCGATGGAGTTTGTTAAATGTCGCCCACCCCATACTGCCTGCCACATAAAATTTATGTAGGTACTAATATGGGGTTTAAAGTCACTGAAAGGTATTTTAAAAGCATTATTAAGCTTGTTTAAAGCCTGTTTCGCTGCACAGTCTGCCCTGGCGTTAGCAGAGATACCAACATGTCCAGATAACCAGCAAAACACGATATCATTTTGGTTAGACATGAAAATATTCAGCGTCTCACACGTTCCAAAATGAGAGGGTTTTTCAACCTGAGGTTGAGTGAAGCTAGCAAAGAGGAACGAGAGTGGGAAAATATAACCGACTTCCTTTCCAAAACATTCTCGATGTGTTCAAGTGCTAGATGCCAAGCTTTTTCTTCAGCTGCAAAAATGGATCTTTTATTCGGTATTCTGACAGAGGTGATCTGATCACCCGAAACAACGGCTGGTGATAACTTTTCACCATCTTTAGATCCATCTGTATACATCCTTCTATATGCATTGCACTTGGACTTTATTTCGGAATATTTTTGTTGCAACTCTGCAGTTTGTCTCAGTTTTTTTAGGAAGCTAGGTCCAAAATTGCAGTAGTTTTTTTAGATGCCATGGAGGAATATGTGACTCACGAATCTCTTTTATCGAATCGGATTCGAGTGTAGCGAATTCCATATGATATTTATTTCTTAGTCCCAATGGTGGAATATGTTTCTGTTAAAAATTTAACATTTTAGGATCTGAGACACAATTATAAGTGGGGTTTGATGGATTAGCCAATAGTTTCCGCGAACAGTCAGCATTCACATTCAGCAGGGGAAGGGGGGGGGGGGGGCGTCAAAGACTATTATTATCATCGAGTGGTGTGGGGATAGGTTGGGGAAATCTCCCCCGAGGTGAAATATATCTGACCTAGACAAGAGGCTTGCCTCGTGTCTGGGTCAAATATCTTTTCCCGAGGGTGAGATTTCCTCCGTACCCCGTACACCCCCAGAATATAATGTTTCTCTATCCATACAGAACATGACTTTAACGAAATAATTCTCTTGCTCGTGAGATGAACATTGCCTGTTCTCTCCATTATTAATCGTACATACAAATGAATTGCATGTTCGGGAACAGGATTGAAATGTCCCATATTGGTATATTCTACGAGCACATTCTTTTAGACTGTACTGGTGTTAATGACGTCAGATTGCGATATTATATTTTATCTATTGACTGTAATGTAAACGGAAATTTGATTGGTCAACAGATAAAGGACATAAACCCGTAAGGTATGGACAACATACGAACCCACGATATTTCCGCTCACCCACGCGAAAATTTTCCGTATCGTGGATTTGTCTCGTTCCGGAAATTCATATCGTGTGCAGACGTCATGGCGCGGAAGTAAATATCGTGGCAGACGAGTTAAACTGTAATATCAAACACCAGTACTGTGAAAAGTTCGCCTGGGCGGTGTAACAATAGCAGGAGGAGTATGTCATAATATTAAGGGTGTTAAATATGTATTTTGCAGGCCCAAAGAAAGGAGAGGAGTGATTAAAACTTCTGACTGTTCTAAAGTTGTTTATTTAGTATAATATACACCTAGAACTTAATTAACCACCTTCTGTTTTTTCACAGTGGTGTTATAAGAAACTGTCATTACTTTCATCCTTTTTTAAGATGACCAAAAGTGATTGTTTGGACAAGGAATGGTCTATTGACAAATGAAAGATAACACAATGATGAAAATATGCAGTATTTTAATGGCAGTAATTACACATATCTCTCACTAAGGTTTTTGACGGAAAAATGGTCTCTCGGTAAGTATGGTGCTGGAACGGTCCATGGTGAAACAATGCCAGTAATTACTGTCAAAATATGTAACTGGTGATCTCCTGAACACAACAGCAGTGTCTGACTTCAGTAGCGAGTGGATCCACCACGTGCCCGGAAGACAAAATGGACCCTCCTCCTAATGCTACCAGTGAGCCTTCTGATACGGTCCTGAGGCAACTGCTGCCACTCCTCATGCAATGCAGCTTTAGAATCGGTCCAATACTGTACAGGCGGATCCCTTGCTTGCACACGACGTCCAAGGAAGTCCCAGATGTGTTCTAAGGGATTTAAATCGGGGCTCATTGCAGGCCAAGGTAGTGTCGTAATAGCGTTGTTCTGAAGGAAAGCTCTCACAGCATGGGAACGATGTGGCCTGGAATTGTCGTCCATGAATACAGGGCGAGTAGCCAACGGGTGGTTGTCAAAGTGAGACACGACAATCGGATCGAGAATGTCCCGGATGTACTGATGACCACTGCGATTCCAACGCACAGTCACCATATCAAGCTTACAGTCATTAGTGAGGCATTCCCAGATCATTACTGACCCCCCCCCCCCCCCCCCACACCACCATGAGAAACAGTAGGTCTGATGTTTCTGGGCATGTAAGCAGTATTTCTATGCCTCCACACTCTCATGCGACCATCTGTGACGTGAAGCGGGAACCTACTCTCGTCTGACCAATGGACTCTCCTCTATGTCCTGCGATTCTAATGTTAATGTTGCTGTGCCATACACCACTCCAAACGTCGTCTTTGGTGCTGATCGGACAGAGCTGGACACTTGATAACCCCTTTGGACCTCAAACCCGGTGCTTGGAGACGGTTGCGGACAGTTATGTTGCACAAACGCCTGTTTGGGAGCCAAAGGTGTTTCAAAACCCAACTTGAAGCAAAGGGTTCTCTCCTTATGAGGCGTGCCAGACTCCTATCTTCTCAAGAAAGGTATTTCGGGGTTGTCCAGACCCTGGTCGGTTCTTAACATCGTTAGTTTGTTGAATTTGTGGGACAAATATGCTGATGACAGATTGACTATAGCCAAGTTGCCTTCCAAAAGCTTTGAATGACATGCCTGGTGTATGCATGCCAACGATTTGCCATCTTAGTGCCTCTGCCAGTCTCCTCCTTGCCATGTCAACATTTACTGATAAAAGAAGTGACAAATTTTCTTGTTTTATACCCAGATATTGCATGTGGATAAGAGTGTTTTTGTGACATTCGTGGGTAGCATGCTTCACGTGGACGAGGGGTGTGTGTTTGGGGTACGCTATCAAACAGAAACGTCATGTTTCACGATATGAACTGTTCTGCAAGGCGTAGCAATCATTAAAACATAATAATCAGTAACAGCCACTTCACTGTCATGAACCATTTCAGGGGGTGCTTAATTATTTTCCAGGTGTACACATTAAATTTATTTTACTTGTACCATGCTACCAAACAAATGGGGCCAAGAGTATGTGCAAACATTGACAGTTTTAGTTGTCAATAGATAAAATGGTCACCCCATGTTTGTGTACGTAATACAGGTTTTTACCTACCCTCGCCGAATCGGATACGGCTGTTGTGTTCAGGAGAGTACAGACACGGGGTAACTAATAGCACCTTCTTTAAGAGAGTTATTTTGCAACATCAGTTCTCACCAGATTCTCTAGTTTCAAAAGGAAATCAACATTCTTATAAAGTTTTAGTTGTTTTTATTCTTTTAACTGCGTTTCATGTGCAAACATTATTTTCAAATGAAACAAAATACCGCATTTTGATTGGCTGAGAGGTACGGTGTAACAGGCAATGGATTTTTTTATACTGTGTTTAACCACGGTGTAAAAACAAGAATATTCAAGAGCAAGCTATATGGCTAAAAAAGTACACATTTTTAATTATTAATTCATACCTTCTGCTTGGTTATGTTAGAACAAAAATAAAAATACAGGAAATGTAATATTTATGTGCAATAAAATATTACAGATATGGATGTCATTGGAACTGTCTCATTGAGCCAGTTCCAATGACATCCATATTTGTCTGCTTTTATTTAAGAAACTTGCAAAGTACAAATTTTCTGTCAGTTTTTTCCCACAATGTAGGTTAAAGTATTAAGTACACCAAAATTCTTGGAAATAAATCTGTTATCCTTGTGTTTTCCAGGGTGTATGGGAATTTACACCGGTTTGGGAACTCATACACCCTTCGGCCTCGCCTCAGGGTGTATGAGTTGCCACACCGGTGTAAATTCGTATACACCCTGGAAAACACAAGGATAACAAATAGTATTTTGTCATCGGGAGGATTTACACAGGATTCGGTGGCTCATTGGTTACGGAGTTGGACTTCAAACCGAAAGGTCCACGGTTCGATCCCCACCAGGGAGCACTGCGTTGTGCTCCGTGGGTGTACGGTGGCGCTGCGCACGAATGCCTATTGCACGTCGACTGTGCACTTGTCTTCAACCAATGCTAACCCTGCTTGTGTGGAGTTAGTACGTTGGGGAGTCTGGCATTTGCGCGCCGTTGTTCGGTGGTTTTTTCTGGGTATTCCGGCTTCCTCCACAAGTAAAACAGTCCAACTAGAGGTGATCCTGACCGTCAAAAGTATCGTTAAACCCCAATAAATAAATAAATAAATTAATAAATAAATAAATAAATAAATAAATAAATAAATAAATAAATACACAGTATTCATTCAAATTTTGGTATCATTATTCACTATTGTATTTGCAATTTATTTCACTGTCTCGCTAATGTTCATTTCAGGTTTTTAAACACGTCTCACTGATGGAATTTTTTACCCTACATAACCTTTTAATGACGCGATATAGCCTCAGCTGCTGATGTGGAGTTACACATTAATAGATAAATAAACTTTCTACGAAAACATGCGCTAGCGCACGAGAACGATGGGTTAACATATTGAAGTGACATGGAACAGTTGTCATTTCAGTGACAACACTTTTGAAGTTATTGAAATCGATGACGTCGTGTGCTCTGTAGCGAAAAAAAATTATACTCAAGTGGTATGTGTGTGGGTGGTGGGTGGGGTGGGCGTGGCGTGTGGGGAAGGGTAGCTGCATTATTGGAAACGAAACATTGCTTGTGATTGCGAGCATTAAATAGTCAAAAGAGTATGGTCAAGTGGGCCGGGTAAGCTAGATCTGTCTCGCCCAGGTATTTCACCCGGGAATTTCAGCGGTATTCTCAAAAGCTGCCAATTAATTCTCATTTTATTTTCATTTTTTTTTTTTTGTCTCAAAAATATAGGTTATGACCCCTCATTGGAACGTTCCAATGAGGGGTCATAACCTATGTTTTTGAGACAAAAAATAAAAAAAATAGTTATTCAAGAATTTTGTTTGCAAGTGTCGTCTGCTTTTCATGTAAGGTAAAGGGATGATTATCCCAAATCAACTGCGTTAAGTGAATATGAATCCTATTGGGTTCATATTCACTCAATCTAGTTGATTTGGGTTGATTTTTAACCCAGCTGATTTTAGAGTGTATCTCAATAGCCAGGCTCTGGCAGAAATAAAGGATATCAGAATACTTTGATACAATGCCGCCAAAAAAGACTATTTACCGAACGACTCCGAGTGGGGCGTGTTGATTCCACATATCACTGAGTACACTCCAGAAATCAGTAGGATGGTCGTATATTTTTGAGCGCTGGATTGTCGGGTGCAGAATCGAGAGGCCGGAGACTTAATCATAATATATTTTCATCAATACCCGGTTTACCGTTTTTCTAGCCGATTTGGTCGGTAACGACTATTAACCCGTGATCGAGTTAATCGTTTCATGACATCGTTTCCAGGTATTATCCACTTTGTTCGAAAACGGAGCGAAAATCAGACTTCACACTTGTCTTGTATGAAAGTTTGCAATCGAGTCGGGGGGGGGGGGGGGATATCCAGGAACATATGATGATTTTTAACTTTCACCATGTTAGCCCACGCACTCAGCAAACTTGGATGGATATTCACATACCCGCTCGGTATTCACTGTAGTTTAAAAATGTTGACAGGGTGGTCTCAATATTTATATCATTTTGTCCAATATAATTTGTCCACAGTCTTCGCAGGAAGATGATGAGAATGTTGTATTGAAATACATCTGCAAAATATGGCTTCTGCAAGTTTGCGGTCTATTTTAAGTTATCTCCGCCAACATGTATGGCATATGGAGATTGAACATCTGGGTGTCGTTTTTTAAATATCGAGCAGTAGGCGAGGTGTTTAAATGAGACATCCAGGTATTAAATCTCCATATACCATACATGTTGACGGAGATAACGTCTTTGTCCCGTTTGAAACACAATAGAAAAATAGTGGAGAAAAAATTATGGACGCGTTTCTCATGCTCCGTAATCAGCATGAACATTTTTTTGGTTTTTACAAATGCAGAAGACAACAGATAGAGTTACATCCCTTGGGCCATTGAAGAAACGAGTAAGCAGTATTTTGTTTACATATCGTCCCTCGAGTTTCAATGTGTTAAATGCGCCGACTGGCACATAGAACACGTTGGAACTAAGGGGACGATATTTGCTCTTATTTTATTTTCTCAAGTTGTTTTATTTAATTATACGACTATTTAATTTATAACAGCAAAATATGATCAAATTGTCGGAAATCTAATAATATTTGTGACTAATTTCAGGGTTTGTTTGGTCGATTTTTATATCGAGGCGAGCGGAAGCGAAGCGTTTTCATTTCAACAATATACCCCCGATGATTCGCGTGCCCATATACCCTGGGTGTTGCACGCTCTCATATACCTCGGATGTTGGGTGCCCTTTGCCATGACTATTTGTCCAAGGCATTCTGTCCATTCAAATGACAGAATTATCGGGATATAGGGACAAATTCTCATATCTTCACAGTACTGCGGATATACAGTTTGGATCACGGGCAAGGTTAATCAAATTATGACAGTTAATCAGGAGTTGAAAAAAACGGATTTATTTTCACAAATCCTGACATACAGAATTGAACATAGTATAGAGTTGTATGCTTGTATCCATGTTAAACAAACATGGACTATGAGATACCAAAATAGACCAATGTATTAATCAGGTTGATCAGGTAATATTAACTTTGGTAAAACCAAGAAGCGCGCGCAGGCGTGGTTTTGAAAAAAATCAAAACCAGTGGAATCAACGCTAATTTCAATTATGTACTATAGCATTAGCAGACCACCCAAGTTTTAGAAATTTGGGGCAACCATTTCATAAGTCACCCAGTTTGCATTTTGGTAGGGTACCAGCAATCTATAGTTCATTTACCTATCTCAGATAAAATCGTTAAAAAATATTTTTTCTCAAACGCCTTCTGTGCGAATCTGTCAAACAGAAATAGCAATAGCAGACGATGCAAAACGTCAAAAGCAGGGGGTGTTCAATTTAAATGATTTCTGTCAAAAGTAGAGTAGTTTTACTCGATACTTTCCGTGTAGTTGATTCGGAAAATCCGTGTAGATTAATTAACTTTCTAATTAATCCGAAAAAGACATCTGTTTTGTTGCGGTGTTGAAAGTATTTGAAGCATTTCTCGGAGCACGAATCGTTTTTGAATTTGTTCTTTGGAAAGGGAATCTCGCAGTTTCTCATTGATTGGCGATTGAAAGGCAACGTTCGATTTCTTCCAAGAACAGTGGTTTCTACTTCTGGCTTCGGAATCGGAGGAAAAAATCGATTGGATGATATGTGATTATGTAGTTTACCACTAATTTTCAATTTCACATACGCTTTACCGAATAGGCTTGCTTCAAAGCAGCGGCTGCTTTTGCGGGCGCTAATATACCACTAAATATTTTGACAGTATGGCACTAAAGCAATTAGAGCATGTGATTATAAAAAATACATTTATAATTCTATTCTCTGGTATTCTGGGATTGAATGACTTTAATTTTATTTGGTGTATTTGATTGAATATGCCTTTTTTATTTAAAGGTTTCTTCAGCTTGCACAAGCTTGAACGATGTATCAATATTTTTGTTTCTTGATATAGATTATCTGTTAATTGTAAAACGTTATTGATATATCGTAAAATAAAATATCTGTCTATCTATCAATGGTGATTGCAGTGTCAGCAAACTGTTTGAAGAACAAATCTGTAATCAGTTTACTGACAGTGACTTTCAATAATTTTGAGTACACTCTAAATCGGTTGGGTTAAAAATCAACCCAAATCGACTGGGTTGAGTGAATATGAACCCAATTTGGGTTCATATTCACTCAACCCAGTCGATTTGGGTTGATTTTTAACCCAACCGATTTTAGAGTGTACATATCCACTGATCTATCTTGAATTCATGGCAGTTCATGGTCATGCCTCAAGTCAGGAGTCAGTAGAAGATAATCTATCTGAAAGTGCACGAATATATACTGAGTCAAAAAAGAAAGTATAATAGAAACAAATGTGAAAAAATAGCATAAACGATGAAATATAATAGTTCTAATGTTGCATGTTTGTGGACAAGAAGTTGTGCAAAGAGTTTAATGGCATGTTGTTGTTGTCCATCCAACTGTATACAACTTTGCTACGGATTTCAAAATAGCACGTGCCACCCGAGAATGTCAAGTGGAATGGGTGACCGATGATTTTCTTTGTGTTATGTTGTGCTAGAGAGCCTGGGTTATTGATAAAACACGTTAGTTTTTGTCTTCCGACATTTTAAAAAATGCCAAGGTTATCCAAAAATCAGAGGTTACGTGCCATTGGTATGCATGAGGCTGGGATACCTCCAGATGAGCTCGCTCATGAGTTCGGAGTCACTGTGGCCACTATGTACCGTCTCATTGGAAGGTATAGAACCTCTGGATCTACTGCCGACCGACCCCGTTCAGGTCGACCAAGAGTTACGACCCCTGCACGAGACCGACACATCAGGACGTCTCACTTGCGGGATCGCTTTCATCCGGCAACGAGGACAGTAGCAATTAATCCTGGTAGAACTAACAATAGAATCAGCGCACAAACTGTCCGCAACAGACTCGCTGAACACGGCAACTAAAGCAGGCGTCCATACCACGGACCAATCCTTGCCCAACGTCATCGTACCGTCAGAATAGAATGGGTACGTCAGCGTGTTCTCTGGACCCAGCTGCGTTGGAGCACAATTCTTTTTAGTGATGAATCACGACTATGTCTACGGCGCGCTAATGGTAGGGCAAGAATGTATCGCCGACGAGGAGAACGGTTTTCTGATGATTGCGTGCGGGAATGCGACCGTTTCGGTGGGGGTAGTATAATGGTTTGGGTAGGAATTTCCTTGCACCATCGAACGCAGTTGGTCTTCATCGATGATAATCTGAATGGACAGCGATATAGGGACGAAATTCTTAACGCTGTTGTTGTCCCGTTCTTCTTTTGGTTATTGTTTTTTTTATTAGGATTTAACGACACATTAACAGCCAGGGTCATATCATGTTTTACTGGTGGAGGAAGCCGGTGTACCCGGAGAGAACCACCAAGCAACTGTCAGCTCTCCGACATCTTTATTCTGAACTCTGCACTGCGACGCAGGCAGGGTTAGATTGGTTGAAGACATGCGCACCATCGACGTGCAGTACGCCTTAGTACACAGCGTCATTGTGCCCCTATGTAGGCAACTGGGGTTAAGTCTCTTGTCCAAGGACACAACACGGGAGCACGAATCAGCCGCTGAAATGGTCACCCACCCAACTACTAACTGCGCTCGAAGTTGCTCAACTTCGGTGATCTGAGGAGAACCGGTTACCGCGACGCTGTCCCGTTGTTCAACGCTAACGTAGGATTGCAGTTATTTCAGCAAGACAATGCCCGATGCCGCGTGGCGCGTATCTGCCGTGACTTTCTTGAGGAGCAGAACATCGAACTTCTTCCCTGGCCCCCACATTTGCCAGATTTGTCGCCAAATCGAGCATCTTTGGGATCAATTGGACAGTCGGGTACGACTGAGTGATCTTTAGACCTTAGGCAATTTACGTAATGTTCTAAGACAGGAGTGGAACGCAACACCGCAGGGTGGCATCCAGAAACTTATCAGGTCCATGTGTCGTCGATGTCTTGCCATCGAAGAGGCAAACGGTGGACATGCATGCTATTGACTGCATGTGTGAACTTGAATTTCATGTCTGAATAGCGACGCCCTGACGTGACACTGGCAATAGTAAGAACATGAAATTATGCAAATTCATACAACTAGACTCGAAATATGAATTTCCAATAATTTGTTTGGAATTAAAGTCGATAATACTAAACAAACTGGTCCTCAAAGTTTATTATACTTTCTTTTTTCATTCAGTATAAAAACAGAACAATACATACGTTTGAATGGGTTAAAAATTATCGCTCGAAATTTCTTTGACCTTCGACTCGAGTGATATCCTGGGCCAAAACAATCTAGTGCGATAATTCTTAACTCATTCAAACGTATGTACGGTTCTGTATTTATCACACACCTCCACCGTAACAACCAGTCTGTACGCTACTTGAACCAAAAACACTCTTCAACTGGATAATTGCTGCGTTTTCTTCGTTGCCAACGAGAAATCACTGTTAGATGGCCGAGTACCAACCCTAATTTGCTTTTTACTTTTTACGGCATTCAGTTGGTCGAAACCAATACATACCGATCAAGTTCACGGTCAAATTGAACTTCAAATACTGACTAAACTGGGGAAAATAACACAACAAAAAGTTTTTTTTTAAATTGCTAATGAGTTTAGCACACTCCATCATTATATGACCAGTTGCAGAAAGTAATTGTCAAGGAAACATCAGTCAGAATGTTATTTTTATTTTGTAAATTTTTGACTCGAATCTGATTGTACAAATATCCCCGGTAAATAAATCTAAATGAGGAACTTAGAATTTCTAAGAGATCTCGACTCCGGTGCATTCGACCAATGATTGACGTGATTTATTTGGACGGGTTCCTTCACTGTTTACATTAGAAACGAAAGCGAACGAGTTTTGTATCGCATCTGCGATACAACGTTTTATTTTTATCGTACAGGCAGAACAGTGGAAATCCCGTGTTCAACATTAATAGCTGTGTGATAAATATATATATGATCCCTTTGTATGTCAGGAAAATAAGTCTCTTCTGTTTTCATTCGGCGGTTCTATTGGTGGTATATATCAGATGTCGCCACTACTTACATTGTTGTCTAAAAAGTTTAAACAGTTCAAACTGATTAAAAAAGTGACAAATGACTCATTGAATTATTGCTACAAATCAGTAAAAATGACAAAGTCAACATTTATATGGATGTACCTGTCCTAAAAGCCCTATGAAATCATTAAAAGAATGAAAGAAAAAAACATTTAGACCAGGGAAAAAATTCATTTCTGGCAAATCAGACCATCCACCAACCCCATCATACGTTGCTGGAAACATTTTTTAGAACACCGAGCCCCCCGATCGTATGAGACAATATATGACGATCCAACCTCTCGCAGCACCTTCACATAGAAATCCCCTTTAACCCTTTACCTAACATGAAAAGCAGATGACATTTGCAAACAAAATTCCTGAATAACTATTTTTTTTCATTTTTTATCTCAAAAACATAGGTTATGACCCCTCATTGGAACGAGCTCGACGAGCTCGTTTCATTGGGGGTTCACAACCTATGTTTTGAGACAAAAAATGAAAAACATAATGAAAACTAACTGGCGATTTTTGGGAATAGCGCTGGCCGGTTTTGGCCGTTACGTTGGGTAAAGGGGTAAGATGCTCAAAATCTTGCTTGACACTGATCTATATTTCAGGTATGTACTCCTCCTGTCTGAGCGGATATAAGTGTTCCTCAGGGGAATGCATCGATGAATCCTTAAAATGTGACGGTATTAAAAACTGTGATGCTATCTCAGAAGACGACGAAGATGATTGTTACGACACGGACGACTTGGACGACTGGGATGATTTCGATGATTTGTCAACTGCAGGTATTGTTGGTATCTCCTTTGGAGTGGCGTTCTTTTGTTTGGCTTTGGCAATTGGAATTAGGGTTGCCGTGAGACTGGTTGGCAGAGGATCATCAGTAAACAGACTACAGGTTGTCGCCACCAGGACCCAACAACAGGTAGGTTTCATAATCTGAAGCATGTTGTGGTTCTGTGATCGCAAAAGCATTCTCCATCGAGTCCTTCCGATCGGATCTTGACAGGATTGCGACCGGGTCACGATACATTTACACCACGGCCGCCGTGGACTGGTCACTTTCCACGGGTGAGAAATATTTCTACGAACGCAATAATATTAGTTTGCAAACACTAATTATAGGAATGGCCATCAAAAATATAATAAATGAAGCATCGGGTACAACCCGGTGTTTCATTAATTAAAATTTTGCTGATGTTGATTTTTATCACCTGGTAAACGCATACATGGACTTTACTGCGCACGCGTGGATTATGACCAGTGCACGGCGATTGTACTTTATGCAGGTGGGCAGATCTTTCGTGAATATAATATTGCAAAATCAAATAAAAATTGAAACAAATTATCTGTTGTTTTATCAAAGCCTGAATGTAGGATGGGTGTGTTATGTTTTGTATCCACTCACCCTCATACATACTTGGATAAAGCGGCAGACAATTCATTTCAATTGCTATAATTTAATTCAGAGTGTCAGCGTGTATTATAAGGTACCCTCACACAGCCGAAGTCTCCGTTGTTTATATCATTGCATTTATATTGACTTTTTTGCACACGGCGGTTTTATTATTTTCAACATTCTCTGAAAGACGCGGTCTCGAAAACCGACGAGAAAAACTAGCATTGCGTATTAAAATGAACAAAACTCCTCGGCAGCGCACAACGCAATTCCATTTTCAATATTTGTCAAAATAAGCCAGCGCCCTGTTGTCTTCAAAAATGGAGGAATCTATTTTGTATTTTGGGGAAGGTTCAGTAATAATGCAATCGCACGGCCCAAAATTATGCATATCGGGAGGAAAGGATTCATCGCTGCCTTATATCTTCATGGAAATTAACTTTCGATAAGCTAGCACAATTGTAATTATTAATCGCACGAGGAAGGTACAATTAAGAAGCAAGTTTTTTAGTACCTGAAAAAACCACCGAGCAGCGACGAGCAACTGTCGGACTCCCCAACGTAATAACTCCACACAGCAGGATTGAACCCGTTGAGGACAAGAGTACCATGGACGTGCAGTACGCATTAGCACACAGCGCCACTGAACTCCCAAGTGGGCAGTCTGGATCAAGTGCCTTGTCCTAGGACACGACGCAGCTAACCCCGTTGGGAATCGAACCCTGGTGGGGTGTGGGGAGCACTAGCGAAGCGAGGACAGTTCTCGTTAGATCACCGAAGTTAAGCAACGTCGAGTCAGGTTAATCCTTGGATGGGAGACCACTCAGCGATTGATTCGGGTGCTTCCCGTAGTAGTTTCTGGTGTGCGATCAGCGAAGTTTGAGTGTGTGATTCTGCGACGTTGCATCACGTGCCAGCTGTGAACGTTGAGAATGTTCACCAGTACTACGCAATCCCCACCGTACCCAGGTGTAAAATAGGGACCTGTTGAGGCGCTTGCCTTGTGTGCCCGTCTGTGGAGCACCAACAGTATTCTCCGTTGAGTTGAGATGTGGATGTCATAGAATGAGCAAAGGGTGTGTATGCCTATAATACGGGGTAATAATGTAAGTCAGAGAGCACTGTGGTGGATTCTAGACGTTAACATTGAATTATTATTATTATTATCGGACTGTGGACCTTTAGGTTTGAAGTCCAGCGCCATAATCACTGAGCCACCACGCAAGTAATTGTTGATAAGATGCCTTTGTCCTATGGCATCAGTAGAAAATGGAGTCAAGTTTCCCTTTGTTACGCTGAATAAACGAAAACAACAGACAGCTGTCAGTTGTTTTCGTTTATTAAAAGGAACAAAACGAAACTTAGCTTTTTATTGAAAACTAATTAGAAGCAACTAGTTAAGATAATCCTTCATTAAGATTACATATCAATGTTCCAATAAGAGTAAAATCCTCTCCCTCTGATTGGATGAGAGCTGGCGTAGTTTCTTTTATGTTTACGGCTCAAGTGACAAATGTTACCGTCTGACGTCACGACACGCGAAATATTTGAAATGACGTCACCCGTTTCGTAATTGCTTCATCAATGGAGTGACCAGCAAGCCGATTCATTTTTCGGGATTTTTCACACGTGCAGCAAACGGTGTTTCGAATGAAGTGTTGTTTAAATTACAAACCGATTTGCTATTTGAACAGAGATGGAATAAGTTTACCTGGTTTATTGATTATTTATCCAGTGGTGAGGTACACGAGGGGTTTATTTACTAAACCAGTGATCGTTAAAAGTTGCCTTGAACAAGGCAACTTTTAACGATCACAGGTTTAGTAAATAAGCCTCTCGTGTTTCACGATGTGGGTTTTGGGCTAATGGGTAGTGTCTATTGGAACATATACGTTATTGTGATCAGTTGACGGTAACATGGTCTGAGGTTTGCGTCAATTCATCCCAATAACTTATAGTATCACACCTCTCCCAACGGGGGCGCGGTGGCGTTGAGGTAACCGGTTCTCGTCAGATCACCGAAGTGAAGCAACGTCGAGCCCGGTTAGTCATCGGATGGGTGACAGTCTGAGCGATGGATTCGAACTCCCGCGTTGTGTCCTTAGGCAAGGCACTTAACCCAGTACTAAGACGTACTGTACGTCGATGGTGCGCATGTCTTCAACCAATCTAACCCTGCCTGTGCTGCAGTGCGGAGTTACGATGTTCGAGAGCTGGTAGCTGCTAGTCGTTGCTCGGTGGTTCCCTCCGGGTACTCCGGTTTCCCCCACCTGTAAAACTGTGACGGTCATGATAAGCCATTGTGTATAAGTATGTGACCTTGAACACCAATAAATAAATATAAATAAATACACCCCTCCCAACACTAACTGTCCACTTTGGCGCTTTGTTTAGCGAATGTATTTGTACAATAATTTGCAAATTTGTATTCTTCACGGGAAAAAATGAGTAACTCTCGCCTCCCAGACGTTGGTATTAATCAAAATCGAAAAGACAGCGTCTGTATTATGTGTAACGATGCGAACACCTTTGATATAAGGTACAAACAAGTCACAGAACATCAACAGATGTTGAAAACAGGTGAAAACGCCGTTTTCTTATTTTCAAAATAGGTTTATAAGAGAATAATAATCAAACATTCAAACTGATTGTGGGAAAATGTAAAAAGCCAACTTCTTTATCATTAATCAAGTCTACAGTAAAATGCCTGAAGTTTGTGAAATGAAGCACACATCAATGATACAAATTCTCTTAATATGATATTCCCATACTCTTAGAGTTAAAGTTTCCTATAGCTTTAGGATATTAGGGGAGGGGTGTAATTTTGTCGTAAATCTCTTTCAACGAAGAAGAGTGTAAGCCATGGAGAGGGAGAGTAACATATTCAGGCACATGGAGAACACACCAGTAAACAGAACTTCCCACCCAGACGAGAATTGATATTCTGGGAGAAAAAAAAAAAAAAAAAAAAACAAAACACGAAGACATGCAATGTTAGCGCCATTCAACCTCAGTGTTTGTTAGTTTGTCTTCATCCTGAATACGTCCTAGTATTTGTTTTTGTTGTGAGGATTTTATGTGGCTTTCTTTACAATACTTAGCCCTTTACCAAACATGAAAAGCAGACGACACTTGCAAAAAAAATTCTTGAAAAACTAATTTTTTCATTTTGTGTCTCAAAAACATAGGTCATGACCCCTCATTGGAACGAGCTCGACGAGATCGTTCCAACGAGGGGTCATAACCTAAGTTTTTGAGACAAAAAAATGAAAAAAATAATTAAAATTAATTGGCGATTTTTGAGAATAGGATTGGCCGGTTTTGGCCGTTACGTTGGGTAAAGGGTTAAATTCTTTCAACTGAACACTTTGAATGAGAAGCGGAGAAAAGATGCATCCAAATGTGGCTAGCAAGGCCCGCATCTCGAGTACAGGGTGTATCGATCAAATTACTGATGATAGTGCCGACGATATTTGCATCACAATTCATTGATAGATCAGATAAAAAGGTTTGCAGGAGAAGACAAGGAGAAACGAGGAAGCTAAATAATTGTTCACTCACCTTTTCCGATAATTTCATTCAGGATTCATCGTTTTATAAAAATTACAATAATGTTTGTAACTGTTCTACTTTCAGCCATCGACTGTTTCAGCGCCAGGTTATGGAGTATCTCCTGCCGTGTACAGTCAAGGACAGCCCCAACCTCAACCTCAGCAACAACAACCACCACCACCATATACTAACACTGCTTATTTTTAGTTTACTGCGGTGCTGAGATAATTCACAACGATCAACTGAAATCTGCATCTTTTAATTTTTATTGAACAACTAATATGGACTAATATGGACTGATATGGACTGATATTGCGTGAACAATGCACTGAACTCTCCACAGCTGGGTTGCTGGGACGTTCATTGGTCACATACAGAGACTTGTCTTCAACGCCGTCATTATAAAGGGGGTGGGGGGGGGGGGGGGTGCTATAAATAAAAAAAGTCAACAACAAAATTTCTGAAACGATTCTAGATCCCGACTCCTCGCATATATCGGTCATTTTTTAAAGAGTACAGTTTATGTCTGTGAAAAGGGGAGATGTTGATGAAGTACACATTTTTTTGTGGCAATGAAAATTTAAAATTTACAAATTATTTTAGTTTTTATTGACAAAACACAAATGCCATGATGGAAGTGAAGGTTGTTACACTGTGACCAGAGTCACAGCATATACAGCTCTCAAACGTCATAGATTGGGAGGGATTATCGCGTTGATTGACTTGGCGCCATCATGTAGATTGGGAGGGAGGGGGGTTGGGCTGTTTGAGTGGTGATGTTTTCCGCTCATGTTCCAGCAATCCAGTTGTATCGAAATCAATGATAAAATGTCAGGACGAGGCTGTCTTGTGCGGTACGATATTAGGGAACCTACAAAGTTAGCACGAACTATTTTACGAAATGCTTTTCCTGTTGCTTCATAAAAAAACACAAACCTGAGAATATTGATAGAGGTAGTGACAACATACAGTAGGGTTTCTTCGACTATACATCGTCTGTTACTTCGAAATATTCCTATTCATGTTAAATGTTTTCTTTTGTTACTCCATAATAAAAAATCCCTCTTCACAATAAAAAAAGCCCTTAATAACTTTCTCCAAAATTGTAAAACGTAACAAAAATTGATTGTTGGGTAAATGTGTTAACGCCAGTAAGATAGTATTCAGAGATCTGAAGGAGATTCTTCGTCTTGCCCCCACCTGAAACTATCTTAAAACCCTTTGATACTTTTGTACGTGTTATTACGTACGAAATATTTTGTTTAATTTAACCATTTGATACTTTTGTAAGTGTTATTACGTACGAAATCAAACAGCACGTTGATACTTTGTGGTAATTTGTTTTGTTATTATTTTTCGATTTTTTTTAAGTTTTAACCTCAAATTCCTATTTTCTCCCGAATAGTGTTCAGTGATAACCGTTGAGCCTAATGTTATTGCAGCTTAAAATACTAATACAATCATCCTGCTGTCAAGACTTCTTAACTGGTTGAGTGCTAGAAGCCACTATCACGGCTTTCAAAAAATGAGGAACCAGAGCAAAAGCCAACACTCTCCTTGCTTATATTTCATATTCAGTCAAACACAAATAATATTTTGTTCATATAAATTTGTTTTATTACAAATTATTGGAGAGTGCCTGTGGGCGCTCTCCGATAATTTGTAATAAAACAAGTTTTGAATAACAAATTCAGACCACCAAAAATAATCAAGCCCTTAACCAGATAATCAGAAAAGTGAAAAATATCTTGTTATTTGTACTTTCCGACGTTTGACGTCGCATTTTGAAAAACGTTGAAGAAGATGAATTCCCAGTGACGTTTGAACGTCGGGATAATTAAAGTCTCAAAGGGTTATGGTATTGAAAGGAGTGGCTAGGTTTGCAGGGGCGGATCCAGGATTTTATAAGGTGGGGTGCTATTGTTGGTGGGCAAGCGCCGAAGGCGCGCAGCGTGACGGCGCTCTGCGCCATCCTTGCGAGCGCCGAAGGCGCGAAGCAATTAGCAGGGGGTCTGGGGGTCCTCCCCCAGAAAAAAATTTTAATTAGGAACCCATCAGATGCTATCTGAGACGTGTCCTGGTCATATATTTGTCTTTTCTCTTAAACCTATTTTCTGCCGATTTGGCTTGAAATTTGGTAAAAACAATTATGGTACTGACACTGCCCAATGAAAAACAAAATAATCATTCGAAATTGTTACCTACCTAGAAGCAAATATAATCACCCCTGGATTTTGCATCGAATTGACTGAAATGCGGGGATTGCCTGGAAGAAACATAATAATTTTCACCATGACATACCTGTTGTATGCAGGGGCGACAGAAGTTCCAAGAAGTATGAGTGTGTGTAGGTGGGTGAATGTGTGGATGGGTGGGTGCCACTGGGTGAGTGGCCGAGAGGGGGGGGGGGGTCACATTTCTTCTGGTCAACTTTGAGATGCATATACTATTTAAATGTTAAACACCCCAAAGGCAGATTTAGACGGGGGCGCACATGGCGTGCGCCCCTCTATTTTCTCAGAAATCATTTCTGAGAAAATAGAGGGGCGCACGCCGCGTGCGTCCCCGTCTATTAATCAGATATAAAAAGTATATGTCATTGAAAATTATTTTGTTAGAATTGACTGGAGCGTGCCAAAGGCAAAGGCACGCCCCAGTCAATTCTAATAAAATAATTAAAGCCAGTGCGTACTATAAATTAATAGCATGTGCACACTTGCATCACAACAGATTGTGACCATATAAATATAGAGGGCGACGTCCCTCTATTTCAAAATCCTAGATCCGCTTCTGAAACACCCAAGTCCTGTCTCAGGTTGTGCGCTTGAAGCCTTCTACCGTGCTATGTGAACGCACAAACTTGTACACTGTGTAAATACATTGTTCCATCAACTGATCTTAACTGGTAAGTAGCTTAATTATTTTATTCATGTTATCGAAGAAATAAGTCTGGATACAAGATGTCCTGTTGCTCTGTAACATTAAATTGTTTCAGTTTACTAGAGAATGCCTGTGGGCATTATCCAGCAAGTTCAACTGTTGCGACAATTTAATATTTAAAAAAGAGCATTTAACATTGGTGAATCATTCACCAATGTTAAATGCTCTTTGTTAAATATTAAATTGTCCCATTCAAGCATCTGTCATAATGTAAAACTATTGCTGAAGGCGAACGTCACTATAGCATCACTGATTCAGCTGAACAAAGATATATTTACGAACAGAGCTGATATACGAGGAAACTTTGTCCATAAGACCGTAAATATATGGATGACATTGGAATCAGCTCGTCAACTGATTCAAATGCCATCCATATTTGTATGGATATTGGCATATTTTAAATTTTTTTTTAAGAAATTCACAATTTTGGGAAAAGCTGTGATTGGTAACTGGTTAAATTCCAGGCACATTCTTATAACAATTACATTTTATTGAAATTAAATCTTCAAGATAGATTATTGGAGGCTGGATCGGAACTACAGTAATCGCGTATGCTTATTACAGTAACACTTGTGATTGGGATGAAGTTCTCACTCTTTCAGAATGTCTGCAAATTCAAGTTTTCTTGGATGACTGTGAGTAGTGAGAAGGCGTGTGTGTGTGTGTGTGGGGGGGGGGGGGGGGGGGGGGGGGTGCTCGAGCACCCAGAGCACCCCCCCCCCCTGGATCCGCCCCCGGTTTGTCCCATCTTAACAATGAGTCAGCGGCTCTTGTAAAGAACTATTCATCCCAGCGAAATATTCCAACATGACGTCTACAATTAATGTAATTCACCAAAATAGTCAATAAGCCAGCTACAGCTTTTACCATGACATTGCCGATTACTGCAGCTAATGTTTGGGACTTGTCCGACTCGCATATAACATAGATCTTGCACGGCTTGGCGTTGATTATGCCAAAATAGTGGTCCCCGTGGACCTCTATTTTGGCATAATCACCGAAAAGCCGCGTAATTATTACTGTTATTATCTGCCTATTACTTTTTCCCTAGTTCCATATTTATAAATCCGCATGGAACACGTATTCCATACGGATTTCCGTTGCGGACTCTTTTTTCCACCTGTTGTCATGGATTCATTAAAAAAACTAAACTCCGCCCATCTTCATAGTCAACCAATCGAAACGTCGCATTCTGACCCAGATCAATTCGGAAGATGCGGGGGACAGCGGATTAATCTAATGTCAGTTGGAAAATCTTTTATTCAATTCGACAAAAAATAATGAAATTAAACTTGTTCTATAAATGCGGAGTAATTTTTTTCCACTCAAGTTCTGGCTTTGAAGCAAATGTCTCTCAGCTAATTTTGTAAAAATGCGAACAAATAACCTATTTTAGCATTATTTTCATTTACATATTTCTATTTACATTTCGAACTGTCACAGGCATTTAGCAGCCATACCTGAGTTTTGTTTTTAATTCACGTAGGCGTCAGAAATGTATGGTGTTTGAATTTTGATATTAATGGATTCTCTGTCATAGAGACTTGTAAGAAACACAGACGACATGTGAATCCGTGCATCAGTAAGGTACCCATGCCATCACGGAAGGATAGAATTCGAAGCTGCCCCTCTCGTCCTATCCTTCCGCGCTGGCACTCGTACCGTATTGACGTTCTGTGTATTTATTTTATATCGATCAAACCGAGGAAGAATCTTGCTACCCATCAGGATTCAAACCATATGTACACTGCCTATTTTCATGTAACTTGCCCGAGACAAACATTTTCATTCTTGAACTTAGAAATAATGAAACAGAATTCCAGGAAAAATCTCTTAAAAGAAGCATTGTGTTCCTTCAGTCGAATGTCTTGGAATATTCCACGCCTGTTTGTAGAAAGTATATAGTACAGGGAAATGGTGTGCGTTTATTGTTAAAACACCCAACAGGTAAAACCTTCGGAAATAATATAGAACCTATCAGCCAATCAGACGAAGAGAAAGTCACGTATGATATAATAAAACCAAACTAGCAAGCATCTGTGATAGATTTATGCCTATGTTGAGCTTTTTTAACATGGCACTGATCAGTTAAAAGTACAGTGCCCTACTAATGATGGACAAGACACCGAATTGGAAATGTGCCCCCCCCCCCAAAAAAAAAAAAAAAAAAAAAATTCCCTTCCCAGAATACCCCTCCGGTCTTGACTAGAAGTATTATTACCAAAATCCTCGCTTGTACAACTGTGTGACACCTGTGTGTATTTTATAATGTATATCGATGCAGTGCCATTTTGGTGGTTAGGGTTTATCACACAAACTGAGTTCGCATTGGTTGAAGGCATCGACGTGCGCACGCCTTAATACACATCGTCACAGTGCCCCCCCCCCCCCCCCTCATTGGGGCACTCGGGATTACGTGCCTTACTCATGGACACGATGCAAATAACAATGACCGGGGTCGAACCGTGGATCTTTCGGTTTGAAATTCAACACTCTAACCACTGAGTCACCTCGCTCCCATGAATGTGGTATGGGCTTGTTAAGCTGTATGAAGTACACACTTCATACAAAACTATAAACGCTCATCACACATCCATACTGAGGTAAAGCGACAGATATTTATTTATTTATTTATTTTTATTTATTTATTTATTAATTTATTTATTGGGATTTATCGACACATTCGACAACCAGAATCACCTCGTTTCGGACAGTTTAACGGGTGGAGGAAGCCGGAGTACCGGAGAGAACACCGAACAACGGCGAGCGGAGCAACTAGCAGACTTCCCAACGTACCAACTTCGCACAAGCAGGATTAGCATTGGTTGAAGACAAGTGCTCCATCGAAGTACAGTACCCCTTAGCATATAGTGCCACCGTGTCCCCACATGGGTGATCGGCATCAAGTGCCTTGGCCAAGGACACAACACAGTAACCACTGGCGGGGATCGAACCGGCGACCTTTCGGTTTGAAGCCCAAGACGTAACCACAGATCCACCGCGCCACCAAGCGACAGATAATTCATTCCTATTATTAGAATTTAACCCTTTACCTAACGAATTAATTAATATTAATTTTTTTAAACTGCTGAATTTGCATATTACGCGGGCGGGAGTGGTCGCAGGTTCGTTAGGTAAAGAGTTCATTGCACCGTTGGACACACCACATTTTTTTTATTTGACAAAATTAGTGGGTGAGACAAAACAGAAACATTCATACGATACGAAGTTATGAAATACTCGCCTCGACCAACCATGTGCAAGCAAGTCAGATATCCTCAAAGGCAGCAGATTAAAATATATTATCATAACTTTGTCGATATTTATTTATTGGTGTTTAAGGTCAGATATTTTGAACAATGGCCAGGGCCGTATTAATCGTAAGGCCGACTAAGCTGAATCCTAGGGGCCCGCAGAGACAATTATTTTTTGTTTGCTGAGGCACTGTTACCAGAGCCTTAGGTCTCTAATGGTTAAAAGCACTTTGCTCTCTCAGCCGTAGCGATACATGTACATATGTATGTGAAGACCCGCAACACAGATGTAGTGCTATGTACTGCGGCATAGTGCCTACCGTACCGGGGTCAGGCGTCAGCTGTAGTGGGATGAAAGACTGAAGTGCCGGGGGGGGGGGGGGCGAAGTACCTAAAAGCCTAGGAGCCCGGCCATGGGTTAATACGGCACTGACAATGGCTAATCATGTTCGCCTCATGGATATAAAGATAAATCCAGCCAATCGTTTATACCCATGTTACCTATTTTTGAGGACCTCCACCCCATGCATCCGTTACGGGGCCTATATTACCAGTAAAGCAGAGCGTGTTTACCAGAGTAAATAAGCCCTGCTTCACTTCCCGGGGTTCCCACAAAATTCTATTCTAAAAGAAGTGTAAATCATAGAATATTATCAGCCCAACAGAAGAAACTACTTTAACACTGTACCTTACATGAACATCACACGTGAATGGCAATGTTTCTTCTTGGGTAATTAAACTCATCTTGTGCCCACAAAAGGTAGCAAACGGGGGCTTGGTGGCTCAGTAGGTAGAGGTGTGGGCTGCAAGCCGAGAGGAAGAATTAATTTCTTCTAATTAGCTTGCCATAAAAAGCCGAGCATTCCTTTTGTTTCTTTAAATGAACGAAAACACCAGGCAGCTCTAAGAGCTGTCTGTTGTTTTCGTTTATTCAGTGTAAGAAAAGGAAACTCGGACTTTATTTTCTACTGATGTTATGGGGGTTTTCTATGCAATTACTTGCTTCTTAATTGGACCTTCCTTGCTAATAAATCTAATAATTTCAGGGGAGATAACTATAACGAAAGCCGATTTTCAAGACGGTATAAGTCAATGATGACTTGTTGGAACGAGGTTATAATAGTAGAGGTTGAAGACAACGATTGCAAAATCATCAATACAATATGAATTTCGATTTTTATTAGTAGCTCTGGGTATGCTTTGTTGCAATTTACGGGGGGAGCCCCATATGTTGTAACAAGTTAATACACAGAACGACACGCGTATGTGAATGGGTTAATCGATATGGCACGAGAGGCAACGCGGAAGGATAGAACGAGAGGCCGCAGGCCCTAAGTTTTTACCTTCCGCGATGGCACAAGTGCCATATCGACTAACCCATTCAGACACGCATGTCGTTCTGTGTTTATTACACGCCTTCACATCTATAAAAATAATTATTAGAAGGACACTCAGCAATTCATTTGACAACTATCAACAAAAACAACACATTTTATCGCCAGCCAAATTCGCAATGGAAACCCGTGTTACTATTTCGTCCCCTGAGTTCCAATGTGTTCCATGTGCCTCTATTGGCACATAGAACACATTGGAACCCAGGGGCCGATTTTCAGCTATCGCTAGCGATTCTTATTGTAATTGCGTTGCGCGATTTGTAGAAAAATCCAGTGAAATATCGCTTCTATTTAAAAATAGACCGTCAACGATTTTCGTTCCGCACATATGTGCAAAACAGATTTTCATGTTCCGCATGTTTTAGTGTTACTGTAGATGAGGATTACATAGAACAGGCGTGTAATAAAAGACGTGAATACATTTTGTCAACACAAAGTAATTCAACACTCTTCCAGTTAATAAAGAAATAAGAAATACATTTGTGTTCAGTTTTATTTATTAACCTTTTTCGAAATATAAATACCACACACATAATATTTGGGCTTTTTCTACAGAACAGTGCAAACTGGGTGTTAACAAAACGTATATAATAAGCAGACCTTGTATTTTCATTTAGCTTTGTTGCAAACATATGCGAATAAATATGCATCACTTAACCCTGGTGGTATCTTCCATGTGAGTCCAAATGCAACAATTAGATTAGAAGAGTCCATATTCATTATTTGGTGGTAGACCAATCAATATTTTTAACTTGCTGCCTTGGGGCTGCACGCTAAAAATATTGATTGTCTTCCTCACACATTCACTTAGAAACCATCCTCCTCAATAAAATTATGGCGTATTATGCATCTGGGCCGTAAAAACATCCTCTCGTGTTCAAAGGGTTAAAAAGGGTAAAATTTTAAAGACTCTCAATTTCATACTAATTTTTGCAGGCACTGAAAGTGAATAAAAAGATTCAACTAAGGGTTCAATTTCATATTCCCTGATTTCGTGAAATTGGGAATGAAAATTGTTTAAACAGGAAATCCGATACCAAAAAAGACTCGCCTTCCAAATTCTCAGTGACAAATACGACCAGGAGCCTTTGGGCGATACAATTTTAGACGGACACAGTTCTAAATCTCCCGACGTGAGGTTTAGTATCTGTTCTCGTAACTCGCATTTCTGTCCTGCCCTTGCTTTCGGGTAAAAATTTTAGGTACTGAAACCGGGCATTCCCGGTCTCGAATTAAACCGCAGGCGCTGCCACGCAATATACAACTATTACCACTGTATCCATATTAATACCCAGAAACCATATCAAACAGGCCCACCCAATCGCCATACTTTTACAGCCTGGGGGCAACAGTACACATTCACTGAATAATCTGTCTTTACAGATTAGTAATCTGTTTCTTACAAATCAATAATCTGTTTTACAGATTAGTTATTTGTTTTACAGATAATTTGAATACTTTATTTTACAAATTATTCCATTTTTTCTACAAGATATCTTGTAAAACAAATTACTTATCTGTTTTTCCATAGAGATTATTACCATTATGTGGATGTACAAAATATGTATCCGAGTCGTGCTCCGGGTTCTAAGGGCAGATCACGACGAGTCGAAGACGAGTCGTGATCTACCCTTTGAACCCGGAGCGAGACTCGGATACATATTTTGTACATCCACATAATGGTAATAATCATTTTATCTCACAATATATTCTGGATAAGTCAAGAATATAGACGAATATATAACGAACTATTTATTTGTACGGATGAACATAAAGAAAAAAAAATGGAACTCTCGCGAAAGGAACGTGCTTGTATCCGACCCCCTGATACAAACATCTGTATCAGGGGGTCGGATACACGACAGTTGCGGAGTTAGTACAGACAAAATACATGTTGATTGTAAGATAAAACTTAGTAATCGATAAAAACAGAATAATAATAATATCTTTAAAAAATTATTACTAACTAGAGAAACAGAATTTACTGCACCCAGTAAATTCAAGTCTGATTGAAAAGGGTTAAAGTATCAGGAATAAACTATACAGAAAGATAATTTATGGAGGTTTATTTTCAGGAGTAAAATATTTTTAAACAAATCAGAAATGGGTTTTCGTTAACAGTATTTAGATATTCATACTGGAATCAGAACAATTATTTATAAGAAACCAGAAAAGGCATATATGTGACCAGCATTCAAAGGGTTCGATTACTCGAATCAGAAATGGACATTTTTGGCTCTGCTCACTATTTTGAGTGATGAAATACGTTCATAAACTATAGAAATGCATTAAGGTGTAATAAAATGCATTTCCCAGTATTTCTGAATAATACGCACTTGATGACTTTGGTGACCTCTTTCAGGCGGATCCCTAGGTGACCCCCGTGACCTTGACCCATATTTTGAATTTCCATCAAGTGTGGACTCATTTGGTGTTAGTTCCAGGCCCATTCACCATACCACGATCAAGATATGAGCATGACCCACTTTCAAAAATGTTGGCCACGCCCACTTTTTTAACGCAAAAATGCATGTATGGACCTCAGGAATGCTTTGGGGGTTCAAAAAATGGGATTTCCAGCAATTATGAAAAATGACCTCATAAACCTTAAGTGACCTCCTTGACCCCGACCCATATTTTGAATCTCCATCAAGTGTCCACTCATTTGGTGTTGGTCCCAGGTCCATACGTCATACCACGCCTGAGATATGGGCATGACCCACTTTCAAAAATTTTAGCCACGCCCACTTTTTACGTAAAAATGCATGTGTGTACGTCAGGAATACTTTCGGGGATCAAAAAATGTAATTTCCAGCAATTCTGAAAAATGCACTCAATGACCCCTAGGTGACCTCTGTGACCTTGACCCATATTTTGAATCTCCATCAAGTGTCGACTCATTTGGTGTTGGTCCCAGGTCCATAGGTCATACCACGCCTGAGATATGGGCATGACCACTTTCAAAACATTTGGCCACGTCCACTTTTTTTACGTCAAAATGCATGTGTGTACATCAGGAATACTTTAGGATGTCAAAAAATGTGATTTCCAGCAATTCTGAAAAATGCACTCAATGACCCCTAGGTGACCTCCGTGACCTTGACCCATATTTTGAATCTCCATCAAGTGTCGACTCATTTGGTGTTGGTCCTAGGTCCATACATCATACCACGCCTGAGATATGGGCGTGACCCACTTTCAAAAATGTTGTCCACGCCCACTTTTTTACGTCAAAATGCATGTGCATGTGTGTACATCAGGAATACTTTAGGGTGTCAAAAAATGTGATTTCCAGCAAATCTGAAAAATGCACTCAATGACCCCTAGGTGACCTTGACCCATATTTTGAATCTCCATCAAGTGTCGACTCATTTGGTGTTGGTCCTAGGTCCATACGTCATACCACGCCTGAGATATGGGCGAGACCCACTTTCAAAAACTTTGGCCACGTCCACTTTTTTACGTCAAAATGCATGTGTGTACATCAGGAATACTTTCTGGGGTCAAAAAATGTGATTTCCAGCAATTCTGAAAAATGCACTCATTGACCCCTAGGTGACCTCTGTGACCTTGACCCATATTTTGAATCTCCATCAAGTGTCGACTCATTTGGTGTTGGTCCCAGGTCCATACGTCATACCACGCCTGAGATATGGGCATGACCCACTTTCAAAAAATTTGGCCACGCCCACTTTTTTACGGCAAAATGCATGTGTGTACATCAGGAATATTCGGGGTGTCAAAAAATGTGATTTCCAGCAATTCTGAAAATGCACTCAATGACCCCTAGGTGACCTCCGTGACCTTGACCCATATTTTGAATCTCCATCAAGTGTCGACTCATTTGGTGTTGGTCCTAGGTCCATACATCATACCATGCCTGAGATATGGGCGTGACCCACTTATAAAAACTGTGGCCACGCCCACTTTTATACGTCAAAATGCATGTGTGTACGTCAGGAATACTTTCGGGGGTCAAAAAATGTGATTTCCAGCAATTCTGAAAAATCCACTCAATGACCCATAGGTGACCTCTGTGACCTTACCCATGTTTTGAATCTCCATCAAGTGTCGACTCATTTGGTATTGGTCCCAGGTCCATAGGTCATACCATGCCTGACATATGGGTGTGACCCACCTTCAAAAAATTTGGCCACGCCCACTTTTTTACATCAACCAGCAATTCTAAAAAATGCACTCAATGACCCCTAGGTGACCTCCGTGACCTTGACCCATATTTTGAATCTCCGTCAAATGCTGACTCATTTGATGTTGGTCCCAGGTCCATACGTCATACCACGCCTGAGATATGGGCGTGACCCACTTTCAAAAAATTGGGCCACGCCCACTTTTTTACGGCAAAATGCATGTGTGTACGTCAGGAATACTTTAGGGGGTCAAAAATGTGATTTCCAGCAATTCTGAAAAATGCACTCAATGACCCCTAGGTGACCTCCGTGACCTTGATCCATATTTTGAATCTCCATCAAGTGTCGACTCATTTGGTGTTGTTCCCAGGTCCATATGTCATACCATGCCTGACATATGGGCGTGACCCACTTTCAAAAAATTTGGCCACGCCCATTTTTTATGTCAAAATGCATGTGCATGTGTGTACGTCAGGTATACTTTAGGGTGTCAAAAAATGTGATTTCCAGCAATTCTGAAAAATGCACTCAATGACCCCTAGGTGACCTCCGTGACCTTGATCCATATTTTAAATCTCCATCAAGTGTTGACTCATTTGGTTTTGGTCCCAGATCCATACGTCATACCATGCCTGAGATATGGGCATGACCCACTTTCAAAAAATTTGGCCACGCCCATTTGTTATGTCAAAATGCATGTGCATGTGTGTACGTCAGGAATACTTTAGGGTGTCAAAAAATGTGATTTCCAGCAATTCTGAAAAATGCACTCAATGACCCCTATGTGACCTCCGTCACCTTGACCCATATTTTGAATCTCCATCAAGTGTCGACTCATTTGGTGTTGGTCCCAGGTCCATATGTCATACCACGCCTGAGATATGGGCGTGACCCACTTTCAAAAACTTTGGCCACGCCCACTTTTTTACATCAAAATGCATGTGTGTACGTCAGGAATACTTTCGGGGGTCAAAAAATGTGATTTCCAGCAATTCTGAAAAATGCACTCAATGACCCCTAGGTGACCTCTGTGACCTTGACCCATATTTTGAATCTCCATCAAGTGTCGACTCATTTGGTGTTGGTCCCAGGTCCATATGTCATACCATGCCTGACATATGCACGTGACCCACCTTCAAAAATTTTGGCCACGCCCACTTTTTTTACGTCAACCAGCAATTCTGAAAAATGCACTCAAGGACCACTAGGTGACCTCCGTGACCTTGACCGATATTTTGAATCTCCGTCAAGTGTCGACTCATTTGGTGTTGGTCCCAGGTCCATATGTCATACCACGCCTGAGATATGGGCATGACCCGCTTTCAAAAAATTTGGCCACGCCCTCTTTTTTACGTCAAAATGCATGTGTGTACGTCAGGAATACTTTGGGGTGTCAAAAAATGTGATTTCCAGCAATTCTGAAAAATGCACTCAATGACCCCTAGGTGACCTCCGTGACCTTGACCCATATTTTGAATCTCCATCAAGTGTCGACTCATTTGGTGTTGGTCCTAGATCCATACGTCATACCACGCCTGAGATATGGGCGTGACCCACTTTTAAAAACTGTGGCCACGCCCACTTTTATACGTCAAAATGCATGTGTGTATGTCAGGAATACTTTCGGGGGTCAAAAAATGTGATTTCCAGCAATTCTGAAAAATGCACTCAATGACCCCTAGGTGACCTCTGTGACCTTACGCATATTTTGAATCTCCATCAAGTGTCGACTCATTTGGTGTTGGTCCCAGGTCCATACGTCATACCATGCCTGACATATGGGTGTGACCCACCTTCAAAAATTTTGGCCACGCCCACTTTTTTACATCAACCAGCAATTCTAAAAAATGCACTCAATGACCCCTAGGTGACCTCCGTGACCTTGACCCATATTTTGAATCTCCGTCAAGTGTCGACTCATTTGGTGTTGGTCCCAGGTCCATACGTCATACCACACCTGAGGGATGGGCATGACCCACTTTCAAAAAATTTGGCCACGCCCACTTTTTTACGGCAAAATGCATGTGTGTACGTCAGGAATACTTTAGGGGCTCAAAAATGTGATTTCCATCAATTCTGAAAAATGCACTCAATGACCCCTAGGTGACCTTCGTGACCTTGACCCATATTTTGAATGTCCATCAAGTGCCGACTCATTTGGTGTTGGTCTCAGGTCCATACGTCATACCACGCCTGAGATATGGGCGTGACCCACTTTCAAAAAAATTGGTCCCAGATCCATACGTCAAAATGCACGTGTGTACGTCAGGAATACTTTAGGGGGACAAAAAATGTGATTTCCAGCAATTCTGAAAAATGCACTCAATGACCCCTAGGTGACCTCCGTGACCTTGACCCATATTTTGAATCTCCATCAAGTGTCGACTCATTTGGTGTTGGTCCCAGGTCCATACGTCATACCACGACTGAGATATGGGGGGGACCCACTTTCACAAATTTTAGCCACGCCCACTTTTTTACGTCAAAATGCATGTGTGTACGTCAGGAATACTTTAGGGTGTCAAAAAATGTGATGTCCAGTAATTCTGAAAAATGCACTCAATGACCCCTAGGTGACCTCCGTGACTTTGACCCATATTTTGAATTTCCATCAGGTGTCGACTCATTTGGTGTTGGTCCTAGGTCCATACGTCATACCACGTCTGAGATATGGGCGTGACCCACTTTCAAAAACTTTGGCCATGCCCACTTTTTTACGTCAAAATGCATGTGTGTACGTCAGGAGTACTTTCGGGGGTCAAAAAATGTAATTTCCAGCAATTCTGAAAAATGCACTCAATGACCCCTAGGTGACTTCTGTGACCTTGACCCATATTTTGAATCTCCATCAAGTGTCGACTCATTTGGTGTTGGTCCCAGGCCCGTTGGTCATACCACGCCTGAGATATGGGCTTGACCCACTTTCAAAACACCCCCACGGAGACCCCAAATGCCTCAAGAATCTGAAAAATATTCAGTGCCGAGAACTTGCGACTCTCTGTCAGTATGCCAAAAATCAACGAGATCGGACAATTCGTTTTCGAGTTATCTTGCGGACAATAAAGTGGTTAGAAGACAGAAGACAGGAGAATAAGAAGCAGCAGAAGACGATTAAAAAAAGTAAAGAAAAAGAAACCGTACAAAAACAATAGTCTGTGTGTTTCACACAGACTAATTAAATAAAACAGATTAGGAGTAAAGACTGCAAGTATTTTCTCACTGTCTGGTAGCTGATCCAATTTTACCTCAACGAATTTCTCTTTGGTAAAATTTGTGTATTTCTTGAACAGTGCTTCTGTTGGTTTTTTCCCGAATGTGGTAACTGACACCGCTCCACAGCGCCAGACAGCGAAACAAGCATCGGTTGTCGTCATATACGAAATGACGAGGTTCATCTTTCACTAAGGCCACGATGAAGCGATTATCCAAAATGTGCTGAGGAATGTCTTCTGCTACTCCGCCGATAGAATTGTTCTTTATCTTGTTCACGTAGAATGCTGGTGAACGACCCACTTGGCGTTGTGTCCCTTCAGGCGAGCCCATTCAAGTATACCTTCTTCCTGGATAGATTCTAGAAAATGTTCAAAGTCGGCTTCATTACATATCCAATACTCGTGCGTTGTTTTGCGAAGGATAAAAATACTGCAGTTCTACAGTCTCGAAGAATAAACCCGTAACTCAAGTTGATCTTGAAGCGTAATTCTTGTGGCAGGAATATAGTACTGGTCAGCTCACTAGCCATGTTATTAGATAGGTCCGTTGTCTTCAGCCGGTAATTATAAACATTTTGAAGTTTTCTATTTGAAGTATGGTGGGTTCGTATGCTACACCAGATTTCACGATACAAAGTTTTAACGACACAGAGGTTTCATACCATTCCCCTCTTCGGTCTGTAAATTCTCATTGAATGTTGTAGGGTTTATATCGATAGTAATGGTTGGTCTTGGAATCTTGGCTGTCCTCACTTGTATTCGATCTTTAACCCTTTACCCAACGAATCGGCCGCGTCCGCCCGCGTAAGATGCAAATTCAGCAGTTGAGAAAATATCATTTTTCCAAAACTTTCAACAAAACCATATTATGTGACCCATCGTTGGAACGAGCTCGATGAGCTCGTTCCAACGAGGGGTCACATGATATGGCTTTGTTGATATTTTTGAAAAATTTAAAAAAATGATATTTAAAATAATAAATTTTGATATCGTCTGCGTTGGGTAATGGGTTAAACTACCGTTTGGATGGAGCTAACCTCTGCACCACCACTTGTGCTGGTTGAAATGAATTAATCGGTCGAATTTTTGTCCACACTCCCTACAGGTATATGTCTCAAGGGAAGACTTCAGGTGGCATTCCAAATTCTCTTTTCTAGCGAAAGTCTTATGTCAATATGAACACCCACACCCAAACCTCTTCTTCAACATTCCATGCTTGGGGATTACAGTTACGGCGGTCCGAATAGCTCTTTCCACAGTGGTCACTGTCAGAGCAAACTCGTTCCATTTTAATAACAGTTGGCGAAGGCAAATATACTACAGAAAGTTCTCTTGCGATGTGTTCAGTTCGGTAGCTGGAAACAGAGTAGTGAAAGCGTGATACGTTGTCGTATTTATTCACCTCTGACGGATGTTTTTTAAAAACACGGCATAAATTTGTGGGTTACTCAGAGTTTAGGTGTTCTGGTTGATTGGCTTTCATTTATTATGATCGGTAATTGCGTAAAATCTAGATTCTTGGCAGTTAGAAAATTTGCACCCAAGTTGCGGTATATTGACTGTTGGGTGGATAGGAAAGTGCACTTGATACAGCGAAAATCATTGTCTCATTGAACTATCACAAGATTTTTTTTTTTTTTTTAATCTATCACAATATCAACGTTTTTTTTATTTTAATAAAAGTCTTTAGTAAAACCAAAACAACGTCTGCACCGGCATAAAAACAAAGTAACACAGCAAGGGCCAGTGCAGAGCGATGTAGCAAATGCAATGATACAAAAAACACCTAGAGAAGCAGATTTTATCGAAAAACTGGAAAAAGGAAAATAAAGCGGATTACACAGGTGAATGAGGTAGGAACCGGGATACACAACAGAATTTAGTCTTAACCGGATTACACCATTTACATGAAAGTACGGGGAGTTTTTAGCAGGCACTAGTAAAAACAAAACAATAATTTATTATTGGATACGGAGCAAAAATCGGAAGTCTGAGTCCAATAACGGCAAAAAACCCTCGAGGAAGACGATAAAAATCAACAAAGAGACGGAATCGGAATCTTCCAAGGAAGTAGGAAACGATTGCCTGGGAAGTAATGGAAACAACAGACGAGTAGTGAAGAATACCATTTCGTCGAAACCATATAGCTCTAATTGCTTCGATAATGAGACAAAATGAAGACGCTTTCGCAAAGGACGAACAAGAAGGAGGAAGCATCAGGAATAAAATTGTGTCTGAATCTGGAGAAACAGCAACTCCGGAGAGACCTGAAATCCAACGGAAAACAAGATCCCATCGAGGCTGAACCAAAGGACAATCACAAAAAGGTGTTTATTACTTTCAGTAGCGACACGGTATGTGACTATTATATTAATAAGCCACATACCTCCCTCACTTTTTGGCAGATATATGGTAAATCTAGCAAAGGGTTCGTTACCACGATTGCCCTATATAAATTTAAAAATTGCACGTTAAAACAAATTAAGGTATCGTACACTCTTTGAAATAACTGAGCATATATACCAAAGCTTGCTAGCAACATAACAATTTGCCAAAACTACATACACGCTCAAAGAAGGATATGGAACGCGCTCTAAATAAACGGAGGGACGATGTTATTTTTAAATACAAGGAATGATATTGGTCATCCATCGTGAGGGACGTGCCGAATTTGACTCCAAGAATATTCAGACTGTCCACCCACGATATTCCAAAGAGATGATCCTCACGAATACACCATTTGCCGAAAAAGAAACCTTTAGTTTTTGTCATATTTAATTTTGAGCCTGCGTCTCTTCCAAAACGATTACATAGGTGAAATAATCGCTTCATAGAACTATCAGGCGTTACAATACAAGTGCTATCGTCGGCGTATAATGATATTTTAGCTACATCAGAGGTGCCTGGAATGGACAAACCCTTTACTTCAGGATCTTTCCTTACCCGAATGGCAAAGGGCTCCAAGCACATTATGTACAGCAAGTGAGATAAACTGCAGCCCTGACGGACCGATCTAGTGACAGGGAAGAGTTCGGAAGGTGAACCATTCACAAGAACACTAGACGAAATATACCGGTATAACGGTTGAACCCATTGTATAAACTGATCGCCAAAACCGAATGCTTTTAGAGTTTGAAACAAATACTCATGACTAACTCGGTCGAAAGCCTTGATCTGATCAAGACAAATGAAAGAACAGGCCAAATTCTTTCGCTCGACATAGTCAAAAATATTGCATAACAAATGTACATTATCGAGTATTGAGTGTCGAGGAACTCCACAAGTCTGATCAGGGTGAATAATAGAGCCTATCACCCATCTCAACCGATTCGTGAGAAGTTTACTAAGAATTTTGTAATCGTTAATTTGACACTTCTTCAGGATGAGCAGGGTCTTTTAGAAGTAGTGTTATTAGAGAATGACGCTGGGGAGAGGGTAAAAGGGTATCTTTGAGACAAAAGTTATACAATCTTAAAAGACTAGGAGCCAAGATTGCAGAAAAAGTCTTATAGAACTCAGCCGTCAAACCATCAGATCCTGGTCTTTTGTTTTTAGATAGATCGGCAATGGCTTTCCCAATCTCATCCACACTGATATCTTCAGCTAAGGCAACGGCGTCAGTAGAAGATACCTGGGGTAAATCAGATAAGAAATCCACAGCAGTCGCAGAGTCAATTGGTTCTGCCGAAAATAAATCAGAATAGAAAGATTCAAAGGCCTGGGAAATTTCCAAATGATCGATTAAAGTAGAATCATCCACAATTAGCTGGTTAACTATTTTTTATTTTCCTTCGGCGAAATTCTTACTGAGAAAAATATACTACTCAAAGTTTGCTAAGCACCAAGAATATCCAACTATCTGTTTTACGTTTTAGTTGAAATATTGTTATGAAAAGTGTATATAGTTTTTATTTAATTATATCTTTAATGATTTCAGTACAGAAATTAAGATTTTGTTTGTGTTTGACATTATTTTTTAGCTTTTGAATACGAAAACCATTGAAAATGGATATTATTGGTAAAAGAGGAAATTTTTCAAATTTTCCAAAACGTTAACGGAGCGAACTGGTATGGGTTCAAAATCGAGTATGAGACCCATTACTTTTAATTACAGCTTGACAACGCCTTCTCATGCACCCAATCAGGTTCCCGATGGTCCTTTGTGGGGTGTTGTTCCATTTTTGGAACAGCATGGCACCAAGCTCCTGGACACTTCTTGGCTGGACTGGACGGGATGAAATTGCAAGCTGCAACTCATTCCAGGCATGTTCGATTGGACTGAGGTCAGGGGATCTTGCTGGCCAGTCCATATGCTCAATGCCTCCCTCTGTCGGAACTCCTGGACAGCATGGGCAACATGAGGACGGCAGTGTCGTCCATCAGAATGAATCTATCACCCACTGCACCGGCATACAATCTGACGTGGGAATCCAGGATCTCATCAATATACCGTTGTGCAGTCAATGTATCACGGTCAAGGACACAGAACACTGTACGTTCATCCCAGCTAATGTCGCCCCAGACCATTACTGACCCTCCACCATAGCGATCATGCTCAGCAATGTTGGCTGCATGGAATCGCTCCCCTGGTCTTCTCCATACCATAGAACACCCATCTGTGTAGTCTCGGCAGTACCTTGATTCATCTTTAAAAAGGATAGGTCGCCAATCTTCCCTGGTCCATCCAACATTGTCCATGGCCCATTCATATCGTGCTTGACGGTGGTTCTGGGACAGCGGAATGCGAACACATGGTCTTCTCGGTCGGAGACCACCTTCATGCAACCTTGCCCGGATAGTCTTCGTCCAAATATTTACCCCGGATGCATTTTGAAGGTCAATGCGAAGCTGGGTTCCTGGGCAAAGCGGTTCCTATGGGCCTGAATGATCAAAAACCGGTCTTTAGCTGCAGATGTTGCCCTGTCTCTGCCACCACCATGCCGTCTTACTGGTGCGCCATAGTGCTGAATTCTTGCCTAGGCTTTAGTGATCACCAAACAACCTGACGAGGGGTAGCACCTTGCTCCACCAGCGCTGCAGCCCGCCACATATCTGCTTCAGACAAATGTCTTCTTAGATTTGCATTCGCCATATTCAATCATTAAATCACAAGGGTGTGTGTTGAAGTGAAGATTGAATACCGTACACATGTGATGTACCTGTAGACAGAACTCGAAAACATCATGAAAATAGAGGGGTACATGCTTTCCCTGACTGTCACGAACAGTCTGCCGTCAAGAAAGCTAATGTAAACACCGGGGACCATCTCAATACATCCCTCAATCATATCCACCAAAAATATCGCAAATATGTCACAAGCAAATTTCACAATGATGTGTCAACTATTTGGTGCTTAGCAAACTTTGAGTAGTATATTTAGAAGGTTTTTCCTGGTTATCAACATAGCAAGCTCGGGAGCGTATAAAAGCTCCACGAGCTTTTTTCTCATGTAATTCTTGTATCATTCACGAACAGTCGCTGTCTCATCCGAGACAAGACCCGGAATAGATTTTTCAATCAAAAGTAATTCCTTATAAATTGATTCCAAATCATGAAGACGCAAGCGATCTTCTTTTGCTTTAATTTTACAATAATTTTGAATAAAGTTTTTAATTTGTAATTTAGCATTCTCCCACCATGCCGAAATATTAGTGACAGAGACTGAAATTAAGACTCCCCTCCCCCCATCCAACCCCAGAATGCTAAAAAACTATCGCAAAATTTTGAATTAGAAAAAACAGACTTAATACATTTCCAATAACCAGACCCAAATTTGGATTGAAGGGGGAGGGACCTTCTAAACGGAAAACTACTGCATCATGATCCGGCAGGCAACCAACAGATTGCCCAGGGGAAGAACAAGACGGTATAAGTGAGTCCGATACGTAAAAACGATCGATACTTGTGGCTACACCTCTAGAAGCCCACGTAACAGTGACTTGGGAGGGGTGAAAGTGTCGAAAAACATCCTTGAGGCAATAAGTTCGCAAATTATTTAACCAAGTTTTGGCGTAAGGGGAGGGGTGAATGTCTCCACCTACCTTGTCTATGTTGATGTCAACAATGAAGTTAAAATCACTGCCCAATACTATAGGAAGGGAGGTTGAAAATATGGGATCATAGTGTCAAAAAAAAAATTTATGATCTTTTTCTAAATTCGGACCGTAAATGTTAATAAGACGATAGGTAATATTGTTGAACGAAATGTCTAAGACAATAAACCTACCATTGGGATCAAAATGAAATTTTTTAACAACATAGTGCAAGGAGTTAGAGACCAGTATCCTAACACCAGCACTAGTGCCTAAAGCCCCCAAAAGCTATAAATGTGCCAAGGAGGGACTCGATTTCCTTACCACGATTAAGAAAAACTACATCGCACGACTGGTTATCTAGTAGATTCTTAAAAGACAGCTGCTTGGTAAAAGAACACAAGCCGTTAACATTAAAGGTACAAAACCTCATAATGAACATCACGGGTTAAAAACAACTAAGTCTAGCTTAAACCAAATGAAAACACAATACCACAAGTCAAGTGTCCCGGGAAGGGTTACAAGACCAGGGGACAAGTGTATCAGAAGGGAAAAGTAAACAGAGAAGAATATAAAAATTTTACATTTAAGAAGTGAAATCATGCCATACAAAAGTTCAATGTTATCACCACTCCACAGTTCCAACATCCCAAGACGAGTTGCAAGAATGGAAGTGTAGCTGTAATGACTGGAGGTGGCCGATTTAGCGTTTGGTGTTTTAAAACACAACGGATTAAACCAATACAGATTCTGCATAAACGTTCGTTTATTTTCACAAACGGAAACTGCATCAACTCACTTGGTTGACTACATAAGCATAACTATGAACCGAAATGAAAGCCAGCTTGGAGCCGGGCTGATAGTATATCAATTTATTAGACTTTTCCTCTCCCAAATTAAAATGCAAGTCTGTTACTCTTAACTGTAGATGTTCTCAAAAACACCAAGTTGTGTTTCCCAGTCAATATATCAAAGTTATTTTAAACTGTCTCAATTAGACGTTCAGGGTTTTTTGTTACATGACGTGGGTAACGTGTCTCACTTCCAACCACACTATCATTTGGCTGTTTGGGTGATATGCTGGGGATGCTATTTTCAGCAGAGTCGCAGTCTACAGAAGTTTCACCTGGCTCATTAACATGAGTGTCATTTTGATCAATGTCATCAGTAACTAGAAGCATGCTTTCCGGAAGAACTGATACTCATGGGGGTACTGGAAAGGTTTCAGGTCTGTTACTATCTTTATCTGCATGTGCATACTGGGGATTATATTTAATAATATGATCAACATGTACAAACCGGTTCCTTCCGCCAGCTTGCACAACATAAGTCAAAGAACCACATCATTTGATTATTTTGCCCTGGAGCCACTTTTCCGGGCCAAGAAAATTTCTGACAAACACAGAGTCATTAATGTTAAATTCTCGAAGACCCACATGATCATGATAATGTTTTGGTTTTCTTGTTTCCTAGCAACAGCTTTACCAATATCTGATTTTATGAAATCAAATACAGTTCTAATTTTTCGTTTCAAAAATAATTCAGAAGGGGTCACATTGGTAGTTGTATGAGGAGTTGTGCGATACTGCAGCAAAAAAATTGCTAAGCGATGATTCAGTGAAATATTCTTCCCCCTGTACTGTGTTTCATACAACTGTTGACAAAGCAATTTTTTTACAATTTGAACAGTTCTTTCTGCTGCCTCATTTGAAGCAGGATGGTATGGTGGGGTTAACAAATGTTGAATGTTACTTTCTTTCATAAAATCTGCTAATTCTGCAGAAGTAAACTGTGGTCTGTTACCTGAAACCAATTGTTCACAGATACCATGCGATGCAAACAGAGTTCTCAAAACCTCAACAGTTTTTGTGGATGTTGTACTGGTCATTGGGAACACTTCAATCCATTTAGAGTAAGTGTCAATGAGAATAAAATATGATGTTTTGTGAAAGTCTGTGCAAAATCCACATGCACCCTTTGCCACGGTCGTGATGCCCATGGCCAATGATGTAATGGTGCTACAGCAGGTAAATTTCTAAATTGGCTAAAGTTTCAATGGCTGCATCCAATTTAGGCCACCACATCACACTACGTGCTAATGCCTTCATACGACAAATACCAAAATGTTCAGAATGCAATTCATTTAACATGCGATCACGAAACACATCAGGAATTATGACGCGAAGTCCCCACATAACACATCCTTGTTCTACAGTGAGTTCAGTACGATGCACAAAATATGGTAACAATTCAGTTTCTTCAATGGTGAAAGGCCACCCTTGTAAAGTTAACTTTAATACTTTAGTTAACACCGGATCTTCAGATGTAGCATTACAAATGTCTTCACTTGTGATGGGTAAGTCATCAGAAAATGAAATTTTGTAAAAATCACAAACTTCCAATTCAATGCGCTCTGTATCAGTTTTAGATGGTAACCGTGACAGAGCATCAGTGTTCAAATTGTCTGTGGACTTACGATATTCAATTTTGTAGTCATAGGCAGATAAAATCATTGCCCAACACTGAAGGTGTGCGGCAACTAAAGTTGGTATGCCGGCTTTCGAGTCTAATATTATAGACAATGAACGATTGTCTGTTAACAAGGTAAAATTTCTTCCATAAAGAAAACAATGAAATTTCTTCAACCCATAAATTATTACTAATGCCTCTTTTTCTATTATGGGATATTTCAGTTCAGAAGACGATAAGGTTCTTGAAGCAAATGTAATTGGGCGTTCTTGCCCATCTGACATAACATGAGAAATAACACAGCCAAGCCCATAATTGCTGGCATCACAAGCCAAGATCAACGTTTTTTATATCATAGTGAACTAAGACTGATGCACTTGTTATTGAGTTTTTACATTTTATAAAAGCAGTTTCACATTCAGAATTCCAGTTCCACTTCTGATTTTTCTTTAACAAATCATAAAGTGGTTTCATTAATGTTCAAAAGTTTTCAATAAATTTGGAGTAGTAAGTGAAAAGTCCAATAAAAGATTTCAGTTCACCAACATTTGTTGGCTGAGGTGCATTAACAATTGCATCAATTTTATCATCTTTTGGGTGAATATGAGTTGAGTCAACGATATGACCTAAATATTCAATTTCAGATTTAAAAAAGTAACATTTTTCAATTTTGGCACGAATGCAATACTTATGAAGACGTTTCAAAACTTGATCTAGTATCTGATTATGTTCTGATTCTCTTTCTGTAGAAATGTGAATGTCATCAAGAAAACATATCACGTGAGGAATGCCTTCTAAAATCCGGTCGATAATAGACTGAAATATAGAACCTTAGTGAGCACGCTCACATACCCCACGCGCCCTGATATTTCAAGCTCTAATCATTTTTAAAAAATAAACATAGATTCTAGGAATACTGCAGAAAACAGTGTTCTGTAGTTTCAACGGTATTGAAAGAATTCAAGCAGAGAAAAAGCCCGGAAAACTGTAATTTTGATGAACTTTTCAAAGTCTATGGGGCTGTAATTTTGGTAAAAAACAGTGGAGCGGAAGAAAACCCAAACTTGTTCTGTAGGCCACCATGTTAGACTAACATATCAAAAATCAGCTCAATATCTGGAAGCGTGTAGGAAAAAAGTCCGGAAAACTGTAATTTTGATGAACTTTTCAAAGTTCAAGGGCCGTAATATCGGTAAAAATCAGTGGAGCAGAACAAAATACAAACTTGATCTGTAGGCCACCATGTCAGACTAACATACCAAACATCAGCTCAATATCTGGAAGCGTGTAGAAAAAAAGTCCGGAAAACTGTAATTTTAATGCATTTTTCAGAGTCCAAGGTTGGTAATTTCGGTAAAAATCAGTGGTGCAGAACAAAATTCAAAATTGTTCTGTAGGCCACCATGTTAGACTAACATACCAAAAATCATCTCAATACCTGGAAGCGTGTAGGAAAAAAGTCTGCAAAACTGTAATTTTGATGAACTTTTCAAAGTTCAAGGGCTGTAATTTCGGTAAAAATCAGTGAAGCGGAAAAAAATGCAAACTTGATCTGTAGGCCACCATGTTAGACTCACATACCAAAAATCAGCTCAATATCTGGAAGCGTGTAGAAAAAAAGTCTGGAAAACTGTAATTTTGATGAATTTTTCAGAGTTCAAGGGCCGTAATTTCGGTAAAAATCAGTAGAGCAGAAAAAAATGCAAACTTGATCTGTAGGCCACCATGTTAGACTCACATACCAAAAATCAGCTCAATATCTGGAAGCATGTCGAAAAAAAGTCCGGAAAACAAGTAGGACTGACGGACTAACGGCCTGATGGACGGACCAGTCAAAAACATTATACCCCAGCAACTTCGTTGTGTGGGGTATAAAACTAGAGGGTGCTGATGAAACGCCAAAACTTAATCTGTTATAAGCATATAGTCCTTTGACAGTATTTATAACTAGATATTTCTTTGATTGTTCATCCAACTCGTGCTGTTGGTATGCTTGTGACAAGTCAATTTTTGAGAAAACCTTGCCACCTGCTCAAGTTGCAAAAAGATCTTGCGGATTCGGAAGTTCATATCACTCTGGCTTAAAAACTTTGTTGACTGTGACCTTGTAGTCTCCACATAATCTTAAACTACCATCTGATTTAGGCACGACAACAATGGGGGAGCCCCAATCCAAGCATTCAATTTTAGTTATCACACCAAGCGATTCAAGTCTATCAAGTTCAGATTCTACACTAGAACAAAAAGCATATGGCACTGGTTGTGCTTTGTAAAATAGTGGTTGAGAGTCAGGTTCAACATGGATGGTGATGGTAGCTTTATAGTCTTTTATGGAAGCTATCCCAGGTTTAAAAACTTCAGAATATTTACTTAAAAAACGTTCAACCATTTGTGATGTACTGCCTGAGGGCATCTCAGAACAAACATTGAAAAGTTCACGCCAATTTAATTTCACTTTTTCTAACCAGTTTCTTCTGAGTAATGACGGTTTTTGACCCTTCACAACGAACAGAGGTAACTTTTCAGACTGATCATTGTATTCAACATTAACCTCACATTTTCCAACAAGTGGTAAAATTTCTCCAGAATAAGATTTAAAAATAACATTTGTTTTGGTCAAAGGAATTTTTTCAAAATTTTGACGATAAACATCTTCTGAAATTATCGAAGCTGCACTACCCGTATCGATTTCAATATTCACATTAATATTTTCAACTTTCAATTTAGTTACATATTTATTATTTCCTGCTTTCACACTGCATGTATTTACTGTAAACACAACACTTTCTTCCTCACAAGAAGAATCTGAATTATCACATGCACCACATGATTCAGCAATATTTCTTACATGATTATTTTTGTCAGACTGATGGTTGTTACGTAAATGACACCGTACTGCAGTGTGTCCCACTTTGTTGCAAATTTGACATGTCACCAATTTATTCTCAAAATTAAATTTGGTTTTGGACACTGCTTTGAAATGACCAATTTTTGAACATTTCGAACATTTAGCTTCTCGAGCCGGACAACTTATATCACTCGCGATATGCCCCTGATGGCCACAACAGTAACATTTCGATGTAGATTTAGTACTTTCATTTTTAGAAGCATGTGCATTTTTAAAATGCCCTTGACGTGATTTGACACTTGACATTGATTTCACATGATGAATATCAACAGACTTGAAATCATTTTCCATTTTTTTCATTTGTGATTCAACTGCTTCTGATGCACGAGCAATTTGCTGAAGAACTTCGAGTGTAAGAGAAGTACCCTTTTCCAAAAACTGGCAGTGTAACTTGCTAGGCCCACATTTGTTGATCACTTGATCTCGAATTTGTTCGGATTTATCATCAAAATTGCAATTTTCTGCCTGTCGACTCAAACGGCTAACAAACTGATCGATAGTCTCATCATCTTTCTCACTTAATTGACGAAAAATGTGTCTTTGTACGGCACATTAACTTTGGGCAAAAAGTGTGAATCTAATGTCGGAATTGCCTTTCCATAGTCATCGGCATCGTCGATTTGATCTTCTGGTACCCCAGTATTGACTAAAGTTTTGTACAAATCTTGAACGTCCAGTCCTGCATAATGCAATAATAAACAGTACTTTTGTTTAATGTTTGTGACACCTTTCCCAACTACAAAGTATTCAAAGGGCCGTTTCCAACGTTTCCATCGTTGGGTCGAATTTGTGGGATCACTTTTGCAATCAAATGCAGAAATACTGCCTAATTCAATATTTGTTGTCATTCCTATGCACAGATGTATGAATAAAATCATCCACATCATCAGTGCAATGAATGGAGATGGCCGATTTAGCATTTGATGTTTTAAAACACAACGGATTAAACCAATACAGATTCTGCATAAACGTTCATTTATTTTAACAAATGGAAACTGCATCAACTCACTTGGTTGACTACATAAGCATAACTATGAACCAAAACGAAAGCCAGCTTGGAGCCGGGCTGATAGTATATCAATATATTACAGTAGCTAAACAGAAAACAGAAGAGATGGATGGAGGTTAAAAAATATAATCTTTGCTAATCAAGTACAAAGTTAACAAGAGCACCGCTTAGTGGGACATTATATGCCTGATTTGTATTTTTGAAGGGTTGGGGTAAGGATGGGGGTGAGGGTGAAAATTGTTCAGACCAACCCCATATTCGACCTTGACCTGTATTTTGTTGCGATTAAACAACATACCAAGTTTGGAACCAATCGGAAGATAAATAATAAAAGTTAACATCCGGAAACCAAATATTTGATGCATTCTATGTCCAACAAGGGCCATAATTAAGGGGAACTTCGAAGTTCGAACTGACCCCATATTCGAACTTGACCTGTCTTTTGTTTTGAGTAAACCACATGCCAAGTTTAGGAGTCAATCTAAAAAAAATACTAAAGTTATCATCTGGAAACCAAATGTTGACGAACGGACAGACCGATGGATGGACAAATGGATGGACAAATGGACAGACAGACAGACAGATTCCATAATTCGATGTTTTTTCAACAGGCGTATAAAAAATCAGTCAGGCCATACTAAAGTTATAATCTGGAAAACACAAAATGCACAAATTCAAGAGGAATAACTCTGAAAAGGTACGTGCGATTTTGGCCGAAAGTGAACATGAGCTGTGTGTTGTGGTCATAAACAAAATCTGAGAATTTGAAACAAATTAGTCAAAGCAAACTAAAGTTATCATCCGGAAACCACATAATTCACAAATTTGCAATCATTCAAGGGGAATAACTATGGAACGGTACATGCGATTATGGCCAAATGTGAACTTAAGCTGTGCTTTGTGATCAGAAACAAAATCTGAGAATTTGAAAAAAATTGGTCAAGGCAAACTACAGTTATCATCCGGAAACCACAAAATCCACAAATTTGCAATCATTCAAGGGGAATAACTCTGGAAACGTATATGCGATTGTGGTCAACAGTAAACTTGAGCTGTATTTTGTGGTCAAAAACAAAAAAACTGAAAATTTGAAATAAATCGGTCAAGGGAAACTAAAGTTATCGTCGAGACCAACGAGAAGTTGGGCTAAATTCCCCTAAATAAAGGGCCATAACTCTACTGCAAATGGGCCGCTAGAAACGGAAAGCGAACCCATCCTGTATTTTGTCATACTAAATCCACATGCCAAATTTAACTCAGCTCAAACCATTACAACTAAAGTTATCGTCTGGAAATGAAATGTGTCCATGGACGGACAGACAGACAGATGGGTGGAGATACCATTCACATAATACGTCCCGTTTTTCAAACGGGCGTATAAAAACAACATCTGAAAAAATTGGTGTCAATCTGTCAAGGCATTCAGCTTTAAATGAACGGAAACCAATTTTTTTCAAAAATTGTGTTTTCAAAGGGCCATAACTCTGCAGCGGATGGACTGTGAAACACCAATATCGAACTTGACCTGTATTTTATTGCTACAAACAACATCTGAAAGTTTGATGTCGATCCGTCAAGGCATTCGACTTTAAATGAAGGGAAACCAATTTTTTTTCGAAAGATTGTGTTTTCAATGGGCCATAACTCTGCAGCGGATGGACTGGGAAACACCAATATCCCACTTGACCTGTATTTCATTGCTAAAAACAACATCTGAAAAATTTGGTGTCAATCCGTCAAGGCGTTCAGCTTTAAATGAACGGAAACTAATTTGTTTAGAAAAATTGTTTTCAAAGGGCCATATCTGCGGGGAATGGACTGAGAAACACCAATATCGAACTTGACCTGTATTTCGTTGCTAAAAACAACATCTGAAAAATTTGGTGTCAATCCGTCAAGGCGTCTAGCTTTAAATGAACGGAAACCAATTTTTTTAGAAAAATTGTGTTTTCAAAGGGCAATATCTCTGCAGCAGATGGACTGATAAACACCAATATCGAACTTGACCTGTATTTTATTGCTAAAAACAACTTCTGAAAGTTTGATGTCGATCCGTCAAGGCGTTCGACTTTAAATGAACGGAAACCAAATTGTTTACGGACAGACAGACGGATAGACAGGTAGACGGACATACGGATAACATAATACGACCATTTTTATAAACGGGCGTGTAAAAACCAGCTCCACAAGTAGAGTGTCTCACTAACTGTAGAGTTCTGGAAGCCCATATTTGGGCTTTATTCCGAACGGCAGGTACCACAACTTGACGGCTTCATATTCTGCGGATGTGCTTCATATCATTTTTGAATTGAAATTATTTAGTCTGTGGGGATTTGCCTTGTTTCAATTTATGGGAGAGTGTCACTAGGCACTCTCCCATAAACTGTAACAAGACAAAAAAGCCATGGACTAATTTGGATGACCAAAAATAATTTAGCACTCTACCAGTTAAGAGTTACACGACCGGAAGAGGGATTAAACATAAGTTAGAAAAAGTAAAGAGAAAATATATGATGTCATGAAAATGGTTAAAAACAGGTAAGAAAAGTAAAAACCAAAAGTTGATGCCCCTCTTCGAATCGAGCGTCTCAAAAAACAGTTGCAAGACCAGAAAGGGGGAGGGGGCGGGGGCAGCAAAACAGTCGGTAATTGAAAATTAAGCAAGAAAGGGTTAATGAACCATATGCTAGAACTTTAAAGAAACTGATTAGAAATACTGAGAAGAAACCTTTTCCAAAACTGACAACAACTGAAGCCGAACCAGAATTCCCCTAAGGGGAAAGGTGGCGAAGCGACTGTTGTCGTGAGAGAAAGAAAAGTGCAGAAAAAAGAGGGGGGGGGGCGAAAAAATTAAAAATGAATTTTAACTTGAAAATTATATGGATTTTTCCAAAAATTATAAAAACTGATAGTAAACCTATCTTAATAAATAATTTAATTCTTATCGTGGAACGAGAAAAAACACCCGAAAGTGAGATGGGGTGGGCAGTCTCGAAGTCCGTGGGCGAGAACAGGGGAACAGGGTCAAAAAACTGAAAATGAGCTTGAAAGTAAGGGAATTATCCATTTGAGATCTTTAGTAAAGCCTGCTTCTCCTTACTTATCACAGATTTAAGAATGGCAGGTGGGAAATGCTTGGATTTCATCTTCCCCACCATGGAAGACACAGGCTTATGGGTGCTGGTCCAATGATGGAGGTACAATCTCGTCCATCCACCGGAGTGGCCACCACATAATCTCCCACCTCGAACCGGCCGCCGGCCTCACGAATGGCGCACTCACGAACATTGGCTTTGTCATGGATATCAGCCCTGACGACATGAATTTTGGCACTGGAGTCATTAATATTGATAGGATTACTGGAGTCACTTGTAACCCTATTTATGTTTGAATTATCAGTTTCTGATACAACAGATAAGGCCGGTTCTGTTTGTCGTATGACACTCAACTGTCCTTCTCGAAGTTTTCGAATTTTTTCACGAACTTGTCCAGCATGATCACGAGGAATGTCCGGGTTTATTGTAGGATCTGGATCTTCCGTGGAAATTACATAAGACGTGGGTTCGTCTTTGGAGGCTCCTGGTTCGTCACGGAGGGTGGCCGCATAACCTCTGTTTTCTGACGATACTCTACAATTACATCGAACGTGGCCTTCACAGCCACACTTGAGGCAGAGTGGGGGTCTGCCAGGCATGGCGATGAGTACTGCCCCCCCCCCCCACCCCCTGCTGCAAGTGTGGTATTCGGGCACAGTCTTCTATAGAAGCAGTTATACTGACTGATCGCAAACCCGATGCAATGTTTTTATTAAATGTGGTCTTTAAATAAACTATTTCTTCCACTTTTCCAAAGGGATCTAACCTCTAAAGCTTTTTTAATACAACTGTCTGAAACATGTAGTGGTAGCTAGAGAACTTTTAAGGTAAGCTTTTGCGAAATCCAAGAAGATAACTGGCAAATCCTTTTGCGGTCAACTGTAGTTATAGTTTGCAACTTTTAAAAATTTTCGCCAACGGTGGCATGAGAAAACATCACATACCACTCGTATGTGTGTCACAGTTTTGTAAATTGCTTGCAAAGCCCCCCGTATATCCATCAATTGGTCTCTTTCAATCGCGTGTAGTTTGTCAATAAGGGCGGAAATTTTCATCACTTTCCAATCATTGTCCAATTTAATTATATTATTGATTGACTCGCAGTTATTATTAGGTATCCGGACAAAATACCCTCGGACAAAATACCCTTAGGACATAATACCCTCAAAAAAATACCTTTAGGACATAATACCCTCAATGGGTAGGACAAAATACCCTCGGACAAAATACCCTCAGACCAAATGTATATAAAGTTGGATTTTTGGTGTTGGGGGGGCGGGGTAATTGCATCTAAGGCACTAGCCGGTGTTTTGTTTGAAATAACAAGTACCAATATTTTAATTTTTTTTTATTAACCCTTTACCTAACGTAACGGCCAAAACCGGCCACCGCTATTCTCAAAAATCGCCAATTAATTTTTATTAACCCTTTACCTAACGTAACGGCCAAAACCGGCCACCGCTATTCTCAAAAATCGCCAATTAATTTTCACTGCTTTTTCATTTTTTGTCTCAAAAACATAGGTTATGACCCCTCGTTGGAACGAGCTCGTCGAGCTCGTTCCAACGAGGGGTCATAACCTATGTTTTTGAGACAAAAAATTAGTTATTCAAGAATTATTTTTGCAAGTGTCGTCTGCTTTTCGGGTTAGGTAAAGGGTTAAACTAAATAGATATGCAGCACAATACCAATGGCAGATGGCAATTGAATATGAAGCACAATATAAATGGCAGATAGCACAGAACATGAAACAAATATGAGGGTATTTTGTCCGAGGGTATTTTGTCCTACTCATTGAGGGTATTATGTCCTAAGGGTATTTTTTGAGGGTAATATGTCCTAAGGGTATTTTGTCCGAGGGTATTTTATCCTACAATCTTGTTATTAGTCCATAGTTTAGGGATAATATAGTCTTTTGTCGCCGTGCTTCGAATACTTTTGCTCTGATGCGTGGAAGAAAATTGTCTGTAAAATATTGACTGCTAATTTCATTTTTCAACTCTTTTTCGTTTTCTGTGTATAGGTGTTCGTCGACAAGCGTTAAAAGTCCGGTGTCTGGATTGAACATTTTTTTTGAAAAACCCTATCAATTGTTTTCTGATTGTCAGTTTTTCTCGAATTCCGAATGAGGTTCTCTTTTAAATCCCGAGTGCATAAGGTACAGTACGTGGAGAGTGGATTGTAACTAAATCACCCTCAGAGTGGAGTTATCACCCAAGCTATAACTTTCAAATTTTGTACATAACGACAAAAAACACAAGCAATGTTTCAGCCAATGGACCTCCGGGTTTAACCCGGAGGTCCATTGGCTGAAACTTTGCTGGTGCTGGTTATGCTTTGTAACAAATTTGTAATTATTGCTTGGGTGAAATCTCCACTCTGCGGGTGATTTAGTGATAATACACTCTCCACGTACTGTATGTGTGCTGGATGGAAAACAGTTGTTTAATGAATTTATTAAGGCAGTCTCGTCATCTGAAACGAAAACTAATTGACAGTGGGGAATATCTCCTAATTTGCCCAACAAACACGAAATAAAACATTGATATGTGTCAAATGTGCCGTCCCAGTGTAGAAACACAGGCCCCAACATTATCGGCACTGTATAGTTCCCTTTCCGGTTGAGATTGTTGTTCTCATGGGCGCAGATCTGTTGTAAGAAGTGGGGGGGACATGACCGAAAGCAGATGCCGAAGGCATCTGCCGCGAGTGCCGAAGGCACGAGCGTTTGCAGGGGGGTCTGGGGGGGTTCTCCCCCCAGAAAATTTTTTTCAGAAAGGGATAAAAAGAAGCATTCTGGCAGCATTTGGAGTGAAATCCTTTTTGTTTTTTTAAGCCTTAAAAGGCTATTTTTAACTGATTTTTTTCATATCACTGCTACAGAATTGGGTGATTTTAAATATACTTTAAAAATAGCTCACCGTAAGTTACGGTGAGCTATTTTTAAAGTATATTTCGTAAGACTGCTCATTCGACACATCTAAGGTACTTGCAGTTGTTACTGCAGACGTCTCACAAAGAGTCGAGGTTGGGCGGGGGTGACAGATGCCCAAAGCATCAGTTGTGAGTGTCGTAGCTTACTGAGGGTGGTTCGGGTGTGGGGGTGGGGCAAACCCTCGAAAATATTTTAATGCAGCTCTCAAATGCTGCATTTTGGTGGCTCTGGGGTGAATTTCCTGTTGGTTTGTCTTAATAGAAAATATAGTTTTTTCAACAACACGTAATATTTTGAAATACTGGTCCGTTTAATCTGATTAATAGTGATTATCATATACCCCAAATAAAATAACACTTGAGCCTGTACTCACATAAATAAACGTTAATCAACATGCTCGTGTCAAACGGGAAAGCCCCCACATCTTGTGTGATAACTTTCCATGTCAAGTTGCTTTCGGATTTTTATGGGGGGGGACACTACACATGATGTCCCCCCCTACAAAATGTTTGGGGGGGACACGTCCCCCCCGTCCCCCCCCATGATCTGCGCCCATGGAACTTGTTCTTGAAACAAACTGTTGTAAGAAAGCATGCGCCAACATTGAATGTTCTGTCCAGACCAATAATGCACCCATTTTTATAGACGTTTGAAGATTAGTCAACTGCTCATCTGTATAACAAATAACGCAGGGTGGCTTGTCAGCCTCCACACAAGCCACACGTCTTATAAAATCCTTTGTGTCCGACAAGGAGTTGATGACTGTCAGTATGTCATCAGCAGTATTTTTTCGTCGTTCTACAGCAGGTCTGATTTTGCTCTCCTCATTCTTATTATAAATGAATTTAAGATCGATCGCTTTCTCGGGACACTACCCTTTTTATTTTCCTAGGGGGTCTCCATGTTTTAATCCTTCCTCAACAATTCTTTTTTGCTCAACAGTTTTCCGCTGTGATGTTGATGCCAGTCTGAGCAAAGCGTACTCCCAATTAAACGTATCTTTGCCCGACTGCAAACACACACCACAAAAGTAGCTGAACGAAGATTTAAAAAAAAAATTGAATTCACTTACCTTCATTTTTTCACAGCTTAAATGATGCCATTTATCGCATCCGTCACATGCAATATCTCTGATCCCTTCACAATTTTCTCCACATATACCTCATGGAAAAAGGATGTGCTTTCTGAACAGTGCCATTGTAGAATGTTAAGGTTTTTTTTATTTGTGATTCAATTGACGAAACAAATTGAAGTGGGGTTGATGAATGAAAGGTTTCAGCGCGCCGAAGGCACACAGGGACGATGTGGGATTGAAATCCCTTGCGACCCTAATAACTTTATTTGGTTTTTTTTTTTGCTTTATTTGCTTATAAATCCACTAGAGCCGGGAGCGAGAGCCAATAATCTTATTAAGTTTGAGTGTGCGACTGGCAGTAAGGTAAGTGGGGTTGAGAAATGATATGCTCATTTATATAAGAAAATAGTCTGTATGAAGTTCTGAGTAGCTTGCCTGCATGTTTTCATAAACATACCCTAATAATCACAAACAACATGCCACACAAATAACGGTGCTTTTAATTTACCGATCAAACAATACGGTATCTCTGTCTCCTGTCTTGCAAAACCTGAGACTGCGAGTCGGCCTTCTCGCAATTAATTAAAAGGTAAATTTAGTGTTTAAAATCCAAGTATCACTTCCAACCGTCGGACACATATTAAATATAACTGAACCGACCAGAGAGTGCTTATTTGAATTTTTGAAAGTCTGTGGTTCACTCGCGGTCTCTCTGTCCCGTATTTCAAAATTTGAGTCCGTAAGTTTGGATACGCGCTATACATTAATAGTGAAATTTCATTTGTTAAATTTGGAATATCGTTACCAAACTTCGGGGATGTATTGGTTTAACTATTCTCAACCAGAAACCGTTCATTTGGTATTTTTAGGATTAGTAGTTCAGTTGCGGACTCTTTGTTTGTGCCGTGTTGCGAAAAAGGAGTCCGGAGGCATACCCAACAACAATGTTGATTTAAATAATATCTTACGCGAAAATTATCTCCCATGAGATTACTGAACTTGCGAGACGAAATCCAATTAAGAAGGCAGTGAATGTGGGTGGTGAGGTGTGAAATTTCTGAGACCTGATGTGCGTGGATGAATGACAATGACGTGTGAAATAGCGACACCAATTAAAGCAATTACTATGTAATTTCTCATCAATATCTGCGTTATTGTACAGTCCGAGAATGTGTTTTCATAGCAATTTGGAAGTTTAAATTCATCAGACGAAAAAAATTGGAAAACCACATCTGACAGACTTTTAGATTATTAAAAAGAACAATGTCTGTATTTTATACAACGATGCGCACACTGTTGATACAATGAGTATAAAAAAAGTTATAGATCACCAAAAGGGTCTGAAAAGGCAGTTTTCAATTTTTTGTTTCTGCTGGGAACAATAGTCCAATGTTCAAATTGATTGGGGAAAAAAAGTGTAACAAGATAGCTTTTATTTGCTTATACTACGCCACAGGAAAAGACCTGTAGTCTGTGAAATGATGCATACATCGATGATAAAAATACAGAAATATTTAAAAAAAAATTAGCTTTTATATAGAGTTCCCATCTCTCTCAGTGTCAAATGCCTAAACAGCTTTACCAATTAAGAGGAGGTAATGTTATAGAGAATCGCATCAAGGGAAACATTTTCTTGGCCATGCCTCAGTTTGAATACGCGCTATACAGTCAGTTGTGAAATTTTACGGGTTAAAGTTGGAATATTAATCCCAAACTTCGGATGTGTATTATTTATACTGTTTTCAACAAGAAACCGTTCATTTTGTATGTTTAGGACTAGTAGTTATTTTGCGGACTCTTTGTCCCGTGTTGCGAGAAATGAGTCCGTTAGTTTCAATACGCAGTATACAATAATAGCGAAATTTTAGGGGTTGAAGTTGGAATATTAATCCAAAACTTCGGGTATGTATTATTTATACTGTTTTCAACCAGACACCTGTCATATGGTATTTTTATGACTAATAGTTCAGTTGCGGACTCTTTGCTCCGTGTTGCGAATTTATTTATTTATTGGTGTTTAAGGTCACATGCTTTTGCACAATGGCTAATCATGACCACAACATGGAGCTAAAGGCAAGGTCAGTCAATCGTTTATACCCCATGTTGCCTATTTTAGAGGACTCGTACCCCAAGCATTAGTAACTAGGTCCTATTTTACCAGTGAAAAAGAGCTTGTTTACATCAGTGAATAAGCACTGCTTCATTTTCCGGGGTTCCCACGGGGACCGTGTTGCGAAAAATGAGTCTGTAAGTTTGAACATGCGCTATACAGTCAACAGTGACATTTTAGGGTTTAACGTTGGAATATCAACACCAAACTTCGGGAATGTATTATTTATACTGTTGTCAACCAGAAAACGTTCTCTTGGCATTTTTAGGATTAGTAGTTCGTTTGCGGACTCTTTGTCCCGTGTTGTGAAAACTGAGTCCGTAAGTTTGTGAACGTCCAATGCATTTAATAGAGATATTTTAGGGGTTACAGTTGGAATATCGATACCAAACTTCGGATGTGTAATATTTATAACCCAAACCAGAAACCATTAATTTCAGGACATTAACCCCCATAGTTTACTTGCGGTCTCTTACGTACTCTTACGGTCTCTTTTTCTACCTGCAGACTGATTTTAGAACTAACGTTTTCATTGAGTCCTCAGGAACTAAATGTTTAATTGTCTCAAAGATGGATTTGTCTTGAACTTCAGATGGGTTTTTACCTTGAACAGTCAAATTTTCAGTACAGTTTGTAGAGAATAAGCAGATCGTTTATTGAACTCCATGGCAACGGTGAAGGTCACCAGAAAATACCCGAGTAGCATCAACATATTATACTGCACACATCTTTTGGCTATGGAAATATGCATCCACAGCCCACGGATGGAAAGGATCGTTGGCATCACTCCACTCACTGCCCGGTATCATGTGTGATTTCAAAAATAATCATGATTAGTTTAAACAATATTTATTTCCAGTTCTCAAATATCTACAATTATATCATCAGTTATAGTAAGTGTGGATCCAACAGTAAGATATCAGCTCATACAAGGCTGTTTCCACTAGTAGAACACTTAAAAACATAATACAGTAGAGACGACAGGTACACATATAATCAAGATTACCGTCCAAACCCTACAATGGTGAATTATTCGTTATACTTTCAATTTTCGTTATGATGTGATCCTAGGTTTGGTAAAGGGGGAAATAAGAGATAATTATACAATAACAAGATTTTCGAGTGCGTTGGGGCCCCATTATCGGACCGCTATCATTGATTAGCAGCCCTACGGACATTAGCGGCCCTCGGCCGACAATGACCGTAGGGCTGCTAATCACTGATAGCGGTACGATAATGGAGTCAAACGCCCAAGAAAATATTGTTATTATTATTATTATCAATACCGCTTTGCGGTACTTTGCATTCAGACACAGTAGTATCAGTGGGGTTGCTGGGGTTACCCGTTAAATATTCACAAGAAAATTAACAGTAACATTTATTAAAGACAAATTTACAAAATCTTATTATTACTTATATTGACGTTTGTCGTCTGCAAACTGTAAACATAAACAACGCTTCCGGAAGTAGGTCATGACGTCATATTTGACTCCGGTCCCCAGTCGATAATGGCTATAAATAGCCATTATTGACCAGCTGGAAAATATGCACGTCTATTTATAAGTCTGTTGGGTTTTCTTACCGTCTATGTAAATTACTGTTAATGTGTTGGTAACGCACAAAGAATTGATAATAATTGTATATGTTGTTAACTAAATAATGGAGATAAGAAGAAAATGGGAAGAAATGGTAGAAAAGGGTGTTTGTTTAAATGGGTGTTAATAACTGCAATGCTGCTGAACCACCTCCGTTCCGTACTTTGTTTCAGTTGAGGTATCTGGATAACTGTCGGTTTTTACGATAGTTTCTCTTAGGTAAGTAACTTTCAGTAATGTTTATCAAGAAGTACTGACTGGCACAGAAACATAAGAATAAGAATGTCAGAATGAGACAATAGTACTCAAACAGGCACGTGTATTTACTTAGGACAGAAGTGCCACGAATTTCAAAAAACTAAATGTACTTTTCTACCATTTGCAGTGTAGTCAAGAACTACAATCCAACCAATACGGGTACAAATATCGCATAGCATAACTCCCACCCGGTCAGGTAGAGTTAGTTATTCTGTGATAGCCCAAAACTTTGTATGTAAAGTATCAGGAATGGAGAGGTTCAGCAAACCAGCTAGTATTTTACCGGATAACTACAGCCCATGGAGAACGAATTGCAACCAAACCACACGCAGAGTGGAACTATCATCCGATGTATCACTTCAAGTTCTATACATTACGACATGCCGGACAAGCAATACTCCGGCCAAATGGACTCCGGGTTCAACCCGGAGGTCCATCGGCCGGAGCCTTCCCTGCTCTTGCCGTGCTTTGCAACAGATTTGCAATTAATCATGTTTGGTCAAAGAGTTTGAATTTCTTTCTCAATAATGGGGATTACCGTTACGGCGGTCCGAATAGCTCTTTCCACAGTGGTCACACTCAAAGCAAACTGGTTCTATTTTAATAAAAGTTGGCGAAGGCAAATATACTATAGACAGTTCTCTTGCGATGTGTTCAGTTTGGTGTCTGGAAACAGAGTGGTGAAAACGTGATACGTCGTCGTATTTATTCACCTCTGGCGGATGTTTTTTAAAAACACGGCCTAAAGTTATGGGTTACTCAGATTTTAGGTGTTCTGGTTGATTGGTTTTCATTTATTATGATCGGTAGGGGAGAGTCCGGAACCTTCGGACGGTGGGGGATCTTCGGACACTATCGAAACCCGATCTGACCGTACGCGCATTAAGTGACATGCACATATTGGCTGACACATTCTGTAGAGTTATTAATAGTCAATCAGTTGGTCCAAATCCTATCAGTTGGTCCAATTCCTTTGTTTATGTTCTCAGTTATAACCCAGTTATCGATTGGCCAAACTGTGAATGTGACGTAACTCTGGAAAAGCGGTAATTTTGAAAGTTAGCAATATGCTGAACTTGTTTCTCGCTCCGTACCAATTTGTCAACAGTGAAGTTATTTTGGGCACATTTGCATATAAATCGTATCCTTCTGATAGAATGTCATTTCAATTTACTATTGAGCGTTTATTCTATGAAAAAAATAAATATATTGGTGAGACAAACAAGAAAACATAAGGTGTCCGGAAATACCCCCGGTGGAAGATGGCAATGGGGGTACATTCGGGCAGGATCTTTTTAGGAATCCCATCATTAGAATTTTTGCTTTTTGTCTCCGTGGGGACCCTGAGTTTTGATTCAGTGCTTGTTCACTGTCGTAAACCAGTGACGACGCCATAGGATGGGCTGGGGGAGGCGGGGGGGGGGGGGGGGGGTGAAGTTCCCCCTCCCCCAATCAAACTTCAAATTGCTATCTAACCATGGTTTCCCACCCAATATCACACCCGCACAATTGAAGACCACGTCAGGTGTTGCAGAACTCTCCCCTAATTGCGGAAAGTCTAGATTCTTGGCTGTTAGAAAACTTGCACCCAAGTTGCGGTATATTGATTGTTGGGTGGATAGGAAAGTGCACTTGAAACAGTGAAAATCATTGTCTCTTTGAACTATCACAAGCTTCCCCCTAAACTATTAATTATGGTAATCTACTGTATGAACTCCATTTTATAGCCAATAAAATGCATTATGTTATTCAGACAAGAAAGAAAAATAACAATAAAAATAACTTTGCACAGCAGATTGCTTGCAGAATTTGCAGCATAACTCGACAATTGCCTCCCCTTAAGCAATCTTTGAATGTTACATTTCGGAAATTTTCAAAACGTGTATTTGTTGAGAATCGCTTTTAGCTGTCTCGCCCAAGCAGTTTTGTGGGTGGGGGAACCTTGGATGTTGAAAGTGCAGTTAAGACCCAATAACGGAATCGAAGTGAAATTTCGCAAAATGTAAAAACTGTTTCTGAAAATCAAAATTTAATATTTGTAATTATTTATTTATTTATTTATTTATTGGTGTTTAAGGTCACATATTTCTGCACAATGGCTAATCATGACCGTGACAGTTTTACGGGTGAAGGAAGTCAGAGTACCTGGAGAGAACCACCGAGCAACGGCGAGCAACTGTCAGCTCCCCAACATACCAACTCCACATAAGCAGGGTTGGCATTGGTTGAAGACAGGTGCACCATCGACGTGCATTACGCCTTAGTACACAACGTCACCGTGCCCCCACAAGGACACAACGCGGTTGCCGCAGGTGAGATTCGAACCGAGGACCTCTCGGCTTGCAGCCTGCAACTCTACCAACTAACTGAGCCACCGCCCCCCCCCCCCCCCCCCCAATATTTGTAATAACAAAAGCTTGTTCTTATTAGGGATCATTAAGAAATAACTGTTATTTTCTTTTAGTTTATGCGTTATAAAACCAAATTTATCAGCATAAGTTATGATTAAGCTTGTGTTGAACATTTTCGGATTATATCACATAAAACGAAAGAAAACAAGTTATTTCTTATAATTTAATCCGGCGTTAACAGACAAATGGGGTTTTGAAACGCCCTGGGCTCCCCAACAGGCTTTTGTTCAACAGAACTGTCCGAAACACTCACAAAGAACTGGGTATGGGGTCCGGAAAGGTCATCAAGCGTCCAGTGCTGTCCGATTGGCATCAAGACGACGTTTGGAGTCGTGTATGGCATGACAACATTGGAATCTCAAGATATGGAGGAGAGTCCATTAGTCAGACGAGAGCAGGTTCCTGCTCCACGTCACAGATGGTCGCATGAGAGTGTGAAGGCATAGAACTACCGCGTACGTGCCCAGGAACGAGACCCACTGTTCTTTATGGTGGAGGATCAGTAATGATCACGGGATGCCACTCTCCTGATTGTAAGCTTGATATGGTGACTGCACATGGGAATCCCAATGGTAATCAGGACATCCGCCGGGACATTCTCAATCCGGTTGTCGGGCCTCATTTTGATAACCATCCGCTGGCTACTCGCCCACTATTCATGGACGACAATGCAAGGCCACATCGTTCCAATGCTGCGAGAGCATTCCTTCAGAGCAACGCTATTACAACACTACCTTAGTCTGCAATGAGACCCGATCTGAATCCCTTAGAAAACATCTGGAACTTTCTTGGACGTCGTGTGCAGGCAGGTGATCCGCCTGTGCAGAATTTGGCCGACTTGGAAGCTGCATTGCATGTGGGTGGCAGCAGTTGCCACTGGACCGTATCAGAATGCTCCCTGGTAGCATTAGGAGGAGGGTTCAGGCTGTCATCCGGGCACGTGGTGGATACAATCGCTACTGACGTCAGACACTGCTATTGTGTTCAGGAGATCACAAGTTACATCTTTTGTCAGTAATTTCCGACATTGTTTCATCATGGGCCATTTAGCACCATACTTGTCGAGAAAACATTTTTCCATCAAGAACATTAGTGACAGATATGTGTTATTCGCGCCATAAAATACTGCAGATTTCTCATCATTGTGTTGTTTTTCATTTGTCAATAGACCATTCTTTCCGCAAACAATCACCTTTGGCCATCTTGAAGATAGCATGAAGGGGGAGCGCGGTGGCTCAGTTGGTAGAGGTGCAGGCTGCAAGCCGAGAAGTCCTCGGTTCGAATCCCACCTGCGGCAACCGCGTTGTATCCTTGGGCAAGACACTTCATCTCCATTGCGTGGGGGCACGATGACGCCGTGTACTAAGGCGTACTGCACGTCGATGGTACGCATGTCTTCAACCAATCTAATCCTGCCTGTGCAGCAGTGCGGAGTTACGATGTTGGGGAGCTGGCAGTTGCTCGTCGTTACTCGGTGGTTCTCTCCGGGTACTCCGGCTTCCGCCACACGTAAAACTGTCACGGTCATGATTAGCCATTGTGCATAAATATGTGACCTTAAACATCAATAAATAAATAAATAGATAGCATGAAAGTAATGACAGTTTCTATTATCACAACTGCGAAAAAACAGGGGGTGCTTAATTATGTTCCAAGTGTATATATTTTGAAGTAAAATATGAATACGAGTATTTTAGAGAAAAAATAGATTTGAAGTGTCTGTTTCAACTCGTGTTGGGCGAAGTGTTAAGTACCGAGTGGAGGTCTCTATCGTCGTTTAATCCCGAGGAAACCCAGGGAAGTGGAGGAGCACTTGTTCACTGATAAACAAGCCCTGTTTTACTGATAAAATAGGACTAGCCAACCAACGCCGTGTGGGATCTCTAAAGTGGGTACTCAGGAACGGCTCAATTAAAATCCGGGAAAAAAGAAGTGTGTGTGGGGGGGGGGGGGGGATGGTTGAGTCATATGTCCAAAATTACTGAGCAGTGAGGTGAAGGGGGATCACAAATGGGTTTGCCCCAATCCGTTCTTTTTTCTTGAATTTATTTTCGAGCCGTCACCGAATACCCACTTAATAGACCCCCCTCGATGTTGGTTAGCTGGTCCTATTTTATCAGTGAAACAGGACTTGTTCATCAGTGAAAAATCGCTCCTCCACTTACCAGGTTTTCCTGGGGATTAAACGATGCCCGAGACCACCACTTGGTACTTAACACATCATTATAAGAGTTGCTTGACTGTTGCCTACCCGCCGAAGCCGAAAGCAGCTCTTCCTCTTCAAAGATAAGCCAGAGGCAGACTATACTTGCAAATGACGGCCTCATAAACAACACAGCAAAATTAATTTTACTTTTATACTTGCCTGAAGACACCACCCCATCGCCCGCGGGGAGATATAGCACATTTGTCGAGAGAATCCCCTTTCACACTGGTCCGCACCCGAGGTAGGATAACAACTCACCAAGAACATCAAAAGTACAACCAAAGCCTACTCTCTCAACGTTTCCTCCTCTGCTGTATCTTAACCGGGTTGTAATCTGCAGAAAACTTGAAATCCAAAACGTCAAAGTAGGGTCGAAAAGGGCTTTCCCAAACTGGCCCTGAGCGCCTTCGGCGCGCGAAACCAATCCATTAAAAAAGTTCAAGATATTTATAACTATCGGTTGCAGACTCCGGACCTATCTAACTCAAGTTGACCTTGAAGCACAATTCTTATGGCAGGAATACAGTACTGAACTGACCGGTACTGTATTCCTGCCATAAGAATTGTGCTTCAAGGTCAACTTGAGTTACGGGTTTATTATTCGAAATAATGAGACTGTAGAACAGCGGTATTTTCAGGCTTCGCAAAACAACACGCGAGTATTGGATATGCCTCGTTTGATATGTAATGAAGCCGACTGTGAACATTTTCTTGAAGCTATCCAGGAAGACAATTTACTTGAAAGGGCACGTCTGAAAAGCCCTAACTCCAAGTGGGTCGTCCACCAACTGACTAACATCGCATTATAGGTGAACAAATTAAAGAACCATCCTATCGGCGAAGCAGCGGAAGACATGCCTCAGTACATTTTGGATAATCGCTTCATCGTGGCCTTTGTGAAAGATGAACGTCGTCATTTCGTATACGACGACAATCGTTGCTTGTTTCGGTGTCTGGTGCTGCGGAGCGGTGTCAGTTACCACACTCTGGAAAAAACACCGAAGCACTGTTCAAGAAATACACCAATGTTCCCAATGAGAAATTTGTTGGGGTAACATGGAATCAGCTATCGGACGTGGAGAAAGTGTTTGCAGTAAGATTGATATGTTCAAAGATGGAATTATCGTACCCGGGCTATCTCTGAAATATCTTTTCAACACAGTCGAAGGAGTCTCGTTTGAAGTATTTAATGACAAGAATAAGGACTTGCACCATCTTGTGAATGACAATATCGACGGCGGACCATCCATCATCTTTAATCGAAAAGAATATGACTGGGCTGAGGTATGCAACTTATGGGGACCAAGTCAAAGAATGTGCTGGTATCATTGGATTCGATGCGAATGCCCTTTACCTGTCAGCATCGATGCAAGAAATGCATACCGGTTCTTATATCCACAGAGGAGAAGAACAAGAGTTCAAGCCTGAACATTCTCAAACCTACGGACGCATGGCTCACCAATGGATGGAATATATTGCTGCAAGAGACTGTACCCACATCCGACATCAGTTTAGTGGTGCAGAAAGAGAATCGGGAGACGACAGTTAGCGGTGGACGTTGCTGCAAGACGACTTAAACTGTATACCCGTTTCACGGATGTTTCTGGCACAGATATCATTGTGCTTTAACGGTGAAGAACGGGGAACCTACTCTCTTCAAACAGTTCGACAGAAAACAATGAGAAAGCTCAGAGAAGATATATCCCGAAACTCCAAATACAACACAGATGTCGGATACGAGCTTGTCGAGATATGGGAATGTGAGTGGTGTCGGTTGAAAAGTCTCTTACTGACTTGAAGATGTTCCTAAGAAAAACTTCAACTTCTCGATTGATGGAAGAATGACAATGGATGAATTAATTGGGCAAATTCATGCCAACAGACTTTTCGAATTAGTTGAATGCGACATCCATATTCCAGATAGCCTGAACAACATTTTGAAGAGATGACACCTATCTTGAAGAATATCAACATCTCGAGCTCGGACATCGGACACCATATGGGATCCTACGCTGAACAAAATAAAATCATGAATCAGCCAAGACGGAGTCTGATTGGTAGCTACCACGGAGAGAAAATTCTTCTGGTGACACCCCGAGAAAGTCTTGTTTCCAAACTCTCAATGATAAATACGACCAGCAGCCTTTGGGCGAAACAATTTTGGACAGGAGTTCTAAATCCCCCGACATGAATTTTAGTATCTGTTATATTCATTCTCGTTTCTGTTGTGTCCTTATTTTTGTGTAACTGGGAACGCAAATGTTAGGTATTGGAACGGGGAATTCCCTGTCTCGAACTAAGCCATAAGCGGAGCCAGGCAATATACAACTATTACCATTTTATCCATATCAAAACCCCAAAACCATATCAAGCAAGCCCACCCACTCGCCTCATTTCAATAGGTATCACAGCACGAAATGTTTCCCCACAGGCGACCATTATAACGTTCAAGCAAAGAATATTATGGTCGCATCATTTTAATTTTGGAATTCAAATATCTTTGTCAAGTGTAGACCTTCTGACAACTTTTTCTAACCGAAAAACTGGGGGTCATGCAACAAAAAAGGGAGAAAAACTGACAGGAAGGAAAGTACCGGTTACGTGCACATATTTTTCTGGGAATTCTCAACAAAACACCAACAAAAGTCAATTGTACTTTTTAGGTCCAAAAGTCATGAAATCAGCCTCTTTATTTATCTGGAATATTCAACAATAATGCAAGATGTCATTGGAATATTTCAAATGTATATTGAAACAATATATTTTCCCAAGGCTGCTTATTTTTAGAGATTGCATCATTTCCAAGCGCAGGGGCGCAGTGGCGTTGCGGTAACCGGTTCTCGTCAGATCACCTAAGTTCAGCAACGTCGAGCCCGGTTAGTTGTCGGATGGGTGACCGTCTGAGCGATCGATTTGGACTCCCACATTGTGTCCTTGGGCAAGGCAGATTGTCCACATCGGGGCATGATGACGCCGTGTACTAAGGCGTAGAGCACGTCGATGGTGCGCTTGGCTTTAACCTATCTAACCCTGCCTGTGCTGCAGTGCGGAGTTACGATGTTGGGGAGCTGGCAGCTGCTCGTGGTTGCTCGGTGGTTCGCTCCGGGTACTCCGGCTTCCCCCAACTGTAAAACTGTCACGGTCATGAAAAGTCATTGTGCATAAGTATTTGACCATAAACACTAACAAATAAATAAATATAAATAAATAATTTCCAACTGCAACGTTTCAAGGCGGGTAACTCTAAATCAAATATTTACTGCAGTGATACCTAAAACCTGGAAGCAACAGAAGGCATTCATTGAATAATCTCTTTTTATAGATTAGTAATCTGTTTCTTACAAATTAATAATCAGTTTTTACAGATTAGTAATTTGTTTTCAGATAATTAGAATACCTTTTTTACAAATTATTACAACGCTTTTTTCCAAATGATATTTTTTAAATATAAAGTACTCATTTGTTTTTACAATTTAGCAATAGATAAAAACAGAATAATAATTGCTTTAAAAACATAATACCCTCGGTGTTTCAAAATTTCATTTCTTCGGAAAAAATCATCACATACTCGATTTCTGAAGTCTCTGTGGTTCAAACTGGAACATGAATTGAGTTTCTGGCATTCTAGTAGCAAGGACTTTGTCAAATTCCTTGCTCATTGCGACAGTAAAATGGTTCTTCCACTCACCAACCACACCTGTTAAGAGTACAAAGAAATGAATGTTGCTTATTCACCAGTAATAACCAGGGACGCCGCTAAAAGGTCTCTCCCACCTCCAGATTCCAATTATACTCACTCCCGCCCTCGAAAACAAAATTCCGACTTCCATTACATAATTTGGAACAACTGGGAAATTGCATATTTCACTGGAACATGTCACTTTTTTAGTCAAGTTCTCAGTCACAAATTTAAAATACATATCAATATTTGGGGGACTTTTACAATTTTCATTTAATATTTGGAGAACTTTCACTAAATTTCTGTCTAAAAACTCCATATTGTGGCCAAATTCTAGACATGTTTGGAAAAATTCCAGTAGCGCTTTGTCTGAAATTTCCGACTTCTTCCCACTAAGGGCTTCGAATTTCCAACCAATGTAAAGTTGACGAATAGTGTGTGCGGAGGTAGACACACCCCACCCCCGCCTTGTGACTACGTCGCTGGTAATAGCCTTCATAGTGGCTGTTTATCGCAGATGACAGGAATTATTGGAAAACCAGCTCATATCAAAAGACAGCGCGGAACAGCGGCGTGGGCAGGTGGGATGCCGCCTCCTCCTTCTACAAAAATATTGCACGATTATACATACTTTAATCGTTTTACAGCTTACACTTCTGCAAATGTATCAATGTAAAGTTTGGTACTATTTTAGGCCGCTGTTGATAAATTCTTTATTATTATTATTATTTATTGGTGTTTAACGCCACATCAGCAATTTAGGCTATATCGTGTATTAAAGTCAATGTACTCCTTAAGCCATGGAGACTGGTTAAACCCAAGAACTCTATCTACATTAGTTACTTTCAGTCCGTGATTCATATACAATTGATGATTTATATAATGCACTACATATTTTGATTTATTCATTAGGGCTGTCACGATTTATCGATTAATCGATTGATGATCGGTCATGGCGAAATCGATTAGTATTTTTCGTTGTCGAATAATCGGTAAATTGTATCCCGTTTTAGACGTTTAATAACTAAAAGAAAAATGATGATAAAAATATTGTTTCTATAGGTAAAGAGGTAAGAACATCGATGTTAAACCCCAAGAAGCTATTGGAAGCATTTGTCTTTCAGGTACATTCATTAAGGCTTTGATGTTCTGAACGTTTGAACCGTCAGCGTAATAATCAAGACCGGTCGGCAGTTGCGAAGTTCGCAACTGACGACCGGTCTTGATTATTACACTGACGGTTCAAAAGTTCAGAACATCAAAGCTTTGAATGTAACTAAAAGAGGATCGTCTTCATTGTTTACTTGAGGTAGGTCAACTTACTGGAACTTCATTTTTATCGACTTCAAAGAGAGGGAGAGGGGGTCATCTAGGTACGATCAATCGATTATCATCGATTATTTGCGACGATTAATCGATTCCTAAATTAAAAAATCATGACAGCCCTATTATTCATCAGATTTGGGACTAGTTTGGATACACCATTTATAGATATTTTATATTTTTTTTATCAGTTTACAATACTCTGATAACATATTATCATCTATCTGAAATCTTTCGGGTGCTGGTGGATACTCATAATGTTTATCATGGAGTGTGTGAGGATATTCAATATCTACTTCTAACATAAAACCCCTCTTACTGTCGTCTTTATATTTTGCTTGATTTATTTTTTCAGTTTCTTCATCTGTCAGCACTTTAAAACCCCCTGTTGTGACATAGTCCCACCATATATATTATTAGCATCCAAAACAATAATATACATAGATGAGGCACATACATCATAGTTTTTTTCCTGTATTTGTTGTTAGCTTTACTATACCTGGGTAGTATAGTAGTTGACATCCCTCCACGCACACCCTTCTCAATAAATTGAAACATATCAACATCAGTTCTGCCATTAATGCAAGTAAGTCTAATATCTGTCATTTTTAGCATACTATCCCATGATAGACCTGGTAATGTGAAATAGTTACATCGATTGAATTTATAGTATTGCATACACGTTTTTTCTAAAATTCTCAAAAACTTCTGTTAATAATAACACATCTATTTTGAGATATAAGTCATGATATTCTCCCATATCCTCCAGATTGAATGTTTTCCACACAATTGTAGCGTGATTATAGGACTCATCACTAATATGTTCATCAGAAAGTATACTGTAAAATTCATCTTCAGATGGTAGCCTATTTTCATTAATTTTTTCGAAGCTGTCCATATAGTCATAATTATATACACCCTTTTTCTTCACTAACTCGAGTTTATTATCTACAATTTATTGTGATGTATATTTGAAAGCATCTTCTGGTAAATTATAAACTAAACTATCCAATCTACTGTTCATAAGTTGAAAGCTATCTGAGAAAACTAATTGCTTACCTAACATGAATTCCATATACTTCTCCATATTGTGAGGAATTACATTGATATTCCGATTAAATTTACCAATTTCTTGCATAATAAAATTGCTGTCATAGCCTCTTAACTTATGGAAAATTACAGGACTTTTATCCGTGAGGCAAAAAGAGAGATTACACGACTCCTCAGCTGATCCTCGGTACTTAGCAGTAATATGGCAATGATCTTTGTATACTTCTTGTAACAATTATGACATTTGGCGGCTGTTTTGAAGTTTTGAATATCTACCTTTGTCACAATCATTACTTTATTAAAGTGTTTCTTTTTAATTTTTGTTTTTGTGCAATATTCAACCTTTTCCAACATCTTCATGAATGTGTTAACTGAATTTTCGCCTCTATAGGTATGCACTGGTTTACTATATTTATCATCATAACAACAAACAAGTTTATAGCCATAACTACTATCTGTATGTTTTTGATATTGATTTTTTATCCCATAAATGGCCTGTTTATTCAAACAATAAAAGCCTTGGATCAATTTTTGTTTTATTCACCTAGTAAGGTGATAAAATTTCCCCGTAGGTTTAACACTGAAAGAATTTATTTCTATAGTAGAGACGGACTTATTAACCATTAAGAATGAAACCGACTCGCCAGGGGCTTGTTGGCTTCATTCTTAATCCTACTCGTAGAATACATTTTTTACTTGAATACTTGAAAACACTGTCCCTTCATTCAATATGTGTTTGATGTTTCATTAGATGGTTGCATAGTATATACCTCCTCTGTGAATGCTTCAAAATCTACACACATAACAAAAGGTACTGGTAATGGTTTATGGAAATTATTGAATTTCAGCATATTCTTATCTGTTGCAGACATTTTTATTGCTTGCGATCCATTAATTTGTATACAAATGTCTTTATGTTTATTTAAGTATTCCTCACTACAGAAGCACTGCGGGAAATACATACAGAAATGTTTGCTATCTCTATGCTTTGTTTGCTTGTACATAAATCTATTAAACTCTTCAATTAAACAATACGGTTGTTTATCCTCGGCAGTTATTAACAACAGGTTTAATGTTCCATTGTTTTTCTCAGGAGATATGTGAATGGGGAATGACTGTTTATTTTCATACCCAAAACGTTCAAATTGAAATTGTTCTGTTTTTCAGTTCTCTTATATTATTTTTTCTGTAACAGGAAATTGAATTCCATTATAACCTACACTAGTAACGGTTTCTCTTAATTTTTTTATAATGCACTGGGGTTCTTTCTTGACTAGTTTCATGTATTGAAGATGACACCATCTAAAACATTCCTTATCTTTGTTGTTCATATAAATACCTTTACTGAAATGTCTAAGTTCAATTGGTAAGTCTGTGCATGATGAACCCTTTAAAGGCAGATATTCTACAATATTAACATAATGCACGTCAACAGATTGTAATATCAAGCCAGAACCGTTAACAATCCATCTTTCTATTTTTTCACAACAGTTTGTGATGAATGTTCAACTCCTTGTTTAATATCGCCAACATTCATTATTGTTTTACAATAATTTCTAAAGTATGCAGATATTGTTGTTTTGTCCTTCTCTTCCTTCCCGAATGTTACCTTGAGGATCTCCCCACACTGTAAGACATGCAGTTCTTGTAATTCTTTTTCTAACACAGAATATATTATCTTTCTAATTTTAGCTAATCGACCTAAGTCAGATTCTACTTTTTTACTAATAACCTTCAATGCGAAAGAGTTTATACTACCTTTTAGGGCTTTTGCTACTTGAGCTACTTGAGTAATACGGGCATCAGTTTCGCCCTCAAGATCTATCCCTTCTTCACAATCCTGTTCTAATTTATTGATATCTATTTGCGTCTCATTTATTCGCCATATATTTGCTAAATGCTTTTCAAATTTATTCCCCAATTTAATGGGACCTCTGCATTTTTTTCAGTATAAATTTGACTTCTTAATTTTCTCTTTAAGTTATCGATATCTGTTTCCATCTGATTCGTTTGCCTCTTATCATCAAATTCTTCCCCCAATTCATTCCACAATTCCTTCTCGATATGCATTTGATTTATTGACCTTATATTTTCATATTTATCAAATTCATTCCCCAATTTATTGGGACCTCTGCGTTTTTCAGTTTCAATATCTTCTTGTAGTCAACATCAATATGCTCGCAAATTATTGATGCCACCGTTTGTTTTCAAAGTGCAACATGACTGCTTTCAAGCAGCCATGTTGCACTTTGAGCACAAACCCAATAATCTAGCGAATGCTTTCTTTGTTACAAAATTAACTTGGAATCGTGGATTTTAAATTTCACCAGGATCTGCATAGCAGCCATGTCGCATTTTGAGCACTAACCCAACATCTACCAAATGATTTATGCATTGGATATTTACCCTGGGATCATGAATTTTATTCAGGCAAATAAATTCCTACCCACCAGGACCCACACATTAAAGCACCTTTCTATTGGAGAGAACTCAGATTCTCATACTATTGCCAAGCTTAACATTACTATTTCCATAAATTATTGGTGTCATCGTTCCTTTTCAAAATGCGACATGACTGCTGCACAGCAGCCATGTTGCATTCTGAGTGCAAACCTTAGACCCAGCGAATGCTTTATGTGTTGCAATTTTACCGTCGATTGCTGAACTTTAAAAATTCTAATATATCCACACCTACCTGTACCCACACATTAAAATACCCTCTCACTGGAGAGAACTTAGCTTCTCACACTACTGCCAAGCATAACATTACTAATTTCATAAATTATTGGTGTCACCGTTGTTCTCTGGGTGCAACATGGCTCCTATATAGCAGCCATGGTGCATTTCGAGCACAAACCTAACACCTAGTAAAAGGGTTACCAAATTATCTGGAATTATGTAATTGATATAGCCACATATAATCCCACCCACCGGCACCCACATATTAAACACCCTCCCATTAGAGAGAACCCAGACCCCCACACCATTACACAGCAGCCATGTTGCATTTTGAGTACAAACCTTAGACCCAGCGAATGCTTTACGCGTTGTAAATTTACCGTCGATTGCTGAACTTTAAAAATCCTAATATATACACACCTACCTGTACCCTCACATTAAAATACCCTCTCATTGAAGAGAACTTAGTTTCTCACACTACTGCCAAGCATAACATTACTAATTTCATAAATTATTGGTGTCGCCGTTGTTCTCTGAGTGTAACATGGCTGCTGTATAGCAGCCATGTTGCATCTGGAGCACAAACCTAAGACCTAGCGAATGTGCTACGAATTATCTGGAATTATGTAATTTAGATAGCCAGATATAATCCCACCCACCGGCATCTACATATTAAAACCCATCCATTAGAGAGAACCCAGACCCACACACCATTGCTAAGCTTAAATTACTATATTTGCAAATCATTGGGGTCACCGTTCGTTCTCAAAGTGCAACATGGCTGCTGCATAGCAGCCACGCTGCATTTTGAGCACAAACCTAAACCCCAATGAATGCTTTGCGCGTCATAAAATTACCATGGAATCATGAATTTTACATATCCTAATATACACAGCAGCCATGCTGAATTTCGAGCACAAACCTTAGACCCAGCCTTATGTGTTGTAAAGCTACCGTGGAATGATAAACATTATAATCAAAATTTTTTCCTACCCATCTGTATCCAATCATTAAAATATCCTCTCATTGGAGAGAACTCAGATTCTCAATCCTTTACCTTTGCAAATTTACCATCGATTCCTGAACTTTATATACCCAAATATATTCTTACCCACCTGTACCCACACACCATAACATCCTCCCATGGAGTTAACCCCGAATGTCAGACCCCTGCCAAGCCTAACATCAATATGCTCGCAAATTATTGGTGCCACCGTTTGTTTTCAAAGTGCAACATGACTGCTTCCAAGCAGCCATGTTGCGCTTTGAGCACAAACCCAATAACCTAGCGAATGCTTTCTGTGTTACAAAATTAACTTGGAATCATGAACTTTAAATTTCACCAGGATCTGCATAGCAGCCATGTCGCATTTTGAGCACTAATCCAACATCTAGAAAATGATTTATGCGTTGGATATTTACCCTGGAATCATGAATTCTATACAGGCAAATAAATTCCTACCCACCAGGACCCATACATTAAAGCACCCTTCCATTGGAGAGAATCCAGATTCAGATATGAATATGAATACTTGACTATATTAGAAAATAATAATAATAATAATAATAATAATAATAATAATAATAATTGATTTTGTAAAAGCGTAAAACCACGAAGAGTGCCCTAAAACGCTTCACAGAAATAAAATACACTTTTCTGAAAATAAAGAGTCACATGTTTCAGTTTCCTCTAGGGAGGTTCAGGAGAATGCTTCAGTAAATAGGAAAGTTTTAAGATTTCTTTTGAAGATGTTGATAGTTTCTGAAATTCTGACACTAATAGGCAACGCATTCCACAATCTTGGACCCACGATGGAGAACACACGATCATTAGCCAGATTAGATCTGCTAAAAGGTATGACTAGTTGAATTTGATCTTTAGATCTCAGACTGCGTGATGGAGTGTATACACTGATGAGCTCTTGCAGGTAAACTGGAGCCAGTTTGTGGATACATTTGAATACTAAGATCAATATTTTGAAATTAATTCTCTGTTTAACTGGAAGCCAATGTAATTGTCTTAAAACAGGTGTTATGTGTTCAGAGCATTTGGTACCAGTAATTATCCGAGCAGCAATATTCTGAACTTTTTGAAGCTTCTGAATCAAATACTGAGGCAGCCCCACTAACACTGAATTACAATAAGTGATACCCAGCTTAACATACAGTCCAAGGCCCACTTCAAAATGCATTCGACAATCTCTGAGTTCACCCATTCACTAAAGACGAATAGTAGCCATTAATCGGAGGCAGAATTACACTTCCCATTCAACTTGATTTCTTACCCTTATTCATTCCTCCATTCTCTTGCTCAATCCACGATAAGGGAAAATTACGTTAAAATACACATTATTAGCTATATAAATCTGTTTTCTTTTTTTTTACTTTTTTTATTTAAAAAAAAAAAAAAAAAAAATTCTTTTATTCTTTTTCGTGCACCCAACACCCGAACATACAGAAACACCTGTTTCTAAAGGCCACATACATTAACATACATGCATGTGCCCATATTCTAAACCACCCGACTGAACCTCAAGCCACACTGCACCAGACAGCAGAGTAGATCACTTGTGCTATTGAAATCCTTTGTTTCCGCCATTGTGTATCGGATTTTATAATTACCAACTTAGTCTCACTTGACCAAATTCAAAATAACTCAGCCTTTGATTTTGTTACGCATTTTAAGCATGGAATTAATTGTGTTTCTGAAGATGATCCTATTACTCCACTAACTGACGATATGATCAACTGTAAATACTATACCCCAGAAACGTTTTCGTCAACAGGAGGCACGCGCGAAAAATCTCTCGCCTTACTCACCGTTAACTGTAGGAGCTTAAATGCTAACTTCGAACATTTGCAGAGTTTGCTCTGCGATCTCCAAACAAACACAAATATCTTTGATACCATAGGTATCACTGAAACTTTCAGTGTGAAGGAAAACATCTCCTACACCCTAGATGGTTATCATCCGCTTGTTCTATGTTCTCGCCCTGCCGATGATGACAGTAGGGGTGGGGTTGGTGTCTTTGTTAAAGATTCCACCCCATTCCAAGTTAGGAACGACTTAAGCACTTTCATTCCTGATGTATTTGAATCACTATTTATAGACCTTACTGGAAAAGACAAATCAATTATAGGAATCATTTACCGCCCTAATACTGCCCCAAAAGCCGATCTGGACGTAAACTTATCTGAATATTGCAACCTACTAAATCAAATCAATACCGAAAGAAAAACAGCCTACCTGATGGGCGACTTCAATATAGATCTACTCAATTTTAACCAACACCAGAAAACCAATCAATACTTGGAAACGCTTCTCGGTACTGGATTTACGCCCATGATAACCAAACCTACGAGAGTCACAAGTCATTCGGCAACTATAATTAACCACATCTTCTGCAATAAACTGAATTTAAATACCTCTGGAATAATCATTGCAGACGTGAGCGATCACTTCGCCACATTCTATATCGAAAACCTCAAAAGCACCGCCCCCAACGTCAACTCATACCAGCCCAAGAAAATCTTCAGCACACGGAACATCAATGTATTTAAACAATTACTATCTGAATCTGACTTTAACAAACTATGCCAAGAGTCTCGTCCCAATGAAGCCTATGAGAACTTTATAACAATCCTCAACACGGCTTTTAATAAAGCCTTTTCCCTGGTAACTATGAAGATGAACAAAAAATATATAAAACGAGAACCATGGATGACGCATGGTCTTTTACAGTCCTCTTTAAATAAACACAAACTACTTGAAAAAGTACAGGTCCCCGACCAACGATAATATCACAAAATATAAAACATAATGTCAAATATTTAACCAACTCAAACGTAAACTCAAAAAAACATATTATAGTAAGGTGATCTCAGAAAACAGGGGGAACATTAAGAAAACGTGGGAAATTATCCGCAAGGCAATAAACAAGTCAAACCTTCCTCCACCGCAACCATCGTCATTTATTGAAGATAATGTTGATCTAACTGACCCCAAATTGCAGAGAAATTTAACAATTACTTTATTAACATCGGAACTAGAGCAACTGACAACATGATAAACCCAACAAATCGATTCTGTGATTATCTAAACAACAACGTCTCCGACTCGTTTTTCATATCACCTACAACCACCGAAGAAGTCATATCTTCAGCAAAAAGTCTTCCCCAAAAAACTTCAGCTGGCCAGGACAACATTTCTCCGAAACTATTGAAAGACATCATTCATGAAATTGCCCTTCCTTTAACCCAGGTTATCAATGCCTCATTCTCAACTGGAATTGTACCATTCAAAATGAAAGTTGCAAAAGTAATACCTATTTTCAAATCAGGAGATAAACAGTCATTCAACATCTACCGCCCAATAAGTATTCTTCCCAGTTTCTCTAAAGTCTTAGAAAAGCTGATGCATAAAAGATTAACAAATTTCTTAGACATAAACAACGTTATTTACAACTATCAATTTGGCTTCAGAAAGGGACACACAACATTCCATCCAATAATGCACCTCCTCAATCATGTTTCCATAATGAATAACAAAGCAACTAAAGATTGTACACTGCCCATTTTTTAGATTTTTCAAAAGCATTCGATACGATTGACCACGAAATACTCGTTAGAAAACTTGAACACTACGGAATTAGAGGTATAGCTAATTCATGGTTCCATAATTATCTCTCCGAAAGATCACAATATGTGCACTTCATGAGTGAATCCTCAGACTTTCCGAATGTTATTACGGGTGTCCCCCAGGGTTCTGTACTTGGTCCTCTTCTGTTTGTGCTGTATATCAATGATATTTGCGAATCAACCGACTTGAATATCCTGTCATTTGCGGATGACACAACAGGCTATGCATCAGGGAACGACCTTAACGTGCTGACGGAAACAGCAAACAATGAACTATCAAAAATCAATGACTGGTGCTTAGCAAACAAATTATCATTAAATGCAAACAAAATCAAAGCCGTACTTCTCCATCCCCAAAATGACAAATACAACTACAGCAACGCACAAACCAAAATTACATTAAACCACTCAAACTTAATAATAGTAGGAAACAACCATCAGCACAAATCCATAAAATTCCTAGGAATTAGCCTGGATGAGAACCTTAAATTTAATCACCATGTGTTAGCACTCTGTACGAAACTACCCAGGGCAATTTACATCCTTAATAGAGCAAAAAACATTTTGCCACTCGAGACGTTACGTATAGTGTACTTCACCCTAATTCAAAGTCACTTAATTTAAGGGATTCAAATATGGGGCCACTCATCAGCAACCAAACGAATACTGAATTTGCAAAAAAGGGCTATGCGTATCATAGCGAACAAAAAGTACAACTCACACACTGATCCCCTCTTTAAACGATTGAAAATTCTTAAATTTAATGATCTCTACAAGTTACATACTCTTCTATTCATGTACGACTGGTCTACAGACAACCTCTCCGTCAGTTTTGACAATACATTTCAAGTGTACGCTAACCCTTCAGGCATGAATACAAGGCAGTGTGGAAACTTAATCATACACAAACCCCGTACCCAGTTCTCAGCCGCGCTTCTGTATTTTTCTTTTCCTAAATTGTGGAACGACTTAGGCACCACGATAAAAACCCTTACACGAACATCATTTAAAAAAAACATTAATTGACCAATTTATAAACTCTTATAACACCATTGTTAGTTGTAGCAACCCAAGATGCCCAGACTGTTCTGCTAGTTAGACTCTCGGCATCGGTTATTTTTAACGGTTATTACAAACGTTTTTTTTTTCAACCAACATACCCTAATAGCCTACGCCATGGAACTGGTTTACTGAGGGGAATATGTTCTTTCTATCAATTCAGAAACACTGTTAATTAATCATCAGGCTTTAACAAGCAGAGATGAAATTCTGCGGAATTTGATCCACGTTGGGGGAAATAAGAACCAATCCGAAGCAAAATCATGATATATGTAACGTAAAAGCAATATCTACCTGCTGTCTGGATTTATTCATTTTGCCCAAACCTAACACCTGCCATTTGCCATTCTATTTTAGTCGCTTTTTTATTGTCTAGGGGGTGACAGGAAGACAGTCACTAGACTATGTCATCCCCCACAGTATACATGTACATGTAGACAACTATTCATGATTTTGTAACACTGTCTCTTAATTTTTTGTTTGTATCTGTATTTGTGTGCTGTGAAATAAATTGAATTTAATTGAAAATTGAATTGTAGTCGTTTCTTTTAATTTATTGATATCCATTTGATTTATTAGCCTTTTATTTTTTAAATGCTTTTTAAATTCATCTTTCTGTTTAATAGACTTACGTCGGACTATTACTGGTTTCTATTTTATAGACATAAGTGGTGCTGTTAGTAGTTTCAGTTCATCATCTGCTGTTTTAGCTCTGTATTGGCCACATGCTTTGCTTTCACAAGCATTCTGCTACGATCTTGCCCAGTCTGTTCAGTTTTAGCGATAATGCTATCTATTTTCTATCTTGCAGAACATTCATTCTATATATAGTATAGTATTTATTTCTTTAAGTGATTTTGCTTTTTTCCTTAAGCCCATATTATTATCATTGTTGCAGTCACTTCTTCGCTGTCCACCCTCATCATAAAATCATTATTTTCAAACTTGCTGAAAAAATAGCAAGAGCCTACAAGTGTGGGTGCGCTCTTAGCTATATATTTAACTAACTCTCTCTTCTACTATTGTATGTCCTTTTTGTGCACAGACACTGCTACACGTTTCTGCTCGGAAGCTCACCACACCCATATTATCAGCGGTCATCTAATTTTTTGAGAAGCCACTGAGAGGTATTGCCTGTTTTTAGTTCGAAATCTCTATTGTCGGATCAGAAAATGTTTGATATCAATCTAGACGTGTATCATTTTAATTGCTCCCTCGCCGTATGACCACATATCCACATCATCTGACTGGCCAATCAGAGATATGGCATATGCATTCACTGACTTGATAAATTCTGTTTAAACTCTGCCTTTATCGGGAACCTGTCAGTCGGGGATGGCTAACAGGGACAAAACACGCCAAGGAAACTTTTCAAGTCTCAGTGAAATGCATTATTGAAGGATTTGAACAGTCAGATATATTTTTGGTTGAGTTTCACATGGGGGAGATAGTCCCCCATGTGAATAGGATTGCACAACCACAGCGACGATCAACTTCATAATTTAACATTCCGATAATCCGCGAGGAAATATTGAAGTACAGTACGTGGAGAGTGTATTATCACTAAATCACCCGCAGAGTGGAGATTCCACCCAAGCAATAATTGCAAATGTGTTGCAAAGCATAACAAGCACAGGCAAAGTTTCGACCAATGGACCTCCGGGTTATACCCGGAGGTCCATTGGCTGAAACATTGCTTGTGTTTTTTGTCCATATGTATAAAATTTGAAAGTTATAGTTTGGGTGATAACTCCACTCCATGGGTGATTTAGCTACAATCCACTCTCCACGTACTGTACTCTTAATATTACCATCCTAGTTATTCTCTGTGGTGTGTATTTCAGTGAACAGAGTTTAATTAAGTGTATTGCTTAGCTTGTCAGCAAACGTAAGTGTCACATCACACATGGATGAGCGACTTAGCAATGAAGTCTACATATCAACCTTTATTTACCAGTTCAATCATAACATCTATTTTCTCATTTTTTAGAGCAATCATACCATGGCCACTGCCGGGCTCAACAGTTGTTAGAATATCGTGACAAGGATCCTGCACCCCTTGCCTATCAGGATATGGATTACACAGGAATCTACCACCGCGCACTTCGCTCGTTGCTATTATGTGATGCCTTGAATGTACACCTTGCATGTATACCTTAAAGATAAAACTGTGTTATTGACATGGATAAAAGTGCGTCGATACCCTGCATACTTGCTCTGATGTGTGCTTAAAGTATATAGGTTAAACTGTGTCAATACCCCATCACTTGTACTACTCTCTCGTGTGGGTAATTGGGATTATCGGGCTCCTTGTGTAGAATAGGACGTCATCTGCAATGCTAAAATCATTGCAGATTGTCCCTATCCTAACATAACTGCGGGGTGAGTTGTCACCAACAGAATATTGAGAACAGAACATTCCTAACTCTTTTTGGTAGTAATGCATTCAGAGCAATAGTTGTGAGTAACCTGAATGTCTGCGCCAAAGCTCCGTCCTGTTCGGTACTAATGAATGTACGTCGTACATCGGGTCTCTGCACTCGTCCAGGCCGGAATTTCTAAACAAAATATTCTTGGTAAATTGCCCAACCTTTCAGAAAAAAGTGATACGTCCACTTGTACTTGTGGTTCGATGGTATTTATTTATTTATTTATTTATTGGTGTTGAAGGTCACATACTTATGCACAATGGCTAATCATGACCTTGACAGTTTTATGTGTGGAGGAAGCCGGAGTACCCAAAGAGAACTGCCGAGCATCGACCAGCAACTGTCAGCTCCTCAACATTCTGACTCTGTTCAAGCTTCGCTCAAGCAGGGTTACTGCGGTTGAAGACATGTGCACTATTGACGTGCAGTACGCCTTAATACACGGCGTCATCCTGCACCCATGTAGGCAACCTGGATAAAGTTCAGCAGACTATCACTGAGCCACCGCGCTCCCAGTTCGATGGTATGACATAGTCTGACCAGTACGTATACTAATACTGGGTACGCATGAGAGATAGACAGCACAGTATCGTAACAATAGGGAAGTGGATTCGATTCGGTTTCGAACATTTTGCCTGATTCGATCCGAGTGAAAAAACTGATTCGCAGGGCCCAACTGCTGCATGTATGTAATGTTCGTGTAAGCTCTGGATACTGATAAACATAGAATAATCGACCAAATAAATGCCTCACATCTTTCCAAATGTTTGAATAAAAAGGACAAAAACTTGTCTGGAAGAACATAAACACTTAAAATGTCCAACGTGCCATTTTGACAAGTAGCGTGTGAATGGTTGGGGGATGGTGTGTGTGTGTGTGGGGGGGGGGGGGGGGGGGGGGGGAGGTGAGGAGGGAGTAGAAGATATAAGAATATATAAACAATAAAATAGTAATTGTAAATTGTAATTATGTTGAGCACTGATTTTCAGTCGTGAGCCGAAGTTTTAAAGGCAGCACCTTTAAAACATGGGTAGCTGCGATTTGTGGTAAGGATACGTCACCTCGTCGTCAGAAGTCAATTTATAACGGCTCATGCATGAGATCAGCACATGAGCTATGGTTGTACATAATTACGTTTTCTTTGTTCATTGGAATTGTACGACACGACACTATCAACTTATTGACCTGGCATTGTACCAACCACCTTTGCAATACAACCACTTTTGCAATAAACTTTATTACAAAAGTGGTTATCGCGTACCAACCACTTTTGTAATAAAGCCACTTTTGCAATAAACTAACCACTATTGTAATAAACTCATTTTGGTGATAAAAAACGGACGTCCATTTTATAGTCGGACATTGTGGTGGGGTTAGGGACAAGTTTATCTAAACATGTTTGTGTGTCGTTCAATGGAAAAACGTGTCCATTCCATTCACCTGTTGAAACTTGGAAGTGACTGAAGAAAGTAAGTAACCACTTTTGCAATAAACTTTATTACAAAAGTGGTTAACGCGTACCAACCACTTTTGTAATAAACTAACCATTATTGTAATAAACTCATTTTGATAATAAATCACGGACGTCCATTTGATAGCTGGACATTGGGGTGGGGTTAGGGACAAGTTTACCTAAACATGTTTGTGTGCCATTCAATGGAATAACGCGTCCATTCCATTCACCTGTTGAAACTTGGAAGTGACTGAAGAAAGTAAGTAACCACTTTTGCAATAAACTTTATTACAAAAGTGGTTAACGCGTACCGACCACTTTTGTAATAAAACCACTTTTGTAATAAACTAACCATTATTGTAATAAACTCATTTTGATGAAAAATCACGGATGTCCATTTTATAGTTGGACATTGGGGTGGGGTTAGGGACAAGTTTACCTAAACATGTTTGTGTGTCGTTCAATGGAATAACGAGCAAGATCACCACGTTTGGTAATATCACGTTTGGTGATGTCGGAAACTACTCAGCCGATTGGGACGAAACCTGGGATGTAATTATATGATCCATAGTGTAGGGACTTGCAGGTATGGGATGGGGCCCGACTCCAAGCATGCGTAGTGGCGCATTCGGAAACTACTGTTTCGATCGGGACGAAACTTGGAATTTGTATGTGCAATCCACCGGGTAGTCATTTGTCACCGTCGGGTTTGGGCTGGGGGCCGTCTTAGTGCATGCGCAGGAACGACATGGGAAACGTCTAGGCCGATCGGGAAGAAACCTGGGATTTTGTATGTATGGTACATCGGGTAGTAATTTGCCACCGTCGGCTATGGCCTGGGAGCCAATCTTTGCGCACGCACCAAGATAAAAAACCCGGACAAAGTCGAGCACCCCCATCTAGTCAATATATATATATATTTGAGCAATCTTGTCCCTTTGTCTGTCTGTTTGTTCTCCATAGACTCGAAGATGGCTGGGACGATCGAGACAAAATTTTGTCATGGCTGTGTAGCTTGGGCCCGAAAAGGACATAGGCTATTTGAACATGGAGTGTGTGGGGACGTATTCGCGCATGAGCAGTAACGATCTCGGAAAGTACTGGGAACGAAACTTGGGATATGTATGTAGGGCCCATTGGGTAGTTATTTGCCACTATCGGGTATGGGTGGGGCCCGTCTTCGTGCATGCGCAGTAACGGTCGTGTTAATTACTGGGCCGAATGGAACGACACTTGGAATCTGCATGTAGGGTCCATCAGGTAATCATTTTCCAACTATGGGTGGGATCCAATCTTAGTACCAATAACCCGGACGAAGTCGGGCACTCCATTTAAAATACATATATTTTAGTAATCTTGTCTGTTTGTTCTCTATAGACTCGAAAACGACTGGGCCAATAGAGACGAAACTTGGCATGGGTGTGTAGGTTAAGCCCGGGAAAAGGCATAGGCTATACGGAGATTGCGATGGCGTCAGTTTTGGCGCATGCGCAGTAACGATATCGGAAACTACGGGTCCGATCGGGGCACAACTTGGGAATTTGTATGTAGGGTAGGGTTCACCGGGTAGAGATTTGATATTGTCGAGTATGGGATGAGGCCGTCTTTGCGCATGCAGAGTGACCGTTTTGGAAACCACTGGGCCGATCCCGACGAAATCTGGGAATTGTATGCGTGGTCCGTCGGGCAGCGATTTGCCACCTTCGGCTATGGGATGGGAGCCAATGTTTTTGAATGCGCAGTGACAATAGCCTGGGCGAAATCGGGCCTATATATATACATACAGGTATACATTTGAGTAATCCTGTCTGTCTGTCTGTCTGTCTGTCTGTCTGTCTGTCTGTCTGCCTGTCAGTTGTTCTCTATGGACTCGAAAACGGCTCGGCTGATCGAGACGAAACTTAGCACTGGTCTGTAGCTTTGGCGCACGAAGGACATAGGCTATTTCGCCGTGGGATTAGGGCCCGTCTTCGCGCATGCGCAGTACAAATCTCGGAAACTACTCGGCCAATCGAGATGAAACTTGAGATTTTTATGTAGGGTCCGTCGGGTATTCATTTTCCAACGTCGGGTATGAGGTAGGGTCAGTTTTCGCGCATAGGGTCCGTTTTCGCGCATGTGCAGTGACGATCTCGAAAACTACTGTGCCGATCGGGACGAAACTTGGGATTTTTTGTAGGGTCCATCGGGTAGTCATTCTTCACCGTCGACTATGGGGTGGGGCCCGTCTTCTCGCATGCGTAGTGGCGGTTTCTGAAAGTACTGGGCCAATCGGGACGAAACCTGGGATGTGTATGTGCAGTCCATTGGGCAGTAATTTGCCACCGTCGGGTAAGGGGTGGGAGTCAATCTTTGCGCATGCTCAGAGACAATAGCTCAGACAAAGTCGAACACCACCATCTAGTATTTATATATATATTTGAGTAATCTTGTCTGTGTTTGCCTGTTCTCTGTAGACTCGAAAACGGATATGCCAATTGGGACGAAACTTGGCATGGGTGTGGAGTTTGGGTACCGAAGGGACATGGGTAAACGAGCATGGGTGTGGCACCGTCTTTGCGCATGCGTAGTGACCATCTTGGAGACTACTCGGCGACCGGGACGGAACTTGGGTTGTTATGTATAGTCTATCGGGTAGTCATCGGTCATCATCAGGTATTGGTTTTCGCCCATCTTCGCGAATGCGCGGTAACAATCTCGGAAGCAACTGGGCCGATGTACTCAAAACCTGGGATCTGTGTGTAAGTTCCATCCAGTAGTCTGCTGGGTAACTCAAATTGCTCATGCTCGGCTCAGCTGCCTATTTAACTCATTCCCAGACGAATCCGGCCCTCCAGCTAGTCTGTGTATATACTACAGTAATCTTGTTTGTCTGCATGTATGTCTGTCTGTCTGTGTTTATCAGCCCAGTAGTTTTAAAGAGCTTTACCACGCATGCGCGAAAACGGACCATTACCTACCCCATGTCTGAAAAGTTCAAAATTTCCCCGGGGCAAAACTACACACCCATGCCAAATTTCTTCCCAAACGGACCATCCGTTTTCGAGTCTATAGAGAAGCGACAAACAAACAAGATTACTCAAATATCTATTTAGACTAGAGTGGAGGGGAGGGGGGGGGGGGGGGGGGACTTCGTCCGGGCTGTTGTTTCCGAGATCATCACTGCGCATGAGCAAATATTGACTCCCACCCCAGAGCCGATAGTGGCAAGTCATCACCTGGCGGGCCGTAATACAAATCCCAGGTTTCTCCCCGAGGGCCCAGTAGTTTCCGAGAACGTCACTGCGCATGCGCGAATATGGCCCCATCCCACACCCGACGGTGGCAAATCACTACCCGATGGATCTTATATACAAATCTAAAGTTTCGTCCCGATCGGCCTAGTAGTTTCCGAGATCGTTACTTCGCATACGCGAAGATGGGCCCAGTTCCAATAAAGGAAACACCTTCCCGGAACCAAACTATACACGCAATTCCAAGTTTCGTCCCTCTCGCCCAGTCGTGTTTTAGTCTATAGCGAACAGACAAACACACAGACAAACGAACTTGAATATATAATAGACTAGATGGGGTGCCCGACTTTGTCCGGGCAGTGGTTTCCAAGATCGTAACTGCGTATGAGTACAGATTGGCTCCACCCTGTAGCCGACAGTGCTAAATTCCAGGTTTCGTCGCGATCGGCCCAGTACTTTCCGAGATCGTTACAGTACATGCGCGAAGAAGCACCCCCACCCCAATTCACCCCAAGTCCGAATTAAAACTACACGCCCATGCCAAATTGCGTCCCGATCGGCCCAGCCGGTTTCGATTCTTTAGAGAACAGACAAACAAACTGACAACATTACTCAAATGTATAGAGAAGAGATAGATTTTATCAAAAGTAAGTATTTTGTACACCTCACCCCATTTTATAGTCGGACATTGGGGTGGGTTGAGGGACTAGTTTACCTAAACATGTTTCTGTGTCGTTCGATGGAATAACGTGTCCATTCCATTCACCTGTTGAAACTTGGAAGTGACTAAGAAAGTAATTTGCAATAAACTTTATTACAAAAGTGGTTATCGCGTACCAACCACTTTTGTAATAAAACCACTTTTGTAATAAACTAACCATTATTGTAATAAACTCATTTCGGTGATAAATCACGGATGTCCATTTTATAGTCGGACATTGGGGTGGGGTTAGGGACAAGTTTACCCAAACAAGTTTGTGTGTCGTTCAATGGAAAAACGTGTCCATTCCATTCACCTGTTGAAACTTGGAAGTGACTGAAGAAAGTAAGTAACCACTTTTGCAATAAACTTTATTACAAAAGTGGTTAACGCGTACCAACCACTTTTGTAATAAAACCACTTTTGTAATAAACTAACCATTATTGTAATAAACTCATTTCGGTGATAAATCACGGACGTCCATTTTATAGCTGGACATTGGGGTGGGGTTAGGGACAAGTTTACATAAACATGTTTGTGTGTCATTCAATGGAATAACGTGTCCATTCCATTCACCTGTTGAAACTTGGAAGTGACTGAAGAAAGTAAGTAACCACTTTTGCAATAAACTTTATTACAAAAGTGGTACACGCGTACCAACCACTTTTGTAATAAAACCACTTTTTGTAATAAACTAACCATTATTGTAATAAACTCATTTCGGTGATAAATCACGGACGTCCATTTTATAGCTAGACATTTGGGTGGGGTTAGGGACAAGTTTACCTAAACATGTTTGTGTGTCATTCAATGGAATAACGTGTCCATTCCATTCACCTGTTGAAACTTAGTAGTGACTAAAAAAGTAAGTAACCACTTTTGCAATAAACTTTATTACAAAAGTGGTTAACGCGTACCAACCACTTTTGTACTAAACTAACCATTATTGTAACACACCTATTTTTGTGATGAATCACGGACGTTCACTTTAAAGTTGGACATTGGGGTGGGTTGAGAGATAGTTTACCTAAACATGTTTGTGTGCCATTCAATGGAATAAAGTGTTCATTCGCCAGTTGAAACGTGGCGGTGTCTGGAGAAGGTACTCGACTATTTTTGCAATAAACCTTATTATAAAAATGGTTATCGCGTACCAACCACTTTTGTAATAAAACCATTTTTGTAATAAACTAACCATTATTGTAATACACTTTTTTTGTGATGAATCACGGACGTCCATTTTATAGCCGGACGGTGTGTTTGTTTGGGGATGGGTTAGCACAAAGTAGCGTCAAAGCTATTCCCAAATTTGTTGGGCGCTAAAATCTTACTGCACACCGATGGATGGGGAAAGCTGGGTTTGAGGTCTATCGTTTTTGATATGTCTGCCCGAATTCCTCCAACGGGCGCAGTTTTTCTTAAAGCCCGTAGTTCCTGTCGATCTTGTTGTCCCTTTTATAAGTCAGGTTGAATTCTTTCTCACACTGTTAACCCCCAAATGAGGAGAGAAAATTAGAAATTCTTTTACACACTATTGACTGGTGTTCGTAAATTATCACAATACAGGTGGACATGCATCAGCCACCAACATCGCTGAAGTTAACCCTTTACCCAACGCATCTGCCAGCGTAATACGCAAATTCAGCAGTTGAAGAAATATTATTTTCAAAAAGAATTCAACAAAACCATATCCTGTGACCCCTCGTTGGAACGAGCTCGTCGAGCTCGTTCCGACAAGGGGTCACATGATATGGTTTTGTTGAAATCTTTTGAAAAATTTAAAAAAATGATATTTAAAATAATAAATTTAGATATCGTCTGTGTTGGGTAAAGGGTTAAGCTCCGTTGAACCCGGTTAGTCTGTTGATGGGGTGACCATTCAGTGATTGATTTGGATTAACACTTCGTGCCCTTGGGCAAGGTACTTTACCTCGATTGCTCGCATGGTGAGCGGGTGGGGGAAGCTGACGGTGTGCTGAGATGGACTGGTGTGCAGGCGTCTTAACCTTAATTATCCTGACTGTGTTGTGCAGTGCATAGTACTGATGTACAGTTCGTAGTGCAGTCTTGGATTATGTGACGTTGAAGAGGTTATAGGGTCTCGTCGCTGCTTGGTGGTTCTCTTCTGGCACTTCGGCTTCCTCCACTCATAAAACTGTCACCGACACAAATTGACTCAGACTATATAAGTGTCGTTAAATGCCAATAAATAAACAAATAAATCGCGTGGTGCTCGGGGAACGTCGCTTAAATGGCCTTACATAGTTATATATATATATATATATTTTTTTTTACAATAGTGGTTAGCCCGAAGCAACAAGTGTTGTCACACAACTGCCACTGTAATAAATAACCATTGCTGTTTAAACATTCATGTGATATTTTCCGTTCGTCGAATTTTAGTCGGACACTGAGGTACATTTAGGGAATAGTCTCTTCAAAATTTGTAAGTCGTCGCTAGCATTTTCTCGATATAAGTTCAAAACCTACAGATCATTCGATTTTTCCATTTCTTCAAAACAAGACGTCGATTATGCGTTTTTTCCACGTGTGTCATAATATGAATTCGGCGTCTCGTTGCACATGTCGAGCCTTTCCCTGCACTGGGCGAGAATTATAATTTTCCGCGTTTCAGTGGAACAGCGGCGAATATTTTTCTTCAATGGATAACATTTTAAAAAAAAAGAGAGGCGTGTTTCGTGTTGGCCAATGAGAAAATTATATGAAATAGAAAGGCGTGGTCATGATTAAATGTTGGTCAATGAGAAAATTATATGAAATAGAGAGGCGTGGTCATGATTAATGAGCTGATCGTTTGACACGACCAGTCACTTGGTTCACCGTGTGAGGGTCGGAATGAAATTGACCAGTTTGAAGCTGCTGACTTTTCAGCATCGTACCGATCATGAATTCAGATTTTCTTGTTTATATAAAATCAAACGTCTTTTCCATTTCTCAATTTTATTTATTGTTTTTACATTTATTATGTTTTCGCAAGGTGCAAGTGTGGTGACTTCTCTGAAACGTAGGCCGGCATGAGAGGTCCACTCGGACACATGGTTCTGGACTTGTCAGCCTTTATGCCTCCGATGTACGGTCTTATATCTGTCTCTACTTTCCCTGGCCGAGTCTGAAACGTTCGTGTTTGGGCATGATCACTTTATAAGTTATATATAAGTATAAAAATAATTTTATATAATTTTGTATCTGTGCAAATGAAATAATGATTTGTTTTTCAAATATTTAGTTACGAAAAATGTAGATAAAATTTTCCCTATTGGCTGGCTATGTAGTGTTTTGCAGGCCATAGACCAACTACTGTGATGTTGTTACTGGATTGCCGTGAAGAAAACAACATGGTTTCCTTTAAATAATTTTCTGACCCTCCGTTGCATATACAATTTTAGTATCAACCACTATTGTAATAAAATGATCAATGCAATAAATCAACACGATTGCAGTGCATCATTTCTATTAGTTCCAGGCGTCCGTCTCGTGGTGGGGCATTGGTCGGGCGGGGGTGGTGGGGGGGGGGGGGCGAATTCAGTAGCCTCAAAGCTGATCCCGAACCGATAGAGAAACATGTGTGTTTTGGTTCAAAATATTCGACGGAACACTGTTAAAATTGGTTTATTGCAGTAGTGGATGACGTGCACCGACCACTATAACAATAATGCACTACTGAGTACTGTAATAGGGGAGGCTTTGCTTTATAGATAGACACGTGCGTATTTGGGAGACAAATCATCCTAATTATCATTGTATTGGTGGGTTATAAGGAAGTAGGTTGTTTGCATTCTCCCAATTCAAGTTTCAAAGCAACTGAAGTGACTTTCAGAATCCCTTTTAATGGCGATGAGAAACGTTGATCACACGGTTCATTTTCGAAAAACGTTATTGCAATAGTGTAGCACGACCGCTATTGAAAAAACACTTTCATTGTAACTACACAATTTATTGCACACAGATTGCTGTAATTTGCACAACTGTACGGGTTTTCGGGGTGTACAATGACTTTTATCGGAAAGTTCGACTGCAATCAAGGGCGGATCCAGGATTTCTGAAAAGAAGGGGCGTCCCTCCTTAGTCTGAAACTGAGCCATGAAACAACGGGGTGCGGGTTAAACTCGAGATCGATTTCTCCCCTCACTAAAGAAGGGGTGGGGACATCTTCTTTAGTGGTGGGAGAATAGAGTGTGTGTGTGTGGGGGGGGGGGGGGGGGGGGGGGCTCCTGAGAATAGATAAATAAATACTGGGCTTTGAACTAACTTTTATCCAGTACCAAGGAAATCAGACAAAAACGTCCAGATTTTTTTTAAAAAAGTGTTGGATGACACTTTTCTACACAAAATGAACCCGCTTGATAAAGTGATCTTGCTGCGCTTCTTCCGCTATACTAAAGTAACACTGACGATAAAAAGATCAATCCCTGATTCAATGCGAAAGTATCTTTTCACCAGGGCCGGCGAGAAGATTTCCGGGCCCCAGGGTCATAAATATCCCAGGGCCCTGTAACCAAGGACACGCCGGGCCGACCATGGATCGGCCCGGCTTGAGAAAATGTCAAATGTTGACACCCGAAACAAGCGGTTTCCTTACATCTGAGAGTATAACATTCACGAGCCATGACGTTCTAATATACGCTCTATGGGACCAAGGAAAGACCAAGCTGGACCCGAGAGGTCCTTCAGCCAGGGTCCGGGAGTGTAATCGCAGGGGCCCGTGAGGTCGGTGATATGAGTGAGACGAGACGAGGTTTGAGGGGCCCAGTCCGGGCCCCACAACCGCCCGGGCCCCGCGGTTACTACCCCGGCTCCCCCGCCCTCTCACCGGCCCTGCTTTTCACCATCTTTGAAGGCGTGACATGTTCCAACGTCAATCAGTGTCGTTAGTCAGTTGCGAGCTTACTTTGCTCAGTTGAATTTTAACTATCACATTAGAGGACCTACAATTCTGTGTATAAAATTTCCCATTTTGACGTTTTTCTTTAGCTTTGAATTGTTCAATCTGAAATGAAAGGCACTGCACCACTCTGGAAGTGTTTAAAATAAAAAGCCGGACCGCTGACTGCTGACCACTTTACCGGACAAGATCGAGCCACCCTCACCTGGGCCGCATCATTCTCAGTGGTCTAATAGGATCCGTATCACTACCCCCCCCCCCCCCCTCACACACACACACACACTCATGTAGGGGTGCGTCGGTTGAAACAATCTCTTGCCTTTTGACCGAACGTCTATTTATATTACTGCATTACATTTTGTACGTAGACATCTAGAAAAATCTGTACACTCTCACCCTAGAAAGGAAAAATATTAAATGCAAAATTCAGATTTACATCTTATAATGCTTTGGATGACAAACCTAACCTATTGTGCAATAAATTTATTACATCATCGGTTACGTTGAATGACAAACCTGACCTATTATACAATAAAGTTTATTGCAAAAGTGGTTGCTTACTTTTTTCAGTCACTTCCAGGTTTCAACAGGTTAATGGACACGTTATTCCAATGAACGACACACAAACATGTTTAAGTAAACTCATCCCTCACCCCACCCCACCCCAATGTCCGACAATAAAATGGACATCCGTGATTTATCACCGAAATGAGTTTATTACAATAATGGTTAGTTTATTACAAAAGTGGTTTTATTACAAAAGTGGTTGGTACGCGATAACCACTTTTGTAATAAAGTTTATTGCAAAAGTGGTTACTTACTTTCTTCAGTCACTTCCAAGTTTCAACAGGTGAATGGAATGGACACGTTATTCCATCGAACGACACACAAACATGTTTAGGTAAACTAGTCCCTCAACCCACCCCAATGTCCGACTATAAAATGGGGTGAGGTGTACAACATACTTACTTTTGATAAAATCTATCTCTTCTCTATACATTTGAGTAATGTTGTCAGTTTGTCTGTTCTCTAAAGAATCGAAACCGGCTGGGTCGATCGGGACGAAATTTGGCATGGGCGTGTAGTTTTAATTCGGACGTGGGGTGAATTGGGGGTGGGGGTGCTTCTTCGCGCATGCACTGTAACGATCTCGGAAAGTACTGGGCCGATCGCGACGAAACCTGGAATTTAGCACTGTCGGCTACAGGGTGGAGCCAATCTGTACTCATACGCAGTTACGATCTTGGAAACCACTGCCCGGACAAAGTCGGGCACCCCATCTAGTCTATTATATATTCAAGTTCGTTTGTCTGTGTGTGTGTCTGTTCGCTATAGACTAAAACACGACTGGGCGAGAGGGACGAAACTTGGAATTACGTGTATAGTTTGGTCCCGGGAAGGTGTTTCCTTTATTGGAACTGGGCCCATCTTCGCGTATGCGAAGTAACGATCTCGGAAACTACTAGGCCGATCGGGACGAAACTTTAGATTTGTATATAAGATCCATCGGGTAGTGATTTGCCACCGTCGGGTGTGTGTTGGGGCCATATTCGCGCATGCGCAGTGACGTTCTCGGAAACTACTGGGCCCTCGGGGAGAAACCTGGGATTTGTATTACGGCCCGTCAGGTGATGATTTGCCACTATCGGCTCTGGGGTGGGAGTCAATATTTGCTCATGCGCAGTGATGATCTCGGAAACAACAGCCCGGACGAAGTCCCCCCCCCCCCCTGCAATCTAGTCTAAATAGATATTTGAGTAATCTTGTTTGTTTGTCGCTTCTCTATAGACTCGAAAACGGATGGTCCGTTTGGGAAGAAATTTGGCATGGGTGTGTAGTTTTGCCCCGGGGAGATTTTGAACTTTTCTGACATGGGGTAGGTAATGGTCCGTTTTCGCGCATGCGTGGTAAAGCTCTTTAAAACTACTGGGCTGATAAACACAGACAGACAGACATACATGCAGACAAACAAGATTACTGTAGTATATACACAGACTAGCTGGAGGGCCGAATTCGTCTGGGAAAGAGTTAAATAGGCAGCTGAGCCGAGCATGAGCAATTTGAGTTACCCAGTAGACTACTGGATGGAACTTACATACAGATCCCAGGTTTTGAGTACATCGCCCCAGTTGCTTCCGACATTGTTACCGCGCATTCGCGAAGATGGGCGAAAACCAATACCTGATGATGACCGATGACTACCCGATAGACTATACACAACAACCCAAGTTCCGTCCCGGTCGTCGAGTAGTCTCCAAGATGGTCACTACGCATGCGCAAAGACGGTGCCACACCCATGCTCGTTTACCCATGTCCCTTCGGTATCCAAACTCCACACCCATGCCAAGTTTCGTCCCAACTGGCATATCCGTTTTCGAGTCTATAGAGAACAGGCAAACACAGACAAGATTACTCAAATATATATATAAATACTAGATGGTGGTGTTCGATTTTGTCTGAGCTATTGTCTCTGAGCATGCGCAAAGATTGACTCCCACCCCTTATCCGACGGTGGCAAATTACTGCCCAATGGTCTGCACATACAAATCCCAGGTTTCGTCCCGATCGGCCCAGTACTTTCAGAAACCGCCACTACGCATGCGAGAAGACGGGCCCCACCCCATAGTCGACGGTGAAGAATGACTACCCGATGGACCCTACAAAAAAATCCCAAGTTTCGTCCCGATCGGCACAGTAGTTTTCGAGATCGTCACTGCACATGCGCGAAAACGGACCCTATGCGCGAAAACTGACCCTACCTCATACCCGACGTTGGAAAATGAATACCCGATGGACCCTACATAAAAATCTCAAGTTTCATCTCGATTGGCCGAGTAGTTTCCGAGATTTGTACTGCGCATGCGCGAAGACGGGCCCTAATCCCACGGCCAAATAGCCTATGTCCTTCGTGCGCCAAAGCTACAGACCAGTGCTAAGTTTCGTCTCGACCAGCCGAGCCGTTTTCGAGTCCATAGAGAACGACAGACAGACAGACAGACAGACAGACAGACAGACAGACAGACAGACAGACAGACAGACAGACAGACAGACAGACAGACAGACAGACAGACAGACAGACAGACAGACAGACAGACAGAGACAGACAGACAGACAGACAGACAAGATTACTCAAATGTATACCTGTATGTATATATATAGGCCCGATTTCGCCCAGGCTATTGTCACTGCGCATTCAAAAACTTTGGCTCCCATCCCATAGCCGAAGGTGGCAAATCGCTGCCCGACGGACCACGCATACAATTCCCAGATTTCGTCGGGATCGGCCCAGTGGTTTCCAAAACGGTCACTCTGCATGCGCAAAGACGGCCTCATCCCATACTCGACAATATCAAATCTCTACCCGGTGAACCCTACCCTACATACAAATTCCCAAGTTGTGCCCCGATCGGACCCGTAGTTTCCGATATCGTTACTGCGCGTGCGCCAAAACTGACGCCATCACAATCTCCGTATAGCCTATGCCTTTCCCGGTCTTAACCTACACACCCGTGCCAAGTTTCGTCTCTATTGGCCCAGTCGTTTTCGAGTCTATAGAGAACAAACATACAAGATTACTAAAATATATGTATTTTAAATGGAGTGCCCGACTTCGTCCGGGTTATTGGTACTAAGATTGGATCCCACCCATAGTTGGAAAATGACTACCTGATGGACCCTACATACAGATTCCAAGTGTCGTTCCATTCGGCCCAGTAATTAACACGACCGTTACTGCGCATGCACGAAGACGGGCCCCACCCACACCCGATAGTGGCAAATAACTACCCAATGGGCCCTACATACATATCCCAAGTTTCGTTCCCAGTACTTTCCGAGATCATGCGCGAATACGCCCCCCCCCCCCACACACACACTCCATGTTCAAATAACCTATGCCCTTTTCGGGCCCAAGCTACACAGCCATGACAAAATTTTGTCTCGATCGTCCCAGCCATCTTCGAGTCTATGGAGAACAAACTGACAGACAAAGTGACAAGATTGCTCAAATATATATATATATTGACTAGATGGGGGTGCTCGACTTTGTCCGGGTTTTTTATCTTGGTGCGTGCGCAAAGATTGGCTCCCAGGCCATAGCCGACGGTGGCAAATTACTACCCGATGTACCATACATACAAAATCCCAGGTTTCTTCCCGATCGGCCTAGACGTTTCCCATGTCGTTCCTGCGCATGCACTAAGACGGCCCCCAGCCCAAACCCGACGGTGACAAATGACTACCCGGTGGACTGCACATACAAATTCCAAGTTTCGTCCCGATCGAAACAGTAGTTTCCGAATTCGCCACTACGCATGCTTGGAGTCGGGCCCCATCCCATACCTGCAAGTCCCTACACTATGGATCATATAATTACATCCCAGGTTTCGTCCCAATCGGCTGAGTAGTTTCCGATATCACCAAACGTGATATTACCAAACGTGGTGATCTTGTTCGTTATTCCATTGAACGACACACAAACATGTTTAGGTAAACTTGTCCCTAACCCCACCCCAATGTCCAACTATAAAATGGACATCCGTGATTTTTCATCAAAATGAGTTTATTACAATAATGGTTAGTTTATTACAAAAGTGGTTTTATTACAAAAGTGGTTGGTACGCGTTAACCACTTTTGTAATAAAGTTTATTGCAAAAGTGGTTACTTACTTTCTTCAGTCACTTCCAAGTTTCAACAGGTGAATGGAATGGACGCGTTATTCCATTGAATGGCACACAAACATGTTTAGGTAAACTTGTCCCTAACCCCACCCCAATGTCCAGCTATCAAATGGACATCCGTGATTTATCATCAAAATGAGTTTATTACAATAATGGTTAGTTTATTACAAAAGTGGTTGGTACACGTTAACCACTTTTGTAATAAAGTTTATTGCAAAAGTGGTTACTTACTTTCTTCAGTCACTTCCAAGTTTCAACAGGTGAATGGAATGGACGCGTTATTCCATTGAATGGCAGACAAACATGTTTAGGTAAACTTGTCCCTAACCCCACCCCAATGTCCAGCTATCAAATGGACGTCCGTGATTTATCACCGAAATGAGTTTATTACAATAGTGGTTAGTTTATTACAAAAGTGGTTTTATTACAAAAGTGGTTGGTACGCGTTAACCACTTTTGTAATAAAGTTTATTGCAAAAGTGGTTACTTACTTTCTTCAGTCACTTCCAAGTTTCAACAGGTGAATGGAATGGACACGTTTTTCCATTGAACGACACACAAAAAATGTTTAGATAAACTTGTCCCTAACCCCACCCCAATGTCCGACTATAAAATGGACGTCCTTTATTTATCACCAAAATGAGTTTATTACAATAGTGGTTAGTTTATTGCAAAAGTGGTTTTATTACAAAAGTGGTTGGTACGCGATAACCACTTTTGTAATAAAGTTTATTGCAAAAGTGGTTGTACTGCAAAAGTGGTTGGTACATGGCATGAATAAAGAACATTAATTGGAGGCAGTAAATTTAAGTGCACCATTGACGTGCAGTGTACCTTTGTTTACAGTACCACTGTACCCCAGTCCTTCACATGGGCAGTTGGGATTAACTGTCCTACTCAAGGTCACTGCACTGATGGTGCAGGTCCGGATCTAATCACCGACCTTTCAGTTTAATGCTTATCTTACGAATCTGCAGCATCCACACGCGTAATATTCAAAATGAGTAGTTGAAATTTTTCTTTTTTTAAATAACAAAATCATTACGTGTGACAACTTCTTGGAACGAGCTCGTCGAGCTCGTTCCAATGAGGGTCACTTGATATGGAATATTTTGGAAAAAATTTGAAAACCAATAATTAAAATAATAAATTTTCATATCATGCGCGTTGGGTAAAGTGTTAAAGTTCCACGCTCTAACCAATGAGCCACTGAGCTCCGTGGCCGTATGTATATGAGGTACGACATTGTCGGCGATAGCAAATGGATATACATACATCAACTTTCCAATCTGTCATAAATATACTGAACACATTATATTTATTACCCTTTTAAACTTGCACAAGCTTTCTGATTGGTCAGTAACCAATGCATCCAAAACAGTGCATTAACTGAATTTAACTCCAACGGGGTGTACGATGTTCAACAGGGTGTTTGAGAATGTCACATGACAGCTAAAAGGAGTGTATAGACATACTATGGTACACTTCGCCAATTTCCTTTTCACCCATCGCTTAAAACATTTTCATCAGTAATAATAATCACTCAGACTTACAAATAAAATGCGAACAATATTGTGTCATGAGAAAGTTCCGAAAACTTTAAATAAAACCTGTGTACATACCCGCAATCTCCGATTTTACTGATGAGAAGAGGGATTCTGATGTGTTTTTTCTACACTGCGGATCCGTTGTGGTTTCGAGAAACATGCAACCTATCTCGTTGTATGAATTGTCTCTTCAGTGAAACGTATTAAAGCACTTATACAAGTTTGAATATAGTGTCCCCGATTCTCCAAGACACACAACGCACCACTGTATGAATAAAACACTTATAAAGTCAATTGTGTCCAACAATAATAACAACGCGTCGTTTCCCAGTGTCTTTGAATTAAAGTCTTTCAAATGTTTGGGAAATAACTCCAAATCGTTCCTGTTCAATAATAAAGAAAGATATGTTTTCTCTAATTATTACTTTTATCAAGGTTTTCGTCAATGGAATACCGTTTGGGGATTATATAATAAAACCTAACTCGACACACCGAAGGGGCAGGGTTATAAATTCGCCACACTGTATTTCAGCAGCGTGTACGGGACTGTAGACCTTCTACCCTCATGATAATCGTATTTCCTAAGGCTGAAAGAAAATACGGATCTCAGAAAGGCATTACAGTCCCGTAAACCCCGCTGAAACACCGTGTAACTAATAATATACTGCAGCGTGTAACACTCACCTTTGCGAAGAAACCGGTCATGCCCATCTTTGAATTTCACAGGAGACAAAACTTTGCTCTCCTTCATCTTCTGTAATGAACACTTGTCGACAATGTCTTCCAGAAAGGTATCATCTGCTTTGATATGAAGGTAATTTGCCATCATTCGCATTACAAGTATGGGGTCCTAAATTAATAAGAAAAGTTCACAAAATTTTTTACTTCACGTACACTCTTTTTGCAGTGAAAATATGGTTTCCATTTCAAGAATGCTTGCAGTCAAGAAATGATGCCTTGCAAATTGCATTCAGCGGAAGATGCAGATACGACGGACACAGCGTACACCTCTCACAAAACTGGTCTTCTTTATGGGTGCACTGATGTTATTTTGCTTGGTTTTGTCAATATACTTTACAATAATCTCCTCATTTATACCCACGAACCAATTTAGTTTCATTATTTTTTAATGACAATGACCTCATTGGCGAAGAAAAGAACGTGAAGGCATAAGTGAGTCCCTTATTCAAGAATACCATACATAATCATGGTGCACCATGTTTTCCCAAATATACTGGTATACCAGGCTATTACAACAGCTGTGGAACTACTTTTAAAGTGTGTGTGTGTTCGACGAAAGTCCAATGTCCCGCTGGAAAATTATTGGGGGTGTCTCACACAGCATACCCAGTCACTTACTACGACCCCGTGGACCACAGACACTGTTACTTCAGATGTAGTCTCCTGTTTGTACTGTCATCGCATTTAGAATGCCCAGGTGTCTCACAAACCTCAGTGACTTACTGAAGGGCACGAAAAAAATACAGAAAAGAGAAGCAAAAACATTTTTGTATTTCGCACCGCAATATAGCTTCTTCCTTCTCTTTTCTTGTAGATACACCGAGCTTTCGATGCTGTGGTCATATTTTCGCAGTGAAGTAAATGGACCCTTCGCTGACGACGCCACGGGGCTTGAATGCGAGCGCGATGGGTGTATCACTTTCAAAGCTTTTTGTCCGCCTCCTCTTCAAAAAACTACCTGCAACTGTTAATTACACACACATAACAGTATTCATCAATTTCATACAGATAAACTTGCTAGCGTATAGCTCCTCCGAGTCTGGGGGGGGGGGGGGGGGGGGGGGGGGCAATCGTTTGATCCTGAAAAGGCAGGTTTATTGAGGACAATATTGCTTGGAAACCTTTATGGGTACCGGAATATCGGCATTAAATTAAAAATTTCTCGCCCAAGAGGTTTGGGCCTTGGGTCGTCGCAGAGTCAGGATCTCCTCAGACTAAACCCTAAGTTAACTTTTATCGTCAGCGACCTCCGCAGGGACAAACACCAAGAAATAACTAATGATCGTATAGTTTGGACTACAGGCTCTACCTATCACAAGAGTATGGGGACAGCAGACCCTTGCACCCCAAAAATGTTTCGAGGCCTATATATCTATTTCTCTAACAATCAACTTAATTTGCACCCCAAAACTCGAAAAAATGTTTGCATCAGCCCCACCTGACATACCCCCCCCCCCCCACCGCCCCCTCCCCGTTTCGACTCGCACAAATTATCACAAAATCATAAATTATCGATAAACACAGTACTATCACAATATGCATTATTAATAACAATGGGGGAATTGTAGATGGTATCTGTAATTAATTGCATTTATTCTCTTATTTTTTCAATAACAATTTGTTATTACGCATTCAAAAATAGTTCCTAAAATTCAAAATCTTGACCAATTTAACACATTTTAAACTGAAAAATGGGGGAAACGAGCTCTATGTAATGGGATTGTTAAATGAGTGTACTATCATGGCCATGTGCATGTCCTGTAATTTGTATCAGATTCTCGGTCGTGTCTTCAATCGAATCGCAAGTTCGCCACTCGCCCTAACGGGATCGTTGCGATCCGATTGTAAACGCGACCTTGAATCTGAAACAAATTACAGGACATGCACATGCACATGGTCATGGTAATGTATATATATATATACTCGCATAATCCAAGGGAGCGAAGTGAACAAAATTGTGAGCCTGTCGGACTTCGGATCGAGTGGCCAATAGCTCGAATGTTTCCAGAATCACTTTTATTACACGCCTGTTCTATGAAATCCCTATCTACAGCAACACTAAACCACGCGCAAAATGAAAATCTGTTCTGCACAAATGTTCGGAATGGAAATCGTTGACGGACTATATAAAGAAGCGAAATTTTCTACAAATCGTGCACCGCAATTACAATTTGAATCGCTAGCAATAGCTAAAAATCGTCCCCTGATTTCCAATATGTTCTATGTGCCAATAAGCACATAGAACACATTTGAACCCAGGGGACGAAATAGTAGCACAGGTTTTCTTTGCAAATTCGGTTGGGGTTGGCGATAAAATGTGGGTTTTTTGTTGACAGTTGTCAAATGAATTGCTGAGTGTCCTTCTGATATTTTTTTTTATAGACGGGAAGGCGTGTAATAAACATAGAACGAAACGCGCGTCCAAATGGGTTAATCGATATGGCACACGTCCCATCGCGGAAGAATAAAACTCGAGGCCTCAGCCTCTCGTTTTATCCTTCTGCGCAGGCACTCGTGCCATATCGATTACCGATTCACACGCGTGTGTCGTTCTGTGTATGCATTGTGTAAAACACTCATTGATAATTTCACTCGCTTATGTGGCACCACGATGATCCTGTGTGATGAGATGAATTAAGCACTGAAGGCAGACTAGCTTCAAACCAATGCGAATCGCGATCTAGCTGCGCTTGTTATCGATAAGTAAGCAAAACAGTCTGACAGTTGCTTGGTGGTTCTCTGTGGGGATGCTGGATGGATATTATTGGTGATATTATTGGCTATTTAATGATGATCTGGGTTTGTGTGTGTGTGTGTGTGTGTGTGGGAAGGGGGGTGGAGGGTAATACTTTAGTTTAATGCCTCACAGAAAGAGAAATTTTCCTCTGCACAAACAAAGATCATTTTGGGCAGTGGTTTGAGAGAACAAACACTGTTATACACCTCTGAGTTCTCAAAAAGAAATTGCATTAGCAGCATTATTACAAACACTACATAAATGAAAATTATCCATTTCGAAAGAAAACATAGTAATGAAGTTGAAAGGATTAAAATGGCTGAATGCCTGATTAGTAAGAAACTGATTTGAACAGACTTGAATCTGACCTCTATAAGAATATCAAATATACTGAGTCAACAAAGAAAGTATAACAGAAACAAATGTGAAAAAATAGCATAAAGGATGAAATATAATAGTTCTAATGTTGCATGTTTGTGGACAAGAAGTCGTGCAAATAGTTTAATGACATGTTGTTGTTGTCCACCCAACGGTATACAATTTTGCTACGGATTTCAAAATAGCACGTGATAACCGAGAATGTCAAACTGAATGGGTGACCGACGATTTTCTCTGTGTTATGTTGTGCTAGAGAGCCTGGGTTATTGAGGAAACACGCCAGTTTTTGTCTTCCGACGTTTTAAACAAGAATAATGCTACTAGGGTAACACGTGCCCCTCCCCCCCCCCCCCCCACGCTTTTGACCTTCACCTTGCAGATGCGGCGGAAACTATTATACGCGACACACAATTGTACTATGATTCGTTTCTGAGTTATGGCTGATACACGAATATTGACCGATTTTTAGTGTGACCTTGAAATGTGACCTTGACCTTGAAGGTACGAACCCGGCTATGGTGTGTGACACATCCTCCCATGGCCCTTTATAACTGTGTTAAGCTTGATGACTGTGGCCCGAACCGTTTTCGAGTTATTGGCTCGGACACACACACACACACACACACACACACACACACACACACACACACACACACACACACACACACACACACACACACACACAGTCTTGTTTTCCCTACATACCGAGGTATGTAATTTAAACCAGTTGAAGTCTAAGATAACTTTGGCTATGCGACCACCTCCAGGACTCGAAAAAATTGACTTCAACAGCGCTTCGGCGCGTGCCTTGATCTGGGCTAAAAAGAACTTTAAAAATAAGTTGACAGATAAGACGATTTCGGCCTATGAGTCTTACATTTCGGAACTTCGCCCAGCGTCTGGAGTAAGGAACAATACGGGAGGGAGCAAGCAAACTCCGGCCCGTGTTGTCCCTCTACCCCAACGCGAAAAGCAAAATAAGAAAAGATCAAGGCAAAGCACTTCTCCCTCTTCTTTTCCTTCTACTTCTTCTTTCTCTCAGAGTAAGCGCCTCAATTTGCAAACATCTCCGGTCCATATTGTGACTGAAGATGCTCGCAAATCGAGCAACGCTGTCTCGCCTCGTCTTGTTCCTCTACCTCCTACTCCTCCTCAGCCTTTCTTCTCTGGTTCTCCTAGTGCTCTCACTAGAACTCCTCCTCCTCCTTCTGTTTCTTCTCCTGCTTCTGTTTCCTCTCCTGCTTCTGTTTCTCCTGCCCCCTCTCCTGCCTCTAGTGTGGTTCAACCAGGTATATCGTACTCAGAGAAAGTCAAATCACCGAGCCGCAACTCGGGCCGCTCATTTGATTCTAAATTCTCCCAGTTTCGGCATAAAAGCGGAGTTAATTTTGACAAAAGGAATTGGCGCCTCCCCGATGTTTGTAAAAACATCCTTATGATTGGAAGTTCAAATTTAGGACGCATTGATCGAAATCCCCATCCGGACATCCAGGTGGAGTGTTACCCTGGCGCCAAATTCAATCATCTGCGCTCTATGTTTAAAGGGCACAGGGGCCAGTCCAGTCCCCAAAAAATATTATTAAATATTGGCGTGAATTCTCGAAACGATAATTCTGATCTCGTAGTTAAGCAGTTGCGGAATATGCTTAGCGATATCAGGGTCAAGTTTAGATCAGCAAAAATTTATTTCGCTGAACTAAACTTTTCGCAAAAACTCCCTCAGGCTGAGAGGAGAACCCTGAGCATCATCAACGAAACCATTCGGAAAGTGAAGGACGTTAACGTGATACCAAAAATTGATGACGCGAAGTTTGATGTTGCTCAGGATTTAATCCATTGGACCACGAGAACCGCCAATATTATGTACGATCACTGGTTGAACCACCTAAATTTAAACTAAGTAAAGGCAAAGGTAACAGCCGCCTAACAGATGTGGGATTAGGAACTAATGTGGTTAACCTGTCTGGCACCAATGACCTAACAACCCAAGAGGAATCTCTTTTAGATCGCGGTTTAACTTTTGTACCAGCACCAAAGCCTAAAACTGATAACCAAACAAATTTACCATCATACAACTGTAATTTTCTTAGGCAAATGAAATTAGCAGACCGCTTTAGAAACTCCAGCGGTCGGAAACTTCCTTTTACAGAATCATCTGGTTGGTCACCTCCAGATAGTGAGGTAGATCCCGAAATTATTGAGGCTAGCAAACGAATCATCAAAAAGGTGTTCAGCATGAACATACTCTCCGATAAAGACAATTTAACAGCTGGTGAAAGGAGAGCCCTCACGAAACTTCGAAAAAATAAGAAATTAGTAATTAAACCAGCCGACAAAGGTGGGTCGGTAGTTGTTCTATCTCGGGATAATTATATAAAGGAAGCCATGAGACAACTCAGCAATACTAAACATTATAAGAAAATAGATTCACTTATTTGGCCTAGTACTATCGAAAAATTTAATAAGATCTTAAAATTTCTCCTCGACGAAGGTCACATTACCAAAAAACAATTGAAATATTTAACAGCTAAGCTCAGTGCTCAAACAAGACAATTTTATATCCTACCAAAGATCCACAAGGACCGTTCTTCATGGACGGATGACTTAACTCCACCCGGGAGGCCAATTGTATCAGATTGTAATTCGGAATCTTATGCGATCTCGGAATTAATTGATTATCATCTGAAACCTATAGCAAATAGACATCCGAGCTATCTAAAAAATACACAGGATTTCCTGTCAAAAATTTCTAAATTGAAAATATCGAAAAATGCAATTCTGGCTACTTTGGATATCGACAGTATGTATACGAACATTGATATTGATAAAGGTGTTAAATCAGTTAAAAATGCATTTGAAAAATATCCGGATGCCAAACGCCCGGATGAACAAATTTTGGATCTTTTAGAGCTGAGCTTAAAAGGTAATGACTTTCAATTCAATGGAGAATATTTTCTACAAATAATGGGTTGTCCTATGGGCAAAAGATTCAGTCCCAATTTTGCAAGCATTTATGTAGCGGAATGGGAGGAAAATGCCTTAAGCAAATGTGCAAAGCATCCTCTCGTATATCTCAGGTATTTAGATGACATTTTTATTATTTGGGAACATTCAAAAGTAGATTTTGATGAATTTTTAGAAATTTTGAACAATCACGATCCAAATATTAAATTGAAAGCTACTATTAGTGAAAATTCTGTTGATTTTCTCGATGTAACCGTGTATAAAGGCAAGCAATTTCAGGCGTCCGGTCATTTAGATTATAAAGTATATTTTAAACCAACTGATTCACATCAATTGTTGCACACTAAATCATTTCATCCTCAACATACATTTAAAGGTATCATCAAATCACAGCTCATTCGTTTCCACCGCAATTCAAGTGATAAGGTAAATTTCAATGAGGCTTGTTCTACTCTATTTGGCGCCCTCAGATCGAGAGGGTACTCGCTGCGCCTTTTGCGTAGCCTGAAATCCCAAACCTTGAAAAAGCTCGAAAGTCCAGCTGAAACTACCGATTTCGAACCACTGAAGATTGAACACAACAGACCGTTGCAAAATAGTAGTGGCGCGGTATTTAATTGCAAAAAGCCTCGTTGTAGACTGCATACTTTTATGCCTGATCAGAAAGAGGAATTTTCCTCCGAACAAACGAAAAATCATTATCAGATCCGTAACCCCCTCCATTGTGATTCACCAAACATTATTTACCTTATCACTTGTAAGCGATGTCGGAAACAGTATGTTGGTCAAAGTCAAAATCCTTTTCGAGAACGTGCTACTAGACACAAACAGGATATAAAACATAATGCTGATGCCCCAGTAGCACAACACTTTAACCTTCCTGGCCATTCTTTGGACGATTTCGAAATCCACCCAATTGAACAACCACCAATTAAAGACACATTAGAAGAAACGGATGAATTTAGAAAAAAACGTGAAGCTTTTTGGATCAATACGCTTCAAACCCTCTGGCCATTTGGTATGAACATATCAGAGGGCGAATGCGAAAGGAGGTCCATCATTCCTTTCACTTTAACGTACAACAGAATGAATATCGAAATAGCAAAAATGTTAAAAGATGAATTCAATTTTACCAATGCTAAATTAAATGAACCTTTGAATCTTCGACCTGTCATCGCCTATAAGAAAAACAAAAGCTTGCGTAACATCCTTGTAAGGACTAAATTAGAGCCCATCAATGAATAACATCAATTTTTGCCAGTCAGTTTAACCAGTTCCTAAGCTCATCACTTAGTTTAAATCAATTTTATGTAATTTTTTGTCATGTTTGAAACCCATCAGGGTTCAGTAAATGAAAACAATATTTCGGCGGCATATTAAAAGAAAAAAACGTTTCAGTAGGAAATGTCTGTGCCAGTGCGATTTTTTAACCTCAAACACACACACACACACACAGAGTCTTGTTTTCCCTACATACCGAGGTACCCCATTGTTTGTCCTTTGTGTGGACTAACGGTTTCAACCTCGGTTTGCCGGCACAGTTCTGGGAAAACAACCGAGGTAAAGGGTTTCTTTTGTCTTTTGTACCTCGGTAAGGCGAAACACGCAAACTCTTTTGTCTAGTTACCTCGACAAGTTGGTAAGACAAACCCACACACACACACACACACACACACACACACACACACACACACACACACACACACACACACACACACACACACACACGCACACACACACACACACACAGAGTCTTGTTTTCCCTACATACCGAGGTATCCCACTGTCTGTCCTTTGTGTGGACTAACGGTTTCAACCTCGTTTTGCCGGTACAGTTCTGGGAAAACAACCGAGGTAAAGGGTTTATTTTGTCTTTTGTACCTCGGTAAGGCGAAACACGCAAACTCTTTTGTCTAGTTACCTCGTCAAGTTGGTAAGACAAACCCACACACACACACACACACACACACACACACACACACACACACACACACACACACAAACACACACACACACACAGTCTTGTCTACCCTACATACCGAGGTACCCCATTGTTTGTCCTTTGTGTGGACTAACGATTTCAACCTCGTTTTGCCGGTACAGTTCTGGGAAAACAACCGAGGTAAAGGGTTTCTTTTGTCTTTTGTACCTCGGTAAGGCGAAACACGTAAACTCTTTTGTCTAGTTACCTCGTCAAGTTGGTAAGACAAACGCACACACACACACACACACACACACACACAGTCTTGTCTACCCTACATACCGAGGTACCCCATTGTTTGTCCTTTGTGTGGACTAACGGTATCAACCTCGTTTTGCCGGTACAGTTCTGGGAAAACAACCGAGGTAAAGGGTTTCTTTTGTCTTTTGTACCTCGGTAAGGCGAAACACGCAAACTCTTTTGTCTAGTTACCTCGTCAAGTTGGTAAGACAAACCCACACACACACACACACACACACACACACACACACACACACACACACACACACACACACACACACACACACACACACACACACACACACACACACACACGGACGGACACACGCACAGTTCAATCACTATATGCCACCCGACCTAAGTCGGGGGGGGGGGCATAAAAATGTCAAGGTTAACCGAAAATCAGAGGTTGCGTGCCATTGGTATCCATGAGGCTGGGATACCTCCAGATGAGCTCGCTGCTGAGTTCGGAGTCATTGTGGCCACTATTTACCGTCTCATTGGAAGGTATAGAACCACTGGATCTACTGCCGACCGACCGCGTTCAGGTCGACCAAGAGTTAAGACACCTGACCAAGCCCGACACACAAGGACGTCTCACTTGCGGGATCGCTTCCTTCCGGCGACGAGGACAGCAGCAATTACTCCTGGTAGAACTGATAATAGAATCAGTGCACAAACTGTCCGCAACAGACTCGCCGAACACGGTATCCGAAGTAGGTGTCCCTACAACGGACCAATACTTACCCAACGTTGTCGTACCGTCAGAATGAAATGGGTGCGTCAGCGTGTTCGCTGAACTCAGCAGTGTTGGAGCCCAGTTCTTTTTAGTGATGAATCACGATTTTGTCTGCGGCGCGCTGATGGTAGGGCAAGAGTGTATTGCCGACGAACGGAGAACGGTTTTCTGATGCTTGCGTGCGGGAATGCGACCGTTTCGGCGGGGGTAGTGTAATGGTTTGGGCAGGAATTTCCTTGCACCATCGAACGCAGTTGATCTTCATAGATGGTAATCTGAATGGACAGCGATACTTTTAGGGACGAAACTCTTAACGCTGTTGTTGTCCCGTTGTTCAACGCTAACGTCGGATTGGTGTTATTCCAGCAAGACAATGCTGGATGTCACGTGGCGCGTATCTGTCGTGACTTTCTTGAGGAGCAGAGCATTGAACTTCTTGCCTGCCCCCCACATTCGCCAGATTTGTCGCCAATCGAGCGTCTTTGGGATGAATTGGACCGTAGGGTACGACTTCATGATCTTCAAACGTTAGGCGATTTACGTAATGTTCTAAGGCAGGAGTGGAATGCAATACCACAGGGTGACATCCAGAGACTTATCGGGTCCATGCACCGTCGATGTCTTGCCATCCAAGAGGCAAACGGGGGACATACACGCTATTGACAGCATGGTGAACTTTTCTTTTCATTTCACCTCATGTCTGAATTGCGACGTCCTGACGTGGCGCTGGCAACAGTAAGAGAATGAAATTATGCAAATTCATACAGCTAGACTCGAAATGTGAATTTACAATAATTTGTTTGGGATTAAAGTCGATAATACTAAAAAAATTGCTCCTCGAAGTTTATTATACTTCCTTTTTTGACTCAGTATATAACCAAGAGGCCCCAGGAGTCCTGAGGGCGCTCAACTGACATGGTAGCCTAAATATCAACTCAGGGAATTGATTTCAACAAGTTGCATCTGTCCCTCCTAAGAAAAGCTTATAACAAATATCCAAAGATTCCGACTGGTGGATCTAAAGAAAAAGATTTTAAAGAATATTCCTCATACTGAACTTAGTAATAATTCGGGATCCCACAGGGGGCCCAAATATGAACCCTGGGACGTGGCTTGAACATTCTTAAATCTCACCCCCCCCCCCCCCCCCCCCGCCCAAGGATACAGAATACCAAATATCAGAAGAATCTGATTGGTGGATCGGAAGAAGATTTTTAAAGAATACTCTTCATATTGCACTAATCTGAACATCTGAACATTTGGGCTCCCACAGAGAGCCCAAATATGGACCCTGGGATTTGATTTCAACAAACATGTGAATGAATCTTCCAAATATGTTATATGTGAAAATGAAAGTATTTGGAGCAGTGGTATGGGGGAAGAAGATTCTTTAATGTTTTCCCCATTACTTACAGTGTTAAAAAATGCTGACTCAGCACTTTTTCAAAAGTCCTGGAAAAGTACCCTATGGTAAAACCGATGACAATTCTTTGGACCATTGCTTTTTGCTGTTCATAAGGAAGCTTCACACAAAATAAAAATTCTCAGTGTCGTGAAGTTTTGGCGGTAAGGGCGTTTTAAATTTTTTCTATTTTTAGGTCCCGTGAGAGCGACGGGAAAAAACTTTTGGCATAAGTTAGCTCTTATGACCCAATAAAGCCCTCATATCAAATTTGGTTCAAATCTGCCTCTCGATTCGGAAAATAGAAATTTTGGTACAATTCGGGATCCCACAGGAAGCCCAAATATGAACCCAGGGACTTGGCTTTTACAAACTTATATCTCTTTTCCCTAAGGATGCTGTATGCTAAATATCAAAAGATTCTGACTGGTGGATGTGAAAAAGAAGATTTTTGAAGAATATTCCTCATATTGAACTAAGTTATAATTCGGGCTCCAACAGGGAGCCCAAATATGAACCCAGGGACTTGGCTTGCACAAACTTGAATCCCACCACCCTAAGCATGCTGCACATCAAATATCAAAGGATTCTGATTGGTGGATCTGAAGAAGAGTTTTAAAAAAATATTCCTCAGAGTGCACTAATTTAAACATTTGAGCTCCCATAGAGAGCCCAAATATGGACCCATTGGTTTCATTTCAATAAACATGTGAAACAATCTTATAAAGAGGTTATATGTGAAATCTGAAAGCTTTTGGAGCAGTGGTTTGGGAGAAAAATAGTCTTAAATGTTTTTCCCATTACCCACAGTAATGTTACCCACAGTGTTGAAAAATGCTGACTCTGCACTTTTTCAAAATCCTGGAAAAGTACCTTATGATAAAACCGATGGCAATTTTGTTTGGACCATTCCTTTCTGCTGTTCCTCAGGAAGCTTCACACAAAATAAAAATTCTGAGTGCCGTGTAGTTTTGAAGACATGGGCGTTTTACATTTTTTCTATTTTTAGGTCCTGCAGGTTACTTGGAGCGACGGGGAAAATCTTTTTGGCACATATTAGGTACTTATGACCCAACTAGCCCTCATATCAAATTTGGTTCAAATCGGCCTCTCAGTTCGGAAAATAGAAATCTTTGGTACAATTCGGGCTCTCACAAGAAGCTCAAATATTAACCCAGGGACTTGGCTTTAACAAACTTACATCTCACCTCCTTAAGGAAACTGTATATCAAATATCAAACGATTGCAACTGGTGGATGTGAAGAAAACGATTTTGAAGAATATTCCTCATATTGAACTAAGTAATAATTCGAGCTCCCACAGGAACCCCAAATATCAACCCAGGGACTTGGCTTGAACAAATCTGAAACTCACCCCTAAGGATGCTGCATACCAAATATCAAAACATTCCGATTGCTGGATCTGAAGAAGATTTTTAAAGAAAATTCCTGATTTGAACTAAGTTATAATTCGGGCTCCCACAGTGAGCCCAAATATGTACCCAGGGACTTGGCTTGAACAAACTTGAACACCCCCCCCCCCCCCCCCCCAGGATGCTGCATACCAAATATCAAAACATTCCGACTGCTGGATCTGAAGAAGAAGATTTTTAAAAAAATTTCCTCATTTTGAACTAAGTTATAATTCAGGCTCCCACAGTGATCCCAAATATGAAGCCAGGGACTTGGCTTGAACAAACTTGAATCTCAACCCCTTAAGGATGCTGCATACCAAATATATGAAAACATTCCGACTGCTGGATCTGAAGATTTTTAAAGAAAATTCCTCATTTTGAACTAATTTATAATTCAGGCTCCCACAGTGAGCCCAAATATGAACCCAGGAACTTGTCTTGAACAAACCTGAATCCACCCTCCCCCCCTCCCTAGGGATGCTGCATACCAAATATCAAAAGATTCTGATCTGAACAAAATCAAAATGCGATGTCATAACAAACTATTATCTCAAATTTCCCTTCAATCGGTTCAGCGGTTTTGGATGAGAAGAATCAAACACCATGTTCACGGACGACGGACGGTGAGTGATCACTTTAGCTCCCCTGACTGAAAGCCAGGCTAACTAAAAATCAACAGATTCTGAATGGTGGATCTGAATGTGATTATAAAAGAATTTTACTCCCATTGCCCAAATTAAACTTTTGGCTCCGATAAGGAGCCCAAATGTGAACTCAGGCACTTGGTTTGAACATATTTGAAACTAATTGCACGTAAGAAAGCTTATAACAAATATCAAATGATTTTCATCCGAAGATCTGAATAAGAGTATTTTTAAAGAATTTTCCTCAAAAATATTTTCTGAAGATTTTTTTCTCATAATTCTCCAACTTAAAATTTGACCTGAGGGAACAAACCCTTTTTAAGCTCATTTGTTTTCCAAGGATTGACAAACAAGTTATGCAACTCATATTAACGCCTCTCCTTGGCTTATGGCGCAGGTGTGTGGGATGACCTTCGTAACGGCCACTTCGTGGCCTCGCTCTTCTCGAATACAACGAAGGGATCTTTAGTCTGCACGAAGTGTGTGTCTTTCCGCACAGACGACAGTCATTTCACGCCCCCACCTGATAGGACGGTCAGATGTGACAGCATCAACCCCACAACTGATGCTGACAGAGAGTGTTCGGACACCCCGAGAACTTTTCTCGACCTAGAATTAACCCCAGGACCTCTGAACAAGCTTGAATCTGATACTCCAAAGGATGTTGAATATCAAATATCAAAAGATTCCGACCAGTGGTTCTGGAGAACTTGAGAGATTTTTTTTAAATTTCTGAAAAATATACTGCTTCATTTTCTCGATTCCTCAATAAGATACCCATGACACATCTATTAGGCAACTTCGATTCTAATTGTCTTTAGGATGTTCTACACAACGTAACAGTTGTCTATTTTGTGTGGTTTTGGAAGCAGGAGCGTTTGAAGAATGTTCTATTTTAGCCCCAGGGGTTCCAGGCGAGATGCGGGGATTTATTTTTCATGAATCAATTACTTATGACCTAATAATGCTGAATACCATATTTGGTTTACAGCGATCTGGCGTTTCTGAAAATATCAACTTTGAGCGGGGCCAAAAACTTTTCCCCTCCGACAACAATTGAAAATATTGCCCTTAAAGTTCCCTTGAACACACTTTAGTGTACACCTCCTCAAAAGGGAGCTGAATACCAAATATCAAGTTATTCCATCCACTGGATCACGAGAAGAATACCTTTTTTAAATTTGGGGCACTCCCCCAACCCCTCCCCATGTGGTGTAGCACATCGATTTTAACAAAACCGGTTTGCTCCTCCCCCGTCATCATTCCCGTGAACTTTTATTGGAATCGGTCCTGCAGATAGAGGGGAGAAAACTGAAATACCACATTTACGGCGTGCGGCGTACAAAGAGTGATTACTATAGCTCACCCCAACTTCCAGTCAGGTGAGCTAAAATAAGCTTGGGAGTAGACCGGAACCCATTAGTGAATAACACCAGTTACTGCCAGTCAGTTTAACCAGTCCCCAAGCTCAACACTTAGTTTAATATAATTTTTGTATTTTTACATTCAGTTTGAGAGAGTACTTTAAAAAAACGTTTCATCGGCATATAAGAAAAACGAAAAAACGTTTCTGTTGGAAAGTATGTGCCAGTGCGTCCTTTCACCTAAACCACACCCAATTAACCCTTTACCCAAACGTATCGGCAATAACAGGCCAGCGCTATTCACAAAAATCGCCGATTAATTTTCATTATTTTTTCCTTTTTTGTCTAAAAAACATAGGCATGCCTTAATGGTGTAGTTGTAATATTTTATCAGTTGGAACCAGAGTCGTGACAAATCACGTTTGCACTCCACCAATCGGTCATCATTGCGACGCCCCTGTGTGAGGGTAATTATAATACGTTCCAAAATTTCATGGAATTTTTCCCAAACGTATTGTTTTCGTAAAGTGCTCTATTTCTCCGCTCGGTGTGACGGGCAGATGGGCTGTAAGCTTTATATTTGAGTCGACTGGAGATTATTTGTGGCCTTATAGTGCACTCTAAAATCAGTTGGGTGAAAAATCAACCCAAATCAACTGGGTTGAGTGAATATGAACCCAACTGGCTTCATATTCACTCAACCCAGTTGAGTTGGGTTGACTTTTCACCAAACTGATTTTAGAGTGCGATAACAGTGGGGGAGGACAGGATTGAAAGAGATGATTCAAACACAAAATACATACTTCATGTAACTGTTCGTATGAGAAGCAACATTTCTTGTTTTCTCTGATAAATTTCTCCCACGAATTCATATATCGGAAATAGTCGCCCATTGGAACTGAAAAATAAATTGGGCAGTTCAAATATCATTTATGTAATTTGGTTAAGCAATGGTAGAATTTTGCCGGAGAGCTGATGGTAGAACAAGAGTCGACTGTCCAACAAATGTAATCGACTGCTCGCCGCCACTCGTCTCTATCGGTTTGTCGCTATAATTTGCCGAATTTTTTGTCTATATTTTCCGGTTTTCCTATGGGAATTCCTACTGCAAACCTAATCCCTTTTCTGCCATTTTGGAGATTGAGAATCCTGTGTTATCTGTCTTTACAGCGCAAACTCTACCAGTTAAAACTCTTCGTTACTACTCTTCAGAATCTCTTGGCAGGGTCGAACCGAATTTTTGTCTTCACTGAAAATATGTTGTCATCATGCCTACCATAATCTTATTTAATTTTTTCGTGAATTGCATTTTTCAGAAACTCGTGGACAAACTTCAAAGTCTTTGGATATTTGTCACGAGATGACTTAAACTTGATAATAAGTTCTCTTCAGTTTTTTTCTGAAGCCTGTCTTCAACTGGGATCTGGTCTATTCGACGAAAGACAAACTCGACGAAATGGACTATTCGACGAGAAGACAATTCGACGGAAGACAATTTCGACGAAATTTTTTTAAAAGGGTAGACGTTTGTTTCTTGCCTTTTGTTAAACCGCTCTTTGAAGAACAGTTTCCCAATGTCATTATACAGGGTTGCGTCTTTCATTGGACGCAGGCAGTCTGGCGAAAAGTGCAACAATGTGGTCTTTCAGAGACATATAGAAAACGCACTAACACATACTAGTTTATTCAACAAAGATCTTTGTAATAACACATCAAACAGTCCTCTAGCCAAACTGCTCGAATATACTCAAAACACGTGGATCGATAATCCTATGTTTCCTGTGTCAACTTGTTCTGTCTTTGACCAGCATGTGAGATATAATAATGACACAGAAGAGTGGAATCGTCGCCTCAATACAAAGATTTCCAGGCCTGGCATGAACTTTTATCTTCTGGTAAATTTACTTTGGGAGGAGGCTGGGTTAATCCCGACACAAGCACAGCTGGTTTCTGAAGAGTTGCTTCAAAGACATCAAAAATTAAGTTCGCGTAAACGCGAAAACAGCATACAAACATTATTTGAAAAACTCAAACACTCTTGAGATAACAACGAATGGAATTTATGGCATCCATGTCATTGATACATGGTCCAAAAGAAAAATAAATGTTGTATTTTAAAATTATTATGTTGCAATTGTAATTGTGCTAAAAACTTCTCCCAACAGAATTGTGTGTGTGAGGGGGGGGGGGGGGGGGGGGGGGTACATAGATCTATCAATGAATCCATGCTAAAATGTTTATCATTAAAACCGGCTTGATTAGCCATTTCCACTGAAATTTTTTTTGGCAGTTTTGTAAGGTAAAGAGTTAAATGAAAATTGCAGCCATAATTTGTTCAAACGTTTGTTCATTTACGTTTCTTTTCCATTATGGTCTTTATTCTGTGCGCTATTGTTAACATAAGATAAGTTTTATATTATAATTAAAATAAAAACATTGGTACCAATTCATTGTCTGTTATTTTTCAGTCAACTTTCTTGGGATGATCCATTCATTCATTCAATTATTTTTGACTCCCCGATAATCCTATAATTGGCGCCTTAGGTGTGAGCGTCTCATAAATATAGGATATGACACCTTAATTAAGTGTAATTTACGAGAAACATTCTCAGCTATTCATGCACACACACTCTTGCCCCCACCCAATAAGTTCCGAGATAAAAGACACTATCTTACAACATACTCTACTCAACGATATATTGGGTGGAGTATGTTGTAAAAATAACTTCTTTTAATCCGCTGGGGGAAATAAAAAGTTTTCGTCGAACTTGTACTTTTTTATCGTCGAACTGTCCAAAGTTTCGTCGAATCGTCCAAAGTTTCGTCGAATCGTCTAAAGTTTCGTCGAATTTGTTCAGAAGTTTCGTCGAATCGTCCAAACTCTCGTCCTAAAAAAAATTCGTCGAATTTGTCTTTCGTCGAATAGTCCATAACCCCTTCAACTAATCCAGGTTTCATATTCATAAATTCTTTATGGTGTAAGTAAGACTATTGTAAATTGTTTAAATGGATCAAACCCATTCTCATCATCTGTGACTTCCTCTTTTTTCCACAATTGCTCTCTTGACTTTCTTCTATAACACTTCCACGGATTTCTGTCCTGACACAACGCAGTCAGAAGCTAGTTTCATATAGTACAGACGCCGTTGGATTGGTCACTTTCCGCGGGTGGGCAATATTTTTCACGGACGCAATGATAATAGACTCCGAACACTAATTATAGGAATAATCATCTAAAATTTAATTAATGAAGCACCGGGTACAACCCGGTGTTTCATTAATAAAATTTTGCTGATGATGATTTTTTATTACCCAGAAAATGCATGCGTGGACATCACTGCCCACGTGCAGAATACGACCAATCCACGGCGACTGTACTGTACACCAGACATTTACCTGGTTCCTGGCGGCAAGGAAAGATACAACTCAAGACATATCAAGGTCATTTCTCGTTATATTACGGCATTTTCCAAAGTCTAACAATAGCCAAATTCAAGGATTTTAAAGGCACTGTCTTTACTTGTCCTAACTAGGACCTCCGGGCCGTACCCCTTCTCCCACTTCCCCATAAAGGAAGTGAGTTGAGGGGAAATGTTCAGATGGTCCTAGATAGGACTATGCCTTCACGAAATTTGACACATAAAACTATATAGTTATGATTATGTGTTTCGTCAGCATTTGAATTTCGAGAATATTCAAGGCTTTTCAAGGCCTCCTGACACTTTTCCGGGATTTCAATGTCTTGACTGATCTTTAGGCAAATTCAAGGTCGGTCCTTATATCCAAGGCCCCACGGGTATCTTGTTTAAAAGAGCACTGCATTATATTGTATATAACTTACGTCGGTATGATCGCCAGTTATCCAAATACAAATTTATAAGTAACAAAGGTAAAGCATAATAAACTCTTGAATTTACATTACACCTTCAAATATGGATACATTCATTGAACACATTAAACTGTACATTTATATAACGTTTAGCCAGTCAAAAATGGAAAGATTTGGTTAATTTCCCAATTGAATTAGGGGAGAAAGATGATTATTTTAATTCAACAATAAAATATTATGTATATAGAGAATATGCATATAGTGTTTTTTATATCTGGTTTATACAACGAGTTGAGATACAGCTAATATTTTCGAGACTCTGCCGAGAAAATATTAACAATATTTCAACGAGTTGAACAGCAGGGATGGTGAGCATACCAATTTCGACAGCTTGAAACAAACCCCACGAGAGCCTGCTACAAATTGTACCTGAAAAAAACGTTTCGTACAAATTGTAAACAAAAAAAGTGGGCCATAATTAATGGAAATTGGAAACTTCTCGATTGAATACACATTATCCTCGTCGCCAGGTTGAGCTGAAAAAACATGAATAATAGATCAACTGCAAACAGTGTCCATGACTGTACAGACCGCGTTTGCTTTGTCTCGTTTTCTGCGGAGGCTCTTGAGAATCAGTATACAAGCGAATATAAGCCTCAACGAGTGAAACTGCTGTTTGTTATCAGATAAAATAATATACATATAGTTTTTTATATCTGGTTTATACAACTAGCAGGGAGGGTGAGCATACCAATTTCGACAGCTTGAAAAAAACCCACGAGAGCCCATGGGACCTCCCATACCAATTTCGACAACTTAACAGACCTCAGATGGGGGTGAGCATACCAATTTTGACAACTTAAACAAAAACCACGAGAGCCCATGGGACGGCCCACCACCCTCGCCGGCCCCGGCTCTCTTGTTTTGTTAAGTCTGTCAAATATATCAGCACCCTCCCTGCTGCTAATATATTTAGAGATTTGAGAAACACATAGGTATACATGACATACACATGAGGACTAATACAATGAACGCTTGTGAGTGGCTGCTTCTAGGGTCTACCGACGTTTGTGGGCGGTCGTGTCGTGGGACCTTTCGTACGGTCCACAATGCTCGTCAAAAGAAAGGTGGAGGCCCACTATCCTGCAAAGGCTGTGGTAAGGGCGTCAAAACAGCGCTAGTCCTTTGTAAAAACTGTGGCGTGGGGTACGCTCGGCTGGCTAAATGGCGACAAAGGCAAACCCCGGACAGGCGCCAGAAAATCAGGAAGTCGGAGGAGAGTGTTCATATAACTGGTGCCACAGTTGATGACGTGGCTAACCTCGAGAAAATCCTCAAGCGGGCCATCATCGTGAAAGATATAGCTGGCGAGGATGTCTATAACAGTGGCAAATATCAGGCAAGTAGATGGAAACCCGTAGAGCTCATCATTCACAACGGCCACGCCTGGTCCAAAGACCTGCACTTCCCCCAGTCCAGACAGGTCCACATATAAGAGGATGACGTCTGGAAAGCCACCAGACAGGCAACTCAAAATGAGCCAATCGCTGTCTGGCTATTCGGAGGTGGCAAGGATAGACAGCTCGGCGTTGACCAGTTTGTCTTACAAGACGGCCGTACTTTCAGAACGCAGGAAACTCACGAGAGACTCCAAGCGGCCTGCGCCGATCTAGGAGATGAGTCTCTTGCCGACAGGGCCTTCGGAGTGAAGCACACAGCCAGCATCGTTGCAAATGAAAGGAATGACTGGAAGCCGACTCCAGCATCTTTCCTGGATGACATCCAAAAGGCTTGTGTCGAACATGGCCACGGTGGCCTCTGGAATGCGGAACGGTATCACGTCAATGACATCATAAACATCGACATGAAGGCGTGCTGTCCCTCAAGCTTCCAAGGTCTGGGTAAGGCTCAGCCCTACTTCGAACGTTTCGGTCATCCAAAGGCCAATATGACCCGTGTAGCAATCAATGGTGCTTTGCCCAAAGACATAGGTACCGGTTTCGCCCAAATACGCAAGTCGGCTTTCGATCCAAGTGTCCACCCTGTCATCCCTGCATGGTTCGGGAGACATTTCGAGGAGCAGGGCTGGGCTCCAACGGCCCTCCTCACGTATCTCACGGATTCTAGCATCCTAACCGAACTAGATGTAGGAGAAGCCATCATCGCTTTCGGAAAGAAGAATGTAGTGTGGCTCCCCGAAGAAAGAGATCAGGGCTGCAGCATCACCGGGAAATTCACTCAGGGCGCAAAAGCCGACGGTAAACGATTGACGCGCCGCCTGGTCACGGATCATGGTGAACTAGATTATCTTATGAGAGATACTCGCCAAAGTGGCCTTCTTGTCGGAGCCCCAGAAAGGTGTCCCCTGGGCCATGTTTAACTTACTACGATGGAGGCCAGCCCCAATACACCCACCTAAGGGCCTCTATGTTAGCATACGCCCATATTAACTTTCTCAGTAAGTTACAGCGTTTCGACAAAGAAGAGGCGGTTCGGGTTGCAACAGACAGCATATATATCAAGAAAGCAATACTCCATAAACTCGACGGTGTCCAAGTATACGTACCACAAGAGGTTCACCCTGGGGGTTTTTGCAGAACGTGCTGCCTCTATCATGACGAACCCACCCTACAGCATCCCGAAAAGCATAATGTCCTGCCAGCTCAATGGCGAGATAAGGGGGAAACTCTCTACATGCCCCAGGATCATGCCGCATATCTTCCACAGACAGAGTATTGGTGCCGGAAAAAAGACATCCCTGATTCTACAACTCCAAAGTACGACGACCCACTGATCCACCAATGGCTGAGCTACTCAATGGTAGAGGTGGTAGCGGCAAGACAACGAGAGCAATCGAGTAGTTTTTCAGGGTGCGAGGTCCGCTTGTCTTTACTCCACCTCACCGCCTTGCCAAAGAGATGCGAGGTAGGGGAGTCAGGGCCCAGACCTACCATAGCTTCTTCCGGTGGAGTGGACAAAATGAGTGGACGCCAGATCGCATAGGCCAAAAGTTCATTCCCTGTGTTATCATCTGGAACGAAGTCCGTACTAGTGTGAAGGGCTCTCCCAAGATGCCTGGGATGGGACAGGTTTGTAGAACAGTAGAAGCCCGAGGACCCAATCCTTACCAGCCGCCAAAAAGTCCGAGATCGTGCTCAGAGTATTCTGTTCCATCGCCACAAGAAGGAGTTCCCAAATGAGCCTGTTCCCTGTTGTACCGACTAAAGGACACTCGGAGGCAAAATTGTTTGGTGACGATCCCAGGTCCTGTAACAGTCCATGACGACCGACCCGACCAGAAGGAGTTAGTTCTTAACGATGTCGTGGAGGTACCTGTTCGATACGCCCAAGAGGTCACGGACGGTATGATTGGGCTCTCGGCTACGCGATGACGGTACACTCCAGTCAGGGTCTCACCGTCAGCGACCCGCAGAAGGTCTGGATTATCGATGACTATCTCCAGTGGTCAAATCTTGCCTACCTCGCTGTGTCACGTGTGGAGTATATGCATCAACTTGAGAGGGTAACTTGTCCTCCAGAAGAGGGTTCTGAGGTCAGGTTACAGAGCGACAAGCAACTCCGCAAGCAAATCCAAAAGAAACTTGTGGCATACAAGCATCAGGAGCGGGTCAAATGTCTCCAGGGGTTTAAACTGAAGGTTGACTACATCTTGCAGCTCAGAGTGGCCCAACAGAACCGCTGCACGGCATGCAACATCGAGTTGATATGGGCGTATACCCCAAAAGACACACAGCAGTTCTCTGTCGATCGGCTGGACAATAGCAGGAGACACTGTATAGGTAACGTACGACTGACTTGTCTAGAGTGCAACAGAAAAAGAGGGGGTGCTGCAATGACAACTGAGTAAGAACCTCATCAGGCGGCAACTGGGTGTTAGGGGGCAACACGAGGAGCTCCTCTCGGACAAACTCAGTTGGTGGCCCATCCAACAAATAATAAAGCACAGGTTCGCCGACCACACAGGGTCAGTTTCACGACGGCGACCACCCTCAAGTTCGCCTGGCTGGTAGAGGTAGCGAACACCCATGCCAGAGGGGAGCTTCTACTCTCGGATGCCAACAGGACGACCTGCAACCACAGAGGAGGGCTTTCGTGCTACAGTCTTAGCCTCGATGGCATGAGAGGGCTTCTGTCCGGTTAGGCGAGTCACCTCACCATTCAGAACCGCAATGAAGGCAGGAAGTCGAGCCATCCACCCACCCGGTTGATCGTTTGCCGGGTGGAAGTCGCATCTCTTGAGCGTATTGGTGCCCAATGAGTCGCTCTGCCAGGGTGCGGTTGAAACGCTGCACAATTCCATGGCCCCGATGGACATCCACACGGCCACGCCGCACTTCTGTCCCGTGTTTGGCCAGCAGCTGGTTCACTGCGCCCATGAACTCGCGGTCGGGGTCGACCTGTAACAATTGCGGTCATCTGAGGGGGCTCCGCCTGTAAATCCTTTCAAGGGCACCCGCGACCTCTTTGGCCGCTTTCGTGGCCAGGGGCTCTGCCTCTTTATAGCGGCAGTCTACATCAACGACAGTGAGCGCATATTTGTACGTTTTGCGGGCGCCCGGTCGTGTGGCAGAAAGAGCAGATCGGCCTGGTGGACTTCATTCGGTACGGACACGTCAAATGTGGGTTGCGGAATGTGTCGCGGAGGGGACAGGTATATCTGCCAGATGGCCTGCTTCTTGAGCCATGCCCGATTCACATCTTCAGAGACCTTGGTCGCGGAAGCAAGGTTTTTAATGGCCACAAGTCCCTCCCAGAACCCCCTGGGGCTGTAGTAGATTGAACCCAACTTTGTTGCAATCTTGCTGTCCATTCTTGGGTATACCAGCATCCTTTGGACCTCTAATATGCACAATTGAAGATTTATCACATGTTAAGTATCCAACAAGAACACTAAGCAATAATCACAGACATGAGCTGGCCAACAAAAGAGGATTTCAAGAAAAGCAAAGCTTCGAAATGGAGAGACCTGCCCATAGGCACCTACCAACTTATGGAAGAAAAGGATCTTCCAGGTGGCATGATCTTCACCCTTGTTACACAAATCGGCAAGAGGTATGTGGTCAGGTCTGGGCGCCAAATAGATTAGTGTCTGATTTGCGGGGGTCTCGCGAGATGGTGAAATATATATACAATGATGGTCTTGTTAATAGTAATAAAAACCCTTCAAGACAATATTACAGTTACCAACTCTTATAAACGTTTCTGGTTTTCATTTGACTCAGACTAATTTAACCCATATTGGAGGAGTCTTATCTTATTATAAAACTATAAATGTACGTGACACTATCCGACATTCAAACCGTGGACCTACCAAGGGCGCTCCCTGCTGGAGAGCAATATGAGTGTGCACTTGCTGAAGTAACATACTGCCCTCTTTGGTACAACATTAGCTCGCGGAAACGCAACAATGCTATTCGCATTGTGTCTGAGAATGATGACGAGCAAAAGATTATTTCAATCCCAGATGGCTATTACAATGTATGCGAGCTAAACGACGAGGTGTTTAGTCAAGTTGGGGCTATATTGGATCTTCACAAACCATCGGGTCGTCTGCGACTCAAGACAGATAAATAAGTCTCTGAAACTGGGAAAGTTGGCACGCACATTAGGATTTACAACAACCAAAATCCCTGGGGGAGGGAGGCTGATGGGGGTGAGTTACCTAGTCTTGCGGTCCACCGTGAGCTCTTCGTTCATCTGCCAGAAGTCAGCACCACGGACAATGTTTACAACGGGTTACCCAGCACACTACTCAGAACAGTACCTGAAGCAAATGAAAAATGTGCCAGTGGCAGAACAGAAGCTTTCTCTCATTTGCAATACAAAAGGCTTGTCCCAGGTCCTATAGGCAATATCACAGTTTGCGTTGTAGGTAGCAGGGGCGGCCCTATTGAATTACAGCACTTATCAGTAACATTACATATTCGAAATATATCTTCTGTGTAAAGACATGGTGGATAGCAGAGGACCAGGAGCTTATGATGTATTGCCTTGCACAACCATTTCGCTGGCTGATTCTGGGGATACGAAGGGCTTTGGAGAACCAGGCGAGAAGGACAAACTGTATATATTTCAACTTTCTAATGGGTTATATAAGAGAACGGAACTCCCATCTGCTGTTTCCACGGAACAAGCTACCTTTACCGAGCTGCGTGGTTTGAACCTGGAAGGCTCATCCCCGTGGAGGAGCTACGAACTCCTCCAGAATGATGCCAGACAGTGGTCTCTGTATTTTCTAATGGGTTATATAAGAGAACGGAACTCCCATCTGCTGTTTCCACGGAACAAGCTACCTTTACCGAGCTGCGTGGTTTGAACCTGGAAGGCTTAGCCCCGTGGAGGAGCTACGAACTCCTCCAGAATGATGCCAGACAGTGGTCTCTGTATAGGCACCCTGTACGCAGTAGGCGGGAACCTGACTTCAGGGTCATCCAACCTCACATCCAACTGGGCCGTGGACACAGGCTACGTAAACTCCAGAACAGTGGCTGCGTGTTGGCTTCTTACATCCCGAAAGGTGCTATTAACGTTCACGAAAGCGCGGTGGGGTATGTGCTGGGTGCGGACAAAAAACAAGGCGTGATGATGAAGCTCGTTTCGGAGTTTGATCGTCTTACTGCTGGCAAGAATACTACCACCATTGTACAGATAGTCATAGGTCCACCACACAACGATTTCGTACCAGTGCTACATGGGCTTGTGGGGTCAGCGACATAACGGCAAAGAACTTGTCATCATTATCCGTGTGTTGTTCTCGTTAAGTGGAGTTGAGCACAAGGTCACAGATGATGACCTTCGAACAGACACATTCAATACCCTATATCTTGGCCCAGCTAAGCTCAAGCGCGTGCGGTTTACCAGACAGACATTGCCGGACGATGATTTAAAGGTAATGGAGCATGACTAATAACAATGGACCTGTATCCAAACCTCAAAAACGGTGACGCGAATACTTTACGCATCCGGGAGATCGGTGATGTTAGAGCCCGTCTCATGGCCGAACGAGACCGCAGGTATTCCCTCGGTAAGAAATACCAGCGAGAGGTTAATATCGCATATGGCATTGAAACATTTATGTCCACGGCGGGTGTAGGAATCAGCGTTAGTGGTATTGGACTGTTGGCCAACGCAGCAGCGGTTCCTGTGATTATAGCGCTAGAGGCCCCGGCAGGTGTCTATGGATTGGCAGGTGTCTTTGAGAAGTTTGTAAGCCGAAGACTCACAAAGAAGGCTAACCATTGCCACATTAGCGGAGGCAAGATTGAGCATCGCAGATCTATACTCGAAGTCTGTTGGTGGTGGCTATATATCAGACGAGGAATTCAATCATATACTCGCAAAGGAAGAGAAATTCAACCAACTCCGGCTTGAAATCCGCAAGACTTCTCGCCGAGAGAACTCACAGGGCACAAAAACGAGATGTTACTGCTGATACGCCAAGAACTCTGCCTGGCAGAGAAAGCCCATGAGCCCCACTGGCAAACTGTGACCAGAGCCCACCGTGACCAGAGCCCACCGCAGATGCTTAGTAAGCATCTCATGGGCGTTTGCTGTGCGAATAAGGACTGATTAGTAGCTAGGCGCAGCGCAGCAACAAAAAAACCCAGTTTTTTTAGACACCGTTACTGGGTTTTTTTCTCCGTTACAAGGGCGGGCAGCACAGCTGCAGTTCCGAAAAAAACACATTCACTTGGCGAGTTTGTAGGCCACCAGGCCCGTCGCAGCCATCCCCAAGATGACAAAGGCGACCTCGCGGTCTTTTTGGTCGGCAGATGGTGTGTAAAAGTCTTCTAGTTGCGGCTCTGGGCCAAGACTGTTTAAATTGTTCCCAGTTACCCGTGCATGCTCGCGAATTGCAGCATCGACATCCTGGAATGTGCGTAATGTATGAATGACCTTGGAGATGTAGTTCTTCGTTAATCCAATCGAGGAGTTCTGTTCTCTTATGGGACCATGCTGCCTGAGCTGTCTGGAGCTTTTCTATGGCTCTGTCATGTCGTTCACATTCTTCACCAGAATCATTATCCCGAAACATGGAGAAGAGGTAGCTGCTGCCAGAGAAGGCCACTGCGTTAACAAGGGCGCCCCTAACTAGCATTGCGATCGAGGCCATCTTGTTATTTCATAATATTTGGTGGAATGATTCCTTGTTTAATTAGCATGTCCTTGGTTGCCATCGCCAGCCCCAAGTCAAGGACTACCATCCCGACGTCATAGCTGGTGAAGTCAAGTTTAGGGGTGGCACCCTTCATTGCCATCTTACCTAAGCGGGCGTACCCTATTGCTAGGGCAGAGACTACGGCGCTATGATGGGCAGCATTGACTAGCATCTTCCCATCGGCTGAAGACATGATTACTCCATATGTAACAGGTGATTAGATACCTCTAACTGCTTGTTCAGAGGTGCGACTCGGTTGACCGGATCAGCACTGGGCGGTCCCATTGGACTGGTCGTCTTCCTTTTGCTCTGCAAAAACCATAATGCCAAGATAGCCAACCTAACAGCCCCAGCAATCGATCGGGGCCATTTGTCCAATGAACTGCATTCGTGATGCATCAAGATCCCTTGCTGGTGTTGTTCCCGTTCAGAAGGAAGACCAACCGCTTGGGTTGCGTTGTTTATGGCCATTCTCTGGAGATTGGCCTTCTCTTCTCGCAATTCGACCAAGGCTTTTTGTTGTTTTGCATTCCTGGCGGCAGCTCCTGCCCTCCCAGCGGCCACTTTTTAGGGTCTTTCTGTCGCTTCTGTACGGGAACAACAGGCGACTCAGTGGTTGGCACAGCTGTCACTCTCTCCACCTGTTGCGTAGCAACTGTCGGCAGGTCTGGCTCCGTCGATATGTTTGGCTCTGTTGTCGATGACATCGTCTTGAATTGTAAGAGGGCAGGTATGTCCAAATCGACATTGTTTAGCAGTGGTTAGCGCCGCGGTTAGCGGTGCTAAGTACATGCCATACCGATGATATAGCACACACGTGGCACTGCTTAGCACGTGCCCAACAAATGGATCTGCCTCAATGTCAACAACCAGCTTTGGTTGGTTCTCTGGGGGTATGGGAAGAAACATCCTGACCACCCTTGCATAGAGCTGTAGTGCGGCCGTCCCCAGAGTTTTTGTCATTGCTGCGCCGAGCCGTGCCTCATATCGAGCATAGAGCTGATCGATTTCCTGATCGGCCATGTCGTCGACCTGGTCAATCGTGAGGTTTTTCCCCATATATTGCTTAGCCTGCCCACCGAAAGATATCGCAGCTAGCCTTTCGCGTTTGGCCCCATCGGCCTGTTGTTCCTTTGGATGTTGCTCTGCAACTGAAGCAGGATCCACTGCCATCTTGTCTTCTGTATTGACTGCCTGCGGCGCAGTACCTTGCTCTTCCAGCAGTTGGTTAATGATTTTGTCGCAACCCATGATGGTGTGGATATGTACATGCACTCCGTCTGGGTTTAACATAAAACTTTATAAGTGGTAGGTTGGTCTGTTTTTAACACTAGCCGGGCATGCTTACTATCCGCCAATGCCTGGCGAACTGATGCACGTTTCTCGCGGCTTCCAATCACATCATTCTCTGGTAGACAGTCCTCGAAGCTATCTCTGTCCTTGCAGTAGAACAGACAGGCCCAACGGGTTTACTCGTGGAGATCTTTGAAGACAAAGTTATATTTCTGAAACAAAACCCAAACGCTCTGCTGCGCATGACGACCCGAGACGGCTAGCTCAGACAGCATGTCTTTTTTGCATCAAAGCTTTTGCAGCCGAGCAATCGTCGATGATGTACAACGTTGGCTCCCCCCTGGAACAGCTGATTGTAGGCCCGAAGATATGAATGGAGGCGCTCACCAGGATTTGCAATGTATACATCCGGTTCTTTCCAAATCCATGGGCGGTCGTGGTATGTCTTGTTTTTATTTGATTGTAGGACAGAGGACCACAATGTGTGTCTTGCCACAGCCTGTTTGACCGCAAATAATGGCTGCGTGTGGCTCCATAAAGAAAAGATTATTAATAAAATGTGTTGGTAAACTGAACATGTTTAATGTTAATCTGCGCATCCATGAGAACGCACAGGTATATGTTCAATGAGCCACTTGTCTCTGCAGTCTTTGTGATCTGGATAGTGATACCTTCACTGGCGTTTTCTATCCGCCGGCCACTGCTGTGTAGCTCGCCATCATCCATGGTCCGCAGGTCAAGCCATAGAGCATACTTGCGGGTCAAGAACTCGCCCAGTGTGACATCACCCAGAGATAGTCCCTTTGCAACCAGGGCCACCTCAGGATCTTTTTTGCTGCTGGGACAAGCTCCAAAGTGCCGATTGACCTCATCCCATTGCTGGTTACAGGCACGCAATCCCTGGGAGTACAGCTGGTTGGGCAATCCATCGATGATAACCTCAACTTTGGTGATCTTTGGATTATAAAATACCTCAGGCTTCCTTGCGAAAGCAGCACAAGCTGAAGCAGGGTCCTCGAACAGCATCAGAATCCCTTTCATGCTCCGCGCCGCCACATTGAGGTTGATATTCCACAGAGTGTCTCTTCTATCTTTTGTCATTTTGTAGTGGCGAAGGACGCTGTCGTAGAGGATGGCGAGACGACCAGAATACTGGTTGTGGACCATGCGAGCAAGTTCATGTTGGGTGACCATCTCGTATTCCAGGCTGACATTATCAATGGTGTAACTGGATGAACATCGCCTGAAGCCTGGACCACCTGGCTGTAACCATTGAACGTAAGCTCGTACTCGAGCCGACCCCCAAGCACACTCTGGTAGAAAGGCATATGAGCCCCAAGGAGTTCAAAATCCAGCGGGATACAGAAACGGTTGCCATAGGCATCAGCGATAGCCTTGTCGGCAACAACAGTCATCCTTGTCTCCTGCGCCGACCCGCAACTTGGTAGCATTTCTTTTCGCAGATGTATCAATACCCTGGTAGTGCGCATTGTTGCGCTCGGAAGCTGTCTTCCAGAGGTCAAGGTAGCAGTGGTACACGTCTGCATCGTCGACCGACATCACCTCGTTCCTGCTGATCTGGATTGCCATTTTCTTGATGATGGCACGGCCTAGATTCTGAACAACTGACCTGTTATCATCTGTTGAGTTCACGGTGACTGTAAAAGCAAGGCGTTCAGTACCCGGTGTAATAAGATGGTATTCTCCAAGATTCGATTGGTGCTGGTGAATCGTACTAGGATTGTGCGTAATAACAACCGATTGCCTGACTCCCTTTACCCAAAGAGGCATTCGTAGTCTGCGTTGTGGGTTAAGCTTGCGTCCATATTGGGTTGAAGACATGTTGAATTATATTGAACTCTGTCGCTCATCCTTCAATACAATGGCAGACTTTGATGCCTTCGACCATCCCGGTGAACAAGGTGAAACTAGCTTTACCCGGGTCCCTGTTAATAACGGAGCTGTCGGGGAGATAGGTGATCCTCTACCTTCATTGCAGCAAGAGATGTTGGAGACAACCGTTAATGACTACTACCAGAATATGTCCTAGAAAGGGATGGTGCTCCTTCTACGTGACTATACCAAGTTTGAGCTCGACAAAAAAGGACTGCTGAGGCTGAAGGCCCATCCAGATTTCGATATTGTTAATGGGTCAGGAGCACCCCTTGCTCTCTCAACAATTGCTGGGAGGCGTGGCGGTGGTGAGGTCATACGGAATGAGCTGGGGTTTGTGGACTGGACTCGTGGGACAAAGGCGCTTAAGCCTAAGGCGCTTGAAGCACTGCGGCTCAATAACAAAGAGTTGGGTGAAGCAGCTACTAGGATCGGATCAGGATACTATAGAACTGCCAGACTTGGGTCAGGTGGCTAATGCTGCGTTAAATTCCACTAAAACGTGATGGCAAGTCTTCCAGAGGAGGAAGAAACTGCACGTAAAACTTTACATGACCCTCCACTTGATACCACGGGATTGGAGCACAGCATCAGAGAGCTCCGTGGACTCGACAGGGTAATGCAGACAAACCGTGGTGAGCTGATAAACAACCTAACTAAACTGTCCGAACTTGATGAGCACATTGCTTCGGAGAAGCGCAAACTAGACACTGGAGACGCTGATGAGTCTATCAGGCGCCGAATTGCAGAACGTCTGCGCAACCTGGAAGATGAACGAGCTTCACGCCTAGAGGCGGCCGCAACGAATAGAGAGGCTCTCCAATCCAAAAATCAACCGAATCAGAGAGACAATCAATCGGATCCTCAATGAGGACACGACACTCGCTGAGCACATTCGCACCCTCTTCCGGGAACAAGAGATTGCGATCGCATCTATCCTCACAGCGATTGGGATGGCAATCGCGACCCTAGTACTTGCGCTGACCGGCGGGGATGGAAGTACCCCCGCTCCACCACCATCTGATAAGGGCGGCCTCAAAGAGTGGGTGAAAAAACACCTACAGGGCCTTGGGCGTATCCTAGCCAAGCTGGCGGGGAAGGCTGCGGCTGCACTACCTGGAATTATAAGCTCTGTCGTTTCGTGGGTATTAAACCAACTCGCAAAAGTTACGGGCTGGTTGGCTGGAAATCTATGGGCCGTGGTCCTTGCTCTTGGAGGGCTGCTTCTTGTGGCCGCTCGCGACTGGTTAACGAAGTAACCATAGTGCCAGTAGCCCGACCGCGACCCAACCCACGACGAGGGCGGCTATTTCTTCCTTATGCTGGCGTGTCTTTGACAGTTCCTTGCTCCCTGTAGCTTGCAGCTCGACCGGCTTGTCTCGTTCCTTTTGGAACGATTGCGATTTGACTAGCCCCCATCTCGTGTGTGAGCGTCGGTGGTGGGGTGGGTGTTGTGTTTACATCCATATTCACACCCAGGATCTGGGTTGTGGTGGCGATAACAATCTCGTTGTTATACCCCACCACATGACCTATACGGAGCAGCATATCACTTGGGGCCATGTAGAGACTGATCCCAAAGACAAAGTTGACCTTAGAGCCAGCGTACTGCAATACATCTTGATAACGCTTGATTGCTGAAGGGAGGTCCACTGGGGATGATATAGCATCCTCAACGTTTGAAAGGAACTGCTTCTGCATATCGAAGGCCGTTCCTTGATGTTGTGCATCGGCGATAATGCGTGTCCGTGCTGGGCCTGTGCCCCCAAGACTGCCCACATGTAGGTCCTGATGCTGTCGTTTAGGCGTTCAATGCCGGGCCGCGTACACCCATGAGATTTATCGAGTATGAATGTTCCACGTGCTATCTGCGTTTCGGGCATCTTGTTTGATGAAATCGACGTGGACGAACTCGTTGGACGTCCGGTGTGTGAATGACATGCTAGCAGGGTCGTAGTCAGGGTCATCTAAGGGGTGCGGACCAATGTTTGTCCAGTAGTTGTACACCCGCCCCATACCATGGTTTGGGACTTTGACGCACCAGTCGGTGTGTGGGGAGACATCAAACTCACCACAGATTCGCTCATATGCCCTCCGGTCATATGAGTTATTGAACGCATTCCAAGCTTGATCCTGGGGCAGTGCAGTCTTTAGCTCGCTGAGGAACCTGCGGACCTGGTAGTACACATAGAACTCGTATAAGGACTTAATGAGTGTCCGGGTCTGAGGTGCTTAGGTGATCTTGTATGGACACGCCAGAGCCTGTCGTTGCGCACCAGATGGCGAACAGAACTGCATTCGATTGCTAAACCATGTCTGTACTAGCTTGTCAGATTCGACAAGTGGCAGTCGGTACTTCTGGAACACATCAGGATAATGCTCTTGGAAATATGCGTGCGACGCGACCCGGACGCTGGGTTTTGTTAGTTGCTTCACTATGTCTTTGGACGAGAACACCCCGTCTGACTTGTATTTTGCAACACTATTGAAACTAAATGCCTGGGTATCCATAGTATGTATGTCAAAGACAAGACTTCAAAATGGCCATTCGACTGCCCTTGCCAGGTCGAATGAGATTGCCGCACCTTCCATAAAAAAGACTTAATGTTGGTTATACCAAGTGATCCCCATGATATTCTGTTTTGGCAACTACTGTATATATATCATACTAGATAGATATAACTTTATTTTACAGTACAAAGGTGTATACATCAACACTTCAATCTACCCAGTGTTTGAACAGTGCATTTTAACACAGATAAGAGCTTCTCAACTTATGTTGAACGATATATTCACACTAAAAACAAATGCATATTTTCTTTCTTATTCTGTCCCAATGATATTTTCATTTTTTTTCCACAATCATCATATTTCAAAGCACAAATTCAGCTTTTTTTGTCACAACACTGTAAACTATTTTGAGTACAAAAATAAAATCTGATGACAAAATGTTCTCACCGTGACGGATATTACACAATTCAGATCACGAGATGAATTGGAGGCCAAATGTGCTCCACATATCCAAGAATAAAGCTAGGGATTCAAAATTGTCCAAAACACAGCGGCAGAGCTGCTTGGGAGTAAATTCAAAAACTGTCTTCTAATACAGGGTGGTTGTGAATCATTATCGATTGCGCTGTATGCTGTCAAGAAATGGATCACGCTATTTTTAGTCCGAATGTAAACAAGACACGACTTGAGTGTCGAATCGATTTTTAGTGCCCTATATAAGCACAAATTGTTTTGTATAACAAGTGAAGGGTAGAGCGGGTTCCCTATGTATCTGCCGCTAGCGGAATTGGCCATTCCATGGTGGGGATGTTAAATCAGTTACGTGTGGTGCGGTTCAACCCATCAGCTGCCCGGCGCACAGTTGTGGACCGTACTAGCTTAGGACTAGGGCACCGAGACCGAAGGGCCACATGTTTCGACCCACTGCCTGGGGTCAGCGGATACTGCTACAGTGTATCAGCCGGTGTTTGCTATAATGTACCAGCGGTCACAGCAATAAGTGACACTCCGGGATGTGCGAGGGCAGTTGTACTGCTGGAGCTACACATCCAGCCACCGGCCCATAAGCATGTGGAAGGTTTTCATCTTTTGCTCTAATTTTCTTTGCAATTACATTTAGCAGCAGGGAGGGTGCTAATATATTTGACAGACTTAACAAAACAAGAGACCCGGGGCCGGCGAAGGTGGTGGGCCGTCTCATGGGCTCTCGTGGGTTTTTTTTAAGTTGTCAAAATTGGTATGCTCACCCCCATCTGAGGTCTGTTAAGTTGTCAAAATTGGTATGGGACGTCCCATGGGCTCTCGTGGGTTTTTTTCAAGCTGTCGAAATTGGTATGCTCACCCTCCCTGCTAGTTGTATAAACCAGATATAAAAAACTATATGTATATTATTTTTATCTGATAACAAACAGCAGTTTCACTCGTTGAGGCTTATATGCACTTGTATACTGATTCTCACGAGCCTGCGCAGAAAACGAGACAAAGCAAAAACGATCTGTACAGTTATGGACACTGTTAGCAGTTGATCTATTATTCATGTTTGTTCAGCTCAACCTGGCGACGAGGATAATGTGTATTCAATCAAGAAGTTTCCAATTTCCATTAATTATGGCCCACTTTTGTTTTTATTTACAATTTGTACGAAACGTTTTTTTCAGGTACAATTTGTAGCAGATGAACTTGTAATTAGAGCAGTACTTTGATCGTGGACGTAGACGTAACTATAAATAGCGCACCGCAGATTATTAACATTCTAGTAATTTCTACATAAGGTCTTGCACGCAGTAGGTTGTAACTATTTCGTTATTTCAGCAAAATAAACAGAAATTTTACATGTTTATACTTATAGAAAATATGTCATATTATTTCGTTTAAATTTCACTTGCTCCTTCAACGTAGAATTCAAACCTGCATTATGAAGTTTATGAATGAATGAAAATGGAATCGAACGAGGTCAAAGGTCGTTCGCATAAATTATAATTATATACAACTCCCGTTGAATATACTTCAAGTATATACTATGGGTGTTATACTCTATGGTTATCAGACAAAAAATAATATACATATTAATTAGCATTTAATGAAAATTAGCGTAGAAACAGTATGTAAGAAATTAATATTCTAAAAACACACTTATTAATGCCTAAAATGTGTGTAATATAATGTATTTAATTTAACTCTAAGCTTTTACAGGCAATAATGATCTATAAAACATATGTTCAAAGCTATATAAGATAAAATGTTTATTAATACCCAGATATATAGTACAGTCTATACAGACTATATTTCAAATCTCTATGGTCTAACTTATTAGCACTTTTTATGAGAACAATACCAGAAGGAAGAACACCCTACTAACCTAGCTGACATTTCCCTACCTACCTCAGTTGACAAGTGAAGATTTCCCAAACGGAAGTTCCCTCACAAAAAAAAATCTCATTTGTGAAGATAGTTTTAATAAAGATATATTTCTACGAACATCAAACTGTCAAACCATGACGAGAGTTCTCAAACATATAGAAAAAAAAATTGAAGTTATGTGATTAGGTGCAAAAAGGCAATAATGGCGGTCCTCTGTGCAACCGCATGTAATGTTTTTGATATATACACCTGGAACTTAATTAAGCACCCCGTGTTTTCGGAATGGTATTAATAGAAACTGTTATTACTTTCATGCTATCTTTAAGATGGCCATGAGCGAGTGTTTGCGGAAAGAATGGTCTAACTGACAAATGAAAGGCAACAGCGTGATGCAATATGCAGTATTTTAATGGCGCTAATTACACATATCTGTCACTAACGTTTTTGATGGAAAAATGTCCTCTCGACAAGTATGGTGCTGGAACGACCCATGATGAAACAATATCGGTAATTACTGACAAAAAATGTATCTTGTGATCTCCTGAACACAATAGCAGTGTCTGACGTTAGTAGCGAGTGTATCCACCATGTAGATGACAGTCTGAACCCTCCTCCTAATGCTACCAGTGATCTTTCTGATACGGTCAAGAGGCAACTGCTGCCACTCCTCATATGCAATGCAGCTTCCAAATCGGCCAAATTCTGCGCAGGCAGATCCCTTGCCTGCACACGACATCTCAGAAAGTCCCAGATGTGTTCTGATGGATTCAAATCGGGGCTCATTGCAAGGTAGTGTTGTAATAGCGTTGTTCTGAAGGAATGCCCTCAAAGCATGGGAACGATATGACATTGTATTGTCGTCCATGAATACAGTCGAGTAGCCATCGGGTGGTTGCCAAAATGAGGCACAACAACCGGATTGAGAATGTCCCGGATATATTGATGACCACAGATATTCCCACGTTCAGTCGCCATATCAAGTTTACAATGATGAGAGAGGCATCCCAAGATCATTACTGATAGTAGGTATGATGTTCCTGGGCATGTAAGCAGTATTTCTATGCCTCCAACCTCTCATGTGACCATCTGTGACGTGAAGCAGGAACCTACTTTCGTCTGCCCAATGGACTCTCCTCCACCTTTGTCCTGAGATTCCAATGTTGTCGTGTCATACCCCACGCCTTTGATGCTGATCGGACAGAGCTAGACGCTTGATGACCCTTCCGGATCTCATACCCAGTGATTTGTGACGGTTCCGGACAGTTATGTTGCACAAACGCCTGTTGGGGAGCGAAACGCGTTTCAAAACCCTACTTGAAGCAAAGGGTTCACGCCTAACGAGCCGTGCCAGACTCCGATCTTTCGGACACGTCTGCTGATGACAGAATGACTATAACCAAGTTGCCTTCCAATAGCTTTCAATGACATGGCTGTTGCATATTTCCATGGATGCAAATTTTGAGGAACTTGCATTTCCTCATCTTTTCTCAAAGGAAGATTCGGTTGGAATGTTGGAATGTTCAGCGAAAAGTTAAACTTAGTGCTAAGAAGTACTTCCAAACTTATTGCTAGATGAACATTCTCAGTTTGCATAGGACATAGAATATCTACGTTCCACACTTCATAACAGAAATGATGCAAAAAAAACCAGCATATCAGTAGCTTTACTCAAATGTCACAACGCACGTGATGAACCACTAACAGCAGGCCTTATTAGGAATGCTGATAATCTGAACAGGTGCGGCAGGCCTTATTAGGAATTCTGGTAGTTTGAACGGTTTATATTCAAGACCCAGACCTATCGCTATTTGCAACCAATTCGTGAATCTCCTCCTTACTGGCAGAAAGTTCATTATAAGTTCTTAGCGGCAATTAAACAGCTAGGAATATTCACATTTTTCTTCACACTCTCTGCTGCTGACTTGAGATGGCATGATAATACGATACCGGCAATTGCTAGACAGCAAGGAGGAAAAGTGTGCTAAACAGATCCAATCCAATTACTGCAGCCAGGCATTTCCAGTACAGATTGGGCACACTTCTTAATTACTTCATACGAGCAGACTGCAAACCTCCTGGAATCATTGAACACTTTTTTATAGGATAGAATTTCAACAACGAGGTTCTCCGCACGCCCATGGAGTCCTTTGGGTCAAAGATGCTCCAGATCTTTCAAAAGCTTCAGACAAAGAAATAATTAACTTTCAAGACCAATACATTCAGTGTCCATTGTCATCTGAGAAGAATAACCCAAAATTGTACAATCTGGTGCTCCAATTAAAAGACATTCACATTCAACAGCTTGCAGAAATAGTTCAAAATTTTACTGATTCAATTTCCCCAAAACAATATCAGAAGGAACTCTAATTTCAAAACCATATATATTTCCAGGTGAAAGCCCAGTGCAAGTATAAGCTGACAGAAAAGTTCCCTGTGAAACACTCTTGCGAATGGAGGAGTATCTTACAAACACTGATAATAGAGAGGAAATCTCAATAGGACAGGCATTAGCTGATTGTAATCTAGTATCAGAGCAATATCACGAGGCTTTGCGAAAGTCAGCTAAAGACACAACCATCTACTTGAAACGACAGCCCAGCAAAGTCAACATTAACAAAATAATCCCAATATTCTCAAAGTGTGGAAGGCAAACATGGACATTCAGTTTGTGTCAAACCCATATGACTGCATCCAATATGTAGTGTCATACATAAGAAGGGCAACGCAAAGCGTGGGCTACTGTCTCCGACCTGCAGGCATGTTTGAAGTAGCCTTAAAGGTATTGTCGGACATGAAAATTTTGAAAAAAAATTCCCATGTCGGAAAAGTGAAAAAAAGGCCATAACTCTGGGAGAAATTATTGGACGGAACCCATTCCTTGTGCATATCCGTTCCACCATACAGATTTTTCAGCATACCAAAGGAGATCCACATCCCCAATGGTTTTGAAATTATAATGCAAAACGTTTGTACGGACAGACGGATGGACGGACGGATAGACGGACGGACGGAGAGCGATTAGATTAGCTCAACTTGACTTTGTGGACAAGCGTTCATCAATACACGTTCGTTTAGTGCATATGAAGCCACTTACAGGACCCTTGGGTTGCGATTATACAAATCAGATTTACAGTCTATTTTCAAACTCACAGGTCCTCCAGAACAACGTGTAGTCCTTCTGAAACCAAAGTACATGCTTATTAAAAAACTTGAAGATAACGATAATGATGTATGCTTGAGTGGTATTCTAGAAAAGTACAGTAATCGCCCGCAGATGCTCAACTCATGGTGTGCTGCATGGTACGTACCATCAGCTCAAACACTTATAGACAGTGATGCACAACCAGACATCCTCGGGGAAACATCTGAAAATTTAACACCCTCCACAACTAGATCAGTAAGTGACATCTGCACCAGATAAAATTATAATACAATTACCGAAGTCATCATGCTCAATGAAGAAGAAGAAAAATATCATGCATTGTCAAAGACAAAAAATTATACTACTATGCTGAACTTCAGCTTTCTAAGCCATGGCGAAATTAAAACGTTGATTTTTTTAGTAGAAAAACAACATATGAAGACAGCTTTAATGAAAACAAATACATCATGCATGCAAATACATCCTTTATCCAACGTCATGCAGATTTAATTGATGAAACAATCAGGGATTTTGAGGAAATGGTCCACCAGAAAGAGCATGAAAAGCACTCTCTTCCCAAGTCATTCAAGAAAATAAAGATGCTCCTGTCAGTGAAGAGGAATTAGATTCGGAGCATATGATCCTTCAACCTCATGACGAACTGAATAATAAGCCATCAAAACCGAATCAACATATCAAAGGACCAACTCTGGCCATAAAATCTGCAGCTTTAAGAATTATTTCAGTTAGTTCTCGACTGGTGCATGGAATATATTCAACCAAAGCCTTGAACAGAAAGAAAGATCCATTTTATATATTCACAACAGGTGGTGCAGTCACAGGCAAATCACATTTGATCAAAGTATTGTACCAAATGGTCCAGACCACATTACGCACTGCAGGAGAAATACCAGACCAGTCAAAAATTCTTCTATTAGAATCAACAAGAACAGCAGTCTTCAACATAGTGGGTTTAACTATTCAGTATGCACCCTTACTATCACTTGGAAAAAACTAGCCAAAAATAGCACAAAGATGAAAGTTATCAACCACTGTCTGATGAAAAGAGGAATGAGCGGCGGTGTAAATTATCACAGTTAAAATCCATCATTATAGACGAAATATCCATGGTAGGAAGTGACATGCTTCTCTTCTTCAAATTCATAACCGTTTTCACGAACTGTTTGGTACTGATCACCCTTTTGGTGGTATTTCCATTCTTGTTTTTAGACATCCTTACCAGACCCCACCAGTTCGTGTTTGTGAGGTTTGTGTTTGAACAAGTACGCAGGCCTTGCATCGTCATTATGGAATTCTTTTCGCTATTTTCCATTACCTACTATTATTAAGCAGCAAGTTAATACATCTTTTAACTCTCTGCTGAACCGTTTAAGGGGTGGATCCCACACAGCATCAGATTCTTCAGTCAAACACTAACTCAGAAACCTGCAGGCCTTCCAGGACTGATGTACTGCATGTGTTCTCTTGGAACGAAAAAGTTGATTATGACAACATCAGAATACTCTCAGATCGTCAACAGTCTATTGTTCAACTAAAGGCAAGCGATAAAGTACCAAATTCGCTCAATAACTATAAACCCTCTAGTGATGCTACAGTTAAAACGAAAAGTCCTGTCATGAAATGCGCACAAATAGCACGTCCATCTACGCGTTAATCTACGCGTTATGTCCATAGTAAGGCAATCAAATTCTGTACATATGGCCTGTGCACAAGCAATGTTTCAGCCAATGGACCTCCGGGTAACCCGGAGGTCATTGGCAGAAACATTGCCTGTGTTTGCTATGAGTAACCAGGAGAACCTGCAGATCTCTGGGTGCCATTCGATATGGCAATTGCGCGCAATTCCTACGCGCAATTAAGCCTAGATAAGCGCCCAGTTCGTGACAGGACTTCTAGTTTTCTCTGTAGATATACAGAAGGCTTGCCGGAAATATTATAGCTTGCGAAAGGAGCATGAGTTATGCTCATAAGAAACATTGATATCATTGACGGTCTTGCAAATAGTAGCTAAGGAACAGTTACTGATTTCATTTGGAAAAACAACACCCCGCCAGGGGTGCCGGAGTCGCCCCGACCACCCCGACCAAGGTCGGGGCAAACATTTTGCCGATCATGATATTTTTGTGATCGACCGCCCAGTATTAAGGAATAGTATAATTATGTGTTATTTTCTGATTTAACTGTTGACATGGCTGATTTTCGATGAAAAGTCATTAAACAGGCGGATATCCGAAAATAGTGCAAGCATCGATCGTCTTGTTTCTTTAATATTGTGCTCACAATGACGGCTATCAATGACCGCTTCGGAAGCGGTTGGAATACCAATGAAGTAGCACCAAAATGCGTCTGAGAGAGGTAATTTTCCAAACATTTTCTGGGGGCAGGGCCAGAGTTACGAATGGGCAGACTGGGCTGACCCCACATTACAGTTCGTCTTTCGAAGAACATAATATGACAAAATTCCCTGCAAATTGACAAATCATTGGGCAATTTGGCAGAACATTTTGTCATATTATGTTCCTCGAAAGACGAACTGCATGCCCTGTCATTTTTTTTTCTCCTCACATAATCGATGGCAACAATTCGAAAAAAAACAGTGGAATTGAGGTCAGTAGCTCCAATTGTTTTAATTAACCAAATTTTATCAGCAAAAAATACTCATTTTCCTGTTGAAATGTTACAGCATTTTGGAGCTCCGACAGCCTCTGGAAAGCAAAATTTTCCTGGGGGAGAACCGCAGACCCCCATCGAAAACCTCGTCGCTTTGCGACGAGCGGCCAGATCCCTTCGGGGTCTGTGTGTTATAGTCGGGTCAATATTTGGGGAGTTCCGGAGCCCCTGCCAGCCAGCTGTTTTTGTCAAATTTGAGGCGCAATCTGTTGGGGAAAATGCTACACAGAACACAAAGTGTGACCTGACAAAGTATGATAATTTTGCAACACCAGTTGAACAGCTAGAAGTTAAATTCTATTTTGATAGAACAAGTCTCAAAGTATCTAGACTACAGTTCCCATTAAATTTGGCATGGGCATGTAGCATGCATAAGGTCCAGGGTTTAACACTGAATGCGATTGTAATCTTTTGAAAATACTTTCCGTGACGGACCGGCATATGTGACATTTTCGAGAGTCGAAACAACAGAAGGTCTTTACATCTCTAAATTTTCGAAAGAACAAATTAAACCAAGTATTCATGTAAAGGAAGAAATGGACATGTTACAACAAACTGCGCACATACACAGTTCATTCTATGAATTTCTGTCCTTGAGAGAACACAACTCAAAGTGGTGCCGTTGAATGCCCGCTCTGCAAGGCTACACTTCAATGATATTTATAAAGATCCATCGATACAAGCAGCAGATGCCATCTGTCTGACTGAGACTCATCACTGTCAAAATTAGAAGCAGGACCACCAAATACCAAACTATCAGATGTCAATTTTGCCATACTCTAGGAGGAACTACTGCCATGGTTTTGCAGTATATACTCACTCGGATGTGACTTCCATCAATTGTTATTTCAAATCTTCTGTAGAATGAGTGGAAGTGACTCTTCAAAAATCTCCAAGTTAACTTGTCTATCACTCACCCTCTGCGAATTCTGGAGATTTCAATCACACCATCAGTAGTGTTATAAACTATCAGATCCATCAGGAAATGTTTCTTGTGAGATTTCAACAAGGACATTACAACAAATTTTCACAAATCTTTACTCACTGCAATGAAGATACATCACTACAGACAATTCGAACAAGTGCCAACTCACAGATCTAGATCAACATTGAATTTAGTTTGTACCAGGGGACCATGATTACAAGTTTGGAACTTTCTCCACATATTTCTCAGACTACAAGATTGTGACCCCCCATTCAGAACTAAATTTGTAAGTATATTTGTTGTTAATATCAACTCTATTGGAATAATTTGAAATAGATTACTTTAATCCAGTATTCAGCAATGTCCTGGGGTACCTATTATTCAATTTATGATATTTATACACCTGAAAAGGAGAAAATTGGAATCCTGTAACCAAAAAGAATCCATGGCATTCTATTTCAGAATGTATATGATAGAACACGCGGGGGCATTATAATAGGTCTGACTCAGAATATTTGCATGTACAAATAGTAAATCAATGCGGTGATTTTTACCATACCTCCTGTATCCCTGCACTGTGCTGGGGCATGCTTTATTTTCTGTTATGATATAATAAATAATGCACCAGGTTTCTGATTGCCACAACGGCGGGGGCTACCGTGACAGTTGCAAACTGAAGTTTTTTATTCGGTTTAGACATTAACGTGGGATTTCCCACAGGGGAATAACAAACTGGGGACCGGGCAGCGTTTTGTGGATGTGTAGAAGCAGCATGAATTTTTAATGTGTGGTTTAGAATTAACATTAAAAGTTTCCAAGACAATTTCCAGCACACAAGGAAAAATCTAGTTTTTTTTAAAGTCGGAACATAATTTGGTGAGCCGGAAGCCGCATTTTACACCTCATGTTAACGGTTTTGAGTGGTGTGACGGCAGTGGTTTTGTTATATGACTACTCCCAATACCGCTGTAGTTTGCTCATTATTTCTGGTCGTCAGAAAACGAGAGCTTCAACTTTCCTGAAACGAGCCTCTAGTGACGTCACTGACGTTCAAGGCGTTTCTTGGTGCCGAACAATCCAGACAACCTCCATAGTCACATTCTTGTTTACCTTCCAGGTGTCGTATTTAATTTTTAAAGATCTGTGGTCATTTAATAAACAAATTATTATAAGATAGTTATTATCGGTCAATCTGAGTTGTCACATTCCATTTCTTTGACAAGACCAGATCAGTCAAATTAAACACGACACATGCCAACGGCGTCTTAATATGGCTGATCTGAGGTAGGCAATGGCTGAATCCGTCAATCCAGGTCAGCTAATTGTTGTAATAATCTGTATTAGAGTTGGGTGGTTTTGGACTTTTATGTTCGGTTTCGGTATGTCTATTAGGGTATACCTCGGTATCGGTTCGATATTCGGTCCCTCACTTGACTGTGATTTGCTGATAGTACCAAAGGGAAATTTTCATCAGGAAAATACAGAATAAGTTGTTCTTGTGTCATTTTACCACAGCACCACAAATGCTACTGCCAACGAGTTCAACAGTGGCATTCTTTTACTAGAACAAATATCTACAGTAATTTTGTGACTTGTTCTTGACACACCGTAACCCTTAGAGCCCTATTTCAGGAGTATGCAATCTCAGAGCATGTGTCCTGACCATGCCATCTTCAAGGGGTCCTGCTGAGAACAGACAAAGCATGTTAAGGCAGACAAGACTTCAGTGGCGGCGCCAGAGTTACAAAAGTGAGGGGGTACAGTTGGGGATTGGCGTGGGTTTCGGGGGGGGGGGGGTGGGGGGGTCCTCTCCGTAAGTTGAGAAAATGTTTAACTGTTTGCAACAAAATCATGCGAATATGGATATCATTGGAACCGGCTGAACAAGCCGGTTCCAATGATATTCATATTTGCATGATTTCACTGAGTTATACCTTTGAGAATTTTTCTAAAATATTAAATTTTATTTATTTTTTAAAATTGCTGTAGGCTGAATTCCAAACGGATGCCTTGCACGCTCTCGATTCTAGCATTCGTCGAATACTCTTAAGCACTATGTTTCAGTTCGTTTAAACGCAGCATGCCTTGTTGCAATTTGGATCCTCGACTCTTGTTTGTTGTTTGCAGCTAGCGTGTGTGTGTGGGAGGAGGGGGACGGGGGGGGGGGGGGGGGGGGGCAAACATAATTTCAAAATCTTTCTGATTTAGTGCACTTGGGAATATGGGATTAAGCATACCGACCATTACACCGCAACGTTCAAAAAATTAAAATGATAGTATTGTTTTACTACGCTTGGCGAAAAATGTGGAGGGGTAAGTGCCCCCACATACCCCTCCATGGCGCCGCCACTGCAAGGCTTGGCCACAAATCACTGCAAAGCAGCTGGACAAGTACAGGCTGTAGTCTACTGAGAATTCAGGACAATTGGCCAGAGCCCTAAGGGTTAACAAAACTGAAAAGAAAATCAGCCACTTCTTTCATGAAAAGGAACCTTTCAATTGCTATCAAGCCTCAACGAGGCCTTATAAATAGTGAATGTAGGAAAATTTGAAAATTCAGGCGGTTTCAGTATTAAACAAGTGTTTGACCACCGAGGTGGTATTAGTCCCCTACGGCGCTTTTGTGACATAAGGTGTTTTTGTCACATAAGACATGACCACAGTCAGCAGGAGTATCAGACATGGGGGGAGGGGGGGGGGGTGCAGTTTTGGTAAAATAATTGGGGGGGGGGGTCGGCCTGGGGACGGTTCGGCCTGGGGACGGTTCGACTTGGTTACAATTCGGGTTTCATGACAACAGTCAACAGGAGTGTCAGACCTGGGGGGTGGTTTTGGTAAAATACAGGTTATCAGACAGGATTTCAAATCTGAATGGAATCTAAAAATTGAGAATTGAGAGAAGTGTAGCTTGAACCATGTTGGAGGGAGGGGTGGTAACATAAAAATAGAGAAAAAAGCTTAAAAAACACAGCAAAAATGGCCGCCATTCCGCCATCTTGGATTTTGAAAAAAAAATATTAAGCGTGCATCATCCCTTCAGAACCATTTATCCACGTACCAAATATGAAAGGTGTAGCTTAAAGCATAGTAGGTGGTAAATGAGAGTTCTAGAACACGTTTTCAAAAAACTGTACACGTACACGTACATGTACGTGTACCGCCATAGGGATTCAGTGTTAAATCGTGTACAGAGTGTAAAAAATGCCATTTTTTTCATGGTGTCCCAGAACTCGCGGTGTTTTTTTGACAGTTCGAATCGCATTTTTATCCGTTCAAACAGCCGTTGGCGAACTAGCGAAATTCGACACATCGCTCAGAAGGTAAAAATGTACGAAAATTTGAAGAAAATGTAAATTTAAAAATTTTTGTCGACATTCCCATCGCGCATCAGACCTTCGATCTATCGTTGGTGAACGCAAGCAGAAAACGCTTTGAGAGTTCTAGGACAGCATCAAAAATGCGTTTTGAGAGTTCTAGGATACCGACGTTCGCCATCGCGTTTCGGACAGTCGAGGGTGTGATCCGATCGGTGAAATACGATTGAGAGTTCTAGGACAGGAATATCGATCTCAAAACCTTTTCTTGATGTTCACCAACGGTGAAAAGTGAGTGTAAAGTGTAGTTACTCATCGAGGATTTTTTAAAAAAAAATTTCCAAACCGATTTGGGCTTCCGGTACATCAAAAAATGCGGTTTGAGAGTTCTGAGACACCGGCATTCGCGATCGCATTCCGGAGGTCCAGGGTGCGATCCGATCGGCGAAAACGATTTGCCAATTCACCTCGCGAGTGTTAAGGTAAATCGTAATAGAATCAGTTTTGTGGAGTTTCAATATTGCACTCAATGTAAATAAAAATCAAACGGTAAAATTGCGTTCCACTTAAATGGGTTTTAAGAGGTAAATTGAAATTTTAATTGACTCATGTCTCGGTTCAACACACCTTTTGACGAGACACACTTCTAAATTGTTCCTATTCACAAAAGTGCATCTGTTTACTTCAAACAGTATTTTGTTCTTTTGATGACAAATTGTTTTTGTTTACTTCAAACAGTATTTTGTTCTTTGATGATATGGAGGTGAGAATAATCGCCGAGGGCGATGCATTTTATCAATGGTTTTATTTTGTGAATGACTCTAAGTATGTTATGTATTAATCATAAATTGTACTCAATGTGCTGTTTAACTATTGCTTTTTCGACTGAAACGATCTTTTTCATGCTTTTGCACTCTAGTACTTTTCCAACTGAACTGAGTGCGAGTAATATAAGTCTTGATCGCACGAACAGGACAAAGAAGAGGCCTCCGGTCATCTACAGCAGGGAGGGCCTGAATGCAGATGGGAGGAGGTACCGAATCGGGAAGTTGATTCTTAGCCAGAAATGAGCAATCAGTAGTGAAGGTGACACTGTTAGCCTCATTTCGGAAGAAGGCAGAATCAACAGATAGCGCATGAAGCTCATTGACTCGACGAGCAGAAGCAAACGCTAGAAGAAAAGCCGTCTTATAGGTGAGAAAACGCATGTCGGTCTCAGATAAAGGCTCGAAAGGCACCCCCTCCAAACTGTGCAACACTCATGCCAAGTTCCACTTGGGTGTAAGACGCAAAACTCGAGGCCTCTTCAAAGAAAAGTGCCGAATGAGTTTGGAGAGAAAAAGATTACGACCGATGCACCGCTTTCCCACATAAGAGAAAGTATCAGACAGCATAGACCGTCATAAGTCATGCCAGTGGAATGTCGCTGCGATGCAGAAATGCACTCCACTGATCGTCTCGAAAAACCTCGACGTCGGAGACTGGACCTGATAAAAGACAGGCGTGAAAGGACAGGCTCACCAGGTTGTTGTGATACTTCCTGGGACGACCCTGTAAAAGAAGGTCGTGACGTAGAGGTAGACGAATCGGTTGATCGGCCAATAGAGGCCGCAGCAGATTGATCCACACCCTCTGTGGAGACAGGGGTGCGATCAGAATGATCCTGCAACTGCAATCACGAATCTTCGCTAATACTTGAGGAAGAATCGGTGCAGGAGGAGAGGCATAGCCGATCCAACCTGTCCAGTCCAGAGACGGAGCGTCTACTGCAAATGCCAGAGGATCTGGACAAGGGGAGACAAAGGTCTCTACCTGATGATTCCAGCGAGTAGCGAAAAGGTCGATCTGAGGACGGCCCCACTGCTCGCAAATCGCCTGAAACACCGACCGATGTAGCATCCATTCGGTTGGAAGGACACTGTCGCGTTGGGACAGGGAGTCTGCTAGGACGTTGAGACGCCCGGGAATGTGTCGAATGGACACCCGAGCGTTCACATCCCGCGCCAACAGAAGAAGATTCCGAGACAGCCGATACATGGGAATCGAATGTGTGCCTCCTTGATTCCGTATGTAGGCCACTACTGTCGAATTGTCCGAAAGAAGTAGAACAATATGGTCCGACAGATGAGGGATCCAAAGCCGAAAACTCAACAGAAGAGCAAGGAGCTCCTTCTGGTTGATATGAAGGACCACCTGCTCGCTGTCCCACTCTCCACGAGTAGACAGACCGAGAGGATCCAACGTCGCACCCCAGCCCCGATCGCTGGCATCCGCAGTAAGGATGCGATCGGCCAAAGGAAGATCCAGCGGAACACCCTGTGTCAGCCAGGGAATATCGGCCCAAGGGCGGAGGTGACAAAGTAGAGACCGAGGAACAGTGAGTTCCAGGTCCAGCGGATCTACATTCGGACGCCAATGATCCAACAGGAAGTGTTGGAGAGGTCGGACAAACAAGCGACCGAGCGGAATGAGATCTGTCACCGAACCGCAAAGGCCCAGCATCTGAAGGAAAGTCCTGGCCGAGACCGAGGAAGATTGAAGCAGGTTCCGAGTCAAGGCGGAAAGAATCGTCGCCCGAGCCTGTGGGACCGACACTACAATTTGTGAAGAGTGTCGAAATCCATCCCCAAATGACGGAATCATTGAGAAGGAAGAAGATCCGACTTCTCGCGATTGACTCTGAAACCCAGCGACGCTAGCAGGCAAAGAAACTGCCGGACATCGAAATCCAGAACAGCAGCATCGTGGTGCCGTTGGAGGATGTTGTCTAGGTAGGCTGACGAAGTCACTGCCGACTGAGTGCGGTGGAAAGCAAGCACATGTGACATCAGTCGGGTGAAGGCCCAAGGAGCCAGGTTCAAACCGAATGGGAGAGCTCTGAATTGAAAAACTCGATCCCGAAACGAAAACTGAAGGTATTTCCGTGACGCCAGATGAATGGGTACATAAAGTAGGCATCCTTCAGGTCGATACTGGCCGCAAAATCGCCCTGATGAACTGAACGTCGAACCGACCGGAAAGTCTCCATACTGAAACGAGGAGCTATTATGTACTCGCTCAGGGTACTCAGATCGATGACAGGACGATAATGGCCGTTTGTCTTCGGCACCAAGAAAAGTCTCGAGTAAAACCCCGGTGAAAGGGTGTTCCTGACCACCTCAATCGCCCCTTTGGAGAGGAGATTGTCGATCTCCTGCACCAGAAGATCCCGACGCAGAGAATCGGAAGGGACCTGAGTCGGAAGGGGCACCCGAGATAAACTGGGGTGCCGATGGAAGGACAGTCGCAGACCGGATTGAATGACGTCGAGGACCCAAGAGTCCGACGTTATCTCTGTCCAACGGTCGTCAAACAGCGACAGCCTTCATCCGACTGGAGGCGAATCGAGGTGAGAACCTTCACTTACGGCCTCGACGAGGCCCCCGAAAGGAGAAACCACCTCGGGAAGTGACAGAGTCCTGAGACTTTCCAGCCTGAGGCTGCCAGCGAGCCTGGCCACGTCGGCGCTTCTTATGTGCAGAAGGAGCAGACGGAGCCGAAGGCGTAGCCGACGTCGCCGACGAGGCAGACGCAGCAGCACGCTTGGTGGGCCTGGAACGACCCCCACCCGCAGCAGCAGGTTGGTCAAGCTGTCGCAGCAAAAGTTGGTCCTTCGAATGACGAAGAACTTCGCAACGAACAGCTTCCACGGAACCATGTAACAACTGAGGTCCCACCAAAGAGGCAGACCTCAGAACAGCACGTTGCTCAGAAGGAAGGGATGGTAAAGAATCCAACACCGCATCCCGACGTGCCAGCTCCAAATTAGCCGTGTTACAGGCGTGAGCGTGTGTTAAGTTCGTAAGAGCCTGTGACAAAACGCGAAAAGGCGCCTGAGCGTCATCAACCTCCCCTGGTGGAAAATATTCAGCCAGAGCAGCGACGACATGGTCCGCGAGAGATAACATACCCAGCATCTCTCGGGACAGGCCCGCCATAGACTCAACTACCGACATCGGGAGAACTGCCGACTTAGGCTTAGTCAACTCGAGGGAAGAAGAATCCTCATCCACAGTAGTCATCCCTTGGAAGACTGGTGGAGAGACGGAATCGTAAACACGAAACCGCGGTGGAGGCAGAAAGGCATCAGCTCTAGAAAAGAAGGAACCCGACCCCTTGAGGGCCTTAGAACGCATTTTGGCGTCTAAGCCCTGGAAGGACTCAACAACCTGAGCCGATTGCAGAGGACGCAAAGCCCCGGAGCTAGAAGGCTCAACAGGGTTACGGCGCTCCACAGTGGACCGCGGCGGGACGGTCACAGAAGGCTGGTCGGAAGGTTGAACCTCCGGCAATAAGCCAATTAGCACGAGGCACAAAAATTTCCGACCATGTACAAATGGCAGAAATAAAAAGAATTGACGTCACGGTTGTTGCGCATGCGCTCGGTAAACGCAAGAGGTGTGCAGAGAGAGTACCTGTAATTTCGAGCGCTGGTCTCGCTCGACCCTTTTTTCGATCTTTTTCGTGCTTTTGCACTCTAGTACTTTTCCAACTCATTTGGAAAAGATTCTAAAAGCTTCAGTTAGTTCCGAAGTAGGGCTTGCACTTATGTTACAGCCAATAGTAAACTTTTGTGAGTAGGTTGAAAAGAAATACCGTTGCTCAACGTGCGAGTACTAACGTGGTTTTAACCAAAATATTACGAGATATTCATTGAGTATTATTTTTCCATATTTGTTTTTTTTGCAAAAAAAATTCTCGCCAAAGAATTTTTTTAAAAAGATTTTTCTACTCTTGTTTTTTGACTGAAACGATTTCCATGTAAAAATATAGAAGAAATACCGTTGCTCAACGAGCATGTACTAACGCGGTTTCAACCAAAATATTACGAGATATTCATGGAGTATTATTTTTCCATATTTTAGAGAATTTTTTTAAAAAGATTTTTCAACTCTTGTTTTTTGACTGAAACGATCTCCATGTAAAAATATAGAAGAAATACCGTTGCTCAACGTGCGAGTACTAACGTGGTTTTAACCAAAATATTACGAGATATTCTAAGAGTATTATTTTGAGAGTGACTTCAAGTGTGAGGAAAATAACTACGTGTATGATTTAACACTTTTAAAACGTTGTATTTATAGATGTTTATTTGACACTAACTCTAAGTTTCTCATTGTCGGAAATAACTGTTGATGTGATCTTTAATACGTTCGAGGGCAAAAACGCATTTATCGAGGTTTCATTTTGTAAAATGTTTTTCCTCAACTGGTTTTAGTTATTATATATTAAAGACAGAAGAGTTTTATTTACTTAAAACAGAAAACATAAAAATAATTATACATTTAATTTTGAGAATAATAAAATAACTCACGTTAGCATACTCTAAAGGAAATATTAATAATTTTAGAAAAGTTAAAAAAATGTTTTTACACATCACAGATGGGCACGTCGATTTACCCAATAACACCCAATACTACCCAATACTACCCAATAACACCCAATACTACCCAATAACACCCAATACTACCCAATAACACCTAACTGCACTCAATACTACCCAACTGGCACCCGGGCAAATTCCCCAAGACCCAAGTTAATGTACTTGATCTCCCGAACAGAATGTTCTAGATAAAATATGGTCTGATTTGTTTGTGAATCATTCCATCCTCAAATTCATGCTGCCTGAGGGCCCATGTGCATAGAAGTGAATGCAGTGTCAGCCGCACTGTGATAGCGGCGATTGGGTTCACATTCTGAGAAGTTTGCTCATCGGAGAACTCGGTCCTTGTTATCGTTCGGCCCCAAGCGAAGTCAGTTGAGAAAGTCAACAAGACAAAAACAGCGCAGGCTATTTTCTTTTAGTTACCTCGAAATTTAGTTCCCAGATGCGCTATCAGTATTAGATTTATTTACCATATCAAGCTACAGCCTTGGTTCGTTCAAAGCTCAAAAGCTGCCATTTCGTATATATTTTCTCAAACAACTTTTGTCATGAGGACAGTTAACCCTTTGCCTACGGCGTGGAATTATGCGACAGAAAGATATTAAAATCAATCAGGACTCCCTTACTAATGGTAGTTTCAAAAATCTTTTCCGGTCCAACTTACAAAGGATGGTGGGTAAAGCTCCGTTCATGCTTCCCTGATGTGCTGATCGTCACCGAGGGCATCGGAGGGGAGACCCCCCCCTCCCCCCGACGTCTTCGATGGCGGTCAGCTCTTCGAGATGACGTACCATCCATCTACTATTTTAGAGCCCACCCACTATTTTATTCAGCAATTCATCACAGGCCTGTACAATCTGACAAACTACTTATTGGGTGATAGAGGGTAGACGGCACCAGCCATAGTGTAGTTTACAATTGCGTGGAAGCCAATGTTTGGTGAGCACGTGGGAAATTTTATGGTACGACGTCCCTTCTGGTGTCATGGGAAAATGGCACGGGATGAACCATGACAATGATTTGGCTCGATTTGAAAGCAAAATGAAGCTTCACCCTGACGAAAAACAATTATCTTGATTCACAGGCCCATCGAAGCGCAAAAACAAAAAAGATTATAATGCCAGAATTAAAAGTTTCTAATGGCGATGGAAGGGATGGCAAATAGAAAGATTAAAATTTGATGAAAATGTAAGGTGAGAAAGAAATGAAGGAGTAGAATGACAAACATTTTTTTGTCTTTCCTTTTTTTAATAAAAGTAATAAACATCTGAAATAAATCTAGCACCAGACCAGTTCACATAACATTAGCACAGATTATAAAGGTTTATAAGTGGTGTAACAACTAATAATACAGATAGCAATTGTCAACAACAACCCCCGCCCCCTTCAAGTGGGTGGTATAAATATAACAATAACTTGATTTTGGAGGTCATTGTGGTTCATTAGCGGCCCCGCAGCAATCATGAACAGTCATAGGATTTATTAAAGACCCGAGACGAAACCGAGGGAGGTTAATAAACCCAGGGCTTTTTTCATTGCTGTGGGGACGCTTATGAACCATGATGCTCGACAACAATCATTTTATTACTGTTATTACCACTCACTGTTATTGCCCCCAGAATCATGACATTACTAAAATGACCTTTCCAATTGTGTAGTCTAGAGAACAAATTTACAATGCAACTCAGATTTGGGACTTTCGGGGAATGACACAAAGGAAACCAATGTACTATGTTGATCAAGTCAGACTAAAAAGATATTCAATAACATTGAAACTGTATCACAAACGCTAAGAATCCATTTTAGTTGCCCTGCACCCCTACCCCCGAAATTTCCGACGGACACATTTTCCAAACTCTTTTTAGGAGAGGTCACCCGCCACTCTCCCACTGCTGCCTAATCTTCATCACTTATTATTATACTGATTTAGAGAACTATATCCGATACTTTACTTTCTAAATAAAAAGTGGCTTGGATCGGGTGAGGTTTCTCTTCGAGGCGTTTTGTTGAAGGGGATTCTGTCCGTGTGTAAGGGGAGGGACCGGGTCCGTAGAAAAATTTATTCCCTCCCTGTTTTCGGGTAGTATTGGGTAGTATTGGGTGTTATTGGGTAGTATTGGGTGTTATTGGGTAGTATTGGGTATTATTGGGTGTTATTGGGTAAATCGACGTGCCGTCACAGATTCTAAGCGGAGAGATCAGCTTCTCGACGAATATCAACGACTCAAGAAAAGCATCCAGTCCTCTGACAGAAGCAGGCGACTTGGAGAGACGGAATTAAGACGTGAAACCACAAAATTATTTAAACCCGTGACGGAGGTTCAGGAACGAAGTAAGAAGGAGATCGTTGACGAATTGAAGCCCATAAAAGAAAGTTCTTTGAGAACGGGTTAGTTGCCCGGCAGTTTTACGAGGGGGTTTTCCTTTCAAAGATCATCGCCGGATTGCGTTCCCATGAGAATCAAAACCGACGTGAGCGGAAGCGACGATGCCACTTCGACTATCACCACTGATAGCGTCGCTTCATCCGAGGATGGTGGCAAGAGAGATCTGTTGTATGGAATTTATAAGGATTCTGACGGTAGAACTTTCGTGGGCGACACCAAAGTGCAAGAGGATGTTGATAATTTAATCGTCGGTTTGAATAGGTATGAATTAACTCCCGGACTGCGCAAATTGCTCCTTTTCGACAAGCCTGGAAATTACACGGATCGGGATTTCGACAATTACGGCGACATTCTGGTTCAGACCCACGCCATGAAGAGAAATAACGATGCCAGAGAAATGAGACCCAAAGCCAGTAGAGGTTACAAGTGGACGAAGGTGGTGAAATCCATATGGGATATGAATAAGAAGTTCGTCAAATCGGTGACTGGCAAAGGAGTGAGAACCACTTTTCTTCCGAGTGATTCTGACGCTCTGTCTCAGAGATTGAGATTGTTGATGGCAAGTCGACGCGCTGGTAATACTGGATTAGGTAATGAGATAGTGAGCATATGCAACGAATTGTTGAGGCAGAAGATTTTGAATAAGTGCGATTATAAAAGCTGATGAACGAATTGAAGGATTGATGTATATATAATAAGTAGAGAGAACAAACAAAAAAAATTGATAAAATAAAAACAGTAAATTTTACACTAGAAAATAATAAAAAGTATTTAAACAACAAACGATTTACCAGTGAAAAAACAAAATATATATTATAAAATAAAAATATGTTGGTGATAAAGAACAGGGGATACATAAGAACTTACGTTCAAGGTGGTTCTGGCATTGCCGATTCTATAAAGCAAGCGTTCACGAGCAATGCAGGTAGAAAACTCGCATCGACCACATTTGAGGTTGATAAGAAGACGGCTTTGGATGCTGGTAAGAAAGCTGCTTCCGAAGCTAGTGGTAGGATAACTTCTGTGGCTGGCAAGAGAGCAGCTGACGTGTTGATCGACAAGTTGACCAGTCCACCGGCGATGCGAGCTATGTTAAAGTGATCGCCGAAAAGAAAGAGATTTTAAGGATGCTGTGGTACCCATACAAGATTTAGCCAAAATGACGAGTGAATCTGGATTGAAGAGAACTCGCGCCGGTGTAATATAAATAAATAATAATATTTATAAAAAACTGAGTTTGAAAAAGTGTTACTGTCATGATCAATTATTTGTTTTTTTTTTGTTTTATGAATTATTGCAAATGATATATATTTTTGAATTTTGTATTTAAATAATAATTTAAAAAAATTTTTTTTACTCTCTATATATATATAAAAAGTTTTTTTTTAAAAAGTTTTTTCCTCTTTATGTATAAATAAAAAGTTTAAATTTAATGTCCTTTTTTTCTCATATTAATTCAATTTTTTTCACGTTAAGGAACATAAAAAAATCAATTAATTTTTTTTTGTTTTTTGAATTTTATGTTTAAATAATAATTTATTAAAAAAAAAAAGTTTTGTTTTTTTTCTCTTTATACATATACAAAAAAGTTTTTAATTTTAATTTTCTTTAATGTGAAATTTTTTTTTTTTTTTACATATATATATAAAGACTATTTTAAAACTTTTTAACAAATTATTATTTAAATACAAAATTCAAAAAAAAAAAAAATCTTACAAATGAAGCAAAGAAATAAAAAAATGGAAAATTTAAATGAGAAAACCATACCTCAGTTAAATGAGATGTGTAGAGAATTAAACATTCCACATTTCAGAAATCATAGAACCAAATAAAAAAAAATTGAAGTCATACAGGAATATCGTTTGCGAAACTATGGAAAGGAAAAAATCGAAAGATCGGAAGTGAACAAACTTAAACAGACTCGAATTGCGAAAAAAAATAAGCCGATGACAGTAACGCCTGACGATAGAAAACGAAAAGTGGAGCAGGATGAAATTAGAAAGATCATGCGTGAGGAGATACATAGTTTGCTTGATGAAAAGGCAAACGAAATGTTGATAGCAATGATGTCAAAAAATGCTTCGGTTGTGAAAAAAAAAAGAAGAAAAAGATAGTATAAGGAATCGAAATGCCGACATCGGAAAAAAAAGTTCCGGTTGCGAAAAATAAGAAGACGATCAAACGAAAAGCCGTCGAAGAACTGCAAGTTTCAAAAGAAAATAAAAAAAAAAGAAAACGGGTGATGCTGGTCAGAATCTAGACAAACGAGATATATCGAACAAAATTCGACGAGCAATCGACGAAGGGAAAGGAGAAGAATATGTAGCACGATTCATCATGCAAGCATTCCAATCGAATCCCATTTAACGGGAGAGTGCGATCAAAGGCATTTTTAAAACTTTCGACGTGGTTCCCTCATTCAAGAAAGTCGATCCAAAATTGTTCATGGAATGGGTGAAGAAAAAAGTATTGGATTTGTTTCGCGAACATGTGAATGTGGGACAAAAAATTAAGATGATACTCCATTGCATGATGAATAAAATCGACGTGAATTCCGGCGAGAGCATCGTGAAAAATGCATATTTCAGATCTAATGTCGAACCCGTATTTCGAGGTTCAGATTTATCAGATGTTTTCGAAATGATGAAAGACAAGATGTTGACATCTCTCACGAATTATCAACATGAAGGTAGTAATTGGACGTTCGATGAGGTGTTGAAACTCGAAATTCATATAACTAAAAACGATTTGTTGAAAGCGTCTTCCTACGTGGAATTACCATATTTCTTAGAAAAAAAAAAGCTGTGATCAACGTGAGAAATAAAGATGATCAGTGTTTTAAATGGGCAGTCACCGCCGCTTTATACCCAGTCAAAATCCATCCTGAGATAGTTTCTCATTACGAGGAGACCTCCAAAAATCTCGATTGGGCCAGAGTGACTTTTCCAATGCAGTTAAAACACATCAAACATTTTGAGGTTCAAAATCCCACCATAGCAGTGAACGTCTTGGTATATGTCGATAAAACATGAACGATCTATCCTCTCAGACAGACTTCGTATCTCGAAAGAGAAAAGACGATTATTTTATTATTGATTTCGAATGGTGACAACTGTCATTATTGTTGGGTTAAACATCCGAGCCGATTACTGTCAAGCCAGAGAAGTAAACATAATGGTGAGATATGTTTATGTTGCAACTGCATGAACGCGTTTCACAGCGAAAAATCGTTAGTGAAACATCAGGAATATTGCAATGAAAAATGTCTAAACCCAAAACCATCATGAACTTTCAAAATCACAATAGAAGGTTAAAAGTACCATTCATCGTGTATGCCGATTTTCGAATGCTTCACCGTGAAAATGAGTTCCTGCCAACCCGACGCTCTTCGAAGTTATGTCGAAAGATATAAAAAAACACACGCCTTCGGGTTATTGCATTTACGTGAAATGCGCTTTCGACATGCAACACGACATGGGTCCTTTCACTTACATGAAACGGTGTGAAGACGATGACGTGGCTCAAAGGATCGTGGAAGAGTTAGAGTCGAAAATTCAAATTTTATACGACAAATTCAAAACTCTGGCGAAAATGATCATTATGTGAGAGCAGCAGGATGAAAATAACAGAGCCACCAAATGTCACATATGCAGACAATCGTTCAACGAGAATTCGAAGGAAAATAAGAAGGTTAGAGACCACGATCATTACACAGGTCTGTATCGCAGTCCGGCTCACAGCAAGTGTAATTGAAAATATTGAGACGCCGTTTTCTATCCGGTGATATTTCACAATCTCTCAGGTTATGACAGTCATCTCTTCGTGAAAAACCTCAGCACCTCCCACGAAGAATTAAATTGCATCACGAAAAACAAAGAAAGATACATTTCCATCACGAAATGGAAGCTCATGGAGAAGAAAAGAGTAATCAACGGAGAGACGAAAAAACGAAATCCATTCATATAGGCATACGTTCCATCGACAGTTTTAAATTCATGTCGACCGCTCTGGAAAAATTAGTCAATAACAGGAGCAAGGATAAATTTAAAATCACGAGCGAACATTTCAGAGAATGAGTAGACGTCATGTTGAGGAAAGGAGTCTATCCTTACGATTACATGAACGATCTAAAGAGATTCGACGACACCGCACTACCTTCGAGAGAAGATTTTTATTCAAAATTATACGAATCCGACATTTCGGACGAGAATTTCCAAACACGCCAAAAACGTGTGATCATCATTCCAAATGAAAACCATGTGAGATTATCACGATCTCTGTCTAAAGACCGACGTTCTACTCTTGGAAGGTGTGTTCGAAAATTTTCGAGACGTCTGTCGTCGAAATTACGATGTGGATCCGGCTTGGTATTTCACCGCACCCAGTCTGGCGTGGGATGCTCTGTTTAAGACCACTGAAATCCAATTGGTATTATTATCCGACGTGGACATGTTGCTCATGTTCGAAAGGGCCGCGAGAGGTGGAGTCTCGATGATCTCCCACAGATATTCTGAAGCTAACAATCCCTACATGAAAGAAGGTTTCGATTCGAAACGATCGAATGAATACATACAGTATTGGGACGCTAATAATCTGTACGGTTGGGCTATGAGTCGTCCTTTACCAATTGGAAATTTCAAATGGGTGACGGAACCGGAAGAGATGCAAAAATGGAGAGACTATCTTTGCATTTTAGAAGTTGATTTGAACTATCCGGAAGAATTACACATTATCCGCTGGCTCCCAAACGAATGGAACTGATCGAAGGAGATGAGGAGAAACTGATTCCCAATTTATTTAACAAACGTAAGTACATCGTCTACAGCGAGAATTTGAAGCAATATGTCGATTATGGGATGAAATTAGTCGACATACATCGCGTCATTCGATTCGACGAAGAGCCTTGGATGAAAAAATACATCAATCTCAACATGAATCTCAGAATTCGAGCCGAGAACAATTTTGAAAAAAATTTCTTCAAACTCATGAACAACTGTGTGTATGGTAAATTGATGGAAAACATCAGGAAAAGAACCGACGTTTGACTCATCACGTCTGAGAAAAGGGCTAAAAAATTAGTGGCGAAACACAATTACAGACACCGAACCATATTCGACGAAAATCTAGTGGCCATTCACATGCAAAAGATGCACCTGAAGTTCTACAAACCCTATTATCTCAGACCGATCATCTTAGATAGCAGCAAGTGATTGATGTACGAGTTTCACTATGATTACGTCAAACGGAAATTTGGTGAGAAAGCCAAACTACTGTTCACCAACACGGACAGTTTAGTTTATGAGATAGAGACGAAAGACATCTTCCGAGATATATCTCTGGACGTGACTGCATGGTTCGACATGAGCAATTATCCCATCGATCACCCGTCCAACATTCAATCGAACTACAACCAACAAGAAGGGGTTGGGTAAATTTAAGGACGAGATCGGCAGTAAACAAATCGTCGAATTTGTGGGTTTGAGACCCAAACTGCATGCTTATCGTCTAGGTGAAGAGATCAAGAAGGGCAAAGGGGTTAAAACGTGTGTGGTGAAGAAAAATATCTCTTTTCGAGAGTATAAAGATTGTCTGTTCGGAAGTGGTCCAGTGTATAAGACTATGAATTCGATTTGAAGCAAAAATCACGACTTGTATACCAAAATAGTCAACAAGATTTCGCCGACGGCCCACAACGATAAGAGATTTGTGTTAGACGATAAAATAAACACTTTGGCACTCGGACATTGGAATTGGATATGATTAAGGATGATAGGATTCTAGAAAATCAAGAGGAATTAGACGCATTCAAGATTATGGAAGTTGATAGAGACATCGAGAGAGTTAGTTTAAAAAAGAAAAAGAAAAAAAATATAAAAAAATAACGTCATTTTAGTGAATTATAATAAAATAAATAAATAAAAAAAAATATACATATTAAGAAAATAGAGATATCTGTAGAAGGTGTCGTCTTACCCAACGAACCCGTATCCAACATCGATCTGTCGAATGCGGCGAAGGATTTGAAAATCAAAGATTTTCTAGGCATGTTTTCCAGAGATGCCTTGCCGAAGAGAAGACCTCGACAATCGAAATGTGGAATTTTAAATCCAGATGATTTATCGGGTGAAGGCACTCACTCGGTGGCGTGGTTCAAGAATGGGAAGAAGAAGAATTATTATTTCGACAGCTACGGAATCTCGCTGCCGAAAAAAATAAAGAACTATTTCAACGAATCGATGGTTTGTTACAACACGGAATGAGTGCAATTGCCAGATCAAGTGTTTTGCGATCACCTGTGTCTCTACATTCTCAAGAGATGGTCTGAAGGAGATTGGTTTCAAGACATTCTCAATGATTTACATTAGAGAGAGATTTTTTATAGTATATATAAAGGTAAAAAAATTATTTAAAAAAATTTAATCGAATAAAAACGAAAAATAAAAAAATAAGTGAAATAATTCATTTTTAATAAACTGCATTTGAAATATTTTTTTTAAAACAAAAAACCTCAAAACAACATGCCAGTCGATAAATTTGGTAGAAGTGACGACGAAAGTCGACCCAAAAAGAAGAGGAAGATGCTCGAAGTCGGCGATGGTTACGACATTGCCAACTTGGACGAACGTTATGTTCGGAGATATGAACCTCGAGAGGAACCTTTGAACATGAATGATAAGAAGCTCTACAATCTTCCCAAGCTGATAGATCTCGCAGATGCAGCGACTAAAAAATACGTCGACGGGGGAACGTGGATTTCGAACAAATCATGCTAGATAATTACGTGGATAAAGCCATGACCGACGATCTCTATCTGAAATCTACACGTTTGGTGAACGTCGCGAATCCCATAGATTCCACCAATGCTGCAACCAAGAAATACGCAGACAACTCTCACACACGATTCAGCGAACATCTGAGAAGTAGATTTGTTCAGAAAATGATGCAATTGGAATTGAATGCCAATTCTAACAAGATAACGAATGTGGCCACTTTCACGAATCCCAAGGACGTGGTGACTAAACACTACATAGATCTGGAACAGAGAAAGTCTGACAGACGAGAAATGAAATTGGATCTGAATGCGGGATTCAACAAGATATTGAATCTGTCGAAGGTCAACAACGCAGATGCAGACTCCACCGTGGTCAACAAGGGCTACGTGGATTTCACCGTGATATGATCTCAAGAATATGTAGAATCGCAAGTGGACGATCTCTACCTGAACAAAGAATCTGGCGGAACCATGGAGGGTGGCATCAACATGAATGGTCACAATTTATTCGGTCTCGATCATGATCCTGAATTCGATTCCAGTGCGGTCAGCAGGAAGTACGTGGACGACAACTCAGTCTGGAGAAAGGGCGACATCATGGAAGGTAAACTAGACATGGGCGGACACGTGCTCACGAATCTACCAGACCCCGTGAACATGACAGATGCCTGCACCCTGATTTCGATGGTGTAGAAAATCAAATATGCTAGACAATTGATCACCGTGTGGGCTGAGGAGAGCAATGTATTAGAGGAGGGAAAACGGAAACGGAGGTAACGGATCGCAACATGGTCAGATGGGATATCCCATGCCATTGGGAGGTGAAATCATTCGAATGAGTCTGACTTCCATGGATTTGAATAACAGAGCGGTCGTCAATCTCGCGGTGAACGGAGTAGAGAGCGATAAGAGATACAGCATCGAAAAGACCAAGAATCAACACTCGAATGTTAGCACGTTCGGCACACCTCTCAAAGTGAATGCCGGAGACAGGATTAATTTCGTTACGAAAACCAATAATCCCAAAGCCGCCACTTCCGTGGTGAGCATACTGATCGAACTAGATCCTCTGAACAAACAGTGAACACGTGGAAATAATTAATTAAAAATAATGAGTGATTATTTAAAAAACAAAAAAAAAAAAAGTAATGAGATTTAGAAAGACGTTCAATCTCTCTAGATCTCATTACTCTCATCGAATGATCGACATCTTATTTCCATCTGATTCGAATTGTAATTCTCTATCCGACAGGACCAGGGCGAAGGCTTCGGTTTTTCTTGGCACGTTCCTATCGAATTGCATCTTGATCTGAATATCTAAGACGCTACTTTTGAGTCGTTCGCTCTGTTTACTAACATCTAGTACGAACATGGGATACATCGACTTGTATTTGCCGGGAGATATATTAGGGTTGCTCATCAATTCGTCTAGACCATGATACTTCTTTCTAAAATCAGCGGCGTCGCCGTACAGTCTGCAGAAATCATTCTTGTTGAACGATGCATTGTAATCGATTGCTGGATAACTCGTGGCATTCAGAAACACTTGCATATTTCTCAAATTGCAGTGATCGAATAGCGACACATTCTTTTCCTGAGACCCGTCCCTATCAGTCTGAAACGTGACCACGATGAAACACGGTCTCTCGGAAGCGGATTTCATGCTCAATCTCCAATTGAAGTGATTCGTGGAGAGTGGAATGCTAGCCGTGTCGCACTGTCTCATTCTAAATCCCACGGGTAATTTACTCTTGGATTCTATGATCTTGTAGAGACGCGTTTTTTCCACGATCGAAGGCTGCACGTGCAGAACAAACCACGATATCTTCTGTAGCGTTATCTTACCCGCATCGGTCACGGAGCGCCTCACTATCGCGTTGTCGTTTTTCTTTTCGAATCAACGTCAGATTGTGTTTGAATCCGTACATGATCTTGTTGTAATTATCTGTGAATCCGAAGATGTGTTTCAAAGGTATCCTGAACGAAAACGTTCCTGTAGGTCTAGACGTCTTGACGACATAGTCGAATATCGTGGCGGTGGCGGCGCCGGCGCTAGCAGGGCCGACGGTGTCTTTCATCCATAACTGATTAAGTCCTCTGGATTTTAAAAAATCACCCGGATACGTCAAGAGTCCGAACATCGTGATGGCCTGACCGGGATGAAACACAGATTCTATCTCTTGTCTGGATAGCAAGTATTTTATATTACTGAATAGATGCCATTATTGGCTAGAGTAACCGTGTCGTCGTCGGCGTAGTCAGTCCCATCTTCCTTGGTGAGATGTCCCTGCACCACTACGTAAATCTCGCTAGGATGAACGAATAGATCTTGGGTTTCAACGTTGATTCTTATTTCTCCCGCATTGTTCAAACTCATTCCAGTTATCGGTTCTTATTCGTGAACCTCGTATTCTTGAATACTTTCATCTTTCACTATGCTTTGTGCGATATCTAGTATATTTGCCATTTTTGAAGGGTTTTTTGTTTATTAATTAGGTTGCTTTTTTATCTAAAAATAGTTTTAATTATTTTTTTTATTATTATTATTATTTTTTCTCTCCTTTATATATATATGTAAAATGTTAAAGAGAGTAAATAAAAAAAATTTGTTTTCTTTATTAAAACTTCGTCTTCTCCAATTGTTGTTCGTAAAACATTCCGATGATCTCTTCACCATCCAAAGCTTTGATTTTGTAAGTCACCGGATCGGTGTGAAATATTCTGATTATCACGAAGATTTCCAAGGTCCATCGACGAGTGTAACCCTTTTCGAAGTGCTTCTTATAAGTGCAGATTCTCACTCGATGGCCGACCGCAAATTTCGGCGTTCTAGACTTCTTCCTGATCTTAGATCTCTTGGGATATAGATTCGCGTAGACCCGTTTTTCGTTTCGAGGATCGCTAGCTTCCGCGGGAATCATCTTGATCGGTCTATGTCATGTGTTGTTGTAATCTTTGACCAGACCGTTCAGAGCGTATATGTATTTCTTCGTCGAATTCGCTGTGAAGTATCTGTACATCTTTTCCTTCATCGTTCGATTCCAATGTTCCACGACGCTGGCTTTCTCTTTGTTTTTGATTGGGTAGAGGTCAACTAATCGATGAAAGTGCTTGTTGTAGAATTCCTTTCCCTTGTCCACCCATAATTTATTTGGTTTTCGAGAAGACGAGTCGAACACGCTCTTCAGAGCCTGGGCGACGCAAGGTCCCAATTTATTCTTCAAAGCTCTGATCCAACCATATTTGGAAAACACGTTGATGACTGTCAATAGATATTTGATGCCCTCCTTCCATCTCGAAAACGATCTCATGTCGATCACGTCAGCGGACCAAATGTCATCCAGACCCTTCACGAACACCCTTCTCTTTTGAAATTTTCACACGATGGGTTTGTGTAACTCCTCGGCCAATTCGCTTGTCAATAATCATTTCTTCTTCTTTTCCGATGCGCTTTTTTGTGAATGCCCCATCCGAATCGACGTTTCGCACTGATCAGATTGCCGACCAGCAAACATTCTCTCCTGGTCGGATTCGATATACCTCTCAATTTCACCAACATCGCAGACGTCGCTGCAAGTTTTGGTGTCAGGATGTCCGGCGTAGCACAGATCGTGATCATATGTGGCCGCGTCCACCCTATTCACGGGTTTGCTCCAAGATTTAGGAGTCAGATCGGCATTGAGTCTCTTGTTCAATTTCGTTCCGGGTCCCGTGAAACTGTGACCAAGCAGATGCATTTCAAAAGGTAGATTATTGATCATTTTATTCACGATGCCTTTACCTTTGCTCATGTTTTTTTTTTGACGACTCGAGTCTTGATCGAACCACACAGATTGCAAATTCTGCAAAGCATCTGTCTGTCGTTTTTAGTTCGTTTTTCTCGAGAATTACCCGTCTCGGTAACTCTCTTACACTTTACACAATACAATTTTTGAGAGTTATTTAAATTAATTTCGTATTTATTTTTTATTTTATATATAAATTTAATATATTCTTTTTTAAAAATTCTGTTCTTATTATATATATATTTTTTTCAATTGCTGCTCTTGAGTTCTATCAACTTACCGAATTCCTCCCTAGCCTCTTTCCTCCCCCTTTCCACGAGAGAATCCTTCATCTCTTCCTTGATGATCTGACGAGTCTTGATTCTCACGGCTTCTTTCATAGCATCATATTTTGTTTTCTCACCCAATATCGTGAAGTATTCTCCGTCCGATATCCTACCGTCTTTCAATGCCATCGAGATCATTTTGGATATCATGTCGATCTTGGAGTCAGCCAAGAATCAAATCTTTTTGTGTTTCCTAGCCTTCAGATATAATATCCTCCTCAAAAAGTTTCCGACCGTGCTAATTAACCTGGCGTCGAGAGCCACTCCTTCTATTGTCAACACGATTGGAAGGCCAGCCACGGTCGACAACAATCCAATGCCGGCCGCATGTAAACCCATGGAAATCGTGATGAGTGTCGTTGACGAATTTCATACTTCTTCATGAGAGAACGACGAGAGTCTCTCTCTCGAGTCAGATACAATTGGATTCTACTGATTTGATCGATGCGATACCTCTCTCCTCTTTCTTTTTCTTCTGGCGATGGTGCCATTGGCAAAATGCCGTTCGGCTTCTCATCCTCGTCGTCCTCGTCGTCCTCTAACGTCGGATACAATTTATTTCTGGTTCTCATTTTTAATGTTTTTTTCTTTTTAATATTAGATAAAAAATTTATGTGTGTATTTATTTTTATTTTCTATTCTCCCTTATTTATATGAACGAGAAAACTTAGACGTATGCTTCCTCCAGCAATAATTTCATGACGCATCCCTTGTCTTCTAAAGTCAGACTTCTATGCGCCAATTTCATTTCATCTGAATTGGTGGGCTTATCTCGCCCGCTACAGAAGACTAATCTCTTCCAAAACTTGATCACGTCGTCGATTTGAATGCATTCGAACCCTGGTTCGAAATACTTGAGGACCATATCTTCCCTTCCCATTGTCAGACACGAATGATCTTCGGGATCGAAGTCTAGATGATCCCGACACCCGATGCATCATTCTAACAAGAGGCGACCTAGTTCGTTCACGCAGAATGCGCAGGCTCTCATCAGCCGTTTTAAAAGAAACCTTGCTCTCAAAATCTGGGAATTGTTCATGATTTACGTATATTTTATTATCTATTTTGATTCGATATTTATTTATTTTTTCAAATAACTATTTATTTATATATTTTTTTCTCTACTATATATATCAATCACTTTTTTATTTCCTCTCGACAAAACCGATTCTATTACAATTCACCTCACAAAACTTGTGAGGTGAATCGGCAAATCGGTTTTGCCGATCGGATCGCACCCTAGACCGTCCGGAACGCGATCACGAATGTTGGTGTCTCAGAACTCTCAAACTGCATTTTTTGATGTTCCGGAAGCATCAAATCAGTTCGGAAAATTTTTTTTTTAAAAATCCTCGATGAATAACTACACTTTACACTCACTTTTCACCGTTGGTGAACGTCGAGAAAAGGTTTTGAGATCGATTTTCCTGTCCTAAAACTCTCAATCCTTTTTCACCGATCGGATCACACCCTCGACCGTCCGAAATGCGATCGCGAACGTCGGTGTCCTAGAACTCTTAAAAAGCATTTTCGATGCTGTCCTAGAACTCTTAAAGCATTTTCTTCTTGCGTTCACCAACGATAGATCGAAGGTCTGATCTGCGATGGGACGTCGACAACATTTTTTAAATTTACATTTTCTTCAAATTTCCGTACATTTTTACCTTCCGAGCGATGTGTCGAATTTCACTAGTTCGCCAACGGCTGTTTGAACTGTTAAAAGTGCGATTCGAACTGTCAAAAAAAAACACTGAGGGTTCTGGGACACCATGAAAAAAACGACATTTTTTACACTCTGTACACGATTTAACACTGGATCCCTATGGCGGTACACGTACATGTAGGTGTACGTGTACATTTTTTTGAAAACGTGTCCTAGAACTCTCATTTACCACCTACTAAGCATATTGGAGGGAGAGGTGGTAACATAAAAACAGACAGACAGACAGACAGACAGACAGACAGACAGACAGACAGACAGACAGACAGACAGACAGACAGACAGACAGCCAGCCAGACAGACAGATCTTAGATTTTGAAAAAAAAATATTGAACGTGCATCATCCCATCACAACCCTCTGTCCATGTGCCAAATATGAAAAGTGTAGCTTGAACCATGTTAGAGTGAGGGGTGGTAACATAAAATAGAGAAAAAAGCTTAAAAAAACACAACATAAATGGTCGCCATGCCGCCATTTTGGATTTTGAAAAAAAAATATTGAACGTACATCACTCCCTCCCAACCCTCTATTCATGTGCCAAAAATGCAAAGTGTAGCTTGAACCATGTTGGAGGGAAGGGTGGTAGCAGGACAATAAAGAAGAAAGCTTAAAAAAACACAACAAAAATGGCCGCCATTCCGCTATCTTGGATTTTGAAACAAAGATTTTGAGCGTGCATCATCCCCTCAGAATCATTTATCCATGTATCAAATATAAAAGGTGTAGCTTAAAGCATGTTGGAGGGAGAGGTGGTAACAAAACCAGACAAACAGACGGACAGACGGACGGACAGACAGGCGGACAGACGGACGGAGTGCAATCCTTTTGTCCTCTTATGGTTCCCGTAGGGGACTAATAATTGGTTCGGTTCGGGTTTTCGGTATAGCCGTAATATCGGTGTCGGTTCAGTTTTTCGGTACATGGCCCATCTTTAGTCACGGGCGCTTTTCTAAATCATTAATCAGTAGTCAATACACCCATCAGTTCATATTTGATACGAATAGAAAGATGGCCAGTTGGTTTGTTTTCAAAAAAGGACTTGTATACCTTGTTATATTTATATATCCATTAAGGCCGTTCTCAGGTTGTGCTGAGTACCTATCATTTAATAGTACAGCCATACCTCTTCCTTCTTGAAATAAAGGTAAATAGTCCTCAAAGCGACCATTATATCCATATATGGAGACTGCAGTCGTAAGTTTGTAAAATGAATATGCCACATCCTTTGGGTTTCTGTACACGAAAACCATTCGTAGTCTGTGTAGTTTTTCTGGCAACATGAAAAGTGGCAAATGTGTATGAAGAATTCGAGGCCGGATAGAATTGAAATTCTCTGGAATTAGTTCTGTAGGTCGCATTTCAATGTTCCTCACCAGAGTGGTCACTTCATCATACTCGGTTTTTCCCCGCGTCAACATGTTAATAATTTCCACTGTCCAATGGTACCCTGAAATAAGGCCAAAAGTTTCATGACTGAGACTTTTTTGACTAATCTTACCAGTTCTCGATCTTATTCAAGACATTGTTAAGAACGTCTCACGAACCACATATTGACCAAACCATTTGACGTTTGTTGACGTTATCGCGCTAACGAGCTCAAATTAACGAATTAAGGCCCATCACTCCGCTCATTATCGCCGAATCAAATCAGTTGTCCAACTCTTTCAAGACACTGTTAAGAACGTTTCACATACAAAATATTGACCAAATGCATTGATATTTGTTGAAGTAACAACGCTAACGAGCTGAAAACAGGCAAAAATTAACTAATTAGGAGTCATAACTCCGCTCAGTATGGCTGAAGCGTACCAGTTTTCCATATCCTTCAAGACATTGTTAAGAAAGTCCCACATACCAAATGTTGACCAAATCAATTGATATTTATTGATGTTATCGTGTTAACGAGCCGAAACGGACAAGAATTAACGAATTAAGGGCCATAACTCCGCTCTGTAAGGCCGATCCGTACCAGTTTTCGAACCTATTCCAAGACATTCTTACGAAAGACTCAGACACCAGATATTGACCAAAGCCATTGATATCTGTTGAAGTTATCGCGCTAACGACCTGAAACAGGTAAACATTAACGATTTAAGGGCCAAAACTCCGTTCATTATGAACGAATCAGACTAGTTTTCGAACTCATTCAAGACACTGTTAAGAACGTCTCACACATCAAATATTGACCAAATCCATTGATATTTGTTCAACTTTTCGCGCTAACAAGCTGATGACATGCACTGCCCACCCGGTCGCCCTCCCCGCCTGCCCATACGAAGCGCACCGACTTCATCAAACTATACGTCGAGTTTTTTTTTATATAAAACTCGAAAAAAAACTCGACCGAAAACACATGCAGCCTTTTCGAACAAGTAGTGATAATGGCGGATCCAGATCTTTTCAAAGAGGGGCGGTAATAATCCTTGGTAAAAAGTTTTAGTTATTCAATTTTTTTTCAAAGTGTCGCCTGCTCTTTGGGTAAGGCGAAGGGTTGAAATGCATGGCCTATTTTCGCGGTGCACATGCGTATGAAGTCAGATCCATGCGCATCTTCGAATATCATTTTAACCCTTTACCCAACGAATCGACCACATCCGCCTGCGTAATTTGCAAATTCAGCAGGTGAAAAAATATTATTTTTCTAAAAATTTCAACAAAACCATATCATGTTATCCCTCTTTGGAACGAGCTCGTCGAGCTCGTTCCAATGCGGGATCACATGATATGGTTTGGTTGATTTTTTTTGAAAAATCTTAAAAAATGATATTTAAAATAATAAATTTTGGGATCGTCTGCATTGGGTAAAGGGTTAAATGGAGATAGCCCTTTTGTTAACTCTTTACCGAACGAATCGGCCGCATCCGACCGCGTAATTTATAAATTAAGTAGTTGAAAAAATGTTTTTTTAATTATTTTAACAAAACGATATCATGTGACCCCTCACTGGAACGAGCTCGTCTTGCTCGTTTCAGTGAGGAGGTTACATGGTATGGTTTTGTTGAAATTCTTGCAAAATTGGAAAAACTCAATAAATTAATAAAGTTTGATATCCTGTGCGTGGGTAAAGGTTGAGTACTTATAAAAAGATTTGGGTCGTGCATAAAAATTAGGATCGGTCGGGAAACCGGAACTTGTTCATATTTTTGTCAGAGCCAAAATTCAAAGTTGAATGTATCGTATCAGTTAAGTGAGGAACCCCTCATTAAAAAGTACCATGGCAAATAATGGTATTGTCCCAAAACACCATTTTAAACCATCGTGCTTTGGGCCAATACCATGGTTTATATTGGTGTACCATATTACTTTATTATGAGATAAACTACATTTTGAAATACTTCAATATGCTAGTCCAAACAAGTGATCACGGCCCATGAAAGGCTGTTACACTGGACCCTATTTGAGCTTTGCGTGCAGTAAAATGAAATGATAGTCAAATAATTTTGCAGCTTACATGGTTGATCAGATGTTCTTAACGTGTCACGTCCCGACATAAAACACAAACAGCATAACATGACAAAGGTTGGGAGCTCGGTGGCTCAGTAGTTACAGTATTGAACCTAAACCCCAAAGGTCGATCGTTCCATCCTGACCAGCGGTGTATTTGCCTAACCAGGGCAATACTTTTTGCCGGTAAAAAGGACAGTATCCGGTAAAAAGGACGGTAAGTGTATAAAAACTATGTTTTAAAGTACTAAATGTACCTCTGAATGTGTGACGAGTGATTATTTAAGGAAGCTTGCGCAATAATAAATATACAGAAGGAAGATTAAGTATTGTTTGTTTTATTGTAGACTATTTTCAAGACAAAACAGATCATTTCGCCATCGACACTGATCGACACGTCATTTTGTGCAAGGAACACAACGAATTCGCTGAGGTGCACGACGGGGTAAATATTATCATACTTTCTCGACGGGGGTGTAGCTAATTTTAGATGTTTCTGTTCACTACGAGGGTATTTAACAGAAAGTTTTTCTGAAGAGAAACCATTTATAATTTGAAAATTGTCTACAATAAAACAAACAATACTTAATCTTCGTTTTATATTGCGCACGCTTCATTAAATTGTCACTTCACACTTTCAGAGGTACATTTAGTACTTTAAAACAGTTTTTATACGCTTACCGTCCTTTTTACTGGTAAAAAGTTGTGTTCAAGATTTTTTTTTTAAACGGGGGTTCATATTTTTTGTTCAGTTAGCGTTTCGCCAAACACATGCAGAGGTGATAATAAATATTAAAACCAACCATACATCAGTGGATACTAGTTCTAGATTCCTGTAAGTCCCACCTCAGTGATACCCACATGAGCCTACTAAGATTTTGGCCCCTTGTGCTCACTCCACCAACCCCTATGTGTGAGCTCACAGTGGTGGGCCCGGGGGGGGGGGGGCTGAGGGGCTCCAAATGCAAACCGTAACTTACTGTTTTTAACCCTCACGTTTCCTCTGGAGGCACCAGAATCGATCTCAGAGCTTCAGAATTTGAAGAAAAAAATACCCGGGAAAGGGCCCACAACCGTGGGAGAAAATACGCCCAATTCCATAGTTCAAGCCATTGAAATATGCCAGCGTTATGTCGATCTTGCCACCCCCCCCCCCACACACACCCCCTCCCCCCCCCCCCCCCACACACACCATTTCGAAAATATGGGAATGGATTATATATCTAGCAGGGCGTAGCCAGGATTCTGTATGGGGTGGGGGGTGGGGCAATCATGATATTTGGAAGGTCGTTGTGGGGTTCCTCCCACCCAGGCCTAACTAGGGCTAGACCTCCCCAGAAACAAATTATCGTAAACAATTCATTAGTTATTAATTCCAGTCGCCCGCTATACACATTAGTGTCTATCATACACAATATGTGTAATGGGCGACTGGAATTAACAAGCAAACCACTACCTGCACACACAATCACCAGTCTTTAACCCCAGTTCATCCACACGGGACATGGCGAACAACGCCTCTAGCCATTGCGACCATCAACTATCAACTAACATGGGAACAATAAGCGCAAGGTAACTCACCACTGACTCACTCGAACAATGGGACCCTTTTACAACCTTTCCACCCGAATTGTGGCTATCATTCAATTGGAGTGAAATTTTCAATGAGGCGGCACGAACGATGACCCCGTCCATGGGAGTCAACTCTATCCGTTTCTCATGTGAAACGCCGCACACCGACATGCCCTTGTGTAATCATGACGAGGATACTCACACGGAAATTCAGACTCATCACGAGCCATTAAATATCTTAGGTATCTGCAGCCAACCGCAAAGTACGGGCAAATACCAGAGAAAACAGCTGCAAACTAATATGGGTGATGCTGATCTTATAACACATTCCCATACAAGCGAGGTGGACGTGGTCCTACCCGACTCCCCTTACTTGCTCGATGGAGGGGTAACTAATTCGTGTGCATTTAGATGTTTCTGTTCACTGCGATGAGATTTAACAGAAAGGTTTTGGGAGAGAAACCATTTATAATTTGAAAATAGTCTACAATAAAACAAACAATACCTAATCTACGTTATATATATTTATTATTGCGTACGCTTCATTAAATTGTCACTTTTTACACATTCAGCTGTACATTAAGTACTTTAAAATAGTTTATACACTTACCGTCCCCTTTACCGGCAAAAAGTTGTGTTCAAGTTATTTTTTTAAACGGGGGTTTCATAACTTATTTTCAGTTAGCATTTCGCCAAACACATGCCGAGGTGATAATAAATATTAAAACCAACCACACATCAGTGGGTACTAGTTCTAGATTCCTGTATGTCCTACCCCAATGATACTCTCAGGCGCCTATTAAAAGACTGGAGCGCCTTGTTCTCACTCCACCAATCCCTATGTGTGAGCTCCCAGTGGTGAGCCCTGGACGGGGTGGCTGAGGGCCCCCAAATGCAAACCATAATTAACTGTTTTAACCCCCACGTTTCCCCAGGAGGCACCAGAATCGATCTCAGAGATTCAGAATTTGAAGAAAAAAAATATCCTGGGAAGGGCTCATAATCGTGGGAGCGAATACGCACAATTCCATAGTTCAAGCGTTATATCGATGTAGTTCTCCCCCCCCCCCCCCCCCCCCCCCGCTCCACTATTTCAAAAATATGAAAATTTTTTTATCTAGTAGGGGCGTCGCCAGGATTCTATAATGGGGAAGGGGGGGGGGGCAATCATGATATTTGGAAGGTCGTTGTGGGGTTTGCCCCCCCCACCCCCACCCCACCCCCCCCACCCCCCAAAAACGCAAAACTGTCACATAGTGTTTTTAACCCCCTATCTTTCTTCGGGAGGCACCAGGATCGATCTCCCCCAGAGTTTAGCAACTTAACCTTCTTCCCAGAGGTGTAGCGGGGGTGGGGCTCCCAAATGCAAACTGCCACTTATTGTTTTTAACCCTGATCCAGGCCTTCGATTGGGGATCCCTCGCTCTGCACTGGGGCCACCGTTGATGTTGTATTTAGAGAATGCCATGGTTTAGTGGTCAGTGTCATTCAGTGTTAATCTGAACCGGAGATTGGGGAGGGCCCACAGCGACCACATTATAAAAGGGACTATCTCAGATGTCAGTTGCGTGGTGGAGGAAGCAATTCTAAGCCGTACATGATCTCGGACGATCGCCTCAATCTGCGTGAAGTTTTAGCTATTCTCAGTAGCCCAAATATGGACCTTATTCGACGACAAATACAACAACGCCAAGTGGTGGTAACGTGTTTGTGTTGATTCCACAACATTCTCCAAGGTACACGATTGGCGTTGTGATGCGTATAAGTGGGAAAACACTGGGTCTAGGAAAGTGCCGCCATCTAGCCAAATTATAAGAAAAACTGTTTTTCATATCAAAATGCCTGTTGAAAGCATAGTTGTTCACCGTTCTTCATAAAAGTGGAGTACCAGCTTGCCCCGAATGGGCGTTTCATCTTAGTGCAGTACACTGGTGATGAAAAATGTACCATTTGAAGGTTGTTTGGTGCAGAACCCCACCCACCCTGTTTTTTTAAGTTGCTTGGTAAGCCAGCATGGCGACCAGAATCGAAGACTAGGCCATGTGTCCAATCCCTGTACATGTTAATCTCTTCTTTATATTCCCTGCCCAGTAAGCACATATGATTACATTGAAACTGGCATCTGAACACAATCCCTACTGCTTTTCTCTGACACAAACTGTCGCTTTAGCCTATCTTGAACTTGCACTCCAAGACTGGGCATCAAACAATTGGAAGCATTCCAAATCTATTGCTTGTTAATTTCAGTCGTCCACTATACATATTGTGTATGATAGGCACTAATGTGTATAGCGGTCGATTGGAATTAATAACTAAAGAAATGTTTACGATAATTTGTTTCTGGGGAGGTCGAGACCTAGTTAGGCCTGGGAGGGACCCCCACAACGACCTCCCCAAATATCATGATTGCCCCCCCCCCCCCTTACAGGATCCTGGTTATGCCCGCTATATATATAATCAATTTCCCATATTTTCGAAATGGTGTGTGTGTGGGGGGGGTGGGGGGGGGGGGGGGCTGGACGAGATCGACATAACGCTGACATATTTCAATGGCGTGAACTATGGAATTGGGCGTATTCCCTTCCACGGTTGTGGGCCCTTTCCGGATATTTTTGTCTTCAAATTCTGAAGCTCTGAGATCGATTCTGGTGCCATCCTGAGGAAACGTGGGGGTTAAAAACAGTAAGTTACGGTTCGAATTTGGGGTCCCCCCCCCCCCCCCCGGGCCCACCACTGTGAGCTTACACATATGGATTGGTGGAGTGAGCACAATGGCCCTAGTCTTAATAGACTCATGTGGTATCACTGAGGTGGGACTTACAGGAATCTAGAACTGGTATCTACTGATGTATGGTTGGTTTTAATATTTATTATCACCTCGGCGTGTGTTTGGAGAAACGCTAACTGAAAATAAAATATGAAACCCCGTTTTAAAAAAAAGAAGCTTGAACACAACTTTTTGCCTGTAAAAGGACGGTAAGCGTATAAAAATTGTTTTAAAGTACTAAATGTACCTCTGAAAGTGTGAAGTGACAATTTAATGAAGCGAGCGCAATATAAAAGGAAGATTATGTATTGTTTGTTTTATTGTCGACTATTTTCAAATTATAAATGGTTTCTCTCCAAAAACACTTTTTGTTAAATCCCCTCGTAGTGAACAGAATCATCTAAAATTAGCTACACCTCCGTCGAGCAAGTATGATAATATTCACCCCGTTGTGCACCTCAGCGAATTCGTTGTTTTCCTTGCAGAAAATGGAGTGTCGATCAGTGTCGATGACCAAATGATCTATTTTGTCTTGAAAGTAGTCTACAATAAAACAAACAATACTTAATCTTCGTTATATATATTTATTATTGTGTTAGCTTCCTTAAATGATCACTTTTCACACATTCGGCGATGCATTAGTACTTTAAACGGTAGTTTTTATACACTTACCGTCCTTTTTACCGGCAAAAAGTATTACCCTGATAACAGAAGGTAACGTTTGCCACTGCAGCCGTAAACATAGAATATACTAAGTGAGCTCTCGTCCAATCAGAGGAGGAGGATTTTAGTCATGTTGGAACGTAGGTTATTTTGTGAAATTGATTGCAGGAAAATATAATATTTGCCTTTCGCAATATGTCGGTTGCAAAACACTCGTCGAAATTACACATCCCGTACACCTCATATTGAGCCTCCCAGCTTCTGGCCTGCGTCCTTCTTATAATATCTGGGATATGAAGTTCTTGATTTGTTCTTTATTGCACAAATAAGCATACATGTAATAAACATAAAACATACGAGTTGTTTGAATACTTCTAGTCTACTTTGTCTTAAACACATACCTGACCGTGGGGTACGAGACTATGAGAATGTCGTCATCAAAGAATTCTTCGTTTTCAATGTCATTCAGACCATTAGCATGTCTTTTACTTATTTTCGATGGGTATCCACGGCCGAACACGTAATCACCAATTTGTTGAGTTTTAACAGTGCAGCCGCTCCTGTCCTTAAATTCTATTTGCTCTACTGCTGGCATATTCAGTTATGAATTCTGAAATAAAATGTATTTTATAACATGAACGAAAAGTTTGTAATAATGGCGAATTCGCTGAATACAGAGGCGAACTAGCACGACAAAATATTTACCGGAAAATCGCTCGGGTGGGGGGGGGGGGGGGGGGGGGTGCTGGGGTGCATTTTACGGTTCGAGAGTCTTGCGTTGTTAAAGTCCCCACATTTCAGTGATCTCAGTAATTTCTTTAGATAAGTTTGGAGATTTTAACCCCAAAGTGCAAAATATTTGGTCCTCAGTGGCCAAAGAAGCTCTGATATGTGTCCAGTATATTATATGACTAGAATGTCAGGGATGACGCGACTCCTATCAGTTGGATCTCATCGATGGATCTCATGTGACGACATAGTGATGCGTGGTGTCAGTGTGTATGCGCTGTGCATGTTGGGGAGACCTATATTTCCGTCCTCTATTTTGTAACTGGGGGCCACTATCTTGGTTTGTATGGTGGTATGTGGTTGCTATGCCATTCAATGGGATGGTGTGTGTGGAGGGGGGGGGGGGGGGCGTAGGTTGTGTTCGATTGAACGTGACCTACATCTAATTACCATATCGACCTGAAATCAACGAAATGGACCCGACGATGACCCCATCTTGCGCTAATAACAGTAGAATGTAGTTTTATAGGACTGGGGGGGGGGGGGGGGGGGGGGGGGGGGGGGTGTCCTATTCTACAAGAGGGTATCTAATTATCCAAATGGACCCGACAGTTACCTAAACCAATAACAACTGAAAATCCCTTAAACGGAGCTCATTTGACTCCAGTTCTATTAAAGGCCTCGTTTTTGTACCTATTCCTTTAAATCGAACATGGAACTATATTTTACGAGTTCCTACGCGCACTAATATTGTCCCAGCAATACCTAGCCACCTCTGCTCTCGAGCTCTGACTTCACCTTATCAGGTCACTGATTAATTTACTATTAAATATTTATCTGATACAATGGTTTCTAAGTAAAAGTCCAATGCCAATCGCTAGTGATTGGAACAGGCATTGCTCTGATGACTCGACCTCTCATCGATCAAATGTGCTATCGAGCTATCAAGTAGCGACTGGAACAAACATCATTAGCACGACTCAAATCTCATTGATCAAAGAGCTATCACACAGTGACTGAAACAGGCATCGCTCGGACAACTCGAATCTCATTGATCAAATAGGACTCTTATCCTCATGTAATCTGCTACATATAATTTTTTGTCACAGTCTGTCTGCAATTCCGGGGGGGGGGGGGGGGAGGGGTGGGGGTAACAGGTAGACAGCCAATCTGGCTATGTTATCTCCCTCAGTATACACATCAATACTACTTGTACTATATAACTGTAACTGTTTTTTTAAAGTATACTGTAAATAAAGAATCTAATCTAATCTAATCATCTGTCCCGCGTACAGACCTCTGTGAAACCCGTAAGCGATGTTTGGGTCGTTTTCCTGTTTTCTAGTGAAAAGCGTGGGTTTTCCATCTGTCGTATCTTGTCTGACACTGTCGGACGTGATACCATCGAATAAATGCCTGTATTTGGTCTGTGAAATAGAAATAATTGCTTTAGCATCTTCACCTTATGAGGGTTTAAAAGAAACAGCGGAGTGAGGCAGGCGTTCCGTCGTGGTCGAAAAAACTTGTTTTATGAGCTTCAGTGGTTCGATGTAACTTTTTTGGCAGTTTTATGGCGGAGATTTCTATTTCTGTTTAAATGGTGTGTCTGCACAATTACTTAATCTATTGTGGAGGCGTTGCTGATCTGTTCCTTGGTGTCGCCATTTCTTGTCGCCCGCATTCGTTGTAATCAACATCAGCATGCACTAGCAAAATAGTTGTCTAGATAGATGTCGGACACAAAACGAAGTCAAACGTTTAGTTTCGCCATCTAGCGCCGATGAAAGCATGAACAGTGGTAGTATAAAACAAGCCACCTAAAGGGAAAAAGTTGAGTCCCCAGAGGCCAAAATAAGAAAAGTTCGAGTCAGTCGTCGATTAAGTCATTCGCGGCAAATTGTGACGAGGCAAAGGCAAAGCAGTCTAATAGTCGGCAATTTTAATCAATCTTAACAGCAATCAACGAGAGCCTGGGGAATCTAGTGACTGTACAACATCTTGAGGCCTTGAAACCACTTGTCCACCGAGAAATCACTGAATACCCTAATCACCCAAATGAAGTATGATTTTGACAAGAAAATAGCCCAAATGTGTCAGGCATACGAATCAAATTTCTTTGATCTGCATTCTGAAAAATGATAACTTTAAGAAAGAGATCTCAGAACTGAAAGAGAGAGAGAGACGAGGAGAGAGAGAGAGAGAGAGAGAGAGAGAGAGAGAGAGAGAGAGAGAGAGAGAGAGAGTAGAATATGTATAAGAACCTCCAAGTTAGAACAGGAGATACTTTTGCTGAAACAGCAACAAAATCAGTTGGAGCAATATTCTAGAAAGGTAAGTGTTAAAATAAGGAGGAGGACAATAGTACTGGCGAATCTATTGAGGATTGTGCTCAGAAAGTGGTGGACATGTGTAAAAAACCACTGAAAGTTCCAGTCGAGGGGAAGGATAAAAGTATCGCCCATAGGATAGTAGTTTTCAGTAAAAAGCAAAAGGGTCCAAGGACTATGATTGTCGAGATTATCTCTTGGAAAACAAAAGCAGATGTGATTAAAGCTAGAAAAGTGCTCAAGGGAAGTGGACTCATAATCAAGCAGGACCTCACTCAGAATAACCAAAAACTAATGAGAGAAACCAAGGAAAAATCAACAGTGTCAGATTCCTGCACCTCTGATGGGAAGATATATGCTTCTGATGGGTCCAAAGAGACTATCAAATCACTTTCCGAAAAATGCCCCCCCCCCCCCCCCCCCCCGTCCATATCACTACACCAATGTGTGGCTTTTTTTATAACAGATGCCTCTCAGTTGTTGAGAAGTACCCAGTGAAACTATACGGCCTGACTGATTCAAAGCTTTGCTGCAATACCTAGCTAGCTGCTTACTTAAGCCACCCCCTCCCCCCACACCTAACAACAATGTTTGGATTATTTGTAACTGATGACAATCAGTTGGTCTGAAGAGGTGAAACCATACGATTAGAATGATTCAAATGGTGATTCAAGCCTGTGCTAACATGCCTAGTGAGTTGCTGATTTATGCCCCCACCCAACCACAATGTATGGATTTTTTGCAACAGATGATAATCATCATGTGGCATGAAGCAATGAAACCAGTGGATCAGAACGATGCACACCTGTACTGACATACCTAGTGAATGCTTACTTATGCCGCCCCCGAACCACATTGTGTGATTTATCTGTGACAGATGACAATCAGTTGGTTTGAGGCATGATTATCACTTGGTGAAGCCATATGATGAGAATGATTCGAACCTGTGCAGGCAGAGCTTGTGAATTATTTACCTATGCCCCCTCACCTACAAGGTATGATTTATTTGTAACAGATGTCAGTCAGTTGGTTCGAGGCATTGGGGTCACTTGGTGAAGCCATATGATCAGAATGCCTTAAACATGTGCAGACATACTTGATGAGTTGCTGACTTATGCCCCCACCCACTCACAAGATGTGGTTTATTTGTAACAGATGAGAATCAGTTGATTTGAAGCAAGGCGATTATTTGGTGATGCCACATGATCAGAATGATACAAACCTGTGCCAACAAATTTGGTGAATTGCTTACTTATGCCACCCCTTACAATCACACAGTGTTGATAATTTGTAACAGATGGCAATCAGTTGTCTGAAGCAGTGAAAACCATAAGATTAGAATGATTCAATTGATGATGAAAGCCTGTGCTGACGTACCCAATTCGTTCCTTATTTATTTAAATAAATAATGACAGTCAGTTGGCTTGAAGCATGGGGATCACTTGGAGAAGCCATAAAACCTGAATGATACAATCCTTTGCTAACAGACATGGTGAATTGTTTACTTATGCCCCCAACCACAATGTGTGGTTTATTTCTAACAGATGATAATCAGTTAGTTGGAAACATGGCGATCACTTGGTGATGCCATATGACCAGAATAATTCCAACATGTGCTAACTTACTTGGGGAATTACCCCCTTATGCACCCCCCCCCCCCCCCCCCACACACACACACATTTGACAATTATCTGGGTTGAAGCATGGTGATCGATTGGTACAGCAATATGGTCAGAATGATTTAAACCCACTGTGCTAACATACTCAGTGAATTGCTATCCTCTGCTCTAGTCTACCCACAATGTGCCTTTTATTTGTAACAGATGACAATCAGGTCATTCAGGTGGTATGAAATAATGTAACCATTTGATCAGAATGATGCACACCTGTCCTAACATACTAGTGAATTACTTACTTATGCCTGCCCCTAAAACCACATTGTGTGATTTATTTCTAACAGATGACAGTCAGCTGGTTTGAAGCATGGTGGCCACTTGGTGAAACAGGGGCGGCGGAACGATTTTCAAAGTGAGGGGTTGGATCGGGCGATGGATGGTCGGCGTACGAAAATTTTAAATTCCAGGGAACCAAAAACCCAGATTTCGATACATCTAAGCGGATATTTTGAGATTTTTCTGGAGATGTATTTGAAAGATTTCACACTTTGAGAGCCGTTAAGAAACGTCGGTAAAGCATACAGGTGAGGTCTATTTATCAGCTTTGGTCGTTATGACCAAAGCTGATAAATAGACCCCACCTGTATGCTTTACCAGACGTTTACAGCAATTATACTCTCTGTGAATTATCTTGTCTGGGTGTGGATTTGGTACTTGTATGTCTGTAGGATTACAATCTACTTCAGTTAACCGATTTTTTAACAGACTGTATACATTTTAGCGTTTGCTGCCATTTACTGCAAAAAATGATCCGAAATCCATCGAAACTGAACCAGTACAAGAGAAACATAGCTGGCGAAAATATGGGGGGGGGGGGGGGGGGGGCTCTAGATCCGCCTCTTCTTTCACCAGTCATCGGTTGTGTTAAAATATATGCATACAAAAAAGCATGGCCCGGCAAAAAAAGTGAAGGTGCTGAAGCCCCCTCCCCCCAGCCACCCCCGGTTTCGCCACCCCTGGTGAAGCCATATGATCAGAATGACTTAAACATGTGCCAACATACTTGATGAATTGCTTACTTATACCAAAACCCACCTACCCACCCACCCACCCACAAGGTGTGGTATATTTGTAGCAGATTACTTGGTGGTGATATATGGTCAGAATGATACAAACCTGTGCCAACAAACTTGGCGAATAGCTTACTTATGCCACCCCCCCCCCCCAACCACAGTGTGTGGAATATTTGTAACAGATGATAATCAGTTGGTCTGAAGTAGTGAAACCAAACGATTAGAATGATTCAAATGATGATTCAAGCCTGTGTTAACATACCTAGTGAGTTGCTGATTTATGCCCCCACCCAACCACAATGTATGGATTATTTGCAACAGATGATAATCAGGTGGTATGGAGCAATGGAACCATTGGATCAGAACGATGCACGCCTGTGCTGACATACCTAGTGAATTGCATAATTATGCACCCCACCCACCCCCGGGAATCACAATGTGTGATTTATCTGTAACAGATGACAGATCAATTGGTGAAGCCATGTGATCAGAATGACAATCAGTTGGTTTGAAGCATGATGATCAATTGGTGAAGCCATTTGATCAGAATGATAGAATCCCGTGTTACCAAAGTTAGGGAATTACTTATGTATGCCCCCCCCCCCGTCACCCTCAACTACAAGGCGTGGTTTATTTTTAATAGATGACAATCAGTTGGCTTGAAACATGGTGATCACTTGGTGAAGCCTTATGATCAGAATAATTTCAACCTCTCCTAACATGCCTAGTGAATTGATTTGCTTATACAGTTATGTGATCTATTGTAACGGAAAGATGACAATCGGCTGGTTTGAAGCACTGAAACCACTTGACCAGAATGATGCAAACCTGCCCTAACATACATATTGAATTGCTTATTTATGTCCCCACCCACGTTGGTTTGCAGCAGTGAAACCACTTGACCAAAATATTACAAACCTGTGTGAAACAAACCTGGAGAAACCATATGATCGTTTACTTACGCCCCACCCTCGCCAGAACATACTGCCTAACAATTTGATAATGCAGTGTTACTTGCCGCACTCGATAAGAAATTGATCAGTGCAAGCTTAATGATTTAAGGTGCTACATGTATGTAAGTAATGGACTTTTATTTATTTTGGAATTTACCCCCATGCAGCTCTGTCGCTGTGTTTTGAAGGATTGTGATGCACTAGCTTTGTTATGTGAAGCACATTTGGCCATAAGTTGTTCTCCGGAAATATTACTGCATTATCAGTTCTGGTACGAATACGGTAGAAGACTTCCAGGAACCAGTGGTGCCTGCTGTCAACTCGGTGAGTTGATTTCATATATTTGCCGTGTTCTGTACATCTCAACCGTCACTTAGATGTATAATTTGTATACATTTGATTTGAAGTTAAGGAATATCAGAGGTGGGAATTTCAAAATAAACAAAATTCTGTTACTTATATAGCACCTTAAACATGTCCTATAATGTTTACTTGAGTACCTTATCATTTGAACGATTCCATCTTATCTTACAATATTTACTAGATTGCCTATTCTACCTCCCCACTCCCCTTCCCGCCCCTCGAACTATGTGCTGCATTGCAACCCACTAATACCGACATTTTTATGATAAATGGCAATTATCTGGCTTCAAATTCCAGAATGTTGTTTTGGATTAAATCTACTTATTGTTGTTATGGATCCAAACTGTACTGTAGCATTGCATTCACTCCAAGGAACTGTTCATAAGTTAGCTGGTAACCCAAAACATTTATTATCCTATGCTCCGTGACACACATCATTTGCCTCACAAAGCTTACATTTTCTCTTATTACTTCGGGAAGATATTCTTGTGGCTCGCCTGCATTTTATTCTATACTATTTAAAAAAGTAGGGGGTAATTCATTCCTGGACCCAAACAAAACATATGCTGTTGTCGCGAACACGGTCCCACCGGCTCCGTTGAGTGCGCGCGGAGACGGGATAGAAAAAAACCTTTCGGATCTGTTCGGATAACACTTTTTGGAAGTTCCGACACAGCTCAAATAAACGAGAGTGGTTCTTACCATCAGTATCAAAAAAGGTCTCTTCTGAGGTGCGTCACATTTATCCAGGATAAATTTGCCAGTCCACAGAGACATCCAAGTAGAATGTTTCCCAGGAGACACTCTAAATCATTTTCAGAACATGGCTAAGCATTTTTTTTAAACGCAATACCTTTCCAGAGAAGATACTGTTGAATATTGGCATTAATTCCAGAGACGTTCCAGCAGCAAAAATTGTTATGCAAGTGCGCTTGATGGTCTCTGCAACCTGAAAAGCTTTCCCACAAATCAAAAATTTATTTTGTAGAGGCAAATGTCTCCTCGGATCTTTCACCTCTGCAACGGGAGACTCTTACTGTATTGCATTTGGCGGCCAGAAAGAGCAAGAACATCACTCTGGTTCTAAAGCTCCCTGATTCGAAATTTACCACTGTTGAGGAAAAATGTGATTGGGGCAAAAAACCCCGCAAACACTATCTATAAACTTTGGCTCTCCCATCTTGATTTAACCATTTACCTAACATGAAAAACAGACGACACTTGCAAAAAAAATTCTTGAATAACTAATTTTTTTGTCTCAAAATATGGAACGAGACAAGAAATGAAAAATATAATGAAAATTAATTGGCGATTTTTGTGAATAGCGTTTGGCTGGTTTTGGCCGTTACATTGGGTAAAGGGTTAAACTAAATGCAAGCAGGGTATCTTTAGCCAGCCCTGTAGATTTGGATCTAGGTACTAACATTGTTAATCTAACTCACTCTCTTTCTCTAGCGCACGCTCAAAAATCTCTCCTTAGCCGCGGATCAACGTTTGTACCGACCCCATCAAAGAAAACACCACCACGGCTGAATAAGTTAGACCAACAAATGGAGGATATGTATACTGAAAAGGAAATACCGCTCGATGATTTCTATCAAGGTTAAAAAGATCTCTAATCCAGAAAAAAACATGTTTTCCATTTTACCACAGATTAGCCTGACTGATTATTTTCCGAAAATTCTGGCGTAAGCCAACAGTTCAAAACCCGCATTGGATGGATCCCTTGAACCAGAAAAATTGATCCGGAAATTGATAAATCTTATAAAAAAAACAAGAGGCCCCAGGGGGCCTGAGGGCGCTCACATGACATGGTAGCCTGAATATCAACCCAGAGAATTGATTTCAACAAGTTGCATCTGCTCCTCCTACGAAAAGCTTATACCAAATATCCAAAGATTCTGACCAGTGGATCTAAAAAGAAGATATTTAAAGAATATTCCTCATATTGAATCCCACAGGGAGCCCATATATGAACCCAGGGACTTGGCTTTAACAAACTTGAATATCACCCCCCTAAGGATGCCGCACAACAAATATCAAAACATTCCGACTGCTGGATCTGTAGAAGAAGATTTTTAAAGAAAATTCCTCATTTTGAACCAAGTTACAATTCGAGCTCCCACAGTGAGTCCAAATATGGACCTAGGGGCATGGCTTGAACTAACGTGAATATCACTCCCCTAAGGATGCTGCATACCAAATATCAAAACATTCCGACTGCTGGATCTGAAGAAGATTTTTAAAGAAAATTCCTCATTTTGAACTAAGTTATAATTCGGGCTACCACAGTGAGCCCAAATAAGAACCCAGGGACTTGGCTTGAACAAACCTGAATCTCCCCCTCCCCCTAAGCATGGTACATACCCAATATCAAAAGATTCTGCCTGCTGGGTCTTGAGAAGAAGATTTTCAAAGAAATGTGCCTGAAATGCACTAAGTTCAAATTTGGGCTCCTATACTGAGTCCAAATATAAACCCAGGGAGCCGATTTGAACAACCTTGAATCAGATCCACCCCACAATGTTGCATACCAAATATCAAAAGATTCTGCCTGCTGGATCTGGAGAAGAAGTTTTTTTTAAAGAAATTTGCCTGAAATGCACTAAGTTTGAATCCGGGCTTCTATAGTGAGCCCAAATATGAATCCAGGGGCCGATTTGAACAAACTTGAATCAGATCCACCCCACAATGTTGCATACCAAATATCAAAAGATTCTGCCTGCTGGATCTGGAGAAGAAGATTTTTGAAGAAATTTGCCTGAAATGTACTAAGTTCGAATTTGAGCTTCTATAGTGAGCCCAAATGTGAATCTAGGGAGCCGATTTCAACAAACTTGAATCAGATCCACCCCACAATGTCGCATACCAAATATCAAAAGATTCTGCCTGCTGGATCTGGAGAAGATTTTTTAAGAAATTTGCATGAAATACACTAAGTTCGAAATCGGGCTCCAATATTGAGCCCATATATGAACCCAGGGGGGCAATTTGAACAAGCTTGAATCAGATCCATCCTACAATGTTGCATATCAAATATCAAAAGATTCTGCCTGCTGGATCTGGAGAAGAAGATTTTTGAAGAAATTTGCCTGAAATGCACTAAGTTCGAATTCGAGCTTCTATAGTGTGTCCAAATATGAATCTAGGGAGCCGATTTGAACAAACTTGAATCAGATCCACCCCACAATGTCGCATACCAAATATCAAAAGATTCTGCCTGCTGGATCTGGAGAAGATTTTTTAAGAAATTTGCATGAAATACACTAAGTTCGAAATCGGGCTCCAATATTGAGCCCATATATGAACCCAGGGGGGCAATTTGAACAAACTTGAATCAGATCCATCCTACAATGTTGCATATCAAATATCAAAAGATTCTGCCTGCTGGATCTGGAGAAGAAGATTTTTGAAGAAATTTGCCTGAAATGCACTAAGTTCGAATTCGAGCTTCTATAGTGTGTCCAAATATGAATCAAGGGAGCCGATTTGAACAAACTTGAATCAGATCCACCCCACAATGCTGCATACCAAATATCAAAAGATTCTGCCTGCTGGACCTGGAGAAGAAGATTTTTAAAGAAATTTGCCAGAAATGCACTAAGTTCAAATCGGGCTCCTATACTGAGCCCAAATATGAACCCAGAGGGCCGATTTGAACAAACTTGAATCCGATCCACCCTACAATGTCGCATACCAAATATCAAAAGATTCTGCCTGCTGGATCTGGAGAAGAAGATTTTTTAATGTTTTTCCCATTGCCTCCGGTGTTAAAAAGAGCTGACTCAGAACTTTTTCAAAGTTCTGAAAAGAGTACCTTGTGATCAAACCGATAGGGATTTTTTAACCATTCTATTCTACTGGTTAAAAGTAAGCTTTATACAAAATAAGAATTCTCTGTGCCGTGCAGTCTTGGAGATATGGCAGTTTTAAGGTTTTTCCTATTTTTAGCTCCCGAGGTTCCCACGGGGCAATGAGAATTTTTTTTTTTTTTGCATCAATCAACTACTTATCACCCATTATCATCTCATATCAAATTTGGTTCAAATCGACCTCGCGGTTCTGAAAATAGAAATTTTAGGCGTTGCCAAAATTTTTGCCCATCCCATATCGAAGGCAAATAATGCCCGACAAACTTCTCTTGAACAAACTTGATTCTAAACCTCAAAAGGACTCTGTATACCACATATCAAGTCTCTGCTACTGGTGGTTCATTAGAAGAAGATTTTCAAAAAAATTGGCCATTTTTCCCCACCCCTCTGCTCAATATGAGCCGAAACCTAATTAGCCTAAAAATCAAAATGCACCTATATAACCACTACTTACATGAAATTTAATTAAAATGTGGCCAGTGGTTTAGGAGAAAGAGGCTCAAACACCACCTTCACGCAGGACGACGGACGACGGACGACAGGCGACGGACGACGGACGGAGAGTGATAAGAAAAGCTCACCCTGACTTTCAATCAGGTGAGCTAAATACTAGCCCAGCGAGTCAGCGACATGGAAATTCTGAGCGATAAAGAAAATCTTTCGAGTGCCGAAATCAAGAAATGTCTTCAAACCAGCTGAAAAATCTTCAGACACAGTAATTATGGACCGAGAAACTTATGTCCACGAAGTAACGCGACAGCTCAGTAACACCGAGCACTATAAGAAAATAGATGCACTCCTCTGGCCGGATAATATTATAAAATTTGCTAAAGTGTTAGACCAACTGGAGAAAGATTACATCACCCAGAAACAACTCGAATATTTGGCAGCTTCGCGTTTTGAGGTAAAACTTAGAACTGTTTACATTTTGCCAAAGACGCACAAACCAACAGACACCTGGACTAGTCCGCGCATGCCCAAAGGCAGGCCGATTATTTCAGACTGTGGGTCGGAATCGTACCATATTGCACAGAAAATAGATCCTTTTTTGAAACCTGTAGCTAACCGCTGGTCAGAGACGACCCGCCTTGTGTCCTTGGGCGAGGCACTTTATCCCAGTTGCCTACATGGGGGGCACGATGACGCCGTGTACTAATATGTACTGCACGTCGATGGTGCACGTCTTCAACCGCTGTAACCCTGCTTGAGCGGAGCTTGAACAGAGTTAGAATGTTGAGGAGCTGACAGTTGCTCGTCGATGCTCGGTGGTTCTCTCCGGGTGCTCCGGCTTCCTCCACCCGTAAAACTGTCACGGTAACGATTAGCCACTGTGCAAACGTATGTGACCTTAATCACCAATATATAAATAAATATATAAGCCAACCGCTGTGCAAGCTATCTAGAAAACACCGAGGACTATTTTGGCTAAGATTTCAGACGCCGGTGCCATGCACACAAATATAGACATTAAGTCGGGCCTTCAGTCAATCAAACAGGCCTTTGGGAAATTTCCAAACCCAAAACGGCCTGATAAACAAATACTCCAAGTGTTGGAAATCAGCCTAAACGGTAATGATTTTGAGTTTGACGGTCAATGTCATCAACAAATCAAAGGTACCCCCATGGAGAAAACATACATACAATCCGTCGTTCGCCTCCAGTTTATGTCAGATTGGGAAGAGGCAGCTTTGGATGCTGCACGCAAAAAACCGTCAGTTTTTCTCAGGTATCTATCTGGACGATATTTACTTGGTGTGGGAGCACTCGACGAGTGATTTTCAGAATTTTGCGGATTTTTTTTAAACTGCCGCGACTCGAACATCAAGCTGAAACTACCATCTACCACAGGTTGGGTGGATTACAGGACGTTTTTTAAACCGAGAGACTCTCACAGCCACTTCACAAAAATTCGTTCCACCCAAAACATACTTTCAGAGGTATTATCAAGTCGCAGATTATCCGATTCTATAGAAATTCGAGCAGTAAAAATAATTTCAACTCTGCCTGGCACACTCTATTCAGTGCCCCACGGGAAAGAGGGTACAGTAGTTTATTTATTTATTTATTATGGTTTAACGAAACATTAACAACCAGGGTCATATCATGTCGGTGACAGTTTTACGGGTGGAGGAAGCCGGGGTACGCGGAGAGAACCACCGAGCAACGACGAGCAGCTGTCAGCGCTCCAACGTCGTAACTCTGCACCGTGGCACAGCCAGGGTTAGATTGGCTGAAGACATGCGCACCATCAACGTGCAGTACGCCATAGTACACAGCATCATCTTGCCCCCGTTTAGGCAATCGGGGTTAAGTGCCTTACCCAAAGACACAGCGCAGGAGCGCGAATCAGTCGCTGAAATGGTCACCCATCCAACTACTCACCGCGCTCGACGTTTCTTAACTTTGGCGATCTGACAAGAACCGGTTACCGCGACGCCACCGCGCCCCCGGGTACAGTAGCAGATTTTTGCGTGATATCAAGTCGGAAACTCTTTGACAAATATAAAATACAGACCCCGCAAAGTACCATCCAAATCAACCCGTTAAAATCAGGCACAACCGACCAGTTCATGGCAATGGAATATCCACCCTCTTCCAGCAAAACCCGCTGTAAGTAGTTACTTCTTCAAGGAGTATGACTCATTTTTCAGTCATCAGACGAAGTGCCAATACAAACTGCGCGACGAGATGGACTGTGACGTGAAAAATATTATTTACCTGATTACTTATACTTTGTGTAAATGCCAAAACTGTAAATACCATACTGTAAAACGCAAAACTGTCCCCACTGTGTACTTCTATCCCTATACCTGGTGACTGGGACACCCCGCCCGGCTCATTCCCGTCGGCGAGTCAAGTGCCATGTTAGGCACTACCTTTAAATATTACCATGTGCGATGGGACCCTTATTATCTCCTGGAGAGTCCCTTAGCCCCCTTCACCTGGAACTATTTTTTGGGCACGTGTTCCACCAAGGACCCCACTCATCTTCACACCCAACACCCACAGGTCCCAGGGTGATGCCTGCCGTTCAATAGCGCGCTGTCCCAGATGCAACGCTCTGTTGATTGACTCCTGCTAATCCTTCCTTGGGTGCCCCACTCCAATTCCCGGGGCCCCTTCTAGCTCTCCCTTTATGGTGCCCCTTTGTGACTACCCCGGCCACCTCTCGCGGCCTCTCCTGGCATAATGTACCTTCCCCAGCCAATAGAGTGGGTTTAGTGTCTTTTATATTTTGGCATCTCAGCAAAAACCTTGCGTGGTAAACCATTTCTCCATCTATGCTCACTCGATAATAACCGTCACCCATTATTCTCGTCACAGTGTACGGACCCTCCCACTGTAACCGCGGTCTACCAGGCTTCGTCGGCCGGAGCACGGTCATCTTTTGACCGACCCAAATGTTCCTAGCCTTTGGTTTACTCCCACACCGACCCTCATTACGTCCCTCCCCTTCAACATACCTTGCTGCTTTCTTTTAGAGAGTCCCTTGACTTTCCCTGTAGAAGGGTTAACTTTAGGGGCTTCAATTGTACACTCTACGTGTGCCTCCTTACTTGACTTCAGTGATTTCACTGGCCGCTTTATCTTCGTGGCTTGAGCACGGGTGACCGCCATCGATTCCCCTTTTGGGTGCTTTCCTCTCCGACCATGTCTTCTCAGGTTCTGAACATACCCTAGGTATGTTCCCAAGTACGAGGTCATAGATGGGTGCCTCAATACACATTGCATCTACTTCCCCGCTGTAGAATGGAGTATCCACCCTCACTCTCGCAAGGTGAGGCCTCCCAGCCGTCCCATCTATTAGCACGCACTCGTGGTCGTGCCCAGTCAGCTGTCCGTCGGCAACGCGTTCCCTTTTTACTGCTACGCTACTGCACCCGCTGATAGGCCTTCATCGTATTTTGTTGAGATGGTCAACATCATCATTGATTGGGTTGATCCAAAAAAACAAAACGTTCCAAATCTCAACACAAACAAGTTTGCAGCTTGTATCTTAAGACACAGATTTCGAGAAACCCTGATTCCCTTCATCATCACACCGCGGCGTAAACAGGATGAAGACATTAAATTTTGAAATTTGGTCTGTTCCCGTCGGGCGTGTGGAAACCTTTGTAACGGGTAATCATGAGAAGCCAACTACTAGCATTTGAGAAACATTTTTTCTCAACCTTGCTTTGTTACTACATTAGTCTTTGTTAAAACAAAAGAGGACATTGATATAACAGAGTGTGTGAGGTTGAGGGACTTGATGGGGTGCCACCTACCAGCTCTGACACCAGGGTACCACAGAGAATGCGAAACGGAGAGAGCTGGAGTGATTTTCTCTTCAAAAATTGATTTTTAGTGTGCATTCATTGCCATTCTGGACTATTCTGCGGACTATTCTGCGGAAACGCAATGAATTTCGGAGTATGGCCAGAAAAAGACAAGAGGAAAACGCCAAAACAACACACTCTATGCATTTTAGAAGGGAAACGAGCAACGATGGAAAAGTGATGGAAACATCAAAATCTGCCCCCCCCCCCCCCCCCTTCCCTACATCTTCAGAAATCCCTGATGGTTCGGTTCGGTATGGAATTTGATATTACGGAAGCAAAATTGCCGAATCCTGACAACTTTAACTAGCAGAGTGGTAATTTATTTTTGTGAAGAAAATTTGTCAATGTGGCTTTGCCATACAGATAAGATGCTCTCGCTTCAAAGATGAAATGACCCACATCCGCAGAAAATGAAGCCTTTAAGTTGCAGTACCAGTACTTTAGAATAAAACTCAAATATGGGCTCCCAGTACTCAACCAGCCGAGAAGGACAATTTAAGCGTTTGAATTTTGCATATATCTCCTATTAAAAATTTTCCCCTCTGCGAATATTGCCACCACTGGGATACAAAAGGGCGGCAGTGACGGATCCAGAATGGTGGCTTGGGTAGCAGGCCAGGAAATAGAGAGTTTTTTCATATGCTAGCCTGCGAATTATCGCAAATTATCTAAAATATATTTCTCTTTATCCATCGACTCGATGGATATCGAGGAATATCCCTCAGTATCTTTCTGAATGACGTCACGCTACGCCGTATCAGGTCGGCTTGAAGGAACGATCAACTGATCTTTGTTATTGTTTTGAAACGTATTTCGGATCGAATTGGGCTAAATATTGTGCAATAAAATGTCTCGTAGCATATAACAAAAAAAAAAAAACTGTACTCCATTTTAATCAGTATCTGGAATTATCTCATGAGTGTGGACCTGACAGTTTTATTAAAAATAATATTTCCAGATCCACATGATGAATTTTTTTCAGTAGCTTCCTAAGTGCACAGAACGATACACGCGTCTGAACGGGTTAATCGGTATGACACGAGTGCCAGCGCGAAAGGATAAAACGCATGCCTCAAGTTTTATCCTTCCGCGATGGCAGGATATCGATTAACCCATTCACACGCGTGTGTCGTTCTGTGTTTATTACACGCTTTCACGTATATAAAAAAAACATTATTAGAAGGACACTCGGCAATTCGACAGCTATCAACAAAAATAACACATTTTATCACCAACCAAATTTGCGAGGGGAACCCGTTTTGCTATTTCGTCCTCTGAGTTCCAATGCCGGAAGGCTCACAGAACACCTTGGAACTCTGGAGACGATTTTCTGCTATCGCTAGCGATGCAAATTGTAATTGCGTTGCACGATTTGAAGAAAATTATAGTGACATTTCGCTTCTATTTAAAAATAGTCCGTCAACGATTTCCGATTTTCTTTTTCCGCAAGGTTTAGTGTTGCCGTAGAAGGGAACAATCAGCAGCTTTTTGTCATTGTCTTGAAACTGTTTGCAGTCGACTTGGGCTGAATGTTGCGCAGTAAAATGTCACGTAGCACATAATAAAAAGAAAATCTACGCTGTTTTAGTGAACAAGCGCTCGTGAAAAATAAAATTTTCAGGTACACACTCGTGGGTTAATTCCCGATAGTCACTAAAACAGCTTAGATATCCTGTATATATCGTAACCCGTCAGCAAGTTACGCTATAGAGCACGATGATAACCCATAGGAAAAAGAGTGTTGTGATGCTTCTCTGCCTTCTATATTTTACTTTGCCAGAGTAGGTATAAAAGGCGGATTCCAGGACACGTTGTACATGTACCGTACACGTGCACGTACACGGTGCGTTTACTCTCATAGGATTCAGTGTTAAGTCGCGTTCACGTTCACAAAAAATGTCGTTTTTTATGGTGTCCTAGAATCTGCAATTGTTTTAGGGCTCACAGATCGCACGTTTTACGCTCAAATACACGTTGGCGAACGTGTCGAATGTACACGTCGCTCAAAAAAGTGAAAAATGTACGAAATTGTACATAAAAATTTTCTTAAAATTTTTTGTCGACGTTCCCATCGTGGATTAGACCATCGATCCATCGTTGGTGAACGCGAGCAAAAAACGTTTTGCGGCTTCTAGGACAGCATCAAAAAAGTGGTTTGCGGATTCTGGGACAGTGTCCCAGAATCCGCAAACCGTTTTTGAGGCTCACAATAGAGTCGACTATAAGACTGAATTCGATAAATTCTATCATAATAGACACTCATGTTTTTGTTTCGGTGTGAATGAAAGGTTTTCGTTCAAAAGAGTCGACTATAAAATTGAATCTGTTATAATAGACATTCATGTTTTGTTTCGGTGTGAATGAAAGGTTTTCGTTTCAAACGGATGACATTGAAAAAAATGAGTTTTAGAAAATTAGAAATCGATGGGAAAATCGTTTGTTTACGTTTTGTCACTGCGAATTTTGTGAAATAAATCTTAATAAAACACTTTGTAGAATTTGTTTCATTCAAATAAAAATAGTAAGGAAATAAAAAAAGTGATTGATATATATAGGAGAAAAAAAAAAAAATAAATAGTTATTTAAAAAAATAAATATATCAAATCGAAAAGATAATAAAAAATACGTAAATCATGAACGCTTCCCAGACTATTAGAGCAAGGTTTCTTTTAAAAATGCTGATGAGAGCCTACGCATTCTGTGTGAATGAACAACTAGGTCGCCTCTTGTTAGAACGATGCGTCGGATGTCGGGATCACCTAGACTTCGATCATGAGCATCATTCGTGTCTGACGATGGAAAGGGAAGATATGGTCGTCAAGTATTTCGAACCGGCGTTCGAACGCATTCAAATCGACGAAGCGATCACGTTTTGGGAGAGATTACTCTTCTGTAAGGATCGAGACTAGCCCACAGTTTCGAAAGAACTGAAATTGGCGCGTACAAGTCTGACTATAGAAGACAAGGGATGCATCATGAAATTATTGTTCAATGAAGCATACGTCTAAGCTTTCTCGTTGATATAAATAAGGGAGAATAGAAAATAAAAATAAATACACACATAAATTTTTTATCTAATATTAGAAAGAAAGAAAAAACACAAAAATGAGAACCAGAAATAAATTGTATCCGACGCTAGATGACGACGAGGATGAGAAGCCGAACGGCGTTTTGCCGACGGCACCATCGCTAGAAGAAAAAGAAAGAGGAGAGAGGTATCGCATCGATCAAATCAGTAGAATCGAATTGTATCTGACTCGAGAGAGAGATTCTCGCCATTCTCTCAAGAAGTATTCGCGTTTCCTGAAATTCGTCAATGCGGTCGACACGACACTCATCATGATTTCCATGGGTTTACACGCGGCCGGCATCGGATTGTTGTCGACCGCGGTCGGCATTCCGATCGTGTTGACCGTAGAAGGAGTGGCTCTCGCCGCCGGATTGTTTAGCATGCTCGGAAACTTTTTGAGTAGGAAATTATATCTGAAGGCAAGGAAACACGACAAGATTCGCGTCTTGGCTGACTCCAAGATCTACACGATATTCGAAATGATCTCGATGGCGTTTAAAGATGGTAGGATATTGGACGGAGAATACTTCACGATATTGAGCGAGAAAACGAAATACGAAGCCATGAAAGAAGCCATGAGAATCAAGACTCGTCAGATCATCAAGGAAGAGATGAAGGATTCTCTCGTGGAAAAGGGGAGGAATGAGGATAGGGAGGAATTCAGTAAGATGATAGAACTCAAGAGCAGCGATTGAAAAAAAAATATATATATAATAAGAACAGAATTTTTAAAAAAGACATATTAAATTTATATATAAAATAAAAACGAAATTAATTTAAATAACTCTCAAAAAATGTATTGCGTAAAGTGTAAGAGAGTTACCGAGACGAGTAATTCTCAAGAAGTACGAACTAAAAACGACAGACAGATGCTTTGTGGAATTTGCGACGTGTGTGGTTCTATTAAGACTCGATTCGTCAAAAAAAAAGAACGCGAGCAAAGGTAAAGGCATCGTGAATAAAATGATCAATAATCTACCTTTCGAAATGCATCTGCCTGGTCACAGTTTCATGGGACCTGGAACGAAATTGAACAAGAGACTCAACGCCGATCTGATTTCCTAAATCTTGGAGCAAACCTGTGAATAGGGTGGACGCGGCCGCGTATAATCACGATCTATGCTACGCCGGACATCCCGACACCAAGACTCGCAACGATGTCTGCGATAAAAACATGTTGGTGAAATTGAGAGGTATATCGAATCCAACCAGGAGAGAGAAGATAGAACGTTCGCTGGTCGGCAATTTGATCGGTGCGAAACGTTGATTTGGATTGGGCGTTAAAAAAAAAAGCACATCTGAAAAGAAGAAGAAACGATTATTGATGAGCGAATTGGCCGAGGAGTTACACAAACCCATCGTGCATAAATTTCGAAAGAGAAAGGTGTTCGTGAAGGGTTTGGATGATATTTGGTCTGCCGACTTGGTCGACATGAGATCGTTTTCAAGGTGGAACGAGGGTGTCAAATATCTATTGACGGTCATCGACGTGTTTTCCAAATACGGTTGGATCAGAGGTTTGAAGAATAAATCGGGACCTTGCACCACCGAGGCTCTGAAGAGCGTGTTCGACTCGTCTTCTCGAAAACCGAATAAATTGTGGGTGGATAAGGGGAAGGAATTCTACAACAAGCACGTTCATCGATTGATCGCCCTCTACTCGATCGAAAACAAAGAGAAAGCTAGCATGGTGGAACGTTGGAATCGAACGATGAAGGAAAAGATGCATAGATACTTCACGGCGAATTCGACCAAGAAATACATATACGCTCTGAACGGTCTGGTCAAAGATTACAACAACACGCGACACAGATCGATCAAGATGACTCCCGCGGAAGCTAGCGATCCTCGAAATGAAAAACGGGTCTACGTGAATCTATATCCTGAGAGATCTAAGATCAGGAAGAAGTCTAGAATGCCGAAATTTGAGGTCGGTGATCGAGTGAGAATCTACGCTTATAAGAAGCACTTTGAAAAGGGTTATACTCCTTGATGGACTCCGGAAATCTTCGTGATAATCAAAATATTTCACACCGATCCGGTGACTTACGAAATCGAAGCTTTGGATGGAGAAGAGATCATCGGAAAGTTTTACGAACAACAATTGCAGAAGACGAAGTTTTGATAAAGAAAACAAATTTTTTTTATTTACTCTCTTTAACATTTTCTTGTTTACACACATATATATATATAGGAGAGAAAAATAATGATAAAAAATAATTAAAACTATTTTTAGATAAAAAAGCAAGCTAATTAATAAACAAAAAACAAAAACCCTTCAAAAAATGGCAAATATACTAGATATAGCACAAAGCATAGTGAAAGATGAAAGTATTCAAGAATATGAGGTTCACGAATACGAACCGGTAACTGGAACGAGTTTGAACAATGCGGGAGAGATAAGAATCAACATCGAAACTCAAGATCTATTCGTACATCCTAGCGAGAGTTACATAGTGGTGCAGGGATGTCATCACCAAGGAAGATGGGAGCGACAATGCCGATGACGACACGGTTACTCTAGCCAATAATGGCATCATGCATCTATTCAGTAATATAAAATACATGCTATCCGGACAAGAGATAGAATCTGTGTTTCATCCCGGTCAGGCCACCATGATGTTCGGACTCTTGACGTATCCTGATGATTTTTCAAAACCCAGAGGACTTAATCAGTTGTGGGTGAAAGACACCGTCGGCCCTGCTAACGCCGGCGCCGCCACGATATTCGACTACGTCGTCAAGACATCCAGACCTAAAGGAACGTTTTCGTTCAGGATACCTTTGAAACACATCTTCGGATTCGCGGACGATTACAACAAGATCATGTATGGATTCAAACACAATCTGACATTGATTCCAAAGGGAAATGATGATGGGGATAGTGAGACTCCCCGAGACCGATGCGGGTAAGATAACTCTACACAAGATATCGTGGTTCGTTCCACACATGGAGCCTTCCATCGTGGAAAAAGCACATCTCTACAAGATCATAGAGTAAATTACCCATGGGATTTAGAGTAATAATAATAATTGATTTTGTAAAAGCGTAAAACCACGAAGAGTGCCCTAAAACGCTTCACAGAAATAAAATACACTTTTCTGAAAATAAAGAGTCACATGTTTCAGTTTCCTCTAGGGAGGTTCAGGAGAATGCTTCAGTAAATAGGAAAGTTTTAAGATTTATTTTGAAGATGTTGATAGTTTCTGAATTTCTGACACTAATAGGCAACGCATTCCACAATCTTGGACCCACGATGGAGAACACACGATCATTAGCCAGATTAGATCTGCTAAAAGGTATGACTAGTTGAATTTGATCTTTAGATCTCAGACTGCGTGATGGAGTGTGTACAGTGATGAGCTCTTGCAGGTAAACTGGAGCCAGTTTGTGGATACATTTGAATACTAAGATCAATATTTTGAAATTGGTTCTCTGTTTAACTGGAAGCCAATGTAATTGTCTTAAAACAGGTGTTATGTGTTCAGAGGATTTGGTACCAGTAATTATCCTAGCAGCAATATTCTGAACTTTTTGAAGCTTCTGAATCAAATACTGCGGCAGCCCCACTAACACTGAATTACAATAGTCTAGTTGTGAGGTGATGAAGGAATGCACAAGTTTTTCAAGTGCTGATTGGTTAAGATACGTTCTCAGTCTTCCAATATTCCGAAGCTGCCAGTAACATTTTGGACATATTTTATTGATATGGATGTCTAGCTTTAAATTTGAGTCCATAATCAGTCCAATATTCCTGGCCGATTCACTTTTCATGGTGATGTTGTTTCCAACCAGAATTGATGTAACAGTGGGTGTAGGCATGCGAACCCCGGATATCACTAAGAATTCTGTTTTAGAGTCATTCATTTTCAGTTTAAAATCTATCATCCATTCCCGCACCAGATTTATGCAAGTTTCCATGTTGCTGACTGCAGTGATTGAGTCACTTTGAAGAGATGAATTAAATGTAATGTACAGTTGGGTATCATCCGCATACAGATGATATGCTATGCCATGCCTTTTAAGAAGACGACCCAGAGAAGACGTGTACAGAGTAAACAAAAGTGGACCAAGAACTGAGCCCTGAGGAACACCACACTTTATCATCTTGCTTTCTGAACCGGTCTTGTTGATATATATTTGTTGACTGCGATCTTCTAGATATGATGCAAACCATGATAAGACAGTTCCACATATGCCATGCTGAGTCAATGTCTGCAAAAGAATATCATGGTCGACTGTGTCGAATGCTGCTGACAAATCCAAGAGAACAAGCAGTACAGCCTTACCCTCAGACACTGATTTAGCAGTGTCGTTGTTGACTCGCAGTAAAGCTGTCTCTGTACTGTGATTGGCTCTGTATGCAGACTGGAAAGGCTCTAAAAGATCATTTTCATGCAGATGTTTTTTTGAGTTGTGAAGCAACAACCTTTTCCAACAATTTAGACAGGAAAGAGAGGTTCGATACTGGTCGATAATTCTTCAGGTTGTCAGGATCAAGAGATGGCTTCTTGATGAGTGGAGTAACAAGTGTTTTTTTCAGTGGGCGTGGAACAAATCCCTCATGAAGGGATGCAGATATAATAGATGATATGGCTGGCAGAAGATGATCAATTGTCTCTTTCAGAAGGAATGTTGGAATTTCATCTAGATCATTGGATTTATTGGATGATGACAAAATCATTTTTCGAATATCTTCTTCCAAGACAGTGTGAAAACTGGAAAAAGACAGTGCGACACGGCTAGCATTCCACCCTCCACGAATCACTTCAATTGGAGATTGATGGTGAAATCCACTTCTGAGAGACCGCGTTTGATCGTGGTTGCGTTTCAGACCGATAGGGATGGGTCTCAGGAAAAGAATGCGTCACAGTTTGATCACTGCAATTTGAGAAACATGCAAGTGTTTCTGAATGCTATGAGATATTCAGCAATCGATTACAATGCGTCGTTCGACAAGAACGATTTCTGCAGACTGTATGGCGACACCGCTGATATTAGAAAGAAGTATCACGGTCTAGACGAATTGACGAGCAACCCTAACATATCTCCCGACGAATACAAGTCGATGTATCCCATGTTCGTATTCGATGTCAGTAAACAGAGTGAACGAGTCAAGAGTGGCATCTTAGACATTCAGATCAAGATGCAATTCGATAGGAACGTGCTGAGAAAAACTGAAGCCTTTACTCTGGTCCTGTCGGACAGAGAATTACAATTCGAATCGGACGGAAATAAGATGTCGATCATTCGTTGAGAGACGTGTGTGAAAAATTTTTTAAAAAATAAAAAAGTAATGAGTAATTATTAAAAACAAAAAAACAAAAACAAACAAAAAAATAAAAGTAATGAGATCTAGAGAGATTGAACATCTTTCTAAATCTCATTACTTTTTTTATTTTTTGTTTTTAATAATCACACATTATTTTTTTTAATTAATTATTTCCACACGTTCAATGTTTGTTCAAAGGATCTAGTTCGATCAGTAGACTCACCACGGAACTGGCGGCTTCGGGATTATTGGTTTTCGTAACGAAATTAATCCTGTCTCCGGCGTTCACTTTGAGAGGCATGCCGAACAGGATAACATTCGCGTGTTGATTCTCAGTCTTTTTGACGCTGTATTTCTTATCGCTCTCTACTCCATTCACCACGAGATTGACGATCACTCTGTTATTCAAATCCGAGGAAGCCAGACTCATTCGAATGATTTCACCTCCTAATGGCATGGGATATCCCACCTGATCCTGTTTCGATCCGCTACCTCCGTTTCCGAAAGACCACTCGGTTTTTCCCTCCTCTAACATGCCGGCCTCCTCAGTCCACACGGTGATCAATTGTCTAGCATATTTGACTCTTTCCACCACCGAAATCAGGGTGCAGGCATCCGTCATGTTCACGGGATCTGGTAGATTCGTGAGCGCGTGTCCACCCATGTCTAGTTTACCTTCCATGATGTCGCCCTTTCTCCAGACCACCCTCCATGGTTCTGCCAGATTGTTTGTTCACGTAGAGATCGTCCACTTGCGATTCTACGTATTCTTGTGATCGCATCATGGCAGAATCTACATAGCCCTTGTTGACTGCAGTTGAGTCCGCATCCGTGACGTCGACCTTTGACAGATTCAATATCTTGTTGAATCCCGCATTCAGATCCGATTTCATTTCTCGTCTGTCAGACTTTCTCTGTTCCAAATCTACGTAGTGTTTGGTTGCCACGTCCTTGGGATTCGTAGGAGTGGCCACATTCATTATCTTGTTAGAATTGGCATTCAATTGCGAGTGCATCGTTTTCTGAACGTATCTATTTCTCAGATGTTCGCTGAATCGCGCGTGAGAGTCGTCAGCGTATTTCTTGGTCGCAGCATCAGTGGAATCTATGGGATTCACGACGTTCACCAAACGTTTAGATTTCAGATTGAGATCGTCGGTCATAGCTTTATCCACGTAATTATCTAGCATGATTCGTTCGAAATCCGACTTCCCCCTGTCGACGTATTTTTTAGTCGCAGTATCTGCGAGATCTATCAGCTGGGGAAGATTGTAGAGCTTCTTATCGTTCATGTTCAAAGGTTCCTCTCGAGGTTCGTATCTCCGAATGTAATGTTCGTCCAAGTTGGCAATGTCGTAACCATCACCGACTTCGAGCGTCTTCCTCTTCTTTTTGGGTTGACTTTCGTCATCACTTCTACCAAATTTATCGACTGGCATGTTGTTTTGAGATTTTTGTTTTAAAAATATATTTCAAACACAGTTTATTAAAAATGAATTATTTCACTTATTTTTATTTTTCGTTTTTATTCGATTAAAATTTTTTATATAATTTTTTTACCTTTATATATAATATAAAAAAAAATCTCTCTCTAATGTAAATCATTGAGAATGTCTTGAAACCGATCTCCTTCAGACCATCTCTTGAGAATGTAGAGACATAGGTGACAGCCAAACACTTGATCTGGCGATTGCACTCATTCCATGTTGTAACGAACCATTGATTTGCTGAAATAGTTCTTTATTTCTTTCGGCGGTGAGATTCCGTATCTGTCAAAATAATAATTCTTCTTCCCGTTCTTGAACCATGCCACCCAGTGTGTGCCTTCACCCGATAAATCGTCTAGATTTAAAATTCCGCATTCCGATTGTCGAGGTCTTCTCTTTGGCAAGGCATCTCTGGAAAACACACCTAGAAAACCTTTGATTTTCAAATCCTTTGCCGCATTCGACAGATCGATGTTGGATAAGGGTTCGTTAGGTAAGATGACACCTTCTATGTATATCTCTATTTTCTTATTCATAAATGTGTTTTGTTTTTTTTAAATTTATTTATTTTATTATAATTCACTAAAATGACGTTATTTTTTTTATTTTTTATTTTTCTTTTTAAACCAACTCTATCGACTTCTATAATCTTGAATCTGTCTAATTCCTCAACTTCCATAATCTTGAATCCGTCTAATTCCTCTTGATTTTCTGGAATCCTATCATCCTTAATCATATCTGGAATCCTATCATCCTTCAGCCGTCAGCAAAATCTTGTTGACTATTTCGGTATACAAGTCGTGATTTTCGCTTCGAATCGATTTCATAGTCTTATACACCAGACCACTTCCTAATCTTTATACTCTTGGAAAGAGATGTTTTTCTTCACCACGCATGCTTTAACCCCTTTGCACTTCTTGATCTCTTCATCTTCTAGACGATAAGCATATAGTTTGGGTCTCAAACCCACGAATTCGAGGATTTGTTTACCGCCGCTCTCGTCCTTATATTTACCTAACACCTTCTTGTTGTCGTTCGATTGAATGTTGGATGGGATAATTGCTCGTGTCGAACCACGCGGCCACGTCCGGTGATATATCTCGGTAGACATCTTTCGTCTCTATCTCGTAAACTAAACTCTCTGTGTCGGTGAACAGTAGTTTGGCTTTATCACCAAATTTTCATTTGATGTAATCGTAGTGAAACTCGTACATTAATCGCTTGCTGATATCTAAGATGATCCGCCCGAGATAATATGGTTTGTCGAACTTCATGTGCGTCTTTTGCATGTGAATGGCCACTAGATTTTTGTCGAATATGGTTCGGTGTTTGTAATTGGGTTTTGCCACTAATTTTTTAGCTCTTTTCTCAGATGTGACGAGTCAAACGTCGGTTCTCTTCCTGATGTTTTCCATCGATTTACCGTACACGTAGTTGTTCATGAGTTTGAAGAAATCTTTTTCGAAATCGTTCTCGGCTTGAATTCTGAGATTCGTGTTGAGAACGATGTATTTTTTCATCCAAGGCTCTTCATTGAATTGAATGATGCGATGTATGTAGACTAATTTCATCCCGTAATCGACGTATTGTTTCAAATTCTCACTGTAGACAACGTAGTTACGTTTGTTAAATAAATTGGGAATGAGTTTTTCCTTGTCTCCATCATTTGGTTCCATTCGTTCAGGAGCCAGCGGATAATCATTGTGTAGATCATGTAATTCTTCTGGATAGTTCAAATCGACTTCTAAAATGCAAGGATAGTCTCTCCATTTTTGCATCTCTTCCGGTTCCGTTACCCATTCGAAATTTCCAATCGGTAAAGGATGACTCATAGCCCAACCATACAGATTATTAGCGTCCCAATACTGTATGTATTTATTCGACCATTTCGAATCGAAACCTTCTTTCATGTAGAGATTGTTAGCTTCAGAATATCTGTGGGAGATCATCGAGACGCCACCTCTGGTAGCCCTTTCGAACATGAGCAACATGTCCACGTCGGATAATAATTACAATTGGACTTCGGTGGTCTTCAACAGAGCGTCCCACGACAGTGCGGTGAAATACCAAGCCGGATCCAGATCGTAATTTCGATGGCAGACGTCTCAAAAATTTTCAAACACGTCTGCCAAGAGCAGAACGTCAGACTTCAGATAAAGATAGTGATAATCTCTCATGGTTTTCATATTGAATGATTTCCACACGTTTTTAGCATGTTCGTAATTCTCGTCGGAAATGTCGGATTCGTATAATTTTGAATAAAAATCTTCTTTCGAAGGTAGTGCGGTGTTGTCGAATCTCTTTAGATCGTTCATGTAATTGTAAGGATAGACTCCTTTCCTCAACATGACATCTACTCGTTCTCCAAAATGTTCGCTCGTGATTTTAAATTTATCCTTGCTCATGTTATCGACTAATGTTTCCAGTGCAGTCGACATGAATTTAAAACTGTCGATGAAACATATGCCTCTACGAATGAATGTTGTTTTTTCTTTCAACGTCTCTCCATCGATTACTCTTTTCTTCTCCATGAGCTTCCATTTCGTGAAGGAAATGTATCTTTCTTCACTGTTCGCGATGCAATTTAATTCTTCGTGGGAGGTGCTGAGATTTTTCATGAACAGATGACTGTCGTAACCCAAGAGATTGTGAAATATCACCGGATAGAAAATGGCGTCTCGATATTTTAAATTACACTTGCTGTGAGCCGGACCTCGATACAGACCCGTGTGATGATCATGGTCTCTGACCTTCTTATTTTCCTCTGAATTCTCGTCGAACGATTGTCTGCATATGTGACATTCGGTGGCTCTGTTATTTTCATCGTGCTGCTCTCGCGTGATGATCATTTTTGCCGGAGTTTTGAATTTATCGTATAACATTTGAATTTTCGATTCTAACTCTTCCACGAACCTGTGAGCCACGTCGTCGTCTTCGCACTGTTTCGTGTAGATGAAGGGACCCATGTCGTGTTGCGAGTCGAAAGTGCATTTCACGTAAATGCAATAACCTGAAGACGTGTGTTTTTGATATCTTTTGACGCAACTTCGAAGAGCGTCGGGTTGACACGAACTCATTTTCACGGTGAAGCATTCAAAATCAGCGTACACGATGAATGGTACTTTTAACCTTCTATTGTGATTTTTGAACTTCACGATGGTGTTGGTTTGGGCATTTCGATGGCAACACCTTGATTTTCGTTGCAATATTCCTGATGTTTTGCTAACGATTTTTAGCTCTGAAACATGTTCATACAGTTGCAACATAAACATATCTTTCCTTTATGTTTATTATTTTGTCTCGACAGTAATTGACTCAGATTTTTAAGCCAACAATAATGACGATTGTCACCATTCGAAATCGATAATAAAATAATCGTCTTTTCTCTTTCGAAATACGAAGTCTGTCTGAGAGGATAGATCGTTTGTTTTTCATCATCGTATCCCAAGACGTTCACTGCTATGTGGGATTTTGAGCCTTGAAACGTTTGATGTGTTTTAACTGCGTTGGAAAAGTCACTCCAATCGAGATTTTTAGAAGTCTCCTCGTAATGAAAAACTCTCTCAGGATGGATTTTGACAGGGTATAAAGCGGAGGTGACTGCCCATTTAAAACACTGATCATCTTCATTTCTCACGTTGACCACAGCATTCTTTTTAGCTAAGAAATATGGTAATTCCACGTAGGAAGACCCTTTCAATGAATCGTTTTCAGTTATATGAATTTCGAGTTTCAACACCTCATCGAACGTCCAATTGCTACCTTCATGTTGATAATTCGCGAGAGACGTCAACATCTTGCCTTTCATCTTTTCGAAAACGTCCGATAAATCTGAACCTCAAAATATGGGTTCGACATTAGATCTGAAATATGCATTTTTCACGATGCTCTCGCTGGACTTCACATCGATTTTATTCATCACGCAATGGAGTATCATCTTAATTTTTTGTCCCATGTTCATGTGTTCGTGAAACAAATCCAATACTTTTTTCTTCACCCGTTCCATGAACAATTTCGGATCGAATTTCTTGAACGAGGGAACCACATCGAAAGTTTTAAAAATGCCTTTGATCGCTCTCTCCCATTCTACAGGCTTCGATTGGAATATTTCCGCGACGAGTCATGCTACATATTCTTCTCCTTTCCCTTCACTGATTGCTTGTCGAATTTCGCTCGATATATCTTGTTTGTCTAGAATCTGAAGTACATCACTCGTTTTCGTTTTAGTTTTTTTTCTTTTCTTTTGAAACTTGAAGTTCTTCAATGGCTTTTCGTTTAGTTGTCTTCTTATTTTTCACAACTGATGCATTTTTTGACTGTTTAAGTTTATCCACTTCCGATCTTTTGATTCTTTTCTTTCCATCATTTCGCAAATAATATTTTTGTATGACTTCAATTTTTTTTGATTTGGTTCTATGATTTCTGAAATGTGGAATTTTTAATATTTTACAAATCTCGTTTAACTGAGGTATGGTTTTCTTATTTATATATGTTTTAATTCCTTCAAAAAAATTTTTTTTTGATGAAATTAATCATTTTTTTTATGTTCCTTAACATGAAAAAATTGAATTAATACGAGAAAAAAGGATGTTAAAATTAAACTTTTTATTTATATATATAAAAAGAAAAAACTTTTACAAAACAATTTTTTTACATTAAAGAAAATTAAAATTTAAAAAAAAACTTTTTTTATATATATAAAGAGTGAAAAAAACAAAAAACTTTTTAACAAATTATTATTTAAATACAAAATTTAAAAATATATATTATTTGCAAGAATTCATAAAACAAAAAAACAAATAATCGATCATGACAACAACACCTAAAAAATGCGAATTGAAATTGAAACGAGTCGAAACGTGTAAGAAATTCGGTTTTAAAATCTATAGATTACAACGACACGATTCCATCGAATTGAACGAGGTCGAGACAAAGGGCTTAGAGCGCAAATACGACAAATATAACATGCCTTTGAAATTGGACGAAGCCATGCTCGATTTGTTTTACGATTACCAAAGTGATCTACAGAAAATCGTCATTGCCAAAGATAGAGAATTCGACAAGGACGATTTGTCGTTGTCCTATGGAAGTAACATAGATACAAAAATCTCACGCGAAATCGTGGACAAATCGGGTGGTGAGAGCACGTTCACCGATGTAAAAAAAAGATAAACATTCAACACATTTTTGAAAAAGGAGAATACACGAGTGTCAACATGCTAATAGCGGACTTGGAAATATAAACAATAGAGAGATTGATTTTTAGAGAAGAAGAAGGAAAAAAAAGTAATGAGATGTAGAGAGGTTGATCATCTCTAGATCTCATTACTTTTTTTTGTTTTTTTTTGTTTTTGTTTTCCTTCTTCACTATCGCCGATATATTATAATAACGATTCCTTTTTTCTCAAATTTCAGCGTCGATTCTTCTTTTCTTTTTTTTGTGATATGTTACGTTTTTTTTATAAGAACACATTTGTTTATCTGAATCATAATTATGAACGAATGTTATGCATCTCTCGGTAACACTCTCATCATTACCATTCTCTTCAGAAGGTAGTGGTGCCAGTGGAAAACGTCTCATTCTTTTAAATTTCAACCTCCTATCCCGATCTTTATTTAATTCTTTTATCAGTTCTTTCCTAAGATATCCATCATTAGCGTCTAATCGTTTTTCCACATCTTTTTCGCACTCTATCTCGCGATATTCATCATTATCGTCTAATTGTTTTTCCACCTTTTTATCCATTTTATATTATTTTATACTTTCTATGATTTATATTTTATATAATTATAGAATTTTTACATTATAATAACATACTCAAAATCGGTATATTCTTAAATGGCGAATTCTCACCAAACAACAGACCATTGCCGAGTCGATCAACATTCCGTCCACTCTTTAGATAGAGACCGTTTCCACTCAAAGAGTTATCACCTCTAACGGGTTCTAGATACAATCATTTACCGCTGTCGTCTACGTGGACGAGACACATGGCTCCTCCCGTCTTCAAAAACAGTCTGTTGCCACCCATTAATTTCTCAACTGCCGAACTCGCAAGTCCCAAGAGAGCTCCCACGCCGAGAGTCTTTCTGAGAAAGGGTAATGCTTTTGCGGCAAAGGGTAATGCTTTTGCGGTGATTCCTGCCAATAGCGGTAGGATTCCGCCTTTCATTCTCAAATTGTATCTCAATTGAGCGGGACTCAATCTCACCTTCAACCCTCTTCCATCACGAATCGCTTTCTCCATCCTTTTGATTTGACTTCTGGTCCAGGCGATCGAATCCTGACCACCACTCGTCAGATCTTCGTGAGTGAATTTGAATCTCACCACCTCGCCTCGAGTTGTTAACGCTCTCTTAAGTTTCTTCCTCTATCCTGCGGATATGTTCACGTTTTTAACCACGTATTGTGTCATAATTCTTTTTTTAAAATATATTTTCTTCAATTGTTTTTTTGTTTTAATGATAATTTTATATATATATTAAATAATGTTTGTAAATTAATATTGCGTTTATTTTATTTTGTTATTTATATATACACAATATTTTTTTTTTTGCTTTTATATTTCTCTTATGTGAAATCGTATCGTCACCCTCTCTCCGCGAAGATCTAACAGTTCACCATTTTGAACCATCAACGTGGTTTTGAGACTATACAACGTGTCTAAAAACGTTTGGAAAGAAGGAATAGATCGTCGGTTGAGCGCTACCATTCACGTAGCTTCCAGCAATCACATCCACATTCACCAGAATGCTATTGACTGTGAGAATGTCGACCGTATTTTCAGATGCTGTGTGGCCTCGATACATCTTTCGATCGAATCCCAGCATCTTGCCTATAGAATCATCCGTGTTGAAATCCACTCGAAAATTATCTTCCAAATCCAACATCGTCTGTAAGGTATTAGGGTTGGGAGCGAGTCTGATCTTGTTGCTTCCCTTTCCATCCGTCTTCATTTGCGTCTGAATGTAATTGTTCAAATCGTCTATGTCGTAACCTCCTTTGGGAATTCGAATCTCCAACCAATCCACTCTGTCAGAATACTTAAACGAGTTATTCTTTTCGGTGACGTTGGGAAAGGAATAATAAGTCTCCAGATTCACCAACGCCATCTTGTATCTTTTCTCTCTATTCAATTCGATGGAAGGTTCGAATTTCATCACAAATCGAGTCGAATCGCCACTCACCACGATTTGAATGGATTGTTTTGCAGCCGTATTCTATATAATCATTCTAACAATTCTCCTTGTTTGAACATTATATTTTAATTTTTTATTTTATTTTTTCAAAACTAAATTATTTGATGATTTATTATTTTCTAATTTTATTTTCGCTCTCTATCTTATTATCATCAGAAACATAAAACTTGTCGAATCCGCACCGATATTTTCCGCGATTAAATTCGCTAGTCAAATCGATCACGACGAAATTGTAAAGTCCTCCATCCCAAACCCTCCTCCTGAATTCCGCCACACTCATGTCGTTTGCGACGTGATCGCTATAGATGTGATTGAGATTCTTGAGATCTTGGCGAAAGAGACATAGAAAATTAGCGTTCTCCCTTATCGTCTGTCTGGGCAATCGAAAATAATTCTGCGACAGGTAGAAACAGTCCACGTCACTGTGACGACCCCTAACGTAATACGATTCGCATTGGTTCTGTCTTTCCAAAAGCAGATCGTCGAAAATCATGAGATTCTTATCTTCCGATTTCAATTCTCTAGGATCCGGAACGTCGCTAGCGTTCTCATAAAATCAACACTCAACGTTCGAAGATGCATTTCTCTTCATCAATTCCATCGCCGCACCGTCCAAAATGGTCGAAAGAGAAGGTTCACTTTTGTCAAATTCCTCCCTACTGTCAAAGATTCTGGCTATGACGTCCTTAGGCAATCTACGATCCATGCACTCTCGACGCAATCTGTATTCGGGTTGAAACAAGCTCTTGCCAAGCACAAACAATCTGTTGTAATCCAACCAGTCGGGTCACGGCAACAGATTCATCAACAGATTGGTCTTTTCACAATTCGATTTTCCCACTATCAAGCCTCTTATGCTTTTAGGAAAGAACTCATTATTCAACCTCTTAGTCGCGGCGTCATTCCAAGACATATCTTTAATGTTCATCTTTGTTTATTTTTTTTTTGTTATTTTAGATTTTTTCAAACACAATTTTATCTTTTATCAAACTCAGATTTTAATATTATTATTTATTTATATTACACCGTTGCGAGTTCTCTTCAATCCAGATCCGCTCATCATTTTGGCTAAATCTTGTATGGGTACCACAGCATCCTTAAAATCTTTCCAACTTTTCGGCGTTCGCTCTAACATAGCTCGCTTCGCCGGTGGATTGATCAACTTGTCGATCAACGCGTCGGCTGCCCTCTTGCCAGCCACAGAAGCTATCCTACCACTGGCTTCGGAAGAGGCTTTCTTACCAGCATCCAAAGCCGTCTTCTTACCAACCTCAAATGCGGTCGATGCGAGTTTTCTACCTGCATCACTCGTGAACGCTCGCATTATAGAATCGACGATGCCAGAACCGCCTTGAACGTAAGTTCTAACGTATCCCCTGTTCTTTATCACCAACATATTTTTATTTTATAATATATATTTTGTTTTCACCGGTAAATCGTTTGTTGTTTAAATACTTTTATTATTCTAGTGTAAAATTTACTGTTTTTATTTTATATATTTTGTTTGTTTGTTTCTCTCTACTTATTATATACATCAATCCTTCAATTCGTTGATCAGCCTTTTATAATGGTTTTTATTCAAAAACTTCTGTCTTAACAATTCGTCGCATATACTAACTATTTCATTATCTAATCCTGTGTTACCAGCACGTCTACTTGCCATCAACAAACTCAATCTCTGGGACAGAGCATCAGAATCGCGCGGAAGAAAAGTGGTTTCCACCCCTTTGCCAGTCACCAATTCGACGAACTTCTTATTCATATCCCATATGGGTTTCACCACTTTCGTCCACTTGTAACCTCTGTTGGCTTTGGGTCTCGTCTCTCTGGCATCGTTATTTCTCTTCATGGCATGGGTCTGAACCAGAATGTCGCCGTAATTGTCGAAATCCTGTTCCATGTAATCACTAGGCTTGTCGAAAAGGAGCAATTTGCGCAGTCCATCAGTTATTTTATACTTATTCGAACCGACGATTAAATTATCATCATCCATTTCCACTTCTGTGTCGCCCACAAAAGTTCCGAATCCTTATAAATTCCATACAACAGATCTCTCTTACCACCATCCTCGGAGGACGACGCGACGCTATCAGTGGTGATAGTCGAAGCTGTATCGTCGCTCTCGCTCACATCAGTTTCGATTCTCATGGGAACGTGATCCGGTGTAGATTGAAAGGAATACTGTTTTGTAAAACTACCGGGCAACGAACCCATTCTCAAAGAACTCTCTTTTATGGGTCTCAATTCTTCAACTATCTCCTTCCTGCTTTGTTCCTGAACCTCCGTCATGGGTTTAAATATTTTTGTGGCTTCGCGTGTAAGTTCCATCTCTCTAAGACGTTTGCTTCTGTCAGCCGATTGAATGCTCTTCTTGGCACGTTCATATTCGTTTAAAAGCTGATCTCGACGTTTGGCATCCATCTGTAAAAAACATTTTTTTCGTTTTTAAATTATTAATATTTCCTTTGAGTATGCTAATGTGAGTTATTTATTATTTTCAAAATTAAATGTATAATTATTTTTATGTTTTAAGTAAATAAAAATCTTCTGTCTTTAATATAATAACTAAAATCCAGTTGAGGAAAAACATTTTACATGATAAAACCTCAAAAATGCGTTTTGCCTCTGAACGCATTAAAAATAGCATCACATATTATTCACTCAGTGACGAACTGGAGAACTTTGAAAAGTTTCAAAGTTTTAGTGCATGAGAAACCGGTTTCTGATTTAACACGTTTGAGAATAATTACATCCGTTAAAAGGGTTCATTCATATCTCCGAACATTATCACGAATATATTAAAAATGTATTTACCACTTAAACCTAATTGAGTGGAAACGCGCTTTTATTGTCTATTATTAAAATGATCCATTGAACGAAAACCTTTCATTCACACTAGAACAAAAACATGAGTGTCAGTTTTATCTCTTAAAAATTCATCTAAGTCAAAAAGGTTTTATAATAGAATTTTTATTTGAATGAAACAATTCTACGAACTATTTTTATTTGAATGAAACAATTCTACAAAGTGTTTTATTAAGGTTTATTTCACAAAATTCGCAGTGACAAAACGTAAACAAACGATTTTCCATCGATTCTAATTTTCTAAAACTCAATTTTTTTTTCAATGTCATCCGTTGAAACGAAACCCTTTCATTCACACCGAAACAAAACATGAATGTCTATTATAACAGATTCAATTTTATAGTCGACTCTTTTGAACGAAAACCTTTCATTCACACCAGAACAAAACATGAGTGGCAGTTTTATCTCTTAAAAATTCATCTAAGTGAAAAAGGTTTTATAATAGAATTTTTATTTGAATGAAACAATTCTACGAACTATTTTTATTTGAATGAAACAAATTCTACAAAGTGTTTTATTAAGATTTATTTCACAAAATTCGCTGTGACAAAACGTAAACAAACGATTTTCCCATCGATTTCTAATTTTCTAAAACTCATTTTTTTTTTCAATGTCATCCGTTTGAAACGAAAACCTTTCATTCACACCGAAACAAAACATGAATGTCTATTATAACAGATTCAATTTTATATTCGACTCTTTTGAACGAAAACCTTTCATTCACACCGAAACAAAAACATGAGTGTCTATTATGATAGAATTTATCGAATTCAGTCTTATAGTCGACTCTATTGTGAGCCTCAAAAACGGTTTGCGGATTCTGGGACACTGTCCCTGAATCCGCAAACCACCTTTTTGACGCTGTCCCAGAAGCCGCAAAACGTTTTTTGCTCGCGTTCACCAACGATGGATCGATGGTCTAATTCACGATGGGAACGTCAACAAAAATTTTTAAGAAAATTTTTATGTACAATTTCGTACATTTTTCACTTTTTTGAGCGACGTGTACATTCGACTCGTTCGGCAACGGGTATTTGAACGTTAAAAGTGCGATCTGTGAGCCCTAAAACAATCGCGGATTCTAGGACACCATAAAAACGACATTTTTGTGAACGTGAACGCGATTTAACACTGAATCCTATGAGAGTAAACGCACCATGTACGTGTACGTGTACGGTACATGTACAACGTGTCCTGGAATCCGCCTTTTATACCTACTACGTTTTGCTATTTCGTCCTCTGAGTTCCACTGACAGAAGGCACATAGAACACCTTGGAACTCTGGAGACGATTTTCTGCTATCGCTAGCGATGCAAATTGTAATTGCGTTGCACGATTTGAAGAAAATTATACTTTATTATTATAGTGAAATTTCGCTTCTATTTAAAAATAGTCCGTCAACGATTTCCGATTTTCTTTTTCCGCAAGGTTTAGTGTTGCCGTAGAAGGGAACAATCAGCAGCTTTCTGTCATTGTCTTGAAACTGTTTGCAGTCGAATTGGGCTGAATGTTGCGCAGTAAAATGTCACGTAGCACATAATAAAAAGAAAATCTACGCTGCTTTAGTGAACAAGCGCTCGTGAAAAGTAAAATTTTCAGGTACACACTCGTGGGTTAATTCCCGATAGTCACTAAAACAGCTTAGATATCCTCAAAATATCGTAACCCGTCAGCAAGTTACGCTATAGAGCACGATGATAACCCATAGGAAAAAGAGTGTTGTGATGCTTCTCTGCCTTCTATATTTTACTTCGCCAGTCATGATTTTTTACGTCGTTATGAGATTTCCTCCTTTTTGAAAATCAACAACTAGCTCGCAATCTCGCCGAGGCGAGATCGTACATTAGTTGCTGCTATTTATCTTGCCGGAAGTTCTTTTAAGTTGGAAACAGCATGCCACTATATTCACTTGTGGGTACAATAATTAGCCTTTGAGTTGTGACAGTTCCGAAACATTGACAGGAAAAACATTGTCATGTTTTTCCTGTATTTCCTGTATCACATGCGGGATTAGCAATTTAATGAAGTTATGTTGTATTACTTTGTAGTAACTTATAGTTCGGTCGCGTATTTTACAATTTGCGTATCCCACACGTAACCTAAACCGTCGTTCGTTCAGTGTTTTCAATCATAATGCAAAGCATCCCTTACACGAGTAGCGGCGGGTTAGGGCGACCACGAGAGGAGGTATCCACTTTCATCGGTGGGGTTCGGAACCTATCCGGGGAAGGCCGGTGTTTCTCTCCGGTTCCATCTTTGCATATGATCACAATGTATCCCAACCAAAATGTTTCCGCAGTTATATATAGCCTCAAGCTGTAGACTCATTCATATTTATTTCAAAAAGGGAAGCCAGTTTAAAGCTGCTAACAGGAGACCCTTGCGGGAGAGCTCTATAGGCATTTTGCATGGGTTTTATGTGTTATCGTGGATAATACCAGAGAAATTTGGAACTTGTCCCACAGGACACATAATACCATAGATGTTTTTACTATCCATCTTCAGAGCGAAGCTCGCTTCGCTCGAAAGATGGGTAGTATATATATATATGGTATTATACGGCCTGAGGGACAAGTTAGAGACTACTGTGATAATACCGTGCCCCCAGGTCTCGATGCTTAGGAAAACAAACTGTGATAAAAATTTCAATTAATTTCTTTTTACCCCCGTGCATCCGCCTCGGTGGCGTGTCCACTGGAGTGCCTGAGGGGAACTGCCCCGCCCAACTAAAATTGCCCCCCCCCAAAAAAAACAAAAAAAACATTGGCCAATGCAACTTTCACATAAGATATAGAGCCCTAAAATGGTCTATAATATAAGGCTACACATATTACAAATATCTCAGATTCGTTCTTAGGGCATTGGTTTTTGATAATTTTCTCGGGGAGGGGAGGATCTAGTCCTAACTAGGACCCTCCATACCGCCACCTCACAGCTCACACTTCCCCTCAGAGAAGTGGGGGAGGGTGTAACGACCGGTGGGTCCAGATTAGGACAATGGGAGGCCCCTTCTCCACACCGCGGCTTTCCAAATATGTTTGCCCCGCCCCCCCCCCCCCCCGAAGAAACAAAAACTGGCTAGTGCACCCCATGATATAAAATTAGGTTAGGCGCGTGATCCGCCTATGGAGAATTAGGGGCATTGTCGATTCCGCACAGTTGCTCAAGGTTAAGGGTCCAGCGCTCAGATAGCTAATAGAATATACATAAGAAAAGGTCATCATAAGTTTTATTTTATATCGATGTATCTCCCTGCCAATGTTTTCGTTCGCACTTCCCTCTTCTCACGAAAAGGTATTTATATGCGGCGAAGGGACATCTGAGACTGGAAACCCCAGGTCTTATCTAGCCACTCCCAATTGGTGAGTTGCCACTGATACCCGCGATAATCGGGAACAGACCTCTATTAATTGGTCTGCCCCCAAATAATGAATATGGACTATTCCCGTTGTTGTCATTGAACTGACATGGAAGATTCTTCTTGAGTTCACATGGTGAATGTTGTACATGGTAAACCTATATTTATGGCGTCTAAACTCTAATATGTTGTACATGGTAAAATTTTAAGTTAAAACGTCTAAAACTTGAATTCTTCCCTGGTTTTCACTGGTGGCAACAGGGGAGGCGGACCCCCCCCCCCCCCCCAACACACACACGTTTTTCACCAATATAATGTAAGTACCCGAACGGCATTTTCCGACATATTCTCTACACATCACCTATACATATATGACCACATTCAAGATTTTACTGAATAAAATTAGAAAGCTTCAAATGGAACGTAATATTTCAAAGAACGATTTCAAAGTTATGAATAGCCCTTTGAACCCGAGAGGCCACTTTTCCGGCCTATGAATATTATACTTTATAAATTCATTAAGTATGATAGCTGGTAAGTGAATGTGTGGGGACGACCAATCAATATTTTCAACGTGCAGTCCTGAGGCTGCACGTTGAAAATATTAATTGGTCTGCCCACAAATAATGAATATCGCCTCTTCCAATTGCTGCCTTTGAATTGATGTGGAAGATACCATCAGGGTTCTAAGGGTTAAATAAAAACAAAACAAAATAAATACGATGAGATTAGTGTCTTAAATAGAGGGGGTTTAAGGATGATTGGTAGCGTATATAAATTTATATATTTTGCATGAAGCCAAACGCCTCACCACCACTGAAGAAAAATTATTTTCCATCCTACACCCTTGCGGTATCCAGACCAGAAATGTGTCACCCCAACTTTTCTTGGAGCTTCCGACGCTTCTGAGTGGCGGGGTATCTCTAAAGTTAAAAAAGTCATGCAAAAGTAAATGTTAAGTATTACCGTTTCCGTCTCTAATACAACTGAAATTGTGCAGTGGGAATAAGAAATGCAAACTGCGCTGCACATGCAGATAAACTACAGTTGATGCGGCGGTATCGGATCATTGGCGGTAACGGATCACTTTGAAATTTTATTTTGAATAACATTGAAGTTATCGTTTTTCTGTGAACTATGAGGCCATACTTTTGGAAGGCAATTTATTTCTTGTAGGGAAGCGTATTAGGACCGATACTCTTTGTTATCTACATAAATGACCTCCCTCAATCAGTCACCTCGGAAGTATTTATGTTTGCGGACGACACAAGAGTTTTTAAAGAGATTAGGGAAGAGAATGATACAAAAACACTACAGGAAGATTTAGATAACCTACGAGAATGGTCTGAAAAGTGGCTTTTAAAATTCCACCCAGACAAATGCTTAGCAATGAATATTGGGAAGGAACAAGTTGAAGTAAATTATACCTTGAAAAGAGCAGACGGATCAAACTGCAAGCTGAAAATAACTAAAGAAGAGAAAGATATCGGGGTCCTGACTGACGCAAACCTGAGTTTTGACAGCCATATTAATCAAAAAGTGCAGAAGGCCCACTCGATACTAGGAGCAATCAGAAGATCATTTACTCATTTAGACTGCGAAACCCTTACTAAGCTGTATAAAGGATTGGTCAGACCGCATCTGGAATACGCACAACCAGTATTGAAACCTTACAAACAAAAACACATAAATAGTATTGAGAAAGTCCAGAAGCGAGCAACCAAACTAATACCAGAGTTAAAGAACTACAACTATAAGGAAAGACTCCAGAAACTTAACCTTCCAACCTTACAATACAGACGTCATCGAGGCGACATGGTAGAATGCTACAAAATCTTTAACTGTTATGACCCGGAAGTGGGAACTATAGTAAACAAGGTTACAGACAGCGTCACCCGAGGTCACAATTACAAGCTATACAAATCCACTGCAAGAACAGACTTAAACAAGAACGCATTTAGCCAGAGAATTGCCAATACATGGAATAATCTACCACAAAATGTGATAAATGCCCCAAACCTACTAATATTTGAAAAGAGACTTGACAAGTATTGGCAATCTCAAAACATTAAATTCGATTACAAGGCGGAGATGCGGTGCGACAGAGCCTCAGAATATATCATAGAGACTACAGAACAAGAGAGGGATGACGCAACAGGACATTCATCAGAGGTGGACAAAGTGGTGATGAGCCAGCGTCCACTATCTACATAAGTAAACATAAGTAAGTAAATACCAAATATTAGCTTCTCACTCAATATTGGGGTACTCGTAAAAAATAAATAACTTTTTTTGTGCATGCGCAGTGAGCTCCCAAGTTGCAGAAAACGCGAAAATACAAGGACGGCAAAAAGTTGTTTGTTTTCTGGTAATGACATATAGAAGGAATAAATTTCTATTATGAGTTACTTCATATGAATACACGTGTGATTTCCTAAATCAGAAAAATTGCTGTGTTTCCATTTTAAGTTATAACAGTAACTTGTCTTAAAGCTCCCTTTTCCTTGTGTGGCGGGTAACCCATTTCCGCGCTGTTCATCGATATGGACACACGCGGTCGCACAAAATGTTAACGAGAATAAACCGCTTCCCACCCCAACAAACGATATTAACTGCAAAGATGGCGGGGATGGCTGCGATGTCATATTAAATCCAGTAGCAGGGTGTTACCCCATCGGTATTGCCCTTAAAATAGCACTACAGCTGTGCGGACCGGGAAGGGGTTGGGGAGGTTGAAAACTGTCAAATCTCGGACATTTCGAGCAAAACAACGAAATTCGGGAAACTGATGGATTGCAGAAATCCCTCCCCTACGTCGGGGAACTCCGGCATTTTCGTCGGATGACTTGACTCATCTTGTGGGCACATTCGACAAATCGGAAATGCGCATTCCGAACCTTCGCATTCAAATGTATTGGAGATGTCACTGAGTTCTTTCGGGCCCTGGTTGGACTAATACCCAGACAGAGGGTTGACAGGGGGCAACGCTGGCAAACACAAAGGGAGGGGGCTCTAGGCCACGCTGGCGCGGAGAGTGGGCTACGCTTCGACATGTTAGATCACAGATTCAACATGTCGAAGCGTAACCCCGTCGGTGCCAGAGTAGCCCCCTCCCCTTTCGAAAATTGATGCGCTGGTCTGTTATGGCAGAGGTGCTGCGTTGGATCTCTGGTTGAACAAACTTAGCGAGGTGTCAGAACAGGCGCTGACAGAATAAACTGTGCCATTGGTGAAGTTGATTCTGCCACGGCGTACTATCCCGACGGGTGGGGTGCAAAGTGGCGGTCTCCCGTATGCAGAGAGAGAATGGTGTACAGTATAAAGATTCCCCCAGAGTATTTGAGAGCAGCAAGGACACGAAACTACCCCATCCCCTGCGTAGTTCGCCACATTTATCTGTGCCAGTGGGCAAAGAAGAAACTTTAATAAAAGTTGTAAACCGATAACCCTTGTAAAACATTTCTAGCCTCACTAACCTTTTCAGTAAAGTAAAAATCGTGAAAACATTATGAGAATTTTTGTACACAAAGCACCCCCCCCCCCCTCCCCCAGCCCCTAGAAAATAATCCACGATACTCTAATCGTGTTATTACGCATATTGCATAATAGCAAATACACTGTTCTTGAGTTTCTAAACCGATGCAAATGGGATTTAAATACTGCCCACATGTCACGAAAAAAGCAAGTCGCTTCAATTCCACAGCACGCGTAGGCCCCGCCGTATAGATTCTCTTCGTCGACTGCATCTTTTGGTGTTCATAACACTCTAGTCACACAAGATGTGTGGATATCTCGATACAACAACGTCAGTTAAACACACTGAGAGTCCATATATAGACAATTGTTAATTTGCCAGTGTTACCTTAATAGCGGATAGGTGCAGTTTCTTAACTCCAGTGCATATGCGTCTGATTATTAAAGGCATTACAAGGTCGTGTGAAGCAGGATGAAACTGGGGGTGGGGGGGGGGGGGGGCGTGCATGGATAAACAAAATTCGGTAGTTTGTTGTACAGAAGAAGCATTTTCCTAGATTCTCGGGGTCTTTTTGTCAGGGCACCTGAGACCCCGTAAGGCCTGGGCTGACGTGGGGTTATTTAGTCCCGCTGATGAAGTTGCGGGAAAATTAGACCAACGTGGAGGGTCGGAATCCAAGTGTCGCGAACTCGGCGCAGAGAGCTGAGTTAGACCGACGCCGTGATTCCTTCTCTGCCAAATTGGCCTGAAATAGGTTCGATTTCCGTTAGGTGTGATTCCTAATCACTTCAGGCTGTATAATGGAAAGAATGATTTAAAGTAACAACGATTCTTTTATTTACACATAAAAATAAATCCGTTTCAATATTTCAACAATCAACAATTCGATTCTTTTCACAGAAAATGGGTCGCTACGGTTAAATAATTCTAAACAATCACATAGTCATTCGATAGCCCTGTACTGGCACTATAGTCTACACACTGGAAATGTTACTACCGTGAGCTCGCCATAAGAGCTTCACAAATCTGAAATGTTATTACTGTGAGCTCGCCATAAGAGCTTCACCCGCTTAGGCTCAAATGTCAACGTCTGCGCGTAACTGTACCTCTGGCTGTCGGAGGGATCCGACCAGCAATGTTCGTCATCGATAAAGACACCGTACTTCTGATTTGAGTCAGATATTGTCTACTCATACCTTATGTGCCTTTTGAAAGTCCTCCGTGAAAGTCCTATTGAATTATTCACCGTTCCTGGTTGAATTCACGATTCACAAATGCCTTTTTTGTGCTAGGGCAAAATTGTCACTCACACCGATCTCCAGTCGGTATTACGATGCTTCGACAGCAAAACAAACTACTCAGAACGCAATCAGTCTGACGCTTCAAAGGGTTAATACGCACAATACAATCAACCTACACTTCTGACTATTGCAGGCCGATACCTGCTACTCGGCAATCTAAACTTTAACGTTCCACCTGGGGTGTTCCTTCTCACGAATTCGGCCCCGGAGCCGCCTATCAACGTTAAGCTAAATCAATCACGGAATGCCCTCTCTGGCGATTCCAGCCGTTTCAGGGTCCTGTGATCGAAGGTACCCTTATGCCAGGAAACAGAGTCCGCCTGTCCTGGACTTCACCAACGTGTGTGTGACCCCAAGTGTGTGTCTAATGCTCCGCTCTTCAAGGTATATATACTTTTTACTCTAAACTGTCAGGTGGACCGACGCTCATCTGTCCACCTGTCAAAACGGTGGGAGATGGCGTATATCGAGACATAATCAATACAAGTCATCTCGCGCGTGACTTAACGGTGATTTCACTTGTCGAGAGAACCGATTCGTTCTTGTCAATATTGTTACCTAATGATCAGGTGACGATACGATAGACATTTCTATCGTTTTAGAATCTCGTTTCTCATTTGACCGTGACGACATCTTGACACCAACCGATTACGTCTCGTTAGATTCGCGACTACTGTATAAGTTAAATGAGATTAGACCTTATCTAACATACCGTTTCTCCCCTGGGTCCCTGCGCTAAAGCTGGATATACACCACGTGTGTTTTTTCCAGCTTTACAGAGAAGTGAAATTCATGTAGGTTTTTCGCCTTGATGCGGAATATATTCTGAACTTACAATATCTTTAAATATGAGGTCCCTTGCCCCTATATTTAGGCTGGCTTTGCCCTGACAACTCCCTTCTCGAGAGAAACACCCTGTGTATCTCTTAAAACACAAGGGGCAAAGCCACGCACGCTCGCCTCTCACACCTTTTTACAATCTACCCATCATGTTCAAGACTACAAAACTGTGCCCTAGTGGCCGTGGGGTTCATGACCGGGCTCATGCGTCGGCCATATCGATTCCCACGACACACACGCTACCACATGCTCCCGTCTTGCGGGTTTACATATGGAGAGTAGCCTTATTTTTAGATTTGCAGCACTCTCTCTCTCTGTAATACTATATATTTACATCTAAACATACACATTTTTATACACATTCGCCCCTTTTGCAAACAGTTCACTTGGCACTCACTCCGACGAGTAACACCGTCCGCGCCTTTGCGTCAGATGGGTTAATTCCAACGGAGTGTAACTTCGCCTCCCATTCCCCTATGACTTGTGAAGGGGCAAACGACCCCTGATTATGTTGAGCCTCACCCTCGCAAAGCTAAATTGTGACGCACACACTCACACATTCAACACACAGATTTCCCGACCGCGCCTTTGCGACAGACGGGGTTAGTGTATCCCACACTTACAAAACTCGACACACAGGCTTCCCGTCCACGCACACGCGACAGACGGGGCAGTGTATCTCACATTCGCACTCACAAACATCTCTAGTCAGCAGTCAGAGCAACAATAATACTAAAATAAGAAAATTCCTTCCGGGCCTTAACGCCGGGTTTACGAAACTCATCACCTCACCCACAAAAATATTTGCGACTGGAGCCCCCGTCCCAGACACCAGGCCCACAGCCACCCAACTATTGCTTCTTTATAACCACCGACCATTGGTAGGGGCCCGGTTCCCAGTATCCCCTTAGGTAACCCTTGACACACCCCTACTTCTCGCCCCGTTATTTCTACGGGTATTCCACCAGGGTCTCCATACCCTGTCATTGTCGCATTCCCAAGAGCTTCCCTTGGCGCTATATCCCCCAGGCTCACTCGTCCCGGCGACTACCGTCATTCGAACGACACTGGCCGTCCTTGGACCTTGTGCCGTTGACCCCCCGGTCCATTGCGACGACTTCTTGCGCACATTGGGCGCTGTGCGCCCCCGGCACTCTCTACGTGGTCTCCGCCACCTAGGATGCTTCTCCTTTGATTTGTGGACCCTTTCCTCGGTCCCCTGGGCGCCCACCTTAGCGGTCCCATCCACTTTAACATACTCAACTTGTGTTGACCCGTGACCCCTCAATTCTGGGGAAGTTTGCCCAGCCATTTGCGTGGGTCTGGCCTCCCCTCTCCACCCGGGTGACACCGACTTCTTGGGGCGCTCAACTCCCCCACATAAATTTGCTTGAGGGTCTTTCCCCAATGATCCCACTGGGTTCCCTCGCTGTTTGGCGTTTCGCCTGGACCGCCTGCGGCCCCTTCTCCCTAATTGGACAGGAGTCGTCCCTCCTGAAACTTCCCGACATTTCGTCGTGTAGGGGCCATCCCCTGGACCATCGGATTGGTTCCCCCTGGGAACCTTCCCTTCCTTACTCGTTGGGCCCTCACTTGGCCCCCTATCCCTGGACCATAACTCATCAGGGCTTGCCCTCACCCCTGGGATATTACCTATGACCAGGTCATACACAGGTGATTCAATGCACATGGCTTCCACTTCGCCAAAATAAAATGGGGTATCCACAGTTATCCTCGCGATGGGGAACCTTCTAACGGTCCCATCTATCAAAATACACAAATGGTCGCGCCCCAACAATTGCTTGTCGTCAACGAGTTGCTTTCTAACCGCTGCAGAGGAGCACCCAGAATCCCGGAGCAGACGGATCTCCCTTTGTCCCACATACCCTGGGTACACTGGCATATCAACCTTCTCCTGCGAAGTTGTGAGCCTCTCACACATGCCACTTATTATCGGGACAACCTTCCCGCCTTCCAGCCTTAATTCTCCCTCTTGTATACATTCCCGGAGGGGACTGTGTTCTGGACCGATAGTTTGACAGAACGCTGCCGTCTGTCTACTGGGCCCTGGATCTACGCGGTCACCTTGCTTCCAACCCCTTGGCGCTGCGTTCCCGGCCCCCTGCTGAGGTGGTCTAATGTTCCCAGTGATCCTTACCTGCTTCTGCCAGCAGTCCCTGGCAATATGACCCCGCTTGTTGCAGATAAAACAAGTGGTGTCCTTGGGAGCGCTCCCCTTCCGCCTGGTCTGCGACGCAGGAGGATCGGGGTGGTGTTGCCTTACGGGTGCCATTGCCAACCCGTTTGCCCCACCCCTAGCCGATTTGGGTGCGTTTACACTCCCATCGTGGGCCTCAATGTAGCGTTCTGCCACAGTTGCCATCTCATCATAGGTGGGCGGACCCCTTTCATTGATGAACAGGCCCAACTCCTTGGAGCATGTAGTTAAAAACTGCTCCCGGAGAAATAGATCTCGCAGGGCTCCATATGACTCATTCACTTCTGCGAGATCAGTCCAGCGGTCAAAGTACCGCCTAGCTCGGGCAAAATACTGAGGTACTGTTTCTCCCTTCTCCTGCTTAATCTCTCGGAACTTGGTCCGGAATCCTTCTTCAGTGAGCTGGTATCTCCGAAGGATGGCATTCTTCAGCTCACTGTAGTCGTTAAGAAGTGCAGGAGGCATACTGGTATAAGCCTCGAGGGCTTTACCTGACAACAAAGGACTCAAGCACGTAGCCCATGTGTCTTCTGGCCACATTTGACTGGAGGCAAAACGCTCGAACCTCTCCAAGTACGAGTCCAAGTCATCTGTGTTTTCATTAAAATGAGCGAGGTGGGGGCGTGGGGCATGAATTGCTACCCCTGCACTCCCGTCCCCTGAGCGCCGACTTCCATTCTCCACATCGGCCCTTGCTCTGAGGAGCTCCAATTCTCTCTCGTGCCTCTGTTGTTCTAATTGGGCTTCTCTCTCTCTCGCCTCATTTGCTAATTGAATCTCTCTCTCTTTCGCCTCTCTTGCGTCTTTCTCACGCTCTCGTTCTAATTGGGCTTCTCTCTCCCTCGCCTCATTTGTTAATTGAATCTCTCTCTCTTTCGCCTCTCTTGCGTCTTTCTCACGCTCTCGTTCTAATTGGGCTTCTCTCTCCCTCGCCTCGTTTGTTAATTGAATCTCTCTCTCTTTCGCCTCTCTTGCGTCTTTCTCACGCTCTCGTTCTAATTGAATCTCTCGCTCTTTTGCGTCATTACGTAAGGCAATCTCCTTGGCCTCACGTTTCTGCTCATCTTTAACGAACTTCTGAAGTTCGGCTCCCTCAAGGCCCATTTCCTTGCCTAACGATACCAGTTGGGCGAGGGGTGTAACAACATCCATTTTGATTTTTTCTTTCTATCTTCAACACTCGTCAGAAAGAATGAAGAAGGAAAAGAAAGAAAGAAAAAAAATATGGCAATTAATCCTAATTTACCTCTGTAATTTAACATAATTAAACGCCCCAATACTCTGAAACCTACCGCAGTTATAATGGCTATTAAGTATCCTCTTGGGGACTACTGTTTTGCGATATTAAACCCTTGAACGGCATCAGCTGACCGAACGCGTCAAAACATAAACAGAACCGCCGTTAAAATAAAACAAAATTTCCATATAGCCATTTTTTACCTTTTAGAAATATCCTGGTTAGCGCTCGCCAATCAATGTCAGGGCACCTGAGGCCCCGTAAGGCATGGGCTGACGTGGGGTTATTTAGTCCCGCTGATGAAGTTGCGGGAAAATTAGACCAACGTGGAGGGTCGGAATCCAAGTGTCGCGAACTCGGCGCAGAGAGCTCAGTTAGACCGACGCCGTGATTCCTTCTCTGCCAAATTGGCCTGAAATAGGTTCGGTTTCCGTTAGGTGCGATTCCTAATCACTTCAGGCTGTATAATGGAAAGAATGATTTAAAGTAACAACGATTCTTTTATTTACACATAAAAATAAATCCGTTTCAATATTTCAACAATCAACAATTCGATTCTTTTCACAGAAAATGGGTCGCTACGGTTAAATAATTCTAAACAATCATATAGTCATTCGATAGCCCTGTACTGGCACTATAGTCTACACACTGGAAATGTTACTACCGCGAGCTCGCCATAAGAGCTTCACAAATCTGAAATGTTATTACTGTGAGCTCGCCATAAGAGCTTCACCCGCTTAGGCTCAAATGTCAACGTCTGCGCGTAACTGTACCTCTGGCTGTCGGAGGGATCCGACCAGCAATGTTCGTCATCTATAAAGACACCGTACTTCTGATTTGGGTCAGATATTGTCTACTCATACCTTATGTGCCTTTTGAAAGTCCTCCGTGAAAGTCCTATTGAATTATTCACCGTTCCTGGTTGAATTCACGATTCACAAATGCCCTTTTTGTGCTAGGGCGAAATTGTCACTCACACCGATCTCCAGTCGGTATTACGATGCTTCGACAGCAAAACAAACTACTCAGAACGCAATCAGTCTGACGGTTCAAAGGGTTAATACGCACAATACAATTAACCTACACTTCTGACTATTGCAGGCCGATACCTGCTACTCGACAATCTAAACTTTAACGTTCCACCTGGGGTGTTCCTTCTCACGAATTCGGCCCCGTAGCCGCCTATCAACGTTAAGCTAAATCAATCACGGAATGCCCTCTCTGGCGATTCCAACGTTTCAGGGTCCTGTGATCGAAGGTACCCTTATGCCAGGAAACAGAGTCCGCCTGTCCTGGACTTCACCAACGTGTGTGTGACCCCAAGTGTGTGTCTAATGCTCTGCTCTTCAAGGTATATATACTTTTTACCCTAAACTGTCAGGTGGACCGACGCTCATCTGTCCACCTGTCAAAACGGTGGGAGATGGCGTATATCGAGACATAATCAATACAAGTCATCTCGCGCGTGACTTAACGGTGATTTCACTTGTCGAGAGAACCGATTCGTTCTTGTCATTATTGTTACCTAATGATCAGGTGACGATACGATAGACATTTCTATCGTTTTAGAATCTCGTTTCTCAATTGACCGTGACGACATCTTGACACCAACCGATTACGTCTCGTTAGATTCGCGACTACTGTATAAGTTAAATGAGATTAGACCTTATCTAACATACCGTTTCTCCCCTGGGTCCCTGCGCTAAAGCTGGATATACACCACGTGTGTTTTTTTCCAGCTTTACAGAGAAGTGAAATTCATGTAGGTTTTTCGCCTTGATGCGGAATATATTCTGAACTTACAATATCTTTAAATATGAGGCCCCTTGCCCCTATATTTAGGCTGGCTTTGCCCTGACACTTTTGTAGGGGAGGGAGGAGTTGATCACCAGGACTACTGGTGAGTGATTTGTGGATTTGCCCTCCGGACATGTCTTTTCTTCGATTTTGAAGTACTTTTAGGGATCCTGTGGAATGGCATATCTCGGGAAACATTTGTAATCAAAAATGGGGGGAGAGGGACTTGAGACTCCCACCCGCGCCCTGTTGACATTTCCTACGACCATGCATTTTTTTTCAACGGGAGATTACGACTTGGCGTCGGATTCTCTAATTGGACGCAGACGTGCATGGTGTAAAAGCCACTATGGGCGGGTCTGCGCCCATGTCAAGTCGCTGCCCGAATGTTGTTGTGTTCTAATTGTCAAGGGACACAATAAAGTATAGCACTCGGGTATTGATATGTGTAGACCATCGAATAGAACAGGCCGCGCCACACCTTTAGTTTAAATCCCCCTCCCACACACACACACAGACACGTTTTTGGAAAATATAGGGTTGGTTGTGATGTAACTACTTTCTACCCCCCCCCCCCCCCCCCTCACACACACACATTTTTATATTTTCATTTTTTGCTTCCAAAACATAGGTTCTGACCCCCTCAGGAAGGAGGGCGTCGCGCCCGTTCCAATGAGGGGTCATAACCTATGTTTTGGAAGCAAAAAATTAACATTTTTAGTTACACGATAATTTTTTTACGAGTGTCGTCTGTTACTAACGTTATGTAAAGGGTTATACCCTGACAATTTCTACACAGACCACAGTGAGCAAGTAAATCGACAGCTACATATATCTGTAAACTAATTTGGCGTTTGCATGGAGAGGGGGTGAAAACAAAAATGCTTCTTATATTATACAACAAAGATATAAGCCAGTTCACTTTAACAATCCTGGGATATTTTGAAAATGATTTTTATGTGATTTATTGTAATTTCTTCGAGAAACCGTTTTTTGTTGTGGCCATTAAAATTTATATCACTTTTATTTTTATTACGTGTTTTTGGCGGAGATTTAGAGTTACCCAAGAAACAAATACGCAGTTCCTTTGAATGATTCCAATGGGAATACTTTAATTATTACCCCCAGATTGGGTTCGAATCCCACCTGCGGCAACCGCGTTGTGTCCTTGGGCATGGCACTTCACCCCCATTGCCCATGTGGGGGCACGGTGACGTTGTGCACTAAGGCGTACTGCACGTCGATGGTGCACTTCAACCAATGCTAACCCTGTTTGTGTGGAGTTGGTATGTTGGGGAGCTGACAGTTGCTCGCCGTTGCTCGGTGGTTCTCTCCGGGTGCTCCGGTTTCCTCCACCTGTAAAACTGTCGTGGTCATGAGTAGCCACTGTGCAGAAAATGTGACCTTAAACACCAGTAAATAAGTAATAAATACCCCCAGATTGCAGACAAGGCATGTCCACCATCTGGGTACGATATCTCAAGCGCAAGTGTACAATGGGATGCATGATGCGATATCGCCAAAATTGATCCGGTACCGCCGCAATCAGGTCACCTAAAGGCGTGCATTAATTGTCACTTTCATGTACAATATCGGTTTGAAACTTGTTTGCATTTTTCAAGGAGACAGTTGTCTTCACACACACGTATATTATATTTAATGGGAAAATACATAGATTGAATTGGCGGCGGCCAATTTTTGAAAGGTGATCCGACACCGCCGTAACAACTATACATTTCCGCTATTCTAGTGTATTTGTTCAAATAACTGAATCGATGGGAGCGCGGTGGCTCAGTTGGTAGAGGTGCAGGCTGCAAGCCGAGAGGTCCTCGGTTCGAATCCCACCTGCGGCAACCGCGTTGTGTCCTTGGGCAAGACACTTCATCTCCATTGCCCGCGTGGGGGCACGATGACGCCGTGTACTAAGGCGTACTGCACGTCGATGGTGCGCATGTCTTCAACCAATCTAACCCTGTCTGTGCTGCAGTGCGGAGTTACGATGTTGGGGAGCTGGCAGCTGCTCGTCGTTGCTCGGTGGTTCTCTCCGGGTACTCCGGCTTCCTCCACCCGTAAAACTGTCACGGTCATGATTAGCCATTGTGCATAAATATGTGACCTTAAACACCAATAAATAAATAAATAAATAACTGAATCGATGATGTATGACAATGATTTTACCGTTGACACGACGAGATGAAAATCACTTCTGTAATATGCTGCAAAAGGCTTAACTTTTCACAACTTTGTTTAGGGAAGTAACATTTTCGAATGGAGAGGGAGTTATTTCATGCATTTGATAAACCTGCCCCGTGCGATGCGAAGAGTGACACTGAACCACGTTGTGGCGATGTGTTCCAGCACCGGTTTACTTGTGTATAAACGGAAGTGAACGGAAGAAACCGGTAAACGTTTTTTGAGGCAGGGAAGGGTTTTCTGAAATACACGGTGTGTGTGTTTTCGCTTCATATACCTACTACTCAAAGTTTGCTAAGCACCAAGTATATCCAACTACCTGTTTTACGTTTTAGTTGAAATATCGTAATGAAAAGTGAAAATATTTTTTATTTAATTATATCTTTAATGATTTAAGTACAGAAATTGAGATTTTATTTGAGTTTGACATTATTTTTTAGCTTTTGAATACGATAACCATGGAAAATGGATATTATTGGTAAAAGAGGAAATGTTTCAATTTGCCAAAACGTTGACGGAGCGAACTGGTAGCCTATTAGCTATTTTAGTTATTAAATTGTAGCTACAATGTAATAAATTGTAGTTACAATTTAGCTAAATTGTAATTACAATTTAATAAATTGTAGTTACAATTTAGCTAAATTGTACTTACAATTTAATCAATTGTAACTACAATTTAGCTAAATTGTAGTTACAATTTAATAAATTGTAGTTACAATTTAGCCAAATTGTACTTACAAATTTAATAAATTGTAACTACAATTTAGCGCCTGTACTTTTATTGGTCAAGATGCATTGTAGCTGCAATTTAACTGGCCAATCGGGTTCGTTGTTTTGTTTTCGCTGAAAATGGCCTGAATAATCTCTTTCTTTGTGATGTTTCACACATTCCGCCGGTTGAGTCAGTCACGGCAACAAAATCTAACAACAGAAATGGGAAAATAAAATCATCATCATTTTATTACAAATATAATTATTTTTATTTTGGTTATCATTGGGCATAAATTGAGTGTTATTGGGCAACATTGGCAACTTGGGTGTCTTTGTGTATCATTGGGGTAAAACACATGCCGTAGGAAATAGAGGGCCCTAGGCAGCGCCGATCTGCGTGGGACTGTAGGTTCAAGTAATGTACAAGATCAACCATGTTCTGGCCCCGCGGGAGAAAATTTGTTTAATCCAAAAGGAAAAGGAGCCATTTCCTGGCACTTGAACCTCTCAAAAGCATCGTTTCACGCCATTCATGTTAGTAGGTGATATTTGCGGATTCCAGGACACGTTGTACATGTACCGTACACGTACACGTACATGGTGCGTTTACACTCATAGGATTCAGTGGTAAATCGAGTTCACGTTCACAAAAAATGTCGTTTTTTCAGGGTCCGTCGTTTCACCCAATTACACCCAATTAACACCCAATTACACCCAATTAAACCCAATTAACACCAATTAACACCCAATTAATATATACGCCCACTGAATTGCGAAGTTATTGTTTCTTGGGACAAATTCTCGAAGCAAGACTACATCGCGCCAGTCGAACTTGACCCATTATTACTAATTAAGTAGGAACAGGCAGAGATCGTTCAGTTAGTTTGGGAGAACCCCCCCCCCCCCCCCCCCACTAATGTGAAATGGTTTTTGCAAATTTTTGCACACTATGTTTGACACATTTCGCCGTACGTGCAGTAGCCTCATTGGTCATAATATAATTTTGTGGTTTCGTAGGTAGGATGTTAGCCAAGCAAACCAAACATTATATTATGGTCTGTGGGGGCATTAGTTTCTATCTGTGCATATGAAATGTGCCTTTCCACTGAACTGAACACCAACTCTCTATCAGCTCTCGGGTCCTTATTGAAAATAATGGGAGTGCCCATCTTGTATAGGCTATATTTCGTCCAAACCTGGCCTTACAGTCGGTAATATAATGTTTCGGTTTGGCACATAGGATGTTTGCCGACCAAACTAAAACATTATATTACGGCCTGTGAGGCCAAGTTTCTACTAGTGCAGTTCTTGGGATATTGTGTATTCAAAACAAAACTGTCCGACGAAGTAATGGGTTCCATCGGCGCACTATAGTCTTCTTCCTAGAATTCACCCCAAAAAACAATTTTTTGACGTTTTTATTAATTGGGTATTAATTGGGTGGTAATTGGGTATTAATTGGGTGTAATTGGGTGTTAATTGGGTGTAATTGTGTGTAATTGGGCGTTAATTTGGTGTAATTGGGTGAAATTGGGTGAAACGACGAACCGTTTTTTCATGGTGTCCCAGAATCCGCAATTGTTTTGAGGCTTACAGATCGCACTTTTCACGTTCAAATACCCGTTGGCGAACGCGTAGATTCAACACGTCGCTCAAAAAAGTGAAAAATGTACGAAATTGTACATGTACATTTTTAAAAAAAAATTTTTCGACGTTCCCATCGTGGATTAGACCATCGATCCATCGTTGGTGAACGCGAGCAAAAAACGTTTTGCGGCTTCTAGGACAGCACCAAAAAGGTGGTTTGCGGATTCTGGGACAGGAAAAATCCACTATGGGTATCCCCACTTACGTCGTAAGTGGGGATACCCATAGTGGATTTTTCCAAACTTAACAGAAAAAAACTAAGTTTTTTTGGAAAATCCCACTATGGGTATTCCCATTTCTGACGTAAGTGGGGATACCCATAGTGGATTTTTCCAAACTCGACAGAAAAAACCCGAGTTTTTTGGAAAAATCTACTATGGGTATCCCCACATCTGACGTAAGTGGGGATATCCATAGCGGATTTTTCCAAACTCAACAGAAAAACTGAGTTTTTTTGGAAAATCCACTATGGGTATCCCCACTTCTGACGTAAGTGGGGATACCCATAGTGGATTTTTCCAAACTTAACAGAAAAAAACTAAGTTTTTTGGGGAAAATCCCACGATGGGTATCTCCACTTGTACAGTATAAATAGAGCTCCTGCGCGCTACAATCATCATTGGCGAAGATCCCCCAGGATTGGCCACACGACAAAAGGTGAGAAGAAATCTACGTGAATCCAAATGTAAAATAATAATAAATTTTATCAAAATAATGTGTATCATTACACCAAGTTACTCTGCGATGAAGCTCCTTCTGACACGTGAATATAATTATTCACGAAGGAAGCGCTGTGGATTTTATTGTCCAGTCACTGAGGGTTGAAAGGGGCTTGTTCCCCATACCGTCCCTGCCCGCCTTCGGCGCGTTAAACCATTCCATTCAGGTGTCAGTCTACAATCATCAGTCTGTTTTATCAAACTGACAAGCAGGTCGCATGTCAAAGTGACATTTACTGTATAAACTTACTGAGAACGCCATTTGTCACGCTCGAAATGTATAACGGGTTTTCATTCAAATGAGTCAGTTGTCAGTTAAATGGTTTAACTGAAAAACTATTCTATGGATGAAAGCGGAAACAGTTCAAAAGATTAATTGATATGATATGACGTTACATTACTGATATGTTTACTTGTTATTTTGATTATTCTAGTTTTCCTTATGGTGAGAATAAGCGCGGTTGCGATTTAACACGTTCGAGAGCAAAACTCATTTAGAGAGGTTTATTTTGTAAATGTTTTTTTCTCAACTGGAATCAGTTTTGAGGCGAGGAAATAAAAAGTGATTGATATATATAGGAGAGAAAAAAAAAAAAAATAGTTATTTTAAAAAATAAATATATCAAATCGAATAGATAATAAAAATACGTAAATCCTGAACGCTTCCCAGACTATTAGAGCAAGGTTTCTTTTAAAAATGCTGATGAGAGCCTACGCATTCTGTGTGAATGAACAACTAGGTCGCCTCTTGTTAGAACGATGCGTCGGATATCGGGATCACCTAGACTTCGATCATGAGAATCATTCGTGTCTGACGATGGAAAGGGAAGATATGGCCATCAAGTATTTCGAACTGGCGTTCGATTCGATGACGTGATCACGTTTTGTAAGAGATTAGTCTTCTGTAAGAATCTAGACAAGCCCACAGTTTCGGAAGAACTGAAATTGGCGCGTAGAAGTCTGACTTTAGAAGACAAGGGATGCATCATGAAATTATTGCTGAATGAAGCATGCGTCTAAGTTTTCTCGTTGATATAAATAAGGGAGAATAGAAAATAAAAATAAATACACATATAAATTTTTTATCTAATATTAGAAAGAAAGAAAAAACACAAAAATGAGAACCAGAAATAAATTGTATCCAATGTTAGATGACGACGAGGATGAGAAGCCGAACGGCGTTTTGCTGACGGCACCGTCGCTAGAAGAAAAAGAAAGAGGAGAGAGGTATCGCATCGATCAAATCAGTAGAATCCAATCGTATCTAACTCAAGAGAGAGATTCTCGTCATTCTCTCAAGAAGAAGTATTCGCGTTTCGTGAAATTCATCAACGCGATTGACACGACACTCATCACGATTTCCATGGGTTTACACGCAGCCGGCATCGGATTGTTGTCGACTGCGGTCGGTATTCCGATCGTGTTAAGCATAGAAGGAGTGGCTCTCGCCGCTGGATTGTTTAGTATGCTCGGAAACTTTTTGAGTAGGAAATTATATCTGAAGGCGAGGAAACATGACAAGATTCGCGTCTTGGCCGACTCCAAGATCGAAACGATATCCGAAATGATCTCAATGGCGTTGAAAGACGGTAGGATATCGGACGGAGAATAGTTCACGATATTGGGTGAGAAAATGAAATATGAAGCCATGAAAGAAGCCCTGAGAATCAAGACTCGTCAGATCATGAAGGAAGAGATGAAGGATTCTCTCGTGGAAAAGGGGAGGAAAGACGCCAGGGAGGAATATAGTAAGATGATACAACTCAAGAGCAGCGATTGAAAAAAAAAAATATATATATAATAAGAACAGAATTTTAAAAAAAAGAAATATTAAATTTATATATAAAATAAAAACAAAATTAATTTAAATAACTCTCAAAAAATGTATTGCGTAAAGTGTAAGAGAGTTACCGAGACGAGTAATTCTCAAGAAGTACGAACTAATAACGACAGACAGATGCTTCGCGGAATTTGCGACGTGTGTGGTTCTATCAAGACTCGATTCGTCAAAAAAAAAAAGAATGCGAGTAAAGGTAAAGGCATCGTGAATAAAATGATCAATAATCTACCTTTCGAAATGCATCTGCCTGGTCACAGTTTCACGGGACCTGGAACGAAATTGAACAAGAGACTGAACGCCGATCTGACTCCTAAATCTTGGAGCAAACCTGTGAATAGGGTGGACACGGCCGCGTATGATCATGATCTATGATACGCCGGACAACCCGACACAAAGACTCACAATGATGTCTGCGATAAAAACATGTTGGCGAAATTGAGAGGTATATCGAATCCGACCAGGAGAGAGAAGATAGAACGTTCGCTGGTCGGTAATCTGATCAGTGCGAAACGTCGATTCGGATGGGGCGTTCAAAAAAAAGCGCATCTGAAAAGAAGAAGAAATGATTATTGACGAGCGAATTGGCTGAGGAGTTACACAAACCCATCGTGCGTAACTTTCGAAAGAGAAGGGTGTTCGTGAAGGGTTTGGATGATATTTGGTCTGCCGACTTGGTCGACATGAGATCGTTTTCGAGGTGGAACGAGGATGTCAAATATCTATTGACGGTCATCGATGTATTTTCCAAATACGGTTGGATCAGAGCGTTGAAGAATAAATTGGGACCTTGCGTCGCCGAGGCTCTGAAGAGCGTGTTCGACTCATCTTCTCAAAAACCAAATAAATTGTGGGTGGATAAGGGAAAGGAATTCTACAACAAGCACGTTCATCGATTGGTCGACCTCTACTCGATCGAAAACAAAGAGAAAGCCAGCGTGGTGGAATGTTGGAATCAAACGATGAAGGAAAAGATGCATAGATACTTCACAGCGAATTCAACCAAGAAATACATATACGATCTGAACGGTCTGGTTAAAGATTACAACAACACGCGACACAGGTCGATCAAGATGACTCCTGTGGAAGCTAGCGATCCCCGAAACAAAAAACGGGTCTACGCGAATCTATATCCTGAGAGATCTAAGATCAGGAAGAAGTCTAGAACGCCGAAATTTGCGGTTGGTGATCGAGTGAGAATCTACGCTTATCAGAAGCACTTCGAAAAGGGTTATACTCCTCGATGGACCTCGGAAATCTTCATGATAATCAAAATATTTCACACCGATCCGGTGACTTACGAAATCGAAGCTTTGGATGGAGAAGAGATCATCAGAAAGTTTTACGAACAACAATTACAGAAGACGAAGTTTTGATAAAGAAAACAATTTTTTTTTTATTTACTCTCTTTAACATTTTCTTGTTTACACATATATATATAGGAGAGAAAAATAATAATAAAAAATAATTAAAACTATTTTTAGATAGAAAAGCAAGCTAATTAATAAACAAAAAACAAAAACCCTTTAAAAAATGGCAAATATACTAGATATAGCACAAAGCATAGTGAAAGATGAAAGTATTCAAGAATATGAGGTTCACGAATACGAACCGGTAACCAGAACGAGTTTGAACAATGCGGGAGAGATAAGAATCAATGTCAAAACTCAAGATCTATTCGTCCATCCTAGCGAGAGTTACATAGTGGTGCAGGGACGTCTCACCAAGGAAGATGGGAGCGACTACGCCGTCGACGACATGGTTACTCTAGCCAATAATGGCATCATGCATCTATTCAGTAATATAAAATACATGCTATCCGGACAAGAGATAGAATCTGTGTTTCATCCCGGTCAGGCCACCACGATGTTCGGACTCTTGACGTATCCGGATGATTTTTCGAAATCCAGAGGACTTAATCAGTTGTGGGTGAAAGACACCGTCGGCATTGCTAACGCCGGCGCCGCCGCGATATTCGACTACGTCGTCAAGATATGCCTTTGAAACACATCTTCGGATTCGCGGACGATTACAACAAGATCATATATGGATTCAAACACAATCTGCCGTTGATTCGAAAAGGAAACGACGATGCAATAGTGAGACTCCCTGCGACCGATGCGGGTAAGTTAACTCTACACAAGATATCGTGGTTCGTTCTGCATGTGGAGCCTTCGATCATGAAAAAAGTGCATCTCTACAAGATCATAGAATCCAAGAGTAAATTACCTGTGGGATTTAGAATGAGACAGTGCGACACGGCTAGCATTCCACTCTCCACGAATCACTTTGATTGGAGATTGATGGTGAAATCCACTTCTGAGAGACCGCGTTTCATCGTGGTTGCGTTTCAGACCGATAGGGACGGGTCTCAGGAAAAGAATGCGTCGCTGTTCGATCACTGTCATTTGAGAAACATGCAAGTGTTTCTGCACGTCACGAGATATCCAGCAATCGATTACAATGCATCGTTTGACAAGAACGATTTCTGCAGACTGTACAATGACGCCGCTGATTTTAGAAAGAAGTATCATGGTCTAGACGAATTGATGAGCAACCCTAATATATCTCCCGGTGAATACAAGTCGATGTATCCCATGTTCGTATTTGACGGCAGTAAACAGAGTGAACGACTCAAGGGTAGCGTCTTAGACATTCAGATCAAGATGCAATTCGATAGGAACGTGCCGAGAAAAACCGAAGCCTTCGCAATAGTCCTGTCGGACAGAGAATTACAACTCGAATCGGATGGAAATAAGATGTCGATCATTCGATGAGAGTCGTGTGTGAAAAAAAATAAAAAACAAAATAAAAAAAAGTAATGAGTAATTATTAAAAACAAAAAAAAAAAACAAAAAAAAAATAAATAAAGTAATGAGATCTAGAGAGATTGAACATCTATCTAAATCTCTTTACTTTTTTTTGTTGTTTTTAATAATCACACATTATTTTTTTTAATTAATTATTTCCACGCGTTCACTGTTTGTTCAAAGGATCTAGTTCAATCAGTAGAGTCACCACGGAAGTGACGGCTTCGGGATTATTGGTTTTCGTAACGAAATTAATCCTGTCTCTGGCGTTCACTTTGAGAGGCGTGCCGAACGTGCTAACATTCGCGTGTTGATTCTCAGTCTTTTCGACGCTGTATTTCTTATCGCTCTCTACTCCATTCACCACGAGATTGACGACAACTCTGTTATTCAAATCCGAGGTAGCCAGACTCAGTCGAATGATTTCACCTCCTAACGGCATGGGATATCCCACCTGACCAAGTTTCTATCCACTACCTCAATTTCCGAAAGACCACTCGGTTTTTCCCTCGTCTAACGTGCCGGCCTCCTCAGCCCACACGGTGATCAATTGTCTAGCATATTTGACTTTCTCCACCACCGAAATCAGGGTGCAGGCATCCGTCATGTTCAGAGGATCCGGTAGATTCGTGAGCGCGTGTCCACCCATGTCTAGTTTACCTTCCATGATGTTGCCCTTTCTCCAGACCGAGTTGTCATCTACGTACTTCCTGCTAACTGCGCCGGAATCGAATTCGGGATCGTGATTGAGACCGAATAAATTCTCACCGTTCATGTTGATACCACCCTCCATGGTTCTGCCAGATTGTTTGTTCAGGTAAAGGTCGTAGATCGTCCACTTGTGATTCTACGTATTCTTGTGATCGTATCATGGCAGAATCTATGTAGCCCTTGTTGACCGTGGTTGAGTCCGCATCTGTGTCGTCGACCTTCGACAGATTCAATATCTTGTTGAATCCCACATTCAGATCCGATTTCATTTCTCATTTGTCAGACTTTCTCTGTTCCAGATCTACGTAGTGTTTGGTCGCCACGTCCTTGGGATTCGTGGGAGTGGCCATGTTCATTATCTTGTTAGAATTGGCGTTCATTTCCTAGTGCAGCGTTTTCTGAACGTATCTATTTCTCAGATGTTTGCTGAATCTCAAGTGAGAGTCATCCGCGTACTTCTTGGTCGTGGCATCGGTGGAATCTATGGGATTCGCGACGTTCACCAAACGTTTAGATTTCAGATTGAGATCGTCGGTCATTGCTTTATCCACGTAATTATCTAGCATGATTCATTTGAAATCCGCGTTCCCCCTGTCAACGTATTTTTTAGTCGCAGCATCTGCAAGATCTATCGGCTCGGGAAGATTGTAGAGCTACTTATCGTTCATGTTCAAAGGTTCCTTTCGAGGTTCGTATCTCCGAACGTAACGTTCGTCCAAATTGGCAACGTCGTAACCATCGCCGACTTCGAGTGCCTTCCTCTTCTTTTTAGGTTGACTTTCGTCGTCACTTCTCCCAAATTTTTCAAATGGCATGTTGTTTTGAGATTTTTGTTTTAAAAAATATAGTTCAAATGCAGTTTATTAAAAATGAATTATTTTACTTATTTTATTTTTCATTTTTATTCGATTAAAATTTTTTTAATAATTTTTTTACCTTTATATACTATAAAAAAAAAATCTTTCTCTAATATAAATCATTGAGAATGTCTTGAAACCAATCTCCTTCAGACCATCTCTTGAGAACGTAAAGACACAGGTGACCGCAAAACACTTGATCTGACGATTGCACTTGTTCTGTGTTGTAACAAACCATCGATTTGTTGAAATAGTTCTTTATTTCTTTCGGTGGCGAGATTCCGTAGCTGTCGAAATAATAATTCTTCTTCTCCCCGTTTTTGAACCACGCCACCCAGTGAGTGCCTTCACCCAATAAATCATCTAGATTTAAAATTCCACATTCCGATTGTCGAGGTCTTCTCTTCGGCAAGGCATCTCTGGAAAACACGCCTAGAAAATCTTTGATTTTCAAATCCTTCGCTGCATTTGACAGATCGATGTTGGATGGGGGTTCGTTAGGTAAGATGACACCTTCTACGGATATCTCTATTTTCTGATTCATAAATGCGTATATTTTGTTTTTTTAATTTAATTATTTTATTATAATTCACTAAAATGATGTTTTTTTATTTTTTTATTTTTCTTTTTAAACTAACTCTATCGACTTCCATAATCTTGAAATCATCTAATTCCTCGACTTTCATAATCTTGAATCCGTCTAATTCCTCATGATTTTCTGGAATCCTATCATCCACAATCATATCTGAAATCCTATCATCTAAAATTAGATCCAAAGTCCAATGTCCGAGTGCTAAAGTGCTTATTTTATTGTCTAACACGAATCTCTTATCGTCGTCAGCCGTCAGCGAAATCTTGTTGACTATTTCGGTATACAAGTCGTGATTTTCACTTTGAATCAATTTCATAGTCTTATACACCGGGCCACTTCCTAACAGACAATCTTTATACTCTTGGAAAGAGATGTTTTTCTTCACCACGCACGCTTTAACCCCTTTGCACTTCTTGATCTCTTCATCTTCTAGACGCTAAGCATACAGTTTGCGTCTCAAGCCTATGAATTCGAGGATTTGTTTACCGCCGCTCTCGTCCTTAAATTTACCTAACACCTTCTTGTTATCATTCGATTGAATGTTGGACGGGTGATCGACGGGATAATTGCTCGTGTCGAACCACGCGGCCACGTCCGGAGATATATCTTGGTAGACATCTTTCGTCTCTATCTCGTAAACTAAACTGTCCATGTGGGTGAACAGTAGTTTGGCTTTATCACCAAATTTTTGTTTGACGTAATCGTAGTGAAACTCGTAATCAATCGCTTGCTGATATCTAAGATGATCGGTCCGAGATAATACGGTTTGTCGAACTTCTGTTGCGTCTTTTTCATGTGAATGGCCACTAGATTTTTGTTGAATATGGTTCGGTGTTTGTAATTGGGTTTCGCCACTAATTTTTTTGCTCTTTTCTCAGACCTGATGAGTCAAACATCGGTTCTCTTCCTGATGTTTTCCATCGATTTACCGTACACAAAGTTGTTCATGAGTTTGAAGAAATCTTTTTCGAAATCGTTCTTGGCTCGAATTCTGAGATTCGTGTTGAGATAGATGTATTTTTTCATCCAAGGCTCTTCGTTGAATCGAACGATGCGATGTATGTTGACTAATTTCATCCCGTAATCGACGTATTGTTTCAAATTCTCACTGTAGACGATGTAGTTACGTTTGTTAAATAAATTGGGAATGAGTTTTTCCTTGTCTCCTTCGTTCGGTTCCATTCGTTCAGGAGCCAGCGGATAATCGTGTAATTCTTCCAAATAGTTCAAATCGACTTCTAAAATGCAAGGATAGTCTCTCCATTTTTGCATCACTTCCGGTTCCGTTACCCATTCGAAATTTTCAATCGGTAAAGGATGACTCATAGCCCAACCGTACAGATTATTATCGTCCCAATACTGTATGTATTTATTCGACCATTTCGAATCGAAACCTTCTTTCATGTAGGGATTGTTAGCTTCAGAATATCTGTGGGAGATCATCAAGACGCCACCTCTCGTAGCTCTTTCGAACATGAGCAACATGTCCACGTCGGATAATAATTCCAATTGGACTTCGGTGGTCTTCATCAGAGTGTCCCACGGCAGACCAGGTGCGGTGAAATACCAAGCCGGATCCAGATCGTAATTTCGATGACAGACATCTCGAAAATTTTCGAACACGTCTGCCAAGAGCAGAACGTCAGTCTTCAGATAGAGATCGTGATAATCTCTCATGGTTTTCATATCGAATGATTTCCACACGTTTTTGGCGTGTTTGTAATTCTCGTTGGGAATGTCGGATTCATATAATTTTGAATAAAAATCTTCTTTCGATGGTAGCGCGGTGTCATCGAATCTCTTTAGATCGTTCATGGAATCGTAAGGATAGACTCCTTTCCTCAACATGATGTCTACTCGTTCTCCAAAATGTTCACTTGTGATTTTAAATTTGTCCTTGCTCATGTTATCGACTAATTTTTCCAGAGCGGTTGACATGAATTTAAAACTGTCAATGAAACTTATGCCTCTACGAATGAATTCCGTTTTTTCTTTCAACCTCTCTCTGTCGATTACTCTTTTCTTCTCCATGAGCTTCCATTTCATGAATGAAATGTATCTTTCTTTGCTGTTCGCGATGCAATTTAATTCTTCATGGGAGGTGCCGAGATTTTTCATGAACAGATGACTGTCATAACCCGAGAGATTGTGAAATATCACCGGATAGAAAATGGCGTCTCGATATTTTAAATTACACTTGCTGTGAGACAGACTGAGATACAGATCAGTGTAATGATCGTGGTCTCTGACCTTCTTATTTTCCTTTGAATTCTTGTTGAATGATTGTCTGCATATGTGAAATTCGGTGGCTCTGTTATTTTCGTCCTGCTGCTCTCGCGTGATGATCATTTTTGCTGGTGTTTTGAATTTATTGTATAACATTTCAATTTTCGATTCTAACTCTTCCACGAACCTTTGAGCCACATCGTCGTCTTCACACTGTTTCGTGTAGGTGAAGGGACCCATGTCGTGTTGCGAGTCGAAAGCGCATTTCACATAAATGCAATAACCCGAAGGCATGCGTTTTTGATATCTTTCAACGTAACTTCGAAGAGCGTTGGGTTGGCAGGAACTCATTTTCACGGTGAAGCATTCAAAATCAGCGTACACGACGGATGGTACTTTTAACCTTCTATTACGATTTTCAAACTTCACGATGGTGTTGGGTTTGGGCATTTCGACGACGACACCTTGATTTTCATTGCAATATTCCTGATGTTTCACTAATGATTTTTCGCTGTGAAACGCGTTCATGCAGTTGCAACATAAACATATCTTTCCTTTATGTTTATTATTTTGTCTCGACAGTAATCGGCTCGGATGTTTAACCCAACAATAATGACGATTGTCACCATTCGAAATCAATAATAAAATAATCGTCTTTTCTCTTTCGAGATACGAAGTCTGTATGAGAGGATAGATCATTCATTTTTCATCATCGTATCCCAAGACGTTCACCGCTATGGTGGGATTTTGAGCATCGAAACGTTTGATGTGTTTTAACTGCATTGGAAAAGTCACTCTGGTCCAATCGAGATTTTTAGAAGTCTCCTCGTAATGAAAAACTCTCTCAGGATGGATTTTGACAGGGTATAAAGTGGAGGTGACTGCCCATTTAAAACACTGATCGTCTTTATTTCTCACGTTGATCACAGCATTTTTTTAGTTAAGAAATACGGTAATTCCACGTAGGAAGACCCTTTCAACGAATTGTTTTTAGTTATATGAATTTCGAGTTTCAACACCTCATCGAACGTCCAATTACTACCTTCATGTTGATAATTCGCGAGAGATGTCAACATCTTGTCTTTCATCTTTTTGAAAACGCCCGATAAATCTGAACCTCGAAATACGGGTTCGATGTTAGATCTGAAAAATGCATTTGTCACGATGCTCTCGCCAGACTTCACGTCGATTTTATTCATCACACAATGGAGTATCATCTTAATTTTTTGTCCCACGTTCATGTGTTCACAAAACAAATCCAATACTTTTTTCTTCACCCGTTCCATGAACAATTTTGGATTGATTTTCTTGAACGAGGGAACCACATCGAAAGTTTTAAAAATGCCTTTGATCGCACTCTCCCTTTCTACAGGCTTCAATTGGAATAGTTCTGTGATGAGTCATGCTTCATATTCTTCTCCTTTCCCTTCGTCGATTGCTTGTCGAATTTTACTCGATATATCTCGTTTGTCTAGATTCTGAAGTGCATCACTCGTTTTCGTTTTTTTTTACTTTTCTTTTGAAACTTTCGTTTAGTCGTCTTATTTTTCACAACCGATGCATTTTTTGACTGTTTAAGTTTATCCACTTCCGATCTTTCGATTTTTTTCTTTCCATCGTTTCGCAAACATATTCCTGGCTGACTTCAGTTTTGTTTTGATTTAGTTCTATGATTTCTGAAATGTGGAATTTTTAATAGTTTACAAATCTCGTTTAACTGAGGTACGGTTTTCTCATTTAAATTTTCCATTTTTTTATTTGTTTGCTCCATTTGTAAGAATATTTTTATTTTTTTTTTTTTGAATTTTGTATTTAATAATTTGTTAAAAAGTTTTGAAATTGTTTTTATATATATACGTTTTAATTCCTTCAAAAAAATTTTTCTTTTAATGAAATTAATAAAAAATTTTATGTTCCTTAACGTGAAAAAAATTGAATTAATACAAGAAAAAAGGATGTTAAAATCTAACTTTTTATTTATATATATAAAGAGAAAAAGCACTTTTACAAAAAAAATTTTTCACATTAAAGAAAATTAAAATTAAAAAAAACTTTTTTATATATATAAAGAGTAAAAAAAAAACAAACTTTTTTAACAAATTATTAAATACAAAATTTAAAATATACATTATTTGCAAGATCTCATAAAACAAAAAACCAAATAATTGATCATGACAACAACACCTAAAAGATGCGAATTGAAATTGAAACGAGTCGAAACATGTAAGAAACTCGGTTTTAAAATCTATAGATTACAATGACACGACTCCATCGAATTGAACGAGATCAAGACGAAGGGCTGAGGGCGCAAATACGACAAATATAACATGCCTTTGAAATTGGACAAAGCCATGCTCGATTTGTTTTACGACTACCAAAGCAATCTACAGAAAATCGTCATCGCCAAAGATAGAGAATTCGACAAGGACGAATTGTCGTTATACTATGGAAGTTACATATATCCAAAAATCTCACTCGAACTCATAGACAAATTGGGTGGTCAGAGCGTGTTCACCGATGTAAAAAAACTCAAAAAAGTAAAGATAAACATTCAACACATTTTCGAAAAAGGAGAAGACACGAGTGTCAACATGCTAATGACAGACATTTCATTTTTTTCTCAAATTTCAGCGTCGATTCTTCTTTTCTTTTTTTGTGATATGTTACGTTTTTTTTATAAGAACACATTTGTTTATCCGAATCATAATTATGAACGAATGTTATGCATCTCTCGGTAACACTCGCATCATTACCATTCTCTTCAGAAGGTAGTGGTGACGGTGGAAAACGTCTCATTCTTTTAAATTTCAACCATCTATCCCGATCTTTATTTAACTCTTTTATCAGTTCTTTCCTAAGATATCCATCATTAGCATCTAATCATTTTTCCACATCTTTTTTGCACTGTATATCACGATATTTATCATTATCGTCTAATTGTTTTTCCACCTTTTTATCCATTTTATATTATTTTATACTTTCTATGATTTATATTTTATATAATTATATAATTTTACATTATAATAACATACTCAAAATCGGTATATTCTTAAATGGTGAATTCTCACCAAACAACAAACCCTTGCCGAGTCGCTCAACGTTCCGACCACTCTTTAGATAGAGACCGTTTCCACTCAAAGAGTTGTCACCTCTAACGGATTCTAGATACAATCCATTACTGCTGTCATCTACGTGGACGCGACACACGGCTCCTCCCTTCTTCAAAAACAGTCCGCTGCCACCCATTAATTTCTCAACTGCCGAACTCGCGAGTCCTGAGAGAGCTCCCATGCCGAGAATCTTTCCGAGAAAGGGTAATGCTTTTGCAGCAAATGGTAATGCTTTTGCGGTGATTCCTGCCAATAGCGGTAGAAAACCGCCTTTCATTCTCAAATTGTATCTCAATTGAGCGGGACTCAATCTCACCGTCAACCCTCTTCCATCACGAATCGCTTTCTCCATCCTTTTGATTTGACTTCTGGTCCAGGTGATCGAATCCTGACCGCCACTCGTCAGATCTTCGTGAGTGAATTTGAATCTCACCGCCTCGCCTCGAGTTGTTAACGCTCTCTTAAGTTTCTTCCTCTGTCCTGCGGATATGTTCACGTTTTTAACCACGTATTGTGTCATAATTCTTTTTGAAAATATATTTTGTTCAATTGTTTTTTTGTTTTAATGATAATTATATATATTAAATAATTTTTGTAAATTAATATTGCGTTATTTTATTTTGTTATTTATATATACACAATATTTTTTTTTTTGCTTTTATATTTCTCTTATGTGAAATCCTATCGTCACCCTTTCTCCGCGAAGATCTAACAGTTCACCATTTTGATCCGTCAACGTGGTTTTGAGACTATACAATGTGTCTAAAATCACTGGTAGATAAACTAAATTTCGAGGTCGTTCCACAATCTTATAACCCGGCGACACGTTTGGAAAGAAGGAATAGATCGTCGGTTGAGCGCTACCATTCACGTAGCTTCCAGCAATCACATCCACGTTCACCAGAATGCTATTGACTGCGAGAATGTCAACCGTATTTTCAGATGCCGCGTGGTCTCGATACATCTTTCGATCGAATCCCAGCATCTTGCCCATAGAATCGCCCGTGTTGAAATCCACTCGAAAATTATCTTCCAAATCCAACATCGCCTGTAAGGTATTAGGTTTGGGATCGAGTCTGATGTTGTTGCTTCCCTTTCCATCCGTCTTCATTCGCGTTTGAATGTAATTGTTCAAATCGTCTATGTCGTAACTTCCTTTGGGAATTCGAATCTCCAACCAATCCACTCCGTCGGAATACTTGAACGAGTTATTCTCTTCGGTGACGTTGGGAAAGGAATAATATGTCTCCAGATTCACCAACGCCATCTCATATCTTTTCTCTCTATTCAATTCGATGGAAGATTCGAATTTCGTCGCGAATCGAGTCGAATCGCCACTCACCACGATTTGAATGGATTGTTTTGCAGCCGTATTCTCGGATATCCGTTCTAACAATTCTCCTTGTTCGAACATTATATTTAATTTTATTTTTTATTTTTTTTCAAAACTAATTATTTGAAGATTTATTATTTTCTAATTTTTATTTTCACGCACTATCTTATTATCATCAGAAACATAATAATAATAACACTTTGGCCAGCCGCTGATTTGTCGCGGTTCTCGGACGAGAAGGCCATGGTTACCCCTGTACTCCCAACTGCCTCCCTATTCCCACGCTTCTCCTCTCCTCCCAACACTCGGAGACGAACTGCTTGATGATATCCCTTGTCCCATTCTTCCCAATCTCTCCGATTAGCATATTAACCCTCTCCTTTGAGTCTCCCCCTAACCACATGTCCTTCATTCTCCCATTCCACTTCCCCGTTATACTCCCAATGAATCTCATTCGTTTAGGCTGATACTTTGGGCATTCTGGAAGAAAGTGTTCCAGGGTCTCCACCATGTCCAAGTTACACATCTGGCACTCCCTTTCACCGTCTTTCCCAATTTTTCCCCTCAGCTCAAGGGATCGCGACCTCAGCTTGAACAACAGTGACCCTCCAAAGGTGCCATCAAGATACTCTTCAAAACCTGGCTTCTCTTATAAAACATAAAACTTGTCGAATCCACACCGATATTTTCCGCGATTAAATTCGCTTGTCAAATCGATCACGACGAAATTGTAAAGTCCTCCATCCCAAACCCTCTCGCAGAATCTCCTGAATTCCGCCGCGCTCATGTCGTTTGCGACGTGATCGCTATAGATGTGATTGAGATTCTTGAGATCTTGACGAAAGAGACATAGAAAATTAGCGTTCTACCTTATCGTCTGTCTGGGAAATCGAAAATAATTCTGCGACAGGTAGAAACAGTCCACGTTGCTGTGACGACCCCTAATGTAATACGATTCGCATCGGTTCTGTCTCTCCAAAAGCAGATCGTCGAAAATCATGAGATTCTTATCTTCCGATTTCAGTTCTCTAGGATCCGGAACGTCGCTAGCGTTCTCATAAAATCGACACTCGACGTTCGAAGATGCATTTCTCTTCATCAATTCCATCGCCGCACCGTCCAAAATGGTCGAAAGTGAAGCTTCACTTTTGTCGAATTCCTCCCTACTGTCAAAGATTCTGGCTATGACGTCCTTAGGCAATCTACGATCCATGTATTCTCGAAGCAATCTGTATTCGGGTTGAAACAAGCTCTTGCCAAACACAAACAATCTGTCGTAATCCAACCAGTCGGGTTGGGACAACAGATTCATCAACAGGTTGGTTTTCCACAATTCGATTTTCCCACTATCAAGCCTCTTGTAGTATATTTTCCTACAATGTATCAATTACCCAATACAATAGTACCTGTGAAGATTCCCGATACTAAATCAGCCGCGGCTGATTTCTCTCTGTCTCAGGTTGATATAAACACACAAGCAGGACTCTTCTTCACAGATCAATTACTTCTTTCTACTTCCGGTACAGCAGTTCTTATAGGGCAGGAGGGATGCACTCGATTACCCGAACAGAATCGGGTAATTAAGGGCATGTCATAATATTAAGGGCGAACTACACTATATTCCCCCCAGTTTTCTCAAATGGCCCTATAAATATTTCCCAAAAAGTGGGAAGCTGTCATTGGGAAGGAGATTCCCACACCTCTAGGAACTGTTGTAGCAAAAGGGAAAGAAGTTAAAATTAATTTACCCCAACCCAAACCAAATTTAATATGCAACCCTAATTTTCTACATGGGTTGGGGTGGAAACCCAAAATACATCCCACGGTTATACCGGGGCAAGGTTGACTTTTGAACTTTCCTTGATTTCAATTTATAAATCAGAGGGAAGGTTTGGAGACTGTATGAATGATAAAATGATTAAATCAATCATCTAGAAGGAAGGGGTTCTCTTCACCTTCCTCAGCAAATTATAGATGAGGTATTTCCTTTTGAGTTATGAGCAGTGAGGTAACTCCTCCACAATTTCATCAGTATGAAATACATGTATAAGAATGTGTTTAAGGGAAAGAATTTCCCTACTGACCATTCTATATAGCAGAAATGCACCCAATCCAGTTATATATGGATATATATATACATATAGATCTATTCATTTCTTAATATGTATCCTTGGTTATTAAGTTAAAAATGGTTTTAAGGGAAAGAATCTCCCTACCAACCATTCCATTCACTAAAAGGGGATACCCACAATCAAGTTATATATATATATATATATATATATATATATATATATATATATATATATATATATATATATATATATACACTTCATCAAATATTTTATATAACTTCGTCAAATTGCCGTCATGCTCGGAAGTTTACTTCCTTCTAAGCGGCTTTTATTTTTGACTAATACTTATTCCGTTACGTTAAGTGCCGTACCAATGTGTATCGCGTCATGGGAACGTAAAATTTAGCGTCACGCTGATCCTAATTGTTGAATGGGAATTATAAAATTGATCGTGATACGCGTACGTCTTACAGATCGATTTATTATTTGGCAAGTGGCTGCCTAGCTCCTAATCACGAACCCTTCTATAAAATCGCCGATGCATGTCTTCCTTGGGTGGCAACAAGTAAAGATATGTTCCGCATTACACGTTGTTCACTGTTTTTAATTGTAAATTATGGACAAACAAGACCGTATCATATCTTCCTAAGGTGGTAACGAGTGGAGATATATTCCGCGTTATCGCGCGCATTTTTGTTTTTTTTTCTCAGCCTTAGAATTAGAAGCATTCAATCATTTATCTCAACCTCGCCCTGGTAACAGAGGCAGAAGCGAGTTCGCATGCAGTATTCACACATTCAGCCATTCCTTGACCCGAATTGTTCACACGCGTTGTTCTCCATATTCAAGTGTATTGCTTGTAAAACCACCGTATCATATCTCCGTTGGGTGGTAAAGATATGTTCCCCGTTTCATGTTGTTCCCCGTATCCGAGTCTATTACGCGCAAAATAACCGTATCATATCTTCCTTGGGTGGCAACAAGTAAAGATATGTTCAACGCTTCACTTTGCTTTTTGTATTCAAGTGTAAATTATATAAAAAAAAAAAAAAAAAAAAAAAAAAAAAAAAAAATACCGTATAATATCTTCCTTGGGTGGCAACAAGTAAAGATATGTTCCGCGTTATTACGTAAAAAGCAAATATGAATTAGACACTATTTCTAAAACCTCGCCCTGGTAACAGAGGCAGAGGCAAGTAAGTTCGTATACCGTATTCACACATCCAACCACTCCGCGCGCCTCCATATCTCCGCCCCAGTACCCAGACCGCGTCAATCAGACATCAATACCGCTGATGGAAAATATAATTTTTTATACCCTCCTTGCGTAGTAATAACCCCCCCCCCCCCGCCCGATCCTTCCAGGGTGTGTAAATGTCTTGTCCCAACCCACTATTGCGGCATATATATGCCCTCCACCACTGATCTAAGTGCAGTCCCTCCTATAATGTCTACACTGACAATCGTAGGCTAGGGTTCCATACACCCCCCCCCCCCCCCCCCCCCCACACACACACACACACCACATTCACATGATGTACGCACTGACATGTACCAAATGATCATAATCTCGCAACATATACACGCTATGTCCAACACCAATGCGTGTTTAGGTGTAATTGCTCTGTACACTAATTTATGTCCCCCCCCCCCCCCCCCCCCCCCGTTCAGCAAGTTTATAAATGAGAATATTTGGAATTATTCTTGTCTATTGAGCCCATTGGGTTCTAGTGTTTGAAGTTTGCTAATCCAAAATGCTTCACGACCCCTCCTGTAAGCTGTATTTTGTTTATTAATTTGTTCAATCCCAATAATCTTAAAATTGTTTATACTATGGTTTTTGGTCAGAAAATGATGTGGTATCGGTTCATCCATAACCTCAAGTTTTATTCTACTCAGGTGGTTTTGCATTCTCTCATACAATTTTGTCCCCGTCTCTCCCACGTACACGACTTCATTGCACTTGTCGCAGAAAATCCCATATATCTCATTCCTGGACATGCAGGTGATTTTTTTGCCTATGTGGTAGGCCGTCCCGTTCTTGTCTGCGAATTGTTTTGTTTGGAGCATAAACCCACAGATTGCACATTTTCTCTCGCATCTATCAGATCCCGTCCCTTGATTGTTGAACATTTTATTATGCTTGCTGTGGACTATGATATCTCCCAAATTTTTCAGTCTTTTGTACGAAATCAGGGGAGGTTTTTCGAATGCCAACTTCATGCGTTTTGAGCGGTGTAAAATGGGCATCCGTTCCCGCGTTATTTTCCCGATGTCGGGGAGGCGCCGCGAGTATGTGACCACAAACGGGACTCTTTCGCCGGTTGAATTGTTGGATCGTTTTTCAAGTAACTGTTTGCGCTCGATTTGATCGACCTTCTCTAGTTGTTCGCTTACAAACTTTTCGTCGTAACCTCTGGCATGCAGGTGCTGTTTTATATTATTTTTGTGGCATTCATATTCAGCATTATCGGAACATATGAGACTGTAGTAAAATACCATGTCTACCATTAAACCACCGCAATTCGCAGACAAGAACGGGACGGCCTACCACATAGGCAAAAAAATCACCTGCATGTCCAGGAATGTGATATATGGGATTTTCTGCGACAAGTGCAATGAAGTCGTGTACGTGGGAGAGACGGGGACAAAATTGTATGAGAGAATGCAAAACCACCTGAGTAGAATAAAACTTGAGGTTATGGATGAACCGATACCACATCATTTTCTGACCAAAAACCATAGTATAAACAATTTTAAGATTATTGGGATTGAACAAATTAATAAACAAAATACAGCTTACAGGATGGGTCGTGAAGCATTTTGGATTAGCAAACTTCAAACACTAGAACCCAATGGGCTCAATAGACAAGAATAATTCCAAATATTCTCATTTATAAACTTGCTGAACGGGGGGGGGGGGGGGGGGGGGGGGGGGGACATAAATTAGTGTACAGAGCAATTACACCTAAACACGCATTGGTGTTGGACATAGCGTGTATATGTTGCGAGATTATGATCATTTGGTACATGTCAGTGCGTACATCATGTGAATGTGGTGTGTGTGTGTGGGGGGGGGGGGGGAGGGGGGGGGGTGTATGGAACCCTAGCCTACGATTGTCAGTGTAGACATTATAGGAGGGACTGCACTTAGATCAGTGGTGGAGGGCATATATATGCCGCAATAGTGGGTTGGGACAAGACATTTACACACCCTGGAAGGATCGGGCGGGGGGGGGGGGGGGGGTTATTACTAGGCAAGGAGGGTATAAAAAATTATATTTTCCATCAGCGGTATTGATGTCTGATTGACGCGGTTTGGGTACTGGGGCGGAGATATGGAGGCGCGCGGAGTGGTTGGATGTGTGAATACGGTATACGAACTTACTTGCCTCTGCCTCTGTTACCAGGGCGAGGTTTTAGAAATAGTGTCTAATTCATATTTGCTTTTTACGTAATAACGCGGAACATATCTTTACTTGTTGCCACCCAAGGAAGATATTATACGGTATTTTTTTTTTTTTTTTTTTTTTTTTTTTTTTTTATATAATTTACACTTGAATACAAAAAGCAAAGTGAAGCGTTGAACATATCTTTACTTGTTGCCACCCAAGGAAGATATGATACGGTTATTTTGCGCGTAATAGACTCGGATACGGGGAACAACATGAAACGGGGAACATATCTTTACCACCCAACGGAGATATGATACGGTGGTTTTACAAGCAATACACTTGAATATGGAGAACAACGCGTGTGAACAATTCGGGTCAAGGAATGGCTGAATGTGTGAATACTGCATGCGAACTCGCTTCTGCCTCTGTTACCAGGGCGAGGTTGAGATAAATGATTGAATGCTTCTAATTCTAAGGCTGAGAAAAAAAACAAAAATGCGCGCGATAACGCGGAATATATCTCCACTCGTTACCACCTTAGGAAGATATGATACGGTCTTGTTTGTCCATAATTTACAATTAAAAACAGTGAACAACGTGTAATGCGGAACATATCTTTACTTGTTGCCACCCAAGGAAGACATGCATCGGCGATTTTATTGACGGGTTCGTGATTAGGAGCTAGGCAGCCACTTGCCAAATAATAAATCGATCTGTAAGACGTACGCGTATCACGATCAATTTTATAATTCCCATTCAACAATTAGGATCAGCGTGACGCTAACTTTTACGTTCCCATGACGCGATACACATTGGTACGGCACTTAACGTAACGGAATAAGTATTAGTCAAAAATAAAAGCCGCTTAGAAGGAAGTAAACTTCCGAGCATGACGGCAATTTGACGAAGTTATATATATATATATATATATATATATATATATATATATATATATATATATATATATTCATGTAAACGACATTTGGACAACCGAAAGTTGTCCAAAGGTCGGTTTTTTACGTGCTAAAACATTTGGGCAACCTGTTTCACGTTGCCCTAATGTTCAGTGCCTCCGCGCAAAAGAACAAGAGATGTGTGCCGAAACCCCTGTATGCAGAAATGTTAAGTTTTTCACGCTAAATAACGAGAAGAAATCTGTTTTTAATTTAAAACAACATTTTTCGAGATATTCCATGCTAAAAAACTCAAACTTGGAAAACCGTATATATTTGCGGGCGATTTTTGACGCGCCTGTAATTCATATTTTTAAAGCGTATGTTTTGTCATACTACGGTTTTTCGTCATTATATTCATACTTGAAGTAATTTCAGACAAGTTTACCAAACATATACGCTTTTTTAAAGAAATTAGGAATATCCATATATTTTATGGTTTGCAAAGATCACTTTTTTCATTTTACGGCGTTTCGGAGGCGTCTCAAATTCTCGCGTGAATAACGTGCACCGGATGTTGATGTAGGCCTACTTTCGTGTTTAATGAAACTTACAATAAGCATGACCGTATAATTTCAGTCACAAATAAATTTGTGGGTCTTTATATGACTTGAGTGCTTGTAAAATAAATATTGAACTACATACGCCATTATTTCTTTGGTGAGGAGTCTCTGATGAAGACCGTCAATCACATTCACAACTTGCCGAATGCCGTTTCACCAAATTTCGGCATATTCCAATTGAAATGAAAGCCAAGTGGGTCTGGGTGGCTGATTTTTATAATCGATCATTTTTGTCGGAGAGAGAAGGAGCCATAAATATCGAAATCATAAAATAAGCTCTTTCTGGTCTGAACATTTCCAACAGCTGGTTTCGACCACCCGAATAGTGGGGACTCCGTAGCTGGAATTCCAGCGGAGAATAGCTTTGATATTTACGACTTAAATTACTTGCTATTCTTGTTTGCAAATTGCAGCAATAAATATCCGATTTGAAATATAAACTGCAAACAAAGCACAGAAGTTGAGCTAAAGGACTCCGAAATTTTAAGGGGCTATATAATTAATGAAATTGTGTTTATTTTGAAAATTCTCACCTCTGATATTCCTTCATTTCAAATATACACAAAATGTACATCAAAATGAAGATTCAGATGTATAAAACACGAAACACGTGTGTAATCAACTCATTGACCTAGGCACCACTGGTTCATGGAAGTCTACTACCGTATTCGTACCAGAACTGATAATTTAATAATATTTCACGAGAACAACTTGTGGCCAAATGTGCTGTACATATACAAGAACAAAGCTAGGGTATCAAAATTCTTGGGGTGGGTGGGTCACATGGTTACAGGACATTTCATCCCCAAACCGGTTCATCCCAGGATGTTTCGTCCCAAAGTGGCAACCAGGACGATTCATTCCAACATTTTTTTCAGAGTATCGAGTTCATTCGCCCCAAATGAATTTGTTTTGTTTTTTAACAGGACGATTCCAATCATTCGTCCCAACATTTCAAATCATTGTATCGGTGCAAATCGCCTTGGACGCAATTTTGTTTTCAGCAAATTATTCTTTGCGAGATGTGTGGGTCTCATGGTTACGTGACATTTCATCCCAAACCCTGTTCATCCTGGGATCTTTCACCCAGCATGGCAGGATGTTTCGTCCCAAAGTGACAACCGTGGCAAATGATGCTAACAATTTTTTTCAGAGTATCGAGTCAATTCGTCCCAAATGAATTTGTTTTTTTTTAACATCCATTTTTTTTCCCGTTACCCCATGAGAACCGCAGGAGCTAAAAATAGAAATAATTAAAACACCCATATCTCCAAAACTACACGGCACTGAGAATTCTTATTTGGTGTGAAGCTTCCTTAGGACTAACAGAATGGAATGATAAAAAAAAATTGCTATCGGTTTTATCATGGGGTACTTTTCTGGGACTTTGAAAAATTTCTGAGTCAGCATTTTTTAACCCTGTGGGTAATGGGAAAAACATATAAGACTACTTTTCTCTCAAACCACTGCTCTAAAAGCTTTCAAATTTCACATATAACATCTTTGGAAGATTGTTTCACATGTTTATTGAAATCAATTCCCTGGGTCCATATTTGGGCTCCCTGTGGGAGCCCAAATGTTTAAATTAGTGCAGTATGAGGAATATTCTTTAAAAATCTTCTTCTTCAGATCAACCAATAAGAATCTTTTGATATTTGGTATGCAGCTTTTTTTATTTGCATTACTGCGTGAAATATGAAACCTTAATTTTCTCTTTTATTGGTTAAGACAGTACAGGCTGATTCGTTCGACTTTCAAATGGCGGACAAAGTATATGCACAGGCTAAAAAAAAACAACACAAAATCAGACAACTGCAATGACTCTTGTCAGTTCACTCCCCTCGAGGTAAGTTTACTCCTCGAGTTAATACTCCCCTTAGTAATACTGAGGGGAACATGTCACTGGCATCATATTGGAAACTTGGTCTTCTCTCTTCTCTCACCATTATATTGAGCGAACATTTGGTAGACCTTAAATGACTGAGTCGAAAGATATTCACCATGTCTGGACATAATATTGGTGACTTTTTTTCTTTTAAACTTGCCTTGTGAGTGTCCAGTATTACTTGCCTGAAGTCCAGCCCCATCGCCGCTTTGATACTAATGCACTGCATGTATCTGATCTGATTTCTACTTGTTGTGATTGCGTCGAAAAACTCGCCTTCGCCATGTGAGCAATTATATACTACTCACAAGTTGACGCAAATGTGAAAAGGTATTGAAAAATTGTCAAATAATTTTGGGGTTTCTTCATGTTGAAAAATTTCATGAATTACACCATGTAGGTCGTGGTCTCTCTCAAAAAAGTCGGACCAAACGATGAAAAAAAAAGTTAGCTGACTTAACCAATTAATTGTATTCGAAAAAATATGTGATGTTCAGGGCTTCAAATGGGGGAAATGCCTCCTTCTGAATTTATGGTGGCCCATTAAGCTTTAAGGTTTGTGTTACATGGGCCAGCAACAATCAATGAGATTTTGGAGAGGAAATCTGAATTTTTTTATGTTGCTATGATATTTTGTGACAGATTAGGGGCCTGCTATGTGCATGTGACACCATTCAGGGAAAAGAGTCCACGGCGTTTGGCAATGGCTTTCGTCCCAACATTTAACATCATCGTATTGGAGCAAGTCGCCCTATATGGATTTTTTTTCAGCAAATTATACTTTGATTTACATGTATAGTAAAGCAAAATATTTTAATGTCCCAAATTTATTATTTGGTTATTGTTTACTTATGTAAGAAAATAGAAGTCTCAACTTGTAAGATTTAATTCCCCACTAGGGAGTGCAGTATCTCAGTGGTAGACTGTTAGACTTCTATGCTAGAGGCACAGGCACTCAACGTATTATCAGGTTTTATCAATTTTAATACAATATATATTATATTATCAATACTAAAAAAAGTAAATGTATGATACTCTCCAAATCAAATTTTTTAACAATCTCTAAAATATGAATCGAGAGAGTCAACTAATCATGCCAGCTGTTATCTGGTAACCGAACAATGAGTGCCACGCTACGGGTTCCTTGGTCGTCTACCTATAGACACAATTGCGTGCATTTCAAAAGTCTTTATGCTTCACTCAATACAACACAAAACAACACAACAACTTAACTTCAATAAAAACATTTTAATCTCTCGAAAAATGATGGTAAAAGCATCAAAGATGTTGTCATGGTAACATGTCTGATTGTCATATACAGATATTTAAAATTAACATTACTAGTCATGCTATTGATATTTTAACTGCAAGTTTGTTGGGAGGGAGGGGGTGGGCGTGTGTCATCCACATGCAAACTACAAAAATTCTCAAGTTAATCTGATACCCCGAATCAGAAATTCATTTAGTTTCTTAGGTTATAGTTGTAACCATTACACCATAAATACATGTAGATTACGTGGGAAGAAAAATTTAGAGGGGGCAGCCGGCTTGGATAGCCTACTCTCTCGATTCAGTCAATAAAAAGTGAAAAAGATGCGAATAAAAGTCAAATTTCCGTCAATCTTGGGCTCAAACTCTCAGGGGCTCTGCGAATTACACAACATTTTGTTGTTTAAATGAGCGAGATCGATGAGGTATTTGCTATTTTAGACATTGTTGAAAATTTTGATCTGGGAAGTGTCATATCTTTAACTTTTTGGTAATGATAATATAAATATACATGTTATTAAAATTGATAAAATCTGATAATACGTCGAGTGCCTGTATGCTAGAGGGCCCAAGTTCAATCAGTGTCCGGAATGGTCCATTTTGTGTCCTTGGGCAAGGCACTTTATCCCGGTTGCCTACATGGGAGCACGTTGATGCCGTGTACTATGGCGTACTGCACGATGATGGCGCACATGTCATCAACCGCTGTAACCCTGCTTGGATAAATTTGGGTTAGCATTTCCTATTATTGACATGATTTTTCTTTTGAAATTGATTAGCTCTAGTTAAAAATCGATTAGAAATCTGCTCTGTGAATCCAGTAAAATCGAGCCCTGCACAACATAGACAACAGTAATATTTGATGAAAATAGTACATGTACTCTCATCAGCTTTTATCCAGTCCTTGGACCAGCTTTTAAATTGTTTTGCTATTATTGGCTTTATGCCATTATTACTAGTAGTCTTTTGTGGCGTACTGTGATAAGAATCAGTACACCCGAAGCTGCAGGTTGTATTTAGTATATGTATATATTCAGTATATTTTTTAGCCATTCTGGCTCGGGGTCAACAGCATTAATATAGCCTTGGGTTTTTAGTTGACCCTTTTTGTTTTTGAAGTTTTCACCCTCATTACCCATCTGTCGAGAAACAGACATGTATGTTGAAGGTGGGAGACATCCAAGACATTTTAGATCGTAGTTATAATCAGATATGCATATATGATCAGACCCATGCACTGAATGAATAAAAGTTTCACCATGCCAAAGTTGTACAGGGTCCAGGGACACTGTGGGATTTGAAATATCTTGTGACCCAGTCCAACAAATAGCAGTCTGGTACACAGCTAGGTGGTCCATTTGTTTCCAAGTGGACTAGTCCAGGGCAGTGTAGTGTCCATTACATTGCTTCCAGTTTAACTAGAATATAGGGTATTAATTTGGTGTAAATATAGCATGTTAAGTACCGTGCCGGTTTTTACAGTCAGTACCTAGCTACCACTGTATAAGGTAGTGGGGTTAGCCTCATGACAACACTACACACATCCCCACAAGCACATACACCCAAAGACACAGACACAGACACTAAAGCCCTTAAAGAGGGGTCTTATATCTGTATTAATCTCTCTATTTATTTAATATGTATGCTGGTCCCATCCAAGCAAGCTTGTTTCAAGTCCACTGAAGATGATGTTGGAACACTGTTTCGATATTTTGTAAGAGACTTCGTCTTCGGTGGACATTTTGTAATTATACCCATGACCTCATCAAGACTTATTGGTTCACTTAATTTATGATATTCCCCATATTCAGGCCTTGAGTTGTTGTCTTGGACAGATTTATTCACTTTTCCTTTGAAATTGTTGTCAAATTTGTGCACAATGGGCTTTCTTTAGAAATTTGACAGAAGCGCTAGGGCTGCGCGATATTCAAAATTAAATACCAGTATCAGTATAAATAAAAATACTGAGGTATGCCAGTGTATTGAAAGGCTGTTCAGATAACTGAACATACAGTACGTGGAGAGTGGTTTGTGATTAAATCATTGGCAGAGTGGAGTTATCACCGAAAGTATCACTTTCAAATACTGTACATATGGACAAAAAACAAAATGTTTCAGCCGGTGTAGATCCAGGTTTAACCCGGAGGTTCATTGGCTGGAGTTTTGCTTGTGCTTGTGATGCATTGCAACAAATTAGCAATTATTGTTTGGGTGGAATCTCCATTCTATGGGTGATTTAGTGATAATACACTATCTGCATTCTGTATGTCCAATAATCTGGACTTGAGCCATCATTGTTGGAATGAATCAGCATGCCTTGATGATTCAGTTTGAATTACCTTGTACCCAACGCTGACAATATCACAATTTTTAGCTCAACTTTGGCGGTGTTTTTGGGTCCAATCCGAAATTCAAGTTGTCTGCTGGCGGCCATTTTGTACAGACTAAGGTGAAATCAGGTTTTTGCACAGAACTTCCATATGAAAGCGCTCATTTGAATAATTTTTTGTATGAATGTTTAGTACCATGGGATACATCACATATAATACAGGTTTTTTTCTCGTACGTAAACTATGCAAATTAGACTAACTTTGATGTATTTAGTGTTACTTTCAGCACTGTAAGTGCAAATGCCAATACGGCTCGGGCTAGAGGCCGTATTTATAAACCGATCTTTACGAAACTTCTTGGGTACCTTTGGTATCACCGTGGGACGAGAACGAGTGTTTTGGGGTGCGGTCCAAAATTCAAGATGGCCGATGGCAGCCATTTTGTACAGAATTAGGTGCAATCAGATTTTTGCACAGAACTTCCATATGAAAGTGCTGATTTGAAAAATTTTTTGTGTGATTGTTTAGTACCATGGGATACATCACAAAAATGCGGGGTTTTTTTCTCGTGCAGAAATTATGCAAATTAGATAAACTTTGATTTTTTCAGTGCTACTTACACACAGTAAGTACACATGTCAGTACGGCTCTGGCTAGATGCTGTATTTATCAACCGATCTTCACGTAATTTCTTGGGTACCTTTGTTATCACCTTGGGACGAGAACGAGTGTTTCTGAGTGCGGTCCACAATTCAAGATGGCTGCCAGTGGCCATTTTGTACCGAACTTGGGTCTAATCAGTTTTTTGTACACAACTTCTATACGGCTCAGGCTAGAGGCCTTATTTATGAACCGATCTTTATGAAACTTCTTGGGTACCTTTGTTATCACCTTGGGACGAGAACGAGTGTTTCTGATTGCGGTCCAAAATTCAAGATGGCTGCCAGTGGCCATTTTGTACCGAAATTAGGTCCAATCAGTTTTTTGTCACAACTTCTATACAGCTCGTATTTATGAACTGATCTTCACAAAACTTCTTGGGTACTGGTCCCTTTGTTTTCATCTTGGGACAGAAATGAGTGTGTTTTGGGGTGCCTTTGTTATCACTGTGCTATGAGAACAAATATTTTGGGGTTCAGTCAGACCCACTCTGGGACTCAAAGATTTTTTTCTAGTTTAGCATCTGACTGTCACCCACCTTTACAATACTTTACCTATACATTTGTTACAGGCTACGGTCAGTATTTATGTACAGACTGTTACAATACTTTATGTGTACCTTTGTTATCAGGTCATTACCTAGATGTTTGTCATTGCTGTGTCACATACTATACATGTACATGTCTTGACAAGTTGAGCTACAGTGTCATTTATTTATTTCATTTATTTTAAATATTAGTTTAGCAATAAAACCATATCATGTGACCCCCTCATTGGAATGAGCTCGACAGACTTGCTTTAATTGAGGGGTCACTTGATATGGTTTTGCTCAATTTTTATTAAAAATAATATTTTTTCGACTGCGCAATTTGGTGATGCGGCTGATTTATTAGGTAGAGGGATGATATTCATTCGAGACTACAGGCAAAAAAAATACTTGAGGCATCTTGAAAATCAAATTGTTGGTAAATAAATAGTGACAATAAATTGATATTTTTGTAATTACACCACTATTCAATCAGGTCATAAAATTTGAGAGGAATTATTTTATTGTTCCTCTGGTGGTTAATGGTTATCTAAAATGAAAAAAACATATAACCGAAAAGTTGTTCATCTGGAACTACAAACAGTTTGTCAAAAAGTTGTGTCTCATCACCATATTCGATAGCACTGTTTTAAAATGTTCCTGTGGGAAGACCCTTCTCTTCAATACTTAAACTCCCTAAGACAGCTGACGCCCTGCCCCATGTGCTTGCCACAGATGCTTTCCAAATCTGTAAACTGTCATCCAGTAGGGCTATCGTGGACTTGTCAAAATCCACCGGTTGACATTTTTTCCACGCATATAATTCAGAAATAATCATCTAGCAAAATTTCCTCTAATGATGCACCGCGATTACCCTGGCGTTTCATTGGTGGAAATTACGCTACATGTAGGTGTCGGATCATCTCTGAATTATTTGCATGGAAAAATCCCCACCCATTGGATTTTGACCCGTCCACAATGTCTGTACTGTAATCGATCCTCTTTATTAATGTCCAGATGAACGATAAGCATATGTAGGTTATCTCAAACTTCAAGATTTTATTCACTGTTCAATCAATACTGGATTGAATACCGGTATATATTGGTTTATTGATTTACTGTGCAGCCATAAAAAAAACTCTGGGTTTTGCCTTGTCATCTAGGACCACAATTCCATCACTAACTCTCCATTTCTGGAAATGAGATAAATGCAAGTGTGAATGCTCCCATTGGCACCCATGCTTTCTATTTAACTGGATTTAAAAATAATGCACTTATTGACAAATATTGTGGAGCTCTATTACACTTTGAGGACATATAATTGTATGTTGCTTTGAGAAAGCTGCACTCTGTGGCCAGTGACAAGTTACTATCATAGTTCAGCAGGTCCTTAAAATTTAAAGTTTCTTTCTGGTGTTTGGTGATGGTATTCTCTTAAAATTCAATACATGTACTAATATTTCACAGGTGCATTTTACTCCTGTCTCTGATTTCACAGAGCTTGAAACTGCATCTGTCATTTTGTTCATTTCCAGCACTGTAACTCATGCTATCTCTTACCGAAGTGCGGCCGCTATAAATACTAATTACCAAAACTTCCTACTAAATACTGAGAGGAAGATTTTTTATGAGCTCTATTATTTTAGCATTCATAATTCTCAAATATGGCATTAAAACCATGCACTCACTGCTTAAATCTATTTATAAATTCATAATACTCCACCTCATACCCTTTTCATTCCATTCCTACTATTTTCCTAATACTCGGTATCCCTCAGTGTTTAGTATGACCACACATTATGCATCAAAATGAGAGTGTGATGTATAGAACATAAAAAATATATATACAATATCAATTATAATGATTACTGAAGCATATTTGGCCACAAGTTGTTCTGAAATATTATTTTGGCTATGTATTAATGGGTGGGGGCATAATCTTTTGGGGGGTTGCCGGGTTCCAGGTCATTGTAGGCCTGGAGAGTAGGTAGGTATGGTTCTCCAATTGGTGGGTGGGGGCAAACCTCCACCAATGGGAAGGCCATACTTACCCCCACCTCAGGCCTACGGTATCCTCCTTCCTATTGGTGGAGGTCCAGATGCGGAAAAGGGCTCCTCAAATAAAAGTTTGAAAATATAATGCACCTACCCTCAGCGTGAATCTGGGACCCTCTGATGCTTTAATTTTCCCGTTTGGAGGAGGGGGAGGGGGGCACTATAATTTTAGTGGGGTGGCATCCCCCTCCCTGGCTACACCACTGTATTATTTTTTATCAGTTCCCGAACATATACAGTAGCAGACTTCCAGGAACCATTGCTGGCTGTGTCAACTTCATGAGTTGATTAACATATATTTTTGTGCTCTATGCATCTCAGCCTTTGTTTTGATGTATATTTTGTGGATATTTAATTCACATTTATGGAATATCAGTGGTGGAAATTTCAAAGAATACAAATTTCCCGTACTTATGTAGCACCTTAACCATGGGCTTGTTACAAACAGTGATTTAACAATAAAATATTATCAGCCTAGGATAACTGGATATCGCTCATGATGAATACTGTAATATGATGCAAGGGAGAACACAGAATTCCTTCCTCAATTTTTTGAACTGTTCTGAATTTATTGTATTTACATCCATTCTGGGCACCATTTTCTTGGGGAAAGTTTTGTTTTGTAGATGACACACATGTTTTCATCAAATTAAAATGCAATCAGTGAATAAAACAGTGTGCAAAATTTTACAGGAACACTTGTTTCGTTCACATGGTGATTACATGAATGGATGACCATCTACCAAATATGCATCTTGAATGGTCTAAGTAAATTAATCAGCCTTTCTTGTATTTTCAAAGATTTTTAGATTTTTGCCTTGAGAGGCTATATATATTTCAATCCCATGCAATATAGTAATACTTGTTAATGATTAAAAAACAGCTTCCCAAGAATCTTTACACAGCCGAATGTTCGGCTTGTCCAACCCAAACATAAAAGGTCTGTCGGTTAGGGTAATTTCAGAAATTTTGCACACTGCAAAGTATGATCAGTTGTCGAAAAGAACTCTTTATCATTTCTGGAAGCTTGGCTTTTAACTGTTGCATCTCATCACCACATCCCCAAGTAGTGATAATCCGTACCAGCAACAGAGTACCCAAAAAGGATCCTTTCCCATCACCAAATCAGCATTTATTCTCCTTCTCTAAACCACTGAAACTTTTTATGCATAGTTCATGCCTGATAATTAAGTATTTTTTCTGATCAAAACAATGAATTGTTGTAATTTTCATCTCTTCATTACATCATGACATCTGATACATCAGGACAACAAATATCAATCAAAATCATTTGTATCCACTTTGTAAAAACATACAAAAATTTGTTTTTCTAGTTTAGACCTTCATGACACAAATTTTTCCCAGTTCCAGAGGCTCCGATTCCTTTCCCGAAGTACACAGGAATGTCCCTTCCAAGTCGAGTTGGCCCTGAACATTTTGTCCATGAGGACACTACATTCTAAATAGTCATTTCAAAACATTTTACGGGACCATGGAGCCAGGGTTGGAAGTGGGCACGCCCGGCATATTTTGAACAACATTGTTGAAAATAGTAAGTGATTGAGTATGCGAAAAATCTTGCAAGAGTACCAAAATGTAGACCTATTGGACAATATTAGGAAATTATTGGCTTAACAATGCCCATTCTTTCAAGTTTCAGGTAAGTTATCTCCTGCACACCATCGAACCTGCAATTTTTAATTTTTGTGAGTAGACAGCAGCGTACTTCAGTTCAACCCAGCAAGCAATTAACCCTTCCCTAACGATCAATGGCATGCATTGAATAATATACAATTTGTGCAGTACAGACATTTTTTATAAACTTCAACAAAACCATATCATTTGAACCCTCCTCATTGTAATGAGCTTGTCAAGCTCATTCCAGTGAGGGGTAATATGATATGGATTTGTAGTAGCATTCCAAGACTACTACATTGTGACTAATCAAACTTCACTTTTGGAGATCCCCGTGGGAACCCCAGGAAGTGAAGCAGTGCCTGTTCACTGTGGTAAACAGGCTCTGTTTTACTGGTAAAATAGGACCCAGTTATCAGTGCTTGGGAGGTGCAAACCCTCTCTAAAATGGGCAACATGGCTTATTAATGCTCATCCTTGGTTTTGGGTTGATACTCTTGTTGTGGTCATGATTAGCCATTGTGCAAAACCATGTGACCTTAAACACCAATAAATAAATAAATAAATAATAAATACTTTCGGAGAACCGGTATGTAAACAATGTAATTCAACAAAACTTTAAAAGGTCAAAAATGCTTCTCACTGTCCCTTTGCTCATGCACATTTAAGATATTATACTGAACTGAAATAAATTTGATTATTGCTGCGAAGGGCTTACTCGAAAAAAACATTTTTTTAGCTCAACTCTCCATCCACAATTCCTTTAGCAAACCCTAAAGACTGCAGCTCTCGCCCAGTCGGTCCTTAATTTCATATGTGACTTTGGGGCAATGTCCAGATGAGAGCTACATGTATCAAATTTTTTTCAAGTCCTTTGAAAAACATGACTGCCAGGGACCAGTGGCCACCTTGGATTTAGCAAATAAATTGTCAACAATTCTGTTAGCACACTCTACAGGCAGTATCTCTCACCTGATCTTTCTCTGCTTTCATGTATAGGTTTGGTGTGATGTCCAGATGGGAGATATCAGAAATTTCTAAATTTTGTTGAAAAACAGGGCCACAAAGCAGTCATCCTGGATTTGGATTATGAATTGTCAACAATTTCATTCTCACAGCCTGCAGACTGCATCTCGCACCCAATCTTTTTTCAAATGTCATATGTAGCTTTGGTTTGATATCTAGGTAGAAGCTATTGAATGTTTCTGAATTTTGTTGAAAAATATGGCTGCCAGCACCCAGTTTGGATTTCGCATATAAATTTTCAACGATTCCATTAGCACACCCTACAAACAGCATCTCTCACCCACTCTTTCTTGAATTTCGTATGTAGCTTTGATGTGATATTTAGATGGAAGCTATAATTTTTTCTGAATTTTGTGGGAAAACATGCTCAGCAGTGGCCATCTTGGATTTTGCTATAAATTGTCAACAATCCATCAGTACACCCTACAGGCTACACCTCTCACCCTATATTTTTCAAATTCTATATTCAACTTTGGTATGATGTGGCCACCATCAGCAATCTTAGATTTAGCATATAAATTGTCAACAAATCCATTAGTACACCCAACAGGCTACATCAGATGTCATATGTAGCTTTGGTGAGACACCTTTTCTGAGGAAATTTGAGTGAATGACTTGGTGTTACTGGATCTTTCTATTTAGTTCAGACCGTTCTTGGACACGTTGAGCAGTGTCAATGACACTTCATTTGAATTATCTTCTGTTCATCTTTGGAGTGCACAGTGTTCATTGATGTATTTCTTGAAAAAAATTTTCCCAATTCCGGTACTCAACAATATAGTATGCTTCACCTCAGATGGTTGCGAGCAGTACACAGTGGGCCTTCCATTTTCCAAATCGAAAGACTGACGCACACCAAGTCAGTGTTGGTAATCCTACAGATGCATCAAAATAATCAAGGTCACTTTGTATTGTTTTTTTTTATTCACGTTTAGCAAAACTTTGGATAGTCCAAGTAGTGGTGAGCAACTGTCAGACTCACAAAGTACTAACTTTGTACAAACTGGGTTAGCATTGGTTGAAGACAAAGCATCAAAGAGTATACCTTAGTACACAGTACTAGTTCCACTGCACCCCACACGCTTTGGAGGTTATAAATTGTTACTTGATTTTCTGTATGAGTGGTCTGAAAAAACTCTCCAGAATTTCAGTGCCCCCTACCTCCTATTCAAAGTAAGACTAATGTGCAACCTCTTGGTTTTGACTGCAACATAAAATATGAGCATCCCCACTTTCCATCCCTCAGCCACAGAGTTTTCCTACTGAAAAAATGCTCAGAAAAATGCACATTAGTGAATGTTGAGAGTAATCAGTAAAGTTAAGTTGGAAAGTTGCACTTGGTAAGAATAACTGACTTCTGATTGAAATAATGTGATTCCCAGTCTGTTAAGAATATTCTGCCAGTCTGCATCTGTCATTGAAGAAGTCAATTTACTCGTGAATGTACCTGTCCAATAATAGTGATGGATGTTTGATAGTGATAGTCAGGACTCAAGATATTTGATTGGAAGTTAACAATCATGATGGCATTTCCCCCCCTACATGTACATTTGTATTCCTCACTGCCAAATAATAGTGATTGCTGAGATTTTTCTTCAAAATTAATAATGGTGTTGGCAGTGTTATTAGGCAGGTGAGGGTATCCTATTTGCCTGTGTGTCCAGTACAAATACCCTCAAGCCAGAAAAGCCAAACTTATGATCCCCTTGTTTGTCGTTACAAGGTGAGTAAATTGTTGTGTTTTACATTTACATGTACTCTCCTCTGATTGGTTGTTTTGTGTGGGTAGCTGTCTACGGCTATCCGTAAAATTGGCAGACATGATTTGATGTTAGCTAATGTTTGCTTAAATAAATAACCCATATTAATAAATGGAAAAATAAATAACTGGTGAAAATACTTTTAGAGAAGAAAAAGAATATTTAGCACTAATAAACTAGTAACAAATACTTTTCTATGTTCCAGAAGAATATACTGCAAAGTGTGATCTAAAGTGGCATCTGAACAAGACAGCCGAAAAATTATGTAAGTTGGGGGGGGGGGGGGGGGGGGGAGGGGGTAGAGGCTTTTATTTTGTGTTGAAGTTAAAAGTGAGGTGCTATGCATTGGTCTAACTTGGAAAGGGGTGGGGGGGAGTGAAATGTAAGTTGGAATTTTGGGACTCTGATCCAGAAAAACACCAGTGCTCCAGTGAACTAAGTATGTACCAAACTGATGCTGTTAATCCACTAGTTTCCTAAAATTGCCTAATTCACACAGTAGGCCTACACTGTGTACTTTTGCATGATTTTGGATGTACTAACTGCTTCGAAACTGCTTCGACACAGCGAATATTTGGTAAGTAAGTTCTTGTATTAAGGGTGACCACAGCAGAGTGAATACCAAGCCATTTAATGTATAAACCCTTGAACCAGGATAATAATAAGATCATTGTTGAAACTCAGTTGTTTACAATTTTCAACATTGTGGTACAAATTGTGAGTGTGGGGTGGGGGGGGGGGGGGGCTGTCTGCTTCCAACCCTGGCTCTGCAGTCCCTTAAAGATTTTAGCAAGTGACTATTAAGAATGAAGTGTCTTTGCAGACAAAATGTTCTGGGCTGACTTGTCATGAAGGGCAACAACTAAAAGCAGGGTTTCTACTTTTTCAATGAAAGTGACAATAAATCATGTTGTGTTTACAACTTTTATTTTAATATGATAAAATCAAGTATTGTGTATCATCTAGGAGATAAATGTTTTCTCAACAAAACAGTGTGTAGAAGTAAATGAATGAATATGTATAGAATAAATATTTAACTGTTTGAAAAATCAAGGTAGGAATTCTGTGTCTTTCCTTGTGTTATATTATAGTATTCATAATAGCTGCTATAAGTTATGCTTGTCTAATAATATTATTCTATTAATAAATCATTGTTGGTGATGAACCCCTGTGATTTAACTCTCTTGTGTCACTTTTTTAAGCTCATTCTGTGGGTGCATGACAATGGTATACACTTCCCCCTTACTGTTTTTTGGCTCTGCTTGTACAGTATGTGAAGAGTGGATTGTAACTACATGTAAATCACCCATGGAGTGGAGTTGTCACACAAAGTATCACTTTCAAATTTTGAACATATAAACAGAAGAAACCGGTAATGTTTCAGCCAATGGATTTCAGAGTTTAACCTGTAGGTCCATTGGCTGGAACTTAGTGTTTGTTATGCTTTGCAACAAATTTGTAGAATCTCCACTCTGTGAGTGATTTAGTGAAAACACACTCTCCATGCAGAATCTCCACGCTGTGAGTGATTTAGAGAAAATACACTTTCCACATACTGTATTATAAAGTAAATTTAGAACTTGGGAGAAATCAAGTCAGTTTTGGTCAGTTCTGAAGCCATTGCTGACCCCCTATTCTCACTATAGAGACACTAAACCATTAAGGATGTCCCCCATATTTGTCTATTTCAAGATGGATATTTTGTTTAGCAGTATGTGTATGTTAAGATTAGAGCATGGAAAGTGTTAATCGTCTGAGTGCTAGAAGCCACTATATATGAGGGTTTTAAAAAGAATAAGTGTGCTGTAGCAAAAACCAACATTTTCGTTGCTTATGTTTCATATTAAGTCAAACGCAAATAATATTTTGTTTATAAAAATTGTTTGATTAAAATTATTTGAGATGGCCCATGGAAACTCTCCAATAATTTGTAATAAAACAAATGCTGAATAACAAAACCGACCACCAAAAATAATCTAGCCTTCAACTAGTTAAAATAACTAATAAATATGATATTGTGGGATGAAACGGAAACCATTATTATTTTTGGGTACATATGAAAATAAACAAAAGAAAATAAACACTGAAAAACTGAGGAGTTGAGTATGTATAAATAAACTGCAGGTTCCCCCATTCTTCAGTTTTACCTATTGTCATACTGGGGTTGTAACAACACTTTTGACAGCCAGGATCACCTTATGCCAGACAGTTTTACTGGTAGGGTAGCCAGAGTACATGACGAGGACCACCACCGAGAGGCGAGCAACTGTCAAGAGACATTTGCTGCCTATACCTGTATATCGTACATGCAAATAGGCCGATTTCATTGTAAAATCTGCTGAAATCCACTATTAATATTACAATATAATGATTTTCCAGGGCATTACCTTCTTTAAAGGTCCAACAGAAATGATTAATAACAATTTAATGGCCTGAAGTCACAAGGTCTTATGACTATGAGCAGTCTGAGGTGAAGTCTTCGGCTGCTAATGAGACAGAGGACTGTTAATCATTCTGCATGGGATGATTACTAATAGAACCGTAAATCCCTGCCTGACAAAGTTGTGTTATTACTGCTATAACCACTAATGTAGATGTTTATGAGAATACTACTATTTATTTATTGGGGTTTAATTACACCTTCGAAAGCCAAGGTCACCACATGTCAGACAGTTATACAGGTGGAGGAAGCTGGGGGTATGCAGAGGGAACTACAAAGCAGTGGCAAGCAACTATCAGGCTCCCCAACATATAAACTTAACGCATGCAGGGTTAACATTGGATGAAGACAAGTGCACCATCGATGTGCAGTATGCCTTAGCACACGATGCCACTCTGCCCCAACATGGGCAACGGGGTGAAGTGTCTTGCCCAAGGACACAATGTGGTTGTCGCAGGTGGGATTCAAACCGAGGACCTTTTTGCATGCACCTCTACCTAATGAGAAGCATACTTCTAATACTAAGGAAGTATACTTTGACACAGAACTTTTTTTTTATTAAATTTCATCAGGTTTGGGCATTGAAAATCAGGAACTCGGTAAAAAGAAAAAATAAGTATTTCCAGAAATAGAATTAGAAGAAATTAGAAACACTTATTTGATTATTGCACAGCATTCCAGCACTGATCAGAAATACATGTTTGTGAGTTGGAATACTCTGCAATGTCCCATTGTTCACCAGAGAATGCCATGTGGTAACCATAATTATTTATACTTATAGCTTTATTCTTAGCAAAATACATCACATATAGCATTTGATGTGACAAAATATCAAATTGTGTTTTTAATAGATTGGAATGCAATTATCAGTGAGGATTTCAGTTAGTTCATCATTAATCATGAATCTTCACTTGGACAGTTCCCCGATAGAACTTCTTGGTCGTGCTGTATTCACATTGTCCAATTACTAATTCCTATGGCTATGTACATGAACCACAAACTGACAAGGGACTCATGGGCAAGATAATACAAAAATGTACTTTTTATACATAAATCTTCCTATCACTGCATACTACCATTTTATTAAAATGAAATAAGATTGGCTGCAGCAAACTGGGCTCCAGAGAAGTGAGTCCAAACAGTTTTGTTGAAGTCATTCTCTGGGAGATGTCTCCCAAATATATAGGAGAACTTACCACCAGGAAAAGACTGCCCCAAATACTATATAGAACACAAGGGTGCACAGTAGCTCAGTGGTTACGGCATTGGACTTCAAACTGCATTGTGTTCTTGGGTAAGGCACTTCATCCTGACTGCCCACATGTTCAAATCTTTGGGCTCACTATGGAGGCCCAAGTTTTAACCAAGTTTAAGACAGTACAGTCATCATGAACTGGTCGTAATCCATGTGTGGTCAGTGATGTCCATGCATGCATTTACCAGGTAATAAAAATCATAATCAAAGTTTTAATTAATGAAGCACTGGGTTGTACCCATTGCTTCATTAACCCTTTACCAAAAGTAATGACCAAAACTTGCCAGTGTTTTCACAAACATCATCCATTCAATTTTTATTATTTTTTCATATTTTATCTCAAAAACATAGCTTATAACCCATCTGTCAGGACGAGCATGTTGAGCACATTCCATTGAGGGGTCACAAGCTGAGCTGTTGACAATATATGTGGAAATTTAATTATTAAAATTTCTGATTTTCATTTCAGATAAAGAGTTAATTAAAATTTTGATGATTATTCCTATAATCAGTGTTTGGAATCTAATATTAGTGTGTCTGTGGAAATATTACCCACCTGGGGAAAGTGACCAGTACACTGCAGCCATACTGTATGTTATGTATGTCATATTTGGACTCCAAATAGGAACTCTGGCTTTAACTAAGTACAATATGAAGAATATTTATTGAAAATCTAAGTTCTTCAGATTTACTAGTCAGAAACTTTTGATGATTGGTATAGAGCAGCCTTAAGGGATCAATCATCAGATTCAAGTCCCTGAAATGATGTTTGAGCTGACCCAACCACTGTAGGAGCCCAATTTTAATGCTTTTCCCAAAAATTTAGGGGAGCATATAGTAGCCACACTGTCATCTGTCTCTCCGTCTCAAAAAAATGGTTTTCGGATGATAACTTTAGTTTGCCTGAGTGAAACGAAACAGCATTCTATACGTAAGTGTATAACCACATAATACAGTTTGCGATTGATAGTGGGCTTGGTCTGGTATTTTGTGGCAGAGTTATGTCCCTTTTCCAACTTAGACATGTTGATATTGGTTTCCGGATCATAACTTTAGTCTGAGTGAACAAAATTAAACAAAATATTATATGTAGGTTTATAACCACAAAATGCAGGTTGGGATTGATAGTGGGCTTAGTCTGATATTTTTAGACAGAGTTATGGCACTTTTCCGACTTAGAAGACATGTTGATCTTGGTTTCTGAATGATAGATTTGGTCTGACTGAATGAAATAGAACAAAGTTTTATGCATTGGTTTATAACTACATAATACAGGTTGGGATTGATAGTGGGCGCGGTCCAATATTTTTCTGCAGAGCTATGACCCTTTTCCAACTTAGTAGACATTATATTGGTTCACTTGGGGAGTGGTGGATCAGGCAGAGGTGCAGGTTCCTGACGAGAGGTCCTTGGTTTGAATCCCACCTGCAACAACCACATTGTGTCTTTGGGCAAGACACTCCACCCCATTGCCCACGTAGGGGCACAGTGGCATTGTGTACTAAGACATACAACACGTCGATGGTGCACTAATGTCTTCAACCAATGCTAAGCCTGCTTGTGTGGAGTTAGTATGTTGAGGAGCCTGATAGTTGCTTGACATTGCATGGTGGTTCTTTCTGGGTACTCCAGCTTCCTCCTTCTGTAAAACTTTCCAACACGAAGTGACCCTGGCTGTCGAAAGTGTCTTTAAACCCGAATAAATTTGGTTTACTTTAGTTTGACTGAATTAAAAAAAAACTGTATACATAGGTTTATAACCACATAATACAGAGTGGGATTGATTGTGGGCTTGATCTGATATTTTTATGCTTCCAAAAAAAAATTTGGGGGAGCATACAGTTGCCCATCCGAAAGAAATGATTTCTGGGAGATAACTTAGTTTGACTGAACAAAATGAAACTTAGTTTGACTGAACAAAATGAAATGTAGTTTTATACATAGGTTTATAACTTCATAATACAGGTTGGGATTGATAGTAGGCTTAGTCCAATATTTTTTATCCGAGTTACATGTTTGGTCCTTTTCCAACTTAGAAAACATGTTGATATTGGCTTCTGGGTGATAACTTTAGTTTGAGTGTACAGAATGAAACAGAACTTTATACATAGGTTTATAACCACATGATACAGGATGGGATTGATAGTGGGCTTGGTCCAATATTTTTTGACAGAGTTATGGTCCTTTGAAAACAGACTCTGTCCGATATACGGCAGCAAAATTAATGGGCTGACATGGCAATTTGAGGGGAACCGATCTTAAAGAAACGTCTTGGGTGCCTTTGTTATCACTGTGGGATGAGAATGAGTGTTTTGGAGTGTGGTCCGAAATTCAAGATGACTACCGGCATGCATTTTGTACCAAAATTAGTGCAATCAGTTTTTTGAACTGAACTTCTATATGAAAGTTCTGATTTGAATAAATTTTTGTTTGAATGGTTAGTAACATGTAATACATCACATATAATACAGGTTTTTTATCTTGTGCAGAAATTATGCAAATTAGATGAGCATTAATTTATTCAGTGCTACTTATACACAGTACATGTAAGTGCACATGTCAATATGGGGTGTGGTCCAAAATTCAAGATACCTGCTGGTGGCCATTTTATATCGAAATTAGGAGCAATCAGTTTTTTAGCTTAACTTGACAAAGTAAAGATAAGCTATTGCCATCATGTGTGCGGAAGTTTGTTAGTCTGTGCACATTTTCCTTCAGCACAGGCTACACCCCAGAGTTCTTGCCCAATTGTCACAAAATTTCATATGCCGGGTTGGGGTCATGTCTCGATGAGAACAACCACTTTTGGTCACAATCGGTCAACCCTGATGGCTGCCCAAGCCCAAAACCTGAAAAAAATTTAGCACAGTCTACAGGTCGTATTTATGAAGGGATTTCATTGTAACTAGGTAGGATGCCTCTGTATACAGTTAAAATTGGATGTCCTGTTATGAAATGCGCACAAATAGCATGTCGATTTGCACGTTAAATCTAAGCGTTATGACCACAGTAAGGCCATCAAATTCTGTACATATGGCCTGTGCCCATGCTATGTTTCTGCTATCCTGTGCACATGCTGTGTTTCTGCCATTGGACCCCCAGGTAACCCACCTTTACAATACTTTACCTGTACATTTGTTACAGGCTACTGTCAGTATTTATGCACAGACCTTTACAATACTATACATGTACCTTTGTTATCAGGTCATTACCTAGATGTGTGTCATTGCTGTGTCACATACTATACATGTACATGTCTTACACAAGTTGAGCTACAGTGTCATTGACACTTTCATTTGCGAATTTTGTGCTTGATAATGCAATAACTTCAACAAAAGTCAACTGACCCAATTCATTTGTGTTATGTTGGTCTCCAGGAACATTTTCTTGATCGAGTATGAAAATGGGCTCTGTCCAATATATGTGGCAGCAGAATTATTGGCTGACTTTGTCATTTTTTAGCTCAACTTTGATCTAGTCAAATTTGAGGTTATGCCATGGCCCGTCGTCCATCTCTCTGTCTGGCTGTATGTCCGTCCACCAGTCGACAATTCAATACGTCTTGGGCTAGAGGCCATATTTATGAACCAATCTTTACAAAATTTCTTGGGTGTCTTTGTTTGTCACCGCGGGATGAGAGCGAGTGTTTTTGGGTGCGGTACGAAATTCAAGATGGCCACAGGCAGCCATTTTGCACCAAAATTAGTGCAATCAGTTTTTTGTACAGAACTTCTGTATGAAAATTCTGATTTGAATAAATTTTGTATGAATGTTTAGTAACATGGAATACATCACATATACTACAGGGTTTTTTTTCTCGTGCTGAAATTATGCAAATTAGATGAACATTGATTTATTCAGTGCTACTTATACACAGTGAGCACACATGTCAATATGGCTCCGGCTAGAGGCTGTGTTTATGAACCGGTCTTCATGAAACTTCTTGGGTACCTTTGTTATCACCTTTGGACGAGAACAATTGTTTTTGGATGCGGTCCAAAATTCAAGATGGCTGCCGTGGCCATTTTGTACCAAAATTAGGTACAATCAGTTTTTTGTACAGAACTTCTATATGGCTCGGACTGGAGCCGTATTGGTGCACCAATCTTTACGAGACTTCTTGGGTATCTTTGTTATTAGCGTGCGACGAGAAGGAGTGTTTTTGGGTGCAGTTTGAAATTCATGATGGCTGTTAGTGGCCATTTTATACCAAAATTAGGTGTAGTCAGTTTTTTGTTCAGAACTTCAAGGACTACGTTTGTTATCAAGCTACAGATAAAAAATTCAAATACCTATATTTTAAGAAGGACTGGACAGATATTTACAAATTAGTTGAATCAACAACCTTAGAAGGGTTTGAATCACACAGGCTAAAACAGTTGCTAACATTTGGCTTATGGTGCACCATAGATTGCAACATTAACCCAGTGGAGATTTCTAGTTTAGCATCTAACTGTCACCCACCTTTACAATACTTTACCTATACATTTGTTACAGGCTACAGTCAGTGTTTATGTACAGACCTTTACAATCCTTTACATGTTCCTTTGTTATCAGGTCATTACCTAGATGTGTGTCATTGCTGTGCCACATACAATATATGTACATGTCTTACACAAGTTGAGATACAGTGCCATTGACACTTTAATTTTTTCAAATTTTGTGCTTGATATTGCCATAACTTGAACAAATGTAAATGATTTGATTCTTTTTTTATTATATGGGTTTCCCGGAAGATTGTCTTGACTGAGTTTGAAAATGGGCACCATCAGATATTCAGCATCAGAATTATTGGGCAGACTTGTATGTAAGTCGCTCAGCAGGTAGAGGTGCAGGCTGCAAGCCAAGTAGTCATGCAGTTCGAATCCCACCTGCGGCAACCACGTTGTGTCCTTGTGCAAGACACTTCACTGTGCAGAAATATGTGACCTTAAACACCAGTAAATAAATAAATACATGTAAGTTTTTTGCAGATAAGTTATTTAGAAAATGTACACTAATGCTTTCTAGTTCACAGTTACCATTTTGTTAGCCATGAGGCAAACTCTTGTTAACTTATTGTTATCTGAGGATTATTTTTTTTTAGCTCACCTGTCTGAAATTAAGGGTGAGCTATAGTGGTCACTTGTCCTTTGTCTGTCCATCGTCCATGAACATGTTGTTTGTACTTGTTCAAAACTTCTGGGCTAACTGCATTTTGTTTTTGTATTTTTGTTCAAATCAGCATGCCCAGTCCCATAGGGAGGGGGTTGGGATGGGGTAAATGCTTCCAAATTTGAAAAAAGATCTCATGAACCAGTCAGTACAGTGACTTGATATTTGTTACCATGCTTTCTTTTAAGGCCTAAAATCAAATTTGTTCAAAGTTTGTAGAACAGTCTTTGCTTTTGAAATTGGAGGGGAAAAGTTTGTTGGCCCTGCTTAAAATTTCTGTTTCCTGAAAAGATGAGTCAATTTGAACCAAATTTGGCATGCAGTACACTGTACAGTGGAACCCTGTTTACTGAATTACCACTTTGCCAAATGAATTATTCAATTAACAGGACTTACAGGAGTATTCAATTAAGAGGAGTATTCATTTAACAGGGGTATTTAATTAACAATGGTTTTCAATTAACAGGGATTGTATCACCTTCCCGTATTCTACAGATTACTGTAGTATTTATTCTATCTTGTTAATGTTTGACAGAGTTCCATGAGCTCTGTCAATGTCAAACAAGAAAAAATAGATTACAGTACAGCCTATTACAAAGTATACCATTGAGCTATATTATTTTGTTAATGATGCCATAGTAGCGCCTTATGTTGGCAATATTTCTATAGCATTAACGCGATATTTTCAACGTGTTGTGGCAAATATCGTAAGACAAATGCATGCATGAGTCGCATGATGGAAGATTTCCAAAACTATCATTCATAATTTGTTGGGTGGAAAGAAGAGTAGCAAATATTTATAATAATATGGACGATTAGAGCCATGCAAAGCTTTCTATGTTAAACAAACTGACGTAGTCGATATATTAATTGATGTCAATGCAATTAAAGCTTAGATTTCCCTGGTCTCCCCAGCTTCACGAGAGTCAAATGAGAGTATCTTTACTTAACTATAGTTAAAACTTTTATAAATATAAAGCTCTAAAATCAAGGGGAGAGGGAAGGGGTGGGGCAACTCTTCCTTTCACGTTTCGATAATGACGATATTGACCACGAATGGGGGTGATGTGCATGTAAAATGAATTAAAAATCTGTGTGAACGCAACAAAATGGCCTAATTAAATGTTAAGATGAGCTGATTAAAATGTGTGTTGTGTGTGTGGGGGGGGTGGGGGGGGTGGTTACAACACGGACAGATACACATGGGACATGCTGTTGATAGCATGTATATAGGGTTTGGGGATTTTGTCCTCTTAGTGTGTTATTATGACCAACATAACAAGACCAACTGATGCGTTATTGCTATAAAAATATCGCGATATTCAGATATGAATGTGGTGCAAATATTGACCAAATAGCAAGTTATTATTCCACTTTATTGTAGGCAGTACTGTAAATGCCTGTATTGGTTGTACTGAAGCCAAATAGGTCTGTAAACAAAGGAAAACTGGGGAGAGTCAGGGTAATTTCTCGACAGTTTACTATCTTTTTAGCTCAACTTTACAATGTTGAGCTATTGGGATTGGTTGTGATCTGTCATCTGTCCGTATCTCCATATGTACGTATGTCTGTAGGTACGTTTGTCTGTCCATAATTCCTTTAGCACACCCTATGAGCTGCAGCTCTCACCTGATGGATTTCAAATTTCATATGTGGCTTTGAGGCAATGTCTAGATGGGAGCAATCGATTCTTTTTCAAATTTTGTGGAAAACCATAGCTGCCAGTGGCCATGTTAGATTTGGCATATAAACTATCAACAATTCCATTAGCACAACCTACATGCTGCATCTCTCATCCGATCTTTTTCAAATATCATATGTAGCTTTGGCATAATGTCCAAATGGAAGCTATCAAATATTTCTGCATTTTGTTGAAAAACATGGCTGCCAGTGGCCATCTTGGATTTGGCATATTAATTGTCAACAATCCCATTAGCACACCCTACAGGCAACATCCCTCACCAAATCTTCTTCGAAATTTCATGTGTAGCTGTGGTGAATGTCTAGATGGAGCTGTCAAATTTCTCTGAATTTTGTTGCTAAACATGGCCACCAGCAACCATCTTGGATTTGGCATATACATTGTCAACAATTCCATTAGCAGACCCTACAGGCCACACCTCTCACCCAGTCTTTTTCAAATTTTATATGTAAGTTAGGTATGATGTCAAGATGGGAGTTATCAAATTTGACTGCATTCCATTGAAAAAGATGGCTGTCACCATCCATCTTGGATTTGACATATAAATTGTCAACAATTCTATTGGTACACCCAACAGACTCCTTCCCTCACCCAATTTTTTTCAGATTTCATATGTAGCTTTGGTGTGAATCTGATGCCTTTTGTATAGAAACGTGAGTGAATGACGGGGCATTACTGGATCTTTCTATTTAGTTCAGTCCCTTATACAAATTGAGCAGCAATGTCATTGATACTTTAATTATTCTATCAATAGGAGTTTACTCATCATTACTCTATATCCAATTAACAGGTCAAATTTGTACTGGAAGAATGGTAAATGGTTTTGTCTTAACAGGCCTTTAAATTCATTTATTTTGGGCTCACCATTTTGCCCTACTTTGGGCACATTAAACCAGAAATAACAGTCTTATATGGTTATGATTTATTGTCAGGCCTTACTTTGTGTTTCTATGATCATATTGTGAGGGAAGTTATTCTTAAATGTAGAAGAGGAATGAAGAATTTATATATTTTTAGTTCAACTTTGGCGAAGCTAAATTTGAGCTTTTGTCATTGCTCGTCGTCTGTCTGTCTGTCTGTCCGTACGTCAGCAATTGGATACGGCTCGGGCTAGAGGCCGTATTTATGGACCGATCTTTACGAAACTTCTTGGGTACCTTTGTTATGACCGTGAGACGAGAACGAGTGTTTTTGGGTGCGGTCCGAAATTCAAGATGGCTGTTTTTTGTACAGAACTTCCATATGAAAGCACTTATTTGAATAATTTTTTGTATGAATGTTTAGTACCATGGGATACATTACATATCATACAGTTTTTTTTCTCGTGCTCAAATTATGCAAATTAGACAAACTTTGATGTATTTAGTGTTACTTTCAGCACTGTAAGTGCAAATGCCAATACGGCTCGGACTGGAGGCCGTATTTATGAACCGATCTTTACGAAACTTCTTGGGTACCTTTGTTTTCACCATGGGACGAGAGCGAGTGTTTTTGGGTCCGGTCTGAAATTCAAGATGGCCGGTGGCAGCCATTTTGTACAAAATTAGGTGCAATCAGATTTTTGCGCAAAACTTATTAAAATGCTGATTTGAATAATTTTTTGTGTGTGAATGTTTAGTACCATGGGATACATCACATATAATACAGGTTTTTTCTCGTGCAAAAATTATGCAAATTAGATGAACTTTGATTTTTTCAGTGCTTCTTACACACAGTAAGTACACATGTCAATACGGCTCGGGCAAGAGTCTGTATTTATGAAGCGATCTTCACGCAACGTCTTGGGTACCTTTGTTATCACCTTGGGATGAGGACGAGTGTTTCCGGGTGCGGTCCAAAATTCAAGATGGCAGCCAGTGGCCATTTTGTACTGAAATTAAGTCTAATCAGTTTTTTGTACACAACTTCTATATGGCTCAGGCTAGAGGCTGTATTTATGAACCGATCTTTATGAAACTTCTTGGGTACCTTTGTTATCACCGTGGGATGAGAACGAGTGTTTCTGGGTGCAGTCCAAAATTCAAGATGGCTGCCAGTGGCCACTTTGTACCAAAATTAGGTCCAATCAGTTCTTTGTCACAACTTCTATACAGCTCATATTTATGAACTGATCTTCACAAAACTTCTTAGGTACCTTTGTTTTCACCTTGGGACATGAACGAGTGAGTTTTGGGGTGCCTTTGCTATCACTGTGCTATGAGAACAAATATTTTGGGGTTCAGTCAGGCCCAATCTGAGACTCAAAGATTTCTTTTCTAGTTTAGCATCTGACTGTCACCCACCTTTACAATACTTTACCTATACATTTTTTACAGGCTACGGTCAGTATTTATGTACAGACTGTTACAATACTTTATATGTACCTTTGTTATCCGGTCATTACCTAGATGTTTGTCATTGTTGTGTCACATACTATACAAGTACATGTCTTGACAAGTTGAGCTACAGTGTCATTGACACTTTCATTCTTGCTGTCTTCACACCATCTCTAATTTGAGCACACCTGTAAATGGTGTGAACTTGGGCTAATCTAAAGGCCTGGTGTTACAAAACTATATTCAATTAACAGGGTTATTCAGTTAACTGACAGAGTGCTGGTAGCACATATTTGGGCTTTATTCTGAAGTGTCGGTACCACAACTTAAAGGCTTCATATTCAGTGGATGTTCTCCATACCACCTTTGAAGTGAAATTATTAAGTCTGTGAGGATTTGTCTTGTTACTTTTTATGGGAGAGTGCCTATTGTAACAAGGCAAAGATATGTGAACAAATTTTGATGACTAAAAATAATTCAGCAGTCTACCAGTTGAGGGATATCCAATTTAGTGGGTTGCCTGTATTATTTAATCATATTAAAATACTTGATTCATGCAACAAAAGAATATCCTGTATGCCTGTGGGAACCCCAGGAGCTAAAAATAGAAACATTTTCATGCACATTCCCCAAACTGCACACAGCAGAGATATGTTATTTTGATATGAAGCATTCTTAGACCAGTAGAATTGACTTTGCCATCAGTTCTGTTCATAGTGTACTGTTTATGTTTATTGATGTTTAAGGTCACATATTTATGCACAATGGCTAATCATGACCGTGACAGTTTTACAGGTGGAGGAAGCCGGAGTACACGGAGAGAACCACTGAGCTACGATGAGCAGCTGCCAGCTCCCCAACATCGTAACTCCGCACTGCAGCATAGGAGGCAGGGTTAGATTGGTTGAAGACATGTGTACCTTCGACGTGCAGTACGCCTTAGTACACGGCGTCATCGTGCCCCCACGCGGGTAATGGAGATGAAGTGTCTTGCCCAAGGACACAACGCGGTTGCCGCAGGTGGGATTCGAACCGAGGACCTCTCGGCTTGCAGCCTGCACCTCTACTTACTGAGTCACCGCGTCCCCATAGTGTACTGTAGGAGGGGAATGAAAAAAATGCTGTGTCAGCATAGTTGCAAAAATTTTGCAAAAATCTTCTCATCCAAATTTTAGTTTCTTGCAATATGAGGAATAATCTTTAAAAATCTTCAGACCCACTATCCAGAATCTTTTGATATTTGGTACTCTCAGGTGCCGAATAAACGTGTGGGCATGTTTATTAATTTGTGAAAAAAAATACAAACCGTCATGGATATTGTGACCCATTACCTTTATTTTTTTCCCCAAGTGAGGCCAATAAAAAAATAACTTTTTAGGGTAGGCTCTTTGCTCCTTAGAAATCCCATTGTTCTTCCACTGGATCCCACCCACTAACTTGATTTATTTATTGGTGTTTATGGTCACATACTTCTGCATAATGGCTAATCGTGACCACAGCATGGAGGTAAAGTCAAGGTCAGTTAATCGTTTATGCCCCATGTTGCCTATTTTAGAGCATTAGTGACTGCGTTCTATTTTACCAGTAAAACGGTACGTTTATCACAGTAAACCACAGTAAACAAGCACTGCCTAACACCTATCTTCCCGGGGTTCTTGTGGGGGCACTAACTTGATTTTCAGTGTTTGTCATGTCTATTGACAAATACATTTGAAATATTTAATTAAATTCTCTTCTCAGTATTTATTAATTGGTGTTTAAGGTCACATATTTTTGCAGAATGGCTAATCATGACCACAACATGACTATCAACCCAAGACCAGGGGTGAGCATTAATAAGCAATTTTGCCCATTTTAGAAAGTATTTGCACCTCCCAAGCGTTGGTGACTGGGTCCTATTTTACCCGAAAAACAGTGCCTGTGTACAACACTGAACAGGCACTGCTTCACTTCCCGGGGTTGAATCTCTTCTCAGTATTTCTTTCTTTAGAAATTTTACTTCTCTCTGCCAAAATCCTGTGGGGCTATGCTTGTGAAGAGTGTAGAAAATGGGGGGGGGGGGGGGGGGAGGGGGCAGGGGGCAGGACAGCGGGCACTGTACTTGTACTGATGGCAGGGAAATAAAAAAAAATCTGATTGGGGGGGGGGGGGGGGGAGAGCTGTAAGGTGGAGACTGGAAATCTCATGGCTACTCTTTGGTTTTTTTTGGGGGGGGGGGGGGAGGTAAGGTGGAGGCTGGAATCTCATGGCTCCTCTACTGGATCCCACAAACTTGATTTTCAGAGTTTGAAAGGTCTGTTGAATTTTGAAATATTAAATTCTCATCTCTGAATTTTTCTCTTTAGAAATTTCACTTCTCCCAAAAGAGCTCTTGCTTTTCCCTCTTTTTCTGAGAGGGAGAAGTCACATCTACCTAAAATTCTCTCATTGGGGGTCCCTGGTAGAAATAAATATATTTGACATTGTAAATCTGGAGCAAGTGTCAAGTTCCAGTTCTGAAACTGTGTTTGATAAAGTGATTAATATTTTACAATGCTTCACCCTTGGTGTTGAGAAAGTCAACCATTGAGGCTGGGTTTTTTTTCATTAAATTTTCCAATAAAAAGACAGCAAAAGTTATTTTATATCAATTTCTACTGCAGTTAGCAATTAAGTGTATAATACAGATTTTTATCAATGGTCATGGAACGGTTATCGAACCAACTGAAATTGTGTTTGGCAATTTCTTGGCAAGTCAGTAGCAGTACAGGGGAGCGACATATTTTGGTACTCATGTGAAATTAGTTAAGTTTGCAAGCCAGCACATTTATTGTGCACCAGCACTATTATTCTTTTCAGTAGTGTAAATTGTTACCCAGCACTTTTATTCGGCAAACACTTGTATTCGGCACTTGAAGTATACATCATCCTTTGAGAGGTAAGATTTAAGTTTGTTCAAACCAAGTTCCTGTGTCAGTAATTGGGCTTACTGTTGGAGCCAAAATTTTAACTTACTCGAATAATAATGGCAATATGAGGAATCATTTTTAAAAATCTTTGTCTCCAGAGCCTTTAGTTGAAATCTTTTGATATATGGCATACAGAATTTTTACAGGGGTCAGATTGATGTGTGTTCAAATCAAGTCTATCAGTATTAATTGGGCTTTCTATAGGAGCCTAAATTTTAATGTTGTGCAATCTGTAGAATAATCTTCAAAAATTTTTTTTCAGTTTTCAGATCCCCCAGGCTGAATCTTTTGATGTTTGGTTTACAGCATCCTATAGGGAGGCCAGATCTAAGTTTGTTCAAACCAAGTCCATGCCTTAATATGTTGACTCCCTGTTGGAGACTAAATTTTAACGTAGTCTTATAGGAGGAATAATCTTTAAAACTCTTTTTAGCTCACCTGACTGTAAGTCAACGGGAGCTACCGCCATCACTTGTCATCTTGCGTCCGTTGTCTGGCATCCGTCGTCCGTCATCCATTAACTTCTGCAAAAGTGACTTCTTCTTCACAACCATCAGGCCAAATTCAAATACATATTGCACAGACCATCTAACGAGTATACCCTTTCTGTTTTGTTCAAATGAAGTAGCCGCCATCTTTGGGCTCTGGTTAATGCCCAAAATCTTTAAAAATCTTCTTCTCATGATCCACCAGAGGGATTGCCTTGTGATTTGGTATGGAACATGCTTTAGTGTTGAAGATTAAAGTTTGTTCAAGGGAAGTTGGTAAGTCAATATTTGGGCTCTGTGTGGGCATATCCATTTTGGGTTCCGCTCAAAATTTCTATTTGAGGGCCTGATGGGCCAGTTTCAATCCAATTTGGCATATAGTTAAGTGGGTCCCAAGTAAATGATTGATGCAAAAAAAAAAAAATTGTTCACAGCCCCGTGGGAACGCGAGGGGCTACAAACCAAATAAAATTCAAAAGCACACATTTCCCAAACCACTTGGAGCAAAGAACAGATATTTGGTATGGATCATCCTTAGGACCAGTAGAATGGAATGGTTAAAAACTATTGCCCTTGGTAATGTTGGGGTGTGTGGTAGGAGGCATTGAAAAAATGATGAGTCAGCATTGTTGCTGTAATATTTTTCCCTGTACAAATTGTTAAAAGTTCTTCAGACTGTTTACTATTATCACTTAATGTCGACAAGAGACAGGAGAGACTCCTGTTACCTGTCGAACACACATGTTCTCTATATTAGTTTAAGCTTAACCTTTGACGGTTATCCAAAGCAGATGATATAAAAACTTAATGATTTTAATTATAGTGTTTTCAGAATTTTCTAAATATTTCAACAAACCATATCATTTGAACCCTCATTGGAACGAGCTCGATGAGCTCGTTCCAATGTGAGGGGTCACATGATATAGTGTGGTTGGAATTTTCTGAAAATTAATATTTCTTCAACTGCTGAATTTGCATATTGTGCAGACGGATGAGGCTGATTCATTAGGTAAAGGGTTAATTGAGTGAAAAGGGAGTGCAGAGGTGTACTGTTGGACTTCTTTGCTAGAGGTCCCGAGTTCGATCTCGTCTGGGACGACCCCCATTGTGTTCTTGAGCAAGGCACTTTATCCAGGTTGCCTACATGGCGCTGTGTACTAAGGTGTACTGCCCGTCAATGGTGCACATGTCTTCAGCTGCTGTAACCCTGCTCGCACAGAGCTTGAACAGAGTTGAAATGTTGAAGTGCTGACAGTTGCTCTTCGATGCTCATACAGTTAAAACTAGAAGTCCTGTAATGAAATGCGCACAAATAGCACGTTGATCTGCACTGATCTGCATGTTAATCTGCCCGTCATGACCATAGACAGGCTATCAAATTCTGTACATATGGCCTGTGCACAAGTATTGTTTCAACCAAAGGACCTCTGGATAACCCGGAGGTCCATTTGCAGACACATTGCCTGTCCTTGCTATGAGTAACTAGGAGAACCTGCCATGTTTTGGATTCCACTCAATATGGCAATTGCGCACAATTCCTATGCGTAATTAAGCCTAGATAGGTGCACAGTTTGTGACAGGACTTTTAGTTTTAACTGTATGTTTTTTCTGTTTTCTTGGAATTTTTTTTTTCCGATTCCTGCGTGAATGTCATTAATTTAACCCTCTCAAGACTTCAATGTGGGTTCCAGAGATTTTATTTCATGTAATACTGTTAATGAAAACTTTTTTCTGATTTCTTTAAAAATAGTTTATCCCCCAAAATAAGCCACCAAAAATTCTCTTTCTGCTTTGTTTATTTTTGATGCTTGAACCATTTTCACACAGACATGAATTTACAGGGGCAGTAAAATTCTGTTTCTCCAGTTTGAATTTTTTTATTCTTTAAACCCATTGGGCCAAATTCATTCATTTATGGCACATATCATCCTCCCTCGGAGTAAACCTTTTCTCCTTTGTTCAAATGAAGCTGCTGCCATCTTCAGGCTGGTGAAAGTTACTCGTCTGATTCCCCCCCCCCCCCCCCCCCCCCCCCCCCCCCCCCCCCCAAAAAATAAAAAAAATAAATAAATAAATTACTATATCCTTTGGGGTGTGGTTATTGCTCCATAAGCCTAAAATGCTTTTAAAATCCTCTTTTTGTAAGCCGCTTGCAATAATGCTTAGATTTCTTGTTTGGAACTTACTTTAGAGATGCAAATTCGCTTTTTTTCAAAGAAACTCAGTATGTCAAAATTTGGGCTGCACTCAAAATTTCTCAGATCCAATGGACAGATGTAAATCAAATTTGTCATGTGGTACATAACTGGGTCTTGAGTATTTCATTTATGAAGACTTTTTAGCTCAACTTTGGCGAAGCTAAATGTGAGGTATTGTCATGGCCCATCGTCCATCTGCCCGCCCGTTGCGGCGTCAACACGGCTCTGGCTAGAGGCCGTATTTATGAACCGATCTTTACGAAACTTCTTGGGTGCTTTTGTTATCACCGTGGGAGGAGAACAAGTGTTTTTGGGTCCGGTCCGAAATTCAAGACGGCCACTGGCAGCCATTTTGTACAAAATTAGGTACAATCACATTTTTGCACAGAACTTCCATATGAAAGCTCTGATTTGAATAATTTTTTTTTTTGTGTGAATGTTTAGTACCATGGGATACATCACATATAATACAGGTTTTTTCTCAATGCGAAATTATGCAAATTAGACTAACTTTGATTTATTTAGTGTTACTTTCAGCACTGTAAGTGCAAATGCCAATACGGCTCGAGCTAGAGGCCGTATTTATGAACCGATCTTTACAAAACTTCTTGGGTACCTTTGTTATCACCGTGGGACGAGAACGAGTGGTTTTTTGTCTGGTCTGAAATTCAAGAATATTGAAGATGGCTGCTGGCAGCCATTTTGTACAAAATTAGGTGCAATCAGATTTTGTGCAGAACTTCCATATGAAAGCGCTGATTTGAATAATGTTTTGTGTGAATGTTTAGTACCATGGGATACATCACATATAATACAGGTTTTTTTCTCGTGCATAAATTATGCCAATTAGACTAACTTTGATCTATTTAGTGTTACTTTCAGCACTGTAACTGCAAATGCCAATACGGCTCGGGCTAGAGGCCACCAGCAGCCATTTTCTACTTTAGTTAGTGCAATCAGTTTTTATATGCCCGTTTGGAAAAAACGGTTGTATTATGGTATATTGCTGTCCGTCCGTCCATCCACACGTTGTATGTTAACTCGAAAACGCTTCGAGCAATTTTCATGATTTTTTGGTTGCAAGTATATGTTGATGGAAGGATTCCCACTTTCAATTTGTGTCGCTGTCCGATATGTCATTCCAGAGTTATGGGACTTTATTCATCAAAATATAAGCAATTTTCCACATGTTGAACAATAACTTGAAAATGCTTAGTACACATGTATGCTCATATTGCGTGCTTCCCTCTTGTAATTAATAACGGGCGTATCATGCGCTCATTGCACAGCTGTTTATTTGTACAGAACTTCTGCATGAAAGTTCTGATTTGAATAAATTTTTTGTATGAATGTTTAGTAACATGGAATACATCACATATAATACAGGTTTTTTTTCTAGTGCAGAAATTATGCAAATTAGATGAACTTTGATTTAGTCAGTGCTACTTATACGCAGTACATGTAAGTCCACATGTCAATACAGCTCGGGCTAGAGTCTATTTATGAACCGATCTTCACAAAACTTCTTGGGTACCTTTGTTATCATCTTGGGACAAGAACGAGTGTTTTGGGGTGCCTTTGTTATCACAGTGCTATGAGAACAAATATTTTGGGGTTCAGTCAGACCCTCTCTGGGACTCAGATTTCTTTTCTAGTTTAGCATCTAACTGTCACCCCCACCTTTAGAATGTTTTACCTATATATTTGTTACATTACCTAGATGTTTGTCATTGCTGTGTCACATACTATACATGTACATGTCTTGACAAGTTGAGCTACAGTGTCATTGACACTTTCATTTTTTTGGGGGGGAGGGGGGGGGGCGGGGGTAGAGAGAACCTTAGTTACCATTGGAAAACAAAAGAAAAAATTTTGTTGGATTATTTTTAATACTTCACAAAACAGAGCTTGCTCAGAAGCTTTCTTAGCATCAGCTGGTTGTGTCAAAGCACTATTCTTTAAAGATCTTCTTCTTCAGACCCACCGGGGCAGGAGCAGAATCTCTTGATATTTGGTATGTCTATGACTCATGGATAAAAATTTGTACAAAGTATTAGGCTTGATTGATTTTGGTAGGTATCAGGGGAGTTTAACACAGAATCCAATAAAAATTTACTGTTTGTTTAACCCCCTTCACTCTGATGTCAAAATACCAAAATTTCAGGAAGCTGTTTATTCCAGAATGCATCTAGAAATTTAACCAATTCAATCTCGTTTGACAGAGCTCAATGAGTTCTGTCAAACGAGATTGAATTGGTTAAATTTCTAGTTGCATCATGGGTATTTTTTTCTGCCTGAAATTTAGATATTTTGACATCAGTGTGCAGGGGGTTAAATGAATGGTGATAACTTTCATTTAGATGTAAATGTGACATTAACGTTAAGTTTGCTTAAATGGGAACCATCAGGCCACTTGAGGACCCAAGTACACAACACAATTTTGTTCTTTTGAGCAATTTTTTTTTTGCTTGAAAAGAGGATTTTTTGTTATTTTATCAGATTTTATGAAAAAAATGAACTTCTGCCCTGGGGGGTGGGGGGTGTGGGTAGTTGAAAGGAGTCCACTAAGGGATTTTTTTCTCTTTGTTTCAAAATGTTTTTTGAAGAGGTTTGAGTGATTTTAGGCTAAAAATCTCCCACCCTTCTTCCCCACACTCATAGCTAAATTAGATTAAGTATAAGATGGGAGCACAGTAGCTCAGTAGGTATACCATTGGATTTCAAACTGAAAGGTCCATGGTTTGATCCCTGCTAGGGATAACTGTGTTGTGTCCTTGGATAAAAAGGCACTTAATGCCTATTGCCCAAGTGGGGAATGGTGGCACTTTGTACAAAGGCGTACTGCATGTCAATGGTGCACTTGTCTTCTACAAATGCTAACACTGCTTGTATGAAATTAGTATGCTGGGGGTATGTCAGATGCTCACCAGTTTTCACTGGTTCTGTCCAGTACTCTGGCTTCCACCACCCATAAACTGTCCGATGTGGGGTGACCATTGTTTTCGAAAGTGTTGTAAAACCCAATAAATAAAAATAAATAAATATTAACATGCAGATGATGAACGTGACCTTAAATTCTTCTCTAAACAAATTTATTAGGTAAGCATTTAAGGAGGGGGCCTCTTTTAAATATTCTTGTACATGTTTTGTAATATTAAACACATTGGGAGTGCGGTGGCTCTGTGGTAGACTGTTGGACTTCTATGCTAGAGGTTCCGAGTTCGATCCCCGTCCGGGACGACGTGCATTGTGTCCTTGGGCAAGGCACTTTATCCCGGTTGCCTACATGGGGGCACGATGACGCAGTGTACTAAGGCGTACTGGTCGTCGATGGTGCACATGTCTTCAGCTGCTGTAACCCTGCTTGAGCAGAGCTTGACCAGAGTTAGAATGTTGGGGAGCTGACAGTTGTTTGTTGATGCTCGGTAGTTCTCTCCGGGAACTCCGGCTTCCTCCACCTGTAAAACTGTCACTGTCACGATTAGCCATTGTGCATAATTATGCGACATTAAACACCAATAAATAAATAAATTAAACACATCCGTATACATTTAATATGAGTTAAGTTTAATTTAGGTTAAATTTAAGATGCAGCAGATTTTGCTTTGTGAAAAATTCAGTGCCGCAACAAAAATCACTCTCCTTGTAGCTACTCAGATATGTCAATTGCTCTCCAGAACTATTTTTTTATTTTTTTCTTCACAAACATCCAAATGCCCAGTAAATGGTGTGTGTTCTTCTTGGAATGAATTGAAGTCAATCTTAGTTAATCACAGAGTGGCTGGCACATACATACATGTATACAATATACCGGTGTGTCAACCACTAGAATCAGGAATTCACATTTGTTCACATCAAGTCCCCTTACTAGTAGGATCCCAAGTTTTAACTTGGTGCAATATGAGCAGCTTGTATAAAATTCTTCTCTAGGAATGTGATATACAACATCCTTAGAGAGGTCAGATTTGGGTTTGTTCAAATTGAGTTGCCTGATTCAAGTTTGTTCAGATTGAGTTGCTGTGTTGCTGTGTGGGCTCCCTGTGAGAGCCTGAATTTTAACTATGAGGAATAATCTTTAAAAATCTTTTTCTGATTCATATCTGAATTTTTTTTTTATATTTTGTTCAAATCAAGCCTCCAGGTTTATATTTGGCTCAATACAGGAGTTTGAGGTTTAACTTATGGAATATTCTTTAAAGATCTCCTTCTCCAGAAACACCAGTCAGAATGTTCTGATGTTTTGTATACAACATTATAAAATTGTAGTGGGGGCAGATTCATGTTTGTTCAGATCAAATACCCATGCAGGTTTATATTTTGGGCTCTGTATGGGAGCCTGAATTTTTATTTAATCCATATTGGGAATATTCTTTAAAAAATTTCTCTTTTAGAACCACCTATCAGAATCTTTTGATATTAATTTTGACATGCAACATTCATACGTGGGTCAGATTCAAGTTTGTTCCAGTCAAGTCCCTTTATTGACTCCTGCAATATTAGGAATATTCTTCAAAATTCTACTTCATCAGAACCACCTGTAGAATCTTTTGGTACTTAGTATGCAACATTCTTGTGTGTTTGTGTATGTTGGTGGTGGGGGTGGGGGAGGGAAAGGGTGCAGATTCAACTTCAGATCATGTGTCTAGAGTTGATATGTATTCTCCCTGTGGGAATTTTAACTTCAAGCTATATATGGGATAATTTTTAGCTCACCTGAGCAAAGCTAAAGGGGAGCTTTACTAATCTCTTTTTGTCCGTCGACGCCGTCCGTTGTCGTCCACTTCACATTATCGAGTTCTCACAAACTACTTGATCAAATCTAACCAAATCTGATGTGCATGTTCCCTTTCATATGTCAATTCATGTTTGTTCAAATCAAGTTGCCCTGCCCCTCGGTAGGCCCACAACGTGTGCCTAAATCTTTAAAAATCTTCTTCTCACGAACCAGCAGTAGCCGAGTCTTGATACTTGGTGTGCAGCTTCCTTTTGAGGTGTACTCTCAGATTTGTTAAGTGAAGTTTGAGGGGCTGCATTTGCCCCACCCAAAATTTCTATTTTACAAACTGAGGGGCTGATTTGAACCAAATTTGATATTTGGGCTTATTGGGTTATATGTAATTAATTTATGCGAAAAAAATATTTCCCATTGCCCGGATGGGAACTGCGGGAGCTAAAAATAGAAAAAAATTAAAATGCCCATATCTCCAAAATCACACAGCACTGAGAATTTTTATTTGGTGTGAAGCTTCCTTAGGACCAACAGGATGGAATGGTCAAAAAAAAATTGCTATCAGTTTGATCTTAGGGTACTTTTTCAGAACTGAGTCAGCATTTTTTAACACGCTGGATAATAGGGAAAACATTAAAGAACCTTCTTCTCCCAAACCACAACTCCAAAAGCTTTCATATTTCACATATAACATCTTTGGAAGATTGATTCACATATTTGTTGAAATCAATTTCCTGGGTCCATATTTGGGCTCTCTATGGGAGCCAAAATTTTCAAAGTAGTGCAATATGAGAAACATTCATTAAAAATTTTCTTCCTCAGATCATCCAATCAAACTCTTTTGATATTTGTTACGCAGAATCCTTAGGGAGGTGAGATTCAAGTTTGTTCAAGCCAAGTCCCTGGGTTCATATTTGTCCTCACAGTGGGAGCCCAAATTGTAACTTAATTTAAAATGAGGAATTTTCTTTTAAGACCTCCTTCAGATCCAGCAGTCGGAATGTTTTGATATTTGTTATGCAGTATCCTTAGGGGGGGGGGGGGGGGGGGGGGGGGGGGGGTGAGATTCAAGTTTGTTCAAGCCAAGTCCCTGGGTTCATATTTGGCCTCACAGTGGGAGCCTAAATTGTAACTTAATTTAAAATGAGGAATTTTCTTTTAAGACCTCCTTCAAATCCAGCAGTCGGAATGTTTTGATATTTGTTATGCAGCATCCTTAGGGGGTGAGATTCAAGTTTGTTCAATCCAAATCCATGGGTTCATATTTGGACTCCCTGTGGGAGCTCAAATTATAACTTAGTTCAATATGAGGAATATTCTTCAAAAATATTATTCTTAACATCCACCAGTCAGAAACTTTTGATATTTGGTATACAGCATCCTTAGGGAGGTGAGATATAAGTTTATCAAAGCCAAGTCCCTGGGTTCACATTTGGGCTTCCTGTGGGAGCCCAAGTTATACCAAAATTTCTGTTTTACGAACTGAGAGGCCAATTTGAACCAAATTTGACATGAGGACTCATTGGGTCATAAGTACCTAATTTATGCCAATATAATTCCCGTCGCCCTCATGGGAACCACAGATGCTAAAAATAGAAAAAAATGTAAAGTG